>CM066731.1:106257833-107572416 GCA_033961575.1 Aselliscus stoliczkanus | reverse complement strand
CATTGAATGCATTTTTAATTTATGACAGTTTCAACTTACGATAAGTTTATTGAGCTATAACCTCATTGTAAGTTAAGGAGCACCTATATAGCTACCTAATTAACAGAAGCTACAGGAGATGCAATTTCTCTCATATGAAGGTGAGGATAAGCAGATCAGTATACTATTCTATTTAATTTAATATAATAAAAACAAACTTGGATATGTTTAAATTAAAAAAGTAAAAAATTCCATCAGAAGAAGATGAAACACCTTTTCTCAGTTACACAGCTGAGAAATTATACAACCCCTTTAAGGGTAATAACTCTGAAGCCTGAGGGGTACAACTCTCCACTAGTACTCAGGAGAGGGACACATGACACAGAAAGCTTGGGGGTACTGAACCCTCAGCTCTTTCCATATTTGAGAGCTGCCCAAACATAACTCCCCCAAAATGTTTCTCCATGGAAAGCTGATTTTACAGTCTCTGCTTCTAGTCTTCTAACACAGGGGTTGGCAAACTATAACCCATGGCCCCAGTCTGGCCTGCTGCCTGTTTAAAGAAAGTTTAGTTGGAACACAGCCATGCCCATTTGTTTACTATTGGCTGCTTTCACACTCCAAAGTCAGAGCTGAAAGACTGTGAATAGACTGTGTGGCCCACAGAGCCTAAAGCATTTACTATCTGACACATCACAGAAAATGTTTGCTTATCCCTGTTCTAAAGACATAGCTCGATACTCAAAACATACTACAAAGTGGCCTTTCTAAGGCAAGTTCTCCTGCTACCTACTCCAAATTCTGCTTCAGCTTAATTTAATTCCCTCATTTGACCTTGGTTGAACTACAACTACCAATACGATATCATCAATAACATTTATTCACACTGAAATCTGTTAGCAAACAATCAACTGAGTCTTTCTGTAACTAGAAAGCCCAAGTTTTATATTATGCTAATCAAACTCCCTGGATAAGCATTTGACTCAAAATAAAGATCTTTCACAACGACTTGCCTAATTCTCTGAACAACTTAAATCCCATAAAATTTCCATTTATTTTTAAACTTGTTTAGATCATGGCAAAATTGACTTATCACGACTCATACTGAAAAGAATGAAATTTTCTTTTATATCTTCACGGATCACATCACCCGTAACATTTGTAATTCACTATAAATAGTATTCCTTTTAGAAATAATTGCCATTTGTAGTAACGCCTGTTGTGATATTTCTTATCTTTCATCTTATTGGTTCTGTTTCTCTGGAGAACCCTAATACAGGGGAGAAATACTATGTTCCAGTTATTAGAGTCTCAGTCAGGAAAAAAATCAACCCGACTAAAACAAAGGAGGTATAAAGCTCTTAATTAGGTGACTGAAAAAATAAAAAGGGGCCGGCCCAGTGGCACGTTGCTTAAGAGCTGGCTTGGGATGCCAGCGGCCCCAGTTCGGGTCCCACATATGAGGGCCAGTGACACTGCCCTCTATAAATAAATAAAGACATAAATAGATACATAAATACATAAATACATAAATACATAAATACATAAATAAATAAATAAAAACCTTTACAGAATCATAGAGAGAGCAACTTCAGAAGCAGTTACCACCCCTAAGGATGAGAAAACAAAGGAAGAAGTTGGATGTATTAATACTTTGAAGTTTAAGAGGAAGGTTTCACAGAGCTGAAACTCAAACCTTTGAGTAGGGGTGACTGGCAGTTAGAGCAGGGATCTCTGAGCAGATATGGTGAGGCTGATTCTGGGAGGGTTGGAAAATCTGCAAAATGGATACAGTTGCTGCTACAAGAAGGAATTGCTGCTGACAATGGGGAGAAATGTTGCCAGGAAGATGCTCACAGGAACAGAGCTTTCCCAGTAAGGAAGGAGGCAGATAAGAAGGAGGCAGTCCTTTGACCTCTTCTAGCCTTGCCGCCTTCCTCTAGCGCTCCCTAGGGGCAGAGCCGGACACAGCGCGGCTAGCAATGAGGAAATGGGGCTTGCAGAGCTCTAGTTCTATTACTAGCATCACAGAACAGGGTGTAGAAGAGTGGGTGGAGTTGGGACTGAGAGACTGTAGCATAGTAAATGGTACAGCAGACATCCATTTTTCCTATGTACGTTATATTTATAACTGGACTAGATGGTAGAATGATGGTGATTTAAAATATTTTAAAGTTCAACTGTAATTTTAAAAAACAGGCAACGGTAGGCAACAAATATAACAAAAATGGCTTTAAATTATGAACATGAAAAGGCATGATAAACAATAATAGTTTGACCCCTAACAGAGATGTAGTGTCAACTAATTAAATAAAACAAATTCCTGAGTAATAAACTCTGTTATATCTTCAACTTTATAATGATTAATCAGTACATGCTGCTAGGAAGAAATTTGAGATATCTTTATTTTTTATACCAAGCTTGAAACCAAATTAATTTTCAGTTGAATTAAAATTTAAAGTATATATAAAGATGTTAAGAAATAGAAAAAAATAATGGTTACTATTTGCTTGATTTCAGGGAAAGAATGTATAAGCATACCAAGAAAGAAAAGCATCAAAGGAAGATTTACACTGACTATATATAATGTATAACTTCTATAAACAAAATTATTATATCCATAAAAGAAAGGGATAATGATACCTAGGGACAACATTGCAAATTTGTACAGAACAGGAGATATAGTTTTTGTCTTCCCAAAATTTTTCTTTTCTTTTTTTTTTTTTTTTTTTTTTTTTAGAGGGCAGTGTCATTGGCCCTCATATGTGGGATCCCAACCGGGGCCGCTGGCATCCCAGAACAGCTCTTAACCACCGCACCACTCGGCCGGCCCCAAAATTTTATAAATAAATAATAAATACAAACATTTCTTGCTAGAAAAATGAGCAAACTATTTGAACAAATAACAAGAGAGACAAGATAAAACTGGCAAAAAATATGAAAAATGAATCCTGTTTAGTAATTAGGGAAATACAGATAAAATGGAAAATTTGTATTTTTTTGCATGAAATTGGTCAAGACAACAATACTGACAATAATAAAAGTGTTCTCACACTCAACTGGTAGTAGTAAATTGGTACAGCCTGCTTAGAATACAAGATAGCAATATGTGCTTTACAATCTTAAATAACTCCCATTTCTAGAAACCTAACATAAGAAAATGAGCAGAGGTGTAATCAAAAGCTTGGTTAGGGTATATAAAATTCAATTTTCTATTATAATAGAAACTAAAAATAATGAAATGTCTAACCATAAAAAAATTACAGTAGAGTCACATGATGAACTATTATGTAGGGATTGAAAAATATGTTCCATAAATAAACACTTGGTAAACTCAGAAACCTTTCAAGACATGAAAGGTAAAAAAATAAAAGCAAAATACAAAATAATGTTTTCTGATTTCAGGTAATATACAAAAAGATTAATAATCATTGTCTCAGAATGGTGAAATGATAGGTGATTGTTTTACTTTTTACATATAAAAAAAACTGCCATTCATATAGTCAGACTACTAAACCATATGTTTTTGTTTTTGTTTTTAATATATGATTGTTTAAAGAAAATATTTACTTGGAAGTTGAACATCATTCTCAGAACCAATAATTTCCTTATCACTCCCCTAAATCAAAATTTAAAGAGACCTGAGACTTCTTCAACAACAAAATAGACTCACTCTTCTCTAAATATCAACTGCTAGTTCTTTATAATTCAATAAAGTATAAGCATGTTTTCTAGCAATCAGCATTTGCCAAATATCAACTATGAAATTCTATTTTCTAGGTTAGGTAAGAAGTCAAATGCCACTCATATGTTGATTATTCCAAAGCTAATTTTATGACTTCTTCCCTGAGCTCCAGATTCAGACATTTAACTGTCTACTCAGCATCTGACCTTGGAGATGAGATAGAGTTCACCAGTGACTATGTGCAGAAAAAAGAACTTTTCATTCCCTATGCCTTGTCCCATCTCCTCAGCACCCTGCTTCAATAGCTTCCTCCTGGTTTTCTCAAGAACACATCTAATTACTCATGCCCAAATCTGACATTTTTCTCTCTCTCTACCTCTATACTTAAAATATCCAGTACTAACCCAATTAAATGCCACTACCTGGGTCCAGGCCCCCAGAACCTCTCACAGTACTGAAATAGCCTTCTATCTGGTTTCCTCACTTACACTAATGCTAGCTCTCTCAGTTGCTCATTTTTCACAAAATAGCTGCAGTATCTATTTAAAAATATTAAATAGATGATGTCATTCTCTGGCTTAAGAATATCCAAAAGTTTGTCTTAATTTGGATTTTCCCAGAAGCAGACCTTGATAAGGATTCAAGTACAAAGAAATGATTTGACAAATGATTCCAAGGAATACCAGTAAGAGACTGGGGACATAAGATAGAACAATGGAGAAAGCCATAAATTGTGCATTACCAAGCAATTGTGCTGCTATTTGGGTTATTGGCAGAATTCAGTTCCTTGTGGTTTTATGACTAAAGTTCCCTTTAAAGTCTTTGCTGGGTGTCATCTGGGTGCTACATTCAGCTAAAGGGCATTTGCATTCATTGCCAAGTGGCCCCTTCCATCTTCAAGCCAGCAACAGTATATAAGACCATTCTGGACTTCTCCTTCATCAGCCAGAGAAAACTGTCTGCTTTGGAGAATTCATCCAGGTAATCATCCTATCTTCAGATCAACTGATTTGGGATACTGATCACATATGCAAAATCCCTTTACAGTAAAACCTAGATTTGTGTTTGATTGAATAACTAGGAAAAGGTATGTATACACCAGAGGCTGGGAATCTTGGGGACCCATCTTAGAAATCTGCCTACCACACCATCCCAATGTTCTATCAGTCTACCATCTTCTCCAGAATGGAGAAGCAGTGCTGGAAGTGTGGCTTCCTGGTTACATGGCCATCATCACACCTCCTTAAAAAACAAAAAAAAACAACTTTAATTCCTTGATCTAAGGCTATGTTATGCTGAATCCCATCTTGATAACTCAAAATGAATTGATTCCAAGGGAATAGTGGTGCTAGCTGAGGTAATATCCTCATGAAAGGTTAATCCATACCCATAATATGTATTTATCTAAACAATGATGAATTTATGCCTCTCCATAGATGGAGAGGTCTAGTGTATTCAACTAGTTCTAAATTGCTGATTAACCTCCTGGAAGAATGGGCACTCAGCTTTTCTCTAAGGCTGGTTAGATGTTCAGCAATAATAGTTAGATCAGCTTTGGATCCATGCATAGTCTCCAATCTTGCTTCCAAGCCCTGTGCATTTTGGGCTCATTGTGCAAGCTGTGGAGTAATTGAGGGCAGAAGCTGGCTGATCTCCATGGGAGGATTACCCTATCCACAGATTATGTAGGTGTCACTAACAGTCATTCATGTGAGATGAAAACATTCACTCAGTTTGGGTTCATTCCCATAGATCCATCTACATGATCCTTTCCCAGGCCTTACTGCTCTAGATCTTCCAGGTCTCTGAGCAATCAACCAAAGTATTTGTCACTGATTAAATCTGTGTATATCCTTAATTCCAACTTCTTCTCTGTCCCCACTAAATTGATGACTACATAAGTCGTGCTCAAAGTTCTGCCAATTGGGAGGATATTTCCCTTCTCTTTTCACCACTACCTAACGCTGCAGCGTATCAGTTAGCCATTTTTAAACTTTTAGCATTATAATAAGCCAGTCCATCTTCTTTTAAAACAGCTTTACTGAGACATAAAGCATGCACCACATAATGCAGTATTAAAGCATACAATGCAATGGCTTTTAGTATATTCACAAAATTATGCTTTTATCTTCATAATCCATTTCAGAACATTTTCATTATCCCCCAAAGAAAGCACTTATCAGTCATCCCCCAAACCTTCTGTCTCTCCCAGCTCTGGCCAATCACTAATTTGCTTTCTGTCTCTACAGATTTGCCTACTCTGGACATTTCATGTAAATGGAATCATACAATATGTGGTCCTTTGTAACTGGCTTCTTTCACTTAGCATAATGTTTTCAGGACTGATCCATGTTGTAGCATGTATCAGCACTAAATTTCTTTTTATGGTTAAATACTATTTTATTGATGGCTATAACACATGTTTTTCTCTATTCATCAGTTGATGACATTTGGATTGTTTCCACTTTTTGTCTACTATGAACAATGTTACTATGAACATTCATGTATAAATTTTCCTGTGGGTCAATCTACCATTGACCTGGCCAAATATTTTATCCACCAGATGATCCTAATAAACACCACCATGAAACCCTATATGTAATTACACTGAAGGAGAGTCATTGGTGTAACAAATGTCATAAGGTTTTGAACTAGCTACCTAAGACTGATCCCAAATGTGTACTTCTCTTTCATGGTAGATTGTTGCTGTTTCTGCCAGACCTTATAACTTGGTGGGTAACAATAACTAATTTAGAATAAAAACTCTGGTTGCATAGACATTTATTGCTCTATCATCAGGCACTTGCTCTACCAGATCCCACCCAATATCATGGCAGGAGATGTTTTTTGAATAGTGAAGATTTCTCTTCTGTATAATATATGATCTTGCTCCAGAACCCAGACACTGTTTTGCAAATCTCCTATTGGGTGTTGCCTGAGACTCAGTATGTTGCTATTATTTATCATAGGTACTTCTAAAACTCTGGAATTTACCAGATCTGTGTGGACCAAGCAGCAAGATTGCTTGAGCTACAATCTGAGTTTGCCACAAAAGTGTGTCTCACCATAGACCCTACTCAGAACTGGCAGCCTTCTAAATAGCCTGATAAATGGATTAGAGAAATATTTCTAAGTGTGACACCATCAGTGTCTACCAGTTTCCATTGTCTTTAAAACTAAAAGCTGACCAATGTGCCACGGCATGAATATTATTTCAGGAGCTGCCCTCCCCCTACTGTCTTCTCCTACCTCAGCGGCTACCACTCCACCTTTGCTCATTATGATTTTCTTACTGCTTCTAGAACATGCAAAATTTGATCCATCTTCAGGCCTTTGAACATTCTGTTCCTCTGATCTGAATGTTCTGCCCATGTATATCCTCGGATTGGCTCCTTCCCCAGATTCCGGTCCTGTTCAAACACCAGCCCCGCAGATTTAGTGAGCCTTTCCCTGTCTGCCTAACATTAGTTCTCCTCTCTATTCACTTCTCCTTGCTTTGAAATACCTTCCATTATAATCCCCTGATTTGTTTCTTTATAATATTACATGTAAAATTATAACACATGCTTATTCATTTACTTATTTACTCCCCCCTTCTCCCCCTGCTAAGAATGTACTTCACAGAAGCATGGAACTTGAATGAGTGAATGAAGTAATGTCCTGGACAGTCATTAAATAGGAAGAAGAAACTGACATTTTAACTGAATAAATAAGGGTATCTTAGGGTGTATTATTGAAAACTTCGGTATTATTAAAATAAAAAAAATCTCAGGTGTGAATATTTTTTTAATATGAAGAATAAAGCTTCAGCACATTTTAATGGAACACAGTAATAGGAGCTGAGACCTATAACAAAATCTTGCCTCAAGATTTTATGACTAGTAACTATTTAAGAACCTTTTTCTAAATACTCCATTACATTCTGGGGGTGGGGTGGGGAGAAAGGACTATTAAGAATGGAAACATTTTTATTTTAAGACATGCAGAGTTAATGACCTTACTTAACAACCAGATCTGCACTGCCCCCATTTGAAGTAGCTTAGAGCTTGTTACCTAAAAGTATTCAAGATTTGTATAGATGTAAAGTAATGAGTATGAAGGAGTAAATCTTAGAGTTATTAAAAGTTATGACTTTCTCATTGAGTTTTATTTGAAGATTACATATGTCCTAATTAGACTATTGGGCTCTACCTGAATGGAATGAGGTGACTGTACACTCTCAATGGTTTCCCTAAATGTCCCCAGACTCTTCACCTAAGTTTATACAGACCAGTTTTTTCTGCAACCAGATGGGTGTATTAACTCTGGGATGAAGGAAAGATGACTAAACAGAAAGGGTAAGCAAAACCTAAGAATTTTATTTGTTCAAAACCTCAATATAAGACAATAGTGTTCATTGTAGCATTATTTACAGTGGCCAAGACATGGAAACAACCAGAGTCCTTCAATAGATGAGTGGATAAAGGAGATGTGGTTTATATACACAGTGGAATATTACTCTGCCATTAGAAAATATGGAATAGTGCCATTTGTGATAACACGGATGGACTTTGAGATTATTATGCTAAACAAAATGAGTCAGACAAAAAAGACGAGAACCACGTGATTTCACTAATATGTGGGATATAAAACTGAAAACAACAAAGGGACAAGACAAAGAAAGAAAGAAACAAAAACTCATAGACCCAGACAACAGTTTAGTGGTTACCAGAGGGTAAGTGGGGGAGGGAGGTGGTAGAAGAGGAAAAAGGGATCAAATATATGGTGATGGAAGGAGAACTGACTCTGGGTGGTAAGCATACAATGTGATATATAGATGATGTATTACAGAATTGTACACTTGAAACCTATATAATTTTACCAACCACTGTCACCCCAATAAATTTAATTTTAAAAAAAGATAATAGTGTCAGTTGATTAATAGTGTCCAGGACTAGGGCAGAGATGACACTATCTATTTTGTACTGTGCAGACTCTCCAAATGAACTTTCATTAAGAGATGCATCAGTCAGGGCCAGCCAAGTGGCGCAGTGGTTAAGCGCTGGCTTGGGAAGCCAGCGGCCCCGGTTTGGGTCCCACATATGAGGGCCATTGACACTGCCCTCAAAAAAGTGGAAAAAAAAAACACAAAACAAAACTAAGAGATGCATCAGCCAAATGGAGCCCATATGTAAAAGAATTGTCAAGGTAGTGATGGGTTTGGAAACAATGATAGAAGAGAGGGGTGTTAGCAAAAAACAGAGAGAAGTTTGGGTGGTAGGAGCATGTTAGCTCTCTTTAGTACTTAAATAGAGCATATATGTATACACAGAGGGTGACAAAAAATATATACACATTTTAAGAAAGGAAAAAACTGTATTCAAATTTTAATACAGGGCCGGCCGAGTGGCGCAGTGGCTAAGAGCTGGCTTGGGAAGCCAGTGGCCTGGGTTTGGATCCCACATATGAGGGCCTGTGACACTGCCCTTAAAAAAAAAAAAAATTGTAATTCAATGATTGACACTGGCATTCATCTGATTAATGCCATCTTTTGAGTGAATGTCAGTACACATTGCTATCGTAATCCAATTCAACTTCAAAAAGTAATGCACAGATAACATCTCTTGAATTGTGTACATTTTTTGGTACCCCCAGTATATGGAACTAAAAACGATTAGTAATATTTGTAGGAAGTACAATTGCAGTACTCTGTGTGGGGAATCCTTCTGAGAAGTAGAGGTGTCTCAACATGATATGAAGAACACTTATGAACTTCCCTCCACCCTCCATTATAATCTGGGATTTTCTATCTAGGACAGTTAAAAGAATGAACAAATGCATTTCAGAAGAACACAACTTTAGTTGGACAATTTGATATTATAATGGTAAATACAATATATATATATATATATATATATATATATATATATATATATTTGTCCAAACTCACAGAATGTACACCACCAAGATTGAACTCTAATGTAAACTGTACTCTGGGTCCAAATATAATGTATCAATGTAGTTCATTAATCATCATAAATGTACCACTCTCATGGGGGATGTTAATGATGAGGGAGGCTGTGCATAAGTGTGGGAAGGGGCCATATGGGAACTCTGTGTACCTTCTACTCAATTTTCCTATGAATCCAAAACTGTTCTAAAAAATAAAGTCTATCAAATTTTTTTTAAAAAAATCAGCTGAGCTAGAATTAGGGATCAAGATTAGAGTTCATAGGCCTGAGACAAAAGATTTTTTAAACTGGGTGGAGAGAACATTGGAATAAAAACATCCAGGAACATTAATTGACAGAGGTAAGAGAAAGAGGTGGTCCTGGCTGATTATTTACTTTCTGGATGTGCTAGAGAGTTTCCAAAGATGGCTACAATGGTATCTCCTATGCTACAACCTGTAGCAATGAGACATCATGGCTGCTCTAATCAAAATGTGAATTCTATCTGCTCTCTTCCACTCTACCCCTTGACTGTAGACTGCTTGTAACTTGTCTTAATAAATAGACTTTGGAAGAAATGATGACCTGCCTCTTCTGGACCTCAACTTTAGATGCCTGGCTGTTTCCAGCTTCTCTCTTGGAAGGCAACGCCATGCTCCAAGGAGTTACAGGTTAGCCTACTGTAGAGAGAACTGAAGGATGAAACCCCACAAGGAAAGAGAGAAATAATGTGAGGAAGCACGAAAGTGCTAGGTTGGAAGACTTCTTGAATCATCAGGCCCAGCTCAGCTGCCAGATGAATGAGTGAACAACAGGCAGATTAGAGGAACATCCCTGCTAATTCTAGCCCAAATTCCTCACTTACAGAATTACAAGAAATAAACTATTGTTATTAAAAGCCCTTAAATTGTGGGGTTATTTGTTCTATTTCAGTGAATACCTGAAATGCTAGGTGCTTATGATCTACACGTACACTGTATTGGATTGAGATTTCTAGACACCAGTGCTATTCAAGCTCTCCTGGGCACAGGATAGACAAGATTGGACCAGATGGAGGTTCTTTCTGATACCCCAATACAATAGGAACTTCCTTCTAGATCTTCTGCTTTTGGAAAAACAAAAAACAAAAAACCATGAGATAAAGTGTGTTTTCCCTATAACCCATAATAGGGATATTATGGACTGAATGTTTGCATTACATTTCCCCCAAATTCGTATGTTGAAGCACTAACCACCAATATGATGGTATTTGGAGTTGTGGCCTTTGGGAAGTAATTAAGGTTAGATTAGGTCATGAAGGTGGGCCCTTCATGATGGGATTCGTGGCTTTATAGAAAGAGGAAGATATCTGTTTTAATCTCTCTGGAAAAGAGAGAGAGAGAGAGAGAGAGAGAGAGAGAGAGAGAGAGAGAGAGAGAGAGAGAGAGAGAGAAACCCAGGAAAGGTCTGGCCACTTGATCTTGGATTTCCCAGCCTCCAGAACTATGAGAAATAAATTTTTACTGTTTAAGCCACCCAGCCTCTGGTATTTTGTTATGGCAGCCTGGTCTAACTAATATAAGGAAATTGGTCTGGGAGATCTGCTACTTTCCAGAATTTACTCAAAGTTGCTTGGGTACAAGATTGAGGAAAATTGAAGACACTTATCCAGCTGCAGTTTTCTTGATATCCTATAAAAATTGAACATGTATTCAAAATTACTTAATAGAAATGTGTTATATCATAAGGAGTGTGTTTTATCAATATGCAAACTCTTTAGCCTCAGGGAATCCTGAAAAACAGTGTCTTTTACTTGTTCACTTCTCCCTACCTTTACTTCAGTAATATTTTTTTATTCATTTGTAACAGAGAAGGGTATAGTACTAAGATTCTGAATCCCTGAAAAGAAAATAGATAAGAATTCAAAACTCATATACAGACTCTAATCTAAGTAAGAAATGAAAATGCAATGATGAATCCAACAAGAAATAAGATTTCTGTAAAAAGCCTGTATGAAATGAGGCATATAGATAAAAAGAGAAAAGGTGAGATGAAAGGGGAAAACCATTCTGAATTTTTAAAAGTATTTTAAACTATCAGCAATCTCAGTGAATAAGATAATAGAAAAATTGCATGTAACAATGGTTCAGATAATTTGGTAAGAATGAAAAAAACCTGGAGGTTCTTTTAAAGTTCTATAAGATATCACCATTTACAGAAGATAAGAAAGGGAACATTTTGTGTGCGAAAGGAAATCAGTATACATATGTAGAGAGAAACTGTCAATGCGCTCTAGATAATATCAGAGTAGGAAAAGCACTGGGTATCCTTTGCCTGTACGTCAGATAAGTAAAGGAATGAGGCCAATATTAAAGGGAAAGGAATATAAATTAGTACTGGAAGGAAAATAATCTGTAGGGGCTGGCCACTGCTAAATAAGCCTTTCCTTCACTCTATTATGTTGTGAGTGCAAAAGTAAGTAAGGGAGAATGGGTGTAAATAAAAACCTAAAATTTCTATTACTTTTTGATTATGAGGAAATGGTATACAGAAATATTGTTAAATCTAAGTGAAAATCTTTCATTCTGTTCTTCTAACTGGTATTTTAGATCTTTTCCTTTCCTTTCTTCTTCCTCTGAAAGACTTCCATCTTCTTTATCATATTTTTACAAAGAATTGAAATTCACAGTGGAAACGTAGGTGTGAATCTGAAATAACTCATATTTCTATAATTTTGCCTCTTCTGCACTACATAAATACCTAGGTAGATCTACACCCAGTATAGAGAGTGTTCAAAATGGGTTTTCTTATAACAGTTCTAAACTGGATACAACCCAAATGCCCATCAAAAGGAGAATGGTATATTCATACAACAGAATATGACATAACAATAAAAAAGCATATTTTATTAGGAAAAGATAGTCATTTACAGGAGCAAACAAACAAACAACACTGCCCAAATACAGGTTGTAATAAAAAAAAAAAAACACCCACAGATGAATATCATAGATTTTTTTTTTTTTTTTTTTGAGGGCAGTGTCACTGGCCCTCATATGTGGGACCCGAACCGGGGCCGCTGGCGTCCCAAGCCAGCTCTTAACCATCACACCACTCAGCCAACTCTCTCATAGATATTTTGAGTGAAAATAAAGCCAGACACAAAAGAAGGTTCAGCTGTTTGGCTGTATGTATGATTTCATTTTATAGAAAGTTTAAGAACAGGTAAAACTAATCCATGGTGATAGGAGACAGAACAGCAGTTATCTCCTGGGCATGGTGGTGTGTTTAAGATTGGGGCACAAAGGAATCTAACGGGGTGCTGGAAATGTTCTCCATCTTGATGTGGGTGGTGGCTCAAAGGATGTAAACATATGCAAATAATTATTAAACTGCATAATTAAGAGTACTGTGTTTTACACACTTTATATATATTATATCTCATTTAAAAAAAATATAAACATTGGAAAAAAATGTAGAGGCTCTGTGGCAAATGTACTAATTTTGAAGAACCCTGTGTTAGCACTTCAAAAGAAAGACTGTGGTCCCCCAGAGCAGCTGAACCTGTGAAACAAAAAGAGTCTTGTGTAGCTGACAATGGAAGAACCATTCTGCATACATTAAGACATCACAGGAAGAGAAAACAAACAGTGGTTTTAATTATGAGCCCTAAATAAAGAGCCACAAGGGTGGGAGCTCCAAGCTGTAGACTTCGGCTTGCAATTTCTCTACTTCTCACATGGGCAACTCTATTTTGCAACTTCCAACAATGGTAATAGTAGAGAATCATTTGTTCAACAATGGTAATTCTTCTAAGAAATTCAGGAGAAAGTTAACAAGAAAATATATGTGAAAAGTAATTAGCAGGGAAAAACAGAATACAAATAAGACATAGATAGAGGTAACGAAAATAAAGGCAATAAAAACAGATAATTGCTGATTACAATTTAAATTTGATTCAGCTTCTCAGCAGCCAGTGAATATGGGCTAAAACTAATCAGGTTTTTAATTTTCATTGTCAGGAGAGAAGACAAATATCAGTCTCCCAAAGGAAATAAAAATTTGTCTGGAATTGAATATACATTTTAAGTCCCTGCTAAGTGATACCCACTGAATCTAACAAGCAGAAAGATCACTGAATTGAAATAAAGCAAACCTAGATTTTGATCAAGAACTCATCACTTTCCAGTTGGGTAATTCCAACCATTATGACCCTTTTTATTATTATTATCTTTAAAATAATAATAATAATAATAATAATAATAATAATAATAGATAACACAAACATGCTTGCTATATGCTGGATGCTGAATTCAGTCCTCACTAAAGCCTTATTAATAAGGGACTTTGTGCTCCCCTGCCGCTGCAGAGTAGCTTGGCGTCAGAGGCTTGCGTGCATTCAAGAATGGGCTCCACCCTAACTCACTGTCTTGGCCCAGGAAGGCCTTGCTGCTGGAGGTATAATGGACATTGATACTGCTTTACTGGTGATATTCAAGCTATCCTATGTACAAGATAGACAAGGTTGGACCAGATGGCCCCTGAGGTTCTTTCCAATACCCCAATACTATAGGAACAATACTATAGGAACTTTCTGCAATATAGAAAGACCCCCCTCACTGCCCTCATCCATGATGGCCTAGCATGTGGAATTTGCGAAGCTGCCAAAGCCTTAGACAAGGGCCAAGCTCATCTTTGTGTGCTTGCATCCAGCTGCAATGGACCTATGTACATGAAGTTGGTGGAGGCCCACTGTGCTGAACAGCAAATCATCCTAATTAAGGTTGCTGACAAGAAATTAGGGGAATGTGTAGGCTTCAGTAAAACTGACAGGGAAAACTCGGTAAAGTGGTTGGTTGCAGGTGTGTGGTGATTAAGGACTATGCAAAGAGGCCAAGGATGTCATCGAGGAGTACCTCAAATGCAAGAAATGAACAAATAAACTGGGTTTAAAAAAAAAAGACATGCCTGGGATCAATGGATCCACTAAAATGGACTTGGCCTAATCAATCATATTTCCTTTTTTATAATAATTGGTTTAGGGGCAGGTATATGATCCAAATATGCTCAAAGAGATACAGGAGAATGTGTATTGAAAAGTTTGGGGAACTTCTTTCTTCCTTGATTAAAAAGGAGAGACATTCAAAGAGAAACTCCTGTTACCTATGTTTAGATGTGATAAAACATAATGTTGCAAAATGCTGATCCTCTTATCATCAAGAGGATCATAGAGAAGCCTCCCTATGGCTTCTAATATTTTGAGCATGGAATTAACCATTCCTGAAACCACACATCTCTGCTTTTCTTTAATGAGATATTAGAAAGCCTGTTTTAAAACCAACCTTAATAGTGTATTTTTGCAGTTTGCTGACAAAAGCATTCTACCTGATTCGATGACCAATTGAGTGCATGTAAATGGGGATTGAATATTTTGATGATAAAAAGACAAGAATATTATTTTCTGGTGGCTTCTGTTATTAGTGAAGCAAAAATAGAATTCACTGAGTGTCAGTGAAGAAAGTGAGAGGGTTTAAGATGCTTGAGAGAGGGAAAATATGAAACATCTTGAGGAGTAGGCAAGTAAGTTTACTAGGGAAATAGAGACTGCTTAGCACTCCTAAGTACTTGGTGAAGACTAGTGACTATAAACTTAAAGCACAAAACCATCAGCATGGTACTGTTTTATCTCTGTAATGTTCAGATATTCTGGTGCATACACAGAATAAACAGAATGATGATTTTAATCAGGTTTAGCATTTTGCTGGGCAAGTTTTGAAAGCACTAGAGAAAGACAAAGGTGTTGAGGGTCCCTGCAAGGGAGTGATTACTATGATTAATCATGCAGGGTAGCATGGGGAAAAAAATTGGATATTTCAATGGAGGCAAAGAACTGATGGAGAGAAGAAACTAAGTTAAAGAAAGAGAACATGTAAGTGCACTGGGTAGGGTGTTTTTATATGAGATTCCTGAGAGGCTAAGTTTTGAATACATCAATAAAATAGAAGGCATAGTCACATGAAATAATAATAGGCATAAAGTTACAAAGGAATGAGCTAGGCACTAAGATATTTAACAACCACGAGGAGAATCTTGGAAGCTTTAGATGACAGCAAAAAGGGGAACTAATATGAAATCTACTCTGAAATCAGGCACTCCAAAGGACTTAAAAAGGAAAGCATAAAGAAGAAATGGCTTGAAAGTCGTAATGAGAAATAAGGAGGACAGTTACACCACTCAGGCCCTAGGGGAGTGGGATGTAGTGGTAAAAAGCAGGCACGAATTGAGAATGCTGTGGGGAAAAGTTAACTAAACTGTATACACTTCAGTTTCTTTAACTATTGACTATTGCTAATATTGGCTTTCCAGAGTAGTTTAAGGATAAAAATGAGATAAAAGATATTTGAAAAAAAAGACAGCTGTCAGTATTGTAGAACAAAAAACAGAGTCACATCCCTGTAACTCTCCTTTTAAAGTTCCTACCACAGTACTCAGTATAGCTCTTTGGGCTGTTTCTATTGACTTTTTATTTTTTGCATGCACTCTTCAGTAGACATTGATGAGTGAGTGATGAGAAAATTCACCCGTGTGGGGTAGCCTTACAAACCTCAAGTGGATAATTCATTTGAAAATGGTTCCAACTTAGTGTTATAGTTTAGCCAGGCATTTATCAAAAGCACATGGGAATTTTTACTAGGAAAAAAAACTCATTTTTAATCCAAAGTTCAAATTGAATTTCCAAAAATTATGAACTCACAGTTAAAGAAAAATCACAAAACACACAAGAAGATACCATAGACAAATGGAAATAAATAATCTCAAGCTCTCAAAACTAAATATTGGAATTATCAGACACTGACTTTAAAATAATTACTCAGAAGTGGGCCGGCCTAGTGGCATGGTGGTTAAGCGCTGGCTTGGGAAGCCCGCGGCCCCAGTTCAGTCCCACATATGATGGCCAGTGACACTGCCCTCAAAAAAAAAAAATAAAATAAAATAACTACTCAGAAAATATTTAAAGAAATAAAATCTTGAAGATATGAGTATAGAACAAGGAACTTTGAGAATACCCATACTGATCTGTAAAATAACCCATGAAAGGGAATAAGTTAATGTCCACAATACAGAGAACTTCAAAGTTATGTTTTAATTTTTTAACCTATTTTTTAAAACTGGGTCATGGGAACACAAATCTTCATTCTATCACTATTTTTTATATTACAAATATATTTTGTAAATATATTTATAAATATACAATGTTTTAATATTTTGTAAATACAAAATGTTTAATAAACTGATTAAAATAAGTAAATAACTTTAAGGCCATTTTAAGAAATAATATATAGCCATTTAAAATGTGGAGGCAAAGGTAAGTGTCTAATAGAAAATATAACTTAGACATATTTTTCACTGAGAAAAGGAAATCAATGTGTAATATGTACAGGCTGATAGCATTTCTATACAGCAAATATAAAAATTTCAATAAGTTTATACTTATAGTTATTACTGCATATGTATATGTATACTTATCTGTTATCTATCACCTATCTATCTCTCATCTATCTATCTATCTATCTATCTATCTATCTATCTATCATCTGTCTATCTATCCATCCATCTAGTATATATGTAAAAGGTTAGAAAATATCTGGGAGTATATACACTAGTGTGTTACAAGTGTTACTTACAGGGAGAGAAGAGGAAGGGGGTTATTAAGAGGAAATTCACTTTTTACATTGCAATATTACTACAAGGATTGAGCACATTTGGTAATAATAATGAACACTCTTGTAAACATCACCCTGGACAAAAACTTTGCCTGCCACCTAAGAAGCTCCCATAAACTCCCAGTTCCAATCACTGTCTTGTCCCTCCTCACCGAGTAACTACTCTGTTAACTGTTGTGGTAATCATTGCTATGTATTTCTTCATACTTTTATCACCAAAGCATACATCCCTAGGCACTGTAGCTTTGTCCAATTTTTTTTAACTTGGTATAATTTTCAGTCCCTTTAATCGACAATTGATCAGTTGAAGAATCTGAACCATTTGACCTATAGCATTTCGGTCTGGGATTTGCTGAATTCATATGCATACTCAAGATCTATATGTTCTTTTGCCTATTGTCTACAAATTGACAGGTAAATCCAGGGGTTTAATTAGACTCATGTTCAACTCCTTTGACAACACTATAACCTATTCATTTCTTTCTTACAGGGATACATAATGTATAGTTTCCTCTTTTGTGTGTGTGTGTGTGTGTGTGTGTGTGTGTGTGTGTGAGCTGTTGATGCTCAATGCCTACATTAATTAATTAATTGGGGACTGTAAATTAGTGATATTCTGCTTACATCATTTATTGCTTATTTTTAGTTGAAATGTTATTATGAAGAGATACTCTTTTCATCTATTATTTAGTCAGTGGTACAAAATAAAGGCTCATGTTTTCCCCTTATTTATCTGTTTTTAAGATAGTATATTGATGTATTTAAATCAATTTTAATTATTATCTTTATTGAAGTACAAATTATCCCATGCTTGTCCAATGCTAACTTCTTCAAATTGACATCTTTTAACATAATCCTAGTAAGTTTTAACATTAGCCTAGTAATCTTTGATAGCTTCATCACCAATTGGTGTAACAAGGTGTTCTAGGCTTCGCTTGGACATTTGCTGTCCCTGATCTGCCATCAGCTACATTTTCAAGCAGTCCTAGTATTTTGAATTAAATGGGTTTCAATAATATAACCTGAATGCTGGGTGCTAGTGATTGTAATTGTTCTTGAAGTCACCGTTTCTGGAATCTTTGGTGGTAAAGCTAGGGAATAAAAAAGATATATAGACATATACATAATATTCATATATATACATATATAGGGGATTATAGAATTAGAAAATTCCATAATTACTAATTTTTTCCGAACATTAAAAATATTGACATTTAGAAAAACAATATTTTAATACCACATCAACCACTGAGAATAGTCAAAAAATATTTTGGCATATATTATGCCCATACACACCCACACTCCTTATTTTGGTATAATTAGACTATTTCTATATGGTCTAAGCATATTATATTCTCTCCCTTTTAACTCTCATTTAGAACTAATTCTATAAGTATCTATGTTTAATGTTCATCACTACTTCTCCTGTCAATGTTTCCCTAGTCATTTTAGTTTTCTGAATGGTGTCCTTTAGTAGATTCTTCAGAAAAACAGACAACATTCTCTGAGTTTATGTATGTCAGTAGCAGCTTCTCTGTGACCTTTATGTGAGAAAATCAGAAGTAAAATTTGTGGCTCACATTTTCATTTTTTGAGTATCAATATATTACTCAATTTTCTTTAGTTATAAATCATTAGTGTTGAAAAGTTTGATGACAATATAATTTTTTTTCTTTTCATTATGTTACTTGCTTTATTTTAGTATTCATTCTATACCTTTGCTTTGATTTTTTTTTTTGAGATTCATATGATCTCTATGTTGGCTTTTCTTGACCTGCGAGTAGTTCTCATTACCTAATTTAATCCTTTTGATGTTTTTCCAGTTCCTTTTAACTTTTAACTTTTCTCCTTTTAATCTGCTATTTCATAATTTATGTGTTCATACACACTATATATTATTATTTCATATACTATGTTGTACGTGTTATATAATTATATATGTTTATATTACATTTCATAATTTATTATGTTCATGTGTTCTTGTGTTTAATTTCATCTAGTTATTTTAAATAATATTTTCTTTATATCTAATTTTTTCCTAAGCTCTGTTACTTATGTTCTAAGTTTTCCTAATTCTTATTGATGTTATGCTTTTGTTTTATAACATTTTTAATGTTCTCCAGTTCATTTAAAAATAAATGCAATTTTTTTCATGTTTTATATAAGCATGTCATTCTGGTGTCCTTTCATTTTGTATAGGTGTCATTCTGTTCCTTCAGAGCAGAAAAAAATGTAAGCATTTTCTTTAAACATGTAAAAAAATAAGGGCATTCTTCCTTTACCCTTTTAACTAGTCACTAGGTTTTTTTGTTGTTTTGTATTTTGCTTTTGGAAACCAAGGAAGGGGCATGGGAGGATCATTAGACACAGGGTTTTTCTTATAATTCTGTCACCTCCCACCCAGACCCCTTTGTTGGCAGAATCTCACTTACATCTGCTCCTTAATTATCTTCATATTAACTCTAATTTGTATTCCATTGCCATGTCCCAAGCCAGACATTCCATTCATACTATGAATGCCACTACATTGGTTTAAGAATGCTGAAGGGGCTTTAGGGAAATGTAGATGTGTTACCTCCAGCAGATTGTATGTTAGGGGGTTGGATAGTAAGGCAGTAGTTAATTATATTAGTCAGCATAGGCTGTCATCACAAAATGCCATAGACTTGGTGGCTTAAAGAACAGAAACTAATTTCTTACAGTTCTGGTGGTTGGAAAATCCAAAGATCAAGCTGCCGGAAAGTATGAGGTGTCTTCTCTTAGCTTGAAGTGGCCACCATCTCACTGTTTGCCCACATGACCTATTCTGTGTGTGTACAGGGAGAGAAAGATTGCTTCTTTGTTTTTTTAAAGCCACCAATTCTACCAGATTATGACTTCATTCTTATCATTTCAATTAACATTGATTACCTCTTAAAAACACTATGGCCAAAAACTGTCATATTGGGAGTTAGAACTTCAACATATGAATTTTATGGGGGACACAATTCAGGCCATAGAATTAATATAATGAAATGATTTATCTGAAATAAGGCAATGAAAATATCCATCTGGATTTGCAACACAGAGAAAGATGAAAAATACAAGACATTGCTTAGCCAAATAGCCCGCTGTTGGTCCCGAGGGTGATTCTAAGCTTACAGTGACAATCTGAAATTACAGACATTGACTTAGGGGAATACAAGATATCACTAAAACAAAAATCTCCAATTGGTTATAATAAATATTGTGCCTAATTTGTGTTATGGTTGGGAGCACTGAAACTCAGAGAAGTGAAGATTACACACTCAGATAGCAGCAGAATCAATAGTCCTTCTACAAGGACCAGACCAGAACTATTTCTAATGCATTCTCTCCCCATCATTGTCATTACAAACTCCACAGTGTTTCTGAGGGTGGATGCTAAGCCATGAGCCTGAGTTCTATTTTAACTGGATTCCATTCAGTAGTTTTAAGGGTATTTTGAGCTTTGGGGTTTTGTAATGCTGTGACTACATGAAATAGGCCTGCATAGGAACACAAATTTGTGAAAAGTGATTGAACAGAAATGAAAGCATGTTGAAGTTATTTCTCCTCTGCAGGATGAATACTCTAAATCATAAAAATAACTCAGGATGTGTAATTCACAGGGAAATTTCATGAAATTGGATGCATATCCACTGATGCTTTAAGAATTGTCAACCTGAAAAGTGGTTGTAAGGATGGACTCATAAACACAGCACAGTGAACAGTACCTGGAGATTATATAAAACTCTCTTTTTCTGGTATCAGGTTTGTAACAAAGTGATTGAATAGAATGACATCATTCATATCCTGTGATTAACACTAGGGTGAATAATTGTAGAACAAACAAAATAAAATATTCTAAAATAAGAGATAATGTGATTTTGATTAAAATAAGTATTCTGGTTAACAAAGAGAAAGCACAATAGAAACATTCAGCTTTCTTTGCAATATTATTGTAGTTTCTGATTATATCTGGGTTTTCTGAATAAACTCCAGGGTAATAGCACGGTTACTCCATTAATGGATGTTAATGTTTTAAGAAAGCCTTGAAGCCTTGAAGATACTCTAATAACTATTTATTTTTTCTAAGAAAACTTAAGGCCATATGACATTTTTCAAATCACGGAAATTTTTACCAAAAATATTATCCACATAGAAAATGACATGTTATAGTGGAGTCCTCATACGTACAAAAAAAACAAACAAACAAACAAACAAATGAAAAAAACAGTCAATTAACTGGCTGGTCATGAACATTCTGCTCAACAGCATGACAAAATGACTTATGCTTCTGGGGATTTTAATGAGCATCTTAGAGGACTGATAGTAAGTAGGTGTTAGAAGCAGAATCAGAAAGACATAGGAGACCAAAAAAATAGTTGAAGTCACTGTAGAAGAGGACACGAAGCAACTAATACTACACATAAGCAAAAACAACAAATAAGAAAAAAACTACACACACACACACACACACACACACAGAGAGAGAGAGAGATAAAGAGAGAGAGTAGAGAACTAAATGGAAGAGAAATTAGTCGACAGTAACATAGAAAAGCTGACCACCTTGTTAGCCCAGGCAAGATTACGCTACAATATCAAACAATCTAAATTGTCCATGCCTAACAAAAACAAATGCTTATTCCTCCCTCTCATTAGGCACAACCTAAGTCATAGGTCAACTGTAGCTCTGCTCCATTCCTTCATTCCAGGATTCAGGCTGAAGGAACAGTCTCTCTACGGTGCATGGCACTCCTATGGCATCCATCTTAGGAGATAAAACAGAATTGAACAGTGATACACACATACAAAACTCAGAAATAAACTCAGAATATATACAATTTACCTATATGTTCTATTTTACTCTAGTTGTTCTACTCCAAGTGTGGTATACATATTATCATGAGACAGTAAAATTTGTTCAAAGTAAAATGTAATTGGAAACTGAATAATTTAACTGAATGTGAAACTGCTCCCTCATCAAATACTTTCTATTCATCTGGTGAAAAGTGAAAAGGCAACAGGAGCAAAATCAGAACACATCCTGAATTGTAAGATCAAGAGAAGCTAGCCCTGGATAGCACAGAGCAAGTTATATGCTGACTTAAATCAAGTAAGTATGACACAGAACAGGGCTTCTAAAACTTTAATACACACACAAATATCCTGGGGATTTTTTTAAAAGGAAGATGCTGATTCAGTAGATCTGGGAAGGGCCTGAGATTCTTCATTGCTAACAAGCTTCTTTCTAGTTAATTGCAATGTCGGAACCCACAAATGGCCAGCTGCTAAGATGATGGTAGAACCTATGTCAGAATTACTCTTTTTTTTTTTTTTTTTTTGAGGGCAGTGTCACTGGCCCTCATATGTGGAGCCGAACCGGGGCCGCTGGCTTCCCAGGCCAGCGCTTAACCACTGCGCCACTCGTCCGGCCCTTGTCAGAATTACTCTTAAAAGACACAGGTGCTAAGATGGTGGTAGAACCTATGTCAGAATTACTCTTGAAAGACACAGTAGAATACTGAAAGCACTTTACTCCGTCTTCTTCAACAAGCTTTGGGCCAAATACATATCATTGTATTTCTAATCTTCTCACAGGAATACTTCAATGGATGTAGGCCAACAACAGCATGGGAGGGGGTCTTAGCAAGGTCAAATAGCAGGCTTTGCACTGCTTGTTTTTATCATGTTATCTTTAATCTTCATTTCAAACATTCTTATTAACTGAATCCCACAGTACTAACCTCTGTTTGCAAGGGAGGGTTTTCAGTTCTTTTATAATGCACCTCCATTGACCAAAAAGAATGTAGCGCATGGGCTATAGCTCTTCAGGGAAACACACTGAGCATCTGATTTCTACCCATGCTGAGTGGAGGTAAAAGAAAAGGTGTCACAGGAAATGTCCTAGACTGACCCCATGGAATTAAACATGTTGAGCTAATGTAATTCATTCTTAGGACAGCTGATCTCCTGTAACCTGAATAAAGTGAATGCTGTTCTGTCAGTCCAGAGAGGGGTTCGAAAAGGGCCTTTGGTCAGATGACAACCTAACTTTTCCAAAGACCAGAATCATCACTGAATCATTTTTTCTAACCACTATGAAAACACAACTTAGCTCTTTCTAATAGTGATTTATAGCCTAATGGCAATGCTTCCGGACATTTTTCTGTCTCAGATTGAAGCTGGGTACTAGATGCTTTTACTGTTTAAAAAATCCTTTTCTGTTTGTAACACATCTAACAGACTTGCCATTAGGCTCTCTGTTGCTCCGTTATTCACTTCTCTTTCGTGTCTGGTAACAAGGTAAACATTAAGTGTGACCCCAGAGCTTGCTTTCATGTTAATGCTTATCAAATGTATTATTAAATCTTCCTTTGATAAGACAGATCATGCAAAATTAAAGCTTAAAACATTTCTTTCCATTTGTTAAAAAAAAAAAATGGGACTCTAATTAAGTTGATAGTAGAAATAAACCCTTCAATTTGTTACATCAAACATGCAGGGGAAGATAAATTTTATTCCTCTAATGATTTACATTTACTTGCAGAAATTATAAAATGTAGTTTTTGTTCATAATGGGAGAGCTGAGCAACTAAATAGGCAGAAGAGGAAAGTGTGCCATTTTTTTTTTTTTGTAATATACGGTATAGAAGAAAATATTGAGATAACCAGGCCACTTTCACCTTCATGAGATACTACACAAAATTCTATGAATGTGTACCTCATTACATTAGAAACAGAATATTTTGACTAAAATAAATACATTTTATAGCAATATCTTCTATGCTTGTTTGGAAATATGCATTGAATTTCAAACATTTTATGCTGCCAAGGATGTTTTATTTAAATTTCAATGTACTAAATTCATAACATAACTTTTGTTATACTTAGCTGTGATCTCCATTTTTGTAAAACATCATTTGCCATGACAATTGGTAAGCCAGAGCTTCAAATTAGTTATTCCAATATGAGCCATTTCCATTTCACCAGATTCCTTGTGAAATATAAACATGAGAGTTTATCGAGTTATGACAGATAAGTCTCATTAAGTAATGCATATTGCAGGATCACAGCACAGGTAACCTTTTGCTTGTGTGTGTGGTGTGAAACACACATTGTATTAGAGAGAAAATCCTCTCCATTCTGCCTTCATTCTTTTCCCCTGTTCCACAATAATTGGCCCCACATTCTTCCAGTCTGTGGCATCTTAGAAGCCTGACCACAGGGCAGGGTGTCAAGTGGATAATATTGATGCTGTCCACTGTCATGGGTCCCTCCCTGCATTAGACACTCCAATTTTGTAAACGCCCCATCTGCACAGAAACACCCTCATTTGGTAAGGTCATAAGTATATGGGAAAGAAACTGAAGTGAATGATCTGGAATAGGAGCACACGGCTAGTGAAGGAGAGGGCTCTCTGCTTCCTTACACTCAGGTACCTTTCATCTGCCAGTGCGGGCCCATCAAGGGTGGAGGGAAAAGCACATGCTTGTAAGAGCCCTCCATTCCACAGACCCTCTGATGGATATAAAATGTGCCACATGTGGTTTGTTTTAAGTAAAAAAATTATGAATTCACTGTGGGCATAGTTCTCATCCTTGATGTAGCAAGTGAATTTAAGAAGCTTATGAAATTGAGAGTAACCTTTTACCAAGTGGCAAAAACAAACAGACCTGATGGCAAAAATGTGAAAAAATCTTTTCCAGTACTGAATATCCATGACTAGCTCTGTTTGAGCAATCAATTATAACCTCAAATTGGGTGGAATCCAAGAGGAAATTATGCATATTTCATGTAGAAGTCATAAACTTCAAAAGGTTAGTTTTTACGAGATGCTTTTGTCCACAAAAACCTGAAGGAAATGGGACAAAAAGATGCCTAGCTGGATTTGTTTTCCTGAATATATCTCTCATTTTGGGTCCAGGAGTTCATCAGGCAGTTCCTGTGATCATTGGTAGGTGTGTACCAGATCCAAGGTCAAGTAATTCAGCTCACTGTTTCATCCAATGAGAATAATACCTTCAGCTTTGATGTCAGCAAACAGCACATTTTTTAAAACCTTAGTCAAGAAATGTATCTACAAAATTAGCTAATGTGCCATAATTTCCCCCAAATTGACTCAATTTTCATCCAATTTTCCAACCAAAGTAAATAGTTTAAATAATTCAGGAGTATTTTGTCTATAAAGTATAACAGTAGAAAATGGATTGTTAACCAATAGTAAGATATTACAAGTGTAACTCTTAAAGAGAAATGAATACAAATTAACACTGTGAAGAAGGTTATAAATCTAAAAGCCAAACTTGCTAGGCCTATATAACCTTTATTTTTAATTCAAGTATCACCTGTGTTTTGAAACTGTGGCAAGGAACAAAAGTAGAACTAATTGTGCTGGAGCATTATTTTGTCTGTAAAGGAAAAATTTCTTTCCATAAATAGGAATGATAAATCTTTTCTTTACCATGTTTATCATTGCTTAAATCTATCTAATTCCTGCTTCAAAAAAAAATCTGAAATATTATTTTGATGTAAAGTTATCCAAATATACTTAATTAACAGAGTATATTCGCAGAACATAAGCTAACACTCACTGGTTTTAAAAATTTTGAACACAACTGTGTTTAGCTTCAGGTTGTTATATTACATTACCTTTTGTGGTGCTAGAGATCTTTCTGGAAAACTGACGATAAAGTAATTCTGAAAGAGAATTTTAAGGAAACTGCCAGTAAAATTCCCTAAATTAAAAAAAAAAAAGTGGAACACTAAATTATTACCTAATGCTTTAATGTTAAGAGTTTTTAAAATAAAAATATATGCTTTTAGGGCCGGCTGAGTGGAGTGGTGGTTAAGTGCTGGCTTGGGAAGCCTGCGGCCCCAGTTCAGTCCCACATATGAGGGCCAGTGACACTGCCCTCAAAAAATAAATAAATAAATATATATATATATATATATATATATATATATATATATATATAATGTTTTCTAAAAATTTTACATGAGATTTAATTTAAGTTTATTAACCTAGATCTTAAGAAAGAGAAGTAACAGTCATTTTTTGATGGATAATTTTTAATTTCAATTATTTTAGCTCCCCATCTTTGTTTCTTGTTTTCCAGACTGAAATGGAACTCAACTCTGATAATGACTGCTAACAGATTCTTCATAGTAGAAATGACAATTCTTTCACCTTTTGTAATTTCCAAAGTCAGATGTGTGTGTGTGTATATATATATATATATATATATATATATATATATATATATGGCATTAATGGGATCAACTTCCTTATAAGAGAACATCTACATACACTATGGGAAATTGTATTCCGTGAGTGACAAATTTCTGGAGTATTCACCTATCTGCTTAACACATATTCCTAGTTCACTTGCATTGTATATTATGGAGACACATGAAATATGGTTGGGATAAAATATAAAGAAATTCTCTTCCTTTCATTTTCCCTACTAGTTATATTATTAGTCCTTAAATACAAATATTTGAATTTTCCTTTGATACATGACTTGTAAGAAAGCTGTTCTCTTGTGTGGAAAAGAACAAAGAAAACTATCATCACTTTTGTCAAACTTTGGAAGAGTATTTTCTAAATCAAAATAGGTTTTAGTTTTATAATTTTGATTCCAGAAGTGAGAAAACAGAGAGAAAGACCATTAGGAAGTGGCATAATTTGGCTATGGCATTTGAGGAATTATGAATTGAGAAACACTCTACTATATAATTAATAGGTTAAGAAGCTAAGTTTTAGATCATTGAATATTGTGCCCAGTGTCTGAAAGATGTCCTGGGTTTGGACTCAAGAGAAAAAGTGCAAGAACAATTTTATCTCAAAGGGCAATATTGAAAACTCATAGATTTTTTTAAAAAATGTATAGAAGCTGTATTAAAACAATTTTTAAAAGTATTACCTCAGAACACTAAAGTCAAATTAAATAAAAGGACATATCTACTGTATTTCTGCTAGGAAGCGTGTATATTATAAATATGCCAATTCTTCCCAAGTTGGTTATACAATTTTTCTGGAGAACTATTTCACACTAAGAATCAAATGTCTTAAGGACACCATTATCCTCTTCTAGAATTTTCTTTTAATGACAGAGTGTGAACAAATAAGCATTTCTATAATACAGGGAAATCACTTTCTTGACCAATAATAACAGGCTGTTTACTTAAACTAGGGCATACAAGGTTTATTCCATATAAAATCATGTCTGGAAAAATATTTAAAGCTATTGTAAAACTTTTCAGGATGAATTTCAAGTGATAAAAGTAGATTATAGTACACTATAAACTATAATCCCAACATAAATAATTAAAATAGTCAACAAAATAATTACATATAGACATATCCATAGCAAAAGACTGAAAAGATGTAGATGGAAATTTTGTAGTGGTTGCTAACAGGATTATGAACAATTTCTATTTTATAAAAAATAAGTTCTCATGGCTTCCAAATATTCTTTCATTGGTTTGCTTTATAAATTATGAAATATTTTGAACACAGAAATGGACAGGAATCAATCAAAGTGGCACACCACTCAAATTTAACATATGTTGAGGTATGGAGTTAGAAATAGTAAACTCTATATAAGAGGAGGTAATAAGGAGCTATGATAAGCCAGAACTTAAGGGGTACCATGAGAAGATGACGAACACTTAATAGGTTCTCCAAGGCTTGGCCTTGGCCAACTGATAGGAGTGAAGATCCAGGTTGAGATTAAAGTGGACCCTTAAAGCAATAAGGAGCCAGTAATGGTGGCTGATGAAAGAAGAGAAGTGATGAAAACCAGGGTCGCAAAAGATTTTTCTGATACCTAGCCTCATCTAAAAGAAACAGAAATCTCTTCTCAGGTGATTCCTTTTATTTTGTCAACTTCAAGATTAGGTAATCTCCTCTTGGTTTCAAGATACACTTGTAGCTATCTCACTGTTAGGATTTTTTTTTTCCATCTTCCCTGGATTTCCCACTGGATCCTCTCTCCCACTCTAATACCATTCTCCAAAGTTTTATTCTTTTGCCATGTTGATTTTCTCGTTATGTATTTTCTACATGAGAAATGTAATCTATTCTCATAATACGTATGTTTTATATCAATGTGAGGTGGCCTCATTCTTGAACTACAGACTCCAAAATTCAGAACCACTTGGGAAGAAGGTATTTCCACCTTTCCACCATGCCCAGTGCTTCTAGCAGTTTTCACTACACACTTCTTTCCCTTTCCTGACTGACTTATTTCCAGTGCTTCTGTAACCATTTCTCAAGGATCAATTTGGGGGAGGGTCTTCTTCTAAACTCCCTCACCTGGCTGTTGACAGGCCTCAAAAGACCCACTAAAAAGCTCACTCAACATGTTCGCTAACTGGTGTATTAGTTTTGCTAGGGCTGCTGAACAAGGCACCACAACACGTTTTACTTTCTCACAGTTCTGGAAGGCTAGATGTCTGAGATCAAGGCGTTAGCAGGGTTGTTTCCTTCTGAGGGCAGTGAAGGAATTCTCTGTCCCAGTCCTCTCTCCTTGACTTAATGACCCCCTTCTCCCTGTGTTTTCATATCACCTTTCCTCTGTACATGTCTATGTCCGAATTTCCTCTTCTTACAAGGACTCTATTCATACTGGATTAGAGCCCACCCTGATGACCTTTTTTAAGTTAATTACCTCTGAAAAGGCCCTATCTCCAAATATGGTCGCATCCTGAGGTACCAGGGGTAGGACTCCAACATATGAATTTGGGGGGCATACAAATCAGCCTGTACAGCAGGTCTCAGGTTCCCCTGGCTGCTGACAGGAATATCAGCTTCCTGTTGTGTGGGCCTATCCATAGAGCAGCTGACAATACAGCATTTGGCTTTCCTCAGTTCGCAGGATAAAGATCGAGAGAAAGTAACTCAAACTGAAGCCAGAGTCCTTTTGTAATCTAGTCTTGGAAATGGCATTCTATCACTTTTGCAATAGTCTATTCATACACAGTTGTATCTAGCCCCAATTGTTTGTAATTCTCTGTAAAATTTGGAACAATTGTTTCCTCTTTGTCTGAACTTTGATTTCTATTGACTAATTCTGGGACAACAGAAAATGTCACATCTGATATCCTCTTACATTTAAATTTCAGTCTTTTTTTTTCTTGTTTTTTTTTTTTAAATTTGAATAGAGTTTTTCTAGGGAAACAAAGTGCTTCATCTTGAGCATTCTTTCTGAGATGGGTGGAAATCAAGACTATTTAGCTTTATATGTTGGCTAAATGAAAGCCTCCTTTCAAATGGCAGAGGGTCTTTCCAGCCACAGAGAGGGAATCTACGCTCCAGGGAGTAGCTGCCTACTTATTCTTCCTGGCATGCACACCAAAGCTTCATCATCAAGTGCATGTTGTACATCTCAACTAGAAACAAAACGAATCAATTCTCTACAGATATATTCATTCTAATTCTGTGACACCCAGAAGTCTGGGAATGCATTTTCTCATAACAATATGAAATAGCAGGGGGAGGAAGAGGAAAATGAGTCAATAGGAAGTCACACCACACTCTGGTCCCTGCTCAGTGATGAAGCAAATGTGACAACTTTACAGTTTCTGACACTACGAGTATTTTTAATGAAATATGCCACACTCTCGAGTGGCAAAATGTAATATTAAGGCTATGGGATTATTCTAATAGTTTATGCAACAAGACTTCAATTTGCTGGAAGCAGATGAACAAAAATTCTCAGTCCCTTTGCATATGATGTTTGCTCTTCCAGAAAGGCTCACACCACTGCCACTTCACTGAGCTAACACCCAGCTGTCTCTCTGGTCCCAGTTTATGTGACTGTGCTTTAAAAATATTCATCAGGGGCCGGCTGAGTGGCGTGGTGGTTAAGCGCTGGCTTGGGACACCAGCAGTCCTGGTTTGGGTCCAACATATGAGGGCCAGTGACACTACCCTCAAAAAATAAAAAATATAAATAAAAATTAAAAATAAAAACATTCATCTGACACAGAGGAAAAACTGATGATTGCTGGATGGGACGGAGTGGGGGTGAGGAAGAAGAGGAAGGGATGAGACAACATAAATTGGTAACTACAATATTGCCTCAGGGATGGAAAAGACAGATTAGGGAATACAATCAATAATGTTGTAAATAATTTTTAAGGGACCAGATGGACTCATCTGGTTAGGGAGACCACTTCATGGACAGTGTAGAGGCCTGACCTCTGTACTGTACATCTGAAACTGCTGTTGAATAATATTATATGTCAACTATAATTTAACACATATATAGTCATGGGATGTGGAGTACAGTGTGGGAATGGAGTCAATGGAATTGTAATAGATATGTATGATATTGGGGTAAATGGCAGTGGATGGGGAGAGGGTTGTCACTTTGTAAGGGGTGAAAAGGGTAACTATTGCATTGTTTTGTACACCTGAAACTAATAATAAATAAATACATAAATAAAATTTAAAAAAACAAAAAACATTCATCTGACAATCCCCCATGTTCACTGAGAAACTATCATCAGTTTTATCATACTATATTACAACCTCATGTTTAGTTATCCATCTTCCTGATTACACTGTGAGTACTGGGGAGGCAAGTATCATGGTTATCTTAGCTGTCACTGGATCACTGGCACCTAATTCAGTGCTTGGCACGTGAAACTCCCTTAGACTACTTCTACATCTGGGTAGGCAATATTTTTGCTGCTCTCAAATTTGGGTGAAAAGTAGGCTGTCATCTGGGGATAACATTAAAAAAGAAAAAGTCCCCCAAAGGAACACTAATTGTGTATCCCATTGTCTTCCCACATGGAAGTATTTCTCTTCTCAATACTTACAAGGTATTATGTAGTGGTTGGTGTTAGGGCTTGACTGTACGCATCAGGAAGATATTGTATGTAGAGGGAATAAGAGGTTCTTTTACACGTAGAGATTCTGTTAGAAAAGCAAAGATATATACTGAATCCTAAGGGCCACAAATAGGATTAAAATTGGGAACATTGAATCAAGTATTTGAAGTTGGGTGCAATTTTCAGAAATAAGATGTTCATCATAAGCAAGGACTTCCCAGTGTGATTATAGTGAACAGCACTGAGGGATCAATAGCCCACCTTGATAGTTTAAACGACTTTGGTGGTTTGAGAAGCAAGTTGAAAGTGAGATTTAAGAAGAATTACATTAAGGTCAAATGTGCAGAAAGATAGCTCCAAATGTATAAATCTTAAAAGTCTGCCCAAAAGAAGATTATGTTACTAAGGATTGCATTATTTAAGATATGAGCTGTATAGAACCATTGTATAATGGATCATTGGCATGAAATAGAAAAAAAAAATGTTAGCTGCTTTGTAAGACTATATTCTGGTAGTCATACTGAGATGGGAAGGCAGTTTACAAAAGCTATCATGGACCCTGATGGTGTCTAGCTGAATCATGCATGGTGTCAGAAGAATAGATAAGTTTCTTGAAAAATGAATATATTACATTCACCATACATGTTAAACTAGATGGAAATGAAAATAAACAGTACTCGATTTAAGTCAGGGACTACAGGGGCTGACAAAAAGAAAAAAGAAAAGCTGAAAATCTTATTCTTGTGCTATATATGGATATTATATTTATATCTAAGAAAAATCAGAACCAGTTTAACTATTATAATCCAGATGCTTTATGAAAACTGTGGTCTCTAGTAAAACCATTAGTTATGAGAAATTACACCTTTTCTTTTTATTGTGAGCCTGGAAATACACAGACCAGCTTTGCCTTCCAGATTATTTTTATAATATAAAAATGGAACACAGCAATGCATTTGGGACCAATATTGAAATCCCTGCTTATAAAAATATACTGAAATAATACATGTACTATTCTAAAAACCTTTCTTGTATTTCACAGTAGTTGAAGTTAAAAGATACTTTATTTGAATTGCATTGTACATAAAATTTTACTGAAGTTTTAAAATCTACATATTAATAATATGGTATGTGCACTGTGAGAATTAAACTCCAACAGTGGATTTTAAAAAGACACATCTGAGAATCAGAACTGGTGCCTTTGTAGTAACTGTGTCAAAACCATAACTTAAAAATTATGTTAGTGCCATTGGTTCAGTTGTTAATAGAAAGACAACACACTTTTAATACTTTAACTATTAATTAGCATCTCTTCAGAGGTTCAGAACAGTAGTCTCGCTTTCACAGAACAACATAAATAAGCTTTCATTCCTCACCTCTATGTAATTATTTACAGAGAAAACGGGGGAAATTCATCTCCCTATATAGATGCCCATCTCTGAAGTCAATTATTTTATTCAGTGCTTAACTATGGTCTAGACACCAGATTAAGAACTCACAAATGCTATTTGGCCTTTGTAAAACCTTAGTAATAGATCATCTCAAATATCAATTGAGGAAGCCAGGTTCAGAGAGATTAAGTAACGGGTCCAAGACCACATAGCTAGTCAGTTTTAGAGCGGGGATTTTAATCTAGATTATATCAAGTACTTGCTTTCTTGTTACTGTTCTTTTCAATGTTCTCACTTTGCTGTATGGATTAACTTCCAGGTTTCAAAGAAGAGTTCAGAAAAATAAAAATTAACTAAAGGAGAAATAAGAGTTTATAATAGAGACTGAAAAGAATTGGAATTATTCAGCAATAAGAGAGAGTAGGACTAAAATCTTTTAATATGATTATTTTTGTACTGTTTCTTCTATTACTAGTTATCAAATACTTGGAAATGGAGTTTGGTAGGATACATGAAAAGACCATTTTAGTAGACATTTCTACTGCTTACAATAGCCTGTCCTCTTCTCCTTAAGGAGGGAGGATTGCTCACGCATGCCTCTTGAAATTAGGCCTACCACATGATTGAGTTAGCTAATGAAATGTGAGTGAGAGAGAAATATTGTATCAGTTCTGTATGTGAATACAATTGTTTTTGCTCAATTTTCCAGGCCAAGGTTCCCTGCCATAACTATCAAGGTAGCTCATTTAATATGTTATATTGCATTAAGCCCCTGACATTGTCCCTTTTTGTTACCAGAGCAGCACTTACCCAATCCTGACTGACAGAGACACTGTTACTCCAAACAGGCTATGTCATTCTAATATGATCCCATTTAAGGAAAAATAGGAATCCCTTCTAATACACATGTTTTTAAACATATAAATCACATCTGAATGTCTACCATAACATATGAGTTATTAATAAATTTTTGTTTTTAAAATGCAAACACCTTTGGAAGAATAATACATAAAAGTCTATCAATTAATACTGTTTTAGTGTGTATCAGATAGTTCCTGCTGACAGTACTTCCATGTAAATATTAGGCATGTACTTCATATATGTGTCTCAGCAACTCCAAGTCAGAATGAAAACAGGGAAAATCCACAAAATGGTTTATATATAAAAAATCTAAAAGAATACTGAAAACAACATAAAGTTAATTTCAGTGCTACCCTAAGTGAATGCAGAGTTCCAAATAAGATTGCACTAAAAATGCTACTGTTTAAAAATGTATACTTTAAAGTGCCTGAGATTAAAGTTTATTTTAAGGAGAAATGAGACTGAAATTTATTTTAATTTCATTTTTAAAGTAACGTTTCATTTGTTTTAATACAGAAAACGTATAAAATGTAAATAAATTTTCATTAATGTCCAAACCGAGAAAAAACCTTTTGATATCTAACTTCATCAACATTCTCTTCTCCATCTCTATGTTCATTTAGTTCTCTATTTATTCAATGATACATATATAGATATAAATATACTATTTGTGTTTATATAGAAGATGTCATTGCACAACTGTAATTATTTTTCTCTTAATAGCTATGGAAAGCTTTCCACATCAGCACATATCTCATTTTCTAATAGTCTCTTAGCATTTTATTCAACCAGTCACCTAATGGAGGACACTGAAGTTGTTTCTAGTATCGCTGTTATAAACCATATTATATAATTTTAATATGCCTTACTGTTAATTTTCAAATACACCTGTTAGGTAAATACCTAGACCTGAATTTGCTGAATCAAGATGTTTGTGCATTTTTAATAATTTGAATAGTTATTGCCAAAAAATGTTGCATCAATTTACACTTCTACCAACAGTATATAGGTATGTCTGTTTCCCCATCCCTTACTTAACCTGAACTGAGTGTCACCAACTATTTTTTGTGTTGTTTTGTTTTATTGAGGTAAATTTGGTAAATAAAATTGTAACTTATTTTAAGTGTACAACTTTAGCAACTTTAAAAATTAGCAACTCTGGCATGTAAAAATTAGTATCGTTCCTTGGAGTGCTTTTCTTAAATTATGAATGAGATCAAGTATTTTTAATATGTTTTTGACATTTAAATTTTTTGTAAATAATTTGTTCATTGTTTCATAATTCATTTAAAGTAACTAATGTGAGTGGAGAAGGCGCTAGCTTACCCAAAACAAGTACATTTGCATCTAAATCAGGATTCTTCTGTGCTATATTTTATGTACCTACTATTGATTTATGAGAAGACACAAGGGAGGAAAGGGAAATTGAGAACTGAATAAGCAGGAGGTAAGATAAAGATGATACATAAAAATGAAAGAGAAATAAAAACAACTAAAGAAGAAAGCAGTGATAAAGGAGGAAATAGAAAACAATGACAAAAATACTTTATTGCTGCATTTTCCTACAGCCTCATTGACTTGGGTAAAAAAAAAAGTAGATTTAGTACAAAGGAAAACATGTCTGATTTCTTTATCTATTGTGAATTTAAAATGCTTGCTAAATTTAAAAAAAATAGCTATCTTCTCTGTATTTAGACTAGGATTAACAGTAATCTAACATATCACCTTTATGCTTCTGAAAATTATTGTATAGCTTTTTGTTTCTTTATTCTGATATTAAGATTGTCCTTAGGCAGCCTCTCTGTTCTGGTTTCAGATGTAATTCAAATGAATGGTTCTACTTGGTATGTTAGACATACATTAAGGAATTTAGCTTGCTACTGTATAAACAAGTGATATACGCTATTGTAGTCTTTCTTCACTAACTCCCAGAAGAAAATATGGCTTTATTTTTCTGTAACACTGCTTAACTTTTAGTATGCACTCTCACTCCAACTGGATTGGGGATTCATAAAAAGCCATTTTGAATTACTACCCTTGACCATTTAATCATATCTAAATTTCTGAGATTTCACGTGGAGAGGTGGGTTAGGCAGTACAAAACTGAAGTGGGCATACTGGTCTATTTCAGTATCTGTTCTCACTAGCAGCCAATGAAACTCAGTCCACAAAGTGCATGCTGAGTGGTCCCAGTTTGGACCCAGATGGGATCCATTCTTTTCCTGTCCTATGCTTCTACCCATCTCAAGTGTAAGGAAATAGGTCAGAACTGCCTAAAGCCCTGTGCTACTCCTGTTCCACCCAGAAATGTACAAGAGTAGATCTATGGATCCTGGGCATTTCCAGGGTATTGAGGAATTCTGAGAGGCTGCCTCAAGTACCTTTGGTCTTTAACTATCATGTTAAAATTTCAGAACTCATGCCTTACCATATATGCTTAGTAAATAAAGCACACCACTAAGTTTAGCATTTACATCTTTTCTCTACCCCACTACCCCTCATTCTGCTTCCCCTTACAGTCAAGGAAACTACCTGGTACAAGGTAGGAATAGAAGTAGAGTTTGGAGCAAGATAACTTTGCCAAGACTCATAATAATACCACAAATCTGTTGCTCATGGCCTAAATGCTTATTTGCCTGTGAGACTCAAAACCCAAGAATGTTTATGGTGCTATCCCTTCCCTGAAGCATGGTGCAGAATGCTTAGCTGATTGCATGTGACAGTGGTCATGAATAAAAACAGTATGGGGGGAAACACAAGGGAGTATTAATCACAGTATTGTCCTGTCAATACTACTGGCAACATTCTGGGGTATTTCCCAAACAATAGGTAGTATGAATAACGTTCAAGTGATTTTCAAAGTTTTTACATTTTTAAACCAATTACTATTGCCACAAGAGGTTTTGTAACCACATTCTTCATAGTTGCTTACTTAGGTATTGTGATCTCATCTTTTATTACCCTCAAACTTATTAGATGGTTACATTAACTGTCTCGAGAAAATGTACCAGTTTATAATTCCAGCAATTACCACTTTGAAATTCCCAGCATTTAAGTCTTCTTCACTCCTTCCTCTTGCCATCACTTTTCAAACAAACACTCAGAAGTACTGGAAAGCGCCTGGTACACTGAACAAAGGTAATAGGGCTAACTTCTTATTTATTCCTTTAATTAGAGCTTATTTCTTCCCCAAGCACCTATAATTCTTTAGAGGGTTTTATTTCAATTTGAAACAATATTGACTGTCAAACCCTATACACAAGCCACTAACATCTACATGTACTTATTATAAACACCTCTGTTTGGTGGTTTTGCAGTTATTACAAAATACCAATCAGCGAAAGAAAGAGAAAGAAAGAAAGAAAGAAAGAAAGAAAGAAAGAAAGAAAGAAAGAAAGAAAGAAAGAAAGAAAGAAAGAAAGAAAGAACAACTTCCACAAGTAAATTTAGTCCACTCAGAACGGAAATGATGAAACCACTTTTCACTGTGGGCACTCCATTTTCACTGAGGAAAACTTGATTCAGACATGTTGACAGGCTAAAAGCTGCCTTGGCCGGGGCAGAGGAAAAACTTAATGCAGTAGTAATCAAAGAGGAGAACTTCTAAAATTAGGAGTCTAGGAAATGTTTCATCTATGGAAGGCACAAAGCCTGGCTATACTAAGGTTGAAGCAATTACTGAAATGTCAGGGCTGCACAGAGAAGAGAAGCTACAAAGATTCTAATGGAGGGTGACAGGCTTTTTTTTTTTTTTTTTCACATTTACTTTGCAAATGTTTTCAGTAAATGTGTGCTTTAGAGGTACTTAGTCCAGAAATCTTTGAGATAGATAGGTAGCATCAGGAATGAAAGACATGAGCAATTGAGAAATTGAAGGAAGCTTCCCTTGGATGTTAGTGCTTTGCTGGCATTGACATTTTGGAGCTGCAAAAAAATCATTTAATAGCTGCAGTGAAGCACTGAGGGTGTTTTGTCCTTGAAGAAAGCTAACAATAGTGCTATGGAAAGGATAAACAGGGGAAACCTAAAGCCACCGTGCTCTTTGGACTTACTGAACATCTTCCAAATAAATTTCTAGAGCTTCTCAAAACTGAGTCTGGGGAGGAACACCAATCTTGTACAGGTGTTTTCAGAGAATGTACACAGCCAGCTGTGATGAATACCCTTTTTGGCACCTTGATTTTTAAAAATTACTGGATACAATCTTCAAAAGTATTTTATTCTCAACCATGTTCTCAAGTTAAAGTGCACTTGAAAAGAAATAGTAGATTTTGTTACTTGTTTTTTGCTTGATTTCCACAATAATAGTCACACCTATGTCAAAATTCTGTATTATATACAAGAGTACTTGAATATGCAGAATACATTTTTCTTATTTAATAACTATATCTATACTAATTGTTTTCTTCCCTTGTTTCCTTCTCATTGATTTGTATTTTTAATCAAAGTCATCACCTCATTTGAAGAAAGATTTCATAATTTATTATTTACTAATTTCTAATGAATAATACTAGAATTTTACTAGAGGTACATGAAGACAAGATTAAAAAAAAAAAAAACCTGAAACAAACCTTAGAGTACATGTTCCGACACTTAAGTTTGCGAACTTAATTGTCCAACCTTGTTGCTTAGTTTGAACAAATTCTGGTAATTGTACAGGACTTAGTCATTCAGTATCATCCAGTGCAGTGTGTTGTGTTTGAGGAATGCAATAGAAAGATAATATGATTCTTGGTCTTGGATGAGTGAACAATTTCAGAGCACTTTTAAGACAACATCAAAATTAAATATAAGTAGTATAATACAAGCAGAATACATGTTGAAGAAAAAAGATGTTAGACTTAATGTCCTTATATTTGGAAATTATATATTTTGGTCCAGGATAGGCTCATGTTTGGGAAAAGAATGAAGAAAGTTTACAGGAAAAAGGTAACTTATTGTTAGTAAGTGAATAGTTTCTGTGATAATATTAGTCTTTCCATTAAACAACTTGGAATTTTGCCCTGAACAGAAATCTGAAAAATGAGTAGAATTCATCAACATATAAATGAGATACAGTGGAGTTACCATGCAACCACCTTATCAATTCTGAAAATATACTAAAAAACTAAATTTCAAAATTGCTACAGTAAAGAAATCAATACTTATTTAATAGTATTATGTTCTGTATCAATATTTGACTTGATTCTGTTTCTATCAATATACTGTACTCAAATAAATGTCAAATAAGTTTTAAAAATCATTGTGATTTTTTTCGTATGATGTTAGTTTAGTAACACATTAGGTATTCCAAAAAGCACAGTGAGTCCCTGGGACGGCATAGCTGTAGCCCCTGCTGCAGTGGCTGCCATAGGCTACAGTGAGTGGCCGGCAGCCAGCGTGAGCTGCCAAGAGCCGTTGTGAGTGGCCGTCCAGAGGCTGGTGACCCATCTGCCTCACCCGAGAAGAGGGCAATGATGATACCAACATGGGCCAGTGAAGCAATGTCCTCCACAAATAGACTGAAGAACAAATGGACAGCAACCTGTCTGTTCCCCTTCCCCAATTCCCCAATAAAATCTTTTAAAAAAAAAAAAAAAAGCACAGAATCTTCCTCTGCTGTCTCTACCTCTCCCCATCCTCCTCTGTTTATTTATAAAAAAAGAAAAAAAAATTGCATAACTTCTTATTTGACCCATTAATTAATACTCCTCATTTGTTAAAATACTTTGGATTAATTCTATTCCTGTAACAATGGAACATGATTCAGATATTTTCTACTTTCAGAGAACATACTCGAACATTTGTAGAATCAATCAGAAGTACAGGACAGGAAATTATTTCTGGTCCTTAGTAAATTTTAACATTGATAAGTTTACCAAGAAGAAGAGGATGAAGAAAAAGGAGGAGGAGAAGGATTAGAAAGAAAGAAAAGAAGAAAAAGAAAAAAGGAATTTCCCTGTCAAAGGATGATGGAAAAGTATAAATGTGAATTTCACACCTTGATAATTGGTTTGGTGAGTCAAGTAAACTCTGCATTCACCTGAAAAGCACTGAAAGCTTCCTTTATGTAAGACATAATCAAATTTATATCTTGCAATTTATTTTTCTTAATAATTGCAATGGTATCTTCTCTTATTAAATCATATTTTCTCTGATTATGAAATAAATTTGTACATATCAGAGCAAGTTTTGAAAAAGAGAAAGAGAGAAAAAAGAAAAAAACATCACCTATAAGCCCACCATCCAGTTATAACCAGTAAACGAGTTTCATATTATATTTCAGAATTTTTTTCTTAATCTTTTTCAAGATAACACTTATTATAATTTATTTATATATACTTATAATTTATTAGATTGTAAATATATATAAGTAAATTATATATTAAAAACAATTTATATACATAATTTTTAAATTATGAATTGCATTAGTCATATAACATAATAGTCATCAGTATGTATTTCAACAATCTTTCTGGAAAGGTTTATTAAAAATTAAATTCTATGAGCCGGCCAAGCGGCGCATTGGTTAAGAGCTGGTTTTGGACGCCAGCAGCTCCGGGTCGGATCAGACATATGAGGGCCAGTGACACTGCCCTCTATAGCTAACAACAGCTCCACCTGGAGCTGGGCTGTGCAAGCCCCGGCGATGGTGTAGGCTGCAGCCCCTGCTGCAGTGGGCTGCCATAGGCTACAGTGAGTGGCCGGCAGCCAGCGTGAGCGGTTGGCAGCCAGCTGCACTGCCAATAGCCGCAGTGAGCTACCATCCAGAGGCCGGCGACCGATCTGCCTCATCCGGGAAGAGCACAATGACGATACCAACATGGGCCAGTGAAGCAACGTCCTCCGCAACTAGACTGAGGAACAAAAGGACAGCAACTTGTCTGTTCCCCTTCCCCGGTTCCCCAACGCTGTTCCCCTCCCCCATTTCCCCAATAAAAAATCTTAAAAAACAAAAAAAATTAAATTCTACTCACTAGCAATGTATAATTAATTTTAAATTAATCATCAATTATATTAAAAACAAATAAATGAATAAGTAAGTAAATGTATATATGGTATCCTTGGCTCCTAAATTGCTATTATATTTAGGTATACATTAATATTAATATTCATGGTTAGAGTTAGAGTTGGCTTTTTAAGAGATTTAAGGTTAGGGTCAAGTTTATATTTAGGGCTATGTATGGTTTGTTATTAGAATTTGTTTTCAGATTATTCATTTAGATTTTATGGCTCAGATTAGTTTCTAAAAAGTGTATAGGTGTGAGTTCACATTGTTTTGGGATAAAGTAAGGATTAAGATTAGTGAGAAGAGACAGGCCAAAACAAATAGTTGTTAAACTATGTGTAAGGTGTGATTTGAGGTCTTCAAAAATCTCTCCAAACAAAAATCTCTATTTTTTTCTTCTGCAGTTTATTATGGTGCCATTGTTTCTGCAAACATGATTAGATTCTCCCACTAAAGTGTGAAAGTAGCAAAACTTTCCCCAAAGAGGTTAAATTAAAACAATCTCTAGTATTACATTGACCTGGTTTGGCTTATGAGATATGTGAATTTTTTAAATATCAAGGTGGCCACCCACATGTCATGATCTCAAGGATGATGAGTGCCTTTCTTCTCTTGAAATGCAAAGGAAAGAAAAAAGCAAGAAAAAATAAGAAAAGGATGAGAAATCCTTTATCCCTGACACCTAAAATTAATTTAATAAGGGACCTTATTTCTAAACCACATGAACCTTAAATGCAAATACACTTAATATAAAAATACTCATTGAGCTACGTTATTGAAATTCAAATGCAAATGAGTGATTTGATATCCAATAATGTAATAAGGACAGGTTTGATTGTGACATGAGTGTTTAATGAGTGAAAGGTACAGAGGCTAGGAGAGAATAAAAAAAGTTTCTAAAAAATATAAAAAGGTCGGGCCGGCCAAGTGGTGCGGTGGTTGAGCTCTGGCTTGGGAGGCAGCGGCCTGGTTCGGGTCCCACATGTGAGGGCCAGTGACACTGCCCTCAAAAAAAAAATAAATAAATAAATAAATAAATAATAAAAAGGACAACAGAGAATACATCTGGGCCACTAGAGCACACATTTTACATTTTTGCTGAGGGTCCAACTGTGGGTCCTAAAGAAATGAGATGTGGGACTTTTAAATTTCACTGCACATGTTGAAGACACTGGTTTGGAATGGAAGGCGTAGTCAGTGGTGAGTTCTAAAATGATATGGCTGGAAAGCAGGAAATGATGCTGAAATGCAAAGAAAATACTTAAGCAATAAAGGCTTACACACTCAACATGTGCAGAAATAAAAGAATTTGAAGCAAGTTTTATTTGTATAGTTTTCGTTTAAGGACAATCTTAATGCATGATTTAAAAGCAAAATCAAGTTAAATAAATTGAACTGGTAAAATGTGAGTTATTGGTCTTACTAGTTCTACTACAAACATACAAACATAAATTGAAATCTGTTTGCTTTTATGAAACAATTATTCCAACCAAAGGTGTCACCTTTAAATGATTCATTTAACAAAGCAAAGCACAGCATATAAGCACTTAAATTAACACATTTTAAATGGATTATAAATTTGTTTTCATTTTCACCAAAGCATTTTTTTTGGTCTAAATATGGCAAAATATTCATTTTGATAATTGGCTTTTCCACAAAAGATACTAAATTGATTGTAGTAAATTATTCATGTATGTGACTTTATATGATTACCTACTACAATGTTTTGTACTTTAGGCTTAAATGCTATTTATTTCTCAATCAACTCTAAGAAGTTGAGAAAGATAAAATGTATATTTACCAGATTCCTCCAATTTTACTATATAATATTATAACTTATCTTTTTGCTTCTTAGATAGGTTTTTGTAGGTACATACTTTTTAAGCAATCTGTTTAAGGGTTATTCTCTGTTGGAAATGTAGCAAATGAGGAGAAGGTGCTTCTTGAAAAATCAATACAGTGTAAACATTAATCAGGAAAAATCGCTTAAGGCGACAGGAAGTGTTCATTACTTTATGCTCGGGTAAAGAGGGGAACCGGGAGATGAAGATTTGGGGAATTATTGTAATTATACCTTGGTGGATACTAAAAATACCATGCCAGAAGATATTTTAAAAATAACCAACCACAATAAATATGGTCTTATTAAATAAAGAAATAAAACAAAGTTTGAGTATTCATCAAAACTAAACTGTTAACCATCAAGATTCGTATGCTCTAGGGAAAACTGAAAAGTACCATTTCTGGTGAAAATTAAGATATACTTGTATGTACAAGTCCACAATTTCCCTTTACAAAACAGTTTGAAATGAAGAGAAAGAAATAAGAAGGAAATACAGCAACAACACTGAAACCAGGCAATGATTCTAGTCTCATACTATAAAATGCAAGAAACATTAGAAAGCCATATTACAATTTGGATTCTTTACTCAAAAACCGAAATGAATTAAGCACCAACCATGTATTCTGGGGATTAAGAGGTAAATTAGTCTAAGGAATGAAGGAAATAAACATAGATCTTATGGAAAACTATTGCTAAAAACATGGGTTGAAAAACTGTAGGAATCAGAGTAAAATTATAGCCAGCCAAGTGGCACGGTGGTTAAGAGCTGACTTGGGACACCAGCGACCCCGGTTCAGATCTCACATTTGAGGGTCAGTGACACTGCCCTCTTAAAAAACAAAACAAAACAAAACAACAACAACAAAAAAAAAACACATGGTTAACATTAAGAGTAAAATTATATATAATAGCAGAGAAAAAGACAAAAACATGGAGGATAGGAGCTGATAGATATAATGAAAAGGTAAAGTAGATTAATATATGAATAATTGATACAACTGAAGAAAAAAACTGAAATAATAAAACAAAAAAAAACATATTTAGACATATAATACAAGATAACTTTCCTGACTGAATAAAAAAATTGAAATGGGTCATTATAATACAGAAAAATAATAAAATATGATACTTAGAGATATACTGATGCATTTAATGAATTTCAAAGCCAAAGAATCTTAAGAAACCTAAACAGAAGAAACTACATACATAAGAAAACTATAGAATATTTGCAGACTTATGTTAATCAACATTAAATGACAGAATACAATGAGGTGGGCTTTTGCTTCTAGTGTGCCTAAGGTCCCCACTTTTAAAACTTAGAGTTTAAATTAAACTTTTAATTTAAGTGCAGGTAGTGCAGGAAGGCTAAAACTCTGGTAGAAAATCCAGTCTTTCTGGCTTCACAAATAAGAAGAGCCATTGGAAAATGAAAGGAATATCTTGGAAAAGAGAAAGCTACAAAGGGACTATCCCAAATTCTGTTCATAAACTCCACCCAAGTTCTGCCTATACCTGAACCACACTAATGTATGGCATTCACAAACAGTCCAACTGAGATTTGAGCTGCCACCCAAGAGATAATGATTGCAATAAAGTTAATAGTCTTGTAAATCAACAACAAAATCTCTGAACCCAAAAACTATCTCTGAAAAAATATTACCCAACTCAAAGCATCTACAGCAAAACATTCACAATGTCCAGGGCATAGTCTGAAATTACTCAATACAACTTACCAGAACTTGAATCACACAGAAAATTTGAATACTCCTACAGCTACTGAAGAAATTCAATTTTGAATTTGTTGTAAAAAGTCTTTCCACAAATAAAACTCCAGGCATGGATGAGTTCACTGGTGAATTCTATGAAACATTTAATAAATGACAAACACCAATATTATACTTGTACAAATTCTATCAGAAAATAGAAACTAGCATAAAACTAATACCAAAACCTGACAAAGATGTTACTCCCCCCACCAAAAAGACACAAATATCTCTCATGATTATGAATGCAAAAATATTTAGCAAAATCTCAACAAACCAAAGCTATTATAGCAACATATAAAAATAATTTACTATAATCAGAGTTGATCTCACATTTGTTCGATAACATCAAAAAATCAATGCAATTAGTCATATTTAAAAAAAAAAACAACTAAAGATTGAAAAACAATAATATAATTTCAGCATTCCAGACTATTCATGATAAAAACTCTCACAACACTAGAACTAGAAGAAAATTCCTCAATCTGGCACAAGGATCTATGAAAAACTTACAAGCTAACATCATGCCTACTTTTGTACTAGGATGTTTTCCTCTAAGATTGAGCACAGGGTAAGGATACCCTCTTTCACATCTGTATTAAATATGATACTAGGGATCCTAGTCATTATAATAAAGAAAAAGAAAATAAAACAGTATCAAGATTGGAATGAAAACACACTGTTTCTATTTTCAGATGACAAATTTATAAAAAAATTTCCTAAGGAACCTACAAAAACAACTACTAGAATTAATAAGTTTTTTAAATTTCAGGTTTCAAGGTTAATAATAGAAATTAATTGAATTTTATATAGTAGAAGCAAAATATTGAAAAACAAAAATTAAAATTTTAAAATTCGATTTCTATAGCATCAAAAGTATAAAATATGTTAGTTAATTTAACAAAAGATGCATAAGACCGCTAAAAGAAAAATTATGACAGTGTTAAGATAAATAAAAATAAATCTAAATAAATTGAGAGATTAAACCATTTTCATGGTTTGGCGAACTCACTGATATAACCAAATCATTCCAAAGATTTAATTAAATAAATCTGAAGTGCATATAAAATATCAAAGACCCTAGAATATCCAAAGCATTCTAGAAAATGAACAAAGTTTGAATATTTGCCTATCTAACTTTGAGACTTCCCGTAAAACTTCAGTAATCAAGATAATGAGAAATGGTAAAAAAGACTGACAAATATATAAGTGGAACAAAATAAGAGTCCAGAAATAGATCCATATCTATACGGGCATTTGATTTTTTATCATTATTATTATTTTTCTTTTTTATTTTTAATTAGTTTCAGGTGTACAACACAGTGCAATAGTTATACATTTTACTCCTCAAAGTGACAACCGCCCACCCCCAATTCGCCATCCCACTCCCCCCCCCCCATCCTATATATCTATTACTCTTCCTCTGACTCTCTTCCACAGTATTGGGCATTTGATTTTTTACAAAGGTGCCAAAGCATCCCAATGGGAAAGGTTTTTTCAAAAATGGTGCTGAAATAACTCGACATCCACACAGGAAAAAAGTACATTTTGACTTGTACTTCCCACCATATACAGAAGTATACTTGGGCCGGCCGAGTGGCGCATTGGTTAAGCGCTGGCTTGGGACGCCAGCGGCCCCAGTTCGGGTCCCACATATGAGGGCCAGTGACACTGCCCTAAGAAAACAACAACAACAGAAGTATACTTGAATTGGATCATTTTCTTAAATGTAAAATCTAAAACCATACAGCTTTCAGAGAAAAATGCTTCATGACGTGGTGATGGCCCAATGTTTCTTAGAAAACACACAGAAAGATGAAATACAGCCATTTGCAACAACATGGGTGGATTGTGAGATTATTATGCTGAGCAAAATAAGTCAGGCAGAAAAAGTTGAGAACCATATGACTTAACTGATATGTGGGATATAAAACTGAAAGCAACAAAAGAACATGACAAACAAACAAAGAAACAAAAACTCATAGACACAGACAATAGTTTGATGGTTAGCAGAGGGTGGGGAGTGGGGTAGTGGATGAGGGTAAACAGGGTCAATATATGGTGATGGAAGGAGAACTGACTCTCTGGGTGGTGAACAACATGTGATATATAGATAATGTATTACAGAATTGTACACTTGAAACCCATGCAATTTTACTAACCATTGTCACTCTAATAAATTTTAATTAAAAAAAAGAAAAAGAATAAGCAGACACTAACTGATGTAAAAAAAATTCAGTACAGATGATATAGATATAGATATAGATGATAGAGATAGAGATAGAAAAGAAACTAGTATCCAAGGTTAAAAAAAAAAATCTCAAAAATAAAGATCTCTTACACCTTAATACTGAAACACAAAAGTCAAATTTAAAAAGACCAAAAGGTTAATGCATACGTTGATACTTACAACAACTAACTGAATCTTAAAAGCATGATAGATGAAGAAAATGTTACACAAAAGAATATGGAATGCATGATTCAATTTTTTGTGGAATTTTAAAAGGCAATGAATGAATCTATATTGATCAGTTGGCAATTATTGTCTCAGGGAGTGGAGTTGGGATTGACTTGGAGGAGGCACTGAGGAACTTTCTTGAGTGGGAGTAATATTCTATATCTAAAGAGGGATTTGAAATATACAGAGGTATCCATTTGACAAAACGTTATAAATATACATTTAACATTTATATATTTATTGAAATTAATTTATAAATTTAAAAAATGTAAATAAATATTGAAATCTTGTGAGTGATATACATGTGAAGCATTTGAAGGAAAGAATGTACTGATATCCTCAATTAATTAAAAAATCATCAAAAAATAAAATTTATTAATGAATGGATATAAGGGATGGATGTATGGATGGATGGGTGGTAAAGCAAGAATGGTAAGATACCAGTGGTAGAATCTGAATGGTCAGTATTGGGCGTTCACTGCAAAATTATTTCAACATTACTCTGATAGAATTTTTTCATAATATAATACTGAAAAAAAGAGAAAACAGTGGAGTAATATCTATAACATTTTGAGGGTAAAATGTATAACTCAAAGATTGTATCTTAGATAATATGATTATAACACATATATACAATAAGTATGCATGTTCAAATATGAAAGAGCCAAGCAGTATATTACTCACTTATATATCTTGAAAAATGAATTTGCAGACATAATCTAACCAAGCATAAGAAAGAAAAAGTTGTATAGCTATAATGTTTTTTTACATTTATAATTATAAAGTAGATTATAAATTATAATTTTAAAACATAAACCAATGTAAATATGAGAATTATAGTTGAGTAAAACAAAAATCTCATTCTATGTCATTAGGAAATCAGAGGTGGTGTAGATAAAGAAAGTAGGAAGAAACATAAATTCATTATTTTAAATAATTCATGGAGGAGGCAGGATTTCAGAAGGTGACAAAAATATAATTTGAAGCAAATCTGTAGTGTTTTAAAAGTAATAATGAGATTAACAGAAGTGAATTGTATGTGCTATATATGTGGATATTTATGTGCTAAATAATATAATATAAATAATGTTCTCACAATATATAAACAAAACTGAATATAAAGGAGAAATTGATATTGGAATAGAATTGTTATATAAGAATTTGATACATTTTTCTAAGTTTTAAAAAATAGAGTAGGTAGCAGCTGGCCGAGTGGCACGGTGGTTAAGTGTTGGCTTGGGACGCCAGCGGCCCCGGTTCGGGTCCCACATATGAGGGCCAGTGACACTGTCCTCAAAAAAATAAATAAATAAATAAAAATAGAGTAGGTAGTAGATAAGACAAGAAAATATGAATATCATACAAAATACATAAAATCTTACAGATATTTATCAATTTTATACAACAAAAACAGAAAATGTGCTTTATTTTCATACTCAAATAGAGAATGTCCAAAAAACTGATACTATATGCTACAATACCAAAAAGTGAAAAGACCCAATACTTCCCAATGTCCCAATAGGCACATAGAAAGCACAATGAAAAATAATATATTTGAGCAAAGATATTAAGAATAGAAAAACTAAAACCAGACTCCCCCACCCCAAAATGAACTATTAAAAAATATAAAGACACTCTCCTTTTAAAGACCTCTTGGTTCCTGACTTTTCTGATTCTTTAGAATTCTTCTCTTCCTCTCACCTTACCTTACTTTTCCTTTCCTTACTTTTCCTTTCCTTACTTTTCCTTTCCTTTCCTTTCCTTTCCTTTCCTTTCCTTTCCTTTCCTTTCCTTTCCTTTCCTTCCCTTCCCTTCCCTTCCCTTTCCTCCCTTTCTGAATAAGTACGTTCATAAGCTATTAAGAGCCCTGGGAGGGAAACCTGGCCAGGCATAGGTGCTAGAGCCCAAACATGATAAAGATAACCTCTAGGGCAGAAGTGATGATAGCCCAGCATGGAACATGAGATCCCAAGTCAGTTCCAGGAAGGCGTTCCCCTTTGGGAGGTCAGCAGGAGCCCTAACAATAGCCCAGGAGAGGATATCAGAGTCTGAGGGAATGAAGAGGGATCCATATAGGGAGGGATGTAGCAGTGAAAGCAGCCCCAAAACTAGGCTGAATGTGGTGAGGAGGACAAACTCTTGGCAGCCAAGTAGCATCAGTGGCAGCAGTACAGGTGCTAAGTTGCATTCAGAAAAATTTAAGATAATGGAAACAGATTTCTCACTGTCAAAGGAGGAATAAATATGTGTACCTGGGAAGGTGAAACGTAAAATAAACCCTATGGTGTTGGACTGCAAATGAATGCATCAATGTTAAAGTTTTAAAGATGACAGCTAGCTAGATAGCTAGGTAGGTAGGTAGGTAGGTAGGTAGGTAGGTAGGTAGGTAGGTAGGTAAGTAGGTAGGGAGGTAGGTAGATAGATAGATGGATAGATAAATAGATGCATGAAGATGTGTTTTGGTGTAAATATACATGTAAACATATACACATTGTCTCAAATTCTGTCCACTGACATACGAGCAGCAATATCCTAATAACAACAAACACAACTAGTTCCTAGATCTTGGTTTCTAAATATAATTCAACTTTGAAAGGAACCAAGATTCGTGAAAGAGGGAAATGTCTGATTACATGGTTAGAGAAGATACAGAACAATGTGAACCCGTAACATTTTAAAGATTGTCAAGGCATGTCAAAAGAACATAGGAGCTTTCTTAAAGGGCTACCCACTGGCCAATGCTGAGATAATTTGGACATCAAAATAAATAATGATAGCAGTGGATTAAAACTCACTGAGTAGAGCCCATGCTGATTTAAATGAATGGGGAGAAAAAATGGTTTTTGTTTGTAATAGAGTGCCAACTAATAAATGTAAAAGAAATGATAGAGGAATGGGAAGGTCATCACTTTGTAACCAAAAAACACCAATGGATGATTAACATAGTGGGTAAAAATTTGAAGGAATGGAATGTTTACATAACCTGAAGTTGGCTCCCCATAAAATTCTTATTAATTTCAAATGAAAAAAGAATAATTTTACAATGGAGAAACTTGGTCATCACCAACTGAAATGATCAAAGTTAACATCACCAGTAATGTGACAAATTAAAATCAGGTATTACCTGGTAGAAATACATAAAATAATCACAGCATCACTTGTGTGATATTGCTGCCAAAAATGCATGCCTGAGTCTTATCATAGGGAAACATCAGACAAAGACAGGTTAAGGAACATTCTGCAAAAGTACTGCCCTGTGATCCTCAAAATGTTCCCAATGAGGAACTGGGAAATTCTTCTAGATCAAAGGAGCCTAAAGACACATGACAAGAGAATGTGGCACATGACCATGGATTGGATTTAGCTTTAAAGAGCATTTAGGACAACTGATGGGGTCTGAATGGGGGAGGTGAAGGGGCGGGGTATCTGTGGATTAAATCACTGGTTAGTGATATCTATCTAATCATAGTTATTGCTGAAGCAAATTCAGTGCCTGTCCCAATCAAGATGGCCTACTGGCATCATTGTAATATGAAAAAAACACATTTAGAATTTTTTTCTACTAACATTAAATTTACCTATTTTAAAATTGCAAGATCTTAAAAAAGTGTGTCATTCAGAAAATTCTAGGTATGTGGCGTCTTAATGCTTAATACATGAGAGCTGAGGGGAAAGAAAAGTCTATATTCTCTATAGAACAACAACCTAGAATGTTGTTGTTTTTTTAAGGAACATTAAGCTCTACATACCAAATTCAAAGTTCTTTTGTTTTAAAAATTCCACTAAGGAAGAATCGCTCTCAGGAATAAAAGCAGGTAGAGAAAGACATATCCATGCCTACTGATATCAATTAAATTCTCTGAAAATAAAAATTCAGAAACACAGTTCCAAACATGACACAGAATACACTGTAAAGAATCCCTGTAACTGTGACTCTCATGTTTTGTCCTTCAGATAATATCAAGCAGTGGTTCTGTCACTCTGCCGAGCAGCCAGGGAGCTGCAGGTACTGATGGAGATCCATGGCAAGGGCATGTCACCTGGTACTCAGGGAGGTACGAATGAAGACAGATCAGGGTTTTGACTATGGTTCTCTGGTAACTTACCACCCAAAATTCAAATCTGGTCTTTTCAATTCAAAACAGAATGCCAACAATTATGAAAAAATTACAAACAAACAAAGAAAACAAGAACATAAGTAATGCCACAAAATGTGTAACTCTGACTTAGGCCAAAAAATATTAGTTTGATGAGAGTATAATTTCTGACCTCAAAGGTAACACAGAATACAATTTATCCAGTCACTGCCTAGAGAGGGAGGAATGCTATGGAGATGTAAGCCTGATGGTTGCACTTAAAAAGAAAAGCAGCCCAGGGGCTAGCTGAGTGGCTCAGTTGGTTAAGAGCTCACTCAAGAGTGCAAGCTAAGCTCTGAGCAACAGCAGTTGGATGCCCAGCCTGAGCTGAGCTGCTGTTGAGCTGCCAACAGGTGGCAGGATGGCTCAGCTAAAAAAAAAAAAAAAAAAGGAAAAAGAAAAGCAGCCCAAATTGGTTGGCAACACCCATCTCTTTTGCAGCCAATTGAAACTCACCAATCTTTAGGCTATTAGTACATTTTTACAACACTGACTATCCCTGAGTCCTTGTTTATGTCTCTATATTCCACTCCAACCTTGTTTGTTTACTGTATTCAGAGGCCATATTTGGCAGAGCTATGTTTCGATAAGTCAGTAAGTCAAAACAGTTACAAATCAGATGATTGTCCTTTGTTCTCCTACTACTAGCAGTTGTGCTTTTTGCTAGTGGAGACTATCATCAGTGGCTCACACATGAGAGAAAAAGGAAAACAACTGTTTGTGTGAAGGCATGTTAGTTATAACATGTTATGAAACTGAAAAACAAAACCTCTTCCTGGTAAATGGTTCACTGGGCAGAGGAGAAGACCTCTACATGCAAAACCAAAAATAAGCACATTTTTTGAGTGCATGTGGGGGCCACAGAAGGCCAGTAACCTAATTGAGTTATGTGGAACATGGTTTCTGACATGCATAGCTGAAGACGGACATAAGACTTAATGACTTAAACATTGACCTTAGCAATGAAATAGACACCCAACATGGTGCTGAGCTGTGCCATAGTGTTGAAGACAATAAAGGAATCTGACTGCTTTCCTGAGAAGGAAGAATGTGTAGACATTGAAGAAATAGAAAGAAATGGCTCTAAGGTGAATTCTGCAATCTGAAAGAGAGCACTGTTGAATAGGGAAGGGGATGAGCTGTTTGAAATCAGCAGTCTGAAAATCCACTGAAGGCCCCAAGTCCTTACTCTGTGTTACTCAAAATGATTTAACCTACATTAAGTCTTACCCCACAAGTTTGCCTGCTATGAAATGAACACTTTGCTACTACATGCCTGCAGTGGCTTCTCCTTCAGACCACTACGTTATTGCCAATAACCATTTGCTCAATAGCAGCTGTAAATGCCTTACACAGGGAGGAAGCTACTTTTAAGACTTAATAACACTCATTCTAAAAGTCTTCACTGAAAAAGGCTGAATTGCAAGGTTGCTGCTATTATCCCTTTTATAGAGAACAGAAAACAGATTTCCTTAAAATGATGTTAAGTCCGTTATGAAACATGGCAGTATGCATGTACCAATATGTATGCATGTGGGTATTGGATGTGAAAAGGGAAAATTAGGAAAGAGGGGTGCTGCACCCAACTGATCTCATCACTGTGCCTTAAGGAAAATCATTCTACAAACATTTCTGAAATGTGTTTATCTTTAAAGGGCTGTGTTAGGAGCTGTATATGAATAAATAAACACAGACACTGTGCTCTTGAGGTTTACAGAATGACTTAAAATTCAGGCTAACTTTACTAGTCCAGTTTCTTGCATAGCCTAATTTGTCTAATGTTGGATGAAGAGGATGGATATTCTAAAACACAAGAATATTTATGTTTTGTTTGGTAGGAAAGCTTTCACCCATAATAACACATGGCTTAATAGAACTAGGGTTTACTTTCTCTCGCATTACAAGAAATATGGAGGTAAGTAGTATTAACATCAGATGATCTCCTCAAGGATTCAAAGTCCCAACATCTTTCCATTCTTCCACTTGGCCATTTCTACATGTTTAATTTTTATCCGTAGGCTCATTGCTTATGGTTGCAACATGCTTAGTATGACTCCAAGCAACACAACACCTTAAAAGGCAAGAAATAATGAGAGTGGCCAGCTCCTGTCTCTAAACTTTTAATAGGAAGCAAAACACTCCAGAAATTCCTACTGACGAATATCCCCTTACAATTTCATTGGCTAGTATTGGATCATTGGAGTATGGATGAATCATACTCCATCCATAGTATGGAGGCCAAAGCTATCTTACTTGAAATTCAGAGTCTGCTACTTTGTTACCTGAAAAATAATCAGTTTGATTATAAAATGCTTAGCTAAGTAACCAGAGATTCTGCACATGTTTTAATACCCATTTACAGACTCTTCAATGGTATGGGATTTTCTTACATTAATATGTTTCTGTTATTTTATTAGTAGAAAAGTATACACTTGGATTATTGACTCAGGATAGAAGATAGATTTGTACCCTTCTACATGGGCTTTGATTCAGCCATTGCACTCATTTTCAATTCTGGAAGGTACTAGGGTAGAGTTCTTGTTTATACAAGCATTACAACATAAAAACTGGTGTATCCAAAATTTAAACCCATTTCTTCTGTTTCATTAACCCTTTATGATCATCAACTGTGATAACTGCTCCCAAATGAGATATAATGCATAATATCCTATTCACTTTCTTTCAGATATAATTAATGTACATAGTCACTTGCTCACATTATTTAGGCAAATAATTCAAAAACTACTAAAAATGAAATCAAGACATTGGAACAAGAGGGAGTTACTGGTCCTTTCTATAATGTCTGTCTCAGAAACCTAGGGATGTATCTCTGAACCCCACTTAATGATGTACTATGGATTCAGCAGATACAAATGTATCTAATTTTACATACAATCCAGTTGTATTTTCAGTCTAGAAAAACTTTCAGAATTATACATTTTTTGAGATCTACTCTCATTGTGTAGCCTCTATAGAGTATCAGATAATTTGAAGACTCGAATAATATATTTCTTTTTTTCTAAAATAAGAAAAAGAACATTCCATTCATTTCAAAACAGAAGCACATGATTATATCCCTATTTATTAGCACTGGGACCTTCAATGGTGACTGATACCTGCCACACACAGTAAACACATTACTTAAAACAAAACAAAACAACACATAATGGTTGTGAACCTGTTCTCCACTTTTGTTTAGAAAGTATCTTTTTCACAGTCTCTTGCAGTATCTCCGTATTGCAGACAAAGTGATAAAGTATGAAAATGAACTATTACCTAACCTCAATTATTAGCTTGAAATCTTAGTTTCACAGCGATAGTAACTATTTAAAAATTCAACTTAACCAGCAAATGCCTCCTTCATGGTAAAGTTTGAATCCTGTATTTATATCATTCTGCCATATATAATACACTTCAGTAATGCCATGCCCCACTGTCAGTCAGGTGTGGACATGGTGAATAAGTAGGATAATGGGGTCATTGAAACTATACGTTATCTGCTTCTGCCATGTTCAGAATGAATAAGGCAACCTGGATGGCCTGGAATGATATGCAACTAATATACTAGGGGTGCCAAAAAGTATATATACAAATGGACACTTTGGTCAATGTTGCTCAAGCAGTAGTTTGCCTTAATAAGTGTCTGGATGCCAATGTAACCACTCTGAGCACCTCTTGTAGTTGTAGAAGTCAAATGTGACTTTTATTCATCTTTTGTTATTGGTATATATTGAGTATTACAATTTTAATACAGTTTTCCTCTCTTAAATGTGTATACATTTTTTGGCACACTCTGTATTCTTTTTTAAATAAGGAGTATTTCCAATTTCTCCAATTTCATAAAACAACATCTATGCACCTTCCCAGCTTCATATAATCTTCCCAAATTTGTAGATTCAAAACCATAGACAGAGTTAGACAAGATTTTAGATTTAATCTAGTTTTATAGTAGAGGACAACGGTTTATGACTTGCTTGCAATTTGGAAGCAAAGCTGAAAGCAAAATCCAATTTTTGTAGGGCTATTTGGTGGGCTCTTATATGCACTGAAAACATGCATAGCCAAATCCTTAAACTAAAATGACAAAAAATGAGACAAATTAAAGAAAACAAATAATGGAAGTATAACATGTTCATGAATTGGAAGTCTTAATATTAAATTAATTAACTGATCTTTGGATTCAATGCATACTAATCAATACCCTTGCAAGATTTTTTTGGTAGAAATTCAAAATTTGATTCTAAAATATGTATGGAAAAGTAAAGGTCAATTATAGCCAAGGGAAATTTGAAGAAGAACAAAGCTGGATGATTTATCTACCAGAAAGGAAAGCTTTTATAAAATATAGTGTTAAGACAGTATGTTATTGGCATAGATAGACAACTGACCAACAGAAGAAACCAGAGTTAATGATTTTAAATATATATGGATATATAATGTATATATGTATACATGTGTGTGTATATATATATATATATATATACATGTAATGTATGCATATGTACATATAACACATGGTATTAATATATTCATCTGATTTATGATAAAGGCATATTTTATTACACTGGAGGAAGGATATTCTTCTGAATAAATGGTAGTAGATCAAGTGTAATTCACTGGAGAAAAGTAAGTCTTGACTCCCCATTCTGTATGAAAATTGACCCCAGAGGGACACATATCTAAACATGCAAGGTAACACAGTAAAATTTTTAGTTACAAGCAGCAAAATAACTTTGTACTGGAATAGGCAAATATTTCTGAAACAGGACACAATGAACAATTACCATAAAATTAAAAATAATAAATTAGGCTATACTAAAATTAACAACTTATGTTCAGTCATAGCACTGAAACAGCTAAATGTCAATCCACAAGAGGAAAAAAGATATAATACATATGTCTGACAAACTATTAATATCCAAAATATCATAAATAATTCTTACAAATCAACAAGAAAAGTCCAGAAAATCCAATAGAAAGAAGGGGAAAGGTTTTCACACATGTTCCATTAAGAAAGTATCCAAATAACCTCATTATGTGCTTATTGAACACTAAAATGGCTAATGTAAAATGGCTTACATTAGTCATTAGGAAATGAAAGATAAAGCCACAATATGGTACTACTTCAAACCTTCCAGATTGGCTATGAAAAATGAAAAATACAGGAACTACCACTGTTAGACTGTGGAGAAATTAGAACTTTCATAGACTGCTGGTTCAAGTGGATATTGGTGAAGCCACTTTATAAGACACTTTGATGGCATCTATTGAAGCTGAACATGTACATACACTATTATCCAGCAACTCCATTCCACTCCAATTCTAATAGAAATAAATGTTAAATGTTTATAGCAGTATTATTTGTGATAGACTCCCCCCCCCACCCCCAAAAAAACCTACCACACACCTACCAACAACAGAATGGATAAATTCTGGGCTATTCATACAATGGAATGAAAATGAATGATGTACTACTGTGTGTGAAACTGAGAAAATATCACAGATCTATTTTTGAGTGAAACAAGCCAGAAAAAATACAATGCAATTCAATTTATGCACAACTTCTAAACAGACAAAACCAGTCTGTATTGTTAGGAGCAGGATTTTTAAAAATTCAAGAAAAATAAATGAGTTCAGAATAAACTTAATTGTGCTCTTTTTGACTACCAGTGTGCTGAGAAAAGTAAGCTTTAGAATTCATATCAGATAATTAAAATTTATACGATAATTAGCTAATGTCATATAGAACTCAATATTACTATTTAGAAGCTCTAATTGTGTGATTTCAGGTCCCCAGCTGAAACCCCATGAGTTCCAATATTAGCTTTGAACAGGAAAAGAGCTACTTAATATGCATTTCTTTAACAGGGACAAAAGCAGGGGAAAGTATGTGAACTAAATGCTGTGCTTTACTTGTATATCTCTTTAAAATAAAGAAATTTTCTGTGTAGGAAAAAGAATAGATAGAGTTTAGGCCTTCATTGGCTGAATGAGTTTCATTTGACCTATCTGCTCCCAGATTGGAGTGTCCTTTATTGTACTTACTTTAGGAATTTCATTAAAGCATGCCTCACTGAGCCATATTTCATCACACTCAAATTATGGCTGCATCAGGAAATGGCTAAAGAAAAATTAACCTTAAAGTATTGATTCCTCATGAAAAAATAAATTTGCAATTTAAAGAAACTACACAAGTCATATCTATGGGAGTTACTAGACATAACATTGACTTGCCATTCCAATCAATCATTTTAATTGCATCTTCCCAAATGGCTCAAGTTATGATTTAGAATAACTAACATATAAAGTCTATGTACATGGAGGCCTATACTACATTCGGGTAATTTTTCCATATATGTATGTGAGTATGTGTGTTTCTGTGTGTGTTTCCAGTAATGAACTACAGAAACCATTCCTAATATACATGAAATATGTTAAATTTTCCTCAGATTTTAAGATTTATTATTTTGAAATTGAAATCCTCATCCAAGGAATAACTCCACATAAATGCAAAAAGGCATTATGTAAAATAATAGAGGCTCTGTGTATTTCCTAATAACATTTTACAATAAAAAATATTAATTAAGATTACTATATACACACACAAAAAGTAGTATAAAGAATGTGTTATTATTTACTCTAAACAAAAGTGGGAAAAGACTTTTTAAACATTAAGCATAATGCAAATAGCTGGTAGAGCAGAAATTCAAGAAACACCCCTTTTTTTCATATGACTAAACTGTGTGGCACATTAGGAATGCCAAATGAAGTTTCAAATCACATTTTTGAAACCAACTGTTAGTGGCATCCATCTTCCTCTAAAGTAACACCTGGGAAGCTGGTAGTATAGGACCAGGTTTTTGGACCCCCTCAGGTAGACTATCATAAGCTTCATGTTCCCTTTGTCCACCCCAAAAGTCTCCTTGAATTTTTTTCAACTTACTCCTACCTATCTATTTTTTTTTTTTAACTTCCCATGGTTTTATATTATCGTTGAATTTAAAGGCAGACCAAACGTATCTTAGTCTTAGCTTTTTCAGAGGAACTTTGGACAAATACAGAAACAGATAACCCTTCGTCAACAATTACATAGTAGAGAGGTATTTTTCAGTCAACATCAATTAAGAACCCAGTAAAAAAAAAAAAAAAAAAAAGCCACTTGAACACAGAATCCAGTGAATTAGAGGGGACTATAGATAAATCCAGCCTCTTTTCACATGAGAGAAACTCAAATATCTGATAACATCTGTGATGGTTAATTTTATGTATCAAATTGCCTGAACTAAGGGATGTCCACATGGCTGGTCAAACATTATTTCTGGGTGTGTCTATGAGAATGTTTCCAGAAAAAGATCAGAGATTAGCATTTGAATCAATAGACGGAGTAAAGAAGGTCCCGCTTTGTCAATGTGGACAGGCATCATCGAATCTGTTGAGGGCCCAACAGAACACATAGGCAGAAAAGGGATAATTCTCTCAGTGTCTTCTTGAGATGGGAGAAGTCCATCTTCTCTTGCCCTTGGATATCAGAGCTCCTGGTTGTCAAGCTTATAGACTCTGGGACTTACACCGGTACCTCCCCTGGCCCCCTTGGGACCCCATCTGTCTCTCTCGTCCCCTTCCTCTGAGTTCTCAGGCCTCACTCAACAGAATTATACCACTGGCTTTCCAGGTTCTCTATTGTGTAGTCAGCAGATTGTGGGGATTCTCAGCCTCCATTAACTTGTGAGCCAATTTCTATAATAAATCTCTCTCTCTCTCTCTCTCTCTCTCTCTCTCTCTATATATATATATATATATATATATATATATATATATATATATATATATATCCTATTGGTTCTGTTTCTCTGGAGAACTCTGAATAACATTTAAGCCATAATTTTGATCTTATCATCCTGGTCTTCCCTTTTCCAAACTAAACATTCTCAGCTTCTCTAAGCCACCACTTATCAGAAGATAGTTGTATTCATGCTATTGGGTTGTCGGAAAAGTCATGACGTATTTTTTCTATGTTTTTCGTTGCAAAAATGGGTCATGACATTTCCAACAACCCAATAATAGTACCAGCACTAAATGTAATGACAGAAAGCTAAGGTCTAGACTTTCTGCAATGATCATCAGACATTCAGTGTAATAAAAGGAGAATGGGTCCTGGTGGGAGTTAACCTGACCTAGTTAATTACAACCAACAGACAATCCTTCCCTGAAACTCATTGGTTATCACCATGGCATTCCCTCATAAACATGGAATACCAGTGTTTAATGAGACATTGAGACATCTAGTGAAAAAACCGACTTTAAATGTCCTGTTCCATACATAGCAGCACATTATGTTTGTATAGTGCTTTCTGGTTTTCAAAGTGCATTCTAATCATGACAGTGAGGTCAGCAGGAGTTATTATTAACATTATATAGATGAAAAAGCTAGGGTGCATGGAGGAAAAGGAACTACAAACTCAAATAGCTGGTGAGGAATGAAACAAACCCTCCACCCAGGATTTCTTCTCATGCTCAATCCTGACCACATTTTGCTGCCTCTTCATCTCATGGAGGAATAAGATGTACAGATGGCTGTGGAACATGCTTTAAAGAACACTTAGGAGGCTCAGAGCTGCAAATCTCGCCTTCGTGAGCCTCAAACTCCACAGTAGGGATCTATTCTTGCAGGGTTTAAAAAGCTTTCTATCTTTTTAGGATAACTTGTAAAATTAAAAATACAACAACAAAAAGAATCTTCAATCTTCCATCAGAATACCTTTTAACAGGGAGACACTTATAAGAGATACTGAAGGACACCAAAGACAAATTTCATTGATTTACTTTATGTCCTGGTATTAGCTTTTGATCAGTGTTAGTTCTGATTTGTTTTATTTTGTTTTGTTTTCCATTTGTCAGTTAACAACCAGTTTCATTTCTTCACCTCGTAAAGGATGTCCTAGTTTATTTTTTAAGATGTATTTTAGGTTTTCATTGTCATAATAATAATAATGATAATAATGAAACTGCATTTATTTTCTATCTATTGTCAAAATCATTTCCCAAAAATCATGGCCTTCTTCAGTAAATTAAAAACAAAACAAAACAAAACAAAATGGTTAAAGGAAAAAGAAAGAATTTCAAATGGTTCCACAGTAACACCAAAGGAGGGAGTGTATAGACAACTGCAGCTTTGAGTAAAAAATTTGTTTCTTTTTAGGTATTTTTATTTCTTGTTTCTCCTAGGGTTTAGTACTTTGTAAATCTAGCTGTAAATAATTGATTACTAAGCCGTAAATGTTGAGAAAGTTTTGACTTGATGTTTAAATAAGACTTCTGGCTGGTTGCTATACAATCTGTTCAATTCTTCCTCAAAGCACGCCAGTTACCAGAGTTACCAGGCTGCTTAGATTACCTTAACAGTCAAACGGTCATTACATGAGCCACAGCCTGTTATTGAAATAGTAAACATGTGTGCTTCTCTCTTACTGTTTATCTGCTACGATATGTCCCACCAGAGCAGAAACTTTTAAAATTTGTATAATTTGTACGTAGACATATTAAAATTAGCTGTAAATATTAAGTACATGCACTCAATTTCTGTTAACTTACATAAATGATAACACTGAAATAATCCTTGCGGTTGTGCTGTTTCGCTGCATAACACTGTGTTCAAGGTTTTTTTTCAGGAAAAAAAAATCCAAATAATTTATGAGTGAAAGTTGAGGAAGTATAGTATCTAACAATGCATAAGTCACTATCCTGGAATAATTTAGAAGTTATTTCTTCTAAAATGCTTAAATCTCTACTAAAAGTGCCACAGTAGCTGCAGAAAGCCTGCTTCACTTATTTTCAAAAAGAATACTAAAGCGGAATAGAATCCCTGCAGAATGGAAGTGGAACTCGCTAATATGCACTTTTATTTCCCGTAAGTGGCAACATTGCTGGCAATTAAGAACAACAAACAGCCAACAGAAAGGAAAAAAAAGACAAAGCAGAATGTTTATTATTTTGGAAGGTTCATCAGGGAATGCTTTTATGTCAGGGGAATAAACTGTGCCACCCAAGCAGGGATGCTACATTGCTTCCAAAGTGACCCAGGGATGCTGAGTAAAGTTATTAAAACACTTCTTATCCGTTGGTCTTCATTGCTATGGATAAAGTCACAAAGGTGTGGTTCAAGCATGCTAGGTGAGATGAAGGCAAATAGATGTTATTTGGAGTCAATCGTTTTATTAGGATTCAGGATTCATCTCAAAAGGAACAGAGTCTCTTTATGAAAAACATGAAAATATTACCTTTCTATTATATACTTTCAATAAGAGGCCTTCCTGTTCTGTTGGTTTAGTAACAGAGAAGCTTGAACCTGTTTATTTTTTAGCTCCCTTTCTATGGAGTTAGGAGTAATTTTACTATTCACAGTCCTGTTTACTAAACATAGCCGTTCTTTTCTATTGTTCAGTGGGATGCTATTGAAAATTTGGTAAATCATTAGTGAGCCATTGAAAGGTCTCTGGTGATCATTGCAATGATTCCTAAATGTAGTCATTATACAACTTAGGTATTCAGTGGAGAGCAAGGTCTAATAATGCAACACAACTCTTAAAAATTTTAATCTGAGCTGTGTGCAATACAGATCATTTCCTACTCATAGAGATTTAACAAAAGGTATTATTTCTGAACTTCAAAATTGAATGTCACAACTGGCTGCCTGGGACCTCTCATTTCCCATTAAGTGAGATCTAGAGTTTTAGAAATCTGAGACACTGAGTGAGACTAAAGCTCATCCATGCAATTAAGATCCATTGCATTTTCTCTGTGGCTCCCACTCACCCCTTTACATATGGTGGTAGGTCCTGCCACAAGTGAGAAAGTAACCAGTCCAAGTGATACTGAACAGAGAAAGGGTTTTCTTTGCATCTCTTAATTCTCAACCTTTCTTACCAGTGAAACACTTATCACTGTCCTTTCAATGATATTCATGTAAAAAGAATACTCAATAACCTAAAGGCCCCTATTCAGAAAACCATCCCTTGGCTCTTTTCCCTATATGTTTGTAAAATAAAAATACTGCAGTTTGAAACTGTGGCCACTGTCAGCTCTGGGAGCCCAACTCATGAATAGGACAAAACAAAAAAAGATAAAGGAGAGAGCTAAAAGGTAAACCAAAAATGATAGTGAATTTCAGGGTTGAAGGTGTTCTTGTAAGGTGAGAGAACAACAACTATGGATTAAAGATGGAAGGCCCTGGACAGAGCTGGGAAGCAGAAGGAGCAAATACTCTGACCCCAGCCTGCTGAAATGCTTCACCTCAGCCATTTGCTTTTTGAAAAACGACAAATAACACATGCCAAAGACTAGAGATGGAATTATAGCCTTAATTTATGTGTTTTCAAAGTACATTGTGTTCAAAAGACTACAAAGCACAGACCCTGCTGGGAGAACAGCAAGGCTGCAAAGCCATTAGCATCTACCATTCAGAGTTGTTAAAAGGCTATGCACCACTCACAGCTGAAAGAGCTGCTAATACGCTGTGGAGGGGCCAAAGGCAGCCAAAACTCGTGGGAGCTACGGAGACTGGAGGGCTGCAGAGCAAACAGCCACTGCCTGTGAGGGTCTGTGTATTTCCAAAGACAGTTCGCTCTAAACCTCATTCCAAGATCCAATTACTACCAAAGCCATTGGTAGCAATTAACACTTAGGAGACACACAAATATACCCTTGATTATATTTAGCCATTATAGACTAGTATAGATCAGTTAAAATAATAAATTGCACACATCCCAGTAAAGTTAACAACTGAGCAGTACGAGCCCAGCAACTGGGTTTTGAGATAAACCAGTGTGAAATCCTGAGCCCTTCTGTTCCCTGCAAGCTTCTAGATTACCAAGAGCAGTGTCCCCAGAGCCATGCTGGAAAGAATGGCAGAAGTTAGACAACGATAGAGAAAATGAATTACTTCAGGCACATATTTTGTATTCATGAACTAAAGGAATAAAGAATGTGAGATTTCCAATTGGCATTTGAAATTTTAATTAGCTTTCGATTAACAGCTTATGGCGATATTCCTTATCACTGGCGTTTGAGAAAAGGTATAACGAGGGACACTGAAAGTGAATGAAAGGAAGGAGATAATGGCTCAGTATAAGGTAGTATTATACTGTTTGTTTCTTGATGATCTAGATAGATTCAGACTAAATAGTAAGATGAAATAGACAAACCTTACAAACCAAAGTGTGGGCACCCATGATTTTAGCTTTTGCCAGTTTCACTTTGCCTTGCTTCATTTAGGCTGGTGAGTGCTCTTGGGAAGATTGAATGGATACATTAAGTACTTTTAATTTTGCACTTGATTATTGCCATTTTTCTCCTTCCTTAATTATAACATTGTGAATTGTTTCAGCTTAACAGTCCCATGGTTTCATCAATTCAAAAAAAAAGAAAAATAGGTGTGTGGCCATGATATATTCATTACCTTTAGAATAGTGGGAAATATGGCTTTCAGAGCCTCGGGGTGAACATTAGAACGCAGCCTTCTTGACTATGGCAAAATAAAGGGAAAATATGGGGGTATATGGAAAAATAGTTGAGTGAGTGAGGGTAGGACTTTATTATTTAAAAACATGATATCTGGGCTGGCCGAGTAGCTCAGTTGGTTTAGAGCTCGCTCAAGAGTGCAAGCTGAGCTCTGAGCAAAGGCAGTTCGATGCCAGCCTGAGCTGAGTTGCCGTTGAGCTGCCAACAGGTAGCAGGATGGCTCAGCTAAAAAATAAATAAATAAAATAAAAACATGATATCTATATCTACATATACAGATAGAAACAAAACATGAAATCTATCTCTAAATCTATCTATGCCTATAAAGTTTTATTTAATTACATAATCAAAAACCTACTTTGAGAACTCTGTAATACAGAGCAGGCCTCCAGATTTTTCATTTGCATGTGCAGGCTCTTCTAGGTAAAAAAGTAATGAGGATTTTGGTAATGATACATGACTTCTACCTCAGCAGAAATATGAAATCTAAATGAAAAAAGACAACCGATGTGTCTTTATCTGTGGAGGAGAGTCCCAGGTTAGCTAGAATTCACTATGAAACAGGAAAGAGGTAAGAAATTTGTACCAGGATACAGAAACTGCAGAGAGAAGTAATATTCCAGTACAGCAATGGTGCCAGTCAATGCCTTCTGCCTAGTTCCTAGGAAATTTCCCCAAGATGTAGGGATGGGGCTCTGAAACTTGGGAGAGAGCTAGTTATTTAGAACAATATTCACTGCTACAGAAGAGGAGGTACTCTTTAAGAACATCAGAAATGTTAGTAGCCAGAGAGAAGTGAGACCAAATAATATCATTTTGGAAATAAGGGAAGGTGGAAATCTAAGCAGTGGCATGAGAGTTGTCAGGGTGCTGTTAGTTTCTGTTTAATATTTACTTTTGTTCCTGTTGGCCATGGTCATAGTAGGACATGGCCTCTCTAAGGACGTGCACAGAGCCATGAGCGACACAGAGTGACTAGTGGGAAAGAACTGACTCCAGCCAACTGGCATGTGATACATTGGGCTATCAACATGGAGGGATGGACACAGGAATCAGGATGTCTGTACCTTCAATGGGGTTCCTCAATGGATGATGGAGAATCCATAGCACGGTGATGGCCCCTCAAGCTTTATTGGCTCTCAAACCACTCTGTCCATGGCAAATAAATAAGGGTAACATCTATTTCATATAAAGTGGAATGTTAATACAGATTTCATCTTTTTTATATAAAAGATAAAAGTATGTGATAATGGATGTATCCCAGTTTCATAAATGATAGCATTTTACCAGCTAATCTTTAACCTATGTATCTCTAAAATTTAAATTCCTTATCCACCAGAAATCTTGGTTCATGCCATAAACAGAGTGTCTGGAGTGACTCAAGTATGGATAGCCTTGTTAGTAGTTCATACATAACTGGACAACAAATTGCCACAGTACAGACTGCTGATTCTGTTAGCCTCCACCCATCCTTTTACAAGTAGGTTGAAGTGGGTCTATTTATTTAGCATTTCCCTATGGGGCAGGATATGATTGCCTCTTAAAATGGCGGACCATTTTGGGGGCAAGGAGCTCTTCCTGGGCTGACTCTCAAGTGTTAGCTTCAGTAATTAGATACTACCTGTCACTGATGGTGGTTTTCATACATGATAGAAGAGATGGCCATGCATGAAAGCCATCTTTGTGCCACTTAATAAAGACCATTTTCATATAGTATACCTCAAAGTTGCATGGGAATGCATTCAGAAATAATTGTGTGGTGGGGTGCTGGCATCTGTTCCCCAGCTCACCTGTGGTAGTACAAGAGGAACATGTCTTAAAACAAATCATCATGCCAAAAGCCCAAGGCTTTTCTATGAATAGGAATCTCAATGTCTTATCTGTTCTCTTCAACCTCATAACTTATTATATAACTACAATAAATAAATGAACATAGACACAACACCAAAAATATAATGATTCCTCTTTTGTTTTTCTATAGAGGAAAAACTTATCCTATTTTAGTGACTCTTGAACTTTGAAAAGAACCCAGGTGAGGGGCCAGCCAAGTGGCTCAGCTGGTTAAGAGCTCACTCAAGAGTGCGAGCTGAGCTCTGAGCAACAGCAGTTCGATGCCCAGCCCAACCTGAGCAGCCGCTGAGCTGCCAACAGGTAGCAGGATGGCTTTTTTGTTAAGGGTCAAGATAGGAGATGTGCAAAAAAAAATGGATTTATTAAATCTTAGTGGGTTTATTCTTCTTTGAAGAATAAATTGATAGTTTCTCTCAAACAGCAAGCCATAATTTCGAGGAATGTCATGTGTAATACTAAAACTATCATATTGAAACAATATAAACACTGGACTTCTAATTGAAGTACTTTTTAAACTGGTTAATAAGAACTACCAATGATTTTTCTAGAGAGTTTATGACTTTTTCTAGATATTTTACCCCTGAGCTTTCTAAAAAAGGAACAAAACTCATAATTTAATTGTCTATCGCCTCAAAAATAATCACAAACCATCAAATAATTTTATTCTTCACTTCTAGTGGCATCAAAAGTAATTGGTGTTTGTGGAGGTTAGTGGCTTTTTACTCAAAATTTCAAAAGGACCACTGTAATTATAATTTTCTTTCTTCCTAGCTTACAGGAGGATTGCACATCCCATCCACTTGAAGTTAGGCATGCACATTTGCCTTGGCAAATAAAATATAAATAAAAATGAAGTCTTGAACAGCCAGTGAACAATTCCCCAAGTCCCTTTACCTTTCCCAGCTACCAATGATAATCAAAAGGATGGAGCCTGTTAATTTGTGTCTCTGAATAAGGGAATCATGGAGCAGAGCCCAGAGCTGACCCATGAGAGACATGAAGCACTCATGAGCAACAAACCTTGGTTGCATTACAACATTGCAAATCTGGGTTTATTTGCTACAACTAACTGAACTTCTCTTGATTGGTATAATTACTTAACTTCTTTATACAAGGCATTTGTTAAAAAAACACAGCTTGAATGTCAAACAAATCAGGTTTGAAATCCTGGTTCTGCCACTTTTTTAGCTAGGTGACATTGCTAAAATTCTCAGCCTCTCTGAACTTCCATTTACTCATCTATGATAGGAATAGTATGATAGCTGCTTTATAAGGTGGCTGCATGAATTATAGTGGAGAGATATAAAGGACTGAACTCGTGGTTCCTAGAGGACCATGCTGAGCTATGTAATATATGGTAGCTTTTATTATAATTATCTCCCAGAGAAGATTATAGTGTAAGGTATTTCAGGTTACTCATGATGACAAAAAGTTCTAACTTGAGGTCAGATTTTTAGTTAATGTTTCCACAAATGCAATCCATGCACACTATAAATGTTAGTTATAAGGCTACAGTTTTAGGCCAAATTGTAACAGCAATTTCTATGAATTCATTTCAGAATCCTGAGGTTAGTAATTTTGATAAATGACTCCTTCAAAAACTTGGCATTAGTCATGACTAAATATGTTTTAGAGTCTAGTTTAGAGCTGAGTAATTGTACAACAAAGTTCCTGTGGCAAAACTCAGAAAAAAAGGGGGCCTTAAAATATTGTTTAAAAGGCAAGTCTTTTCATTCATGGTGCAAATGTTTCTTGTTTATTTTTTCAATAACATCAAGGCCAATTTCCAATATTTTTATTCTTAAAGAAAACAGGTTACAAGTGAAAATAGAGTGGAGAAGATCTTTTGCAGCATATGATAGCATTGCTTTGGAAATTTGTACTGTTGGAGACCACTTGATTCTTAAAAAATAATCAAATTCACAGTGGCAATAAGAAATGAAATGTATGAACTGAATATATCAGTTAATGTGACTGATATATTCATTTCCCATAAAAAGGTCACTTAATAGTTCCCAATGTCTATGATAATCATGTTATTGACAAATTGATAACAGTATTAAAGAACTACACATAGAGTAAATGATCCAAGATTGTTGGATGGTTGCATGCCTACTATTGTCCAGAAGAGAAAAAACATAAAACAAAGATTGGTCTTCCAGGATCTATAATATAATTGAGAAATCAAAATACATATTCCTTCTTCTTTAATGATTAATGTGTACAGTTCAAATGATAACTGATCTCAGGTCCAGGAGAAATAAAATGATTTAGACCAGTTATTCTCAAAATGTGGTTCAGGAACTACTTGTGGTCACTGAGTTTTTTCAAGAGACTCACAAGATCAAAAATATTTTCATAATAATATCGTGGAATTTCCAGAGGCTACTTGAGATGTGATGACACTATCTCTGTGACAGCTAATAAAATGTGTACTTTTGTATTCTAAAATAGTCTCAGTTTTAATTGTTAATTGGTAAATGTATATACATAAACCTGCATAAACAAAGGTTCTTTGGGTCCTCAAAAAGTTTGGAGTGTAAAGAAATCCTGAGAACCATTAACTTACATTGAAGTTACTTTACAGTCCTTCCAATTTTTAACACATTGAGGACGGGGCATTTAAATTGTTTGAATGCATGTTCCCGGGGTTTAAACCATTTAAATCAACTTTTATACTGTGTTAACAAATTCGCTAACTGCTAGGTTGTCGGGAAAGTCATGGTGTATTTTTCTACGTTTTTCAATGCAAAAATGCTTCATGACTTTCCTGACGACCCAATATTTTTGTGAACTGAAATTTTCAGGAAATACTCACCAAAGGCCCTAGTAGTGCTTGAGGGTGTGATACCTCTGGAAACATTCCGCTTTGTGGAGTGGCACTAAGCAGAACTTGCAGATATACCAAGTTTACTTCTTTTTTTGTGGGCAGCACAAACATGGCACCTCCTAGCAGGATATTTTCTTTTACCCCATTCACTTCCAACACTTTTCTCTAGCACATGTTTGCACATATTACCCAAAAGTCTCCCAGGGGGCTCCTCATGAGGCATCCAAGGGGTTTGGGTTGATATTCCTGGGTGTGTTGCATCTGTGTCTGTGTCTGAGTGGCCAGTCTTTTGCCACTTGTAGCAGAAATTCTTCGTATCTCATTTTTGATATAGGCTTTAGTTTTTGATAGATTCTAAAAGAATTGAAAAGTGCACAATTTATAAGCCAAAATGCAACTTTCTTTGCACTTCACTGTTTTTCTCAAGAGCGAATAATAAGACAAGTACTGATCTGCCCTATCAACACCCTTCATGAACATATTATACTGAAAAATACAAATAGGTTTTTTCTTTACTTCTTCATTTCTCCATGGAACATCAACCATTGTTGAATCGTGAATTGTGGAAATCATGTTAACAACCTGAGTATCCCTCCAGGATTGAAGAAGAATTTCACTTTCGCCTGAATGTGGTTTCGCCACGTTTCAGAGACCAGGATTCATTTTTCATTTCTGGAGGAAGACCCCTCCCTGTTCACTCTGATTGTTCCATATACTGTAGAAAGGAGAGTTTCAGCAATTGTCACATGATTGTAATAGTTGTCTTGGTAGACATGGTAATTTTGATCAAGATAAATGCAAATCTGCATCACTGGTCCACGAAGTGTTAAGGTTATTAGCAGATTATTATTTCACCTGATAAAATTTAAAGACTGCGATACGCAATGGGTTTTGAGTTGCTTATACATAAAATAAAGCTAACCTTGTACACATCTCATCAAATGCGTAATTGTTATGATACTGTGTAGCAGTAAGGAATAGATGGTAGTTTTATTTTACAATCACACACACACACACACACACACACACACACACACGAGAAGAAAGCTACTTCCGAGGTAACAGCAAAGACTACGGAATTTATACACTGCTGTTATCTAGGCTTTTGCTTTATCCTACAGGAAACAAACATACACCAGTTGTTGTAGAAGCCCCTTTATCCTCTATACTACACCTCTGTTCTAACGGCAATTACTCTTTCTTTTCATTTCAAAATAAAAATTTTCTGAAGAGGGCCTTACACATAATACAGAAATTAGAAATGTGTAAATAAAAGGGAACTAGAGCTCCCTATATCAGAGAAGGTGAGGATTTGATGATAGGGGATGGGGCAGGGAACTGTTTTAACACACTGAATAATTTACTCCAGTGCTGCACCTTTCTCTCTATATCTGTGGATGTCTTCCTCTCCATCATGACAAAGAGTAATTCAGACAATGGTAATTCACTTTTCAGTCTACTCAACCAAAAAGAAATTATAACAACCCCCACTGACTTGAGCTCAAACATTCACTCCAGGACTCATCTGGCACTACATTCAAATCAACAACCTTGGTCTGATCTAAATTCTTGTTTCTGCTATTTTAAAACTCACAGATTTGGGCCGGCCAAGTGGCGCAGTGGTTAAGCACTGGCTTGGGAAGCCAGCGGCCCCGGTTCGGCCCCACATGTGAGGGCCAAACAAACAAACAAACAAAAAAAGAAACCCTCACAGATTCCAAACTCACACATCCAGCCCAGGTATGTGGTCTCTCTTACAGGTTTGAATTTATAATTAGTCACACAGAACATGATGGGATATGCCTCTAGTAATAGGCTTAGCTGGCTGCTGGAAGAGGAACATAAACAGAACTGGGTTTCCTTTGAAAGTAACCATCTTAGGAGAACTTGTCCTCAAGCAAGGCAGCACAGCTGCACAGAGGCAAGGGCGCTCTAGCTAATACATTGATGTCTTGTGCTATTTCATCTGACAGGAACTTAGATCACATGGCTGAATCCATGCTCAAAGAAACTGTAAAATTGAATTCTGGCTTCTATTTGAGGAGGTGTGAATTAAAAGAAAAATATGAGTATTTCTTCAAATATGGATGTTGGGCAACAACTACAAATATGATGAAGATTCTTAAAGATTGGCTTCATTTCTTTGGTATTTTGAGAAATGCATATGATGATAAAGATAGAGCATATGGCTTTTTGCCTTTGATCAGTGGGAATGTTATAGATCTTATTTTCCCCATGTTATTTTAAAGATAAGAAAACTAAGATTCTAAAGGTCTAAGCTATGTTTTTTTTGTTGTTGTTGTTGTTTGCTTTTTCTTTTCTTTTCTTTTCTTTTGTTTTACTCTGACACCAAAAGCACAAGCAACAAACAGCAAAAGTCAACAAATGGAACTACATCAACTAAAAAGCTTCTACATAACAAAAGAAACAACAAAATGAAAAGACTACCTACTGAATGGGAGAAAATATTTGCAAACAATATATCAAAAAAGAGCTTAATATCCAAAATGCATAAGGAATTCATACAACTCAATAAAACTACCAAGAACAGAAACCCAAACAATCCAATTAAAAAATAGGCAGATGAACTGAATAGAGAATTTTCCAAAGAAGGCACACAATTGACAAACAGGTACATGTAAAGGTGCACAATATCACTAAACACCAGGGAAATGCAAATCAAAACCACAATGAGATATCACCTCACACCTGTTAGAATGCTATTATCAAGAAGACAGATAACAAGCCTTGGTGAGGATGTAGAGAAAAGGGGAACCCTTTTACACTGCTGGTGGGAATGTAAATTGGTTTAGTTACTATGGAAAACTATATGGAGGTTCTTCAAAAATTAAAAATAAATCCACCTTATGATCAATCCACAATTTCACTTCTGGATATTTACCCAAGTTAAATAAAAACAAGCTATGAAAGAAATATAAGAACTCCCATGTTTATTGCATTATTCACAATAGCCAAGATATGGAAACAACCTAAGTGCCTATCAATGGATAAATGAATAAAGAAGATGGTTGTAGGAAAAGTCATGATGCATTTTTGCAACAGATGGCACTAGTTCATTTTTGGAAGTATTAGAGTCATTTGCATCTATGTTATTGGTATGTAATTTGACAGCTGACAGTTCTAGCGTCATTCTAAAAAAAATTGAGCGATATGGTTGAGTTTTGGAGATTTTACAACAAGTTGAAGATGGAAGACCAAACTGTGCATTTTCACCATATTTTACTGTTATACTTCCATAAAGGTAAGAATATGTGTCAAGCATGTGAAAACTTGCATAAAGTTTACGGTGACAATGCTCTACAAGAACGTCAGTGCCAACGATGGTTCACAAAATTCCATGCTCATAATTTTGATCTCAAAGATGCTCCTCGGTCAGGGAGGCCCACCGAGGTTGATGACAACAAAATAAAGGCATCGATCAAGTCAAACCCACGTTACACAACATGAGAGATTGAAAAAACATTGAACATCCATCATTCAAACTTTCACGACCACCTGAAGAAGCCGGGATACATCAGCAAGCTCGATATTTGGGTTCTGCATGAATGCTGGCGCATATAAACATCTGCAATATGCTCATTAAACGTGGGCAAAATGATCCTTTTTTGAAGCAACCAATAACTGGTGATGAGAAGTGGATTGTTTACAACAATGTGGTACACAAACGGTCTTGGTCTCGACATGATGATTTGCCTCAAATGACATCAAAAGCAGACATTCATCAGAGGAAGGTTGTCCTCTCAGTGTGGTGGGATTTTAAAGGTGTGTTTTTCGAGCTTCTACCAAGGAACCAAAAAATCAATTTGAATGTGTACTGTAGGCAATTGGACAGTTTGAACGAATCCATCATCCAGAAATGTCCAGAGATTGTTCATTGTAAAGGAGTTGTATTCCATCATGACAATGAGAGATCACACACAAGTTTGATCACCCATCAAAAATTATTGGAGCTTGGATGGGATATGTTGCCACACCCACCATACTTGCCTGAACTTGCGCCATCAGACTTCCACTTGTTCCGCTCTCTTCAAAACTCCTTGCTGGGCCGGCTGAGTGACGCAGTGGTTGGGAGCTGGCTTCAGAAGCCAGCGGCCCCAGTTCGGGTCCCATATCTGAGGGCCAGTGACACTGCCCTCAAAAAAAAAAAAAAAAAAAGAACGAAAAAACAAAACTCCTTGCATTGTATAATGTTCAATTCAGACGAGGCTAATAAATCAGCACCATGTTCAGATTTTCACAAATAAAGACAGGTCCTTCCATGAATAAGGAATTATGAATCTCACTCAAAGATGGCAAAATATTATCGAACATAACAGGCAATATACCATTGATTGATCTTTGCTCTTTATATAAATAAATGACCTTTGAAAAACAAAGACAAAATACGTCATGACTTTCCCAACAATCCTATATATAATACATACACACACACACACACACACACACACACACACACACACACACACATCATGGCAAAGAGTTTATATATATACATGTATATAGCATCTTCTTTATTCATTCCACTGCATATATAATATTGCATTTTATGTATATTAATACATTGTGTGTATATGTGTATACAATTGAATATTAATCAGCTATGAAAAAGAATAAAAATCCTGCCATTTGCCACAACATGGATGGACCTTGAGGGCATTATGCTAAATGAGATAAGTCAAACAAAGAAATACAAATACTGTATGATATTACTTATATGTAGAATCGACATATGCCAAATTCAAAGAACCAGAATAGAATGATGGCTAACAAGAGCTGGGGGTGGGGAAATTGGAGTGATGTGATTCAAAGGGTAAAAACATGTAGTTAGAAGATGAGTAAGTTCCTGAGATTTAAGGCAAAAAGTAGTGATTACAGTCAATAATACTTTATTACATACTTCTTAATTACTAAGAGACAACTTAAATGTTCTCACCACAAAACAGATATAATTATGAGGTATAATAAAGGTGTTAGGTAATGCTACAGTGGGAATTATATTGCAATATAGAAATATATCAAATCAACAGATTGTATACCTTAAAGTTACACAATGTCATATCAATTGTATCTCAACAACAACAACAAAAAATAGTTAAGCATTCACATAGAAAGTCTAGGTAATTTATTCAATGCCAAGTAAATAGTAGATGCCAGAGGACTTGATTCTACAATCCATCCTATTTTCCTCTATGCTATATTAGAAAGGAACAAAAATTGAAATATAAATTATATTCTCAAAGGGAAGTAAAAAATACAGTAAAAATGACAGGGAGGGAAACAAAACGGGGTTCTACTAGAGAGATATGAAACAGATGTTCAGGAATGTGAAGGCCTGTTTCATGATGAAATCAACTGAATCTGTTTCCACGTGTGTATATTTCTGTGCTCACACATTTGATTTAATGGAAATGATTGAGGAGTGGCAGCCTCCTTTGTCCATCTCACTCAGTCATTAAACATTAAAATGAAGCCATTTTACACTTAAACCATCTAATTTATCTATTTCTAGTTGAAATATCATTCCCACATTTTAAATTTCAAGACAATTTTGTAGAGGGTTTTAATTTTTAAGATTATTCTTTACAGTGATCCTAGAGTTGGGACAGTAGTCTTTTAAGGTCCTTTTAAATAAATCATAGCAGCAAATGATACAGTCATCAGTAAAAAGCACATGTATTTTGTAAAAGCTAATGAAGAGAAAAATACTTTGACAGTTGCTATTTTAAACATATTTTTAAGGTAAAATGTTGAAGAAAATAGTGCTAAGAAAAAAAATCTTACTGTTGTTGTAATCTGCCTGTTGTTCTTAGTGTTTCCCTCCCCTTTGTACCCATACCCTTTGCTATGCTACTCTACAGTTTCTCCCATAAGAAGCAGAAGATATTTATTTCCCCAGCCATGATGATGGTTGGCTAGTCCATGTGACTTGCTTAGATAATGTAACATTAGAAGTTATGCCAAGATCAACTGCTTGAAATGTGTTGGTGCTACTGGGCCGGCCTCCTTGAGCATCTGACTTTCTCCTTGAGAAGAGTAGGTTTCAGATAGTTGTTGGTCTGAGGAGAATGAGGAACAGACCTTGACCTAACCTATAGTTTGGAGCCAAGCCCAACAAACCCAATCTAGATCAGTTGAATTCTACCAACGACAGATGCATGAATGAGAAATGTGTGGATATTTTTGCATGCCACTGAGTTTCATGGTGGTTTGATTTCAGTGGAAATAGCTTCATCACCTTGTTAAACAATGGTACCTCCATAAAAGAAAGGAAATTTCTTCATAAAATCTCCCAGAAGTACTGCTATGGCTCTTATAGACAAACCTAATGACCTCATTAGGGTAGATAGTAATATAAATCTATATTTTTACAGGGAGATAACAAAGAGAAAAGTCAAGTCACTCTCCTAAGACTAGTCAGTGAGGAAGTCATAATTCAAAACCAACTTTTGACTCCCAATTCAGTCCTCTCTTCCATATCCTACTATTTGTCAATTATTTGTATTAGGTATATGGAGAAAGAACAAATTTCTACACCAAATCAACATCTTCTGCTAAATCTACACATACAACAAAATATTTAGTACAGTCTAATACACTTGGCTGCTTTTAAGAATGCTGAGGTATGCAATGTTCAGTGGTCCACATGACCATTCCAAAATGAACTCCATCAGTATAAATGACAGTATTGAATTTTCTCCACATTTTAGCTTTACTCTTAATGTTTATCATAGGACTGGTGAGTGCATCCAAGAACTTACTTGGTGGCAGTCCTCTGGGATCTGTTTATTACATTTAAAATATATATACTGGAAAGATAGTGCTCTGTTCTCATGCTGCAATGAATCCCTCGTGTGGTTAATCTGGATGAAAATATTTGGGTTTCTATGAATCTAACTGCAAGACACCAGCCTACATTTGCTATCTGATTGGGAATGAGTCATTGGTTCAGATGGCATTTATATCCCAGAAAGGAGGGAGCTGCTGTTAAGAAGCAGACAAATGAAAATATTATTCCTTCCAAAAACAGTTCTCCAAAGTCACATGCACACTAAAACCAAAGCCACTTTGCTTACTTCTTATAATTGCATAAGCTCCTAAGCTTTGTGAAGAGGAATTTTTTACTCCTTCATTGAAAACTGAGGTGCATCTGTACATTGAGAGGGAAATGCATTATGTTTTCAATGAGAAAATTACACTCATACAACTCACTGTATGCTGAAAGTTAATATAATGCTCAAATAATATAGTTGAACTTAGTGTCAATCAAGTGAATGGCTTATTTTCATTAACTATAATTTTTAAAAAGTAAAAAAAAATTAAAAATCCCACTTAATATGTCTACAAATAGTTTAGCATTTAATCATAAATTTTTGTAACTGGACTAAAAAATTGCCTTCAATGAGACACACTGTTGAGTGATATTTGTATTTTAATGCTTTGGTAATGAGAAAAAAGACAGTTTCGAATAATATAATGCCTTATATATAAAAGTCAGTCATTTTCTGATTCTTATTACATTAACATCTCTATAAGGTAAGTTTTTAATCAGAATGAAATGCACTGGTGCTTTTAAGATCTAATTTATTGAAAATGTAAGAAAATATTTGTAGATTTGCAAAAATGGAATAGTGTACGTTAATATTCCAAGGAATATGTTAAAGTAATTAGAAACAGAAATTTTCACCTGGAAGAGTAATAAAATCAATTTCCTACTTTAAGCTGAAGAATCGGGGCAAAGTGATTCCGGTGACTTGACTGCTACTCCGTAATGTAATCCACGTCCCCTCAGTTGTTTGATATAGTCTCTAACAAAACAGAGTGAACACCGGTCTCTATGAACTATTTTTCTGACGCTGGTAAAAAGGAAGAGCAGGAAGCAATTAATTCGATTTTACTTTCAGCTTATATTGATTAGGGTTAACATAAATAAGGACCAGATGAGAAGGTCAAGAGGAAATAAATTTCAAGTACCATCACCCTATACTTACGCAAACAGAAATTCTAATTAGAGAAGTTTATGAACAAGCTAAATATAATGAAAAACAACTCTTCAAAAGTACTAAGAAAGAAAGGTAGGATGTCAGCAGGAAGCAAGAAAAGAAGAAAGAAAAAGAAGAAAATGAAAGATGAAAAATCTATACTAGAAAAATTATATACCCTTAGGAAACAGAAGCAAAAGCATGCAAATTAAGTTTATGTCCTCTAGGAATGGAAAAGAACCTAAAGAGTATAAAATAGGGCCGGCCGAGTGGCGCGGTGGTGAAACGCTGGCTTGGGAAGCCAGCGGCCCCAGTTCGGTCCCACATATGAAGGCCAGTGACACTGCCCTCAAAAAAAAAAATAAATAAAAAAATTAAAAAAAAAAAAAAAATATATATATATATATATATATATATATATATATATATATATATATATATTAAAAAAGAATGAAGCAAATTACAGATGAAACTTATACCAGTAAGATATAACAATGAGATACAGTAAGGAACAGAGTCAGTAACCAGGAAGAATTAAAAATAATTTTTTTTAAGTTAAAATAAAAAAGACAAAGATCACAAAGCATTCGGAAAGCATATGTGAGGAAAAGAGATGCCATACTTTAACTCACACCATTTGATAGAAACTATTATAAAGATGCTTCACATCGTTGAAGCTAAAACTCAGTTTGCAAGCCTCTTGTCTGTTGACTATCGCTTGACTCATCTGTTGACTTTGCCCATTGAAACGTTTACCTTACTTGGCTTCCAGGACACACTACTTGCCTTGCTATTTCACTGACCTCAGCTTCTTAGTCTCTCTGCTGGTTCCTCCTCATCTCCCCAACCTCTTAAGTTTAAGATACTTAGGGCTTAGTCCCTGCTCTTTTACTTTTCCCTGTCTGGGCTTACTCTCTAGGTGATCCCATCTGCTTTCAGGCCTTTGATTACTATCTAATTTTGATGACTCCAAATTGTACCTCTTTAAAATAGATCTCAGTCCTGCACATCGGAGTCATATATTAATCGTCCTACTTGGAATCTCCATCTCAACATGTCTAAAACCAAGCTCCTGTTATTCACCCAAATTGTTTCCTAGGGTGATTATGCCATCCAAGTTAATAGCAACTCTATTGTTCCTCTTTTTCAGATCAAAACCAACAAGTCATCCTTGATTTATTTCTCTCTATCATGTACCATATCCATTGCATCGATTAATCCTATTGGCTACATACTCAAAATATATACAGAAGCTCACACTTCACACCAATCCCACTGCTCCCACCCTGGTCTAAGCAAGCCATCATCTTTCAGATAGGTTATGGCAATAAACTCCAAACTGCATGTCACCTTGCCAGAGTGACAAATGCAAGTCAATTTTAAAGTACAGGTCAAATGAGATTGGGTGCATTCAGCGTGGTATGGTGCTCATATAACTGGAAAGCGACAAGCAAAACAATGAAATTAGACTGCCATCTGTCACCATATACCAAAATTAACTCAAAATGGACCCAAGGCCTAAATATAAGACCTGAAATAATAAATAGCACAGACAAAAAGCAAAGGTGCTAAATTTACGTACCTTGGGTTTAGAGGATTTTGTGAATTGGACCTCAAAGGTAAGGGAAAAGAAAGCAAAAATAAATGAATGGAACTATATCAAAGTAAAAAGATTCTACAAAGCAAAAGATACCGTCAACAAAACAAAGAGCAGCCAAATGAATGGGAGAAGATATTTGCCATCAACACCTCTGATAAGGGGCTAATAGCCAAAATATGTAAAGAGCTCATACAACTCTACAACAAAAACATAAACAATCCAATTAAGAAAAATGGGCAGAGGACCTGAACAGACACTTCTCCCAAGAAGATATACAAATGGCCAACAGATGTATGAAAAAGATGTTCAAATTCACTAGCTATTAAAGAAATAAAAATCAAAACCACAATGAGATACCATCTCACACCTGTTAGAATGGCTCTATTAACAAGAGAAGTAATAACAAGTGTTGGGGAGGTTGTGGAGAAAAAGGAACCCTATATACACATGGTGGGACTATAAATTGGTATAGCCACTATGGCAACAGTATGGAGGTTGCTCAAAAAATTAAGAATAGAATTACCATATGACCCAGCAATCCTTCTTCTGGGTATTTACCCAAAACATCTGAAAACATTTTTCTGTAAAGATATTTGTACCCCTATGTTTATTGTAGCATTTTTCATGCTGGCCAAGACATGGAAACAACCAAAGTATCTTTCGATAGATGATTGGATAAAAAAGATGTGGTATATAATGGAATACTACTCTGCTATAAGAAAGGATAAAATAGTTTCATTTGCGACATGGATGGATCTTGAGATTATCATGTTAAGCAAAATAAGTCAGACAGAAAAAGTCGAGAACCATATGATTTCACTCATATGTGGGACATAAATCTGAAAGCAACAAATGAACATGACAGACAAACAAACAAACAAAAATTCATAGACACAGACAACAGTTTAGTGATTACCAGAGGGTAAGAAGGGAGGGGAGGTGATAGAAAAGGGAAAAAGAGGTCAAATGTACGGTGATGAAAGGAACTGAATTTGGTTGGTGAACACACAATGAAATGTATAGATGATGGATTATAGAACTGTACACTCAAAACCTATATAATTTTACTAACCCTGTCACCCCAATAAATTTAATACAAATTAATAATAAATAAATAAAATACAAGTCAGCCCATGTTACTTCTGGGTTTAAAACTCTCCAGAACATTTGCATGTTATTCAGATTAAAAGCCTAAATCTGTATTAGGACCTTTAATCACTTTATGACCTGACCCATCATTACCTCTGACTTAGTTCTTCATTCCTTCCTAAGCACATAGAAGGTTACACTCCCCCAGAAGTTTGTTGGGCCATGTTATTAGGTATAGGCAATGAAATGTGAATGAAAATGTCACTTCTGGTCTAAGTCCCACAGGATATTCTTGTCTTTCTTTTCTCCTGCTGTGGCAAATATGAAAATATTACATTGATTTAGGGAAGCCACAAAGTTGTAGGATTTTTTTTTTAACCAAAGAAAACAGACAAAAATCAAGGAGAGCAGAAATCATACTAGGCTTTGTAAGCAGAAAAAAAATTAATGTAGGGAATTAGTTGCTTACAAAACAAATGCACGATGTTTTACCGAAAATAAGGCTGGGTCTTATATTAATTTTTGCTCCAACAATCTACATTTATTCATCTATTCATGTATGAAAATCTACATTTTGGGCCTGCCAAGTGGTGCGGTGGTTGAGCGCTGGCTTAGGACACCAGCAGCCCCGGTTCGGGTCCCATATATGAGGGCCGGTGACACTGCCCTCAAAAAAAAAAGAAAAATTTATAAATATCTACATTTATTCAAACACTCATGTCTGGCTGATGATCTTAACTGGGGCTTATGTTTGGGGTAGGGTTTATATTACAAGCATCCTGAAATATCATGCTAGGGCTTATTTTCCTATTAGGTCTTATTTTCAGGGAAACACGGTAAGTGCTAGAGGAGCAACAGACAGAAGAGGCCACTATTAACTTTTAGTTTTTCCACTATCATTGCGGTGTTGAGAACGAAAAAAAAAATTGCTGTTACTACACTAGTTAGAATTATGGGAAACTACCTCTTAATTCACAGATCCCCTGCAGTAATGGAGCAGGTTACCTTCAGAGAAACAAACCCTCACAGTTGCAGGAGTCCACCAATCTTTACTACTTTTAGACAAGGGCTTCTGACTCCTGCCTTTCTGTCAGTTCTATTAAGAGTTCATCTTGATGGCAAAGTGTGGCAGAATTCAGATCCTTAGAGGCAAGAGAATCTGAGAAATATAGGTCCCGCAATTTCAGCCCATCAAAAGAAGGGAAGATCTATAAAGGGATAAAGTGAAGGAAAAAAGTAGCACAGTTCTCTACTTTGGATACTCAGCATCCAAATTCTAAGCATACCATTATTGCAAACAAAAAATATCTAGAACAGCATGGTTCTGTCTGACATAACACAATTAGCTCTTATAAAATAAAAAATGTGTCTACGTCCTTTCAAAAAGCAGACCTCAAGTCCTGTCCTCTGTGTGATTATTTCTTCTAATTTAGTTACAATCCACATTTATAAAAATATAACTTAAAAATAATCTACAGATTAAGTCAACAATAATTTTATTATAATGGCAGGAACATCCACAACTACTAATTTCCTTCTTTCTGAAATTGAAACTGGCCAGGTAGTCATAATTGATGTTTTATCATCTGTCTCCTACCACATGTTTTGGGTGCTCTTTCCATCAACTCAACTGGTCACAATTCTTAATTATTAGACTAAATCAAATCTTCATTTCTGACGTATAGGAGACTGGAATGTGCCTGCACATATTTGGTTGCTGTGCAGGAAATAGTCAATTTTCCAAGCCTAAGACTACTCTTAGAAAGGCCTGTTTGCATGGTTGGTCAACTAGTATCTGGGAACTTGGATTTGGGGGAAGGTTCTCATCATTCCCTGATAAGAATGGCTCACTGTAACTAAATCATTTGTACAAACAATGTGGTTTATGCTGAATACCTGCTTTCCTTCTGGGAGTCTGGAATCTTGCTGCATGTCTACAAGCCCCCAATAAAAACTCTGAGCACTGAGTCTCTCCTAAGCTTCCCTGGTATACAATATTTCACACTGTTGTTACTACTAATTCCTGGAGGAATTAACTGTGTGACTCCACTAGGATAAGATTTGGAAACTTGTGCCTGGTTTCATTCTGGATTTCATTCCATGTGACATTTTGTTGACTTTTTCTTTGTATCATTTTGCTGTAATAAATCATATCTGTGAGTACAACTATACACCGTGTCATGTGTGTCCTCTTTAGTGAATCCTCAAAACTGGGGGTTGCCTCAGTGCCCCCTACACAATTGCTATAATCTTTTATTATTTAAAAAATGCTTTAATGTTTATTGTCCAATAACAGTATGAGTACATAGAAATGAGGGGAAGACTTGTGAAAATTCTCCCTCATCTCATTATATTTAAGTTTTTATACTTAATCAAATTTTAAGTGTTTAGCTCAATGACTTTTACAATATATCTTCAACTTACCCACATCAAGATAACAACTATTTCTAATGCCCCAGAGGGTTTCCTTGTGTGCCATCCTATCAATACTTTCCCAAAGCTAAACACTACTCTGACTTCTAACACCATAGATCAGTTGTGTCTGTTTTCAAAAGTCATGTTAATGGAATCACATCATATGTACCTTTTTGTGTCTGTCTTCCTTCATTTATTATACCTGTGAAATTAATTGAATATTATATCTAGCACTAATTTTTAAATTCATGTCAACAGATCTTAGGAAATTTTTCTGAGGTCTTATATGCAGTTTGAGAATATGCAGAACAAAGGACATTGATGCATGAGATCCCAGAGTTACCTATACATGCAACTTCTTTGTACCTTTAGGAGCTGCTTAGCTGAATTTAAGATGCATTAGGTCTTGGGCTGCTATATATGCCCAATTTTATAGCATAATGAGAACAATAATACCCACTGATGGTGAGCTTTTGAACCTCCCAGAGCCCAGGAGCAATCTGAATCTGTTTCACAAAAATAGAAGAGTTATTTGAAGAAATAACTTTCATTTTTTTAATCCAAAGAGTCTGTGTTGTGATTCTACTGTTGGGCTTACAAGAGATTATAGACAGCATTTCCAACAATCACAACAATTTCAAGTACCACGGGACCTAGTGGGTGAGAAAATTCTAGTGCAAAGCAGCTTACACCATCTCTGATAAATTTCTGAATTCTTTTTTGCTCTGGAATCCTATCAAAGCTAGATGAAATATTAAGTGGATTAGAGAGTATACTCAAATATGCTATATGTTGCCGCTAATATAAAAAAGACCCACAAAGGTGTTGGGAGTACAATGTGCAACACTGTCTTTCACTCGAAGGCAATATGGCAGGAACCTTGTCACTGGATTTCTAGAAACTTCCAGAATTAACTGCAAAGTCTTTTCATGAGGTTTAATCTTCCCCACCCTCATGCACACACATCTTATAAAAACACTCAGGGAACCTCTTCATCATTTTCAAACACTAAAATAACATCAATATCTTAGACCACACATTGTCCCCAAATATTTGTTGAATGGCAAGATGATCCAGGTTGCTGGGTAGTAGATTAAGACAAAGAGCCAGAAGTAAGACAATGAAGGTGTGTGGCTGTCCTGCCAGCTGAAAGCAAATTGCATCTGGTGGTCGTTCCTAATCAATATAGAGAAAATAGCTTTCGGAAGATCAATAGCTGTATACCTGGAAACAGAGTCTGAGTTGACTTAGTTCAACTAAAGTAACAACATCTGAAATAGTAGCAACAACTTAAATCAAAACTTGATTAAGTTTTTGATAATACATTGTCATTCTTCAAAATGCACGTTTTTCTTCTGTGCCAGCCAAAAAGAATCATCATATACTCATATACAGCTTTCAAGACTTTGAAGGTGGCACCTATCTATGGTATTTCCAGAGGTGCACAATTTTTAAAAATTATAATGAATGTACATAACTATGATGCTCATATCCTAGGTCTATATCTTGATAAATTTTTAAGAACAAACCACATTTAACCAGCTTCTAGATAAACATAATAGTACTAGGACTACTTGTGATCCCTTCTAGTCACCAACAATCCCAAAGGTAACCACTATGCTCTTCTCTAACATAATGGATTAGTTTTCCCTGATTATATAATTTACATAAAAGGAATAATATACTACGCATACTGTGTACTCTTTTGTAGCTTTCTTCTTTTGCTCAACATTTATCCATACTGTTATGTGGGTTGTAGATCTTTAATTTTCATTGTTGTATGGTATTCCATTTTGCAAATATATTACAAATTACTTAGTTAATCTATTATTAATGGGTATTTGGACTATTTCTAGTCCTTGGCTAATTCAAATAGCATTGTTATGAAAATTTTAGTACACATCTTTAGAGACTATCAGAATACATTTATGTTCAATAAATACCTAGAAATGAAATTTCTGGCTCCTACATCACATTCAGATTTACATGCTCTTGCTAAACATTTTTTCCCAAAGTGGCTGTGTTAATTTTCATTATCATCATCGGTGAATGAAATTTCTAGTTGTCCTTGCCAACACCTATTTTCTATGATTTTCATTTATAATCCTTCTGGTAGGTATACTATATTTTGATAAAAAGTTCACTAAAAAAAAATAAATCTTATTTTAAAAAAATTAAGAAGAGAGTAAAAATATTTAGTGATAATGGGAACCTGCAAACCTGTTGAAGTTAGAGAGCATGATGGTCCCTCAAGTTATTCATGTTATAGGAAACCTTTCTCCCATTAGAAGTTTCTAAGATAAGATCAGCAAACATTTTCTGTAAAGGACCAGATGGTAAATATTTTAGGCTTTTTAGGCCATAACAAACTCTTGTAAATACTCAACTCTGCCACCATAGCACAACATCAGCCATAGACAATATATAAATAAATGGATTTGGTTATGTTTCAATAAAACTTTATTTACAAAAACAGGAGGTAAACGATTTGCCAATTCTACTCCAAGTTAAACTAATGCCTGAAAAGAATTTGAGGATTTTACTGATATTAAAAGCAACAAAAACAACTGTGTAGTCACTTTGGCGTATTTTCAACATTTGGGGATAATATTAATATTTATTAAGTGTCTCCTATCTTTTTTCCTAAATATGAAATCATAAAAGGTAACTATTAATTTTCATAAGCTGGAATGTGAAAGGATATGCGTAAAGAACATATCAAAAACTGTATTTTCTTCCTACGTCTTATTGTTTGTACCTTTTTAAAGAAATCTATTCTTTTAGACAATATCTAAAAATATTTATATTTGGAAACTGACAAATTCTCCTGTATTTGCTAAATCATCATATATATATTACATGTGCTTTTGATGAGGTTGGTGTTTTCCACTTGAATCTAAACTGTTGTAATAGAGAGTTACTGAAGCTTCATCAGGATAGAAGATTTATTAAATTACTATTAATTGTTATTCTGGTGAAAACAGGCTACTGACATGAATGAGGACCAGGCTACATAAACAGAAAAAAATTTAAGGCGGAAAGGAAATTAAATAAATTCTGAAGCAGCAGTGAGTATTTCTTCTTTTGACACCATCAACAATGAAATCAATCAAGTATAAACAAATACTTTGTGAGAACCATCGAGGCCAAAATAAATGTGTGTTCTAATGATGTTTCACACTACTTGCCATCATTCTGCATGGTTGAATGCTTAATGGACCTCCCTGACCCAAGTTAAACATTTTAATATGTAATGCAATGTGATTCTCAAGCAGAAAAAAAAAATTAGGTTAATTACCCCCTTTTTAGCATTTAGTTGAAGTAAAATACTCCACTTTCCCCTATGAAGCAATGAAGAGTTCATACATAATGATTGTCAGGACAGGCATAATACAGAAACAATAGCTCAGACAAGTGTTATGGAAATAGGCTAGGTACAATGAGCAATGTGAATACAACATGAAGAAAACATATATAAATTCACACTAATAATTATAACAAATTTTATCCATTGTGTTCACTAATCTAACTTTTTCTTATGTATTATCTGTGTCAAATTTTAATTTCTCTCAGGTTTTCTGTAAAATGATGTATTTTTAAATAAATGCTTTGACTACAGTACTGGCTTAAGATACAAAGTGTGATCAAAAGATATGGTGACTGTTTAAATAAAAACAAATATATCACAATAAAAGACATATTGCCTTTAATCCCCCTCAAAATACTCCCCCTTGCTTAGAACACACTTATCCCATCACCCTTGCCACTTTCTGAATAGTTCTGGAAGTCCTCTTTCGTGAGTGTCTTTAGTTGTGCTGTTGTGGCTGTCTCGATGTCCTGAATCATTCTGACTTTAGGGAAGAACCAGAAGCTCCATGGTACCAGATCCAGTGAATAAGATGGATGAGGATACACCATAATGTTTTTATTGGACAGAAATTTCTGTACCAGAAGCAATGTGTGACATGGAGCATTGTCACAATGAAGGATGATTTATGGCGCACTTTAAAACACACCTTCTCTCAACTGTAGCTCACACCCAACTGACTGCACTGAACAAATTGAAACTTGTCACACACTGTTACTAAAAGTTCAAAGTGCCACTTCGCATATTGAAGATCCCGGCCTTTCCATTGGTTGGCAATCTATAGCGGCATTCACTGTATTTTGTGATCATAACAGACAGGCTCCATGTCACACATAGCTTCTGGTATGGCAATTTCTGTCAAATAAAAACATTATGATGTGTCCTTATCCACCTTATTCACCAAATTTGGCACCGTGCAACTTCTGGCTCTTCCCAAAAGTCAAAATGACCATGACCATAAAAAGATAAATGTTTTGAATCAATTCAGGACATCGAGGCATCCACAACAGCACAACTAAAGACACTCACAAAAAAGGACTTCCAGAACTGCTTCAGAAAGTGGCAAGAACAATGGGATAAGTTTGTTTGAAGTAAGGGGGAATATTTTGAGGGGATTAATCTCAATGTGGTTTTACTGTAATATATATTTTTTAATTTAAACATTCCCTGTATTGTTTGATCATACCTCATGTGTATGAATTCTCATCAAAGAGGGAATAGTAATATAAGACTTCAGTGAGAACAGTTGATCTCACAAAGAACTCCTACTAGTTGACTTTTTAATGCTTACTTCCAGTTTCTGAAGGACAGTGGTAGCTGAATATAACAGATCATTTTTCTTGTTACATGCTTTTATCCATTTATTTGCTTCTTTTTACAATCACTGGTTTGAAATGAAAATACAGAAGCTCCCAGCATATATCAAAACATTTACCATTGAGGATATACAGATCCTAGAAATGTAGTTACTCTCAAAAGATTAGAAGTGATGGAAAATGGGAAAAGAGATTTTTACCACTTAGTTCAAAGCCTACATAAGTGGATGGTACCCAGGGGCAGAGAGAGCCTTCTTGGAGCAGTGGTACAATTGAGAGGCATCAAAGGCCAAGGGCATTTCTCTCATTGGCCTTACTGTTACGCCTATCTACTCATTCCTTCCAATAAAATTCTTCTAGGATAACTAACATTGGAGAATCATAATAGATCAGAATTAAAAGAGATATTTGACATTGTAAAGTATAATTATTGCATTAATCCCTTCCAAAACACTGAAAAATTGTTGAGATAAAGATAATCTTGAATTTGACCAAGGGAAAGTTCTTAAAGTTAAACTTTCCAATGATGTGCATGAAAACTGTACATATTTATAAAAAGTCTTAAAGCTAAAATTTGCTCTTCTAATTTCCATTCACTGATAATTAAAACTTGTGATTATTGACAATGTATTATGTGTCAGACATTATGCTAGCACTTCACCTGTATTTTTCACTTAGTTCTTCCAATCACTTATGAAATTGTAGAACCTAAAGGTTAGAAATTTAAATGACTTGCTCCAATTTCACACAACTATTAAATGTCATGGCCAAAATTTGAACCCAGATTCACTCAATATCAGAATTTGAGCATTATGGTACATCTATGGTGCATACATTCCTGATATACACAAAAATCTTTTAAGTATCTAAAATCAATTAATGGCACTTTTGTGAAGTAAAGTATTCTCAGTTTTGTTGTTCCTTTTTTTTCCCTAATCATTTACCTGGCTCTCATAACACCCTCTTTCCATTTGTGGAAGATCTTTAAATGTAGAAACCATAGCTGCATATAATAACCCACATTTATGCTAATTGATTCAAAACAGAGAAAGTCATGCCTTCCCTTCTGGTCACTTTATTTCTAATTAAATTAGGCAAGAGTCTCATTATTTTAGAACATTTAAGCCATGCAGTTCAGCCATGACAACATTTTCTTCAGTGTGTGTGTGTGTGTGTGTGTGTGTGTGTGAGAGAGAGAGAGTGCGCACGTGAGAGAGAGAGAGAGAGAGAGAGAGAGAGAGAGAGAGAGAGACTGTGTGTGTGTGTGTAAGAACCAAGAGAAGGACTGAATTTTTTTCCCAATTACATTTTATACTATTATACACATCAAATAATTTTGACCTACTAAATATTTCAAGATAACAGCTCAGCCATATGTAACATATGTTACATTATCTAGTCATCTGCAAATTTCATGAGAAAGTCACTTAGGATCTCATCCAATCATTGGTGAAAATGTTGAATATAAGTTTCTAAGGAACTACATTATCAATTTGTTTTATATTTATTTACTGGAGAACAAATGTACTGTCTTTTGAGGATTGAAAACTATGCATAGCTTGCACTGTTGGTTGTATATGTATGTGGATAAGTCAAGTAAAAAGTCAGAAACCTGAGCTAGAGATCAAGAAGGAAGACCTTTGTCAGATATTGATTTATGAATCTGTATAAAAGTGATGATTAATTTACAAAATAGTCAAGAGAGTGAGTATAAAATAAGAGATAACTATTACTAAGACATTATATACATTTATGTTATCAGAAGTAATAAGAGAGGTTTAAAGATAAGAAATCAGAGACTCACAGAAGAAAATGTTAATGATTCCCACTGTTAGATGCCACAAATATGGCAGAAAAGCAAAGTAGAAAGAAATAAAGAAGAGTTTATGGGGCATCTATAGGCAAGCCACCAAACAAAATTCTCCAAAGAGAAATAGCATACAATGATTTTAGTGTATATGTCATGATACTGAATATTCACAATGATGTTAAGTTGCTAGGACAAGAATATATAACCATCTTACTCAGTAGAAAGCAGTCCACACCATGCAAGCCTGTACATAGGAGAAACACCTTGAAGATTGCATCAAGGGTTATTTCCTGAAACTGAGGATCAAGTGATAGTAACTTTTTTGTATGTATGTGTATAAGAACTTTATGCTCTGTGGCATTCTAAGATCAGACTATTTGTCTTGTGAAGAAAAACCTGAACCACACCCTTGTTGTGCATCTCCTAGATGTGAAATTTTGGAATAAGACTCAGATTCCAGCACTTAGCCACTGAATTTCACAGGGGGGAAGATCATGCTGACTGATGAAACAACCATTTTTACTAGGATTTTGAGAACAGAAGCCAAATTGCAAAATGTCAAAGGAGGGGTGATGGAGGAGCAGAAAGTGGAAACAGATACGGAATGAAGATGACTGTGAGGAGGGGCATGGAAGGGAGATGGGCAATGGTATAACGGCATGAAGAGGAGAGCTTGGTTGTCTTTTTTCATTTGTTTCTATTTTGTTTTTGTCTTTTTTAATGATGGGGAGTGAAGAGGTGAGCATATTTGTAGTCTCAAGGGATGCAATCAGTACTAAAGAGGAAAATTTATTAAAGAGAGAAAAATAATAGGTGAAATAAAATTCCAGAGAATAATCCAGGAATGGTTAACAAGAAAACTTCAGAGAAGTAATAGTAAAAGTAGGTTAGCCTCCCAGATATCTCCAAGACTAATATTATCAAGATATAATCCAGGATCATAATCAGGTGTTTTCAGAATCCAGTAACTACTTGGTTTATTCAAACCCATGAAAGATATCATTTATCAGGGAAATTTTGCCAATTTATGTCAAGTGGGATCCCTGTAGGACTGAGGCTTTGCTCTTATTTCCCTTTTTACAAAGTCTCTATCTATGACAGTCAGGTTGGAGCATGTATTCTAGCTCAAGTAAGAATTTACTACAGTGTGTGTGTCCTTAGGGAATTTGGTGGACTTGCACTTTTTTGTTGGAGGACTTGTTTGCATGTTACCTTCTCCAGATCAGAGGCAGGGTCCCAACCAAAGGCCTTGAAGGTGGAAGAGAAGAAACTATCTAGCTTCACAAAAGGCTATTCTTGGCAAACTAATACTAGTTATATCTGGGTTTTATGTACAATGTACCACTAATCATTGTTTTAATGGTGTGGACTCATGGTAAAAATAACAAATTGGAAAATTATTCATACACAGTAACCCTCTCATAGGAGTCTCGATTGAGAGAAAGGGGCTGGCCTAGGAACTTAATGAATGTGGATCATGTGGGCAGAGAGATAAGAAAAAAAATCCCATGAACGATAATTGGATTTTTCATGGTCACCTTTACTGATTCTGTAAACAGCAGTCTGAAAATGCATTTATTCGTGTTTAAATCAGCCGTGATCAAGTTTAAGACAGCCTATGGGCATTTTGGAATTCTTTGAAGGTGGATATGTGTTTCTGCAAAGTTTATGTGAGGATGGAAATCCATAGTTTATGTCTTTTTAATACACAGTGAACATATTTTCACTTTCTTTTATACAAATTCTAATCTGGTCCTAGAAGATATAGATATATTTGTACATTGATATCTGCTGTTTACTGTCTTTTATTTTTAAAATTCTCATATTTTTTTCCTCCAGGTAGGAGGTAAAATTTTTGTTTTCTTAATTTTCCTTTGGGGTTGTAAAAAAAGAAACACTTATTTTCTCTATATATAGGACAAAAGATAAAACAGCTATTTTCTTCCCACAATTCTACTCCTCATTTATCACTTGATATAACATTTACCCACCCACTTCACTCCACAGTGTATGACAATCATTCTATTTTTATTTTTATTTATTTATTTTTTTGAGGGCAGTGTCACTGGCCTTCATATGTGGGATCTGAACCGAGGCCACTGGCGTCCCAAGCCAGCAATTAACCACCGCGCCACTTAGCCGGCCCAACACTCATTCTATTTTTAAACATTTTTTTCTCTTCTTCTCCTATATGTATTAATTATTCATCCATCTATTCATTCAACAAGTAATTATTTAGTGCCTTCTTAATGGAAGATGAAACACGGTCTCTACCCTTAGTGTTGTGGGATAGAGGTAGACGAACAGATAATATACAAAACAAAAAAACCTAGGGCCAGAGATAAACACTGCATGAGAGAAAAACTGTTGTGGAATTCAGCATACTGAAGGATTCTATTGGAATGGAATTGTTTTTGCAGATAAGGAAGTGTATCAAGGAAAGTTTATTCAAAATTCAAGAAAGAAACTGAACTTGGACTGAGATAGAAGGATGAAAGATGGAATTTGGGGATAGGGGGACACTGGGGAAAGAATGCACATGAGAGGCTCTGCCATATAATATCCCAAATTAAAGATGCACATAATAATTTGCAGAATTGATATGTTGAGGTCTGGAGTATTGATAAAAGAGTGATACTATTAGAAGCTTTAAGAAAAAGGCAGGAGAAAGATTTATGGAAAAGAAGATCTTGAATTTGGTTTTGAACATGCTTTATTTAATTTGTAAGAAGGGTAACCAGGTAAAGATAATCTCAAAAAGGACTAGAATGAGACGGATTAGTCAAAACTGAAAATACAAAATGAATCACATGTACTATCTATAACAAGTGCACATTTCTAGAATGGATTGAGTTTATCTTCTCATTTTTTTATTTATTTTTTTTACAAGGCAGTGTCACTGGCCCTCATATGTGGGTGGGATCTGAACCAGGGCCACTGGTGTCCTAAGCCAGCTCTTAACCACCGTGCCACTCGGCCGGCCCATATCTTCTCATTTTTCATTTAGTTGGCCAATGATACAGATAGGAGAAAGACAGTCCAGAACTGTCTTCGTCCAGCTACTATTACAAGTTAAGTTTCTGAAGTTGATCAGAGAAGAAGAATCACTGTGAACATTATAGAATAATAGATTTATTATAGGAATGGGGCTTTATATACTTGTAGGACTTGCTTACACAATCTGATGTAATGCTATTGCCTCTGCATTTGGTGTTGTCCTAAAGTCATGGCTTGAAATTGAGAAGGAAATATAAATGTACATGAGGGAAGATTGACAATTAAGTTCACGAACTCATCTTAGAAAAAGTGCTACAACCTCATTGCTGAATATCACTATGGTCACCTTCGAAGTACTCCCCTTGGGAAGCTATGCAATGATACCAGCGCCTAGTCCACCCTTCACAGTAATTTTGGAACTCTTTTTCAGAGCTGTCTGTCATCTTATTACACTTGATGTCCTGAATGTCATCAAAATGTCTTCCTTTCAAAATTTCCTTTATCTTCAGGTAAAGAAAGAAGTGATTGGGGGCCAGATCAGGTGAGTGGGGAGGGTGTTCCATTACAGTTATTTGTTAACTGGCTAAAAATTCCCTCATAGACAGTGCCATGTGAGCTGGTGCATTGTCATGATGCAAGAGCCATGAATTGGCAGAAAATTCAGATAGTTTTTGTCTAACTTTTTCACAGAGCCTTTTCAGCACTTCTCAAAAGTGCACTTGATTAACTGTTTGTCCAGTTGGTACAAATTCATAATGAATAATCCCTTTGAAATCAAAAAAGTTAGCAACATCATTGCAACAAAGTTTGCAAACTTAATTGTCAGACCTTGTCTAGGAGTAAGCAAGGAAAAGCTGGGATCCATAAATGCTGGTACCCTGCCTGTCTGTCACAACCTCTAATTATGAGGATGTAGGTATATGGATGATACGCTGGCTCTCTTTCCTCAACAATAGGTCATGCATCTTGTTTCAGAATTTACAGAAGCTGATGGAGGAGATCAAAAGAGAACTGGGAAGCTGCTGAAACAACCACTGTCCCACAAGCAAGATGAACCAGCAGATCATCAACAATGTACATTAGTTTCTTCAGTACCTGGCTCTTTCCTGACCTACAGAGTATAAGAGATGGCTGTTGCTTCACTTCCACTTTCCAAACCCTGAGTTAATTTCTTTTGAGGTTTAATGGAAAGAAATATGAAGGGAATTCTGGAAATGTAGTTCTGATAAAGTTAAGTTGACAATACAAAGCCACCACAGTCTATCCCTTGAAAACTAGCACCATACTTGAACCTTTTAAACATACCTAAAATTTCCAAATATATGCAAAAGACTATGCTTCAGTTTAACATGATACAACTATGCCACATTTAACTAAAAACATGCTGACCCTTTCCTCCAAAGAGAATATCAAGTCCCTTTATCCATCTTTGAATAATGCTTATTCTTCTTGTAGCTGAGTCACTCTCCTATTTTGATATCTCCTAATTTAAATAATGAGGTATAACATTAGTTACTATTAATACATTTTATGTTAGATCGAGAGATGTGATAAGGGAAGGAAATTGATTCATGTTACACATACATATTCATATAAAGTAAGGAAGAAATACTCACAACTGTTGCAAATCCTGGTTTTTGCAACTGATCATGAGGTCCAGCTGATATTTATAATTTTCTCTCTCTCTTACCCATTCTATGTTCTCTTTGCACTCAGAAAGTAGTTTAGCTGATCCAGGTGGGGTGACCTTTAAGTTCATAGGGATCTGGGACATTAGTAGTGCTGCCTATAGTGGATTGTTGTAGTTTTTTGTAGACTTACAACAAGACAAAGGAGGAGACACTTCAGGGTATCTTCTCTAGACATTATCCTCCTCACTTCCAGTGCATAGAGCATCCCAGTTTTCCCTTGAAAGTCAGGATCTATCAACCCAGCCAGTAGAGTAAATCTCTCACTTGCCTGTTGATTGACTGGCATGAGAAACCCAAACTGGTCAGGTATTCAATATATGTGTGAGTTTGTATCCATTCTTGGTACCAAATATGTATTGCAGCCACTACTGCTGCCTATAAAATTGTACTACAACTTGGTGTAAAGTAACTGCTTTATCTGACTCACCATACGTAGATCAATAAGTTTGGAAGGACCCACTTGAAAAATTCTCATTTGGCTTTACTCAGACGTTGGCAGGGGTGGCAGTAAGCTTCCTGGAATGGCTGTAAAACAAACAAACAAACAAACAAAACCCATAATTACAGGGCTGGCAGTTGATGCTGGAGTTCAGGTGGGCTATCAACTCCAGTGCCTACCCATGGCCTTTCCAGTGCAGCGATCTCAGGGTGGTCATATTCTTTTACATGGTGGCCAGTATCCATCCGAGTGAACATCCTGATAGAATCAGGAAAAAGCTGCATGGTCTTTTATGACCTGGCTTTGGAGGACACATACCATTAACTTTACTGTACTCTCTTGGTCAAAGCAGTCATAAGCCGGCCCTATTTCAAAAACAAACAAACAAAAAAACACTTGGAAAGAATATGTTCTATTAGCTCAAGACAATTTTACAACCAATATCTATAAGTTCTACATGACCAGCTTCTTGAAGACTGTGGTAATGTGTCATCTTACATCAGTGTATATCATTTCAGACCCTAATACATGCCTACATGTGAACACTTAGAACTAAAGTTGAATGAATTAATTAATGCAGAAATAAATACATGCATGTTTGGAAAGTATGTTTCTTTATGTTGGCAAGTTTCCTCTGTGAAATCTTATTTGTGTTCTTACTTTGCTTAGGAATTTTTTTCTTCAAAGATGAGATAAAGTCATGGCATGAATGATTAGTGATTCCAAATGAGTCAAATTTAAATTAATAAAGACTTTATATTTATCATGACACTTGTGTGTGTGATCAATCATATTGTCTGAATCAGAATCTACTAAAGAGCCATGCCAGGCCTCTGTAGTTCTGGCTTGTTCCTAGGAGAGCTCCATACACATGGTGATATTTAATTACCCTTGGCAATGGTTATGACATGTGGTCAGAAAATGAAGTTAGATGACCTTGGACACACATGCCATTTAATTCCCTCCAGTGACACTTCTTAGACATGACTTACAACCCCAACCTGGAGCTCAAGAAAGAAGTGAATATTTGAGTGATTTAGTTGGGCTTTAAGAGGATTGTGTGCTGTTTTAAACTATCACACCTAATTTAATGCAATTAAGCATGACTGACACTTTCTTTTCAGGAAGGAATTAGAAGCAAGCTGGCAATGAGAAAGAATAACTTCCCCTACCCTGAATAGACAGCTATCCCCAGGGTGAAGTTGAGCTCATTAGCAGGGCAGGATGTGAACAATAAAGGAGGAGCACTCTACTGTTAGCTGGTGCCATTTACTTCATTATCATAAGTGAAATGCTGTCCCTCAGTACAGAGCTGCAGAAAATTGTTCTTTGGGGGGGATACTTTAATTGGATGAGATTTGTTCCAGCTATATTTCAAACTGACACTCAAAATGTCAATCAATTACTTTCAGATAATGAAATCTATCTATTATATTTCTGTGTAGCACACAGAGTAGCTTAAAGCTCAGTAAACATTTTCTTTTCATTTTTTTTTCTGACATGTCCAAAATGAAATAGTGATTTATTGTCAGCACATTACAAGGAAGCTTGTCAACTTAAAGTATATTCTTTCCATATTGGCCTCCTCTTATTTACTTAAAGGAAATCTCAAAAAGTCTGCTTTTAGGCTCTGGTTAAGATGGCAGAATATGTAAATGCTCTGCTCACCTTTGCTCACAGCCACATCAAAATTACAACTTAACTACAAAACAACTATCATTGAGAATCACCTGAAATCTTGATGAACCGAAGCCCTACATCTAAGGACATACAGAAGAAGCCACCTTGAGACTGGTAGGTGTGATAGGAATTCGGAACAAGCTGGTCCCACACCCGAGTGTGACCATTAAAAATCAGGAGGAATACCTCAGCTGCAGAAGTCCCCCAACAAAGGAGCAATGGATCCCAGCACCACACCAAACCAGGATTCCAGTGACAAGGAGAGAAGTCCTCATACTTTCTGGTTGTGAAAACCAATGGAGATTGTGGCTGAGTGAGACAGAGGATGGCTGGAGTCCCGGGCACTCCTATTAAAGGGACCGCACACAGATTTCCAGACCTGGGGCAGCAGCTGGAAAGGTGACAGGGACATGGGGGATGGGAGGGGTGCACTGTGGTGTCTGGCTTCAGGACTAGGGCTGGAGGGCAGCTTTATCCCAGAGGACCTGGCCAAAGCCATTGTTTCTTTATTGAGCCCTTTCCCTTCCCAGCATGCAGGTGCAGGAGTAGCCATATTTGAGTCTCCATCATCCTGGCCCCGCCCTGAAGATTCTGAGACCCCGCCCCTCCCAACTTTCAGGCAAACCCAAGCCCTTCTAATGGCTTTTTTGTAAAAACTACCTGTCATGACTCATGCTGCAGACCTGCCTAGGATCTCTCAAATATTCACAGAAACAGACAAGCAGCATCTGGCTTGAGTGCGTCTCGTACGTCTAGCTCAGCAGCCCTGTGGCCTGCACTAGCGACAGCCAGCCTTAATCATGGATTGCCCTCTCCAGCACTTCCAAGCAGGGCTCATGCAGCAACCATCTGCAGAATGCTTTGTGGCTCCTGCCAGGTGGCCCCTGGTGGGACATGAGCTTTTGCTGAACTTGACCTGCAGCGGGTCTGCTCTCAGGTGGCCCTGGGGCTGGCGCCCCCAGTGGCCAGCTTTGAAATGAACTGGAGGATCACCAAGCTGCCCCTAAGGGCAACACACCCAAGGGGTGGACTGGGAAGGCACCAGAGCTCTGCTGAGGTAAATCCTGCTCTGTAGGGCTAGCCACTGTACAACTCCTCTACTGTAGTCACGACCCATTAGCTCAAAGGTCAATCCCTCCCATTGACATAAAAACATCAACCAAGGCTCAACTACAAGAGGAGGCCACACGAAACCCACACAAGAGACACACCTGGAGTGCACATCTCAGGTAACCAGGAAGATGGCACCACTGAGCCCCACAGCACACTTACTACATAAGACCATACTACTAAGACAGGGAGGCATAACAGCCCTACCTAATACATAGAAACAAATACAGGGAGACAGCCAAAATGGGGAGACAAAGAAACATGCCCCAATTAAAAGAACAAAGCTCCAGGAAAAGAACTAAACAAAATAAGAGACAAGCAATTTACCAGGTGCAGAGTTCCAAACACTGCCTATAAAGATGCTCTGTGGTTGCAGGGAGAACTTCAACAAAGAGATAGGAAACATAAAAATGGAGATAGAAAACATAAAGAACAACCATTCAGGAATAAAGAATACAATAATAGAAATGAAAAATACATTACAGAGAACCAACAGTAGATTAGATGAAGTAGAGGATCGAATCAGCAGTTTAGAAGGTAGCAAAAAACACCCAATCAGAATAGCAAAAAGAAAAAGAACCCCCCCCAAAATTAGGAGAGTTTCAGGGTCCTCTGGGAAAACATTAGACATATCAACCTTCACATTAGAAGGGTACCAGAAAAAGAAAAATGAGAGCAAAGTATTGAAAACCTATCTGAAGAAATAATGATTGAAAACTTCCCTAATCTGTTGAAGGAAATAGGTATAGAGGCCCAGGAAGTAGAGTGCCCCAAACAAGATGAACCAAAAGAAGCCAACACCAAGACACACCATCATTAAACTGTCAAAGTTTAAAGACAAAGGGAGAATCTTTTTTTTTTTTTCTTTTGAGGGCAGTGTCACTGGTCCTCATATGTGGGACCAAACCGGGGCCGCTGGCTTCCCAAGCCAGTGCTTAACAACCGTGCCACTCGGCCGGCCCTGAGAGAATCTTAAAAGCAGCAAGAGAAAAGCAGTTAGTTACCTACAAGGGATTTCCCATAAGATTGTCAGCTAATTTTTCAACAGAAACTTTGCAGGCCAGAAGGGACTGGCACAAAATATTCACTGATAAAAAGCAAGGACCCACACCCAAGATTAGTCTACCAGCAAAACTATCATTTAGAATTGAAGGACAGATAAGGAGCTTCCCAGAGAAGAAAAAGCTGAAGAAATTCATCACTACCAAACCAGTTACAAGGAATCATAGAGTGATTTTATATATATATATATAGATATATATATATATATATATATATATATATATATATATAAAATAAAATGGCAATAACTACATACCTATAAACAATTACTTTCAATGTAAATGGATCAATGCTCCATTCGAAAGATAGGGAGGGCTGAATGGATAAGAAAACAAGACCCTTACATATGCTACCTACAAGAGACTCACTTCAGATTGAAAAACACACATAGATTGAAAGCAAAGGGAGGGAAAAAGATATTTCATGAAAATGTAAAAAACAAACAAAAAACAGCTGAGGTAGCAATATTTATACCAGACAAAAGACTTACACACACACACACACACACACACACACACACACACACACACACACAAAAGACTATAACAAGAGACAAAAAATGACGTAGTGATCCCACCTCTGGGTATTTATCTGAAGAAACAAAAAATGTTACTTTGAGGGGACATGAGCTTGCATATGTTCACTGCAGTATTATTTACATAAGACAAGATATGAAGGCAGCCTGGTGCCCTGAATGGATGAATGAATAAAGAAGAGGTGGTACATACAAGTATATACAATGAAATATTCCTCAGTCATAAAAATGGAGGAAATCTTGCCATCTGTGACAACATGGATGGAGCTAGAGGGCACTGTGCTGAATGTAATTAGTCACACAGTAAAAATAAATATCATATGACTTCACTTACAAGTGGAATATAAAGAACATAATAAATGAAACAGAAACAAACTCGTAGATACAAAGAACATTTTGATAGCTGCCAGATGGGAGGGGATTAGGGGTAGGTGAAAAAGGGGAAGGGATTAAGTATAAATTGGTTGTTACACAGTAATCATGGGGATGTAGGCTATTGTATAAGGAATATAGTCAATAATATTGTCATAACTATGTATTGTGTCAGATGGGTGCTAGATCTACTGGGAGATAGATGGGGCGGGGGAGGTGTCGGGGCAGGTTGAAAAAGATGAGTAATTTAAAATAGTCATGGGGATGTAAAATATAGGAAATATAAATCAATAATATGGTAATAATTATTTATAGTGCCAGCTGGGTATTGTTGAGTAACAATAACTATGAAGTACACTTGAAACTAACATATTATTGTATATTAGCTGTATTTTAATAAAAATCTTTTTAAAAATCTAGTTTTATCACATTCTTAGTTATTATACCATATCCCTTTGTTGATTTTACTGAGCACATATTATATGCTTCTGGATACACTTATTTTGTATTATCTTTACACTTTTAAAGGTAAAATTTAATGGTTATAGAAACATCTCAAACATGTCTACTGAAACATCTAATATTTTGACAAAATTATCAGTAGATATTCAATTTCTCACAGGAAAAGCAATCCAGCAATCCTGGAAAGTATTTCTGTGGTTGCTTTGAAAAGAGTTCCTTCTTCCTGCACTAGCTCTTTTCCTTCCTTCTTCCTTTATAGGCTCCCTGTGTGGGTCTGTTGCCTGGATAGGAAGAGCCAGGGAGCATCTCAAAAGGGTTGCTTCAGGAAACAATTTTTTCAAAGTTCCTGTTTAATTGTCTGACTCTGGGAAACAGTCTTAAAGTTTCAGAAAAATGGTGGAAATCTAGGTGTTCACAGAAAATGAGGATAGTCATGAACCCTTTGTCTTTTGGTTTTGTATGACTAATAAACATAAATTCTGCCTTTGTCAATACTTTGCAAACATTTGCTTCATTTATTGTAAGTTGTAAACCCTTAGCTCTCTGAAGGAAATGCATATCAAATAAATGATTTGTATAAATACCCTATAGCAAGGCACTTTGATTATGGAGGGTGATTAGTATTGGAAAGTAATGAACAAATCATTCATTGCAGTGGATTTTCATCAGAAAAGACTCAATAACCAAATTGTTGAGGAAATCCTGGGGGAGAGGGTGCTTCATTCTAGAGAAACTTTTTTAAGAAGCCTGCAGAGCAATGTTAGACTTGACTTCCTGACTGTCAGAGAGATCTAAACAACATACCGAAATCAATCTATCAGTGTTGCAGGCTGCGTTCTCTGGTCAGCAGAGATAGAGATTAGTGAAATTAATGTGCAGTAGTCTGTTGGAGAATACTCTCACTATAAGCACCTGTGGGGAAGTAAAGGAAGCTGAACTGGGTAGAAGGAGAAGGTGAACTTCACTGCAACAAAGACCCAGCCGATTATATTGGAAAATATGGAGCTAAAGTGGCCCTTTAGACTTGTCCAGTTTGAAGCAAGGAGATCAGGCATTTATAATCACTACATCAACCAATTGTTAGATGGGAAATGCCCCCCTTGAAAGGGGCACGACCTTTCAGAAGCCAATAACCTTTGGGTAATAATCCAATAACCTTTGGGTTATTCAATTATCTTCAGCCAAAGACAAGTACCAGAGAGGAAGTGAGCTGAAAGAAGCGGTCATCAACATTCCCAGCTGGGAAATGAATGTTATAGTCCTGGAGGGGATATCTGTGTAACGAATCAAAACATCCACTACTCCAGCAAAACTAAGAGTACACATATCCTTGGCATAGCAGTACCACTTGGGAGAATCTATTGTAATAATAATAATAATAATAATGGCATTAACATGTAAAGAATTACGTGCAAATATATTTATGTCAATATTTTTATAATGGGATTGTTTTTACTTAAAGCTTACTGAGGTGACAATGGTTAGTAAAGTTATGTAGGTTTCAATTGTACGATTCTGTAATACATCATCTATATATCACATTCTGCATTTAGCACCCAGAGGCAGTTGTCCTTCCATCACCATATATTTGATCCCTTTTACCCTCATCTACCATCCCTCTCCCCCCTTACCCTCTGGTAATGGTCAAGTGCATTGCAGTATATCCACACTGTGAACAATTATAAGGCTATTAAAGATAAATTAGATCTATATATACTACCCTGGAAAGATCTTCACAATATATTAAGTGGGAGAAAACAAAGGTGTGAAATATGTTTGGTCCAAACTGATTTTCATTATCCTTTTCGTAAAAATTAAGCAAAATTGAAATTATGCATTATAGAAGTGGCATATATTCTTCAATATTCATGGAATATAGCACAAAAAAATTTATACTACGGAGTTAATATCAATTACACACAGGGTTGTTTGGAGACCACTAATTGTTCTTCTGTATTGTTTCTTCTTGTTACAATTGCTTTTATTGAAAAAAAGATGATTCATTAAACTTGGGGATTTTATGTGCCTCAGTAAGTATGTATGTAGAAGTTTAAAACTGACTCTGAATCTTAGAAATCATTTATTTTTCTAGTTTGTAAGCTTCTTCAGGTCTCCATGGTTTCAAGTAGCTGAACATCAAAATGTGGATATTCAGATAACACCACATAAAGATAAATTTCTATATACAATAATTATAACTTAGGGGATACGGACCTCTTAAAAAGCAGATTAATCTTCCTTGATTCTAGTACAGCTTAATTATTTTACAGATGAAGAAATAAAGACCAGGTAGGTTAAGTGACTTGCTCAGGGTTACAAGTTTGTTTGTATCAAAGCAAGGTTAGATTCCAGGTAATTATTTTTCCTGTCACATAAATGCAATACTGGAGATTTGTGCTCTTCTGAAGGTATTCCTATGAACATCTTTTTATTTTCCCATTGAAACCTATCATCTTTACCTCTTGTGGTAGAGTACATCACTGCTGCCAGCTGTTCGCTCCCTCCTCTCTAAAAGGATGTCAATACTCACATGTTACCCTTTGACCTGCACCACCCGCCTCTTTATGGAAGAAGACTGTTGCCCCATCCCACTGTCACACTTGGCCACATGACTTGCTTTGGCCAATGGGAGTGAATGTGACTATACCACATTTGGGCAAAAACTTTCAGAAACATTTCAAAACCAGCCTCTACCTCTGTTATTTTCTCTCTGTTTTGAGAATAATATGGCCCGGTCTGCTCCTTCAAGCTTTCTATGTGTTTAGAAGACACCCAGAGAAGATCCACAGCAGCTGAACTGCAGCAACTGACAAGTTATAGAGTGAAAAAGAGTCTTGTAAACCATAGAAATTTTGGGTTTGGTACCACAGAAAAGCTAATATATTCCTCATCTGTTGCTACCACCAAACTTTTTTATCTCAATAAATGAATGCCATCTAATTAGTCCACTTAAGGCAACATGATCTTTTTAAATACATAACACAGATAGTATTACTCCCTTATTTAAGCCCTGCAATGGCTGCCCATTGCATTTCAAATGCCTTCCAAGTCCTCATGCTGGTCAACAAGACCCTGTGTGATTTGCCTGCATTCCCTCTTTCTCTCCTCCTTGACCACTCTGGTTCTTGTCCTACTGGTCTTCTTTCTAGTCATAGGATGTGCCAAAGTTGTGCCCTCTGCCTGGATAACCACATTTCTGGTTAACCCCTTACTAGGTCTCTGCTCAACTATCACCTCCTCAAAGAGAGTTTGTATGGCCGACATAAATAATTTTGCTTTCAGTTCTTACTAGCCATTTTCTATTATGCCTTGCTGTTTTATTTTCATATATTATGTTTATGTGCCCACGAAAACATTTTTGTATGTCCTTTACAGAACTGACCATAGTATCTTTAGTACTATAGTTTTTTACTATTTATCTTGACCTTCAACTAGACTCAAGTTAGGTCAAAAAGATTTGGGCTTTGAGGGAACAGTAGAATTTAGATAGGCAAAGAGGTGAACAGTGGTGCAAACAGGGTAAAGTGCTTTACTCATTTTTGTGTCCTCACAGAATGTACCATGAGATCTCACTCAAAGCAGACAATCAATATATGTTGGATGAATTACACTGAAACCTAAACCCAGAAAGAAAAAAAAAAATGAAAGAAACAGAATGATGATTACACCTCCTTAGGTTTTTCACAGAAATGTTTGATTCTTTCACATACAGAATCTGGCAACTGCTATTAGGGCTTGACAAATATCTACTTTAATGCTTCTATAAATGATACAGTAATTCACACTACAACTGATGGCTGCAATTCCCATCATTATTGCATTTTTGTGAAATAGGAAATTGGTCATAAAATCTTGTTGAAATACATGTATGAAATGTAATTTTGTAATAGTGCTGGGTCCTTTTTTATTTTATGCTGTATTCAGGTCTATAGGAACAAATAATGTATATTAATATATTAGATTATTATGAAGTTTGTGAGAACAGTGTTCTAAATATTGTATTAAAATGACAGATATACATATATTAGAAGGCACAAACATGTGGGCTGATAGATGACCCAACATGTGTATTTATTTTGCCTTGCATGGTGCTTAAAACTTGCTTCAGCAAATACTCAACATTGAAGAAATTTCACACAAAAAACTGGGGATTTTTGGATTACCTTAAAAAAAATAGCAAGATCTGGTAAGAGCGAACATGCATTCCTACATGTAATAAACTGCCATTATAAAGTACTGTTTTTCATTTTAGATAAGGTACATAATCACCAAATGACTTGCTAAAGTCTTATTTATCTTGTCCCTGAGTTTGGGCTCCAACAATACATATACAATATATATTACTATATTGAATAATAATAAAATAAGAAGCATTTGATAAGTTTTGAAGATGCCAATCAAATACAAATACTTATTGGAAGTTTATGGGGAAAATACTGTGATGTATTGTATTTAGAAATTTAGAAATAATGTTGAGACCAAGACCCTGCTCTAGTTGGGACGGGTGAGTACCTATAATCTACTGAACTAAGACTGATATGGTCACATAAAAGTATAATTAACCACATAAGGGAGTCAAATGTTAAATACTAATGAGTGCTACTTCCAATCAGAGCTATGGAAGTGCAGGGAGGGAACACCAGGGCCACCAACAGAGGAAGGATGTGATCTTGATTTTGAAGGAATGAGTAAGATTCAGAGAAGCAACGACTATATTAAAAAAGGAAGCAGTGAGTCCAACCACTTTGAAGAATAAAAGATGGTTAGGCCAGATGGCAGGATAAAAGATTTATATAAAATAATAGGGAAGATGTGCCTAGAGAAGTTTTATAACATGAAATACTGGAGGGATCTTGAATAAGACTAGAATCTATTCTTTTGGACTTTCTTGTTGATTATCCTATGTGAAAGGTCTAAAAATACAGTGGCCTGCATGCATGATCTCTAAAAATTCATTTCAAGCCTATGCCGCAGAAGGTAGGCTTGGGTATATTAATAGATCAGCCTGGATTTTCTACATCAATTGAAGAATGTTGGCGGCAATGTGAAATCAATACCCAAAGTCAGCCAGATGCTATATCTAAGGCTCTAACGAACACACATGGAAGGGATAATAAGAGCCCAGGCTTGTTATATTATAGTGAAATTGGTCAAGTTGCTGTCTAACATACACCCAACTGATTTATGCTATAAGAGATTAATTGGAGATTTTAGAAGAAGTTAGACAGACTTGAAAAACTTGGTTCATAGAGCTATTTTGTTCTAAAATGTATAACAAATGTAATTTTGGATGTAGAATGCTCTCTACAGAGGTAATGTGGCTTGGTAATTGAGAGACCACTCTTTGTACTCAGGCAGACAATGCTTCCTGACTGTGCCCTCCAATCCTCCAGCACTCTGACCTTGACCGTAGCACATCATGTAGTCTCTCTGTGCTTTGGATTCCTCAACTGTAAAATCGAGGATAAAATCTACTTCATAAAATTATTGTGGGTAAATGTGGGTAATGCATATAAAATGTTTAGCACAGTGCCGGTCACATAGCAAAGGTTATTATTTCTACTGTCTATTGTGATAATTTCCTACTGCTGCTTTCTTAATTCTCTTCCCTCTTCTGCTTATTCTGAACACTGCCATAACACACACTTCTGATCTTCTAACTCTCCGATTCAAAAATTTAATAACTCCTCCAGTGCCTATAAATAACATTTTCTATTCTTTACCCTGAACTTTCTATATGAAACCTGTCTTTATTGTGTATTTTTCTAGAATGTCCTCATTGCTTGAACAAAGCTGACCATACTTCAAATTTTCTCAAAATTCTCTGTGTTTGCTATGGCAGAGCCAATAACTGCATGGAGATCCATCTGAAGGTTCATGACCACAGGCAACCCTACTGCAAGAGTCATTCCTCCCTTTTTTATTTCTCCCTATTTTCTTCATCATTATCTAGCCACTTAGCCAGCTGAGGGTTTGGGCTCTTGGCATTGTCTTCTTGAAATTCCTTTTCTATTGCTACAGCCATCAAGCCCCCACCTTCTTAAAGCTGGAGTTGCCCTTCTATTTCATCAGCACCCTAGGTGTTTCTCATTTCTTAAATTTCATCCAAAAGGCAGACTGTTATCCACTCCCTCAAGAAATTTCAGCCCAAGGTTTGACACATCTATCCCCTGCTCAGCTCTGACATGATTACCTAGCAAGTTGAATGCAACAATATGCATTCGCAAACATCTTCCATCATGATGAAATGTTTTTCCTTGATATTTTTTTCCCTAAATAGTAGCCTTACAATTACTAGGTGGCATTTACAACAAAAACAACCCAATATTATTGCTTATGGCATCATTCATCTTAAGGTTTAATAGTTAGAGGAAATGAATTACTATTCTAATAGTGGTTCCTTTCTTTGGCCTAAAATTCAACAAACATTAAGCATATACAACATTCCAGCTATCGTGTGGGTTGCTGGAGAAACAAATAAAATAGTCTCTGTAGCCCACAGTTTTCTGTTCTCCGGCGAGTCACAGTTAGGGGCAGTATTTTCCAAACATTTTTGTTTATTACCCTGTTGGAATACTTTTTTTACTTTATAGATATACACATATAGACCTGTATACTATTCGGTTATCGGAAAACTCATGATGCATTTTTGCAATGAAAAACATAGAAAAAATAAGTCATGTGTTATTTTCCAACAACCCAATATAGAAGTAAAGGTGGTCAGATATCTAACAAAGCAATCACAGTGCATTGTGACAACTGCTCTAATTGAAATGGGGACGCACTAATTGTTTTACTCATAGTCTTCAGGATGTGGCAGAGCGTCTTCTATAGAGTAGGTGCTAAATAAACACATGCACAATTAATAAACCTGTTGGCAGGGCTTTCAATTTATTTCTTTATAACTCAGACATTTTAAATTTAATTCATAAGTCAATTAAAAGGTTAAATTGCTGAGAACATCTACATTTTGCCCAATATAGTGGGCAAGGCCTTCCAATGATAAAGATTAAATGTAATACTGATAGAAAAATTTTGTATGTGAAAACACCATACCTGTTCATGTACTTACTTCTAGACATTTCTCTAATTTTGGTATACACTCTTTGGCTGTAAACTCATTAACTTTGTGGCATCAACCTTAGTCTCACCTCTTGGTTTTCAGTCTCTTTTCCCCTCTCACTCAATCACAGACATAATACTACAAGTAAATGAGAATTTACTAAATATTCTATTAATAGTAGTGACTTTTTTCTTATACGAAATAGCTAAGATTTAGAAGCTGTCAACTTGCACATGCCCCAGCTTCTATAAAATGTCAGATTTCAGTTTACTCCTGGACATAAATACACCAAGGCTCTACTTCCAAACACTGAAGGCTCCAATAATTCTAAATGGCTTTCCATGACCTGTTCTTCCCTCAGTTGGACCATTTTTCCTGATATTTTCAAATCCATAGCTATTCACAATTCTTGTGTTCATGACTTGGATCCATTTATCAATCATCATAAAAATCTCTCTCTCCTTTTAAAGCATTTCAACATCATTTTGGCATCAAAAATCTTATAAATCTTTTAAAGGATCAAAAATGATTGTTAGGCAATACCAAAGTTTAAAAACATAAATTATATAGGGAAAATGCACCTGGGGAGTCATATTTTAGTTAAAAGTTAATCAAATACTTTCAATAATGAGGAAATTATCTGCTTTCTGCCACTATTACATTGTATTAACTAACAAACATAAAAATGCTTAATATTTCAAGTAATTTGGGGTGGATAAATTACATGTGGTGAATAAGTCAACTTTAAAAATCTAAATCAGTATTATTCCTCAAGAGAAAACAGAGCAGTGCAAGTCAATGCAGGAATCAGTAATTTGGTGTGGAAGGCAGTTACTTCAATAATATCATTCCATAAACTATAAATTCATCAAAGATGATAATAATATGGATTTTTAGGTTATGGTGAGTCTCAATAGATGTGTTTACTCATTCAATAAACATGTTTAATAAGCATTTACTGAGTGCTTAATATAAGCTAGGCAGTATGCTAGCTGAAAGGGAACTAGAATAATGAAATACCTCTGGCATCAAAAATTTACATCCTGTATGGAGGTGTCAAAAAGTCAGGTTCCATATGAATACACTGTATTAAAATTTTTCTAGTAGTTGTGAGCAAGATTTTGGCAGCACACAGTTGAAAATTTGTTTCTTTGCTAATTGTAAATATTTCAAAGCCACTTTGTGAAGTGCCAAACAAAACAAAAAAAGCAACAATCATGGTGCTAACACAAATTTTCCTATTGAAACAAATTAATGGAAATCAACTGATTTTATTTAACAAAATATATAAACAATTGTATTTATATAGAAAAAAACTGTGAAGAAATTTACACTCATGACTTAAGTTTGGAAAACCTTAACTAGCAATCATCAAATGTTGTTCTTAATCCTCAAATTTTGCAAGCCAAAGGACTGAACTTTTTAAGAGGTTCAAAACCAACAGGGAGAAAAATGTTTTAAAGTACAAATGGTCATTATAGTCAGTAATAGTCCCTTTGTTCTTTGTGTTCTAATGAGGTGTTTGTTTTTCTCAATCCCAGCTAGGGGAATAAAATTACAGGAGAGTGGGAAACTCAGAAAAAACAGAGCACTGCTGAAGAATCACTAATCTAATTACACTCATTAAACAAACTACTACCATGGCTTGGGAAAGTAGAGCAAGATAGTTCCATTTTGGGGGCACAGAGGAGGGCGCAGGCTCTGAGCCAATAGAGCTGAAATATTGACAAGTGAAAACTTAGAGATAAGGAGGCAGTAAGAGCGGTCCAGCCATTGTAAATTGCTCTTCAACCCAACTCAGTATCCAGAGATTATCAAATATACTACAGCTGGTACATTTGATGAGCAATAGTGATATAAGACATCAAGATAATACACAGATTATGCCATACTCTGTTTAAGATGATAGGGAAGCAAAAATAAACTTTTCAATCTTGTCAATTATATAACTAAAATTGCAGAACTAAGCAACCTCAGTTAATCTATTATTATAAAATGAGAACAATACAAAATTTATTTCTTTGCCTCACCTGATTAAAAATCTTCAATCATAGACATAGTATAATCCATTTCAAATAAACAATGTGGGCCTTTTCTCACAAATGCAGTTAAGTAAGCTTACCTTCATTCTGACAACTTGCAATGACTTTTACTTTTGTTAACTTTTATCTTGTGGTATTTAGCATACAATGATGATTGCCAAAATTCCTTTCATTCCAAATTTTCCATTCAACATACTTCTTGTCATTTATGAGATTTTTTTGTATACTAGTTTGATAAAAATATCTTCTATGTGATCTTGCAAATAGTTTGATATTTTAAAAGCTAGTTACAGAAATTCTCAAACATATGTAAAAGAGAATTGTATAATAAATTCCTATGTACTTAATGCCTATGACAGTTTCAACCACTTTCAACTTTATATTTCACTTATTCCCCTAATCACCACCGCTATACACCATTTCACCCATAAATAATTCAGTATATAATACCTTAATAAAGCTGGAAAAAAAACCTCTAACACACACGATCTTTTCAACATAACCACAATGACATTATTATATCTACGAAGTTAGTATTTTATTAATGTCATCTAATACTTAATTAAATGCTAAAATTTCTATATATAGTTGATTTGTTCAAATCAGAATCGAAACAAAACCCATACAATTGCATCTAGTTAATGTCTTAGATGTCTTTAAAAATTTATCATAGTTCTTTTTCCCTTTATTTTTCCTATCAATTATTTGTTGAAAAAACTGTGTCATAATATTTTCTACCTTCCTTTTTTTTTTTTTTTTCTTGAGGGCCCTCATATGTGGGACCCGAACCAGGGCCGCTGGCTTCCCAAGTCAGCACTTAACTACCACGCCACTGGGCCAGCCCTATTTTCCACATTCTTGCTTTAGAGTTTGGATTTTTTTGTTATTTATATTGCTTCTCAGAGCTAGAGATTAGAGTTCAATTAGAGCTAGAGACTTAATCAGACATAGGTTTAATTACTTGTAGAAATACTTCATAGGAGGTGTCATGTACATATTAGTGCATCTTATCAGGCAGTATATAATATATAATTGTCCAACTGGGCAAGATTAAATAGTTGGTTCAGTTATTTCAACCTGATTCATCAATTAGCTTTTCCATTGATCTTCTGCCTAATGTTTGAGCATTCCTTGATAATCATTGCTTAAATCCATCATTTTATTGTGTTGTTAAATCAGAGTTTTTTTCTATTCTATCATTCCTTCTGCATTTATTACCTGAAATTAACTTATAAATATATTTTTCTCAAATATCTGGTTACTCTGAAATATATGTGTATAAGAAAAGTAGAAAAGGTGCTGGGTTTTTCCTTATTTATTTATCCTCAAAATAATGAGTAGATACCCAGAAAACCTCCTAATATGGTGCTATTTAAAAATGATGTCATGAATTCATGTATATATATTTTAGGTGTTTTGATACTTTATTTTCTTTGAAGGAGTGGCATGCCTAAAGTATCTCTTCTTTGGTTACTAGAAATCACCTGATGTTAGTTAGCTCTTGTCTGTTTTTTTCCACTTTATCTTACTATCACACAACATATAATTATGTTCACAAATATTCCAATAAGTTGTTCTAAAAAATAAGAACTTTTGGGCCAGCTGAGTGGTGCATTGGTTAAGAGCTGGTTTTGGGATGCCAGTGGCCCCGGTTCGGATCCCACATAGGAGGGCCAGTGACACTGTCCTCCACAGCTAACAACAGCTCCACCTGGAGCTGGACTGTGGCGAGCCCCAGCAATGGTGTGGGCTGTAGCCCCTGCTGCAGTGGGCTGCCATAGGCTACAGTGAGTGGCCGGCAGCCAGCATGAGCTGCCAATAGCCACCATGAGTGACATCCAGAGGCCAGCGATCGATCTGCCTCATCCAGGAAGAGCGCAATGATGATACCAACATGGGCCAGTGAAGCAACGTCCTCCGCAGCTAGACTGAAGAACAAAACAACAGCAACTTGTCTGTTCCCCTTCTTCGATTCCCCAACGCTGTTCCCCTCTCCCAATTCCATGACCAATGAGAAATGTTGATAAAGGCCCAGGCATTTTGTCCCAGTGTGGGATTCTCTAAAGGGCAATTCTGTCTTCAAATCTCCTTAGTTGGTTAACCGAGACTTTGCTGAGCCTGCACCAGTTAATTTTTTCCTCTATCCAGTCCTATTTCTTCCATCTGCCCTTTACATGTGTTGATGCCTAATAAACATATAAACATATTTCAACCCAATTGTTATTTCAGCATCTGCTTCCAGAGAAGCCAACCTATAACACAAATATTTTGTAAATTGGCACCTCAAGTTTCTTGACTACCTGACCCAATTTCAAGTATAATGCCTGAAAATTATACTCTACCCATGTACTACTGGTGTATAAATTCATATGTTTGTAAAACTTAGACCTTATTTTTATTATCAATAATTACACCCAATATTTTTATAAGGAAAAAATAAACAAATAATTGTATCCTTTTATGAAATTTATATTTCTTCCTCATGAATTCTTTGATAACACTGTATTAATCTGAATATAGCCATTTTTGATTTTAGAATGACATCAGAATTTCTGCTTCATATGATAAAAATAACTAAAAGGAACATTTTTGCATTTTATTTTCAAACTGATAGCAAGTGTGTAAGGAACATGTATCAATCATAATTATTGGTCTATCTGACTGTAAATTTATGAGTCTATTTGTTTAATAAAATTATCCAGTTCAAGTTAATTGTACAATACTTTAACAACATTTGATAATGGATTTTAATACTTTAATATACTAATTTATTATAAACATATTTGTTTAAACCCTCAGAGATATCACCAGAAGAAAAATTTAGTAAGTCAAACTTAATACATAAACTATGCACAACAAAAATTTTATTTACATGTAGAACAGCATAGACTAGACTAAAAAGAGACAGAAAATATTTGGAAATGATGACTTTCACAGCCTCTATCTTTCATTCAGATAATCATTTTTTTTACCATTTGGAACCCCATCACCTAGATAATACCTGGGATGCTTACAGGTTATTCACTCAGGAAGATACCCACTAATGCTGTAAGAGTTATTCAGAAATTATGCTGATGTTGATAACCAGAAGCAAATATCAATACACAGATACCACATCCTCTCCTTTGATAAAAACTGTAATATCATCACCTAATATATTTTAGATAATGGATAATATCAACCTAATGCATTTATCTATTTTGCTCATCTTATCAGGATCCTACCTTCTTCACACATCCTATTTCTCAACCCTTACCTAAAACTGTTATTGTAAGGATAATACATTATTAGAAACAGTACATTTTGCCAGTACCATGGCCAGCTCCAATACTTATGACTATATTCAAGACTGTCTTTCCCATGTACATAGAACACTTTCCATTTTAAGATTATTATCAATTTATAAATAATAAAAGTTTATAAGAGCTGTGGACTCAGGATATCTTATACCAGGGAAAGAATGGCAGCTGCGATGTTGGGGGAGTGCCAGACAAGGTATTATCTATTCTTCTCTGAACCATTAAAAGATCTTTTTATTCACTCACCATGACAGTTACAAGGGCCAGCATTTGTTTCATATATGTAACGAACTATGCTCCAGGGCTTTCACCCAATTTGTCCTTATAGTCATTGAACCGTTTTTCTTATACTGTAAACACACTCAACCCTAATCAATTTGATTCTCCCGTATGGTCCTTATCAATTTTCTCTTTTCTTACGTTCTTATACCTTAGTATTTCTCAGTATTTCTCTATTTTCTTCACTTGACCCCTTTGTTATCTCACATCAGTCAATCGCTCTCACTCTGGACATTGGTCAAGCCACTATCAACAGTACAACCTGGATTACAGAAGATATGAATCTGCACCACACCCAAGTTTTATTCTTATAATAATTAAACCTGGGCGGAATATTCACTTTGTTTAAAATAGTTTCAACACAGCTCCTCAGAGCTAAGAAACTCTGCATCCTTAACACTTGCTCAGAGTTCTAAATTATTTCATTTTGTAGATTTTTTTCTCTTAGTTGCTGAACACTTTCCTTTATTATTGAAGTAAATAATAATTTCATTGGAAATGCAGATGCATCCAAAAGCTAAAAATTAAAATCTTGTGAATAAGTTCTGTTTCAGAGATGATTAAAATTTTCTTTAAATTATTTACACATTCTTTTAAGCTGTGAGAAAATATTATTTTATTTTTATTCAGCCAATACGTTAACAACTATTTGAAAATACATTGTGTGCAGTGAGATAGAGGAAGAAAAGATATGAAATCAGAATTTCTGAGTCAAAATTTATCCTTACCATTTATTAAGATATCCAAAATAGCCTCACTCTACTCCAGATTTGGCATTACTCACAAAATAGAAATAATACTTTTCATGCATAACTCATAATGGTCAAGTGAAATCATGTAAATGTGAACCCATTTTATAAAGTATAAAACACTCTACAATTTTAAGATTTTAGTAGCATTTTGTGAAAACACTGGAATGGGTGCTTGTTGCCTGGATACCCGTTGTAACAACAGGTCTCTCTGCCAATCTATAATCTCTTTTCACTAACTCATTTTTTGGGTGGGATATAAAAAAGTAGACAGGAGAATGGAATATAAAATTAAGATCCTGTGAGTCTTGCTTGGAATATTTGGAGACAAGTGTATTGTGAAACAAGAGTTTCTCCTGCCTATAAAATACTTTCCCTGTTCTAGTTGTCCCTGAAAACTTCTAGAGACATTTTTTAAACATATGCTTTCTCTAATTCAAGATCGTTTTAATTTACAAAGCCCATAAATTTTGATGAGTGAAAACAGCTCTGTATGTACATATGATGATAGATTCAACAAGCCCATGAAAAGTATGTACTTGAACAATTTCAATTCTTCTCTAAGCCAAAAGAAGTGTAACGTTCTATTTTAAACGATTTTATCTCAGAATTTTGTCAGAACTGAAAAGAAATAGTAGTGCTATTAAAGAAAAAAACTTAAAAATCAATGAAAAATACATAGTGAAATGTACACCAGGGGGGGAAAAATACTCTCAAGTATGTCCTATTATTCCTACAGTAGTATGAAATTATACTATTGGAAGAAAAATTTTAATAAACCTGTTCGGTAAACACATATTACATTTAAAAGGTCATTAAATTTTAATGTGTAAAATTAAGTATTTAACTCAAGCTTTGAGCAAAGTCTCATCCAGCCTCTTGCTCAGGAGAGCACATTATACCACGAAGTACACATTTTTCTCCATCTTTTATAGAATGTAATCTGAAGAAACCTTGCCTCTAATTCTTTAGTTAATTTTTATGAATGTTTTTAATTAGGGAAAATGTTTCACAATCGTGAGGATCTGGGAACTTGTCTATGCAGGTAGAGTTTTCTCTTACATGAAATTTAAAAGTAGCAGCACACTGACAAATGCTTCACAGCAGTGTTGAAATAGTGAAAACAGAAATGTAGCACAGCAAAGGGATACATAGGATATCACGCTGACAGATTTTGCCCCATGGACACATTTGTTCATGAAGCAAAATGGACAGAAAGAACAATATAAAAAGCCCAAGAAGTGCATTTTAATAGTGACAAATTGGTACTGTCATTGATTTGGTCCCAATCTGAATGTAGAGTTTTTATACACTTTGATCTGGAAAATGCACTTATATACCATGCTGGATTCTAATGTAGGAGAAATCTACAGGAGCAGTGAGCCTGAGTGTATGGCCAGAGAGTGAAGAAATGGGCCCAGGTGTAATGGTGGAGATGGAGATGTGAGGAGCGGGTGTCAGATAATTTTGCACCTGATAGCTGGACTGGAGGCCTGTCCAAATAATACATCACATAAAATGCCATTGAAGCCTCGGTATCAACAATCATATGAACAAAAAGCAAAATCCTGGGGATCCTCTCACAAGTAGTGATCACAGCTCCAGTTTCCTGCCCACTTAGTCTGAGAAACAACTGAACAGATCTTATAATTAAACTTCAGCAATGAGGGAAGAATTTTAATAAAATCAAATTGAACAGGGAAAGGGCCAAAGGATATGTACTCATTGTTCAGGCAGAAAAAAAGGGAATTCCCATTGAGAATATGTTTATTTTCCATACTTTCAGTGTATTAAATAGGATACTTTCAGCATGAAAATATTTGTATTACCTCTACATAAAAATAAAATTAATTTTATATTATTCATATATCCAGCACCTTACTAAAGCTCCCCATTGAATGTAATAATTTATACATACTTTGATTTTCTATTCAAAGGATCATATCATGTGCAAATCATGAAACTGCTTCTACTTCCTTTTTATTCCTCATAGTTTTTATTTCTTTTCTTGTCTCACAACACTGGCTAAGAGCTCCTGAATAATGTTGAAAAGAGAATGGTGACAATAGACTTTCTGGCTTTCTTCCCAATATTAAAGAAAATGTTTTTTTAAAATGGTTAAGAATAATTGTTCTAGGTTTTTGTTAAATGTCCATTGTGAAAAAAAGTTTCCTTTTATTGACAGTTTCCCAAATCCTTTATAGCAAATGACTGTTGAATTTTATCAAGCTTTTTTTTGCATCTACTGAGATGATATGCTAATATAATAAATTACATTAAATGATTTTGTAATAGCCAACTACCATTCTATTTTTAGAATAAACCAAAACTGATTGTGATATATTTGTCTTTTGATGTACTCTGGACACAGTTTGCTAATATTTTTAAATGTTTGCATCTATATATCTATATTCCTCTGTGAGATTAAACTAAAATTTCCACTTATTTTTTTTCTACCTATTGTTAGGTGATGTATCTTGAGTAATTATTAGAATTTTACTTTTCTATAATATGGAAATTTTGCATAATATTTGAATTACTTGATCTTTGAAACTTTGATAGCATATAGACCTGGAGTTTCTTTGGGCTAAGATTTTGAATATAAACTCAATTTATTTAATTTTTATAGAACTATTTAGACTTATTTTTACTAGGAGTGAGTTTTCTTAAATTATATTTTCCAAATTTTTTCCAGCTATTCTAAGTTTTAATACTTATTGCCATATAGCTATTCACAATATTCTTTTATTGACTTTAGTTTCTGCTATATTTGTATTTATGGCCCCTTTAAGAATCCTACTGCCATGCTTATTTTTGCCTCCATCTTTTTTTTTAATCAGTGCTACTAGAGTTGTTTACTTGTCTTTACAGGAAAATAATTTTTTTCCTTGTGTATCCACTTTATCATATCTTTATTTTCTATTTTAATTGCGGCTGCTAAATTTTGCATATCTCTTAATTTCTGTGTGCTTATTTTGTTACATTTTTCTAATTTCTTTATTTTAAATTAAAATTTGATGTTTGGAAATTTAAGACTGCTTCACTCCACAACTTACAATAGGCAGTATTTCAATTACTAATAAATTCTAGTAATTTTAAATTTCTATTATTAAATGTATTGGCCTATCATTTAGATGTGTTCCCTGATAAATATATAAATTTTGACATATGTTTTAATCAAGTTCTAGTATAAATGCACTTGGTTGGAGAACTGATGTGATCACATCTATATTAAAGTTTTGCTGAAAATCACTTTATTACCTAGTGTATGGGCAATCTTTTAAAAGTTTCGATTATACAATAAAATGTGTTTTAATGTGGGTTCAACTAAGGCAAATTTGTTACTATGTTGCTTAATGATTGTAGAGTGTTTGTCCCTTCAACAGATGACAAAACGCTATGGAAATCTGTTATAGGGGGCATTCGTTTTTTCTTCCCTGTCGTCTTGTAATATGTTATTAGGTACATACAATTTTTTTTTTTTTGAGGCAGTGTCACTGACCCTCATATAAGGGACCCAAACTGGGGCCACGGGCTTCCCAAGCCAGCGCTTAACCCACCGCGCCACTCGGCCAGCCCAGGTACATACAATTTTTGAATTGCTGTATCTTTCTGAAAAATTTGACCTTTTATCATTTTGTAGTGAAATGACTTTTGTTACTGGCATTTATTATTTCTGATTAAAATAGCTACTTTATGTTATTTGGATATATTTGCCTGCTATGTATTTTTACTATTTCCTTTAAAACTTTCCATGTTTTTGTAATTAAATGTTTCTTGTAAATAACATACAGAATTAGAATAAAATGTGTTTAATTACAATTTAGTATATATACAAATACAAACACAAAATAAGATTACCTGAATTTAGTAAGAAACTTGAAAAACATTAAATATTTATTAAAAATTATGACAAGACAACAAGCCCAAGAATAAATCAACTAGAATGTCAAGAAAATATTGGAAAATATAACAGTGACTCAGGGTTTGAAAATCCAAGCTTTCAAGGCATATTGTGTAGGTAATACAGTTTAAATACCTTAGTACTCTCACCAAAATAAATGACCTAATCAATTGAAGAAAACAGAAAATCTATCCAAAAAAAAAAACTGAATAAGTGTAAGAAATTGATATATGATTGAAGTGAAATGTTAAGTCCTTTGACAATGTTATTAAATAAATAATTTTATAATATAAATGTTATAACTAGAATATTATAAATAATAGTTTGAGTACAGTAATAGGAATAAGTGGTTAATGAATTGGAAAACAAATACACAACTTGATTTGTAATTTTCTCATCATACACAGGCATACCTCAGAGACATTGCAGGTTCAGTTCCAGACCACCTCGATAAAGTGAGTTTTTTGGTTTCCCAGTGCATAAAGTAGTTATGTTTACATTATACTATAGTCTATTGAGTGTGCAATAGCATTATGTCTAAAGAAAAAAAAAAGCTTACATACCTTAATTAAAAATATTTTATTTCTTAAAAATGCTAACCATTAACTGAGGCTTCAGCAAATCATAATCTTTTCACTGGTGCAGGGTATTACCTTTAATTTGTAGAAAACAAAACAACAACAACAACAAAAAACAGTATCTGTGAGGCACAATAAAATGAGGTATGCCTGCATGATTTTACTCACTCAGAAAACACTGTGTTGAACATATAGTAACCATTTTCTCCAGCCTATTTCTTGTAGTAACTCAAGTGTCTGCCTGCTCTGTTTCCCCTCTAGCCTTCCTGCTACTTATTTTCTTGGTATGAAGCACTGAGAATGATTGTTTTACGAACAAGTCAGATCACTTCACTACTCTGCTCAAATCTGGCCAATGATTCCCGTCTCAGAGATCAAGTCATTGCCCTTACAGTGATACAAACACCTCAGACGATCTGCCCATGACTACATTTCTGATTTCCGATCCTACTAGTCTAACTCAAATTCACTCCATTTCATCCACCCCTAATATCTCTGGGCCTTTGTGTCTGCCCTGGCTTCATCCTGTAGTGACCCTGCCAAGGAATCTAAAAGGCTTGTTCCTTCAGCTTCTTTAAGAAATCAATAAGGGCTCCCTGGCTACCTATATAAAATGATTCTCCCATTCCCAACAGCACTCCCTGGCTCCCTTAATTTGCTTTCGTTTCCTTCATAACACTCACCAATATTTCAGTATTTATGTGTTTATTTATTATATGTTTTCTAACTCCAATCTTCATTAAAACTATAGCTGCATGATGGCAGGAATTCGTGGCTCTGTATTCCGTGCATGACACTTAGTAGGCACTCTATAAAAGTTTATTAAATGAATAAAAAATAAACATAGTATCTGCACATTATCAAATGATGCAATCCATCATGTTCTCTTCTAAACTACAACACGTAAAACTCTGTATCACGTCAATTAATGTCTAATTATAAGAAGTTATTTTTGTCAATAGCTGCTACTATAAATGCTTCATGTATTGAGACCATATTTTAGGTTCCACTTACATTCCTCAGTACTTTAATTACTTCTCAATTACTGGCAGGTACTAATAAAATCTTGAGTATAGGTTATTCATTGATGACATGGATCCAAATGCTCCAAGAAAATGCAGCAAATTTGTTGTGATATTTATTTCCCTCTCCATCCTCTGCTATTTTTTAAACAAAGTCAGCTAAGAAGTAATCACATTAGGAAATATTGAATTCTTAGTTCTACTGAGCTCTACCTTACCATCCAGAAAGGAGATTATCAGTGATGAAATGTGAAAGAAAAGCAACTAAAGCAAAAACAGAAAAAAAGACAGAAAAAATAGAGCCAGAATTGAAATTCCCACTTCCTGAGCAGAGCTTTGAGATTTACCCTGAGGCAGTTGGTTAATTAAACATCATGTGATAGACTGTAATCTCTTGAGCTTCCTCCCAGTTAGAATTTTCATTCAATTGGGATGATGCAATGTGGGCATCAAAATGAATTACATCAGGGCCTGCCTAGTGGCTCAGTTGGTTAAAAACTCACTCAGGAGTGCGAGCTGAGCTCTGAGCAACAGCAGTTCAATGTCCAGCCCGAGCTGAGCAGCCGCTGAGCTGTGAACAGATGGAAGGATGGCTCAGCTAAAAAAAAAAAAAAAAGGAATTGCATCATATAGATATCTGTATACATAAGATGTGAGCATTTCAGAAATTCAGCAATTTGGTATATGACCAGAGAAACAATATTACACACTTGAACAACCACAATGTCATAATATAATCAGGTAAAAAAGTATCCCAAGAGTTATTTTCTTTACTTCAATGTAAAAGGAAGTTTTATTCCTTTTGTCACCTATTCTTGAATTTAATGCGCCCTTGTCCATAAATGTTACCTTACATCTCACCCATTAGTTCATCATCGTAATTTAGACCATCTCCTTGACAGAGATATAGAATACCTCCTCACAGGAACATTTTACTTAAAGACACATATCAAGTCAATTTTCAACCTTCTTTTCTTCAGGGTGAGCTATCTCAACTGCTCTATCTTTCCTTCACATATTCTACTTGCTTAATTTCCTTAAGTCTTCCTTAGTTTTTCTTTCTTAAATTCCTAGAAATTTAGGAACAAATAACTAGACAAATTATTTCAGAGGGTTTAAGAGGTGCCCAATGAAAGGCAGTAAGAGCCCTGACCTAAGGGACAAGAGGCCTGAATTCTACTAGTGCTATTTCAATTATTCATTAGAGTTGCCGTGGACCAAGCATTTATCACCCAAATCCTTAATTTCTCCAAATGTTAAAAAGCAGAGAAATAGCTCATTTTATCTAATGGAGTCTTTAATTGAGATAAAGGAATGCTTCATGAAACAGAGCATTTTATAACTACATATTGTAATACTTCCTGCAAACCATAGTCTTAAAGGAAATTTTGTCTATAAAAAAAAGCTATAGGAGATATTTTTACACACAAGTATCATCAGAGAATACAAAATTTCTGTTTTTAAGAGAGTGGAAACTATTAAAGTATGACTTTTCAGTATATAAAGGCACACTATATAAAGTATGTCTATTTACTAAGGCATATTTAATCTTATAAAATGTGTATTGTACTGTTCATGCCTTAATCAGAGACAATAACAGAGAGTTGAAGGGAATATTCAAAAATAATTAGGTAAGTGCTTGTCTTGGTTTAAACTCTTCTCATTCAAAATGTGACTACATTTTGATTGTGTAGACTTAAACATAAATGGGTATGTATTCAGCAGGGTACAGGGGAATTAGACAGGAACAAATTATTCTTACATAATAGGTATTTGGTGCCTGATTTCCTTCCTGGCATGCTGAAATTGTAATCACCATATGTGATATAGAAATGCATGGAGTCAGGAATTTCTCTTCAAAGTTCTCCACATCAACAACAATACACACACACTCTTTTACACATTTAGTTTCTGTTTAATTCATTATTTAAGGGAGGCATTTTCTCTTATGTTTCTTTTTCCTCTCTGTCTCAAGGAATCTGAAATTAAAAACACATTTTCTAAAATGTGTAGAGAAATATAATACTAGAAACAAAACCCCAAACGAATGTGTGAGATCTTTGAAGTGTATTTGACTTCTATACAGAAACTACAAACACAGTATTCACAGGTTTCTAATTAGTTGCACAAAATTAGTAGAGTCTTGGCCAGAACACACATGGACACAGAACCACCGGATCTTCCCATGCCACAGATATGAATGACTCCTAAGGGAATGAGAGGTACCTCTTAAACTCTGAAAAATTCATCCTTAGATTAACTAGCTTGGTATAAATTTTTAAATGTCTACATTTTCAACTTCTTGCCCAAGCTTACTTTCAGCGTCATGGAATTTCTCATAGACATCCAAATAACAGTTTCTTTTAATGCTGAAGACTTTAATAAAAGAAAAATTCAAAAAAACCTTCTATTATGCTGTGGGTAGAAAGTTATAAAACAATTTTCTGTGTATGAAATTCTTTGGTTATAAATACTAGGAACTCACTTCAAATTACCTGAAGCAAGAGGTATACTGTGGGAGGATATTGTTCTCTCTTATGACCACTACTTGATAAGCGGTTAAAATTCTCAGAAAAAAAAAAATTAGTTTCAACTGGGCAGACACCCAAAACTGGGTCTACTAAAAGGATAAGAAAAGAAAATGATAAAGCACATATTGTGTTTCAAGAGTCTCAACTCCATTCCCTTTCTTGTAAAGTTCTTCCTCTCTTTCAATATCTACTTTCTTCCAAAGTAACTGTCAGTTTCAAACTTCCTAGAAAATCTTTTCAAATCACTCTTGTTTAGATCTAATGTCTCCCAGCTTCAATTTTCACATTTCAAAATAGGAGCTAAAGATGTCTGCCTCCCAGAGGTGTGATAGAAAACCAAGATGAAATAATGCAGGTGAAAAATCTATCATGGTGCTTAGCGTGTAATTTATGTTTAATAAAGTTCTTTTTTTTGTTTTCTAATCATTAAATCATATTCATAAGTTAGTGGCATAATGTGTCACTTCTCCCAAAGACATATGGATGAATAAAAGTCTCTAGGAGCAGCAGTTTCATGTATTTACCTCTTGGAGTTGTTATCATAAAGCACAATTATAACAATTCCCCCACATTGTGTTATCAGTGAACAGAATGAGTTGAATGGACAGCTGTCATAGTCTATTATTTTCAATATTCACACTACTTCCAACAAATGTACTCTCCTGGATATATAATTGTACATAAGATACAAGGTAATAATTCTGGTTTCATTAATTATTTATGCTTATTTACTTATTTATTCTCAATATGTGTTTCTTCTGGGTAAAACCATAAAACTCAAAATTATGTATGACTCTTTTATTGAAGAATTTTCCCGGTGGTTCTGGACTACTGGGTCCTTGTATAACTTCTGTTTATTTTTCTGACAATTTATCAATATACCACACAAAGTTATAAACATTTTTCTGCATTGCATCTGGCATCTTTCAGCAGGATGATGGAAAAATCAAATCTTTAAGTCAACAGCACTCAAAAGGTAGTTAATTAGATTTGTAAATCTGTAGAGTCTATAGGATTTAAAATTCAGACATTGGGAATTATCAGAAAAAAGAGACTGACAGTTCTGTCCACAGACTTTATTGATCACAATGTGATATTTATAAAACCACAACACTAAAGGAAAAAGTACTATAAATATTTTGCTATGATAAATTCAGGGAGGGGGTTTTATGTAGGATGCCAAGGAAATATTAAAGACTCTCATAGATTTCCAGCATCAGAATTCCAAAGATTGGAGTAGTCTGAAAATAAGTGAATGCCATAATTACAAAGGTTACACACTGGGCCCATTAGTTAGCCAGCCACTCCTTGGAAACATGGCAAAGAGCACCAACTTCTTAAGAAAATGCAGCAGGTTAACCACCAGATGATTAATGTTGGCTTGGAGTCGGGGGACATTATAGTAGGCAAATCAAGAGAAGATATTTCTTGGAAGAGGCTATGGTTTCACAGTGTCTAAAAATAACAGCAAGTCTCCAAATATATTTCTTGTCTCTCTATAATTGGAACATTCTTTAAACCTGGAAGAGAGAAAGACCTGGTATTTACTCAAGTTTATTATCATCTGCAATGGTGAAAGGAAGTAAATAGAACAAAAAATATATATATTAAAAGGCCACTTGTTGAGACAATGTCTCATTTTCCTCTAGTTTAAGCATATTTATTTCTCCTAAGAAGATGACTTTACATTCTCAGCTGTGCAATTTAAAATTATGAATTGAACTGTACACAATGTTAACATTGTGGGGGAAGGCATAGCTTATATTTCCTATTTTATCTGTGTTGGAAATTTAAGGCATATTTAGCAATTTCCTTGAAATTTGGTTAAATGGGTTCATGAGAAGCAAAAGGCATGACCATTCTCGAATCTACACTGCTATTCTATACTCTGCTGATTTTCTTGCAAGTCTGCAATAGACTTGGAGAGGCCATTAGTGATATAATCAAAAGCCTCATAAGAGTTTCATTAAGCATGAAGCTAACTCCTGGGAAGAACTTTAGCAGCAGATCCCTATATGAAATATGAAAATAATAAAATGAGATATTTTTGGATTTGTTACTGTGATGATTTAATGTTAGAAATTATCCTTCCTCTTCACCATCAATTCTAATCCTCTCTCAAAAATTTCTCAATTCTGGTCACATCTGATACATGTGCCTTGTTCAGAAAGTGTATCTCCTCTCTGTTGTTAAAGCCCAGCAGTAAAATACCACCAGGTACAAAGCACATATCTAATACAGGACTTGCATCCAACATATACAAATAATTCTTAAAACTCAACAGTAAGAAAGCAAACAACCCAACTAAAAAGTGGGCAAATGATCTAAACAGATACCTCACCAAAAATGATGTACAAATGGCAACTAAGCACATGAAAAGTTACTCAGTATCACATGCCATTAGCGAATTGTGAATTAAAACACAATGATATGCCACTTCCACACACACTAGAATGGCAAGACCCCAGAGCACTGACACCATCAAATGCTGGCAAGGATGTGGAGCAACAGGAACTCTCATTCTTTGCTGGTGGAACGCAAATGAGATGCAAAATGTACAGCCTCCTTGGAAGACAGTTTGACAGTTTTTTACAAAGCTAAACATAGTCTTATCATACTATTCAGCAACCCCACTCCTTGGTCTTTACCCAAATAAGTTGAAAACTTATATCCACACGTAAACCTACACAAGAATACTTACAGCCACTTTATTCATAACTGCCATAACTTGAAGCAATCAAGATGTTCTTTAGTAGGTAAATGAATAAATAAACTCTGGTACACCCAGACAATGGAATATTAGTCAGTGATTAAAAGAAATGTTATTAAGTCACGAAAACTCATATCCCTAAAAGCATATTGCTAAATGAAAAAAGCCAGTTGGAAAAGGCTACATGCTATATGATTCAAACTGCACTAACTTTTGGAAACAGCAAAACTAAAGAGACAATAAAAAGGTCAGTGGTTTCCAGGGCGTGGTGAGGAAGGGATAAAAAGATGGAGCACAGGGGATTTTTAGGACAGTAAAACTATTCTGTATATACTGTAATGGTGGATATATGACATTATGCATTTGGCAAAATCCAAAGAACTGTGCAACAAAAAGAGTAAATTCTAGTGTATCTATGGACTCTACTTAATAATATCCATCAATGTTAGTTCATCAGCTGCAACAAATGTACCACACTGATACAAGAAGCTAATAATGGGGATACAGGATGGGGTAGAGTATATGGGAACTCTATGTACTTTCTGCTCAATTTTTCTCTAAACCAAAAATTTTTCCAAAAAAAAATCTATTAATTAAAAATAAATAAATAAAAATAACACCAGGAAAATACCTGTAACAAAAAAAAATATTAGAATTACTATGTTTTTCAAAGCAAGAAAAACTTAAACCAGAGAAGCTCAGGGGGATAACCAATTACAGGGACTTGGGAGAGGCTTCATATAGAATTTGGATTTGAGCTTGATAATTTCAAAGAGGGACTAAGGAAGGTTGGGCCAGTTCTGGCTTAAACACTATCAGAGATGGGAACAACGAATATCTTAATTTTCATTCCAAGAAGTGGGGGATTAAAGCTAGTCTACAGAGGTCATTGGTAAAGAAGCAGTAGTCATTTACATTAGTCAGAAGAGGGGGTTGTTTAAGTCATTTTTGTGATTGTGGAAAGTCCTTGTGCCTGTCTTCCCAAACATGGTTACAGAGTAGACTTGTCTGAGAATCATTTATATTTTATGATCATTTACATTAGTTGGGAATATCATGGCTTAGATGTTACTGGGACTGTTTTTTATTTGTTCACTATAATAATACAACAACAGTTAAATAAATCATGCCAAATCTTTCATGATCTAGAATTGAAATATCTGAGATGCTCCCTTGTCTAGCTGTCCTCTCTCATCTAAGCAACTCACAAACCCCAGGTAGATATTTCAAAGAATATATGACTGTGTATTCTACCTCAAAACTAGATTCCAATTACAGTATTATTTAGAATGCTTTCAGATGCAAGAAATATAAAATTTGAATTAACTGACTTAATCAACAAGGAGAAATGGTCACTATTATCACTTATAGCAAGATATGTAATTATGATACTTCAAGGTTTGGTAAATTCTGAAGTTTAATGACATCATTAAGGACCCAGGTTTTCCTCATCTTTTTACTCTACAATCCTCAGCATGTTGGCTCTTATATTTAGGCTTGTCCTCCTGTGGACCAGAAATGGCTGCAAGCACCTTAAATCATTACATCCTCACACAACAATGCTCAAAGACTAGAAAGGAGGAAAAGGCTGGACTTCTTTCTTTGTTCCTTTACAAGATTGAGAATAACGTTCCAGCATCTTCTTCTTTCCATAAGTATCTTCCTCTATTTGTAATATTGTTCCTTTATCTGAAATATTATTAAATGTGTCATTGCATAAATTCCCTGTGTCTACAATTAAGTCCAGGAAATATTCTTTGAATGTAGACCAGAGGTCAGCAAACATTTTCTGTAGGGCTAACTAATAAATATTCTAGGCTTTGCAGGTCACATAGGTTCTCTGCTGTGTATTCTTGTGTTTTTGTTTTTGTTTACAATTCTTTAAAAATGGAAAAATATATGCTTATCTTGAGGGCTTTGCAAAACCTGGATTTCAACAATAATGATGGCCAACTATACAAAATTTTGTTTTTATCATAGATACAGCTCAACAAATATTTATTGGACATTTCCTGTGTGCCAGGAATAAAGAATGCAACCATGTGTAAGTAAGGCAGGCTCCTAGTTGGACGCTAAGTATTAAACTGAAAAAAAAATTGTATCATCAGAGAAAAATCACTGAACACAGTGCATCCTTACATTCCAGAGTCTCCCTTTTGAAAGGAACTTGGCATCCAGAAAATTTGCTTTTTTTAAAGCCCGTATTCAGAAGAATATTTTTTTATTTATTTCTTTTTTTCAATTATTGTATTATTGTGATTATCTTCATGTATAAGACTGTGTGCAGAATTATGTGCTCCTATTATAATAGCATTTATCTTTATGTTGGGTTCTTCCTCTTTTCAGTTTTCACTTTCTGTGTGCCCCACAAGTTTATATTTTTTTCTCTAAGTGAGTTTGGCAAACTTCTATAATATATCTGCAGATGGGAACCAATTCCTAATATGGGAATCAGGAAGCTAGTGGTTCTAGTGGGGCAGTTGGGCTGGTACCTCTATGGTATATGTATCTTATTAGGGTATATGTCTTATGCCTTTAGAACAAGTTTTCCAATTTGCAAAATGCAAGTACATTAGAAACTAGTAATAAGTTTGTAAATAAGAAAAGATTAATTATGCCTTGGTCAGTTTTGGATAACAGAAGACTCCAAAATTTCGGTGGATGGCTTACATCAACCATCATTTATGTCCACTCATGTGACATGTAGGCTGCAGGTAGGCTATGGCCGCATTGGAACTGATCAGCATTTCAAAGCCATTTCATTCTGGAACTCAGACTAAAGAAGAAACTCCTATCTGGCATATTTTGTTTTTATGGCAGAAGTATAAGCAAAGACCAAAAAGAAACAAGCAATCATATTTAAAATTCTCCATTGTTCTCTTCAAATAGAGCCAAGGAGGATAATAGGAAAGGGAGAATTTCCCTGACCATGAAGCTAAAATCCATGGAGAACAGTGAATAGGGGAATAGAATAGCGATCCCAATAAAAGATCATCACCTAACTCAGGGTAGGTTTTCACAGTGCTTTCCTAAATCTCAGAACTACTTTGGCTGTGGGAGTTCTCTGGGCTTCAAATTCCCCCAGGATGCAGAAATTTTCTCAGCCTGCTTTCTGAGCTGGAGATACAAGTTGGAGGAGGATCAAAGATTTACTGATATCTTGAACAATCTACAATGTCTTTGTTCCAAACTCCTGTTACTTTTGTCAATACAAATTTCTCAAAAACAGAGTATTTTTAAAAACTGTACTTAATACAGTCATCTCTATAAGACATCTCTATAAGTCATCTCTATAAGCCACCCCCCACAATTCCTTTTGAATATACCTTTCTAAGTTAATTTTGGGTACTTTCCGCCTATCAGACTTCTGTGGAATTATGCCCTTCTCTTTACCACAGCCATTTTGTCCAAACTTCCAATTAAACAACAAAGAAAGCTAACATGGAGCATGACATGGCCATGTCTGATATTTACCCTGAGAATGTAGTTTAAAAGGTTTCCTAATTTTATGTTTTACTGACTGGAATTGAGAAACTGTTCTGTGGTATAATCCTGCAAATTCCAGAATCGCTGGAATGCCTATCTCCTTCCATCCCTACTTTCAAACACACCAATTCTTTTCTGACTTTAGCTTTCTTATAGCACCTTCTCAAAAGCACCTAAAAACAACTCATACTAGCAATGTGCTGGTTTTGAAACCTTTTTCCCAAAACCACAGCCCTTTGTTTTATGTTAACTGGCTTTCAGCCTAACATTTCAAAAACAAAAAACAAAAACAAAAACTAACTTACAAAATATTTTGCTACTGTATAACATTTTGTAAGTTTCCAATAACAGCTTCTCTTTCTCCAGGTGTCCGGCAAAATCTTTATCACATATATTAGGTATTTTTGTTATAGCAGCACACAAGGTTTAGCAGTTGTTTTCTCAACTAGACATTTTTGCTACTAACAAACAATCCTCATAGCTCAGTGGATTACCTCCAAAAGCACTTTATTTCTTTCAGATTACATCTACACTGTGGTTTGGCCATGGCTGTTTGACAATGTTCAACTCTGTTTGGCTCTGTTGTGAGTCTCCTCATTCCTGGACTCAATGTGGAGGTACAGTCCCCATTTGGGACATGGGTAAAAGCAAGAGGCTAGGATGAATCATGAAATTTCTTTCAAAGCATGTCACATTTGCTCATAACCACTGGCCAAAGTAAGGGGGCAGGGGAGTATCTTCCACCAGAGAGAGGCACCAGGTCACAGGGCAATGGATGGAAGGGTTAAGGGAGTGACCACACCAGTAATATAGTTTAAGACAAATGCTGCACAGGAGGAGGCTTCTTCTGAGCTTACATCTCATGAATGAGTTACTCCTTGAATTATAAGCAAAGCCTTCAGATAAGGTGAAAAACAAATCACAATAAGCCTTTCCATTTTTTAAAAATTAGGAATCTTTAGTGATAATGTGTTCAAATAATCAACATAGATTCTGAAATAGGTTCGATATCTCATTTTCTTCTTTCATTCTCCTAACCGGCTCCCTCACCCAACCTGTCTACACAGTTTCCATTAAAGAAGGTGAAAGCAATTCATGATTAAAACAGACAGATGAGCAATTTATGTTGTCTCGTCTCTTCCCCTTCTCCCTCATGGCCACCCCCATCCCATCTAGCAATCATCAGTTTTTCCCTTGTGTCTCTAAGACTGTTTCTGTTTACTTTGCTCATTTATTCAGTTCTTTAGATTCCACATATAAGTGAGATCATATGGTATTTGTCTTTCTCTGACTGACTTATTTCACTTAGCATAATGTTCTTTAGGTCCATCCATATCATTGCAAATGGTACGATTTCTTTCTTCTTTATAGCTGTGTAATACGCCGCAACATAAATTGGTAACTACAATATTGCCACAGGGATAGAAAAGACAGTTTGGGGAATATAATCAATAATGTTGTAAATATTTTTTAGGGGATCAGATGGACTCATGTCTTGCTAGGGAGACTACTTCATGGACGGTGTAGAGGCCTGACCTCTGCACTGTACATCTGAAGGTGCCGTTGAATAATATTGTATGTCAACTATAATTTAATGCATATATAGTCATGGGATGTAGAGTACAGAGTGGGAATGGAATCAATGGATTTGCAATAGATATGTATGTTTTCAGGGGTGGGGCAGGGGGTTAGGGGATTTTCACTTTGTAAGGGGTGAAAAGGAAAAGTATTGCATTGTTTTGTACACCTGAAACTAATAATAATAAAAAAAGACAGATTAGGAACTGTGATGGGAAAGACCTTTACCAAATGACTTCCACACAGGATTGGCAGAAAGTGGAATATTTAAGCCAATCTATTTATTGGCTCTGTGGAATGTACCGTCCCTAAAGAGCTTTCTATAGATCTTCTCTTCACTTAAGTGGCTTACTGGATCCAAATAAGAATTACATTGGTAAAGATAAAAATAACAAACAAACAAAAACAAACAAAACATAGAAACTTTATTTTTTGTGACATATAAAATTTTATTTCTGATTTTTAAATCATTCCTTATATCTACATTGCCCTAGCAATTCATGTTTCTAACTTATATGAATTCTCCAAGTTAAACAACATTTTCAATAAACTGAAGCATATTATTCTTTGTTGCATGGGTTATATATTTTCATAATGATTATATTATCCTAATCTCTACATATAATAATGCCATTCTTATATTATCTTAAAGGCATAAAAAAATATTTGCCATATTTTGGAAAGAACCTGCTTAAGTTCAGCTGTTATTTAGAATTAAGGCAGTTTCTTCTCTTGGAACAGAATGAACTAGATGTTTTTCATTTGTCCTTGGAAAGCACATTTATGGAGAGAGGCATTTATAAAGATTTCAAGAGATTTGATGACAAGTGCCGTAGTGAAGCAAACTCCACCAAAACTACAATTTTATACTTCAAGAATCTAATAGGCCTTTAATAAAACGTATTTCCTATTGAGATAAGCAGAGCTAAGTACTCTCATTCTACAGATGAGGGAAAGCAAGGTTGAGGAAGAGTATAAGGTAATTGGTCCAATGTCAAAGGAATCAGAGGTTGATCCTGAAATAAGGTCCTGATACATTACAGTGAGAAAGAGAATTATAAAAATTACAAACCACTCACTCCTACTGCAGCTTTTCTACTGCAGGAATAAATATCTGTCACAGGAATTGACTTTAATGGGCAGCACAAATTTAAATAGCCAAGCACCAGAATTAATAAAGAACAATCACAATACCTACATCATTTCATATTAAACATAAAAACCAGAAAATTTATATTATCACAGCACTCACAGGACTTCCCGAAGCTCTATTTTCAACAGGGGTGGTCATATCATTCATTTATTCACCAAGGTGTCATACTGAGACCAGAGGATATATGTGTCCCTTTTATATATAAAGTTAAAAATTCCTGTTTTTATTTATCTGCTATTTAATGTAACTTTAATATTGGGGATAAAGATAAAACTAGAAGACAGTTTACCAGTTAGCTCATTGTGGAAGGATGAGACCTCTGGGCACTATCTATTAAATATATAACTTTTATTAAGAACTGTTTTTTTTTTATTTTGTGTACAACTTTGTGCACACGTAATAAAGAGTGAATATGATCACCAACAGGGTGATAAAGGACATTGTGTTGGCTTTTCTTAAGTAATTTGGACTCCTAGAAAATTTTATGGAACGTCAATTATCAAAATGTCAAAAATCAGAGTGCCTTAGCCCTCTGGTGAGACCATAAATTAAATACACAAATTATCTTTTCCTCACCTCAAACTTGAGAGGGCAGGCTAAGTCAGTTTCTAAAGAAATACCATAAAATGTGCTTTTGTGGCTATTTTAATGATTCATGATTCAAGCAACTACTTTAGAAGATCTCAGGGATATCTTTAAATATAACCTAATTCTTACCTCTTAGTTGTAAATTAATATGACTCACTTTGCTGTCAAAATCATTTAAAATCTTTGTAAATAAGACCTTTAATTCTATGAAATTTAAATCACCCACTTTATATCTAATATCAGCATAAAGTCCACAGTGTATTTTGGGGGAAAGGGGAATAACTATAAGCTAGTAATATTTATTTATAATTTACATACTAGAATTCACATATTTATGAAATGCTCTTCCTCAAAGTTGTCACCTTGAACATTTTAAGTGAATTCCAATGATGTTACCTTTGTCAAAACATCACAGATATCAGTGTAAATACTCACCAGTATTGGAATTCCTTTATAATCATACCTTACTTTAACTAAAAAATGATAAGTACAGCATAGGGAATATAGTCAATAATATTGTAATAACTATGTATGGTGCTGGGTGAGTACTAGACTTAACAGTAGGATCAATTCATAAGTTATATAAATGTCTAAGCACTATACTGAATAACTAAACATATTATAAAATAATATTGAATGTCAAAAAAATAAAAATTAAAAAAATCACACCAAAAATAGAAGTTATAAAAGAAAAATATTAACTTCTTTGTGATAGAATATACGATAAAGTCAACAAATATCAGACCTAAAAATAGTACTTATAATATGCACACAAATAAAGAATAATTATCCAGAATAAAAAAAAAATTGTATGATCCAATCTGTCTCCCACATTTACCAAATTATCTTCTAATTGGTGTTAAGCAACTTCCCAAATTAAGGTCACCCTTCAAGTTCTACTACTATTATTACTATCCAAAATCAATACTCTCAAGGATTGATAGCAATTCCAAAATAGAACTTCAAAAAGTATTTTGAGAAAACAGAAATATAATTAGTATAAAATACAAATAGAAATAAAGTCCCACATAGTCCTTAGCATCCTTGTCACTTGTACCTATGCTTCAGCTCAAGGTGGGAAGCTGGCTCCTTTCTTCTGACTCAGGTATTGATTTCATTCTGCCAGAGATGATAAACCACTTCCCCAATGCTTTGGAGAAACCCACATCCTTCTACTATCTCTTCATGAAATAATGATAATTATAATAATAGTAGCAATCATATTAGTAATAATTACAATGCATACAGTAAAACTTTGGGTTGCAAGTAACTTGGTTTTCGAGTGTTCCACAAGACAAGCAAACATTTCTATTAGGTTGGTGCAAAAAATAACGAGTATGGCAAAAACCACTATTACTTTTGCACCAACCTAATAATACATTTTAACTCGGTAAACAAGCGATGTCTTGCAATACGACTAGTTTGTTTCCAAAACGAATTATGTTCACAAACCGAGGTATTACTGTATTTACAATGAGCCAGGTACCATCCAAATGGGATATTTCCTTTAATCTTCAAAATAATCCAATTTAATTTTCACAACAATCCTATGAAGTAAGTATTGTACGAATTCTGTTTTACATATAATGTCTTTAAAGGTGAGATGAGACTTCACTCTGATGTTATTATTGATTTGGCATTGATGATCTATAGAGAAGTACTAGACAATGAGTATTTATAACTCACTGTCAAGGAATAATCATTTCTTCATCCATTCCTCACCCCACCTGGAAGTTACTCACATAGTAATTCCTCAGATTCCTTCAGTGATAATCATCTTTCAGTTTGGAAAAATAACCATCTTTCATCTTGGTTGAACACTTTTCTTTTATCAGTAGTTTTTTTTTCCTAAAATATTGGCATTTTAAAGTTCTAAGACGTCAAATATATATACAGGGATCTAACTAACAATTAAGTTTGTGAACTTGTTGCAATGATGTTGCTAACATTTCTTGATATCAGAGGGATTATTCATTATGAATTTGTACCAACTGGACAAACAGTTAACCAAGTTTACTATTTGGAAGTGCTGAAAAGGCTGCATGAAAGAGTTCGACAACCTGAACTTCGCACCAACAATTCATGGCTTTTGCATCACTGCAATGCACCAGCTCACACGGCACTGTCTGTGAGGGACTTTTTAGCCAGTAAACAAATAACTGTATTGGAACACCCTCCCTACTCACCTGATCTGGCCCCCAATGACTTCTGCCTTTATCTGAAGATAAAGGAAATATTGAATGGAACACATTTTGATGACATTCAGGACATTAAGGGTAATACGACGACAGCTCTGCTGGCCATTCCAGAAAAAGAGTTCCAAAATTGCTTTGAAGGGTGGACTAGGTGCTGGTGTGGATGCATAGCTTATCAAGGGGAGTACCATGAAGGTGATCATAGTGATATTCAACAATGAGGTATGCAGCACTTTTTCTAGGATGAGTTCACGAACTTAATTGTTTGACCTCTTGTGCATGTGTGTATGCAGAGGGTGCCAAAAAAAATGTATACACATTTTAAGGAAAAAAAAACCTATTTATTGTAATAATATATACTGACAACAAAAGACGAATGGCAAGTCACATTTGACTTGTGCAATTATAAGAGGTGCTCACAGTGGTTACTATCAGCGTAATTTTAATGCAGCATAATTTTTTCCTTTCTTAAAATGTGTATGCATTTTTTGGCACCCCCTGTATATATTTTTTTGAAGTAATTTGAGCATGGAATCTGTCTCCCTAGGAGATTATTCAAAGGAAAATACTTTCTCATCTTATCTTATATAAACCCTAATTAAGCTGAGTTATCTGAGTACCACTCTTCACATTGCAGCACTCAGATAACAGAAAGACAAATCCAAACTTAATATTCAGATAGTAATGCACAACTTTATGGAACACTCTAAAATAAACAGCAAAGGAGTATTAAATTGAATTTATATACAGAGAAGCGTCTGTAAAACCTCCATACTCTGTTGGTATACTCTGCCAAATCTTAATGCTATCTGTGAAAAATCTATTTGTTTTCTTGTTTTGAAAATGCATTAGAAAAATTTACAATCTGCATGGGTTCTTTTTTCCTTCTTCTATTTCTCCTTTCTGCCAACTTCCATAATATTTTTTCCACCTAAGTATAGCCCTGTCTTATCAGGTAGTATGATTTCAGCCACAAGTAAATAAATATATATTCAAACAAAAGTCACATATAATGAGGGCTTTGTCTTCCTACATAAGAAAAGTAGAGACCAAATGAGTTCAGGGTAGTTACTTAGCAGCTTTACAATGTGAGGCCTTCAGTCTGGTTGTTCTGCGATTTTCTTTTGTTTTCCTCTCATGGCAATAAGATGGTTGCAAAAACTCCAAATAGTATGTTCCTAGCCCCAAAATATTCAAAGGCAGGAAGAGGAAGCCCCTTATGAGAATGAGGAACATTTTCTCAGAAACACCCACTGATATTGTAGTATCTCATTGGTTAGGATTTTGTCATGTGCCCATACATTTCAACCACAGGCAAGAGAAAGAATAACTACTATTAGCTCATCTGATCTAATCAAGACTCATGTCATGAGGGTGGAGAGGAGACCATGCAGTAACTGACAAAATGTTGATATGTTTAGAAAGAAAAGGAGGCACATTTTTGAGCAGGAAACCAATAATAGCTATTACCTGCCCTTTCTATTACATTTAGCTCTCACATACTGTAGTAGCAATATCCCACTACTCATTATTTCCACTGGCACTATAAAAGATCCTGTAATAAAAAAAAATCTTCTACAAAAAGGAAAAAGAGATAAAGTTACAATCATGCATTAATATGGATGCATTTTCTATGCATATATGACATAGAAAAATTAATGCAAAATATGTTGTCTCTATAACCTGCCATTTTTACTTTAACAGTATTTGTTCTTTTGATGGAAATGAATAGACACTCACAAGATCACTTGTTACAGAATGATTGACAATGAATTTTGTGGCTATCAAAATTATTAATCTTTGTATATTTTCTTGTAAGTTTTTTGCCTATTTTTCTTCAAGTTTCTTTTCTAATTGATGAAAGACATTTAATGTACTAAGGATATTAATTTTTATGTCATATATATTGCAGCTATTTTCTCAGTTGACTTTTGATTTGTAATGTATGTATTTTTTTCACATTGAAAGGATTGCAATTTTCATATAGTCAAATCCATCAAGTTTTCTACATAGAGCAAATCATCCATGTTAACTTTAAATGTACTACCTATCCTAGGATTATATATGGTTTGTCTATAGGTCTTTTGTTTGTTTATTTTGTTTTGTTTTTCAATCTGTAGCATACTCTAAATCATTTAACCTTGGAACCAACTTGCCTATGAGTACATTCAGTTCACACTCAGATACATATTAGGTGTCTGACTTTGGGCAGTTCAATTATTTCTGACTTACTATATATAAATCACTTAGAAACCACGATATTTGATTATTCTTCTAGTACTTTTATTATATATTGTACAGGTGAAATTTCAACACATTTGGGTTTAATTTGGTACACAGTACAATTTAGGGAGTTAACTGTATATTTTCAAATGGTTACCCAGTTGTCCCAAAACCATTTAAGTCACATAATAGCCCTTTTTCTGATTTGAAACACGGCCTTTATCATAACTACATTCCTTATCTGATTTATGTGTCTCTGGGCTTTCTGTCATATTTCCTTGCACTTTTTTGTAGATTTTTCTTCATTTTACTACTACGTTTATTGGTCCAGAAAAAAATTCTTGAGCCTCGATGTGGACTGTAATTTTCTATGAAGTTCCTTTTCTTCTTTCTGTCATTGAAAAGGTTTGTCTTGATATCAACACTTTCTTATATTAATAACACAATTCATATTTTCTTATTGTCATTTTTTTCATTTGTCTTTGCCCTTACTTTAGATTTTTTATATTCCAAATGCCTGAAATATTTTTATTTAGCTACATTTATTATATATAGCCTACAGCTGGGTTTTGGTTTTTGACCCAATCTGTTTATTTGCAAATTTTAAAATATTTACTTGGGCTGGCTGAGTGGCATGTTGGTTAAGAGCTGGCTTGGGACACCAATGGCCCCGGTTCGGATCCCACATATGAAGGCCAGTGACACTCCCCTCTACAGCTAAGATGGTGAACAACAGCTCCACCTGGAGATGGGCTGCTATGATTCCCCAGGGACAGCATAGCTGCAGTCCCTGCTGCAGTGGGCTGCCATAGGCTACAGTGAGTGGCTGGCAGCCAGCGTGAGCGGCTGGCAGCCGGTGTGAGCTGCCAAGAGCCACGGTGAGCAGCCATCCAGAGGTTGGCAACCGATCTGCCTCACCCAAGAAGAGTGCAATGATAATACCAACATGGGCCAGTGAAGCAATGTCCTCCACAACTAGACTGAAGAACAAAAGGACAGCAACTTGTCTGTTCCCCTTCCCCAGTTCCCCAATAAAATCTTTTAAAAAATAAAAAAATAAAATAGATAAAAATAAAATGTTTTCTTTTATGTCTTATTTCCTGCTTCTACTTCTTTATTATCTCTCCTTTAATAAATGAAGCTTTTTGTTTTATTTTTCTGTGTGTGCCTGTATGTGTATGTTTAGTATGATATTTGGGATCGTTTCTCACCTGCTTTCAGTTCCACCAGCTATACGGCTTACTTTATATAGTGTGCTTAAAATCCTATCTATTTAGTCATCAACTTTGGTCATACTTATTAACAGATCTTCAGTATGAATGATGAGGATGAGGATATTCTCTGGGACTTTCACTCCAATCCCACCAGTCAACAATAGACTGCACAGAAGATGGTAAATTGTAGTACAGAGCAGCTTTAGAGGAATAGGCAGTGGTATCTCTGATTATTTGTCTGATTTATTTATCTCTGTGAAAATTATCACCCCCTACACCCTAACACGTTTTCCTGAGTAAGGGGTAGTGACCCAAGACCCAGAAATCATACAGCTTAAAGAACATTTTATTGCCAACTGTAATCACCTCTGGGATTTATATACAGTAAAACCTTGGATTGTGAGTAACATGGTTTGGGAGTTTTCTGCAAGATGAGCAAACATTTCTAATACATTTTAACGTGGTAAATGAGCAATGTCTTGTAAGACAAGTAGTTTTATTCTGGAATGAATTATGCTTGCAAACCAAGGTATTACTGTGTGTGTGTATGCATACACATATATATGCATATATATTCATGTATATACATGTGTATGTATATATATATATATATATATATATATATATATATATATATATGGCAATAAAATAATCATCTTCAAATCCCCTTGAAACTTATTAGACAAGATGCTGTAAAGCATAAAGAACTAACATGGTGATGAGTACTCAGGTACCTTTTTAGAATTTCAGAAGCAACAAAACCAAACATGTGTGTGAATATGTCTTTAAAAGGAAAATCAACAAAATATGTCCCTTTTAATCTTCTACTTGTTTTGAAATTGCCACATGATCTTATTTCTTTCTCAGTCTTTGTTTTTCCTGTCACCATGGGTAGGATAGAGAAGAGAAAAGCTGTAGGACTTAAAAATATAACACTTGTCCTTATGACTTTGATGAAGCCCTCAGAGAAATGAAACACCTTTAAATATGTTATAGAGCCAAATACAAGCTTAAATACAGTTTGTTAGAAGATATTTAAAATGTGATTTATCTGCTGTTAATCTCTTAACCTCCCCTGCTGCATATTGTCACCAAACAGGGAACAATCTGGAAAGCTTTCAGAATCTGTCACCTCTGCTGTAAACATCTCAGATTCAAGTCCCCGGTGCTTGTTCAGAAAAGTCCTTGATCCTCCCAGTGGCAGCTTCTGTACTTCAAGAACAGAAAGAAGGCTGATGGCTGGCAACTGAATGCAAATATTTTTAAAGGAGAAAAGGATATTTGGATACAAACAAAAGAAAGTGTTAAGAAAACTAAATATGTGTAGCTATTCCTTTAAATAACAGCTATACTTTAAAGTATATGTACCTATTTGCTCTAGTGAAGGACTCAGCATCTTCAATTTCAACAAGAGCTCATATATTTTATTTATTTATTTATTTATTTATTTATTTATTTATTTTTGAGGACAGTGTCACTGACCCTCATATGTGGGACCCGAACCGGGGCCCCTGGCTTCCCAAGCCAGCGCTTAACCACCGCGCCACTCGGCCGGCCCGTACAAAAGCTCATATAAATGAGTTGGAAAAAAGTCTGTTTCAACCTGATCAAAATTAGATAATGACATTCATTTTTACTTGTCTCTCCTTTCTGGTAATTGTTCACGACTATCTTTTCTGGAAGACCCTCCTAGGGGTATTTGCTTCATATTCAGGTCCTCAGTCTACGATATGAATATTCCCAAGGAAATTTTTGGGTATGTCTAAGAGCTAGTTTTCTTAATAGCAAACCTCACCACTTTTTTCCTACTGAAGGTACCTAATGGATGAGTTTATTAAATTAAAAGAAACAAACAGGAAAAAAAAGCCTTATCAACTTCAAAGCATACATATACTTACATCCAACTTTGGCTCTGTATCCAATTTTGTACCTTCTAGGAAAATATGTTCTTTTAAAATTTAGATAACATTTATGATACATCATTTCAGTCAAAATAAAAGATGATCATTCTGCATGGTGTTTTTTTTTTGGTGGTGTTAAGAGTTATGATTATAAAAGATACGCAATTAGATACTTTCTGCCTTTAGTCATACTTGAAACTTTGCTATATATTTTTTTTCTTATTATTGTCTTAAACCACTGAATAATTCACTCATCATGAATTCTGATAATGTATTTAGAAACCAAGACTATACATAGTGAAGTCAGTCTGCTTTACTACTGTCTGTCTGGCGATCTTTTATTCATCATTGTTTACCCTGTACCTGCAATGGTTCTTTACATATAGAAGATACCAATAAATATTACCCAATGATGAAGGGATAAAGAAATGGAGCTACCTATAAATTTACTTCAGGGAGTTTGCCTAATCCCCGGTGTCACTCACCAAGTAAGTACTGGACCCCTACAATGTGTTAATTCTGAGATTCTATGGCAAGGTGCCATAATGAAACACAGTGTCCTAGTTGACAAAATTTTGACAAGCAGCTTCAATAATCACTCCTACAGAGATAGCACCGAGAGCTACAGGAGCATGCTGGGAGGCATCACACACAGGCTGGGCCAGAGAAAATAGATATACAATATAAACTGAAATTTAAGACATAGTATGTATAATTCAGGTGAGGAGAGATGGAGAATAGAAGTGGTGATGGGAGGCAGGCATAGGGGTAGAATTCATCAGGCAAAATAAACAACATGTGGGAAAAAACACTGGAGAAAAGATATCATGCAGAATTTTTAAATATTTTTATGTAGCTCAGTATGTCTGGAGAATAGAATTGTGAAGAGAGGAGTGAGGGAAGGCTGTGGAGGTGAGCAGCAGCCGGGTCTCCAATGTTAGGAAGGGACAGAAAACTTGACACACCACTTTGAAGGTCCCTAGTCAGGTTTGACAATGGGAAAGCCATTAAGGGCATTCCGTTTGGACTGTGAGTTCCAGGTTATGTCTTCCTGGCCGCCTCTAAAATATCATCTTAGATTAGGGTGTGTTGCCTGATGCAACAGAGCTCTCTTCAAGCCTGTGTTTCTAATAGCTAGAAAAAAACCTATGGAAGCAATGTCTTCAATAGATTCCCAAGGCCTCGACTGCATACAGAGCGGTATATATATATATATATATATATATATATATATATATATACACTTGATGATACGTATTTGTGAACTTGCCCTGCTTTGGATCTGATGGGTGCTCACTATTTTTGCATGAAACTCCCTCACTATCATTGCTCTCTACAGATGGATGTAAGAGTGCAAATATGGGGGGCTGAATATTGTCTCATTTAGAGAATCTGGCCTTCTGGCCTTCCTACTCCTCTCCTCTTCAGTATTGTTCTATTGTGGACGCTCACAGTATCTCACAGATCCAATAGTGTCAGAACACATGCTGTCCATGACATACAAGGATGCTGCATGAAATCTCATCATGATTACAAATTTGGCTCTCTCTTCTCTGAGCTTCTTCTCTCAATGTGGTTGAATTCAGAACAGCTTAAATTTCCTACATTCTTCAAGCACTGTGATATTTGCTTACCTCATCCTCAAAACTCTGACCAACCTCTCCTGAAGACAGTTTTGTTTAGATATGTGGAAAGAAGCCAGTTTATTTTTATACAGCAGAAGAAGCAAGACCAAGAGCTAAAAAACTGATTTATCATTTTATTTTGTTTTTTAACTCAGGGTAAAAGTAAAGTCTGACAGGCGTTTATCCACATTGTTAAAATGAAGACAAGAAATGACAAGTGGCTCCAGAGGAACTGATTTCAGATTGTTTAAATCTGGACCAGTCAAGGGAAAATTTCTACTAAAAAAACTTTCATCGAATATGCCATGTCTCTCAAAAGACATCCTTATATTTAAGAATCTTTTTTTTTTAATGCTAATAGGTCATTGCAGTATGCTGAAGCAGTTTGTAATAATAGAAAAAAACAAGACAGTTTTAGGAGCAGGTGTGATGGTCTTGGATAATTGAAAAGCCTCTGTCCATAAAGACAGATGAGCTTGCTTAGCAAGAAAGAGTTTAATTTGGGTCTGGAGTCAATCAAGAAGTGATTACCAGCTCTGTGTAAAGAGCCTATCTATTACTTGCTGAGAAAAAAAAAAAATGGGATTTAGACTGAGCAGAATAGAAGGCTGCCAAAAAGCTATTTGGAATTTTAAGAATGAAGGAAAATGTACTGAGCACAAAAAAAATTTTTTTCCCTCCTGGGCTTTAAACCACCCAGACTGGACAGGGGGAGTCAGAACATTGTAGAAGTAGAAACTGCACTGTGCAGACAGGCTTGAGGTCTTAGCTTGGATTCTAATTGCACGATTCTAAGAAAAAAAGAGTCTTGGTTGGGCCTTATATTTCTCACCCACAAAAATGAATAACTGAACTATAGTTTTCAAGCTCTAGTCTATGAGTTTCAGAGAAATAAGAACTATGTGTTTCTTCTTAGCCTAGGTAAGCAGGAGGACCTGGGACCCAATAGGCACCCAATAAATAATTCTTATGTGAAAGGAAATCTATTATGGAAAACCTATTTCTTAATAGAAAAACTCATATTGATCCATGTATATGCTTAGAGATTAAAATAATTCCCAAAAGATATTGATAATTACATTGAATTATTAGAATATCAAATTACTTAACTGAAGGAACTACACACAATTCAAAATACTAAGCTTAATTGAGATAGCACTTCGACATAGAACCCAATTAATAAGTTTGACCAACATTTTTCAACAGATTTGCCTGGATATCAATTTAGTTTTTTTTTGTTATTTTTGTTTTTTGTGTTTTTTTTATAGCTGAGCCATCCTGCCACCTGTTGGCAGCTCAACAGCAACTCAACTCGGGCTGGCCTCAAACAGCTGTTGCTCAGAGCTCAGCTCGCACTCTTGAGCGAGCTCTTAACCAACTGAGCCAGTCGGCCAGCCCAAGGATGTCAATTTAAATAGGCATCTTGTGCAGGAAGTGAGATTGTTTCAGCTGAGACTTCAATGATAAAAATGGTCAACAGCCAAATAACTTAAGAATGAGACCAAATTATTGGTTGCAATGAAGCCTAATTGCAATTTTTTTCTGAAGCTACCATCCAGATATGAAAAAGAGAGAGGGATTGGTAAAAATTATATTTGTATAAAATTTCTATGCGATTTATTTTCTGCAAATTTTCATGTTACTCTGATGCCCCTTTCAAAGAAATAGAGTATGGCACTAAATCATTTATGACACTTAATACAACCAAATGACTATAAACACAGGTGATGGCCCCAGAGGTGGTCAAAACATAACCTGGCAGGAAGAGACAATAACAGAAGGAATGGAAAAAAATCTTTGGAAATATTTCAACCTCTCCAAGTGTTTTTCCTGGTTAATACCTTGATTTCTGACCATTCTTGCATTGTAAATAATTCACTGATGTTGATGGTAATACAACCATTTACCAATGAAAGAGATTATTAAAAACAAACGTAAAATATTGGGTTGTCGGGAAAGTCATGACACATTTTTTCATAGAAAAATAGAAAAATACATCATAACTTTTCCAATGCCCCAATATATTTGCGGGGAAAGCAAAACTCTAAGAAAGACACAACAGATTATATGACACACACACAGAAGACTTATGGGCTTCCTTTGAATTTTCCCATATCCAGAGTTTTAAATGTAGGTCTAGAAGTTGAAGCAAGACTGTTTAAACTACTTAGTGACTTTCTTGAGAAGTAAGACTGAAGCTCTTTTACATGGAGTTTTACTGTTTCTACATCAGGTATAACCTCACCTCAAGCTTTTTGTTTTTAAAATATTAAAATAGCCTAAAGATTCAATTTGGTTTGTAAAGATTCAATAAAGTGAAAGATGGGTCATACTTTTCTCTTTGCTCATAGGAAACGTTGAGTGGTAAATATTTTCATAATAAAGCCTATGGTAGCTTCTACTAGAAAAGGCTGAAAATGAAAGTTTGAAAAATTTTAGCCTGTAGATAACATTGTGTCCCCATCTATACCAACATGAAAAGAATAGGGTTATCACCTTGAGTCAAATCGCTGTTTATTTTCTAAATACATTATATACACAAACATGTGGTGATGTTTGGGTACCCATTCCAGAATGGGTCTAATTCAATTAGAGTTAGTCCTGATGTAGGCTGTCAACATATGGCAGCTCTGCATTAATTCCTCAGGATCCCAGCTTTTTACCTCTTGTTTCTGTGTCATGAGGAGTTTCCATTCCCAAGGTTACCTGATATTCCAAAATGGCCCCTTTGCCTCCAGTTATTATGTCTGCATGGAACTGAAAGAGAAAGATATGCCTCCTCTTTAAGAGACACTTCCCATAAGATGCATACAGTACTTATTCTTATGTTTCATTGGCCATAAATTAATTATAAGATTACACCTGACAGTAACCATAGTTGGAAAATGCAATCTTTATAAGAAGCAGCCACATGTCCTTATAAATATATAGATTACGGGAGACAACTATTATAGCAGGCTACAAAAAAAAACTTATTTTTCAAATGAATTGTCAATATATCTGTTATTAAAGCTACACAAGACATAATGCCCTCATAGCTATTGCAATCAAGTTGTGTTGAATACAGGCCTGTCTTTTAATCATCAACATTTGAACCCATTCTTAAACTCCTTGATTAATGACACTAATGCCTAGACATTATGTCTCTCTAAGGGTCAGTGAATTTGGTTTTACTTTCAAAAGCAAACATTCCCCCAAATCCATCTCATAAATGCATTCCATTAATCATAAAGGAAACTAGGTCAGAATTTCAAATTTAGCACAACCACAAAACCATTTCAAAATTAATATTCTTCTAACAAAGAATCAGTAAGTCCATTATATTCAAAAGGGCAATACATGTCAAATTCTATCATAGCACAGTACATCAGCAGCATTTAACACAGTTGATTATTCTTTTCCTCTAAAAATATTCTTCACTTCTTTTCCATGACACCATACTCTGCTGGTCATTCTTTGTATTCATCAGTCTCTCATTCATCCTTTTTTTTGTTGACTCTGCTTTGTTTCCCTGACCTCAAAACACTGGAATGACCTAGAGCTCAGTTCTTAGAGATTTGCTTATGTATACACATATACACAGTCATTCCCTTGGTAATACCTTCTACTTTTATGACTTTAAAAACAGTCTGCTAGTGATTCCAAAATTTATATGTGCAGCTTCAATCTCCCCTAAATTTCAGACTTGTATATCTAACTGCCCTCTCAGTATCTCTGTTGGGTGTCAAAAGGGCATCTCAAACTTATGTCCATATAAAGTCTTCTGATTCTCTTCATCTCAAACTACTTCTCCATAATCTTTTTAGTTTATATGAATGGTACCTCCATCTTTCAGTGTCTTAGTTGGAGAAATCTTGGAGTCATCCTTGATTCCTTTTTCTTTTTTTTTTTCTTTTCACTCCCACATCCAATCCAATGGCAAAGTATTTGGATTTTCCACCCCAAACATCCAGAGACTAACCACTTCTCATTAGCTCCCCTGCTGCTACCCTCTTTCAAGTCACTATCACCTCTAGCCTGGTTTACTGCAAAGTTAAGGGAGACTTGCTAGTCTTCAAATGCCATGGTTTGCTCTCTGCCTTTTCCCATTTCTCCATCATTGGCCCTACAGCCTATCTCTCCAGGGCAGCCACATCAATCTTACAATATTAAAACATAATCAGATCATGTTAGTCCTGTTATGAAAACTTCCCAGTGCTTCCTTCTTTCATTCAGAGAATTACTCTCCACTATGATGTCCAAAGCCTTATAGGATCTGGTTGCCCATTATCACTTCTCATCTCCTAGCACTCTCCCCTTGTTCACTCATGTCAGCCACAATTACTTACTTGCTGTTTCTTATTCACATCAAGAATGCTCAGACCTCAACGATTTTGTTCTTGTTCTCTCTCAAAACTTCGTGCCCCATATGTCCACATGGTTAAACCCTCACCTCCCGTCTTTCTCCAATGTCACCTTCCCAGGAGGGTATTATATGACCCCTTGTTTAAAATTAACCCCTCACCTACCCAACAATCTAAATCCCCTTTTCCTCCCTTATTTTCCCTCTAAGCTCTTTTCACCAACCAACAGCTCTTGGCATGATGTAGTTGATTTCTGTCTCTCCAAACTAAAATTAAGCACTGTGAAAGTATGCATTTGGGGGGTTTTTACTTACTACATCTTTAATGCCTAGAACAGTACTTAGAATATAAAAACACATCAGAATTTATCAAACAAATTAATAACGTGTTATATCTTAACTTAAAAAGCATAAAACATTGCCTGTGTGAACTCATATCTACTGTTCTGTTTACTATGCCAGATTCATAATTAATGGAGACTTGCTGATCTATAAATCCCCATGGTTTGCTCTTTGCCTTTCCCTATTTTTGTTTTATGTATGTAGTAGTAACAGAGCAGTTGAATAAGAATCCACATGGGGGCCTGACGAGTGGCGCGTTGGTTAAGAGCTGGCTTGGGATGCCAGCAACCCCAGTTCAGATCCCACATATGAGAGCCAGTGACACTGCTCTCTAGAGCTAAGGTGGTGAACAACAGCTCCACCTGGAGCTGGGCTGCTGTGATTTCCAGGGACGGCATAGCTGCAGCCCCTGCTGCAGTGGGCTGCCATAGGCTATAGTGAGTGGCCGGCAGAAAGTGTGAGTGGCTAGCAGCAAGTGTGAGCTGCCAAGAGCCACTGTGAGCGGCTGTCCAGAGGTGGGCGGCCGATCTGCCTCACCCAGGAAGAGTGCAATGACAATACCAACATGGGCCAGTAAAGCAATGTCCTCCACAACTAGGCTGAAGAAGAAAAGGATAGCAACTTGTCTGTTCCTCTTCCCCAGTTCCCCAAAACTGTTCCCCTCCCCCAATTCCCCAATAAAATCTTCTTTAAAAAAAATTTAAAAAAAAGAATCCACATGGGACTAAATATTTGCTCTTTTGAGAGTTTGCCAATGTATGCATTTTAATTGTCCTGTTACACATGGCTGAATGAATGAAGTGATTCACCATGATTAAATCTCTTTCGATTATACAGGAATAATGCAGCATTCTTACACTCTTCCTTGTCTTTCAAGATTATTTGGTGTATATTCTCTTTCTGTTTGCATTCAATCTTCTACTTTTTGGTTGAGTCTTTTTTTGTGTGTGTATTTTTCCCTAGATTAAGAAACATCTTGTGTATGCCCATGTGAGACTAAAAAGTTATAGAAAGCCTAAATATAGGTAAGATTTATTCCTGTATATTGAAACCATTTTCTGGTATTGCAGCACATGTGAGGGTCTACTGGACAATATGCTTTTATTTCATTTATAGCCATACTGAACAGGAGTGACAATGTGAAAATGAATAGAGTTTACTCCTTTTCAGTTTGAGAAATTGCATCTGACATGAAGTGAAAGGAAATATGTGGGAGTGCTAAAACCAAAAAGAAGGAGGAGGAGGCAGGGGGAGAAGAGGGTTGGGGAGGAAGAGAAAAAGAAAAAGAAAACCAGTGAAATTTGTCAAAGACAGAAAATTGTCATTTCTTGCCCATCTCCTGAAGAAAAAAATATGTATTATTTTTTAATAATTAAAAATGTCAGAATTGCTTGTAAGTTACATCTTATAGTTTACTTTGTATAGTATTATGTTTATTATGTTATATGTTCTCAAATCACTAAAGGTAATATTTTACAATCATTAATAATATAAACTCTGTTTCAAGAATATGTGATATTAAAACAATGACAAGAAAACTCATAAGTGGGCATGGCACTTGAAACAGCTCTTGATTTAGAAATAAATTCCTGACCAATACTGCACTATAAGTTGGTAGAATAAAAAAGCTTACAAACAAAGTAAATTTAAAGACAGTGAGGATGTATAAATATGGTATGGTAAAGAGCTATTTTTCTAGTTAGCCTCCAACATCTCTTTTTCTTCTCCAGTTAATAATGCCCTGTATTTCTTTTCCAGAACCATTATTTCTCACAATCTGTATATGAAGCATAGATTTTACTCCTTTCCTGGTTGTTATGGACTGTTGGTATGTCTCCCAAATCCACATGTTGAAGCCCTAAAATCCTGGTGTGGAGCCTTAGGGAGATTAGGTTTAGGGTTAGATGATGTCATGAGGGTGGAGTTCTTTATATAGGAGTAGGGTCTTTATAAGATGAGGAAGGGAAAGGAGAAAGGGAAGGAGGGAGGAAAGGATGGAGAGAGATGGAGAGAGAGAGGGGGAGAGAGAGGGGGAGGGGGTGAGGGGAGGGAGAGAGAGAGAGAGAGAGAGAGAGAGAGAGAGAGAGAGAGATTTCTCTCTTCACCATGTGAGAAGAATAATACAGAGAGAAGGTGGCTGTCTGCAAGCCAGAAGAAGACCTCTCACCAAAACCCAACCCTGCTGACACCCAGATCTCATACCTTAGGCTTCTAGAACTGTGAGAAAATAAATTTCTGTTGTTTACGTCACTCAGTCTATAACTTTCATGTGTATTTGAGTTAAGTCTAGCTAATCTGTATATTACATCCTTCTGGCCATAATGACTGAATCACAGAAGATTATTTGTCATAATTCAAATCATTAAGAGTTAGATCCAGATATTTTTAGAATTCCCTTAGCCTTTTCAGCTAGGTTTTCTCATCTGAATCACAGCACAGAAAAATGATTTCAATGGCTACTTACTCAATTCTCCCAAAGATAGTAACCTACAATTACCATCCAAGATGCTGAGGAATAAAAGTTAATTGATCATGTGCAGTATATCCATAGCCTTTAGCCAATGAGTGCCTGAAGGCATCAGTAGTTAAATCTCTCACATTTGAATTCCAGTTAAGAAGGGTTCCCTTCCTGGGAGTGTGAGATTAGAAGAGTGTAAAGCTGGAGCCACTAGGATCCCATGGCCTTAAAGAGGAAGCATACAGGCAATAGATCAGAGCCAGGGGCTAGAGAAAGAATAGTGCATGAACATATACTCACAGATCATGTCATATCTGAATGTGGCACCACACCTATAATATTAGTTATTAAAACCAAACACTTCATTTTAGCTTATATCCACTTGAGCTGGATTTTCTCAGACTTGCAATAGAGGTGCTAATGGATATACTTACATATTTCAGCTGAACTTTGAAAAAAGATGAAACTGCATTTTCTTTTTTTTTTTTTTTAGCTGAACCATCCTTCCACCTGTTGGCAGCTCAGCGGCAGCTCAGCTCGGGCTGGGCATTGAAATGCTGTTGCTCAGAGCTCACCTCGCACTCTTGAGCGAGCTCTTAACCAACTGAGCCCCTCGGCCGGCCCATGAAACTACATTTTATATTTTAATTAAAAAGTGTTTACTTTTAGATGGTAAGAAGACAACGTTCTCCTAGACAAGAAGAAATTGGGAAAGAGATACACAGAGGCAGCACGTATGTGGCAAAAACCAAACAAATACATCAGCCACCTCTACCCTGCCCCAGGCCTTATTATAGTTTCTGGCTTCTCTGGTGTTCTCTGAAGGGAAAACATATTTTTAAATACTGGGACAGAATTTCTCTAGTCCTCTCTGTGTAATGGGTTAGGGTGGTGTTGGTATGAGGGTCAGAGATGGGTAAATGTTTACATAAGGCCATCTGTGCCACCTCATTAAGACTTGCAATATGCCCAGTAGCCATCTTTACAATGCAAAAGTTCTAGACGCAGCTTTGGTACTTTCGCAGCAGCTCCAAGAAGAAGGAAAAATGTCCCATTCAAGAAGCTCTTCACAGAGCCAGCCGAGTGGCTCAGTCGGTTAAGAGCTCACTCACTCAAGAGTGTGAGCTCTGGGGCCGGCTGAGTGGCGCGGTGGTTAAACGCTGGCTTGGGAAGCCAGCGGTCCTGTTTTGTCCCACATATGAGGATGTGAGGGCCAGTGACACTGCCCTCAAAAAACAATAAAATAAATAAATAAATAAATAAATAAATAAATAAATAAATAAATAAATAAATAAATAATAAATAAATAACAAAGAGTGGGAGCTCTGAGCAACAGGGTCTCCGGTTTGATTCTGGCCTGCTGAGCAGCCACTGAGCTGCCAACAGGTGGCAGGATGGCTCAGCTAAAAAACAAACAAAGAAAAAAGAAGCTGTTCACAGATGATTTGTAGAATAAGAATAAAATCAGAAGACATATAAATTATACTTTCTTAGCTATACCAGTCCAGAAACTAAAAAGAATAGAGTGACAATAATGCAAACCTATTCTATATTGTAAGGTATCAAGCCAGCCTCCAAGCCTCCCCTAATTATATCTGAGTATCTCCCAGGGGGTTGGGCATCTTGATCTTTACTTCTTCTTCTTAAAATATAGTAATGAATATGGTAAAAGAGATCTGAGGCCTCAGAGAGCAATAGTAAAAAGGTCAGACTTTGGGTTCAAATCCCAGTTCCATCATCATCAGTTAGTACAGTGGGGATGGCAGCATTTTCCTTATAAAGTCAAAGTGACTCAATAAGATTTCAATGTTAGAGACTTAACATAGTGCTTGGCACATTGTACATGGCCAATTACTATTTGCTAAAAGTCTTATTATAGGGGCTGGCTGAGTGGCTTAGTTGGTTAAGAGCTTGCTCAAGAATGTGAGCTCTGAGCAACAGGGTTGCCAGTTTGATTCCCAGCCCGAGCTGAGCTGCCAACAGCTGCCAACAAAAAAATGTACTATTATAGTTGTATTGACTCCTACCTCAGTGTTTTTGTTAAGTACTAAAAGCACAGAAAATTTAAACTTTTCTACAGGTTGCTGAAAGTGCTACTTATGAAGCAATTATTTAGAAGAGAATAAGAAACACCCTGCTGAGCCCAGTGAAACATAAAATCAGAGAACATAATAAGAAATATGTTGTTTTAAACCACTAAGTTTCGAGGTACTTTTTATAGCAATGGGTAACTAGAACAGTAAATATTTGTCTTTTTATTGCTAGTGTAAATAAGATATTTTTCTTTTTTCCCCTTCTATTTTATTTGCTTATTTGAATATGGGAAGGCCATTTTGTACATTATTTATATATTAACATTTATTTTATAAATTAAAAGTTCAAGCAGCCACTGTGTTAAGCTCTCCTATTATTTTAAATTGATTTTAAGTTAATTTTCAGGTTTCCCATATATAAAATCAGTATCAACTACAAAAAATTTTATTCTTTATAAAATATTTACACTTATTTTATTTGCATGTCTAATTATATTGGGCAGTACATTTAGAACAAGGGTAAAATATGGTAGCAATATTGGGCTCATGTTTTATTTCCAGCCTTTATGAAAATGCTTCTTGGTGTTTCATCTGGCTTTAAACAAAATCACTACAGGAAAATTTCCCTCTATTCTTATTGTATTTCAAGTTTTTAAGTAGCTTTTTTAAATATCAGGAATAAATATTAAGAATTACCAAATTTTTAAGCATCTTGTTCAGCCATTCTGGAATATTATTTCAGATGAATCTTTTTAATATATATAACAATTTAATTTATTTTATTGCTCAATCTGAGAGTCTTTTCCTATAATAGGTGATTTCTGTTGTTTACACTTATTGTCATAAACAAATATGTTTGGTTGAGTTTGGTCATTTTGTGTTTTAAATATTTTTTTTATTTTCATAATGTTTGGTATACTGTCTATATTATCTTTTTTGAGTGTTACTTTTTCCCTATCTTATTACACAGAAGATTTATAGAATGCTCTCAATCTTCTCATAGAAACTATTTACACTTCAAATCATATAAGTAAATCATTACTGACTTAACTCTCAAAAATTTTTAAATATAAAACTATAATGATAGGAAAATATACTTTTATATTTTCTCCCACATTCTCATTTTCTGTCCATCCCCCAATATGTTATATAAGCATTTGCTATGTTTGTCTAGATGATGTCATTTATATTCTTATGGATCCAAAATTTATTTTCATTATTATTTAGTCTTATATAGTATTTTTTCTTATAGTTTCATCATTCCTGAGACCCTAATTTTCCTGTGTCTTTTGGTTGGCTGAGTTTGTAGTCAGGGACTTATGGGTGTTATAAACCTGAGCTCTTGCATACTTCAGAAGATATTTGTTCTTTGCAAGATGAGGGCAAGTACTATTAGCAAAAGGGGTAATCAAGGATTCCCTACTGTTTTTAGCTTACAAAATGATTGTGTTTACAATTTGTACTTAGATAAACAGTGAGGAAAAAGACAATTTTTTGAACAAATATTTTTAACTACAGCATATAGTTGATATTTCCAATAGAAGATATAGATCTGCAGTTCAGTAGACAGATCAGACTTGGAAGGTAAAGGTTATTACAGAGTTGTTAGCATATAGGGAATAATTGAATTTATTAGGAAAGATGACCAAAAAAAAACATACAGATAACTGATAGACTTCTGTATAATATAATTTAAAACAGAAGTGGAAGAGAGAATTTAAGTGAGAAAGATTAGAAACCAGTCAGACGTAGGACAAACTTCAGGAGAGGCTAGTATCATGGAAGTCAAGTAGAAGAAAATGTTTCCAAAAGCAAGGTATAATCACCCAGGGTAAATACTACACATATACAATAAGTTAAGAGTTGGCTAGGGAGTGTGAGCTCTGAGCAGCAGAGCCACCGGTTCAGATCCCACATGGGCCAGTGATGCTGCGCCCTCTACAGCTAAAATGGCGAACAATAGCTCAACCTGGAGCTGGGCTGCCATGAGCGGCTAGTGATGGTGTAGGCTGCAGCCCCTGCTGCAGTGGGCTGCCATGAGCTACTGTGAGCCACCATGAACGGTAGTCCAATGGCCAGTGACCGACTCCCTCAGCTAGGAAGAGTGCCATGATCATAATACCAACATGGGCCAGTAAAGTGACATCCTCCATAACTAGCCTGAAGAACCAAAGGACAGCAACTTGTCTGTCCCCCTTCCCTGATTCCCCAACACTGTTCCCCTCCCCCAGTTCTCCAGTAAAATCTTTAAAAAAAAAAAAAAGGAAAGAAAAAAGAATGACTAATAGTATGGTCTAGTACAAAGTTAAATATGTAAATATGTAAAGTTAAACATGTAAATATCAGGAATTTTTAGTACAAAGTTGTACCTTCGTTGATTACCTTTAGTCACTGGTTCTTCATTAGAACAGTTTAGTAGAGTACAATGGGCAAACATTAGATTGTAATAGCATTTAACGGTAATTAATATCTTGTAAAGAGAGAGAGAATGTGAAAGAATTGAAATATGTAAATATCAGGAATTTTTGCCCCATTCATTTGACTTTTAGATTCCAGAAAATTATGAAGGAAATTGTAAAATAAAAGCTTGGTTTGGCTGTATAAAATTAATATTACTTACCCTCATTAATGCAAACTGCCTATCATTAATGGATAATTACCAAGTATAAAATATCTACAATGCATATTGTCAGCATGATTGTTTTGTGGAAAGTTATTTAATTAAATCTAAACCCTTTTCATGAAGCCTCAGTCTTCATGGACTCATGGAACATTACTTTGTACAAGATTTTACAAAGACATAGAAAGATTATAAGCTCCTAGTAAAGTCCTTGTTGTACAAAAGAATGAGTCAGTGGTTTGTCAAGTCCAGGAATTGTAGTTCATGTTACAGTCTAGCATAAACATTAAACATTTGCTGTGGAGAATTCCATGTTAAATCATGGAAGTATAATTTTTCTAGGAATCTGAGGTGCAAGGACAAAAAGGTATAAATACTGCAGCCTCTTCCCCACCACACTGCCACCATCACTCCTAACCTCACATTCACCCGCCACTTCACCAAATAGAGACTGTTCACAGGAATGGCAAATAAACATTTTCTTGAGACAAGAGGCACTTGGCAAAGAATCTAAACAAAAGCAACAGAATCATTCACGTTTTTGAAAAGGGAAATGATGCTATTGAGACAATAGCCAGAAAGGAATATCTACTTATATGATTATATAATCTATCCCTCAGCCCCCTGAGTGACTTCATTTAATCTAATGGAGACACTTATTTTTCTGCTTTCAGTTCAAAACTTTTATGAATTTTGTAGTTACAAATTTGTAAAGTTTTTAAAGCACTTCTGCTTATATCTGAACTATGTCCACTGTCAGTAGTTACAAGATTGGTTGGTTGGTTGATTCTGTCATTAATTAAAAAGGAAAAGAACTGATAATTTTTTGTTCTTGTTGTAATAACACCCATGGGTTATACACGATTACTTAATTATGGTGCTTTTTCTATCTTAAAGTAATCGAGAGGCCTAAGAATAACAACAGAGCAACTGTTTTCCTAAATATGATCTTCTGGATATTAACTCTTCCATACTTATTACATTAATATTAGGTTGAAGCACATGAAATTGCCACTTTATATGTCAAAAACTGTCAAATATTAGTAATTTCATTTGCTTCATTAATAAGCAATTGTAATTTCACTATCATGATCTCTCATCACACATTTTGCAGCATCCATCACTAGCCTGCAGCTCTTTCTCCCTTTTTCATGAATTAAAGTCTATTAATTCTTGAGATTTCAGTATAAGTGATGCTTCCACCTAGAAACCTTCCTGGGCCTTTGACTTAGTCCATTTGAGCTGCTGTAACAAAAAATACCATAAACTGGGTGGTTTATAAACAACAAACAATTATTTCTCACAGTCTGGAAACTGGGAAGTCCAAGTTCATGACACTGGCAGACCCAGTGTCTGGTGAGAGCCTACTTGCTCATTAACACCCATCTCTTCGCCACGTGCACTCACATGGTGGAAGGGCAGAAGATCCTTCTGGGGCCTCTTTCATAAGGACATTAATTCTATTCATGAGGGCTCCAGCCTCATGACCTAATTACCCCCTAAAGGCCCTACTCAAAATATCATTACATTGGGAATTAGGTTTCAATATATGAATTTTGGGAGAGCACGAACATTCAGGTCATAGCAACCTCTATGGTAATTCAAATCTCTCTACCGTGGACATTCATACACACTTCGTTTATATCATATGTAACAGCTTGCCATCAGACTTTAAGCAACATGAAAGTAGAAACCATGCTTGCTTTTGTTTATCATTTTATCTCCAGTAACTAGCACTATTTGGCATGTAGCATGTGCCAAATAATTGTGAGGTGGATGAAATAAATGATCTTAAAAATAAAATGCTTTCATATGCAATGAAATTACTCTGCACTTACAAATTTATACTTAATAAAATTACAATATAGCATCGAAAAAGTAAAAGTGCCTTATACACAAAAGTCTCAGTACTTGGAAAATGGATGTTTATTTTTCCAGTCTGTAATATTTTTTATTTCAAGAATATATACGAGGTCTGACAATTAAGCTTGCAAACTCATCTAGGAAAAGTGCTACATACCTCATTGCAGAATATCACTATGGTCACCTTCGATGCCAGTGCCTAGTCCACCCTTAAAGCAATTTTGGAACTCTTTATGGAATGGCCATCAGAGCTGTGTCATATTATCCTTGATGTCCTGAATGTCATCAAAATGTCTTCCTTTCAATATTTCCTTTATCTTTGGGTGAAGAAAGAAGTCATTGGGGGGCAGGTCAGGTGAGTAGGGAGGGTGTTAAAATGTAGTTATTTGTTTACTGGCTAAAAGCCCCTCACTGACAGTGCAGCACGAGCTGGTGCATTGTCATGATGCAAGAGCCATAAATTGTTGGTGAAAAGTTCAAGTCATCAACTTATTCAGGCAGCCTTTTCAGCACTTTCAAATAGTAAACCTGGTTAACTGTTTGTCCAGTTGGTACAAATTCATAATGACTAATGCCTCTGATATCAAGAAATGTTAGCAACATCGTTGCAACAAGTTTGCGAACTTCATTGTCAGACCTCATATTTTAGATCTTAAAATGTTTCAGTTATCTTAAATGGGACAAATATATTTCTTTTGTCCAAAGCTTTTTAATGGTTTTTGGAACCTGAAGTTATTAAATTGCTGTATAACCAAAGTTTTACTCATTACTAAGTTATAATCAATTCTAATAGGTTAATTTAAAAACACTCTGCTCACATATTCAAAGGGCTCAAAATTCAATAAGATATACAATAGAACAATTACATAGATAAACAAAATCTCTTAGAAATCACTATATGCCAGACTAGGTAAGTCCGTATCTACTCCTGAGAGAGTCATCAAAGAAGAACATTAATCAAGCGAACTGAAAATTGAATACAATTAATGGCTTAGAAAATACAAATATTCTATCAACTAAACTGAAAAATGGCTGAGTCTGCATTGCATAGTAAGAATTCAATTAAATCAGAATAATTTTGGCAAATATTTGGAAAGCTTTGAGCATTTTCCAGCTATATTAGGAGTCCCCACCAAATAAACATACAGATACTGATAGATACATAGAATAAACTGCCCCACTCTACAGGAGCTGGAGGCTCTGCTTTGCCTATATGTGACAGCTGAAAAGAAGAATCAAGGTTCCTTCCATGGCCCAGTTTTGAAAATAGTAAAATCTAAATATTTTCCATTTATAAAGAGATGAGTAAAGGTCAAAGGAATGAGAAAAGAAATGAATATAACAAAAATTATTGTATATTTCATACAGCAAAAAAAGAGAGAGGCAGAAAATCAAAGTGGTCTCCGAGGGCAAAACCCAAGTCTTCTGCATGCTTACAGTCCCTTACAAATCACAAATAGTAAGGAATCAATCGATTTTTCAAATGAATGAATCCATAAATGAATTAATGGTTACATATCTTTTTTTACTTATATACCAAGCTTTACTCTTATGAAAAGAAGATCCAAAATCTTACTTTTAATTATAGCACATTAGTCCTTATGGATAATACAGGATAAAAAGGACACACACAAGGGCTGGCCAAATGGCTCATTGGTTAAGAGTTGGCTTGGGAGCACGAGCTCTGAGCATAAGGGCTGTCATTTCAGATCCCACATGGGCCAATGACATTGCGCCCTCTACAGCTAAGATGGTGAACAACAACTTGACCTGGAGTTGGGCTGCCATGAGTCACCGGCTATGGCGTAGGCTACAGTGGGGCTACAGTGGGCTGCTGTGAGCTACTGTGAGTGGCTGGCAGCCAGTGTGAACTACCGTGTGCCTCTGCGAGTGGCCGTCCAAGGACCAGCGACTGATCTGCCTCAGCCAGAAAAGAGCGCAATGATCACAATACCAGCATGGGCCAAGTGAAATGATTTCTTCCACAATTAGATTGAAGAACAAAAAATGACAGCAACTTGTCTGTTCCCCTTCCCCAATTTCCCAATGCTGTTCCCTCCCCCAATTCCCCAATAAAATCTTTTTTAAAAAAAGACACACAAAAGATAATAGTAAGAAAATTTTAGGTACAAGTACTTACTTTTTAAAAAAATGTACTAACTTTTATTTTCCTTTTAGAGATACTTATCTTATGCAAATTATAAAGAGAATAATTTTTTTAAAAAAAAGCAAATATGAATGGCATAATATTTGCCAATAAAAGAACCATGGAAGAACAAAGAAATGGAATAGATGAGAATAAAGTCAAAGCTACTGATGGTGAGCACACTAGAACAGCAGAGTGCCTGAAAATTCTAGCTACTTAATATTCATCCACTGATCAAATGACTCTGAGTCAACAAAATAATTATTTTAAAATGTAAGTACCAGTCTAAAGAGCCCTTTTACAACTAGTTAGTAATCCAATGGACATTTATTGGGCAACTCAATGTCCCACACACTGTCCAACCACTGAAGATACAAACAACATATGAAGACATACCATTCCATGTCATAAACATGGCTTAAGATAGGACAAAGACATATAAACAATGATTTATAACACAAAAAGTTGAACACCATATTAGAGGATGCATAAGGTCTCTACTTAAGTGAAAAGGATCTATCTGTATTAGATCAATGAAGGCAAGAGAGGAGGTGTCATTTGGAATTGGGCCTTGATGGATGAATAAGAATTTTATATATGAATACTAATATCTAATACTTCAGAAACAAAGATAACGAAAATAAGTCCTATATACTCAACCAAGTATGTAACTAAGTGGAGATGACTAGAGTGTATACTGCTGCTGTATCTGCTATTATTAAATGATGTATATTTTACTGTTAGTCCTTCTGTTAATAGTAATTTTGTGCCAAAAGTTCTTTCCTTTTAAGCATTTGTCACAGTCTATATAAGGTATTATATTTTAAAAATATTTTTACTGAAACTTTATATTTCCACTGCTATTTCCCTTAGAAAATCTAGCAAAACCCCTTAGATTTTTCAGAAATTTTCAGAGTTCTGGTCCAAGATGGTGATACAGGAGGGTTCTGTATCACACACTAAGTCTACAGCTACACATTGAGCAATTCCCTATTTCAGAGTTCCCTCTGAAAGAAACTCAGAAACTAGTGGAAAGGCTTATATTCACTGAGTAAAAAAGAAAATACCCACATTAAAATGGGTAGGAGAGGCTGGGACACACCCTTGCCATAAGCCTCAGCCCTGGCACATCAACATGCAATCAGGAGGGAACTTCCAGCTTCTCTGTGCGGAGTAAGAATTTGGACTCAACATCTAATACTCCAACTTTTCAAACTTCCACCTGAAGGATGGGCCCCCAGAACACCTATTTCTAAACTCTATTCTTGGTGAGCACATAAAGACTCATCCCCCCAATGTGGGCTCAGCATAGAGAGGGCAAACACAAAGGCTATCTCCCAGTCTTTCCCAGAAACAGGTCCATTTGCATTCTTTAAGAGCTGCTCCTGAAAGTCTGGTATCCAACCAGCTGGCATTTAGGTGTTGATTGAGATACTTTCCACTGGGACACTGACCAGTCTTGGCATACCTTCAACCACCAGGAGCCACTAAGAACAAAGGCAGCTTGGACAATCACAGAGGTTTGAGAGATCACCAAGGCTGTGGTCCCAGCTGAATGGTGAGGTTCATTTGCTACAGAAGATCACTTTTTCAATACTGATAGAGGTGACTGTTTTATCTAATGCACAAAAACCAACACAGAGTCAAGAAAATAAAGAAGCAAAGCAATGTGTTTCCAACAAAACAGTATAAAACTCTAGAAACAGATCTTAATGAAAACAAGATAAATTATTTACCTGATAAAGAGTTCAAAACAATCGTGATAAAAATGCTCACTGAGGTCAGCAAAACACTTCAGTAACAAAGTGAGAATTTCAACAAAGAGATTAAAAAGAACATAAATCAAACAGGAATCACAAAGCTGAAGAATAACTGGAATGAAAATTCAATAGAGGGGTTGAACAGTAGATTAGATCAAGTAGAAGCAAGAATTTGTGTATGAAAACACAGAGCAGTGAAATTCATCCAATCAGAGGAGAAAAAAGAATGGAAGAGTGAAGACAGCTTAAGAGGCTTATGGGACAACATCAAGTAGACCAATACTTACATCATAAAGGTGGCAGAAGAACAGAGAAAGGGACAGAAAAAGTACTCAAAGGAAAAATGGCTGAAAACTTCCCTAACTTAGGGAACAAAACCAGGCATCCAGATGCAGGAAGCCCAGAGTTCCAATTAAGAAGACACCCCAAACACCACACTGAGACACATTGTATTTAAACTGTCAAAAGTTAAAGATAAGGAGAGAATCTTAAAAGCAGCAAGAGACTAGCACTTGGTGTAAAAAAGGGAACCTCCAAAAGACTATTAGCAGATTTTTCAGCACAAATTTTGCAGGTCAGAAGGAAGTGGCACATTATATTCAAAGTGCTGAAAGAAAAAATAAAACTGCCAACCAAGAAGACTCTTCTCAGCAAAGTTGTCTTTCACAATTGAAAGAGAGATAAAGAGCTGTCCAGACAAGCAAAATCTGAAGGAGTTCATCACCACTAGACTGGACTTACAAGAAATGTTAAAAGAACGTTTTCAACTTAAAATGAAAGGATGCTAATTAGTAACACAAAAACATATGAAAGTATAAATCTTACTGGTAAAACTAGTTGAACTCAAAATACTGTAATGCTATAATGGTGGCGGGTAAATCAGTTATATGTCTAATTTAAAAGTTAAAAGACAAAAGTATAAAACATAACTATGACAACAATAATGTGTTAATGGATTTACAAGGTATAAAGATGTAAATTGTAACACTGAAACAAAATGTGCAAAGAGGGGATAAAAATGTAGATTTTGTGTATGCTTTTAAAGTTAAGTTGTTATCAGACTGTTAGAAATATCTTTTATATAAGACTCATGGAAACCATAAAACAAAAACCTACAGTAGATATGTGAAAGAGAAAACAATCCAATCATACCACTATAAAAAAAATCATCAAATCACAAAGGAAGAGGGCAAGAGAATAATAAATGAACAAAGAAAATACAAAACAGCCAGAAAATAATTAATAAAATGAAGACTCATTCCATGTTGACACAACAGACTGAAAGTTAAGGGATAGAAAAAGATATTCCTCCAAAATGGAAACCAAAAGAAAGCAGGGGTAGCTATATTTATATAAAACAGAATAGACTTTAAGGGCCGGCCGAGTGGCTCAGTTGGTTAAGAGCTCGCTCAAGAGTGGGAGCTGAGCTCTGAGCAACAGCGGTTCGATGTCCAGCCCAAGCTGAGTTGCCGTTGAGCTGCCAACAGGTGGCAGGATGGCTCAGCTAAAACACACACACACACACACACACACACAAAAAAAAAAAAAAAAAAAACACAGAATAGACTTTAAACCAATGACTAATAAGAAACAAAAAAAGGTCATTATATCATGACAAAGGGATCAATCTAACAAAAGGATACAACATTTGTAAATATTTATGCACCCAAATATATAAAGCAAATACTAACAGACCTAAACAGAGAGGTAGACAACAATACAATAAGAATAGGGGACTTCAATACCTCACTTTCAATGACAGATAATCCAGGATAAAAATCCAGAAGAAAACATTATACTTGAACTACATGTTAGACTAGATGGATTTAACAGATATTAGAAAACATACCATCCAACACTAGCAGCATACATAGTCTTCTCAAGACATATGAAAAATTCTCCGTGATCGATCACACATTAGGCCAAAAACAAGTCTTAATAAAATTAAGAAGGTTGAAATCATATCAAGCACCTTGTCCAATTACAATGGTCTGAAACTAAAAATCAATTACAAGAAGAAAACTGAAGAATTCACAAATACACAGAGATAAACAACATGCTACTAAACAACCAGTGAGTCACAGAAGAAATCAAAAGGGGAATCAAAAACATCTTGAGACAAGTGGAAATTAAAATATAATGTACCAAAAATAATGGGATACCAAAAACAGTTCTAAGAAGAAAGTGCATAGCAACAAATATCTACATTAAGAGAAAAGAAAGCCATATTTGAACCTCAATATTGCTTGCTCTATGTTTTGTAATTTTGGTTGCTTAATTTTCCACCTGTACTTGTCTCATTTATCATTGACTGTAAAGTCTGAGAATATAAACATTTTTTCTTGGCAATTCTCTTTGGATTATATTTACTAAGAATATACATTAATGACAATAGCTATTATTATTGAACAATGGCAGGCAATATTTTTGAAATATAAACTTTACAAGGGCAGGTATCTCCACTATGTTCATAATATAGTCCAAAATATCTAGAAAAGTGCCTAACACATACTACATGTTATGAAATATTTATTAACTAAATAGATTTTTCCGTAATACCCATAAATTACAGGGTATTATTGTCCTCACCTTACTGACACAAAAGTTAAGGATCAAAGTGGTAAAGGGACTTTATAAAAGTAAAACAACCAGTGACTGGCAAAGGGAAAATTTGAACCTAATTCAATCCTACAATCTGACTTCAGAGGTGTCACATTACCCACCCACTCACCAAACAAATAGAAAAACCTAAATTTACACCTCAAAGAACTAGAAAAAGAAGAACAAACAAAACCTATACTGGAAAGATACCCCATGTTCATGGATTGAAAGAATTAAAATTGTCAAAATGTCCATATTGCTTAAAGCAATCTACAGATCAAATGCAGTCCCTATCAAAATTCCAATGGCACTTTTCACAAAAATAAAAAAGCAATCTTAAACTTTTATGGAACCAAAAAACACCCAAAATAAAGAGGAACAAAGCTGGAAGAATCATACTTTCTGATTTCACACTATATTACAAAGCTATAGTAATCAAGAGTATGGTATTAGTATAAAAGCATACATAAAGATCAAAGTGACAGATTAGAAAGTGCAGAAATGCAATTAATTTTTGAAAAAGGAGCCAAGAATACAAAATGGGGTAAGAATAGTCTATTCAATAAATTGTGTTGGAGAAACTGGACAGCTACAAGCAAAACAATGGTACTGGACCTCTATCTTACACCATACACAAATATCAAGTTGAAATGGTTTAAAGGATTAAACAAAAAAACTGAAACAAGCAAAACTCCTTGAAGAAAAGATAGGGGTAGACCCCTTAATATCAGTCTTAGTAATATATTTTTTTTTGGGGGGCGGGAATTTCACAACAAAAGCAAAGACAATAAAAGCAATAATTAACATGTAGGACAACCTCAAACCAAACAGCTTCTGCACAAGGAAGGAAACTATCAACAAAATGAAAAGTCAACTTATAGAATGGAAGAAATATTTTTAAATCATATACCTGAAAAGTGGTATATATGCAAAATACACAAGAAATTCTCATACAACTCAATAGCAAAAAAACCTAATAATCCAATTTTTAAAATGGGTAGAGGAACTGAATAAACATTTTTTGAAAGACATACAAATGGTAAACAGGTACATGAAAAGAGAAATGCAAATCAAAACCAAAATGAGATGTCATCTCCCATCTGTAAGGAAGGCTATCATTAAAAAGACAAAAGATAACCAATGTTAGCAAGAATGTGGAAAAAGGGAGCCTTTCTGCCCTGTTACTGGGAATGTAAACTGGTGCCGCCAGTATGAAAAACAATATTAAGGTTCCTCAAAAAATTAAGAATAAGGGCCAGCTGAGTGGCGCGGTGGTTAAGCACTCTGGCTTGGGAAGCCAGCGGCCCCGGTTTGGTCTCACATAAGAGGGCCAGTGACACTGCCCTCAAAAAAAAAAAAAAAAAATTAAGAATAGAACTACCATATGATCCAGCAATCCCACTTCTGAGTATATATCTAACGGAAAAAAATCACCATCTCAAAGAGATTTCTGCTCCTCCATGTTTACTGCAGCATTATCTACAATAGCCAAAACATAGAAACAACCTAAGTGTCCATGGATGGATGAAAGAATAAGGAAAATGTGGCTCATAAATACAGTGGAATATTTTTCAGCCATATAAAAGAAGGAATCTTGCCAATCGTGGTAACATGGATAAACCTTGAGGGCATTATGCTAAGTGAAATAAGTCAGACAGAGAAAAAAAAATTACTGTATGATCTCACTCATATATGGAATCTAAAAAAAACTAAACTCAGAAACAGAGAACAGATTGGTGGTTGCCAGAGGCAGGGTTTGTGGTTGGGGGAAATGAATACAGGTTGTCAAAAGGTCCAAAATCCAGTTACAAGTTCTGGAGAAGTAATATACAGAATGGTGGTTATAGTTAACAATACTGCATTGCATATTTGAACATTTCTAAGAGGAGACCTTAAAAGTTCTCATTGCAAGAAAAAAAATATTGTAACTATGCGAGGTGATTAACGTTAACTAAACTTATTGTGGTAATCATATATAAATACCAAAATACCAAATATAAATAAATAAATAAATAAATAAATAAATATATATATATATATATATAATCCTTATGCTGTATACCTTAAACTAATACAATTTTATATGCCAATTATATCCAAATAAAACTGAAAGAAATAAATTTCATTTCATGCCTCTCTATATTGTCTTTTTTAAATTATGATATTTTCTGTCCCCTCTCAGTCTTCCTGCATCAATTTTTCCACTTCAGTGTAGATTTTTCTAGTAGAAAACTTATTTCTCAGACTTCATTGTCTTGGTTTCCTCACCTGGTTATAAGTGGATATCTGGATTCCCCAAGTTAAAATTGAGTTTTAGATGGGCCTATGGAGTGTTCATTCAGTTCTACAAATAGAGCTGGAAACAAGACGTTGTGGCCTATCTCTAGCAGCACTTTTTTTGGTCAAATGGATTTTTGTAATGTTGGAAAGCATTTGTTCAAATTGGCTATTCTAGAAATTGCTCTATAACCATGAAATTTTCTACAGAATAAAGTAACTTACAGGGGACTAAAGTGTATGAAAGGTACATTACTTTACAGAAATCCATTAGAATCCACATAAATGGTTCATTTTACCCTCCATTCTGTGTTTCATGTAACTATAACACTTAGCTTCCCTGAAGAGATCAGAAAATACCAAAAATTAAATTTGAGTGTTTGAGCTCAACTAAAACTCATGCGAGCTTTCCCTGGGTGCTGTAGATGGCATGCTTTCTCTATCTCAAGAAATCACAAAGGAGTAGGATACAATTCACTTGAAAAGCCAATGAATTATGTAAATTTTATAAAGAATAAACAAGAAAATATTTGTGACATTCAATACCTTGTCTCAAATTATATTCAATCATCTTTATATTATGGTTTACAGATTATTTTTAATACATTGTTATAAATGATTTTTTTTTTAAAAAAATTTTAAATAACATTACAATCAGTAGCATTTTTCTTCCAAAAAAATATTCTTTTTTTTTAAAGATTTTTTTAATTGGAGAATTGGGGGAGGGGAACAGCATTGGGGAACTGGGGAAGGGGAACAGACAGGTTGCTGTGCTTTTGTTCTTCAGTCTAGTTGTGGAGGCCATTGCTTCACTGGCCCATGTTGGTATCATCATTGCACTCTTCTCGCGCGAGGCAGATCGGTCTCTAGTCTCTGGATGGCTGCTCACAGTGGCTCTTGGCAGCTCACACTGGCTGCCAGCTGCTCACACTTTCTGCTGCTCACTCACCGTAGCCTATGGAAGCCCACTGCAGCAGGGGCTGCAGCTATGCCATCCTGGGGACTCACAGCAGCCCAGCTCCAGGTGGAGCTGTGGTCCACTATCTTAGCTGTAGAGGGCAGTGTCAGTGGCACTCATATGTGGGATCCGAACCGGGGCTGCTGGTGTACCAAGCCAGCTCTTAACCAACGCGCCACTCAGACAGCCCACAAAAAAGATTCTTCTGGAAGATATATGACTTTCTGTATTTGATTGACCTCACTTCTTGATGGCTTAACAATATGTTATATAATCATCTTAATTGTAAATAGAAAGCATAAAACTTAGAAGACTATATAGCAAATAAAAACCTGAGACACTATGCTGGAAAAAAATCGTCCATGTCTTTTTTTTTTTTTTTCCTGAAGACTCCTGGACCTTTGATGTCTTAGTTAAATCTTTCAATAAATCTGGGATCAACAACACCTAGGATAGATCTTCATCCCTAGGTTGTAGAGAGTGGCAGAAAAGAAATCCATCACCTAACAATAGGGATTTTAGGTTTTCCTATGCTATGAGCCAAAACCTCTGGAAAACCTTCAGTTTTCCCTGCTCCCCACTCAATACAAATCAATATGCCTAGCAGGCTGTAGGAGACACTAGACCCTTTATAAGGTTAATGTTGGTACTTGTAATTGACTAGAATTTATTAACCAGGTAACTAGCCCAGCCAAAAAGACTTTTACTCATTGTCTGATTTAATTGTCATGTTGGCAATGAAAACTATATCATGTAAGTGCTCCTAACACCTATGTCTTTTTTATGATCTCCTATATAACGTTGTTTAAAATTGCAGGTGGCTTACAACAATTCCAGGAATGACGCCAAGGTGTGTCACACACTTCATCAATCTTAGCGTGGTGAGATTAATTCCCCACGGGTGAGAGTAAATAAAATATTACTTACTGACCATTGAGTGCCATAGACCACGCAACCCTCACCCTGCTCAGCTGACGTATAGTTTCTGGACCCCTACTAACTTACAGGTGAAATGGTTCTCTTCTTCTGAGATGAAATCACAGTCAACTTTTGTTCTCATCTGTGTCTGCCTTCTAGGCTTAAACAGCTAATGCTAAGGGCCTTCAGAGTCTTATGGCCTTTACTTCCATCCTTTGTCCGTTCCACATTCAAGGTAGGTTGCTGTCAATCAGTCTTCTTTATGCACTCCATTTTCCCTTTGTGAATTTTCAGCATGGAAAAGAGCTTTGACTTAACAAGTGATGCATCGTCTTTTACTCTGGGTAATTTGACTTCCCCATGATCTAACAGTATCAACTGTCTCATGCTGCTATTACAATGGCCCTGGGCCAAAGGCATTGTCACAGAGTTGATATGACAGCATATGGACTTAAATTTCAGGACACAGACTGAAATAAGGCCTAAGATTAAAATTAGTTTTGTATAGGCTATATTCCTTGAGATAAAATTAAACTATAACCATCCAGCAGAAAAGCAAAAAATGTTCTGTTGACATGATTAGAGATCTAACCTTGGAGCTTAACCTCAAGAATTGACATTAAAAATCACTTATGACATGTATTGACATGGTGGCAAATGTGCAAAGGACACTAATTTAAAGCCAGGTTTCTTTAGGAATTTAAAGTTTAAAACATTAAAAAAGATTCTAAGGACACAAAACTTACAAAATAACACACATAGGTTCAAAATTATATGCAAGTATATCAACAGACATACATTTTGATTATAAGCTCTTTAAACAAAAGGATCTTTTATATTTGCTTTTGTGTGAATATGTATGTATATGATTATTAAATATATGTATGAGTATATAAAGAGATGATGTCATGATATTTGGCGTAAATTTCAGTCAATATACATTTGTTAAATATAAGTAATAATTTTCAGTCAGACATAGAAACTAAATATTTTATATTTATCTTTAAAACATTTTAACTTTCTTTCAAAATATTTTGTTCATAAAAGGATGCAGCCTTTTATGAAAGAAACATTGTGTCTGAAATAGTGGCCTAAAAGCCACCAATCCAATTTTGTCCAAGACAATTAAAAAACTAAGAGCATCATATATATATATATATTATATATATATATAATATATATATGATGCTCTTAGTTTATATATATATATATATATATATATATATATATATATATACTGTAGTACCCAATAAAGATAATTGAGGAAGGGGGAACTAAAAAAAATAAGCTTTTCTCTTTTGGATGGGTAAAACAAGCTTTCAAAAATGTTTTCAAGGCCCTAATATGGATATTTATAGATTTATTAATTTTTTTTTCTGCTTCAGTTTAAGGAAGCAACTATTCTGTGACTTAGAAATGCAAACTACGGGGATTCCTTTAGTTGACTAGAAGAATAGCAATAAGGAAATAGGCTATCTGTGTCTGAGAAAGAAAGGATATTTGGCTTCTAAAAGATAAACTACCCAGCAATGCTTTTACACTGTAGCCTTGAAATTTTAAGACACATTGCTAGTCAAGATTTTTTTACTGCAATCTAAAATTTAGGAAAAATCAAAGAAAACTTTAAGTATCAATGAGAAATGTTATGGCTTTGTGCTCTGAACATTTTTTTTCTTTTTGAGGTTCCTCTAAAAATGTCATGTCACAGGCTTCACTGAAATGCAATGAGACAAAGATGGTGTCTTTAATAAATAGTCCGGGCTAATCAATAGCCATATGAGGGGTTAGGAAGTATCTTGACCCTCTATCTCAGACCGTACACAAAAAATTGATTCTAAATGGTTTTCAGATTTAAATGTGGAAGGTAAAGCAATGAAATATTTAAAGAAAAACAGACCATCTTTGTAACCTTGAAGTAGACAATGACTTCTTAAACAGAATATAAAACACTGACAATGAAAGAAAATATTGACAAATTTAACTATGTTAAATCAATTATTCCTGCTTATCAAAAGAGACAATTAAGAATAAATAGGCAAACCCAGAAAGTGGGAGGAGACATTTATGTCACATACATTCAACAAAGGTTTCACATTAAATTACATAAAAAAACTCAAAATCAATTTTAAAAAATAGGTAACCAAGCAGAAAAATGCGCAAAAGTCTGAAGCAGACAATTTTAAAAAGAGTATATTCAAGTATTCGCTAAACATACAAAAAGTTGCTCAGCTCATCAGTCATCAGAGAAATGAAAGCTAAAACCTCAAACAACATCAGTACACAGGTTCCAGAATGGCTAAAACGATAACAGGGAAAAAAAAACAAATGTTGGCAAGGATATAGAAAAACCCAAACTCTAAAGCACTGCTTATTCGGCAGCTTTCACTAACACTGAATGTAAGTATATAACCTATGGCCCAGAAAAATTTAGACTTAAAAGAATAAGTTTATAATAAATAATATTTATTCTATTAATGCACAATAAAATATGTACTATAATATATTTATATATGTATATAAAATATAAAACAAAACTAATTCATAGTCTAATTAATCATGATGCTACAATTTAGGGTAGTAGTTAACTTTGAGGGACTGTATAATGGCTACCGGCTGGTATTATATTGTTTTGTTTTGTTTTTCTGTATTGGAGCTCTGATTACCTGGATGTATTCTGCTTTTGGAAAGTTACTGATTTATGATACATTTATGATACATGCCTTTTTAGGCATATATACCACAATTCAGTTAGTAGAAAAATGTCATCTCTAAAATTAGTTTTATAAAGAAATTGTACTTTTATTCAACAAAGCATAAAACTTCACTTTTGTGGAGGCGGTATTTGAATTTTTTAAAAACATACTTTCTATTACAGTCTCAGAACTCATTAGCACTTGATGGCCATGTACCTAAGTAACGGTTTCAGATTTCAGATTTCCTGATATTAAGAACTCTGATAAAATATTTACATATTAATATACAAAAGAGCAGAGTCAAAGAAACAAATAATGATACTTTGGCCTCATGACATAAATTAATCTATGCTTAATATGTGATGTTTAAATTTAAACAAAATTTTCCTTTATGACTAAATTCTAAATTAGAGTTTCATGCCCAATATATCATTTGAGAATTTCTTTTAGTAAAGTTAGAAATGGAAATAGCAGAAATCACCTGGCCAGAACAAGAGGAAATAATTCATTGGAACCATTAAGGAAGCTAAAACATTTCTCTATCATGCTCTCTACAGAACCCCAAATCAAATGCTAATTAAGCTCCATGACCTACATACATAGCCCTGCCACAGATTCTGGAATGAAATACCTAGGGAGATTTTTAAAGAATCCTATCCAGGAATTCGGTATTTTGATAATATCAGTCCTGTAGTTCTTGGTATTGCTCTAGACTAGCATTATTGATTATTTATAACTAGCTGTTTCTTTTATATAACCTGTTTTTATAACAAGCTCTTGTCTTTTCCTTCCTAAGCAATTCTCGCCCAGTAACCCAGTTCCTGTTACTTGGTTTCTGTTTTGGGTGATTTGTCCAGAAGTGTCCTGCCTTACATGTCAGCACTTTCTAGACAGAAATTTTATCATGCTTCTTCGTATTTTTCCTGTGTCTCAAGGTCTGTGTCATTCTCACTGGATTTGCTTGGTGCTGACAGTCAGTGTGCCCCTGGACAATTAACTATTGCCTTATTCCCAAACTTTTTAAAAACGATGCTCTGCCTGCAGGCCAGAACATACACCTGCCACTCACTCCTCATCAGACCTCAGTGCCCCTGAGGGAACTTCCACCAATGCTAGTTTCCAGACTTTTCAACCACCTCAACTCACCTGGGAAAATAGACCAAAGTAGCTACAGCCTGACAGGCATTATGCACTTGGCTGATTTCTGAGGTGCATTCCCAGCCCAGTGGATCTTTCTCACTTCTAAGTCCTAATCATCTCAACCTGGCTCTTCCAACAACTCCAGTGAAAAGGCAGCAGGAATTAGAAAGAGAATATATTTATTTTTGACTCAGTCAGGCTCAGGATGCAATCAAGACAAGAACCAGCCTGGAATTCTCCATCCTTGACAATGTTTACCAAACCCTGCCCCAAGTGGGCATGCATTAGGGCACTGAAATGCAACTAAAGGATAGAAAAGCTAAGAAAAGCAAGAGGGCAGAAACAAAAGCAGAATTTGGGAAGGAAGAATGTGGCAGAGCACATTGTGCACTAAATTCTCAATCATCTGGTACTTTTAAATTTCCTTTGTAAAACACATTGCCACTATTGCCACTTTCTCTACTCTGTATATTGTAGCCTTGTCCTAATGAATTGGTCAACATGTGTCCATTCATCTTCGCTTTTTTTTTTTTTAACCACGAAGAGCAAGCCTTAGTTATCCTCGACTTTGACTTACCTTCACCCCAAACCACATGAGTGGGGAAATCCTGGTTGGTTTATTCATTTAAAATGGCTTGTTTGGATTCAATCGGAAATTCTCTGTATTTCAGGGAGTAACATTCCTCCTATTTGCAAAAATCATAAGGTTCATGAGAATATTGAGGTATGTCCTTGACATAGTTGGAATGAAGTGAAGAACAGAGGGCTGAATGCTAGAACTCTGGTGAATATGAATACTTAGGCATATCCCAGAGCCAATATTCCATAACCAGGTTCCAAAGCCAGACAAACTGGAGTTGAATCCTCCCTTCCTTATGATGTGACACAGATTCAAGTAGTCTCAGTTTCCTCATCTATAAAATGTGGGTGATGTGAGTTGACTCCATAAGGATTTTATGATGTAATACATAGAGCAGTAAAGGCATTCAACAATATGTACCAGTTAAATATTTATGTGAGATCTATTGGTCGATATAGAAGTATTGTAGAATAATGGAAAGAACAGTGAAGTACAAATAAATCAGGAGAGATTCAAATCCTACTTTGGTCACATGGTCACTGTGCTACCTTGAATGAGTGACTTAACCTGACAATTCCTCATCTATGAAATGTGATTAGAACAGAAACCATTTAAGTCATTTTCTAATATTAAAATACTACAATTATCTTATTATTTAAAAAAAGTCTTCAAATACTTGTGGGGCTCAATGGTGGCTGAATTTTACCATATAATAGTTCTGCACCAAAACTTATCATTAAGAACTCCAGGATCCATTGTTATAGTGAAACATATTTTATAAATAAAGGGTTCTATTTTAAAATATTATTTACCATCATATTTTGAAGTTTATATTTATCATGCTTTTCTTTCTTCCAGGTTGACTCAATGACATTATTTAAAATAACAACAAAGGGCTGGCCAAGTGGCTCAGTTGGTTATGAGTTGGCTTGGAGCGTGAGTTCTTAGCAACAGGGCTGCCAGTTCGATTCCCACATGGGCCAGTGAATACTGTGCCCGAGCTGAGCTGTCACTGAGCTGCCAGCAGATGGCAGGATGGCTCAGCTGGTGTAACAACAAGATTGCCTGTTCGATGGTGGGCTACGCCCACCTGTAACTAAGATTGAACTCAGCACCTTGAGCTGAGCTGCCGCCAGGATGGCGAGTGCTCTTAACAACAAGGCTGCCGTGTTCAACTCCTGCATGGGATGGTGGCTATGCCCACCCGCAACTAAGATTGAACATGGCACCTTGAGCTTAGAGTCTATAAGCTGCCGACTGGAAGCCAGATAGCGACTGGCGCCCTCCACAACGAAGACTGAAGAACAACTTGGCCGGTCCCCTACCCCAATTCCCCAATAAAATGTTTAAAAAATAAATCAATAAATAACAACAGTTATTTTATTATTAAAAATGCATTTTATTGCCTTTGATACTATATTATTAAGCGGCATAAAAGAGGCAGAAATACAACTGCATTAAAAGCATCAGTATGGTACATTAAGTTGCATACATTTTTAACTACCAGTCTTTATTTTGAATTTGAATTTTCTTTTCATTTATTTTTATCTAAAATAATTAATAAACCATATAGAGAGGGGAATTTTTATTATAAGCCATGGGGGGAATTGAATGCTAAATAACTTCAGATTGAATTATCTGTGTGCACATGTATAGAGGTTTGTGTGTGTGTGCAAGTGCATGCACACTTGAGTGTACATAAAATATATTAGAAAGATATAATATAGTATTGTCATATTTGCAATACTATATTATATATTATTGTATATACTATCTTACATTATATATATTTTATACATAGTAAAATATATATAATAGAGATATAAATGCATGCTCTTATCTACACACACACACACACACACACACACACACACACACAATTTCAAGGTTCTAAGTGTTGCTACAAACAATCCGGAAGTTAAAAACTATACGCAAGATCTGCCAACCACTAAGAAAAAAAAAATCTTCCTATTAATTAATGTTAATTTGGCAATCTTTTTTTTTTTTTTTTTTACTGAGCCATCCTACCACCTGTTGGCAGCTGAGCTCCATCTAGGCATTGAACTGCTGTTGCTCAGAGCTCAGCTTGCACTCTTGAGCTCTTAACCAACTGAGCTACTCGGCGGGCCCTAATTAATGTTAATTTGGAAAGTTCACTAGCATTTTCTGATGTATATGGAGAAAAGCCACTGCATTTGAGAAGTTCCAGCACTTATTGAGGTCACATAGTCAACACACCCATCTCCATGTGTTTCTTCCTCTTCTTTCCTTTCCCTCCCTTCACTTTTTCTCTTTGCAATGCCATATTTGTTTTCTACTGATGCACAATGAATTACCAAAACTTGATCAGCATAAAACAACACAGATGTATTATTTCACAGCTTCTGTAGGTCAGGAGTCAGGCACAAAAGCTTAGATAGGTCCCCTACTTAGGCTTTCCCAGGTTCTCATCTGAAGGCTCAACTAGGTATGATTACATCCTGAAGGCTCATTCAGGTTAGTAGAAGAATACATTTCCTTGTGGCCATTTAAAGACAACCTCATGTCCATAGCGCACTGCCATGTGGCCCTTTCTATAGGCAGTTCACAACCTATTTCCTTTTTAAAAGCTAGCAGGAAAGACTCTAATTCCATCCTGCTAATACAGAATCTTACACAACATAATGTAATCATAAGAGCACCACTCTTTCTCTTTTGCAAAACAATGTACAAGGGAATGATCTTTGAAACAAGGATGTGATTCAATGGGAGTAAATTTAGGGTGTGCCTGCCACACTGTATTATAGTAATTTGGCAAGAATTATTTTTCAAAGATCACTAATCAAATTTACCCACACTGCTGACCTTTAGCCTTAGTACAGATTCCATTGAGATTATTTTTTTAATAAGAAAAGAATTTTTAACTCCAAAAAAAAAACACAAATGCTAATATGTTCCCCCACTTGAACTTTATCTCCACAGTCATTTAAATATTTACATCTATCAGTTTCACATATTTGATGACAATCACTTTATAAAATATTGATATAATCAAAAAACAACATAGGTTTCATGAGAATATTACCTTTTTGTTTAAACTTTCTACTGAAAATTTTATTCTTAATAATGACAATAAAGGTATACTTCTGCTTCTCTATTTCTTTTTAAAACCAAGATGAATACTGGTTTAGTATAGTATTAGTATCACATCGCATTGTGAAAATGGAGAGAATATAGAATTGAGAGTGCAGATCATATGTAAAAAAAGAGATTTATTAGTATACTCATCAAATCTCCCCAATCTTTTCATACAAACAAATAAACATACTGAAAATGAAAAACAAAATCTGCAGACATCTGGAAAAATTCTAGTGAAAAAATACCCTTATCAACTTCTAAGAATCCACGTTGGTGGTGTGAAACCACCACTAGTACTAGCACGACCTGTGCAGGACAAAGATAGTATAGGGTAGACAACGGGGAGCTTGAGTGGTGCTAAGGACTCAGAAACAGTAAGTAACCCAAAGAAATGCACATGTAAAAAGAGAGAACTTTCTTTTTGGAATCCTCAATCCTGCAAATCTAAGAATAATCCAGGTAAGTTGAATAAGGATACATTGGCTCCAGTGTGAGGGTGAGTTCCAAAATAAGGAAAATATCAGAGCACTAAGTCTACCATGAGGGATATTGGAATTATTAAATAAAAACTCTTTTATGGAAGGACAGGGACCCAAGCGGATAAAAAAAAAAAAAAAAGTCTTAAATAGATGGCAAATTGAGTGAGGCAAAACTCCTAGGAATGAAGGAGAAAGAAGTTTCAGATTCTGGTTGGTAGATGTGGGGAGGTGCCAAGGAGGCATTTTGTAAACTTTTGGACATGGCACAAAGAAATCAGATTTTTAGTACTTTACAGTTACAATGGAATAGAGCTATCAAAAAATGAAGCTAACACACTCATCACCACCAGAATAGTCCCCTAAATGTACAATACCCATATCAATTCATGTGAGTAACTGAAATGGACAGTGATCAAATCTCAGACAAAGACCTTGAAAAAAAAAATGAATGTAATATGAATACAAACACATGAAGATCTGCTAAAAATTCTCATTACAAATCAAAACTAAACAGTACCACAACATGTAAACAGAGAAAAAGTTCAAATGTAAATGAAGAAAAAAATGTAAAACAATTAAATGTATAAATCAAAAAGAAAATATCTCAAAAATGAGATGATTAAACAAGAGGAGAATTTGAAAACAGAGCTTTCAGAACTAAGTATAGATTTAGAAAAAAAGAAAAGTATTGTTTTTTTAATAAGGAAAGCTTAACTAGAGTAAACTTGAATACAGAGATACTATGGAGATACAGTGGGAAAAACAAAGGATAAAAAGGAGAAAAAATAATGAACAGAAATTATATGTATGTATTTATAGATGGATGGATAGGGAAATTGGTAGATAAATAGATATACAAGACAAGAAAATAAAGCATAACATAGATATAATAGGTAATCCTAAGAAGAAAACAACATTATCATCACAGATAATATTATAATTTATATCATCCTGAAAAATCAAAGACTTGAACCTACGTATTTGCAAGGGTATATTATGCAGCTGGGAAAATTATTAGAGAATGGCCAACACTGAGACAACTTCTAGTAAAACTATTGGGCTTAGAGTTAAAGAAAAAATTCTTGAGCATCTAGGCAAAAAGACCAAATCAGATAAGAGGAAAAGATAATTGGATCAGCAACAGACATCAATAGCAATGCTTTATAACATAAGACAATGGAGATATACATAGTCAAAAAAGTGTGGGCTCAGGATTTTAAATCGAGCAAGCAGATTTTCAATGATACTCATGAATTTGCAAGAGCACAGGGGAATACTGAATTCTAAGATCTATTCCCGAGAATTTATTAGAGAAGGAACCCACCATGAATTCATGGGAAGTTTCAGCATTTTAACTGTATAACTGTAAAACTCTGACTAAAATAAATAAGTAACTGTAAAGCTAACACCAATCAATGGGAAGAACATGACCAAATATTATAGAATGTAAATATTTTCTGTGGAAAAAAAAAATCTAACAAATAGTGATGAAGAAAGTCAAAGTGTATGGAATATACAAGTTCACATCCTCATAGGATGTGAATTGGATTATTATAGGATTATTATAGCAAATTAAATTCTGAGGGAAAGGGAGGGAACAATGAAGAGGAAGCTACTAGCTAATTTCATTATTGTTACATTATCAAAGTGGTAGACGCTATCAATAAAAGAATGAAATATATATATATTTATATATGAAACATATAATAAATATATATATATATATATATGAAACACAAGTCTTCAGTATACACTAAGTAAATGGGCATATCTCCAACTTAATCATATATGGTTTATACTGAGTTCTAAGATAAATTCCAAATGAATCAGAGATCTCAAAATAGAAAATAAAATGATAAAAGTACTGGAAAATATGCATGAAATTGTTTTATAACCTGAAAGAGGAAAACACTTTTCTATCTGTCTATCTGTCTGTCTATCTATCTATCTGTCTGTCATCTGTCATCTACCTATCATTCCATCTATCCATCCATCTATCCATCCATCCATCTAGCATTACAGGAATTATATAAATAAAAAAGAAGTATAAACCTTGTAATTTTACACTTGAATATGTAACATCTATAAACACTTGACATTTTTCCATTAAAATATTTATAGAGTTTCTATCTCTGTCCATTGGAAAGTCCTAAAAACAATGTCAAACCACTAGGAAAGAATACCTATACTTATAGGGTCCAAATTGTGGTCTCTAAATATTATTTCCCGCTACAAGGAACCAACACTCTTTGGAAAAATGGCTGATAACACATCTGAGGAGGGAAATATTCAAGATAATCCTAGGGCATCATATCTAAACAGTGTAGGAGCCAATTTAATGGGACTCCCCATTGGCCTAAGTTACATGAGCTTGAACATCAGAAAGTACAGGAATACCTCAGATGTACTGTGGGTTTGGTTCTAGACCTTTGCAATAAAGCAAATGTTGTAATAAAGCAAGTCATACAAATGCTTTGGTTTCCTAGTACATAGAAAACTATGTTTACACTATACTGCAGTTTATTAAATGTACAATAGCATTATGTCTAAAAAAATGTACATACCTTAATTAGAAAATGCTTTATTGCTAAAAAAGTCTAACCATCATCTGAGCCTGCTGCCGATAGACTTGCTCAACACAAGGTTAAGCAACAAACCTGTGATTTTTAAAAATCATAATATGTGCAAAGCACAATAAAATGAAGAGCAAAAAAAAAGAGATATACCTGTATAAAGCTTGTAATGGATTGAAACACCTGATATCGTAAAACCTGAGTAAAAAAATAATATTTTATCCAGGCATTTATGGACAGTTAATCTATGACAAGGGAAGCAAGAATTTACACTGGAGTAAAGATAGTCTATTCAATAAATGGTACTGGGAAAATTGGACTGATAGATGCAAAATAAATGAAACTGGACCACCTCCTTACGCCATATACAAGAACAAATTCAAAATGGATTAAAGACTTAAATGTAAGACCTGAAACCATAAAACTCCTAAAAGAAAATATAGGGAGTACATTTGCAGACATTACCTGAAGCAGTATTTTTACTGATACATCCCTACGGGCAAGAGAAGTAAAAGAAAAAATGAACATATGGGATTATATCAGACTTAAAAGTTTTTTCACAACAAAGGAAACCATTAATAAAACAAAAAGGAAGCCTACTGAATGAGAGAATATATTTTCCAACGATATATCTGATAAGGGATTAATATCCAAAATTTATAAAACACTCATGAAACTCAACACCAAAAAAACAAACAACCCAATTAAAAAATGGACAGAAGATATGAGGAGACATTTCTCTAAAGAGGACATACAGATGGCCAACAGGCATATGAAAAAATGTTCAACCTCATTGGTCATTAGGGAAATGCAAATAAAAACCACAATGAGATACCACCTCACTCCGGTCAGAATGGTTATCATCAATAAATCAACAAACAACAAGTGCTGGCAGGGCTGTGGGGAAAAGGGGACCCTGCTACACTGTTGGTGGGATTGCAGATTAGTGCAGCCACTATGGAAGTCAGTATGGAGGTATCTCAAAAAACTGGAAATGGAGCTACCTTTTGACCCAGCCATTCCACTCCTGGGTATTTATTCAAAAAAAATGTATGCACCCCTATGTTCATAGCAGTGCTATTTACAATAGCTAAGACTTGGAAACAACCAAAATGCCCATCGGTAGATGATTGGATTAAGAAACTGTGGTATATTTATACAATGGAGTATTACTCCGCTATAAAGAAGAATGAAATCGTACCATTTGCAATGATATGGATGGACCTACAGGCTATTATGTTAAGTGAAGTAAGTCAGTCAGAGAAAGACAAATACCATATGATCTCACTCATATGTGGAATCTTAAAAACTGTATGCATGAGCAAAGTAACAGAAACTGTCTCATAGATATAGAGGAACAATCAGGGTTGCTAGTTAGGAGGGGGGTGGGGTTGAGGGAGAAGGGGAAGGGATTAGACAGCAAAAATAGGCAACTACAATATTGCCACATGGATATGAAAGACAGTTTGGGGAATATAATTAATAATGTTGTAAATATTTTGTGGGGTGTCAGATGGTCATATGTCTTGTTAGGGAGACCATTTCATGGATGGAGAAGAGGCTTGATCACTGCACTGTACACCTGAAGCTGAGGTTGTATAATATTGTATACCAACTGTAATTGAATATATAGATAGTCCCGGGATGTGGATTATAACGTGGAAGGGAGTCAGAGGAAGTGTAATAGATATATATGATATTGGGGGGGTGAGTGGGTTGGCCAAATGGGGGAGGGGTGTTGTCACTTTGAGGGGTAAAAAGTATAACTATTGCACTGTGTTGTACACCTGAAGCTAATTAAAATAATAATAATATTTTAGAAACTGATTAGATACTATAAAATGTGTTAGAATATAACTGTTTAGCTTGAAAATTGATTTTTAAGAAAGAAGAAAAATCCTATTTTTCTTATTAAAAAGTTAGCTAAATAAAGTTATTCTTTAGAGAAGAGTTACAGCTAATAAATGTAGATAAAATGATTAAGTTAGAAAATCACCATTTTGCAAACTCTAATTAAATAAGAGGTAATAATCAATGGATTTTAAAATCACTAGATAAAAATTTGATGGGAATCTTTTAATTGAGAGCCAGGCTGTCACTACTTAAATGTAAGCATAATTAAAAGTGAAACAAGTAGGTATTTTATGCCTCTAATGTGATGTGCTAGGAAGTACAGAGCACAATTTATAAGAATATGTTGTCATAATTGAATATGAATCTAATTATCTCTATATTACAACCATTTTAGAAATACAAGGGATAGCAAGACAAGGTAAACAATACCACAAGAAAACAATCAGCTAAAGCCAGAGTATTGGACATTCTACAGCATCAAAGACTCAAGTCCTTCAACTAAACTATGGCATGGAGAACAAAATGAGGGGAGATTGTTAGAGCATAAAAGACACTTAAGAGATACAAATCAAAACCAATGTGGTATCCTTCTTGGATCTATATTTAAACCAAATGCAAAAAGACATCTTTGAGACAATTAGAAAAGCTTCAACATAAATTGGGTATTAAATAGAATTAGGGAATTATTGTCAATTGTGTTGGTAGTAATGCTGGTTACATTACAAAAATAAATGTCTTTATTCATTAGCAATGCATACTCACGTATTTTTTAATGAAATGGCATAATGCTTGATATTTGCATCAAATATAGTCCTGATAACAAAGTAATACATTTAGGGTTTCAGAATTGCTAATATTGTTTTATCACCACTGAAATATAATAAAATTCCTATGTGCCAAAATCCAACTTCCAAGACAAATGTATCTTATTGCTATAATTAACCATTGTTCCAACTTTCAGATACCAATATTTATGAAATTTCTGTGTTCAAAACACTGCATTTGTCTTTGGAGAAATTGATAATCACCTGACCTGCAAAAGTTTATGATTTTCCAGTGGAGTTGTAACACATAATCTGAGAAATATGCAGCCAATATATTGTAACAGAAGGTATCCATCTACAGGAATACTGTAGAATTTTTTTCCCATTTGGAGAGGGACATTACCTGAAGGTAGTTGGTTGCTCTTGTACTTGTCTCAGGATTATTGTTAAAAACAATAAAGCTAGAGGTGGACTTGTAAATGTCAACCTACAAAGGACCTTGAGAAGGGGAAGACGGCAGAGCTCAATTTGCTACATAAAGTACAAACCACAATTACAAACCACAGCAAGGAGGTCAGCAGTGGATGTTTATGATGTCGTCTCTAAGATATGTGGGCTTAGCCGGAGGAGCTACTCCAAACGACAGAACAACTCTTCATAAACTGCTGCTGGCTCTGTTTTCAGTGAACCCCAGTGAGGTCTATCTGCAAACTCTGCCCGCTGAGGATACATGGAGTCACCCCGGGCTCAAACAGGTCAGTGAGAAATAACAACATCTCCAAACAGTAAATGCCTGAGGAGCTCATAGGCTTGTTAGGCATTCCTACCGTCTTTCTAAGTACTCTTTGCACTAGGTTATACTTTTATTTATTTAAACATCTATTCACTCAAAAATATTTATGATGCATGTAATCTATGAGCAACAACAGAAAAACTCTGCTGTGCTGCAGGTTCTAGCCAAGTGAGGGAGGCAGAATTTCACCAAATAATTACATTGATGAATGTGGTGAACACATAACCACAAACTGTGATGAGAAACAACTTGTTTCTTCATGAGGATGTATCAAAGGGATCCTTCTCTAGGATGGGGATTAAAAAAAGCCTTTCTTGGAGAAGGACTTACTTACCTAACGCTTGAAGGAGAAAAAGTGTCCTCTGGGCAAAGTGGATAGGGCAGAAACTTTCCAGGGTTGCGGGGAAGGGAGGAGGTAAAGGGAGTGAAGTTGCTATAAGAGGTCAGCTGGGCCACAGTGCAAGGAACTAAGGGGAGAATGAGTCTTGATGAAGTGTGAGAATGAGGGAAGCCAAACTTTAAAGATCTCTGTAGCTTTATTAAGGAGTTTGGATTTCATTTTAAAAGCAATTGGAAACCGCTGAAGGATATTAAGCAGAAGAGTAACAAAGATCAGATTTACATTTTAAGATGATCACTCTAGTTTTAGTGTGGAGAAAGGATTGTGGGGAAAGTTGAACTGATGGAAGGATTGTAAATGGGTGTTGCAAATGTCCAAGCAAGAGATTATAGAAAATGAAACAAAGTTGGTGGCAGTGGAAGTGAAGACTAAAGATACATGTTTAAAAGGTATAAGTGACAGGCCTCTGTAAGGGATTAGAGGGAAGGGGAAAGGGGAAAAGTGAGGTAAGGCAGAGGGAGTTGTCAAGGAAACCCCTAATCTTGTTTGTGCAATTGAATAGGTGGGGACCAATTTGTGAAGATGGGCAACATTTGAAAAAAACTAGGTTTGGAGATGTTTGGTCTGAGATATGTCGAATATAGTATATCATATTTGAAATGACAAATGGAAAAATGAATGAAACTATGTAGCTCAAAGAAAGGTCTAAAAAATTTGAGAGTCATTAGCCAGATGGTAAATGAGGCCAGAGGCATAAATAAGATTTCCTGAGAGAGAAGAGAGAAGGGCACTCATTGAGCTGAATCAATCCAACACAGGGAGGGTTGACTGACTTTTACCAGCCAAATGTTTTAAATTTTTCTGAATTTAAAAATATTTAGAAATTGCATGTATTTTCTAGTACAATACTTTTCCCTCTTTTTTACCAGACCTCTTAACTAACATTTGCAATACCCAAGGGCTTTGAAGGCACTGGAGTTTTCACAATATGATTGAGAAAGAGGTGGATGTAGGATAGCGTTGAGCAATTTCACTACATATTGAACATTTGAGTAGAGACAGATGAAGCCTGCAAAGGAGATGAGAAAATGGCTGCAGTGCTAAAGGTAAGCACAGAAGTCTTTTTTGAAAGTATTCTATCTCCATGGAAAAATATTATGAAAATATTATTTGCTTAAAATATTTTATAGTACCTGAACCATAATCACTTACATACTATAAATATTCACTTTAAATTTCGTATATTTTTTCTGATGTTTATAGGATGTAAATTGTATAGTATATGGAAAAGCACATGTTTAAATGATGTACAAATTTGTTTTAATTTAAACTGCATCTTACCATCATTTTTTCCTAATTAAAATAGTCTAAACTTTAAATATAATTGAAACTGTTTTATTAGGCTATCATATATAATTCTTTGTCCTACATATTCTAATTTTGAAAAACTGGAAGGTCATTATATAATTTCAAGCATTACCATTTATGAAAAGACAATAGGAATGAAAAATACTGAAACTGTATGAAAGCACTTGACTGAAAAAATGTTATTTCACTATAATTGCAGAAAGAGATATTAGGATGACAAAGAATCATCATCCATTTTCAACCCTTATAATAAAAATTTATAGTGGCATTTGGCATATAATGTCATTTATAGTGGCTTTCAAAACAAATTATTTTCCCCAGCTTTAGGCAAAGACATTCTGTTGCGCTTAATGCAGTGAATTAATAAATATTCAAATAAGTTATATGCTAATAATAATCTTCTTAGAGTCTATGTAATAGTCATCTTTCTCCTTTATTTTTAGTACTGTAATTGGTTGAATTATAAATTAAAAGAAAATTAAATCTATTCTTAAGAACACTTATTCAGAAGCACTATAATGAAGCAGTTAAGATTATGTACAGTTAAGGTCCAGACTGCCACTTTCTAACTGCTGACTCTTACTATTTTATGTTTCAGTTTCCCCATATGTAAAATGAGACAATAACTCTGACTACCTCATGGGGTTGTCGTGAGAATCAAATTCATCACTACAAGTAAAGTGCTTAGACTAATGCCTCGCACGTAATAAACACTCAATCAGTGTTTGTTGCTATTAATATTTATTATTATTTAAAATCAAAGCTTCTGTTTCCCATTGATAAAATTATAATCAAGACGATATCAAAATATATTTGAGAGATGCTACAGATTGAATGTTTATGTCCCCTCATAATTCATAGGTTGAAAACCTAATCTCCAAAGAGATGGTACTTTGAGGTGGGCCTTTGTGAAGGGATTAGGTCCTGAGGGAGGCGTCCTCATAAATGGCATTAGTGCCTTCATCAAAGAGGCTGGAAAGAATTCCCTCTATCCTTCTGCCAAGTAAAAAATGTACCAGAAAAGAGGAGTTCACCAGACACTGAATCTCCCTGTGCTTTGATCTTGGACTTCCCAGCCTCCAGAGCTGTGGGCAATAAATTTCTGTTGTTTAAAAGCTACCTAGTCTGTGATATTTTGTTATAATGGCCCCAAAAGATCAAGACAGGGAGAATAATACAATCCATTCCACCCATACATGCTGTAGAAACACCCTATAAAATGAATTGTGTTTTGAAACGCACCATAGAGTTTAATCTTTTTTGTTTTTTCACTTACTCAACCAAACATGACTGAGTATCTACTATGTGCTAGGCAATTTGTTACACTTGGGGATACAGATCAAACTCTACCTGTCCTAACAGAGTTTATATTCCAGTGAGAAGACAGACACTAAATAAACAGGTTCTCTCTCCCTCCCTCCTCCCTCCCTCATACACACACACACACACACACACACACACACACACACACACACACACAGTCTTTCTCTCACATTCACACACAAACAATAATTTCACATTTTGAAAAAGGATTACAGGACATCACATAAGTATACTAGAAGGACTTGATTACAGTTAGGAACTAACAGAGGCGGAAATGTCCCTCTGATACTCCAATAAGGTCACAGAAAGGCAATCTGTGTATATAGTTTATGTAGTGTATGTGCAGGCACACAGCATCCCGGGATTCAGGTTTTCATAAAAGCCCTTTTCTCAGAGATTAATGATATTTGGTTCAACTCAGTGCCTGGTCTGTCATGTAAGAAACTGGTGTAAACTCCACATGCATTTCTTTCACATGTACTTTGGTAAAATACATCAGAAAAATGCTGAGTTAAGGAAAGAAGAAACTGCATAACAGAGCATACATAAACAGCTCTGCCACTATCGGCTTTCTCACTGGTGTAGCACCAAATGCCACAGTTGAGGCAACTGACCAAATTTTGTTTAATTTTATTAAATGTATTGGGGTGATATTGGTTAGTAAAATTATGTAGGTTTCAAGTATACAATTCTATAATATATCATCTATATATTGCATTGTGTGTTCACCACCCACAGTCAATTTTGTTTCCTTTTAACTTGAGGGTATCACAAAACTTTGATCTTCAAGTTTGTTCTTAGAAAACAAACAGTTAGCTTTCGTTATCTCAGTATCTCTGTTTATGCCAAACGCTACATGCCGCCCTAGATGCCCAGGGCATCCCTTATCCCCAGGGTTGTCATCCACTCCTAAACTTGGGAAACCTGGGGCAACTCCGTCCATCGTTGGCAAAGTCTCCCGTGTGCTCAGCATCTTGGAAACTCCCTTCTCTTGTCCTGTCTGGAGCCTGACTCTCCCCCAAGGACACTGCTTTACCTAAGCCCTCTCAAATGAAGCTTCTTTGTTCCCACACCTCTCATCCCCTTATTCCTGAAATTGGGTAGTTATTACCCTGGCTCCTCACTGCCACTTCCAGACCTTTTCACTTTCTCTTCCCCAAAACCCACAGTTTTCAATTTTAACCATTCAAACTCGACTATTACAGTGACCTGTCCTCATGCCTTCACAAACTCCATAATCACTTTCATACCTTCCAGAAATAGTCTTATCATATAGTTTGATGATTTTAACATGCAAATGGTCCAGCCATTCACTGACCTGCTCTCTTCCAGTCAACTTTACATTCAATTTCACACACATGATTACAATCGAGACTTTGGCTTATCACAATAGCCATAACCTCTATATCTTAGTTTCCAGCATCCTACTCACTGCCCACTATTGCCTTGTTTTTCTAGTTTATTCCTTTTAATCCAACAATCCAGCAATTATTTAACCATGGTTTCCCTAATTCCTAGAAAACAATTTTATACCATTGCTCCTCTCCTCAACCTTCAACACCACCTTCCCATCATCCTTATTCTCACAGTTGACATTGAGACCCATTTCACAGAAGAAAAATAAATGGAATCAGTTAAATCTTCACCAGCTCCCAGCAGCACCACTGCTCACCTGCCTGCATCTGCATTGATAAACTCTGACTACACCTGAGGAGGCAAGCCATACTTACTACTTCTATGTCAGCATTCTTACCCCTCTGCATTCAATCTTCTCTTCTCCCCTGCTCATGACCACTCTTGGAATTGTTCTTTCTTCCTTCTCTGTCTTCAATTTGTTCCTCTCTACTGGATCATTCTCATTGGCAGGCATACATATAAGGTGTTGGAATTTTTCTCATTTAGAAAAGTTTTTGACCCATACTTCCCTTACCTATTGCCTTGTTTCTTCTATATTTTATAGTAAATTTCCCCACAGATTTCACTTATTCTCTTAAAGCCTTCTGTTCTGACTCTTTCTTGAATCCAGTTAAACAGGTATTTGCCCCACAATTCACTGAAACTTCACTTTCCAGTGTCCACAAATAACAACCATGTTGTTAAATCCAGTGGTAAATGTGTGATCATCATTTCATTTCACCTATCAGAAACGTTTTTCAGTTTCATTGAGATATAACTGATATATCACACTGTATAAGTTTATGGTATACAACACAATGATTTGATACATGTATATATTGTGAAATGATTACCACAATAAGATTAATGAACACATCCATCACCTCACATGCTTTTTTTTTTTGATGGTGAGAAGTTTTAAGGTCTCTTAGCAACTCACGAGTATGCAATACAGTATAGTTAACTATAGTTACCACACTGTACATTAGATCCTCAGAAGTTAATCATCTTATAACTGAAAGTGGGGTAACCTTTGACAACCTTCACTCATTTTCCTTACCATCCTCCTGCCACCTCTGGAAACCACCAATCTACTCTATATTTCTATTAACTCATTTTTGTTGTTGTTTAGATTCTACCTATAAGGGAGATCATACAGTGTTTGTCTTTCTCTAACTTATTTCACTTAGCATAATACTGTCAAGGTTCATCCATGTTGTTTCAAATGGAAGAATTTCCTTCTTGTTTGACTGAGTAATGTTCCATTGTTTATATGCCACATTTTCTTTATTCATTCATCCACCCATGGACACTTAGGGTTTTTTCCATGGCTTGGCTGTAAATAATGTTATAATGAACATACAGTACAGATATCTATTTGGGATAGTGATCTTATTTCCTTGGATATATACCCAGAAGTGGGATTGCTAGATCATAAAGTTTTCCATCATGGCTGCACCAACTTATATTCCCACCAACAGCATATGAGAGTTCCCATTTCTCCACATCCTCACCAAAATTTATTATTTCTTACCTTTTTGATAATTGCCATCCTAACAGATATGATTTTATATTTTATTGTGGTTTTATTTGCATTTCCTTGATGATTAATGAGGTTGATTGAGCACCTTGTTATGTACCTGTTAGCCATTTATATATCCTCTTTGGAAAAATGTCTGTCCAAGTCCTTTGAACATTTTTAAATCAGGATATTTGTGTATTTTCCTGTTGAATTGTATATATAATCCCTTATAAGATATATGGTTTGCAAATATTTTCTCCCATTCCATAGGTTGCCTTTGCACTTTGCTGATCATGCTTTTCACTATGCAGAAGCTTTTTAGTTTGTTTATTTTTGGGTTTTTTGATTGTGCTATTTGTGTCATATCCAAAAAGTCATTACCAAGACCAAGTTAAGGTGACTTTTCCTTACATTTCCTTCTAGGAGTTGTACAGTTTCAGGTTTTATATTAAGTCTTTAATCCATTCCGAGTTAATTTTTGTGAGTGGTGTAAGATAGAGGTCTATTCCATCTTTTGCCTATGAATATCCAATTTTCCCAGCACCACTTATTAAAGAGACTGTTCTCTCCCTATTGAGTATTCTTGGCTCCCTCGTTAAATGTTAGTTAACCATATATGCATGAGCTTATTCCTGGGCTATCGAATCAGCCTAAGCGTCTGTTTTTATTCACAAGCATGTTCTTTTGTAATCAGGTAATGCCTCCAATTTTGTTCTTTCTCAAAACTACTTTGGCTATTCGGGGTCTTCTGTGGTTCCATACAAATTTTAAGACTGTCTTCTGTAAAAAATGACATTGGAATTTGACCTTCCAGAAACACTTGACACAATGGACCATCCCTCCATAAAACACTATTTTGTTTGCCTCTCAGGATCTCCCATGCTCCTAACAACTACCCTGGCCTCTCCTTTTTAGGTTCTGTTGATGGTTCTTCCTCATCTCTGTAACGATAGCATAGTGTAGTACCCCAGGTCCTGGTCTGCACACTTCTCTTTTCTGTCTACATTCACTAACTTGATGATTTAATGAATTCATGCCTTTAATTGCCATCTGTATGATAATGACTGCAGAGCTTACATCTGCAGCCTACCGTTACGTCCTGACATACAGATTTGTATGTCAAATGAGCTACCCCCAGACCTACATTCTGACATAAAATTAATAGCACAAAGTCAATGTGTACCAAACTCAATTCCTGATATCCCACTTACAAACTTCCTTATCGCAGTAATGGAAACTGCACTTTTCCAGCTGCTTAGCCACCCACGCCCCCCTAAAAAATTAAGCTATCTTTTATTGCTTTCTTTTTCTCACATCTGATATTCATCAGTGAATACTGTCAGCACATGCTTTAAAATCCATTCAGAGTTTTACTCCTTCTGACCACCACCACTGCTACTAGTTTGGTCCATCCATAACTGTATCTCATCTGTGTTGCAATATCCTTTTTCCCTATCTCCTTCATTCAGGCTTTGTCTACCTTCATGCTTCCTTTGTCTCCTTACAGTCTATTTGCAACACCAAAGCCACTGTGGTTGTTTTATGATATCAGTCATATCTCATCACCCCTGTGCACCACCAGGATCCCCTTTCCATGAGGAAATAGCTGCCCAAATGAAGAGAATGTGATCAGCAGGCAACCTCCAGTTGCTACAACCTCAGGATCTACCTCAAGTGCAAAAGCCACCTCACTTGTAGCCAATGACTAATCCAAACAGGTAGAGAAAGGCCCAGTCGTTTTGTTCTGATGTGGAACAATTCTAATGAGCTATGTTTGTTTCAGAGACTCCCAATGGATTGGTCATGGTTTTGTGAGCCCTGCATCATCATTTGACTTCTCCAATTAAAATGCAACATTCCACCCAACAGCTCTCTCTAGCCTTCTTAGCTTAATTTTTCTCTGCAGTATTTATCACTACATGGCATATCTTATAATTTACAAATTTAATATTTATTGTCCCTTCCACTAGAATATATCATCCATGGAGGCAGGAGCTTTTTATATCCACAGTGTCTAGGAAATTGCCAAGACCTGATAGTCACTCAATAAATAATTGTTAAATGGATTAAATAATTAGATCATTTACTTATTTATACACCAATCATTATTTGATATATTCAATGATGATGTTAATTGACTTTGAAGATAAGGAATTATATAAAGTGTATAAAGCTGACCATTACCAATAACAGAAGTATTTGGAGACTACCTTAGATTTAGATAAGATTCATTACATTACTCAAGAAGTGCCTGTTTTTAGTGATGGCAATAGTGATGGGCATTATATGGATGCCTACTGAATGCCCCAAGGACCTGTGAATACAGCTTTGCAGCCCCTAACAGCTAAATCAAAAATTAAGAGACTAATCAGTTACAAGATTGCCTTTATACATTGTCAACATGCAAATATGCATGGAACTAATCCAGAATCACATTGAGTTTAGCTAGCTGGCATCTTATAGAGCCAGACTCTTAAGTGGTATTCTAGGAAACAGGGAGCAGAAAAGGAATAACCTCCAGGTCTTTCAGTCATGATTCTTCTCTCTGGCACAAGACCAAGTGCCCATTTGGACCTATCCTATGAAATCTCTTAAAGACTGCCATGGTCTCTTAGAGGCCTTTATTAATTCAAAAGAACAAGCTAGAACAGTCTTAAAAAACAAAGGTTGGAGAGGGAAAGGAAGATATAAAAAAGATATAAAAAAAACTCTGGTTAGATGCTGCCAGATGGTTTAGCTTTTCTTATATTTAATGCAGCCATAAGCCAAGTCCTGTTAAGAAATGGTAGCTATTTTACCAAACAAGACCTTGCTAAGTAACTAAGGACCTCAGAATTTAGTGTTTTAAAACAACAATCATTCATTTGCTCAAGATTCCATGGGTAGACAATTTGGACTGGGCTCTGCATGGACACTTTCTCTCTGCCGAGACTCCAGCTGAAACAGTGTCATGGCTAGGAAAGCTGAGACTATTCTCCCCATGGTGTCTCTTTCCCAAGCTTGGTAGTTTTCCAAGAAAGCAAGAGAGGAAGCCACAAGTACTCCTGAGGCCCAGACTCGGTGGTCTCACACATCATTTCTGCCACGTTCTATTGGAAAAAGCAAGCCAAGAGCTCATCTCAGTTTCAAGGAATGGGAAAATAGACTCCACATCTTATGTTGAAGAATCACAAAGAATTTATTTCTATAATATTTTAATCTATCACTGACCTATATAATGAAAGTAATTCCTTTAAATCACAATTTAAAAATATGGGTAAAGGCTTCAAGTATTTTGTTTGTAGGTCTCCAGCAGCTGAGGCACCTGCTATTTGATATACTTTTATTTGTTGCATTTTTATTGATATAAAATTCATATACCATAAAATTCTCCATTTTAACATATGCAATTCAGTGATTATTAGTATATTCACAGAGGTGTGCAACCATCACCACTATCCTTGTCACCCCCAAAAGAAATTCTGTGTCCATTAGTAGTTATCCCACCTTCTCCCCTTCCCACAGTCCCAGCAACACTAATCTATCTTGTCTCTATGGATTTCCTTTTTCTGGATATTTTCTATAATTTAAAATCATATAATATGTCACCTTTGATGTCTAGCTTACCATGATATTTTCAAAGTTCTTCCATATAATAGGAGGTATCAGTATTTTATTCCTTTCTACAGATTAATAATACTCTATTGCATGGATATACCACATTTTTTTTTTTTATCCATTCATCACCTGATGGACATTTGGGTTGTTTCCACTTTGGGGCTTATCATATACTGTTATGGACATTTGTGTACAAATTTTTTGTACACAAGGTTTCAATTTTCTGGGGTATACATGGAAGTGGAGTCTTGATATACTGTTATACCCAATATTTCTCATTATAGGAATGCTTGATTGAGGCATACCAATGCATTCTATACCATTTTATAGATAGAGGTAGGAATAGTCCATTTTGATACATGTTTCTAGGGCAGGCCAAGTGGAAAGGCGTGGGGGCCCTTATCCCAGCAAGTTCAAATTCATGACTGTGGCTGAAGCACAATTCCCCAGAGGCAGCAGCCAGAGGACACTAATCCCTATTCCCATGACTCTCAATCTCTGCACACCCCACCACTCACACACGTTTTATAACAAACAAGATATTTCCCTTACTGTCCTTTGGTGTTATTAATATACCTCGTCAGTTGAGGTCAGAGACATCCCCTATTGTGTGGAGGCACACTCTGCTTAACATCGACCTCTAGTGCCAGGTCTCATTATTCCTCTTATCACTGTCAAATCAAGGTACTTGATGACGTTACTACGTAAGTATGATTCACAGAGCAGAAGCCACAGCACAGGCATCATCCGTGAGCATATTAGAAACACAGAATGAGGGCCGACAGAGTGGCGTGGTGGTTAAGCGCTGGCTTGGGAAGCCAGCGGCCCCGGTTCGGTCTCACATGTGAGGGCCAGTGACAATGCCCTCAAAAAAAAAAGAAACACAGAATGGCAGCCCCGGTGTAGATCTACTTAGTAAGAAACTGCATTTGTACAAGATCCCCATGAATTTGCATGCACATTCAAGTGTGAGAGTGCACTATAGTGATCTTAATTCATCAAGCTCTTACAGAACTTAAAGCTGGAGGCTCAGTCTTCTAATCAAAGTCTTCCTGTGAGAATACACATATTAAATAATATTGCCAGTAAAAAAGAGAACAATTACTGGGTCTCAGCTATGCTTCAGGCCCTACTCCAAGTGCTTTCTAAGCATTTCTCATTTCATCCTTATGGCAATCAACTACTTTTGTCCTGTTTTATAGATATCAAAATCAGGGCTCTGAAAGCTCAAGCTCCTTGCCAAAAGTTACAGCTTTTAAGAGAAAGAGTCAGGAGTCAAACTCGTTTATCTGATCCTAGAGCTCAATCTCCTCTCTACTGCTCTATGTTGCCCAGTAATTTCTACAAATAGTATTTCCACAATTTAATTCATAAAAAAAAAGGAAACAAGATCTATTCTGCATAATTTCAAACTCCCCTAACTAATTACACGTGTTCTTACCAATTCAAGAGAACGAATGCTCCATGAGGGCCAGAATACCAGAACACATATGTCATTGTCATTGTTATATTTCCGTTATGTAGAATAGCAGTACCCAGCATGTGTGAAGGCCTCTCTGAATTTATTGCATGAGCAAATTAATTTATGCGTCAAAGCCCTACCTACGGTTTATAAAAACAAGCGAAATTTTACCTTTACTGATTTCTCTTCCCATACCTCAGCTTTGGACTTTGCCTATCCTACAAATGCTAATGGCTGCTTTGTTGCGGCACTGATGCATTGACCTTGAACAAAACCAGAAATAACATGGTGTTATGTGTCAGCAGTAACTCCTCACAATGCCATCTTATCACAGAGTATTTTGACATAGTAGAACCTTGAAGGAGCTGTATTTGGGGCTAAAAATGTATCTTGTCAGTTGTGTTATTAGGAAACATCAGTGTGGAAATGTCAGCCTGGGCCTGGCGCGTCGATGCATTTTGCAAGAACTAAAAATGTGCAGCATAATGGTGGCTCAATATGCATTGGGAGAAGTGAAGATGTATTACCTAAGGGACAATTCGTGCATCCAACTCTCAAAACCAAATGTTCTATTTCATTCATCATCCACATGACTTTTTTTTTTTTTTAACAGTAGGATCACTTGTTATTCACCTCCATTTCATTAGGCAACCAAATGACTTGCCAACCTACCACTATAAATAGAACCCTGAGTAAGTGGGCCATAACTGAAAGAAAACAAGAGAATAAATTCATTTATATAATCTCATCTTTTAGAGTAGAAATTGTCTTTCCCATTTATATGTACAGAAACTGTTGGAATTAGAGAGGGATAGAAAAGGGTGCAGTTATTCAAAACTACTTAGAAAAACACAGAAAAACTTCAGTTATCTTTAATATGATAAAAGGATATAAATCTACATTAGACATTCTGAAAATTACATTGTGGTTACTGTAGCAACATACACGCTGATTTATTGACAAGGCTATTTTGCATCTAAGGCTAATACCAAACTAGATCTTTACACAAGCCATATTGACATTAATGAGAATATCTTATTTGGCCATGGATGGAGCATGGCTAAATAGATAATGAGATGAAGGTGAACATATAATCTTGTTTGACACTTGACAAGAAGGGCACAATTGCACAGCCAAAGGGTAGCTGTTCTAATTACTCTTTCATGAATTTACCTTCAAACTTCAAAGGCAAGATATTCTTGTATTTCAGTAGGAAAACTCACCTACAAGAACCCATCACAAGATGTGTGGGACCCAGTGCAAAATGAAAATGTGGAACTTCCTATTTAAAAAAGCAGGGGGTAGGGGGAGAAATGCCATTAAAAAGATTCAAATGTAAAGCTTTTCCGTTTTTCAGCAGTGTCTCTTCCAATTTGTCATGATGTTGTTATATTTGCTACTGAATTTCACTCTAAGTAAAGAATAATAAGATTTTAAATTATTAGCAGGAATTTTACCATTCATGTTTATGTGACAAAATGCCAGTTTAAAATACAATTAACAGGGCATTTAATTCATATTAGGAGTCACCAAAATAAGAGTAATTTTGTGTCTTATCCCTTGAGAGTGACTGAAGCTGACCAAGAGATAAACTCAAGCCATATTCAGGAAGGAAGTGTCCCCGATGTCTGCTTGTACCTTCCAAACCTGTGTCGCAAGTGCAGATCCTCACAGCTACCAGGGGCTTGGCTCACATCCCAGGGCTAACGTGTTCGGGGACCTGACTATGGCTGGGTTCTACTTCCTGTCAGTCACCAGGCTGATGTGCATTGCTTTAGCTGCAGTGAGGAAGCTGAGTCAGGCATATCCTCTCCCCAGGACCCGCTGCCCCAAGGCACTACAGCCAAGGCCATCGCAACCTCGGGGCTGAGTACCTAACTCCTGGATCAGGGAGTTGGTTAGAGGCAGCTATGGCACTGCCAGGCCAGGGTGGGGATGGCTGCCACCATGTGCCCCCTGCCCAGATGTGGGGTTGTGACCATAACCTTAGCAATGCCACACTCAGGCCCTTTCTGGAGGGCAGGATGCCAGCAGTGGCATGGTAAGGGTGAAGAAGGTGATGCTGGATGGGGTCCAGGGTTCTAGGAGGTGGAAAAGTGCGCAACCTAGAACCCATCCCTGGGTCCTTAGGTACTGCACTAGCCCCACACCCATGAAAGAGCTCTGCTTACTAAAACATTCTTTCTGTTGAGGCAGTCTGGGCAGGGACTGATGTTTTCCTTCCAATGTATATTCTTCCCTTCTTTTATAGTAATGGAACCTTCAACTTTCATCTGGGAGCAGGACACCTGTATACAACAGGCATTTTCCAGTCAGCCTTGCAGCTAAGCATGCAGTGTGACCAAATCATGGCTAATGATGTGTAAATGGAATCAACATCTGTGCCCGTCATTTGCCTCTTTGGCCTTTCTGCTGTGTAGAACACAGATCTGAAATTTGAGCTCCACATGTCAACTGAAACTCAGGAACAGGGGCCACACTTCAGGGACGCCTGAGCAGGGAGCGCAAAGACTTTGAGTTGCTCAGGATTTCATGGCACAGAGCCAGCTCCCTAGCTGTGGACTGCTTATCACCAATCTTAAGGGACAGAAATGTATACACACATCCAATTTGTTTAAAGCTTTCATTTCTGGGTCTCTTTCTCTCAGTCAAACTACAATCCTAAGCACTGCCTAAAAAGTACAATTTGTTTTGTTTTTTATGGTACTCTATTCACCACTGACCCTTATTAGGAGGATAAATTACCCAACCCTCTTCCCCTTTCTCCCCCTCCCTCACCAATATTTGCCCTTAAGGTTTTTGAGAAGGATATTCCTCAATGTTTGTATTTTGCCATAGCTTTATTTTACCTTAACTCCAAATGCTTGTAACTGATCTTATTAATTTGAGATTCTATTCCCTTCCTTAAAAGAGGTAACAATTGCTGACTACATAAAAGTAACTACTTACTTCACTCTGGTCCAATCACTAGTATTAGGAAAAAATTGAATCCTCAGCTACAGGACACTTCATCTTGTATCCCAGTAGAAATTGTTCAGGAAACTTTTTCAAGTCAATTCTAAATAAATCATGAGGAATCATGATTCCTCACTTGAATCATGAGTTGCTTCTAAATTGGACAATCATTTTTGTTAATTTCCCTCATTCAGGTTATTTCTTAAATGAGCTTTTAGGAAATAAATCAGAGTGATTCTCCACTCTGTGGATCTTAGAAGGAAACAGTACTATCAAAGTGACATGTACTCAAGTATCCAAGCGATTAAAATGTTAACTTCCTGACTTAAGTGAAACCAAAAAAGTTTCATACAATGTTTATATTCTGTCTAACCTGTTCAGTATGGTTGTTTAGTGGTATAAGTGCCCACAGGCACTTCTAGCAAACGGAAGAGATCAAAAAGCAATTGAGAGATGGCCACCAGCTAGAATTATTTCCCCCTGGATATGGGGATTTAGGGAAATTTTTATCTTGCAGAGTTTTTATTAACTTATACACCAACCCTATATTCAGTGCATATTTCTTAAACTTACTGTGTCAAAATGAACTTCTTTAGATTTATGACCCAGATATCAGACAGTTTGGTATTTATTTTTTCCATCTTTCTCTGTTGTGCTTCTGCCAAATCACTAGGCAGAGGAAGATAAAATTCTGAATATTTATGTAGAGCTCACGAAAGGACCCTGCTGTGAGCTATTAGCTCAGTGGATGACGTGTGCTCCCAGTTGGAAGCTGAAGGGAATAGAACAGTTGCAACTCTTTCTAAAAGGCACATAGAAAGCACCTGTTTGCCTACTTCATTAAACTTCCCCTAATGAACACCTCCAGGGAGCAGAACCAGGGAACTTCTTTCCTTTCCTGCCATAAATAGAGAAAGGTATTTAAAAGTTCTCATTTAAATGTGAGCACTGTTATCTGTAACAATTTGCAAGAATGTAATTCCCTTCAGGAATATAAATGAGCTGGTACTTCCATGTATGCATGATGATAACACACAGCCTGAAGATGGCTCCTTGTACAGGACTGAAAATTTTGCTCTTCTATAGGATCAGAGTCACAGATATTTTAAGCTTTCTCTACCTAACTCCTGCTCACCATCTACATCAAAAAACAAGGAAAAAAAACCCTCAGCTCAGCCACTATCTCTTCTGAGAAACTTTAAGTTTCCTCTCTCCCTAACACACATAAACGTACACTCCATTAAGAATGCAGAATGTATATGGGTTTTTTTTATTAAAACATTTACCACCCTGCAATATTATCATTGATCTAATTTTTGCTTCTCTCAGGCAAATGTCTCATTATACTGGGAGTCCCAAGCCCCCCGAATGTGCCTGCCACAGTGCATGTTCTCAATACTGACGTGTGAGTCAGTGCAATAACCACAAGATTCAGTCTTCCTTCACCTCTGTGACATTGTTTGTAACCTCTCTGGCCTCGCCATTTCAGTCTTCTTTTTCTTCTCTTCAATTTTTAACTGTATTCTTAAATGTTGGCACCGCCACCTTCACCCCTTTACTCTTTTCACTCAACAATTACTTCTGGGTGAGCTCATTTTCAGACTTGTTTCAAAGCAGTGGCTTCCTAATAGCAGCGTGCAAGGCAATCAATGGACTGTGGAAAGAAACTATCAGAAATATCTGTGGATATTTTTCAATTTTAGCTTTCTAAAATTTCTATTTATGATGTCCACTGCACACAAAATTGTATAAGTGTATAAGTCATTATAACATAGAGTTGGTTGCAAGCTCAAAACTTCATTGGATACGTATTATATTATTGCCTCCCCAAGCATTGGGATGAAAGCCATCATCTTTCTCACCATATCTGTTCCTCCTAATGCATTTCCCCAACTTAGTAAATGGCACCAGTATTCACCAGCCACCCAAGAGGGAGGACGCACTCTCCCCACAATCACCCACTTACAGAATTCATCCTGCAAACATATTTTAATGCTTTTGTCCTATAAACAGATCCCTCCTGTCCATTCTGTCAGCTACAGCTTTAGTTCAGCCTATTGATTGGTGGTCGGAAAGTTTTAAAGAGGGTTTACCTCTGCCATAGTGCTCTTTAGAAAACCCAACTGTGAATCATTTAAAAATCCTTCACTGATTCCCCCAAAGCTTCCAAGTTCAAGTTTAGTGTTCATCTTCATGCCCAGTAAGCGCCTGCAGCCTCATATCTCCCTCTCACGTAACCAGAGAGAACTACCTTGATTTCTTAAACACAGGACACAGTGCACACTTTGGGGATCCTCACTTACTGACTTCCCTTATTGAATTGACCATTCCCCTATTTTGCCTACTGAATCCTACTCATCCTTTGAAAAGCAGTTCAATATTTATTTTCAATGTTATAGGTTAATTATATATCAGTAAATATGGAAGGAAAAAAAGAAGTGTGTATAGTGATTTCCCAATCAGATGTACTTAGCTTTCAATTAAATGCACATAAAACTGGATACAAAATACTGTCAAAGTCTTGATTATCCTGTTTCATAAGCATACATGTATTCATAAATTATTTAATTATATATGCAGTCTACATTTTATTTTTTTATTTTACATTCTTTTATGATTGTGTATTACCTTCTTAATTTTATACTTACATATACTACCTGTAGACTAAAAACTTTTATCACAGTATTTAAAAATATTTGACTTACATGTCTATGTATCTTCCCATCCAAGTGTAAGTATACCGAGAGTAGAAAAAAATCAGTTCTTTGATAATGTAAAGTTCTATATTATTACTCAATGTAAATTAATTGAATAAATGAATGAATAGCAAACAAAAGTGGTTTATCATAGTCAAAAACTAAAATAAGGGGCAAAATCTGCTTTGTTTGGTTTAAAAAATGATATAATTTATGAACCTGGACTATATAAACTTAGGCAAAAGACTTAAATTTTTATGCTATAATTTTTCCATTAAGAATAAAATGATAGCATTTATTACCCATTTTTCATAGTGTTCCTGCTTAAATTAATTAGACTGCTTTTAAAAATGCTTGGAGCTCCTTCATAAGAAGTACTTGGCAATAACATACCTATAACATACACCAAATATAAGTATGTTTTATATGGTGATTTTAAGTATATTTTCTAAATGTCATACCTCATTTAAAAGAAAACAAGTACACTTAAAAGTTAAAAACAGGATTTTAATTAAATCTGTTGTGTACCAAAACAAAATCTTTGAAGCTATAATGGATGTCAAAAAATTCTGCTAATCAAATGTGCAGTTAAAAAGAAATGTCTATTCAATTATCTCAATGAGCTCATATTTATCAACAAAATAACTTATTTGGGATTTACATAAGATCTCATGCTCTCTTCTGTCCACATGCTTTTGTCTATAGCTAGAGAAGTATTAAACATTTTATGGCTACATTTTAATTCCCATCAAGATAATAGTGTGTCACTAAAAGAATTTTTAACCTATTTTTGAAATTATCAAAATTGAAGAGAAATTGTCTTTAAAAATCAGTCCTTAATAAAAGAAATGAAAAGCAGTAGGTAGCAGTACCAGGAAAATGAGAGTTACAACTATTCCAGCACTTAGTTTTATTTCTCAAGCATCAAGATGAAACCCATGCCTGCAGCCACCAATGAGTTCTCCTTCTCTCACCAGAAAAAGGAGAAAAATGCAGGATTTCTGAGGACAGACTGAGTCCATGTTCCTTCAGGCTGCACTTTTGAATAAATCCTTAGATTGTCACTGAAGCCAACAATTCATCAAGTTTTGAGAGCCCAAATAAGTGCAAAAAAAGATCTCTTTCTTTAGTCACCAGAAAATTTTGGACAATTATAAACTTCAAATGGCTCTGCTGAGGTCACTAAATTTAGCTGCTAATCTTCCCAACAAATCATCATCCCAACCTGCCTGAGTCGCTTAGTGTCTGTCTTATTTTTATGATCTCTGGAGAGAAATATGCAGCAATTATCCATTCTTTTAGGTGCCTTACCATCTGAAATAAGTCATTATACCTATCAAGATAATTAAAATAAATAATAGCTCAGATATGTTGTTGTACATTTTTAAATGAATAAATATTTTTTCTAGTAGGACAGGTGGGTGTCCAGCATCATATGTTTAATCTCTTCTACAGGGGGAGAGATTAAAGATGGGCCACATCTGCATTTAGTAGTAGGCAATGAAAGCAGGCATGCTCTAAAAAGCAAAGATATTCAGGCCACTTATGTGATGCTGGGATGCTGGCCATCATTTGTGATCCTAAACATTTTAGGTATTCTAGATTCATCTAAGAAATAATGCAAAACTTAAAGTGCTAAAACAAACCCAAAGCAATAAAATGTAATCTGTTCTGATAGGGTATCATCATTCCATTTTTCTAACTTCCATAACTTTAATTTCTGACAGTGGCATTCTATTTGTAATACAAGGTAGCAAAAAAAAAAGTTTTATAATTTTTGTAACATGAAATGTTTCCCATTCAAACTTACTGCTGTATATCTTATAGCAAGAATGAGCTAGCAATATAATAAATTTTTTAATCAATTGAAAAAGAAACTGTGTGTACATAAACCCATAGGTAAGGTACATGCAAAAAAGCCCGAGGAGACAACAAACTCATCAAACAGTAGTAAAACAATGCTTCTGGCCAGAAGATGGCGCTGCAAGCCATTATTGTCAGCCAATTGGAGATTTAAGAAATCTATTCGCACTATCTTGTTTACTTACTTCTAATTTCCTATTTGAGTTTGTCCTATTCTTTTAACTTGGTGCATTATGTCATGCTGCGCCAATTGTTTTCAACCAGCAAAGAACTCAAAGAAAATTGTTAAATCTACAGAACTAATCGATTAACTGCTAACAATACCAACAGTCAATATTTTATAATAAACATGTTATCAAACCTGTGGGTTATTAAATCAAGCCACTTAACTTTGGGAAAATGTCTATATTAGAGTTTATAAAAAGAATCCTATTTGAATGTGAAAATGTGTAAAATAGCAACATTTTGATGCAAATTTAGGCCAAATTAATCTCTAATGGTCATAGAAGCCTTAGACCCAATAGGCTCCCCCATTAACTCCTTAGTATGTGTCTTAGAAACACTTAGAGATGTAAGCAGTTTAACACAGGATGATAAAATTAACAGGAATTTAAGGAACATGATAAATCATTTATTCCAAGGATAGAAATGATCTAACATGAATCTTATGCACCTTTATGTGAGCAAGGCAAAAATCCTACCTAATTATAGTATTACTCGATTGTAATGAATCAATACCCTCTTACTCTTCTAAATACAGCTCTCACTTCAGATGAAACCAATTTGCCATCTCTAGGAATAATTAAAACAGAGGCTTAGGGTGATGTCACCAAAATGGCAATGTAGGAGTCTCCAGCCTCCATCCACCCACAAGGTCAACAATTAGACAGCTATTCAAGAACAAAACAGCTGATGGAGAGCCCTGGAGTCCACCTAAGAAAAATCAACAACATAGCGGAACCAAAAACTTGCAAGTAACTGCATAAAAAGACAAGGAAGATAGCTTTATTTTGCCTGCATCGTCCAAACCCCCAAGCCACCACTGCTTGGAATGATCAGGGAATGTCCCAGCTAGAAAGAGTTCCTCTTGACAGGAAAGGAAGAGTAGGGTGAGCAAACAACTTCCTAACCTTTCGAGGCACTTCAGGAAGGTTCTACTTCGGTTTTACCCCACCCAGACTGGCAAAGCTGAGACATATAGAGACAACTGGAAACAAGGAAAAAATGCAGTGTCTACCAGTAGAAGCCACAAAGCAAAAGGAGATCACAGTTCACAGTGACCTGCTCTGCAGACAAATCTAGCTGCTTTCACCAGTGAAGAAACCAATGGACCAGCAGCCTCCATGGATCCCTTGCAGGTTTCATCAGCTTTCAACACACAGGTATTCAAATTCACTAACGCCAGCCACCTGAGTTCTTACCTGCTCTTTCCTCCATCTTACCACTTCACCAGCCTCCACTGCCATGCATCCAAGACCCAGCAGCCACAGTAGTGCAAGCAAACAGCCAAAGCCCCTGCATCTGCTATTGAGTCTCTACTTGGCCCAGTCCTTTGGGCCTACCTTGGCCCCCACTACTATACTCATATGCATGTCCGCAGCCAGCCCCTGCCACTACTTAGGCACCTGAAGCTGGCCCCTGCAGCCAAGTGCTTGTGCGCTGCTGCCTGCAGCCACCAGTCTCAGAAGGTGAAAAGATGGAATAAAGAGTAAAAAGCTTATTTAATTATTGGTTAAGAACTTCCCGAAGCCAATAGGTTCACACCAAAATTTCAATCCAAAATGATCTTCTCTAAGACACATTATAATAAAACTGTCTAAAATCAGACAATCAGAGAATTTTAAATGCAACACAAGAGAAAAACAAAACAAAACAAAAAACTTCCATACAAGGGAATCCCCATAAGCAGATTTCTCAGCAGAGACTTTGTCAGGCCAGGAGAAAATGGGGTGATATATTCAAAGTTCTGAAAGAAAGTGCCAACAAAGTATAATTTAATCAACAAAGTTATTCTCCATAAATGAAGGTGAGATAAAGATTTCCCCCAAAAAACAAAAGGTCTTTGAAGAAGTGTCTATTCAGGTCCTTTGTGCATTTTTTTTTTAAAAGATTTTTTTATTGGGGGATTCGGGGAGGGGAACAGCATTGGGGAATCGGGGAAGGGGAACAGACAAATTGCTGTCCTTTTGTTCTTCAGTCTAGTTCTGGAGGACGTTGCTTCACTGGCCCATGTTGGTATCACCATTGCGCTCTTCCCAGATGAGGCAGATTGGTCACCGGCCTCTGGATGGTTGCTCACTGGGGCTATTGGTAGCTTGCGCTGGCTTCCAGCCACTCACTTTGGCTGCCAGCCACTCACTGTAGCCTATGGCAGCCCACTGCAGCAGGGGCTGCAGCCTACACCATCGCCGGGGCTCGCACAGCCCAGCTCCAGGTAGAGCTGTTGTTAGCTGTAGAGGGCAGTGTCACTGGCCCTCATATGTGGGATCCGAACTGGGGCTGCTGGCATCCCAAAACCAGCTCTTAACCAATGCACCACTCGGCCAACCCCCTCTGTGAATTTTTTAATTGGGCTGTTTGTCTTTTTGTTGTTGAATTGTATGAGTTCCTTGTATATTTTGGATATCAGCCCTTTATCAGAGGTGTTGATTATAAATATCTTCTCCCATTTGGTTGGTTGCCTCTTTGATTTGTCAGTGGTTTCTTTTGCTGTGCAAAAGCTTTTTAGTTTGACATAGTCCCATTCATTTATTTTAGCTTTTACTTCCCCTGCCTTTGAGGTCAAATTCATAAAACCCTCCTTAAACCCAAGGTCCATAAGTTCAGTACTTATGTTTTCTTCTATGCAGTTTTTGTTTCAGGTCTTATGCTTAGGTCTTTGATCCATTTTGAGTCTATTCATGCAGAGGACCTGAATAGACATTTCTCAAGAGGACACACATTGGCCAATAAACACATGAAAAGATGCTCAACATCATTAATCATCAGAGAAATGCAAATAAAAGCTACAATGAGATATCACCTCACACTAGATAGAATGGCTATCATCAACAAAACAGATACTAACAAGTTTTGGAAAGGCTGTGGAGAAAAAAAGAACCTTCATACACTGTTGGTGGGAACATGGATTGGTGAAGCCACTATGGAAGGCAGTGTGGAGGTTTCTCAAAAAATTAAGAATAGAATTACCATATGACCCAACAATCCCTCTCCTACGCATATACCCAAATAACCTGAAAACATTTATCCATAAAGATACATGTGCTACGATGTTCGTTGCAGCTTTATCTATGGTGGCCAAGACATGGAAACAACCAGTGTCCTTCAATAGATGATCAGATAAAGAAGATGTGGTATATATACACAATGGAACACTACTCTGCCATAAGAAAAGATGAAATAGTGCCATTTGCAACAACATGGATGGATCTTGAGATTATTATGCTAAGCGAAATAAGTCAGACAGAAAAAGTTGAGAACCATATGACTTCACTGATATGTGGGATACAAAACTAAAAGTAACAAAGGAACAAGACAAACAAATAAAGAAACAAAAACTGATAGACACAGACAATAGTTTAGTAGTTATGAAAGGGTAAGGGGGGAAGAGGGATAGTAGAAGAGGATAAAAGGGGTCAAATATATGGTGATGGAAAGAGAACTGACTCTGGGTGTTGAACATACAATGTGATATATAGATGATGTATTACAGAATTGTACACTTAAAATCTATATAATTTTACTAACCATTGTCACCCCAATGATTTTAATTTACAAAAACAAACTGAGGGAATCCATCACCACTAGACCTGCTTTAGAAGAATACTGAAAGGAGTTCATGACATGAAAAAATGCTAAGTACGAGGTGTGATCGAAACATATGGTGAATGCTACTACCAAGTGCCAACCAATGGAAAGACAGGGATCTTCAATACGGGAAGCAGCATGTCAAACCTTAGTAACAGTGTGTGACAAGTTTCAACTTTTTAGGGTGCAGTCAGTCAAGTGTGAGCTATGGTTGTGAGAAGGTGTGTTTTAAAGTGTGCTGTAAATCATAGATCACGAACAATACACTAACATAAAATGAGCAAATGATTTCATCCTCCATAACAATGCTCCGTGTCACACATCGCTTCTGGTAAATGGCAATTTCTGTTGAAAAAAAACATTATAGTGTGTCCTCATCCACCTTATTGACTGGATCTGGCACCGTACAACTTCTGGCTCTTCCCCAAAATCTAAATAACCATTAAAAGTAAATGTTTTGAATCGATCCAGGACAACAAGGCAGCCACAACAGCACAACTAAAGACACTCACAAAAGAGGACTTCCAGAACTGCTTCAGAAAGTGGCAAAAATGGTAGGATAAGTGTGTTTGAAGTGAGGGGGAATATTTTGAGAGGGATGTATCTTTTACTGTAATGCAATGTCTTTTACTGTAATAATTGTTTTTTTATTATTATTTAAACATTCACCATATTGTTTGATGACACCTCGTAGTAACATGAAAACATGTGAAAATATACAACACACTGGTAAAGGTAAACATATAGTCAGATTCAGAATATTGTAATACTGTAATTTGGTAGTGTATGAACCATTTAAACCTACTCTAAAAGTTAAAAGACAAAAGTACTGAAAATAGAATTCAGAGCACAGCACCTGCTATACAGCAGGATCATAATAGACATCCAATAGCAGAGAAGAAGGAGCCCAAAGCATGAAGAAGCAAGTGTCTGAGTGTTCCTTAACCCAGCCTTTTTACAAACCTATAGACAATGGTGACATGAGTGGTGGTCCCTGTATAAAAGTAAGGACTAGAGCAGCAATGCTGGTAAGTTCTTTGGCTGTGAAGGGCAGTGAAGGAGAGGGAGCTGAAGATAAGAGATGGTTTGAACCTAGAAATGCTCATTTATTAAAAGACCCTCATCCCATCCCACCTCCAACTCTTCTGGAAGAGCAGAAGTCAGAACTCAGGCTTTTACCCCTCCCTGGAATTTACCATTATTAGCAAGAAGTGGCTGATAGGTTGGCCAGCCACTACAAAAGTCAGAATTTTAACAAATGGAATAGAAGTAGCAAAACTATGGAACAGGAAAATAATGTAAAATAACTGTTTGCTTTCAGAGAGAAGGGGAACCTATGGGCAAGATAAAGAAGGAACATGTAATATGAACAGAACCAACAGGCGATAGTGGGCTTTAAAAAAATATTTACTGAAATAAGGAACTCAGCGAATGTTTTTTGTGTTTTTTTTGTAAAAGAAGATTTAATAGACCTCAAAAAATGATTTCATAGGCTGGAAGATTAGAGCAAAGAACTCTTCTAAATGAAATGAGTAAAAGATAAAGGGAGGAAAGAATAGAGATAAAATTGATGAGAATTAAATTAAAATGGCAACATTAAGAATTCCAGATGAGAAGAATAAGCAGGATTATGTCCAGAAATAATGCAAATGAATTCCCCAGCATTAGACAAAAATAAAAAGACCTCAGATTGGAGCTTTACTTAAAGCTCATAGCCTAAAAATTTTTTTGGAAACTGCAATTTGAGGGTGGCAAGAAAAAAGGGAAGGGAAACAAGAAACGAAGAAAAGCAAATGCAAGACTGTGTCCAGGTTCACTAATGCTTCCCCAAAATAAATCATACCTGGGTGCTCGGTTACATTTGTTGTATTCCAGAGAAGCAGGTGTCTGAGGGAATAGGATTTATTTGCCAAACCTCCCATTTTCTGTACTTCCTCAGTTAAAGTTGACTTCACAGGGTGTTAACTTCCCTGAACTTCCGGTTTATTTTATGCCCCACCCCTCCAGCCAAGCTGCCTCTAGGACAGCTAGATCCCACTCCCACACGTCTGCACCTCCCCTCAGTTTGAAAGCTATGGGAAAACTCAGAGCTTCCCTAAGTCCAGAGCTTCCCTAAGTCCAGTCAAGGCCAACCCTGATCAATGAGGCCACAGCAGTGGCCACAATCAAGGCTATAGAGAAGGCCTGGCCTTAATCCAGGGAGGTTAAGACAGCTATCAGCCTTAGTGCAGCCCAGGATCTCCATTAAGCCAGTATCCAAAGACTGGTGACAGGAGGGACCAAGAAAACCTGGAGATGTCCATAAATTGGAACTAGCATAAATGACAAACTGGATAGGAGACATCCTCTCCACCACCCCAACACTACTACATAAAATATAGTCATTTTAAAAACCACTAAAGACACATTCCTTGCTATTTACCCAAACGAGCTGAAAACATATGTCCACACAGAAACCTACACATGGATGTATATAACAGCTTTATTCATAATTGCCAAAACTTGGGAGCAACCAAGATGTTCTTCAGTAGGTGAATGGATAAACTGTGCTACATCTAACAGGATATTACTCAGTGCTAAAAACAAATAAGCTATCAAGCTATGAAAAGACATGGAGGAAACTTACATGCACATTACTAAGTGAAAGAAACCTATCTAAAAAGGCTACATACGGTATAATTCCAACTAAATGACACTCTGGAAAAGGCAAATTTATGGTGACAGCAGAAAGATCAGTGGTTGCCAGGGACTAGGGAAGACGTAAGAATGAACAGGTGGAACACAAAGGATTTTTAGGGAAGTGGGTATATGTCATTATACATTTGTTCAAACCCAGAGAATGTACACCAAGAGTGAACCCTAATGTAACCCATGACCTATGGGTTATTATGATATTAAAATGTGTTAATGTAGGTTCATCAATTGTAACAAATGCATCACTTTTGTGAAGGATGGTGATAGTGAGGGAGGCTAAGTATGTGTGGGGACAGAGGTATATGGGAACTTTGTGAACCTTCCATTAAATTTTGCTGTGAACTTAAAATTGCTCTCAACTATAAAATCTATTATCATACACCCACACCAAAAAACAAAGAAAAAATCTGAGAGCCTCCTGAAATAAAGAAGATTACTTAAAGGAAAGTGACACCCAATTTATCAATTACAACACTGGATACAAGAGGCTAATGGAGCACTCTCTTTATAGCTTTGAAGGAAAAGAACTTTATTTGTTTTTTGTTTTTGAGGGCAGTGTCACTGGCCCTCATATGTGGGACCGAACTGGAGCTGTTGGCTTCCCAAGCCAGCTCCTAACCACCATGCCACTCAGCCAGCCGCAGGAAAAGAACTTTAAACTTAGATCATTATATAGAGTTAAACTTAAAAGTGAGATAAACATATTGCCTGGCATATAAGGTCTTGGGTAATTCACAAAGAAAATTATTTGTGGCGGGGGAAAAGAAAACCCAAACATTTAGAGGTTGCGGTTACTCTCCAGTCTCCAGAACAACAACAACAAAAAGTGTCTAAGAGGCAGATATGGAAAATAAAGGAATAACTGAATTAATAAAATATTTTGTTATCTAGATGAATGATGACCAACGGAATAAATAAATAAACACACCCAAAACTCAGGCACCAAACTGACAAAATAAGAGAATATAAAATAAAGGGGTGAGAGGAAACAGAGAAGTAATAGTCATGTTTATGGCTTTTATGATAGTAGTGATTTCTTAGATGTATATTTATTCCCAAACTCATTGTGTTGTATGCATTAAATAACTACAGTTTCTTACATGTTAGTCATAACTCAATAAAGTGATTTTAAAAAAACAGATATGAGGAAGTGACCTGAGGGAAGTGAAAATTTGCTCAGATTATTTTCTTATTCACTAGACATAGATATTGATAAGCTTTAATGATTAATAAGGGAAAATAAGCAAACCACTGGTCTGAATAATTAAGGGATAACCATTAGATAAGTCAAATTTGAAAATGTAACTTTCAGAAAAACAGAGGAATTTAACTTGTTCAAGGGAATAAGGCACAAAGACAAAAAGAAGAATTATGGAAAATAAAATTCCCTAAATAGGAGAGCAAAATTAAGTTCTAGGAGAGCAGTGATTTCAATAAATATAAATCTATAAAAGTAAAAAGATTCAGAAACTCTCAGCTTAGAAAAAGACCAGAAATATTTTGACTGTATGAAATATATTTAACCCAAAAGAATAGAGAGAGACTGGAAACAAAAAAGAAGGAAATTTATTTATTCAATTATCTCTATCAGTATGTACTCAATGGACATGGTATTATTTATTTTATCGTATGGGTTAAAATTCAATACTATAGCTGGGGCTCAGGCATCCAACACATGGTCCCCTTATTTGGGATTTCTTTTCTCAGAAGGTTTTAGAAATTTTTTTAAATTAATAAATGACATGTTAAGAATTATTAATTAATATTACAGAGGCCTGATACCACAGAAGACTAATATACATCATATGGAGACCAAATGTTCAAATATTAGTTTAAACTCAGCTGGACAGAAAAGTTTTACTCATACTTTGTCAGCCATCTGTTTTTCTCTCCCCACATGCAAATTAAAAATGAGTAATAGTAATAATAACAACAATAATCATTTGTGCTCCTCAAAGGCAAATTGAAAATGAGTAATCATCATCATCATGGCTAACATTTATTGATGTTATCTTTTAACATGTATTAAATCATTTACTCTGTGCAGTAACCCTATGAGACAAATACTGTTATTCTCCCAATTTTATAAATGAAGACGTCAAAGCATAAGGCATTAATATCACAAAGATAGTAAGTAAAGAAGCTGTGACTGGAATATAAACAATTAAGCTCCAGAGCTTACACTCGTAACCATCGTTACATATTGCTACTGTCAATGAATTTACAAATATTGCCTTTATTCTCATCTGCTGTAAAAAGTCTCTACCATGTTTCCCCCAAAATAAGACCTAACCAGAGAATAAGCCCGAGGCATGATTCCCTCAGGATATGGAAGGCACACACCCTTTACATAATGGTTTTATGACCTGTTTCAGGGAGAAGGGTACCTTTTCCACAAACTCCTTCAGCTTAAAATAGTCAGCATGTCAAGGTGCCATATTTTGGCACCTAAAATCATGCTACAGCTTATTTTCCAGTGAGGAAACAAGGTAGCCCTCTCATGTGGTGGTGGCTGTTTCTTCCTCAACAGACTTTGTCCATTGTGCCTGAAAGTAGTATAGGCATTGCCCATGTCCCTCATTGTTGCTTCCAAACTATTGACCCTCCTTCTTCCCTAATGTAATGCAGGAGTTCAACTCCTGGCACACTCTTGGATTCGGTGAGACCAAAAAAAGACAACGAAGTCATAGGTAAAGGGTTCATACCAGTTATATTCGTGAGGCAACCGGTGGAGACACAGGAAGTAGCATCCCCCAATACCCCAACAAGGGGTCTTCCTGCACGACAGTCTTGCTGGTGGCTGGGCAAGGCACAGGAAGTAGATCCGCAAGATCTACAATATCCCTGCTTGCTAACATAGCCATGACAGTTATAGCAAACACAACAAACATGGCTTACAGCCATTTGGTTACGTAAGGGGGGGAACGGGGGGGGAGGGAGGCATGTCCAGGTGGTCCACACATGCATGGGCTTCAAGCCGAGCCAGTGTTTTCCCACGGGAAGCCAAGAGCCTGCAAACTGCTCTCTTGGCCCTCTCCCAACACCTAACAGCCCAGTTTTGAAGCTCAAAATATCAGTCTTCCCCAGAAAGCCACTTTGCTTTGTGGTCATCAACCAGACTCTAGGTCCTCCTCCCTTGAAGACTGGATCACTGGCATTCTCTCCAATACTCCCCTTGCCACAAGTTGCAGTAATTTCAGTACCCTCTTAGATAATCCTTCTGACTCCTTGACCTCTCAGCTCAGTTACCACCGACTCCTCCATAACCCTAACCACCATGTTGCTGCCCCTCTCACCTGTGGTCATCTAGTACTTCATAGATACATACTTGTAGATTAGCAATTACTGCACCTCCTCCATAATCTCACATTAAAGCAATCTCCTCTCTGATCACAACCTCTTAGCTTTCCAGCATACCACTTTGAGTACCCAGACTCCAACTACTCTTCAACCCCACTGGGACCTGGTTTATTTCACCTGACCACCTATTCCTGCCCCCATCTCTTTCCTGTTTCAGCTTCTCTCTTACCAATGTGAAGTTACATGATTCACAATTGTAAACAATTTTTGTATTCACCCAGAAAATTCATGTTCCTACATAGTTTTGTTGCATGTATTTGGCAAGACCCCAACTCTAGTAAAAATCAACTCTTATTTCTTCACTTACTTCATGTACTTCAAACCTATATTCATGTAGCTGACAGAGGCTAGTGAAAAATATACAACCATGCCAACTGACACAAACTTAATTTCACGACCATTAATCTCATGAAGTCCTGGTCCATTCAGTTTCCCTGTCTCCTATAATTATGGTATGCTCTTGGCCCAGACTTCCAACACATTGCCCTGGTTCACTTTCTATTTCATTAAGACAAAAGAAATATAAAAGAAGTTCCACTGTCTCCTGCAACTCTTCTGGACATACCCAGCGCCCTATTACCTATGGATGACCTGTTTGAGCCCCAGTCAACAACCACTCCCTTCATTTTTGCACAGGATCCCAACCCTTCTCCTACGTTCAAAGACATTCTTTTAGAAAATTCTCCTTTGTCCTGCTTCATCAATTTCTTCCTTTCTACTTGATCATTTCCATAGGCATAGAAACACACTTTAATAGGTCCTATCAAAATAGCTGAGAAAGAGAGATGAAAGCTTTCAACTTTACCTCTCCAATGAGTCCTCTGTTATCCAACTGTGTCCTCCAAATTGCCACATACCACACAGAGGTTAATTCTCTCTTCTTGGCAGTATTTGACTGGTCACCCTGTCCTTGCAACTTTTTTTTTTTCCAGTTGGAATCTATAACACAGCTCTCTTGTTTTCTGCTTACCTCGCTGACCACACTGCCTCCCTTTCCTCTGCTGATCCACCCTACTCCCTTCAGCTGCTAAACCAGTGCTTCTCAATTCCCTCTGCATATAAGAATCAAGTAGTAAGCTTTGAAAGTAAACTTGCTCCTTGAACAACATACATTTGAACTGCATGGGTACTCTTACAAACGGATTTTTTTCAATAAAATCAGTCAGTCCTTTGTACCCAAGTGCTTTCTTATCCCCGGGTTTCGCATCCCAGAATTCAACCAACCAGGACCGAAATGGTAGTATTTTTGCATTCCCAACCACAGATTCCCAACCACAGATATAAAATACTGTTTTTCACTCCTAGTTGGTTGAAGCTGCGAATGCAAAGAACCTACTGTAGAGTCAAAAGTTATACTCACATTTTCGTTGCCACATCCCAAACTCCCAGTGTGTTCAAGGCATTGATTCCCAGGCCTCAACTAAACTAATTAAATCAGAATCTCTTCAAGGCAAGGTGACAGGAGTAGGCAATTTTGTTAAAGATCCCCAGGTGATTCTAATGTGCAGCCAGGCTGTAAACAATAGAGTGCCCCAGGGCTTCATCTCAGACCTTGAGTCTTCCATCGGCACTTCCCTAGGTGATCTCAGCCAATATCTTAGCTTTTAGTACCATCAATACCTGGTGTGTTCTAAATTTATATCTGCAGCCCTAACCTTCCTCCTGAACTCTGGAATTCTATATATAACTTCCTGTTGTCATCTACTTTTGGATGTATAATATAGTTTCCAAAGTTAACATGTCCTTCTGCACTCATTCCCATGTCGGTAACTAGCAATTCCATCTTTCTAGCAACATGAACCCACATAGAGGTAAACGTTGTTACCTTGGAGTCATTATTTATGCCTGTATTACTCTTATATCTCCTCTCCAAACTGTCAGCTAATTCTGTTTCAAAACCCAGAATTTGATTATTTTTCTCACCACTTTCTGATTATATTCTCATTTGAGCCCCTATCCTCTTTCTCTTCTTTATTACTATAGTTCATAACTGGTCTTCTTGCAACTGCCCTTGCACCAAAGACATCAGAGTGATCATTTTACCATATTATTTAGATCATGCCATGCCACTGCTTTAAAGGCATCAATCATCTAAACTCCCCTTATGATATGGCTCCCTGATACCATTCTGAACTCATCTCTTTCCACTCTCTCTACTCTTTCCGCTCTAAACATATCAGACATTAAGCTATTCCTGAAACAGCCCAGGCACACTCTTGCTTTTGAACTTGGTGGTCCTTCTTCCTAGGGCATTCTTCCCATCAAGTATCTCCCTTAAGCATGCAAGTGCCACCTCACCACCAAAGTCTTCGCTGGCCACCCTATATACAATAGCACCTCGTCAACCTACACTCTTTGTTTGTATTTGTATGTTTCCCATTATGTATTTGTGTGTTTTCATTCTCTCCAAATAAAATATAAGCTCCTCAAGTGCAGGATCTTTATCTAAATCTGGAATGGTTTTGGCATGACTAATCACTTACTCAATAAATGAACCTAAGTTGGAAAGCTAAGGATTTTGGCCATAGCTTATGGGGTGCTATTGGAACATTCAAGGACCAGACAAGTCTTTTGGAAACAATGTATAACCAAGAAACCTTTACCCTTGTCCCTTATTATGAGTATCCCTTTGATTTGTGTGGAAAAATGAAATTGTGAAGACTATAAAAAGATATCGCAATACCGTGGCTTAAAATAAATATTGTGAGATTTGCATTCTCTGAGTCATGCTTAGGCTGGAACATTTTCTACTTGCATTTAAATACTCTCCTCTCTTTTCTAAATTCCCTGACACTTTTAAAGAGCCACAGCTCCTGTGAGATAAGTCCTGGTACAGGTACTAAAACATTCATCAAATAAGTAAAATCCAACAACATAGAGTAGGGGTAACATGAGATCAAAATATATTTGATAGTAAAATAAGTCTCACTAACACCCAAATTCAGTCCTATATCTGAACTAAAAATTTTAAATTGTTAATACAAGCAGACCTCCATACCTCCACACCCCAACCCCTTGCAATTAATGAAATGAAGCTGGGCTTCTTCCTGAAAAAAAACTTATAATCCACTGAACCAAAAAAGAAAGGCTGTTTGCCAGCCAGCCTGAGAGTCTCTTAGGGATCAAAGCTTTATGCATTATATAACAGTGAAAGAGGAAGAAAGTAGCTGTAATTAGTGATTCTTAAAGTTAGCCACTCCCTGGCTAAACTAATCTATGAGGGAAGGAGGGAGAGAGAGAGAGAGAGAGAGAGAGAGAGAGAGAGAGAGAGAGAGAAATGATGAATGTTAAAATTTGACGCCTTCTGTTTACATGGTAGCATTAAATGACCTCCCACAATACTTTTAAGGAGTTCCATCTATTCAGTCAATTTATTTGCAAAATTTCTTTAAGAATTTTATCCAGGCTTTTTCTTTGCTGCCTGTGCATTGAAATCTTCTAATTGTTTATGAAAACTAGTTTCAAGACCTTAAATATAAACCAAGGTGATCACTACCTTTATTTGACAACTTAAGGGCAAAATCTTTAAAAGATTTGAAAAATAAAAGTTCAGTTCTATCTTCAGTCTGTAGGATATGTGAATCCAGCATACTGTCGCCAATACACACTAGATGTCACTGCATAACCTGAAATATTGGCTGTAATTTGATCTGTCTTACTAGCTCTACAGTCAAGATTAGCATATGGGACAAAATAATCTCAAAGTAGTTTCCCAAACAGGTCAATTACATCCATAAAAATAAATTCTTTTTCACCTCCTCAGCAATTCTATACATTAAACTACACAGCAACATTATATATTAGTTTTTCTTTTCATCATCAACTCCCTCCTTCCCAAATTCTAAAATCAAATAGAAATGTTTGCATTTAATCTAAACATGAATAATGTTTATTCATGAAATATAAACTAAGAACTGTGGGAACACAGAGCAAGAGGTTTACAAAGGATTTAGGCAGCAGACTTCAACCCCAAAAGAATTACAACTAATCATCTGAAAAATTCACATAGCTGAAGTGGCTTATTACTTATCTTTCCTTAGTTTAGAGCAACATTTATCATCTATATTTAGTGTTCTGTGAAATGTAAATTGGTGTTCAGCAAAAAATAATTCCATGGACCAAGGTTTGAGAAACATTTAGCTATTAAAAAACCAACAGGCACATTTTTCATAGCAGAATTTCTCTGAGTTTCCACTATTTGAATGTGGATTGTAGGTCTCTAAAAGAACAGTTCCTATCAGGTCTTATTTAACAAATGTTACCATCTTAAGCAATACTGGCCTCTCACTGACCAGAGTTGTACTAAAAAGCAGCAGAAGAAATGGCAGTGGATGCTTCAAATGTGAAGATTTAATATTTATGGCTTTTAATATTTTATAGGTTCAAGAAAAAATTCATGATCTTATTTTTACTCAATTATTAGAAACTGACAGATATAAAAAGACGAAACTGACAGATATAAAAAGACTATCTGAAAGAGCTAGGATTTGTTTTTTTAGTTTTGAGATTGTGGTTTTATTTCCTTTGGACATATACCTAGAAGTGAGACTGGTAGATTATCGGGTAGTCCTATTTTTAATTTTTTAGCAACCTCCATACTGTTTTCAATATGACTGTACCAATTTACATTCCCACTAGCAGTATACATGGGTTCCATTTTCTCTACATCCTCACCAACACTTTTTATCTTTTGAATTCTTGATAACAGCTGTCCTTACAGGTCTGAGGTGATATCTCATTGTGGCTTTGATTTGCATTTTCCTGATAGTATATTGAGCAACTTTTCATATACCTGTCAGTCATTTGTAATAGGTTCTTTGCCTATTTCTTTAAAGGGCTATTTATTTACTTATTTGCTATTGACTTGTATAAGTTTCTTGTATATTTTGGATATTAAACCCTAATCACATATATGGCTTGCACATATTTCCTCCCATTCCATAAATTGCCTTTTCATTTTATTGATTGTTTCCTTTGCTGTGCAGAAGCTTTTTAGTTTGATGTAGTTTCACTTTTTGTTTTGCTTTTGCCACCTTTGCTTTTAGTGTCAAATGAAAAAAGTAATCACCCAGCCCAATATCAAGAAGCTTACCACATGTTTTCTTCTAGGAGTTTAACAGTTTCAGGTCTTATGTTTAAGTTTTTAATCTATTTTGAGTTGATTTTGTGTATGGTATAAGATAGGGGCCCATTTTCATTAGCAATAGAACATGTGACCTAAAAATACTCTGGTGTGCTTAAGAATTCAAGTGAAAAGATAGAAGAACTATTACAAATCAATAAGAGACAGGATGAGTTATAGAATAAATGGTGCTGGGAAAATTGTTTGGATTCAATTAAATTCAGTTACTCTTCTGTTTTATATCATATATCAAAATAAAATCCATTCCATAAATAAGACATACAATCTAGACTAAAATATAAAGGAGTTTCTCATAAAAAAAAAAGTAACAGAAACTGAATAAACAGCACTTGACTACTTTCAAATTAAAAAAACGAAAACAAAAAAAAATAGCACATTTTTTTACCCCAATTCAATGCAATTACTATAAAAGTTAATTTTAAAAACATAATAATTTTATAATCGCAGTTTGGAAAGTAGACTAATGACCCTCCAAAATATGGCTATGTCTTAATCCTTGGAATCTGTAAATGTATTACTTTACATGGCAAAGGAGAATGTTGCAGATGGAACTAAGGTCGCCAGTCAATTGGTCTTAAAATAGGAGATTATCCTGGATTATGTGTGTAGTACTAAGTAATCACAAGGATCCTTAAATGGGGTACTGGGAGGTAGAAGAGGTCAGAGTAATACAATATGAGAAGAACACTAATCAGTGTTGCTGACTTTGAAGATAGAGAAAGAAGACGACGCATCAGGGAATGTGGATGGCTGCTAGAACCTAAAAAGACCAAGTAAATAAATTCTCCCTTGGAGCGCCCAGAAAAGATAACATCCCTGCCAACACCTTGTTTTTAGCCCATTGAGGCCAATTTTGGACTTCAAAACTATAAGATAATAAATTTGTATTGTTTTAAGCCCATTGGTGTTGTTCATACATATCAGCCTGAGGCAACAGACATCAGGGTGAAGGGCTTGGAGTAGAACTGAATGGAGCAAGTGGATGATACCTAGCACCAATCATCTGCCAATGTTTAGACGAGATTTTAGGGTTTGACTCTCCCCCAAGCCTCATTAACAGATTCCATTATAATATATTCCCCATAGTATTTTCCCATTTTCTTTAGCTCAGCAAGTTGACATAAACCCTGGTTTATCCTAAGGCAATGCTTTTTGAATCATTTCTTTTTCAAGAACCCCTCTGTCATTAGAAATCAATGCTTAACCCCCAGGAAATCTGGGAGCATAGCTTGAAATTGACTGCATACATGCAATTCTTCCAAGTTTATTTTTGTTTGTTTCAGCTAAATAATTGATGTGTTTTGAATTGTGCTGTGTAAAATATGTGTTCATTCTAATGAAATTACTTATATAAAGGAAAAATTATGTTCATTGAAGAATTATTCACAACAGTGAAGATATGGAAAGAACCTAAGAATCCATCAATGGATGAATAGATAAAGAAAATGTAGGTACACACACACACACACACACGCACGCGCGCACACACACACACACACACACACACAAACATACTGAAATATTATTCAGCCAAAAAAAGAAGGAAATTTTGCCATTTGTAACGAAAGGGATGAACTTGGAGAACATTATGCTAAGTGAAATAAGCCAGACAGAGAAACACAAATGTGGCATGATCTCACTTATACATGCATTCTAAAACTGTCAAACTTGTAGTAATAAAGAGTAGAATGGTGGTTACCAGGAGCTGGGAATGGAGGGGGGAGGGAGGTGATGGGGAAATATGTGCAAAAATACAAACTTCCAGTTATAAAATTAATAAATTCTGGAGACCTAATGTACAGCATGATAACTATTAATAATAAGGCTTTGAATATGTGAAATTTACTAGGAGTGGGTCCTAAGTGTTCTCACTCCCCCCCCAAGAAATGGTAATTATATGAGGTGACTGATATGTTAATTAGCTTGATTGTGGTAATCACTACACAATGTATACATGCATCCAAACATCATGCTGTACACTTAAATATATACCATTTTTATTTGCCATTCATACCTCAATAAAGGTGGAAAACTAAGCTTGGAGGTTAGTAATTCCACTTGTATGTTGCAGTTACTAATGACAGTCTCCCCTGAATAATGAAATATAAGCTTGGATTCAGAAAAATTAAACAAGCTCCAACAACTTTTCTCTTAATGTCTAAATGCTATCCAAACAATCTTTGGACGATAAAGGACATGAAGAGATGTTTAACATTTAGGAATGAACAATCTAAAATGTGAGAGGGACTTCATTGTTTTGGGGTTCTCAATTGTCTAATCCTTCTAATATTGAAACTACCGTTGGATATGTCACAGATGCATCATCCAGAATTTGCTGAGTTTCAACAATGCCACTATGTGAGCTCCAAAAAGATTAAATAGAAAGCAAGCTCCCCAGAGACGGCTTTGCAGATTGCAGTCAGACCACTAGATGGATTCATGAACCACCTAAAACATCCTCAGCTGAGTAGGACATGGAGCTGGTTGGTAACTATCAAAGTGAAAGTGGGTCACTCAGCAGCCTGAAAAGAAAAAAAAGCAACATATGTATTTGCGAAGCATCACAAAAATTCTACTTGTAGTATTTATAATAGTATTATAGCTCTGGGTTGCAGAGAGACAAATCGTCCCTAAAAGAACACCCTAGCAAGGATTCACAGTCGCTGCGAGTGAATGTGACATGCTGAATGCAGAGACACATTGCAAGAAGAGGAGCAGTCATACAGAGAAAGTGAAATTCACAGGGTGGAAATGCTTCCTCTGGCCATTTCAGTCAAGTTCATCACGGGGACAATGTACTCTCTCACAAAGGTGTCTGGCACCACTGAAGAAGCTAAAAACAAAAAGTGGACGTTATGTTCTGGACACTGTCTTCAGTGAATTACAAAATGAAATTCTAGAAGTTAAGAGCCACCTCTATTGCTGGGCTACATAAGGCATCTCTGGTGTGGTTTATTTAATATCTAAGGTAGAGGACTTTATACTCTTCATGGAGGTTTCATTTACCTTAATGATCCTCAGCACTGCCTGCAGAAATTTTTTCTAAAATGCAAATCAGACTTTTTCATTCTGCTGCTTAAAACCCTTCAATGTCTCTCTATGGCTTTCAAGTGGAAATCAAAATTCCATAAGGTAACATAAAAAGCTCTTTATGATCTGGCCTCTCCAAATTCTTTTATCAGTCCCCATCTTCTATTAGTCAAGACTCCAAAAATTCAGAGCTACTTGCAGATGCAAAAATGTAAAATATACCATCTCTCACACCTTGGTACATTCAGCATGGCTGACTCCTCTTCTAGTCATCCTTCAGTACTCAGCTCATTATCAGGTCTTCATCACCACCCTCCCAACACCCCAACCTGGATTAGATGCTTTTTTAAAAAATTTTTTTTAAAGATTTTTTTTTTTTAATTGGGGAATTGGGGGAGAGAGGGGAACAGCATTGGGAAATCAGGGAGGGGGAACAGGCAAGTTGCTGTCTTTTTTTTGTTCTTCAGTCTAGTTGCGGAGGACCTTGCTTCACTGGCCCATGTTGGTATCATCATTGAGCTCTTCGTGGATGAGGCAGATCGGTCTCCAGCCTCTGGATGGTCGCTCACCGCGGCTATTGGCAGCTCACACTGGCTGCCAGCTGCTCACACTGGCTGCCGGCCACTCACTGTAGCCTATGACAGCCCACTGCAGCAGGAGCTGCAGCCTACGCCATCTCCCGGGCTCGCGCAGCCCAGCTCCAGGTGGAGCTGTTGTTAGCTGTAGAGGGCAGTGTCACTGGCCCACATATGTGGGATCCAAACCTGTGCTGCTGGAGTCCCAAGCCAGCTCTTAACCAATGAGCCACTCAGCTGGCCCTGGTTTAGATGCTTTTCAAATATCTCCTATAGAATTTATCTACAATATTTACCTCTTTATTGGTCTGCTTTTCAAATTCCTAGAGGGCAGAAACTGAATCCTTTAGTTCTTGTCCTACTCCTTCCCAACTGCTGTAACCAAAAATACCATAAATGGGATGGCTTAAACAACAAACACTTATTTCTCAAATTTCTGGAGTCTGGGAAGTCGAAGAACAAGTTGCTGACAGATATGGTATCTGGTGAAGGCATTCTCCCTGGTTCATAGATGGCCATATTCTCAATATAACTTCATGTGGTAGAAGCGTCAAGAGAGCTCTCTGAGGTCTCTTTCTATAAGGACACTAATCCCATTCATGAGAGTGGATTCCTCGTGACCTAATCACCTCCCCAAAGTCCCCAGTTCTGTCACATTAGGGGGTTTGGATTTCAACATATGAATTTTGGGGGACACAAATATTCAATCTATAGCACCTCTATCCCCCTAAATAATATTATATACATAAAATGGACCATAAAATGGCTTCCTGAATAAATGCACTAATTACTTGTCATACACATCTTGGAAGGAAAGGAGAAATGGTTGACCTATGTTGGTAGGCAACTTGCCAGAGGACATCTTTTAAAAATGTCTTTAAAAATAAAAGTTGCAACTGCAAAATCCAGGTGTGCATACAGTAAATATTAGATTATTGTTCCCACAATTACCAGTGTATATGTAAGAAACACTGCCACACTTGCTTGTTATCTGAAAATAAGTTACCTTCATTGTTTCCCTCTATTGTGTCTACAAATTTGTAGAAGACATAAATCTTCATAAGTCTAAATTTGACATGCTATACTAGAGATTTTATTTTCCTCTTTTGCTTCCAGGATGATTCCTCTGTTATATTTTTATAAACATATTTGACAGAAATAGCACACACTTGTCCTATGGGAAATAGAAGATACCAACCTTCCTTAGATTAACTGAGCTGAAGAAGAGAAATTAGAGAAATTACACCTTTCACGCCTCCTTGCAGACACCTGCTTCTCCCCATTTTGAGGCTGGTGCAAATCTTGTTTCTTTAATGTGGAAAGGAACGCACCAGTGGCACTAAAGGCTTTGAGTAGATTGGTGACTTTTTCACTTTAAGGTCTAAATCATGCAGACTTTAAAGAGTGGGCAGGAAATCAGAATGAAATAATGACAAAAATTCTGTAGAGGCCAAAAATGTCCATGCTGCACATCTAAAAAAAAAAAAAGATGCCACAATTCTACCATGCATCATACTGAAAACTTCTCAGTATGTTCCGTGGTCAGGATTTTTAATCAAAGTTGGAGGTGAGTTATGACATGCTTTTTCTTAACCCTGCAGTTCAACAACAGTATAAAGAAAGGTATTAACAGATAAGAACATTGTGGCTGCTACTCACGGTAGTATGCCATTTGCCTGTGCACTGAAAGAAAGCTCTGGCTCAAAGAGGTCACCTGGGTAGCACAAGGACAATCTCCAGTCTCCTCCCACAGAAAGAATTCCACTGTCACCATATGGCATCAGGTCAGAGATCCAGGGAAGGTTCTGGTTTTTTGTGTTTTTTTTTAAGGGCAGTGTCACCGGCCTTCATATGTGGGACCCGAACCGGGGCCGCTGGCTTCCCAAGCCAGCGCTTAACCACCGCGCCACTCGGCCAGTCCATGGGGAGCATATTTAAATAAAAGAGGGAGAGGCAGGCATTTGGTTTAGTTTTTATTGTTTCCCCCACTTTCTGGATGTTTTTCCTCTGAACTACCTTTTAATGAAGTAAATGCAAAGATAAATTAGACGATAGTCTCTACACTTTAGAAGCTTAAAGGTTAAAAAGTTCATTAAAAATCAATGTTTACATATTTTCTATTGTAAAGAAATTGGTGCCTGAAATTCCTTATTTAAGTTCTAAACTTTAAAATTTTGTCAATATTACTATTTACCTATTAATGGGCTTTTTAGGGTGGGGGCAAACTTATACCAAAATGTCTTCCAGATAGACTGTTATCTTAAATGTTAAACAATGCAAATATAAAAATGTTTTATTTTTTAAAAAATAAAGATAAAGGAGCCAGTCTAAATAAATAAATAAATAAATAAATAAATAAATAAATAAAGTCTGAATGAGGGTAAACTTTCTAAGTTTAGAAGTAATAAAAAAAAAAAAAAAAAGAAAAGAAAATCCCTCCTCAGTCCATAGCTCCCTAAATACATAGCATACACTAACTTTGCTAATGGTAGCAATGCCCCAGGTAATATTTTTTTTTTTATAGGGTCAGGGACCAATCTCTGCAAAACACTTCATCCTACTTTTCCTTCTTGCAGTGAATCCTGGGAGACACTCTACTTAGTATCTCTTAGACAACTAATTCACTCTTGGGACAAAAAGAAAAACAGTTTTATTGACGCATAATTGATATACAAAGAATCATACATATTTGATGTGTAGTTTAATGAGTTTGCCATATGCAAAAGATCCATGATATCCTCACTACAATCAAGGTAATAGACATATTCAACAACTCCCAGAGTTTCCTTGTGTCTTTTTGTTTTTTGTTTTTTGTTTTGTGGTATGAACACTTGACATCAGATCTACCCTCTTAACAAATTTTGAAGTGCACATTACCATATTGCTAATACTAGGCACCATGTTGTCCAGCACATCTCCAGAACCTACTCATCTCCCATTAAACAATGACTTGTCATTTTCCCTACCCCCAGTCTCTGGCAATCACTATTGTATTCTTTGCTTCTATGAGTTTGACTGTTTTAGATACTTCATATAAATGCAGTCATACAGCATTTGTCCTTTTGTTACTAGCTTACTTCATTAGTCAAGGTGGGTTTTATGTATTAATAAGTTTGGCTTACCTTTGTATTTCATAGGAATTCATTTTCTTTCCTTCTCTATATTAGGTTGTATGGTTGGCCAAGAGAATGAGAGTATATAGATAAATATGTTTGCCCATTTGAATGGACCATCAGCCTCCACCATCCATTGCTTACCATTCTTTTCCATCACCGGCCAGGCAATTTGCAAGATGGATGTGAAAGGTCTCGTGGGCTGGTTTATTTCTAAATGTCTTCTAGTGGGTGGCTATATAATCTATATAATCTGAGATTCAGAAGAACTTCCCTGTACCTGGCTCCTAGGGAGGAGGCAAACTCAAAATGGCCACTCTGCTGAGGCTGATCAACATCGTAAAACGTAGATGTATTTTCCTAGGGAAACATTAATTTTATGACAGCCACTCTAGACTGTTTATAAAATGAAAAACTCATTCGAGAGTTAGCAACAGTTTCACACCTCAGTTTGATGCCTTGGCAGATGTTATGGGAGCATTCTGCAAGGTCATTAAAACAGAACCGGGTTGCAGTGTGTGTCCTCAGTGAGTCACCTGTCAAAAGCATTTGTGTGAGACACTTGTCTCAACTTATGTCCCCAAGACGGGTCTTATGTGAAAGAACTTTCTCTGATACAATAAATATGTGCCTTCCCCCTAAAAAGTATGAAAAAATTAAGAAAATAAAAGCATTGAAATAAACCACTAATGAAATAGTTGAGGCATTTATATATGCAATCAAATTTCATACACCAAAAGAGAATATAGTCCAATTTAAAAGGCAAATGAACTAGAAAAATATTTACAAATATATCATACATAGGGTTCATTTATTTGATAAAGAAGACTTATTATAAATCAATATGAATGATAAAATGTCAAATGGTAAAGAGACAAAGTACCTAAACCTGAACAGGAAGCTTACAAAGTTAAGGTCTACAGATCTACAACACATATGTGGAAACATTGTCCGTCACAATGATAAACACAACTTCAAACAAGATACCATTTTTTTTCCCTATTAAACTTGCAATGATAATTTTAAAAATAAATACTTGGTGTTCAAGAACAAGATCTCCTGGGGTACACTTTCTTTTTTTAGAGATTTTATTGGGGAATTGGGGGAAGAAACAGCATTGGGGAATCAGGGAAGGGGAACAGACAAGTTGCTGGTTGCTGTCCTTTTGTTCTTCAGTCTAGTTGTGGAGGATGCCGCTTCACTGGCCCATGTTGGTATTGTGATCATTGCACTCTTCCCGGCTGAGGCAGATCAGTCGCTGGCCATTGGATGGCTGCTCCTGCAGCTCACGGCAGCTTACTGCAGCCTACGTGGTCACTGGCTATTCACGACAACCCAGCTCCAGGTTGGGCTGTTGTTCACCATCTTCGCTGTAGAGGGTAGTGTCACTGGCACACGTGGGATCCGAACTGACGACGCTGCTGCTCAGAGTTTGTGCTCCTAAGCCAACTCTTAACCGATGAGCCACTCGGCCGGCCTCCTGGGGTACTTCCTAAAAATGCAAATTGATAGGACCTATCCCGGACCCACCAAAATAGAACTCCAGTGGATGGACCCTGGAAGCAAGTTAGGGAAATTCTGATTCAATTTACTTGCAATAAGACCTGGGAGTCAGTAATTTCCCATCCCCATCGTAAGGGATCTTAGTGCAAGCTTGATAACCTCACTCTAAACAGTAGTTGTCAATCATGGCTGGTGTATTGAGTAGCCTTGGAAATTTTAAGAAATACAGATACTTGGGTACTACCCACAGAAATTCTAATTTAAAATTCATATGGGTTTAATTAGAATACCAAACATTTTAAAAGCTCATTAGTAATTCTAAAATGTAGCCAAAGTTGAGAATACCTACTCTAGAGAGCATGATAAAACGAATATTTGTATGCTTTTGAATAGGAGTGAAAATTAGTATGACCTTTTTGACGAACAATTTGGCTGTGTGCTGCCTTTTTTAAAAATAGCACTTTTTCACTAAAAATTGCAATTTTGTACATTTATCCTTTCAATGTAATCTAAATATAGAAAACATCTATGAGCACAAATGTTCTTTGTGTTTAATTGATTCAATAACAATATCTGAGAGCAACATAACTGGCCAGCTATAGGGTAACAGTTTAATAAACAATGATATGTTCACAGAATAAAGTCTTATACATTCATCAAAAGTACGTATAATATGTTTTTAATGTCATGAGGAAATATAGGGGCAAGGAGAAAAAGTAAGGTATAAACTGTATCTACTGCATGGCAAGACTTATTTAAAATAAGCATAGCAAAAAAGATGGGAAGAAAATATTTTAAATTACTGAGGGTGGTTATCTTTGAGCTATGAGAAGGTAAGTGAATTTGGGGGATTATTTTGTAACTTTTCTGAATTTCAGAAATTCATATAAATTTATGTTAGGTCTAGTTTAAACATTTAGTAAAGTGTAAACATTGAAGTTTACACATAAAGTTTAAAGTTTAAACATTGTGGTAAAGTGTACGTATAATGTAAAATTTACTATTTTAACGATTTTCAAGTATACATTGGTGTGCAACCATCACCAACATCCGCCTCCAGAACTTTTTCAACTTCCCCATTATCTTCTCCTTCCAGCCTCTGGTAACAACTATTCTACTTTTTGTCTCTACCAACTTGACTATTCTCTGCATCGAATATAAATAGAATCATACAATATTTTTCTTCTTGTGTCTGCTTTATTTCACTCAGCCCTAGGTTTTCAAGGTTCATTCATGTTGATCATGTATCAGAATACCATTGCTTTATAAGGCTTCATGATAGTCCATTGTATGTATAAACCACATTTTGTTTATCCCTTCATCCATTGAGGGGCATTTGGGCTGTTACCACCTTTTGGCTATTGTAAATAATGCTGCTATGAACATCGGTGTGCAATACCTGTTCAAGTACCTGCTTTCAGTTTTTGAGGGTATATGCCTAGAAATAGAATTATTGGATCACTTGGTAATTTTATGTTTCATTGTTTCAGGAACCGCCATACTGTTTTTTATAGAGGCTGCACCACTTTACATTTTCACCAGCAATTCACAAGGGTCTTAATTTGTCCACACACTTACAATTTTTTATTTACCAAGGTCAATTTGTTTTTGTCACATAAAGAAAGGGCTATTCGCTCTCTATTCATCCATATCCAACTTCTACTAAACACATAATCCTGTGAAAATTAATATCCCTGGAAGTCGACCTCTATTCTTCACCTTTTGCTTTTTTAAATTCCTACTACTTCTTTTTACCATTCATTTTAATATCACTTTATATTGTCTTAAATTCTTCTGTAATTTTTTTCACATGTACATTATGTTTTATTGTTAAGTATCACTCATATTAACTAAGATAGACTGATTATATAATGAGATTTAAATAAGTGTTTTCTAATCAATCAATAATAAATTTGTCCAAAGAAAAAATTGTTGGGAGTGGAGCATTCTTCAAGGCTAGTGTAATCATAGGAAACTAGAATAGTGAACCAGGAGACTTGTAGACCAGGCTCCGAAGCCTGGATCTTTAGCTATTAAACATCTCCCCAAAATAAAAATAGCCATTTAGAAGGATCTAAACTTATTGAAATTGATATACAATCAAGATCCAAAAATTGAAAACCCTTAGCTAAAGGATAGTTCATTCTATTGTGTGGTGGCTACGAAATAGTACAAAAACATTTAAGAAAACCTCAGAATATGGTATAAATGATGTTTAGGGACACAGAAATAAGAGGATTTAACAAACAAATTGAATGAAATTGAGAACAGAGTTGAAAATGGCAAGATGGTTACCGTGTTATTATAAAAATTTAGTAAATGTATTCTATCAAAAATTTGGACTAGGCTTCAAGTTACTGGTTTCCAGTTGAAAGAAAAAAAAGGAAGGGAGGCAGGGAGGAAAGAAGGAAGGGAGAGAAAAAGGAAAGAACTTAGTAAAAAAATGAAAAAAAAAATACTTCTAGAGTTTAAGAAACAATCTGGCAGGTTTATAATATTACAACAACAACCCCAAATCATAACGGGCTGAAGCTTCAATCAGGCTCCTAAAGCATCTGTATTTTTTTTTTCTTAATGACTAAGGTGAAATACATCAGATTATAGAAAATGGGGAGCGTTTCCAGTAGTTGGCCAGTGTTCTAGGTGATGTATGATGAACAATTCCCTTAAATAACTGATTTACTGCCAACAGAGAAAAACATTGGAAGCACATCCAAAAACTCCTCTGCATTAAGAATACAAGAAAGGCCATTCTGCCCACCTTTCCCTCCCTTACCAGAGAGGTGACTCTGCTCCAGGCAACTACTTTCACAAAGTCTACTGAAGAACACCTACCCGTAAAACCCTTTCTTTTGCCTTAAAAATCGTATAAAACTTGCTTACATACTGTTTTCCTTTCTCCCTCCCTTTCTTCCTTCTTTCTTCCCTTTCTCACTGCTTTTCTTTCTTCCTAAAATCATTGCTTTTTAAATACTACTCCCAGATCAACCCTACTCAACCAGAAATCCGTCGCAGGCCAGACGGAAGCAGACCTAGGCGCCTGACCCTCGCATTCGCAAGCACCATCTGGCACCTGCGGTTCACTGCCACTTTCCATCCGCCCAGAGGTGAGAAGGGTGGAGGCAAAGGACACGCAGAGCTGGTGTGACCCAGTTCTTTGGAAACTTTCAGCTGGTTGCAACCGTTCTCCCACCCGAAACTCTTTAATCTTCCATCAGGCCAGAAAAAATACAATGACCTCTCCCTAGCCTTTGGAATTGGAAAAGAAGCGAAGCAAGACAAGCAAAACCAGGAGGTTCGCCCCTTTGCCTCCCCGTCGCCCACCCGCAGCGGGCGTAGTGAGGCGGAGTGGCCGCAAGGGGCCGCTGTTCGCTCAGAGCAGCCTTCCCGCCGCCACCCGCACCTCCCACCGCCTTGCTGGCCCAGCCCCGCCAAGTTCCAACATCCCCCAGTCCAGCGAGCGCCAGGCACGAGCACCGCCGGAGCAGGAGCAGACGGCGCAGACCAGCCAGGCTGCAGTGCGAGTCGGAAAGGCTCCTGGGAAATTCCCACGGCCCCGGGACTTGGGAAGGGAGCGAGCGAGCAGCGCCCGCGCGCGAAGTCTGCAAGTGAGCGCTCCGCTCGGCACCTGTTCCGCCCGGGCCACCACCGCCTTCCCGCCCCTCGGAACCGCCTTCCCGCCCCGATGAACGCCGCGCTGGGCAACCAGACCGATGTGGCCGGCCTGTTCCTGGCCAACAGCAGCGAGGCGCTGGAGCGCGCCGTGCGGTGCTGCACCCAGGCGTCCGTGGTGACCGACGACGGCTTCGCCGAGGGCGGCCCCGACGAGCGCAGCCTGTACATCATGCGCGTGGTGCAGATCGCCGTCATGTGCGTGCTCTCGCTCACCGTGGTCTTCGGCATCTTCTTCCTCGGCTGCAACCTCCTCATCAAGTCCGAGGGCATGATCAACTTTCTGGTGAAGGACCGGAGGCCGTCTAAGGAGGTGGAGGCGGTGGTCGTGGGGCCCTACTGACCGGCCCCCCGGCCCCCCTCGCCCCCAGGCCTCCCCCCACGTCACCAGCCCGGCCGCTCCCCTGCACCCTCCGAGACTGCGGGAGGCCAACCTGTCGGAGTCAATTATTGCTTTCGACTTCTGCTTTTCGGGAGGAAAGCGGCCCGTGTCTCTCGCTCGCTCCTGGAAACTCCCCGTTCCTGGCTGTCGGAGGAGAGCGCCCTGGATTCTGGACTCCGCAGCAAGTGTCAAACAAGCGAGCGACTAGGGCGCACCTTTTGGAAGCTGTCGCTAGTTTGCGATGCGGGGAAACCGACGGGCGAAGGCCCTTCTCCACCGGCAGGTGGGCCAAGCCCCGGGGGCAGGTGGAGGGGGCGGGCAGGGGAGAGACGCAGCGGCACCGAAAGCCTGGTGGCCCGGCAAGTGATCCGTGTCCCCGCCACGCAACAGAACTAATGGGGACCAGAAATCCGTGTCCGGATTCGCGCCCCTTTCCTCCTCCTGCTCCTCCCAGCCCTGGCGGGAGAGGCGATACGTACCTTTGGTTGATTCTAACGTGCCGTTTTCAGGAATTTTTGTGTTTGCTTGAATACAAATATTTGATAAGCCCTTTTCTGCCCTTTGTGGCCTGTTTGCCTGTTTGGGGGTTAGAGTTTTATCATCGTAGGAAAAAGGGTGGGGGGAGGGGGAGCCTGCGAATGTGAACAGGGTGAGTTGTTTCTTTAATTGCATTTTACTACTGGGTCTTTCAGGGGGGGCCGGCGCCTCAGCTGGCTCCGGGCAAAGACCCCGAATAGAAATCGTACCTAGTTCGTGACTGCACGGTTTACGCCACAGAAGTGCTCTTGACATTCGTGACACCGTTTTGACTTTTTTTTTTTCTTCCTTAGTTAACGTTTCCTTAATAAATGCAACATTTAAGTGTTTTGTTCCTGGCCTCCTGGTGGTCATTCTGGGCTCTCGGCAGACGGGAACGGGCGGCGGGTTTACCGGCCCAGGGAATTCGCCCTGGAGAGCTGTGATTCAACTCATGGATCCCACCGAGGGACGAGGGTTGGGGCGAAATGGAGAGGCCTAGAGGCCCGTGAGACATGGCTAAGCCTCAGACACAGGAGTCCTCCTGGAGGCAGCAGCCTTTGTTTTCTCTCCCAGTTAATATTTTATATCTCATTTAAGCTCAGCTCAATGAGCCAGGAGAGATGACAGGAGGCCCCAGTGGGAAGATTACCCGTCCTTGCAGGGCTCCGGTGGGGGACACTGGGTTACACCGCTAATGAAAGAAAGAGAAGGCTTGTTCAGCCTTCAGGGAGGGCGTCTTTCCCTTGACCGACGTCAGCAAGACGGCTTCGAGATGGTGGTCAAAAAAATAAATAAATTAGTCATAATTATAATAACAATAATAAAAAACAATTTAAATGCGTGCAAAAGTAGCTGCTAAAGTACATAGAGACGCTAATTGCCCCTGGAGTAAACCATTGTTACAGAAACATGAGATGCATTGTCTTTGCCATATTACAAGGGGCGACAAAGGGCGAGATTAAAAGAGGGGCCCCACCTGCTCTTGAGTTTAGAGTAATATTAAGGCTCAGATCAAGCAGAAGGAGTCAGAGGAATTAGCCCAGGTCCTGAATGTCAGATATAAATATTACCACCCAAACTGGGAAGGTTGGGCCAGAATGGAGCTACAGATGGTGGTGGGCTCATTTAGGGCTTGTAAATTGAACAGTGTTGGTAAAAAGAGAAAACCGTAAATGTGAAAATAAGCCAAACGCTACAATAACTTCCAGTTTAAACTTAACAAGAGGTTTTGAGCAGTTGATTTTTATGGCTTGGGTAGGCTCCTAAATATTTTCAAGAATATAAAGGAACTTCTGCTATGCCATAGCAATTAAAGACTTCGCAAAAGCAAATATAAAACAAATTAAGTAACAAAGTGTCCCATTTACAACTGGTGTAAACAATGTCAGTGACTCAAACCATGAAGATCAAAAGCTTTGAGTGTACTTTAACATTGTGTCCAATCATGTGTTTTTTTCACTCCCAAAGTAAATTTTCCAGGAATTATGACCTGGAATGGTTTTTAGAATGGTAATAGTTGTCAAGCTTGAAAAAAGGATTTTGAAGTTTTGCCTGTTGGTCCTGTCTTTTCAGCAGTTGCTTGTTTTGGTTGGTTTGTTTGTGTGTGTGTTTGTTTTCTTGCTTGTACCTGGGGAGGGGAGCAGGGTCAAAGTGTAGTCAAAGGTGAGTCAGGGAGGGCAGTTTAGTTTTGCCAATGGGTAGGACAGAAAATGGAGACATTGTTTTGTAGGCACTTTCTGTGGCACCAAGGTAAATCGGCTGCCTCAATGTTTCAAAGAGAGAAACAGCAAAACAACCATTTCTCTCTGGGACAAACCAGACATTTAAAATTAAACTCAGTTGTTTTGTGGTTGCAATATCTGTTGAGGGCCCTTCCCTTCTTCCCTCAGATTTATTAGTTCACCAGTGAATTCAATGACCTGGTGCAAATCAATTTGGAATCAAAAACCAATCAGCTAGCATTTGAAGGAATCTTGTTTTGGGCTCCGCTGTGTGCAAGGTAAAGTGTATACTTACATTGAGTTTCAGACACAGAAAGGTTTTATACCTACAAGTGAGTTATTTCTTGTATAGAACAGAACATAGGTTTGCATGTAAAGCCAAAGTCCTGAAAGTTGAGAGAAGGCCTCCCAGAACTCCCTACTACTCTCTCCTCTACTGCTGCCATCTGTCTTTCTCACTACCATCTCCTCCATCTTTGTTCCTCTTAATACTTCTTCACACCTCTTTCCTCTTCGCTGCACCTCAAAAACAAAATTCATGGTTTTTCCTTATCTCAGCAATCCAGATTTATTCTCTCACCTCCAGAAATTGTGATTGTCAGGCAAACAAGAATCTGCAACATTTAGTCTACCTAGAAAAAATATGTGAAGCAAGCTGGGTAACCCATGGTCTATGCATTACAAGGAAATGCACATGGTCTGAAAATATCAGAGCCCTGGGGACCATTTCCTGCCAACAACTCTTCTCTACAGCCCTTGGATCCATTTGTTACTTAGAGAGATGCCAAGTGGTTCTGGTTTTTATAGATGAGGCGATGTGTACAAGAAGCTTTTTACACTCCCTATTCCCTGTGGCCACACGGCAACCACTTTCTCCCGCCCCACACCATTCCCTGTCTCACTTTGCCTTTGACTCTCTTTTTCCCTGAGTCTAACAAATGCATTAAATGAAACTTTTAAATCCTGCTCAGAGTTTATGAAGGGTCAATCCTTTCCCACAGATGTGCTATAAGGAAAGTGAGTTTTAAAAGTCACTCTCTTGGTTTAACCTAAGAAAAGAGTGTCAGCTTTAAGAGGCTGGCAATTGAGAAGGATAGATGCAAACAGGCAGATTTTATCATCCCACACTTAGGTCCATCATTTAGTCAGTAAATAGTGGGAAGCCAGAGAGAGAGAGAGACAGAGAGACAGAGAAAGAGAGATAGGACTTCCTGTAAAAGCTTGCTAGATCTGACAGGGTCTACGGGGAGGTATCTGATACTTCCTGAAACCCTTCTGGAAGTAGAGCAGGAACAGGGAGAGGTTTTTGTGAGACATAACACGTATATTAGAAGTTTGTAACCCTCATAGGTTGTGCAGACAGCCACTGATACCTATATGCCTAATTGAGTGGCCTCCACATATGTAACTTAGATAATAGTTAATAAATGTTATTTTTCTTAAGATTGGTGTTATGAAAATGTCTCTGAAAATGTATCAAGAATTTGAGTGCCGGACACTTTGAAGACTGCTTGAGGGAAGTCAAAGCACAAAGCTCACAGTACTGTGTTAAGTCCAAGATCACATGTGCTCCGGGGGGATGGTCCTTGTGCCTGATTTCTGATTTCCAAGCCACCCTGGCCTCTCATTGGATCCTGGGTCAGTCCTGTTACTTTGTCTTCCTTCACTAGTTCTGAGTGAGGGAAGGAAAGGCACATTGGACCATAATATCAGAAAGTTTGGTTCTGGTCTCTAAGTAGCTGAGTGGCGTCATTCCTAAGATGAGGGAGACGGATTCTAAAAGGACGTTCCAATTCTATGAGTCTATTCAATTAATTTGTTTAACATCTCCTTGTCTCTTATTAAGACATTTCTTAGATCTCTTCAGTAGGTAAGTGAGAAGTATAGTTTATCATTCCAATCTTGGTCCTCTGTGTAGAAATTTCCATGCCCAAAAGTCAAGTGCTCCTGGACTCAGGATATATCATTTACAATAATCAAAGCAAAATTTCAGACACCTAAGGCCTAAGTAGACAGCAGTTTCTAAGCTGACAGATCACACATCATCTAAACAGTGTCTTAAATATCCCACATCTCTGTTCTCACTAGAGGAAGCAATGAAAGCAAAGCCCAGTGAACTGAGGAGCAAGTAATCAGCAAGTGAGTCCCATAGGTATACACACATTCAAACGAGTATACACTGTTGTTTATAGAAACTTCTTGTGTATTTGAAAACTAATTAACAGCCAGTTTTTCTCCCCCACAGCATTTTCCCCTTTGAGCTTCTGTAACAGCACACAGCAGCTGTTCCACATGCAGTTTAGAGCCTTCCTTAGCCCTGGCTTATTATACTTGTCACTTTGGGGGGGGGGGGTGTTGGTGGCAATGCCAGGAAAGGATTCCAGGGTTCAGTTTGTTCTCTAAGACTCAAACCTGATTTGAAAGCCTGTTGAAGCAGCAAGTCTACAGCAATCCCCCCAACAGCAATCAATAAATCTTTTATCCACCTGCCAAATCCCATTTAGATATGTGTACAACAGCTCAAATGGGATGTGTTAAAGTCAGTGTTAAAGTCGGCTCTACCAGTAGTAATTGTTTCCTAATGTCTGAATTTAAATGCTCAGTAGTAAATTGCTTCCATGGCCAATCTCTGTCCTCCTTTCCAGATAATTTTGTATTGTTTTAAACACTTAAAATGTTAGAAAGGCCAGTGCTAGTTTTATAGCATCAACTAAGATTTTAAAATTCTTGGGAAGTATAGTTTATGAAAAAATAAAAGTACGAGATATTATCAGCAAGTCATAAATCATTTATGGTGATAATAAAATAGTCTGAATTTATTACTTATATTTGAGAAATTCAAAATATTTCAGAGGAGGTTTTTACAGGGACTTAAGAGATTGCAAGGATAACTAGATGCATTTTAAAATACTCCTTATTAAGCTAGCAAACATTTGTTTGCTTTCAACCCAAATAACAATGTTTACTAAATGAGAATAAGCAAAGCATAGTTTTATTTATTTGACTATTTATGTATATTTTGGAGGACTGATGGATAAATAGTTTCCTTTCCTAATATATGTAAGTGCTTACTTACTGAAGTACTTTCAAGTGGATAAATGCAGGCACAGTGATCAATACATGAGAAGTCCAGCCATCTGTGCTAATGTTGCAACAAAACTCTGCCCTTCCCCCCATTTTAAAACTGGTTTCCATTAGACAGTAATGTTTTTCGAACTCATAATTCACACAGATCTTGTTTGTCAAGCACCCATGTGTACATGGTACATTACAACATATTACTGAAAAATTGAGATGACTCCTATCCATTTACACCATAAAACACAGGCACAGGTAAACACACATAACAAAGGCATAGGATCTACCCACATGAGTCAAATAACAAATCGTTCCTATTTACTATTTCCGGAATTCATTAGGTATACATACCTATTATGTTATAGCCTACATGTTGACATGGTTTATTTCAGGGAGAGATGTTTTCATTTTTTTTTTCTTCATATTTGCCTTCCATCCTCACGATTTCCTCTCTCATTAATTACTTCTTTCCTCACCCGCATCTAAAGATACTCTATCCTGCAAGAGTCATTGATTTTTATCAGACAAAGACTCCATATGTCTGATTACTCGGGGAAATGAATTCCTTTGGGAACCAAAGTGTCTCCTTTGCTTTATTTATGTTCCTATCTATATTGACAGGGTCGTGTAGTTCGTAGTCTAAATAGTATTGATTAAAGCAGGTGCACATATGCACACTCACATATTCTGTTTCCGTATTGCAAACTGATGAAATATATCCATTCTACTGCAGAACAAAAGTATCACATATGCCTCAATTCTTTGTTTCACACCATTTGTTTGTTTACAATAAAACAATGCATAGAAAAAGTTGCAAATAAATAATTTCAAAATGTTCAGTAACTAAGATTTATATGAGATGCCTGGAGTCTTACTATACATCTGTATCTGGAGACATATGTTTCAATCTTCATTTAAAAATTGAAAACAAAAAATAGTTAAAACCCCAGGGGACAGAAAAGTCAAAGATTATATATTATACACGCTTGAAAATCTTTAAACACTAAGTTAAGAGAAATGAGAAGGGAGCCTAAATTTGAAGATGATCAATGAAAACAAAAAGAACCTATAAAATTAAGTTTCTAGAAATTTACTGGCAGATTCTGAATTCCAGTGAGTAGGAAATTTTACATTTAGAAGACTTAATAAAAGGACCAATGACTACAAAGTAGAAAATCTAAGAAAAGTGAGAAGAATGTGGAAAACTGTTAATTTTGCTCCATTTCTCTATGGAGACTTGGGCTAATTGCAAGCATCCTGTTAGCTAGCTCAATTTTCTTATACCCAAAGGTCAAAGAGATCTTGCCAGGTCTTCCTGTATTTATCATCAATAAATATTTATTATTTAGTATCCATTATAGGCATCAGTCCTATATGTTAGTACTTATTAGGTATTAACTTAGAAAATGAGTGCAAAGCATCATGGAATTTAAAGGGATCTTTTATGATTCCATCCTATCTTGTTTAATTTGTTTTTATGTATTGTTGGAGATCCAGCTGTATGAGACACACACTGGTCACTTTTCCCCTAACAGGTGAAGTACTAGAGAGTACTTCTTCTCCATAATTAATGTTGGCATCTCAATTACTCAAACAACTTTATTTGGCTTTTCCCATGTCTTCAGGTGGCATACACAAGGCTCACTGTACATTGTGTATTCAAGCTCAAGTTGAGCATGTTATGGAAGGCCTGAAAAAGGTGCTCCAGGACATTTCTCGAGGCTACCTATATTTTGCTACAAAGTCATCTCAGGAACAAGTGTTTATTTCCCACCATGAATTTTCAATGACTGAGTAATTGACAAAAGGATCAAGTGTGAAATTTACTCCCCTACCTTCCATTGATGAGCTTTCTAAGAAAATGATAAATCCTTGTTTTAATTAACATAAATTCATTAAATGTTCAAGCTAGAATGGGCTATATTAATTAAGACTCTTTGGGTTACAATCCACATATATCCAATTCAAGCTAATTTTGAAAGAAAACTGAATTTACTGACTTTGTGCAACTTGGCAAGTCCAAGGGTACAGACATTTCAGCTGTACCATGAGAAAAATTAAAAATAAATAAGTTAAAAGGATTCTCCTAGGCCCACACTTACACCTTACCAGCTCAGTAATCTCGCAGAAATTGCCTTTTCCTGGGTGAACTCTGGCCCAACTTGGTCACGTGCCCATCCCCGAACAAATCTCTGTGACTGAGGCAGGCACAGGAAGAAGGGTGTTTTCAGTCAGTACTACCCTTGGGGTGAAAAGGGAGAGAACAAGAAGTAGAATCAGTTCTATTCCAACCATAAGGCCATGAGTCCTCTCATGAGAAAGAGATTCTGTCTAGTATCAACAGGGCTGCTGGATGGCTTACAATAGTCACCTAGTTCAATGGAACCAAAGTCTTTTTCCCAAGATCCCACACAGCCAGCCAAGGGTGGAGCCAGCAAGGGTCCTACATCTTCTGATGATTCATTTAGTATTCCTTTTAAAACTGTTCTATCAACTAGCTTTCAGAAAAGCTCAGAAGCCTTTTATAATGTCTTTCAAGATTCTCTGTGTCTGAGTTGATGTAATTCAAACACCCTGGACAATTGCCTAGATTTTGGGGGCAGGCACTGCCACTACCTTGTACCCGATGACATGAATTTCTACCAGTCATTTGATATCTCTGTTTGTAAACTCACCTGCCCTCCTGAGAATTGGCTAGGCATAAAAACGTCTTTAAGGTGAGGTGGTAAATTTTGTTAAAAATATCTTTAATATGATAAATTATTAGACCAAATTAAGAAGATTCATTTACTGCGGGACTTCTAAGCCTCATGACTCTGCATGAGATGGATAAAATATTTAGCATTCTCCAGGCTGATCTGACAAACTCACTTTGGTGGAGCCTCTCTCATGACTCATCTTGCTTGGAAATGCTGCTGCCCTGTAAATACATGTGATATTTTTATTACCTTTCTTCGATTCCTTCCTTATTCGGTTTCTAAATTGTACCTCATCTAAACTCATCCTAACTCAGAGAGTTGGTTTAGCTTTCTTATCCACATAGAAACTGAACTATCATCGTTTTTTCCTTTGGATTTCCAGGTGCTTCACCTGCCCTACTCTTCTGACTTAGGGAAATTACTTCGCTAATCTGACCAGTTATTTGCAAGTATCTGCTCCCTCTTTGAGACTTGTACTAGTGGGCTTCTTCATTCTTAATCACAAGTGGGGAGGGGAGCAGTTGGTGTGGTTGAAAGAGGAAACCTGTCAACTAAATATAAAGACTGGAGTTTAGGAGATTGTTTCTGGTATAGCTCATCACAACAGGTAAACTCATCTCATCTCAGGTTTCCAACTGTGCATATCTTAATTTGAGGGTTGGAAGCACAGGGTTCTCAGTAGAGGGTCTCTGCTTTTGCAACACACATAATGGCATCTAAGGCACCTTTGTACCAATATAAGAGCACTCCCTTTTCCTGGCAATGTATCTTCTTTTTCTTGGTATGATGACCTTCCTATATTTTGACTATTTCTTTTTCAGGAAGTGGTAACCTTAAAAATAAAAGTAAACAAATTTCAATAGTTAGTAACACAAGCTTCTGTGCTCCAGACATATGATTTATTTTGTGGTTAATCCTTGATTGATTGACTGATTGCTTTATATCTAACTGCTTGATTACAGCTTTTGCTCAATGATAGTTTTCTAAATAAATCACTTTACCTTGATTTCTAATTTCCCGAATTGGTGTTTGGTGTCTAATCTTTTTGCACCTTAACATTTGACCACTGTGGCATAATTCATTGCACAGTGGTTTACAAAATCTTTTTCTTACTTGGTCATAGAAATCATGTACTATCCTGGTTTATTTGAAGAAAGAACTATATCCAAGCCTGTTTGGGTTTTCTTTTAAAAAATTAAATGTCTAAGTTTTTTATATTTTCTCAAATAATAAACATTGTTTTCAAGAAATGTTCTTTTGTTAAAATTCTCTAGTAGTTAGAAGATTTATAAGTAGAAATTTTAGGGATGCCAAATAAATTAACTCTGGTAAATATATATCACTTTTAAATGAAAATACGTAGAGAACCGAACAATAGTAAGGAGAATTAGAAAATTTACAATTGAAATGTATTCCTTCTTTTTAAGGAGAATTTACTGATGGGCTCCTTTAGCTTTTGGATAAGCATCTACTTCAAAATTAAAGTAAATCCACATCTACCTTTTGTATGAGATTGTACCCCTCAAATATTATAATACAAAGACTAAATTTTACGGAACTCTTGGCATTTTTAAAATGTATTTTAATCCACCAACATTATACTTCCATTCTACAAAGCAAACAAAGACTTCACTGACTATTGAGATAAAGAAAAGCTATTCAAAGGATGAACCTTTGCTATATGATGTGGCGTTTCATTTCATGCTTAATGTGCTATGTAGAAAAAGAAAGAAAATGTTAATAGTGTGCCATAATTCAGTGATTTTTGAGATAAAAATATTTTCAACTTATGATCCTATGCATTCAAAAAGAGTGCTTACACACTGGAAGAGTGCTTTGAGAAAAGCATTATGACCACCAAGGAGGGGCATTGTCTTCTGAAGAGTGTGGCTACCTGTCATGTACAGTTACTTAAGAAAGGTTGAGTGAATTTAGAGTCTCAAGTTTCAGTGAAATTATATGCCAGAGTATTAGACCATTCTATAAGCTCACCTGACTTTCCTTATCCTATGTTTTCAATTAAGAAATGAAAAGTTATTTTAAGAGAATTTTACTTCCACACTATTCCAAAGCACTTAATCACAATGTACTATGCTCCTATTTTTCTATATTCTTCTCTTAGTATTGTCTTCTAATTCGATTATATTATTGACATGGATGATTTTCAAATCCTGTTCATGGAAACTTGGTAGGCATCAAATAAATTATTGTTGATTATTGTCATCATCATCCATTCATATGAGTGATTGATAATTGCCAGTATTAATCATACTTGGGTTTTTTGTGCTTGTTACTTCAAATTCCTCACAATTCTAGAAGTTACTATTGCCCCGCTGCCATATGTGAGGAAATGCAGGGACTGAGGGTTCAGTAATTTTTCCAAGGTCACATAGCTAAAATGTTCTTGTGCAAAGATATGAACCCAGATCTGAGAGCATCACAACTGAGTTTCCATTATATCATCCTGTTAATTCTCCTGGTGATGGATTGACAGTAGGAAAGTTCCAGCTTTCTCACACACGTGGTACTTTGTCATTAGCCACTTGGATCCACCCCTACAGCTTTGAATAATGGTTTCACTTAGAGGAGATGCAAAGCAATTTATCATTTTGGTAGATTAAGAGTTTGCTAGTAGCAGATGGCTCTAAGAGGTAGGAATGTGGATTTTAGGAAGCAATTCAAAATAAGCCCCAACTTGTCCAATTATATACCTCCCTTACTTGGAAATATATACAGATTAAAATTTGGTTTTCTCTTTGAAGTCTATAATTGTAAAGTCCTCTAGTGTTAACTTACATCAAGTTGCTTAAACATTTTTTTTAAATTTAAACTCTGTGTACAATGTAGTTTTGACTAAAATATTTTACACTAAATTGTTGGGGCTTATTTGCATGATGTCAACAAAGGTACTATAAAGTTAAAAGACATTTTTGTAAACTGGACTTGCTTACAAAATAATTTACTTTACTGAGCACTTATTATGTGTTGTTCCCATTCGAAACACTTTTCAAATGTTGGATCACACAGACTTCACAACTATCTTATGAGGTACTGTTTTAATTTGTATTTATGAGGAAACTGAGGAGCAGAGGGAGAATATGTTGACTGACTAAATCTAGAAACAAAAAGATTCTGAGAGATTTGAGTAATGGTCTCATTTAAAAAAAAAAATTTAACCTGGAAAAGATACATGCATGTCCTGCGCTGGGCCTAAAATAACTGTGCAAGTATAGGATGGGAAAAATGTGGTATATCAACAGACCATAAATATAAAATATATAGAGCTCTTTTCAATGACAAGTCAATGGAATATTGAGACAGCTCCTCAAAATAGTGTGAACTTAGACTGCATTGATGGATGCAAAGAATCTTACAAGAGGAAGGCAAGAGTCCAGCTCCCTTCTGTTTCTTGATCATTCCAGTCGTGGAATGGTTCTGGTCCTAATACCATATTTTTAAAAATTTGTAAATAAACTGAATGTATTCAAAAGAAAGCAACTTGGGGTTGGTGGTTGGCTCAGTTTGTTAGAGTGCAGTGCTCAGAACACCAAGGTTGCCAGTTCCATACCTACATGGATCACTGAGTTGCGCCCTGCCCTCCACAACTAGATTGAAAACAACTACTTGGCTTGGAGCTGATAGGTCCTGGAAAATCACAGTGTTCCCCAATTTTTTTTTTTTTAAAAGGCAACTCTATTGGCAAGGGTTCTAAAACCATTTTAGATTAAAAATGGTCCAAAGAGCTTGCAATATTTACCATTGAGGAAAGAAATGTCTCAGACATAACAAGAAACCTATGCTCCAATATCTGAGGAACTGCCATAAACAGGAAAAAACAGGAAGCATTACATATGTTTAATGTAAACCCAAATAGTAAAACTGGTAACAGTGAGTAGAGAAAGCTACAGAGAGAATTCAACTCTTCACCAGCAAAATTTTTCTAATAGTTGGAACTGTACAAATATAAAGTGAACTGCTTTTGTAGAGAATAAATTCCATATTTCTGGATGCCATTCATCAGGGATAGTACAAAGGGGATTCAATAATTAGAAGGTTAAACTAGACTATCAAGGGGCCTTCCAGTCTTGTGCTTTCATTATTCTTGCCGCTTTCCTTTTGGACAGAAGAGCACCGGACCTCTGACAGGTGGCTCTGTTGTCTGGTCTGAACAACTAGCAACGTGCTTACAGACTTTGCAGAAAGGCTGCCCAAGCTACAGGATTTGGGCATAAGCATCAGGGCTTGAGGCACAAATAGGAAGGCTGAATTCCCCTTTCTTACTCACAAACCTGCCTTTCCTCACAACTCGCCCATTGTGCTAAAATCATCTTTATGGCATCGTGGTCATAAATATCAAGCTTCTGATTTCATTCCTAAATGGACCACTCTTTTTTTTTTTTTTTTGAGGGCAGTGTCACTGGCCCTCATATGTGGCACCCGAACTGGGGCCGCTGGCTTCCCAAGCCAGCGCTTAACCACTGAGCCACTTGGTCGGCCCCTAAATAGACCACTCTTAATTGGTTTGTCCAGATGTTTTACTCAAAATGACTTTAAGATTATTTCCCTTAGTCAGGTGCAGACAGCCCCACAGCTTTCTCAGTGTTCGAAGCCCAGTTCTTACATTAAGCTCCCTGCCTCAGAAGGAAAATGAAGATGGCTTGAGGGCACCTATTTACCTGAAACAACAGGATCCCTGAGATAGGGACTGTCATGGATTTACCAGGATTTGGTTTCCTTACTACATTGGTAAAATGTATTCATGGATAAATCATTCTTTCTAATGCAGCATAAGATGTGGTCTCTGCCACACCAAATGATCAGATATAAGGAACATTTTACTGTTTCTAGGCAAGAAAACTTAATACTGTTATGTCTCAAGGCTTGAGAACACACACAGAATCTAAGCCTGTCATTATAGCATTGTGTTTCAGAGCCTGCATGGCACTGCAAAGCACATAGTCCTTACCCTCGTGATACGAGGTTTGTGCCAGTGTGCTGTCAAAATTCAAAAATATCTTTCCGCGATACTATAGTTGGTTAGTATGCCAGTCCCCTTAAAAAAATTTTTTTAAATATTTTTCCAACAAAAGGAATATTTTAGGCTAGACTTCTTTTCCAGATGGCAAAAGCATTCTTAGCAAACACAGACCTATTGGAGGCATGGAGACCACCTTTCTGAATGCAGACTGATTCTCTTCATCTCATTGGAAAGAGGCAGTAATAAGTCTCACTGACCAGGAGACCACTCATTCATCCTGAATCAAAACCAGTCCTGTTAAAATTGTACCTCTGTGCTGCTTGTCTCGGATTCCTGGCTTAAGAGCCTTAGCTATGGGTTTTACAGTACATAAATATCAAGTTTTGGCAAAGTTTGTAATATTCTCCACATATCATTTGCACTTTATTATTATTTATTTCAATAAAGAAAATGTTTCAAACTTAACATTGGTGAAATTGCCTTCTTCATTATATCATAGGTTACATTTTATAATAAAAGGAGAAAAATCATGGAATCATAAGATCTGAGCTGTTTCTAGGAGACACTGCTCTTAAACATACCATATTATCAAAAATGTGCTGACTTAATTCTACAGCATCGTGTGACCTAACTCTAGAATCCTGAACTCTCAAATCACTGTAATTGTCATTATCATCTTAAAACTTGCTTCAATACTCCTTGCTATAATGTAATTTCATGTCCTGTCCTCAGAGTGGCCTTTACTTTGAAATTTTGCCAAGAATACAATCCTTCTGGGTGCTAAAGTTTGATTAAATATAGCCCCAAAAAATGTCTTTCAAAGGATACATCTTACCCGGTTTCCATTTATAAAACACAAAGTAGCATATGTTTTGAAATGACAATAAATCATCTTCAAACTTAACTTTAAAATGACAGGTAATTAGGTCTCTTATTAGGGAGAGGGATGCTCCCTAGAAGGAATCTTGTGGTCTATCCATGTCATTTACCTCCTGGGCATCCAGAGGCACCAGAGGTTGGATGGAAGAGGATCCCAAACCTCTGACTAACATATATAACTGGTGCTCAGGACTTTCTCAGCTCTGCTGAATCTTCAGCACTGAGGCCTTCAATGGAAAGCTCATTGCTAGCCAGTCTATGAGCTAAGTAGAGAATGTAATAGTCGCCTCCAGGAGACCAACTGGAGGATTGATCTTACAATAGTATCTGCTGTGCTCAAGGTAGGTGTTGCCTGGACAACCTTTTGTCCAGAGAACACCAGCATTTCCCCTCAAGTCTACATGGCTGGCTTCTGTCCAAGTGTCTTGGCTTCTGCTGCAAAATTGGACTGATTCTGATACCCTGCCAAAACTTAACTGTCTCTCAGGGGACTGGAACTTGATTCGGATATACTCCTAGCTGTTGCTGAGACAATCTAGAATTGGGATACCACACCTTTTCATTTAGAGTAAATGTTGCTTTAAAACTACTGTTATTATATCTCAACAATTATAGCACATGCTCTGAGGAACTTATGATAATCAGGATCAAGCTCAAGGTAACCACATTCCTATGACCTAGAAATTTGAATGGCTGCTGGTTCTCCTCATCTGGAGTCAAAATTATAGTTGAGTTTGATTCCCAACTCTGGTCACTCATTCCCTATTCCTTTCCATTCCCCTGATCTACTATGAATACCCCAATATCCTTTTCATTGTAGGTTATATATGTTATAACATGCTGACCAATATGAATCAAAAGAAAAAGGATAGATGTAAGGCTGAGAGCTACATTTATTCAAGCCAACCATATATTTCTGCTACTTCCTCTACCTCCATATCCAATGAGATCCTTGGCAACTAACAAAGTGTTCAGACACAGAGACCAAGATGATTTAAGATGCTATTTTGGTGCTGAAATTGAGAAGCACTAAATATGGCCACTACTTTAGTATACACTTGAATTTTGGGTGGATTAGCTAACAAAAGCTCTTAAAATTATTACTAAGATAATATGACATTGTTCTTCACTATGTATTGCTCCCACAACACTATAGGGCAAGGTTAAATTACTTTTTAAATTATTCATCATTCTGTACTCACTGGTTCACTCATCTTTCCCATACCTGGATTAAATCAAGAGTTTATTTTATGTGGAAAAAAGTCTAGAAGAGGATGAGGTCATCATTTATAATTTCTTGAAAAACTTCTTCAAGATACTTAATAGTAAAAAAAATAAATCTTCTGTGTAGAAATATTTCATTAAATTTTATGTGAGACAGGAGAATGAATCATAAAATTGCTACAAATCCTTGCTAGGGTCCTATGAAAAAATACAGCTACTGTTTATGTGTCAATGATTAGGAATTATGGCTTCATGCAATAACATTCTGGCTTAGCCTATTTATAAATCAGGACCATCAGAGATGCTTTATCTCTTTCATATTTATAGATAAATATGCCAACTTTCATTTTTTCATTGCATGACAAGTCTTTTGAACAGTGACACATTTTAAATCCCTTTGGAGCTCAGTAGTGTGGCTCAGTGAGTCTAATTTGGATTCCATTTCTTTTGATTCTAGGGAAGTGGGAAGGTGAGTGTGAAATGACTGGTTCCTGATACCAGTTGCATAGATTTATTTCAGTGATTGATTAAAAAAATCACATGGTTTTGCTAAGCACTGCAACGCTGCATCAATCTTCAAGAGAGCTCAAACTGCCATTGATTCTGCCCTGCTGTTTCAGGAAGAAAATTCTGAAAGATTGCATCCAGCCATTAACAAGCATAAGCAGGGTTAATACTTGCTTCAGTTGCTGAGCAATGCTGGGGTATGAAAAGAAGCATTTCACAATATTCTTTGTGTTTAAAGCCTTTATCCTTTTTATTTGGTCAATTAATTTAAATGCAGAAAATATGAATGATTACTGTAGCTAGTAATTAAAGGGATGCTTATCTTGGCAACATGTAACCTTCAACAAGTAATTTGAGACTTATTTTACCCCACTATTGTACACACACACACACACAGGTTGTTTCCAATTTTTTTTTTTTTTTTGCTTTTTAAACACTGCAGTGAACATTTTTGTACATATTTCTGTGTGTATCTCCAAAATATTTCAAAGATATCTAAAAGTAGAATAATTGTGATGACATATATGCACATTTAAAACCTTCCAAAGTTTAATCAATTACACACCTACTAAAAGTATAAGTATGGCCTTTTATCTGCTCCCTTGCTAGCACTAAGTATTATAATTTTTAAATGTTTGTTGATTTGTAGGTGAAGAATGTTAGCTCACTATCATTTTAATTTTTATTACTAATATTTCTATAAAAATATGACAGAGTTTGTTTTCCTGGATACTTGTACACTTTTTTCAAATTTACCTCTTTATTCAATTTGTTTAACCATTTGTTATTAATTTATAGATGCTCTTTGTTAGCAATATAATTTTTTTAGTATTTTATATTTGTGGGGAACATTTTCTCCCAGTTTATCATTTACTTATGAGTTTTGCCCCATATAAATATTTTATATTTCTGAAAGGTCAGACCTATTTATCTTTTCCTTTTTAACTGTTGCATTTCCTGTGTTAGTTAGAAATTCTTCCCCTTTAAAATTATTTTATAATATCTGGTTCATAAATTTAAATTTTTAATCTTTACAGAATATTTTTTGGACATGATGTAAAGCAGAATGTTAACATTCTTTCCCAAGTTCTTCTCATAGTTTTTTAAATATTACACTATTTCCCAACTAGTTTGAAATAATAATTAGCATACATTCTTCCAAATGAATCTATTTATCTATTTAAGAAAAATACCAAACTGCTTATATTACTATGTTTATTATACTTTGATATGTGTTAGGGCAAGTCAGAATTTATTACCTTTTTCAAATATTCTTGGCAATTCTCGAGTGTTTCCTCTTAGATTTGAACTTGAGAATCAATTTTTCAGGGTTATACTAAACTCAGAATGAATTTGGAGAGCATATTTTTTAAAAAGCTTGAGGGCAGCATAAATAACATGATAATTACTTGTTCCTTGAAGACTAGAATAAAACTCACCATAAAACCATTAGTGTCAAGTGCATTTGGAGACGAAGGATATCTATGTTTTGTTTACTTTCTTCTATGTCTCTACGGTTATTGATCTATTTGAGTCTTTTAACTCTTTTGAGTCATATTTACCCATTATATTTTTGAAGAATACTGTCCACTTAGGTCACAGTCTTAAATGAATTGGTAAAGGATTGCTTATGCTTTTCTTTCATTATCTGTTAATCTATTTATTTGAGTATCTCATTTTTATTTCTAGTATCATCTGTATTTTCTCTCTTCTTTATTACTCAGGCATGCAAGAAGTCTGTCAGTTTTATTAATGGTTTCAAATAAGTAGTTCTTGTCCTTATTTATAATGTATAAGTTTTGTAAGTTCTGATTTATTCACTTCTGCTTTTCTTTTTATTACCATTCTTATGGTTCCTTTTTTGGCTTAAAAAATAGTTTCTCAAATCGAACACTTAGAATATTTTCAGGCTTTTTAAAAATAAACATATTAGATTAGCAGTTTAAAATTAAGATTTATATTTAATAAAATATACAGGGTGAAAGAGAATAAGAAAAATAATATGATTTAAAATGGTGAAAGTATATAAAGAGGAAACACAAAGAAACAATAGGCACAAGAAAACTGGCTCAATTATAGCACAGTAAACAGGAAACTGAAAATTAAGACAGTTAAATAGTGTGCCCATCAAATTGGCAAAAGTAGGAATGTCTTGACAATATTGACAAAGATTTGAAGAAATGGGAACTGCTTGTGGTAGTATAAATTTTTGTAACTATTTTAGCGAACAATTTCACAATGTCTAGTAAAGTTAAAAAAGGTGTACTCCATGGTCCTGTAATTACACTTTTAGGCATAGATTTTCTTTTTGCATATAATAAATATCTAATATCACTTGTTATGTATAAACCGATTTTTAGGTATAGGGAAACTCTTTCACAAGTAAATGAAGGTATCAGTATAGTGATCTTCTCAGTGTTGTCTCTAGTCAAAAAACAACTAAAAACTAACCTGTAGGACTAACAATAGGGAAATGGATTAAATAAACCATTGGAATATTGCATAGCAGTTAAAATGAGTGACTGTGATCTTTATATGCATTTATCAGTACAGCCTGATCCTGAAAATATAAGGTAAAGTACAAAACAAATTTGAACTTTATTATACACCATGTAAGTGTATAACAATAAAATTATACTATATGGTTTTTTAATCATATCAATAATCATTAAGAATAAAAAATAAGTACATGAAACACATCAAATTTGTGATAGAGGGTACTGGACTTTGGAGGGGAAAAATTCAACTCTACCTGAAATCATTTATCACAAAAAAATCTAAAGTAAATATCACAAAGAATCAACATTAGTCCAAATATCAGTACATTTTAACGTAGATTATATTTACTTATTTTAATTAAAATATAGCTGATATACAATATTATATTAGTTTCAGGTATACAGTACAGTGATTTAACATGTATATGCCTTATAATGGGATCACCATAGCAACCATCTGTCACCAGTCATTATATTATTGACTATATTCCCTGTGCTGTACGTATCTCCACGGCTATTTATTTTAAAACTGGAAGTTTTTACTCCTTATTCCCCTTCATCTTTTTCATCCATATCCTACCTTCCTCCCCTCTGACAATCATCAATTTGTTCTCTATGAATCTATTTCTGTGTTGTTTTGTTTATTCTTTTCTTTTTTTTTTTTTTTTTTTTTTTTTTAGATTCCACATATAAGTGAAATCATGTGGCATTTGTCTTTCTCTTTGTGACTTATTTCACTTAGCATAATACCCTTTAGGTTTATCCATGTTGTCACAAATTAAAAGAATTCATTTTTAAAAAATTATTGCTAGGGCCGGCCGAGTGGCGTGGTGGTTAAGCGCTGGCCTGGGAAGCCAGCGGCCCCGGTTCGGTCCCACATATGAGGGCCAGTGACACTGCCCTCAAAAAAAATAAATAAATAAATAAATAAAATAAAAAATATTGCTGAGTAATTTAGTTTCTCCTTGTATTTCTGTCAGTTTGTACTACATTTATGTTGACCTTAAGTTATTCAGTGCATATGAGTTTATAGCTGCAGGAAGTACTTGATGGAATGGTTCTATATCAATATAAGCTATTCCTTTTTTAAAAATCAAAGTTACATTGGTTAATAACATTATATAAATTTCAGGTAAAACTTTATAATTCATCCGTATACACCATTACCACCCAAAGTCTAGTCTCCTTTCATCCTATAATTGACCCTTTTTACCCTCTCCTCCTTCCCCCGAGCCTTCTTCCACTCTGGTGACCAAAATTCTGCTATCTATATCTATGGATTTTTCGTTTTATTTGTTCATTTGTTGCTTTTTGTTTTATGTTCCACATGAGTGAAATTGTATGATTCTTGTCCTTTTCTGACTTATTTCACTTAGCATGATAGACTCAAGATCCATCCATGTTCTCAAAAATGGCAGTATTTCATCTTTTTATGACTGAGTAGTATTCTATTGTATATATGTACCACATCTTTATCCAATTATTCAATGAAGGATACTTAGGTTATTTCCATGTCTAGGCTATTATGGGAAATGTAGCAATGCACATAGGGATACATTTATCTCTACAAATAAGTGTTTCCAAATATTTTACGTAGATACCCAGAAGTGGGATTGCTGTGTCATTTGGTAGCTCCAGTCTAAATTTTTTGGAGTATTTCCATATAGTTTCCATAGTGGCTGCACCAATTTATATTCCCACCACCGGTGTTCAAAGATTTCCTTTTCTCCACATCCTCTCCTTAAAAATATTTTTTTCCAAGGCCGGCTGAGTGGCGCAGTGGTTAAGCGCTGGCTTGGGAAGCCAGCGGCCCTGGTTCAGTCCCACATGAGGCCAGTGACACTGCCCTCAAAAAAAAAAAAATGTTTTTTCCTTAATTTCTGTTCCATACAACTTTCATATTTCTGTCCTTAATTTGAATGGTGGCATTTGTTGGATATGTTCTTTTCCATTTTTCTCTTTTCAACGTATCCTGTGTTTTGCCATACTATTTTTTCCAAAGTTTCAAAGTCAATTCCATATAAAATTCCAAAAAGGGAGTGATACTAATCTGCCAAAGCTGCTTCTCTCACACTCTCTCCATCAATTTCCTCATCATGAAAACTCACATCAATTAGTATTTACTTAATACTAAATCTAAATTAGTAGTATTTTACTTACGGCAAAAAGATAGAGGGAAGACTTTGTTTAGCTTTTTCGAGATGCCAGGCTCTAAGTGAAGAACAGTTTCTGCACCATCTCATTAACCCTGACAACAATCCTGATTTATTCACCAGAAAATGTGAACAGAGAAGATGCATCCCGTTCTCGGAGCCTCTCTGTGATATTTTCGACATCAAATCTTTCAGCCTAAGATCGTCTGCAGCAGCTTTGTGCCAGACATTTGTCATTCACAGAATGTGCCAAAAAGGTCCACAGACTCCAGGTTAAAGAGGCTGGTTCCCGCTGACCAAAGAAACTAAGGATGTGACATGCAAGGCCCCTTGGGAACAGTGGGATTCAAGTAGATGAGGCTGTAACTTCTGGAATGCTCATAGAAAGAAAAAAAAAAAAGAATTGAAGGCCTTTGTGGCCCAAGCCATAGAGTTCAAACTGGTGTGGCCTTCCTCTTCACAACAAGAGGGAAGAACTGGGTTTTCCAGGCCAATACTTGACACGACAAGCAAGGAGGCAGCAGGCATGACCCATCACTGCTCTATCGATGATGGTTACACCCTTTATCACCATGTGGGAAGAAAACAGTGGCAAATCTTGGAAAAGCATGATTATCAACAATCCTCCTTAGCCACTCCTAAGCCTGTGGCCCTGGAAAAGAACAAGCCATGAGAAGAAATAAAAAGATACAGGTATGGATGCTTATTGAAAAGAATCCTGCTTTTTTATAGTAGCTGGGCACTGGTTGCATCTGCCTGTGAACCTGTATCACTGAATTTGCACAGAAGCTCTGAAATGGAAGGCAAGGCCTGCCACAGATTCTATTTGTCCACCTGAGGTGAAATACCATCCAGACCAAGGGTGGTGTCCAGCCAGGACCACACACTGGCTGATGTTTGGGAAGGTCTCAACAAAATAGAGTATGTTTCAAATAAAGAGGCTGGATTAAGAAGAGCTTATGGAGGGCCAGCAAAGTGGCTCAGTTGGTTAAGAGCTCGAGCTCTCAGCAACAGGGTCACCAGTTTGATTCCCACATGGGCCAGTGAGCTGCGCCCAAGCTGAGCTGCCACTGAGCTGCCAACAGGTGGCAGGATGGCTCAGCTGGTGAGAGCGCATGCTCTTAACAAAGTTGCTGGTTCAACTCCTGCATAGGAAGATGGGCTGCGCCCCCTCCCCCACATCATCAAGCAACTAGATTGAAAGCGACTGACTGGACTTAGAGCTGAGCTTGCACCCTCCACAACTAAGATTGAAGGACAACTTGACTTGGAGCTGATGGGTCCTGGAAAAACACAATGTTCCCCTTCCCCAATTCCCCAACATTGTTCCCTTCCCCAATTCCCCAATAAAATCTTTTTTTTTTTAAAGAAAAAAAAAAGATAGAGGGAAGCAGTGGAGCATAGAGTAGGTAAATCAACAAAAAGTATACAGTGTAGCCAGCCCTTTATTTTAAGGGATATAGCTCCTAGAGAAACAGAAAGAATAAGTCAATGTAATATTCAAATTTGTGTAATATTCAAAGAAGGAAGATAATGCTTACTGGGGTATTTGGAACAAACCATGGAACTTTGTAGTTAGTGAATGAAAGGAAGAATATTTTTTATTATTATTTTTATTATTATTATTATCAGCTACAGATGTACAAAACAATGCAAGTTATTTTTTTCACCCCTTACAAAGTGACTCCCCTCTCTCCCCTCCCCTGCCCCCCCACACCCGATATCTTACATATCTATTACAATTCCATTGACTCCATCCCCACACTATATTCCACATCCCATGACTATATATGTGTTAAATTATAGTTGACATATAATATTGTTCAGTGGCAGCCTCAGATGTACAGTGCAGTGGTAAGGCCACTACACCATCCATGAAGTGGTCTGCCTAAAAGGACATGCATCCTTCTGTTCCCCTAAAAATATATATTTACAACCTTATTGATTATATTCCCTAAACTGTCTCTTCTGTCTCTGCAGTAGTATTGTAGTTATCAGTTTATGTTGCCTCGTCCCATCCCCTTCTCCCATCCCCATCATATCTAGCCCTCATCAGTTTTTTCTTTGTGCCTCTAAGACTATTTCTGTTTACATTGCTCATTTATTCAGTTCTTTAAATTCCACATATAAGTGAGATCATATGGTATTTGTCTTTCTCTGACTGACTTATTTCACTTAACATTATGTTCTCCAGGTTGATCCATATTGTTGCAAATGGTACGATTTCTTTCTTCTTTATAGCTGCGTAATATTCCATTGTGTAAATGTACCACAGTCTCTTAATCCAGTCATCTACTGGTGGGCATTTTGATTGTTTCCAAGTCTTGGCTATTGTAAATAGTGCTGCAATGAACATAGGGGTGCATATATTTTTTCGAATTAGTGTCTTGGGTTTTTCAGGATAAATGCCTAGGAGTGGAATTGCTGGGTCAAAAGGTAGTTCCATTTCCAGTTTTTGAGATACCTCCATAGTGGCTGCACCAATCCAACCAACAGTGCAGCAGGGTTCCCTTTTCCCCACAGCCCTGCCAGCACTTGTTGTTTGTTGATTTATTGATGATAGCCATTCTGACCGGAGTGAAGTGGTATCTCATGGTGGTTTTTATTTGCATTTCCCTAATGATCAGTGAGGTTGAACATTTTTTCATATGCCTGTTGACCATCTGTATGTCCTCTTTAGAGAAGTGTCTAGGAAGAATATTTTAGTGTTTTATAGTGAAATAGCATAAACAAAAAAATTGATTTAACCATTTATGCAGTTCAACAAACATTGACCAGGCAACTACTTTTTCCTAGAATTGAGATAAGTGTTGGGAATACAATAGAGTAGAAAAATGATTCTATAAAATGAAGCTTAAAGTCTATCAGGAGATTATATCACCCAAGTAGGTCTAAATTAAGTTCTGTACTCAAGAAGTGAAGTATTGGATCATCAACAGAATGGAAAATCCAGAGGGTAAAGGGAGTCAAATATATGGTAATGGAAGAAGAACTGACTCTGGGTGGTGAACACACAATGTGATATATAGATGATGTATTATAGAATTGTACACTTGAAACCTATGTAATTTTACTAACCATTGTCACCCCAATAAATTTAATTAAAAAAAAAAAGAACAGAAAATCAGGGAGTCTGGAAAAGGCTTCCCCAAAGTATGAATATTAAACTGAGGTCAAAAGAAACAGTGGGTTATAACCATGCAAGGTTGTAGAAGGGAGTTTATTAGGCAGAAGAAAGAGCGTGTGCAAAGGCTCAATGGCACAGGGAACTTGGCTTGTTCCACCTTTCTTTGAAACTAGAGTTAAAAAAAAAAGAAAGCAACTACATGGCATTAAAAGCAGTGAAATAGGGCCGGCCGAGTGGCGCATTGGTTAAGCGCTGGTTTTGGGATGCCAGCAGCCCCGGTTCGGATCCCACATGAGGGCCAGTGACACTGCCCTCTACAGCTAACAACAGCTCCACCTGGAGCTGGGCTGTGCGAGCCCCGGTGATGGTGTGGGCTGCAGCTCCTGCTGCAGTGGGCTGCCGTGGGCTACAGTGAGTGGCCTGCAGCCAGCGTGAGCGGCTGGCAGCCAAGCGTGAGCTGCCAATAGCTGCGGTGAGCGACATCCAGAGGCCAGCGACCGATCTGCCTCATCCGGGAAGAGCACAATGACGATACCAACAGTGACGCAACATCCTCCACAACTAAAAACTGAAGAACAAGAAGACGGCAACTTGTCTGTTCCCCTTCCCTGATTCCCCAACGCTGTTCCCCTCCGCCAATTCCCCAATAAAATCTTTAAAAAAAAAAAAAAAAAAAAAAAAAAGCAGTGAAATATATACTACAGCCAGTTGAGGTAGGCATTTTAGGTCAAATTAAAATTTTTGATTGTTGTCTTTAAAATGATAGAAACTCACTACTGAAATATTATTTAAATATGGTAAGGATTTGAGGGTGGAATGAAGGTGATTAACTTGATCAATGGTTGAGTTTTAGGAGGATTCCTCTAGCTGGAGGGACTCCCTGCCTCCTCCTCTATGGAGAATGGGTCAGAGGCATAGGGAGAAGCCACAGGGGAAAGGGCCTACTGCAGGAGTGCCAGTGAGAGTTCATAATCATTTACAATTTATAAATCAATTATAATAAAACATAATAATGTAGAATGGTAGCCAATGCAATGGAAAGAACTATTTGTAGTCAAACAATATTTAGGAGGCAAAATCTATGGGGCTTTAAAATGGATTAGATATGGATGAGAAAAGAGATTGATGTGGAGAGGTTGACTCCAGATTTCTGGCCTCCTCAATAGGATGGGGAGAGTCTGGAACAGGGCAAGATCATGAGGTTTGCTCTGGGCATGAACACAGTCACTGAGAATGGAATACACATGCAGGTGATGACAAAGATACAATGTCGGAGTAGCTGGAAATGCCTAATAGAGATTGGTGCAATCAAAATAAAAATTAAATGGATTGGTAGGAGGTAGAATAAAGATAACTGAAATTCAGTCAGTGATATTTAGAATCATACATGATGATATTGTGTGTGTATTCATAGGGTTCTTGTGGGGGTTAAATATGAGAGTTGTCCGAATTGTCTCCACACAAAACACAGGTTGTCCATTCATCTTGATGATACACCCAAATATATGGAATTCAGGAGGCATGAAAATTTGCAGGCTCTGGTCAATTGGTTTATGTTAAAGAAACAGGGTTAGGACAATAAGGACTGGACATATGGACTCTTTCTGGGTTCTGGTTTCTCAGAAAATCAGGAGCTCTGACACCAGATGTGCCCTCAGTTCTCCAGTTCACATAGTCCCGACTACTTCTTATTTGATACCAGGTGGTCCTTTATGTTCACTTATATTACCTGCCCAGCCAGACCCTGCATTCATCCAAGTGGGTAACCCAGATGTTTCTTTCACTGACGCCAGTAATTAAGAACCTGGGCTTCAGAGTAACATCACCTGGGTTCAAATCCTCGCTGTGATGCCTGTTATCTGACCATAGGCAAGTTACTTAATTCTTCTAAACTTTAGTTTTTTTTCTCCTGTAAAATAGGGATAATAATTAATTTAAATATCATGCAGATTAAAAACATGTCTATATCTACATTTATATCTATATCATATTAGTCTACATCTATATCTATATCAAGGCCCGTAGGAATTTACATAGCAACAGTTTAGTGTTCATGGCTAAGTACTGAGGAAGTGGGTGGGTGCTTTTTTTAAGGTTTCAATACATATAAATGGACACCTTCAGTATCTCAACTATTCCCAGAAAGCTTCTCCAAGTAAACACCATTCCCTTCCTGGAGCTTTCCTTAACCAGGTTTCCCAACACTCAGCCACACATTATCAGCACTTATAACTCATGTTTTGTTTTGTTTTGTTTTGTTTTGTTTTGTTTTGTTTTGTTTTTCTTCCAGATGATGGCTCTGTACAGATCTAGGCTCTGTAAAAGCCTGGACAGGGTCCACTTTAGCAACTCTAGAGAAGGGGCCAGGACTTTGATGCAATTTCCGTATTCCTGAGAAAATATTAGTTCTTACCAGCCATCCTTCTAGCTCATTCATTTTAAATGTTTTACTCCTATAGTTGTGTTCCTTGAGTCCAAATTTTTTGCCTTGTTTTTTTAATCCTTAAAACTATCATACTATAAATAAGTTCACTGGAATTTTTTTTTAAATGTTTTTTAAGAAAGAACTGCATATGAGAAAAAATTTCAACCTACAACAAAGAAAAGAAACAGAAAACATTTCTTCCTCATCCAACCCTTCTCCATGCATATGAATTTTTAATTACAAATGGAATCATATATACATCTCTTTCTATAACATTTTACATAGAAATATATGCACAAGAATATTTTGATGGTTTCAGTGTACTCTATTATATGAGATATTACGCATACCTGATTATGTAACAAATCCTCTATTGTGGAACATTACAAATAATGTTACAGCATGTACAAATACAGACACACACCCACATACAAACACACATTCACGAATCTTGACATACTTTTCAAGACATGAAGATTGCAACTGAGTCAGTGACAGTGAAGATAGCAAAATGAAGGGTACATGAAAGCAAACATATGGGAGAATAATAAAGTGTAGGGCAATTTCCAGTTTTCTTTTTTGGACAAATTCTGTGGGATAACATTCATTGAACTAAGGAATGCCAGAGGAGAAAGTAGTTTTCATAGAAGTGACAGCATCGGTTTTTTACAGGTTAACTTTCAGTTGTCCATGGAGCATCCAAGTTGCACTTTCCAGTAAGTAATTAGATATAATTGCCTGAAATTCAAGAAACAGCCTCTGCTGCCAAGTTTGTTCTTCTGCAGATTGTGAAAATGGACAGGATCAGTAATTAGTAGCCTGGCCTAGGAAGTAAAGTTGGGTTCTGGAATCATTTGGAACAGAAGAATACAGTTCTGTCATGGATTGAATGCTGACACTTAGAAGACGAAAGGAGGCTAATTCCACCTTGAGATGATTTACTGAATAGTAGTGTATTTCACTTGTTAAGGCTAAATTCATATCTTTGGTACTTATATATTATTTTAAAATTATAAAAAGATCATACTTTTACTTCTTCAATTGGATTAGAAAAACATATATTAATGTTAGGAAAATGAGCATATTTTTATGCCATATGCTTTGTTTGGTCCATAGCACCAGTTGCAGGGAGACTCTCCAAGCAGGCAAAAAGAGTAGCAAATGCTAAAACTGCAAACTCAAAGTTATAAAATTGTCATGAAAACATGTCAGCCACTGCTTGTTATAGAAGCCTTACAAGAGATGCTGGCATTTTAGGAGGTTGATCCCTTTAGTGCTTTCTGACTCTAAGTCTGATTCTCATGGATATGAAGGATAATCAGTTATTTTTGTTTGTTTGTTTTTTAGCAGGATTGGGGGGGTAGAGAGAGTTGGGGGGAAGGGGGGGTTGTCTGGAAGCCAAGGCCTATTCCAAAATCTTTTCCTGAAGACAAAGGAATCCTCCCCTTAGTCCCAGGAATCCCCTACCCAGGTGGCTTCATGGGTCTGTCAATCAAGAACCAGTCACCTGTGCCTTACAACTATCCAGTCTCCTGAGGCCAGATCTCTAATTGCAGTAAGAAGGGAAAGCAGGAGTCTTTCTGATACTGTCTGGGGACATTCTTTCCCATTTCTTGCACTGAAAGTTTATAGTGTAGAAAATAAAAATGTCTCCCAAGCTCAGTTTTAGCTTGGCACAAAAACATACAGTACATTGAATTCCTGTGAAATGCTGGTAGTGGTGGAGCACATCAGAACACATAATGGGGATCTGACGTTTAACCTTCTCTACCATCTAAAAGTCGGGCAAATTTCTCTTACTATAAAGGAACACAGGTAGCTAAAAGAAATTTCGTAGTCTCTAGCCCAATATCATGCACTTGGGGGAGAGCAATAAGTATTATTTGATGATAATGGTGATGAAGACACTGATAAATTGGCACCCTCTTGCTAAGTTTGAGAAAAAAAGGATTGTACACTTTAATAAATTCTACTAGATAATTAAGCTAAGTGGGGTTTTGTGACAGTGGATGGTATCACATATGGGTTGGAAGAGGTTACGAAGGTCACCCTGCTGCTAGTTCTAGTATTAGCTGAAAAAAGAATCTTATTTGTTTAGATGAAAATGTGGAAGGAAAATAAAGAAGCACAGAGTTTGTTAATGAACATTGATAATTTTCCATCAAAATATATTTTCTGAGGCTATAAATTAAATTATTTTGTAGTTACAATTTAATTATTGGTATATTTATATTTATTTTATCACATAATTATTTTGTGTGTGTTAAATGAGGCTGAAACTATATAGTGAATGAGAAGGCACATCTCCCAGGGGTGTTTGATAAATATTCAATTATGATAATGAACTGGGTACAATAAACACTCCGTATTGATGGTCAAAATCTATAGAGAATTCTCTCTGTGGGACACTGGACAGGTCTTAATTAAAATCTTGTATCACGTTTCCTTGCAGCCCTCACTTGGAATATGCTATAGAAAACTCAAGGTCTTGAGGAAAGAAATCAAAATGAAGGACATATTCAAAGAAGTTTCTAGTGGATGCCCTTCAGTTTCTCTTAGTCAGCTGTGACTGGCTACCATTACATGAGAGAGACATATCAATGGCTTGTGTGCTACTGTATTACAAGGTCAGCATCACTCTAAGAAAATGCTTGGAAGACTGAGCTGATATGCATTCATCAGAAAATAGTAGACTCCTACTATAGACACAATTTAAAGTGTGGACAAAAAAAATAACAGCAACTTCTTAAATCTAGGGATATAGAACTCAGTTATCTGTGGGAATCAAAGCTCATCACCTACTACACCATCTAAAAATACCCATCAAATATCTTAGAGAAGCAATCAGTGACAAAATCAGTGTCTGAGTTCATGATTTTTCTGAGTCTGTTAGTAAATTTTATCATGGATCATTTTGGTTCTGTCATTTTCTTTTTTTTAACCCAAACTGACAAGATGTATTTAACAAAAAGAAAAAATGAGTAAGAAAGAGGTGAACATGAGAGAAATATAAAAAATAAATGCTGTAATTTATAATGTGCTAGAAGTTTAATTTGCTGTTTTGATCTTTTAGTGCATATGAGTTATGAGAAAAAAGGAAAGACTTTAGTAGAAAATGAAAAACAGGGCCCGCCGAGTGGTGCAGTGGTTAAGCACTGGCTTGGGAAGCCAGCGGCCCCAGTTCGGTCCCACATATGAGGGCCAATGACACTGCCCTCAAAAAAAAATAAAAATAAAATAAGACAATGAAAAACAGATTTCACATTACTACCTTTTCAAGTCAGAGTAGATTGCAATGACTTTCCAATAATTAGTATCTGGAAGATGAATTAGCTTAAAGACTCATTCTAACCCCTGAAAGAATAAGCCTTGTTAAGCAAAACACACTTGTAGTAGCCAAACTCTATCCAAGAAAGCTGAAGCCATTCTAGGTCTCTAATCCAGAAAGATCTAATATAGAAAATTGTTTCACAGATGATGCAATTGTTGAGGAACAGACAGAGTAGAACAACAGCAGGAAGTCATTACTATCACAAGGGCAGGAGGGATGATGGTAGGTAGTGAGAGACACCTTAGGAAGTAGAAGGAAAGGGGCAAAATGAGCCAGACTTCTCCTTCCACTCTCTAATCTTTGGCCAGTGTCCACCTATGCAAGTCGGCTTGGGCTGCTCTAACAGAATACCATAGGCTGGCTGACTTGAAAACAGAAATGTATTTTCTCACAGTTCTGGAGGCTAGAAGTCCAAGATTAAGCTTTCTGGGGGAGATTGCTCTTCCTGAATGACCACTTTCTTGCTATGTTCTCACATGGCCTTTCCTCAGGGCACAGAGAGGAAGAAAGAGGAGGGAGAAAGAGAAGACGGTCTCTGTCCTCTTCTGCTTATAAGGACACTAATCCTGTCCAATTAGGGCAATACCCTTATAACGTGATTTAACCGTAATCACTTTCTTAGAGGACCCACATCCAAACTCAGTCACATTGGGGGTTACGGTTTCAACATATGAATGGGGGGTGGGAGTGGCGAACAAACATTGGGTTCATAACACTGCTTTTGGCTGAAATTACTGAGATGTGAATGGGGAAAGGGCCTTGAGAAATGTCCTAAAATACAGAAAAGGAGGGGATGTGGAATAGATCTGAGGGTGTTAACCTGTGCAGTCTTTCTTGGTACTACTTTTAATCTGATTTTTGATAAAACCTGGATAAAAAAAAATGGAAGAATTAAATGGGTTTAATATAACTTGCTGAAATATGTGTTCCTTAATTATTATAATGGCAGATCAATATAGGCGAGCAGATTTGATAGTTGTGACCAGATTTTTAGTTATAGAAGATGGCTAATTTATCACAAAAGTACCTCTCTCTACACCTGAAGTTTTATAATTACTGAAGCTGTGTAGAAATTTTTTTCTAGACAACAAAGGTTTGTCTACCAGATGAAAAAATAAATAAACTGTTAGATGAATAAAATGAAAATAGGATTCTATTCTAATAACCTGTAAAACATATAAAAATAGGTTGGCTTCAAGATCTCATTATTAATCTCCTACTCTACCCACTCATATGGTTGCAGATGCTGTTGACAAATATAGAAAGGGAATTTCATTTACATAGGACCAAAAAACAAAGTCTATCATCATTTGCACAAGGGGTACTAAGTCTTTCATTCCAATCTGTACCCTAAATCTGGAAAGTCACACACAATCCAATCATGAATGCACAAACCTCATTCCCAGTTATAATAATATGCTGGTTACACAAACCTTCATAGGAGAAGCTAGGATTATTGTATAAATTAATCAAGATGCTTTTAGATTAAACTCAACAGATATTGTTTTAGGTAACAAAGGAGGAAATGAGTATGGCTAATTAAAATCGAGAGCAATCCATATGAAAAGTCCAATGGCCTTTTACATGGGGTTTCCTAGAACATAGTGCCTTCCCATTTAACTTTGATCTCAATGAATGATCCAAGATCTGGGGAAAAAAAATAATATATATATAAAAATAAATATATATATATATATATATATATATATATATATATATATATATATGTATGTATGTATTCAAGAGCCTTATAAAGTTCATATATTTAGATCCATTGATTTCATTTCTGGGAATCAAGGAAATAAAAAGCCTGGAAAAGCTTTACACATTAAGATGTTCATTAAGTCATTATGTATAATGTTATAAATTAGAAACAATGTAATATATTTTTTAATTAGTTTCAGGTGTACAACACAGTGCAATAGTTATACTTTTTACCCCTCAAAGTGACAACCCCCTCCCCCAATTCGCCACCCCACTCCTACCCCCATATCATATATATCTATTACACTTCCTCTGACTCCCTTCCACAGTATAATCCATATCCCGTGACTATCTATATATTCAATTACAGTTGGTATGCAATATCATACAACCTCAGCTTCAGGTGTACAGTGCAGTGATCAAGCCTCTACTCCATCCACGAAATGGTCTCCCCAACAAGTCATGTGACCATCTGACACCCACAAAATATGTACATTATTAATTATATTCCCCGAACTGTCTTTCATATCCCTGTGGCAATATTGTAGTTGCCTATTTTTGCTGTCTAATCCCTTCCCCATCTCCCTCATCCCAACCCCCTCCCAACTAGCAAGCCTGTTTTTCCTCTATATCTATGAGACAGTTTCTGTTTACTTTGCTCATTCACTCAGTTTTTCAGATTCCACATATAAGTGAGATCATATGGTATTTGTCTTTCTCTGACTGACTTATTTCACTTAACATAATAGTCTCTAGGTCCATCCATATCATTGCAAATGGTATGATTTCATTCTTCCTCATAGTGGAGTAATACTCCATTGTATAAATGTACCAGTTTCTTAATCCAGTCATCTACCGATGGGCATTTCGGTTGTTTGCAAGTCTTGGCTATTGTAAATAGTGCTGCAATGAACATAGGGGTGCATACATTTTTTTGAATTAGTGTCTTGGGTTTTTTGGGATAAATACCTAGGAGTGAAATTGCTGGGTCAAAAGGTAGTTCCATTTCCAGTTTTTTGAGATACCTCCATACTGACTTCCATAGTGGCTGCACCAATTTGCAATCCCACCAGCAGTGTAGCAGGGTCCCCTTTTTCCCCACATCCCCGCTAGCACTTGTTGTTTGTTGATTTATTGATGATAGCCATTCTGACCGGAGAGAGGTGATATCTCATTGTGGTTTTTATTTGCATTTCCCTAATGACCAGTGAGGTTGAACATTGTTTCATATGCCTGTTGGCCATCTGTATGTTTGGAGAAATGTCTCTCATATCTTCTGCTCATTTTTTAATTGGGTTGTTTGTTTCTTTGGTGTTGAGTTTCATGAGTGTTTTATAAATTTTGGATATTAACCCCTTATCAGATATATCGTTGGCGAATATATTCTCCCAATCAGTAGGCTTCCTTTTTGTTTTATTGATGGTTTCCTTTGTTGTGAAAAAACTTTTAAGTCTGATATAATCCTATATGTTCATTTCTTCTTTTACTTCCCTTGCCCGCAGGAATGTATCGGTAAAAATATTGCTCCGGGTAATGTGTGCAAATGTACTCCCTATATTTTCTTTAGGAGTTCTATGATTTCAGGTCTTACATTTAAGTCTTTAATCCATTTTGAATTTGTTGTTGTATACGGCATAAGGAGGTGGTCCAGTTTCACTTTTTGCATGTCAGTCCAATTTTCCTAGCACCATTTATTGAATAGACTATCTTTACTCCAATGTAAATTCTTGCTTCCCTTGTCATACATTAACTGTCCGTAAATGTCTGGATTTATTTCTGGGCTCTCTGTTCTGTTCCACAGATCTATGTGCCTGTTTTTATGCTAATACCATACTGTTTTGATTACTGTAGCCCTGTAGTATGTTTTAATGTCTGGTAGCATGATCCCCCCGACTTTGTTCTATTTCTCAGGATTGCCAAGGCTATTCGGAGTCTTTTATGGTTGCATATAAATTTTAGGATTATATTTTCTATTTCTGTGAAAAATGCCCTTGGTAGTTTGATAGGAATTGCATTGAATCTATATATTGCTTTAGGCAGTATGGACATTTTAACTATATTAATTCTTCCTATCCATGAGCATCGTAGGTGTTTCCATTTATTTGTATCTTCTTTGATTTCTTACTTCAGTGTCTTATAATTTTCGGAGTACAGATCTTTTACTTCTTTGGTTAAATTTATTCCTGGGTATTTTATAGTTCTTGAAGCAATTGTAAATGGGACAGTTTTCTTAATTTCTCCTTCCGTTAGTTTATTATTGGTATACACAAATGCCTCTGATTTGTGAACATTGATTTTATATCCTGCTACTTTACAGAATTCGTCTATCAGTTCCAATCGTTTTTTGATGGAGTCTTTGGGGTTTTCTATATACAGTATCAAGTCATCTGCATATAATGACAATTGTACTTCTTCCTTGCCAATTTGGATGCCTTTTATTCCTTTTTCTTGTCTGATTGCTGTGGCTAGAACTTCCAGAACTATGTTGAATAAAAGAGGAGAAAGTGGACAGCCTTGTCTTGTTCCTGACCTTAAGGGGAATGGTTTTAGCTTTTCCCCATTGAGTATGATGTTAGCTGTAGGTTTATCATATAAGGCCTTTATTATGTTGAAATATGATCCCTGTATTCCCACTTTGCTAAGGGTTTTTAACATAAATGGCTGTTGGATTTTGTCAAATGCTTTTTCTGCATCTATTGATATGACCATGTGATTTTTATTCTTCATTTTGTTGATGTGGTGTATCACATTAATTAATTTATGGATGTTGAACCAGCCTTGCATACTAAGGATGAAACCCACTTGATCATGATGTATGATCTTCTTAGTATATTGCTGAATCCTGTTTGCTAATATTTTATTGAGAATTTTTGCATCTATATTCATCAGGGAGGTTGGCCTGTAGTTTTCCTTTTTTGTACTGTCTTTATCTGGTTTTGGAATCAGGGTAATAGTGGCTTCATAAAAAGAGTTTGGGAGTCTTCCCTCCTTCTGGATTTTTTGGAATAGTTTGAGAAGAATAGGTGGTATTTCTTTTTAGAATGTTTGATAAAATTCACTTGTGAAGCCGTCTGGTCCAGGGCTTTTGTTTTTTGGGAGCTTGTGAGTTACTGATTCAATCTCCTTGGTAGCAATCAGGCTATTTAGATTTTCTGTTTCTTCTTGAGTTAGCTTTGTAAGGTTGTATGCTTCTAGAAAACTATCCATTTCTTCCAGATTGACAAATTTTTTGGCATATAGTTGCTCATAGTAATTTCTTAGAATTTGTTGTATTTCTGTGATGTTTGTAGTCATTTCCCCTCTTTCTTTCCTGATTTTACTAATTTGAGTCCTCTCACTTTTTTTTTTGATGAGCCTGGCTAGAGGTTTGTCAATTTTGTTTATCCTCTCAAGAAACCAGCTCTTGGTTTCATTGATCTTTTGAATTGTTTTTCTGTTCTCTATATTGTTTATTTCTGCTCTGGTCTTTATTATCTCCTTTCTTGTACTCCCCTTGGGCCTCTTTTGCTGTTCTTTTTCCAGTTCCCTTAGGTGTAAGGATAACCTGTTGATTTGAGATTTTTCTTCCTTCTTTAGGTAGGCCTGCACTGCTATAAACTTCCCTCTTAGGACTGCTTTCACAGCATCCCAGAGATTTTGGGTCATGGTGTTTTCATTTTCATTTGTCTCGAGGTATCTTTTGATTTCCTCCTTGATCTCATTTGTGACCCACTCACTATTTAGTAACATGTTATTTAGCCTCCATTTATTTGTCAGCTTCCCGGATTTCTTCTTATAATTGATTTCTAGTTTCATAGCATTGTGGTCAGAGAATACACTTGAAATGATTTCAATCTTAAATTTATTGAGACTTGTTTTGTAGCCTAACATGTCTATCTTAGAAAATGTTCAATGTGCATTTGAGAAGAATGTATGTTCTGTAGCTTTGGGGTGAAATGTTCTGAATATATCAGTTAAATCCAGGTGGTCTAATGTGTCATTTAAGGTCACTGTTTCTGCATTGATTTTCTGTCTGGAGGATCTGTCCATTGGTGACAGCAGGGTGTTGAAGTCCCCTACTATGATAGTGTTACTGTTGATCTCTGTCTTTATGTCTGACAATATCTGTTTTATATATTTAGGAGCTCCTATGTTAGATGCATAGATGTTTACTAGGGTTATATCCTCTTGTTGGATCGATCCCTTCACGACTATGTAGTGTCCTTCTTTGTCCTTAGTTATATTCTTCAATTTAAACTCCATTTTATCTGATATAAGTATCGCTACTCCAGCTTTTTTCTCAGTACCATTTACATGAAATATTTTACTCCATCCCTTTACTTTCAGCCTGAATGAGTCTTTGGATCTGAGGTGAGTCTCTTGTATACAGCATATGCTGGGGTCTTGCTTTCTTATCCATTCAGCCACCCTATGTCTTTTTATTGGAGCATTTAATCCATGTACATTTAATGTGAATATTGATAGGTGTGTATTTATTGCCATTTTGTTATTTGTGTTCGTAGTCTTTCTTAGTTAGGTTGTTTTTCTCTTCTACTTAAAGAAGCCCTTTTAACATTTCCTGCAAAGTTGGCTTGGTGGTAATGAATTCCCTTAATTTATTCTTTTCTGGAAAGCTCTTAATCTCTCCTTCAATTTTAAATGATAACCTTGCTGGATACAGCAATCTGGGTTGTAGGTCTTTAATTTTCATCACTTTGAAAACCTCCTGCCACTCCCTTCTGGCCTGCAGAGTTTCTGTAGAAAAGTCAGCTGATAATCTTATGGGGGTACCCTTGTAAGTAACTTGCTGCCTTTCCCTTGCTGCTTTAAGGATTCTGTCTTTGTCCTTAACCCTTGCCATTTCCACTATAATGTGTCTTGGAGTGGGCCTGTTTGGGATCATCCTGGTTGGAACTCTCTGCACTTTCTGGGCTTGTATTTCAATGTCCTTTGCCAGGTTAGGGAAGTTTTCAGACATTATTACTTCAAATATGTTCTCAATCCCTTCGTCCCTCTCTTCTCCTTCTGGTATTCCAATGATCCGTTGGTTATTGTATTTGATGTTGTCCCCCAGCTCTCTTAAACTATTTTAAATGTTTTTCATTCTTTTTTCTTTTTGTTGTTCCGCTTGGGTGATCTCTGCTATCTTGTCTTCTAAGTCACTGATTCGATTTTCTGCTTCATCCAATCTGCTAGTCATTCCGTCAAGTTTTTTATTTAATTCAGTAATTGTGTTCTTAAGTTCTAGCTGGTTGCTTTTCATGATTTCTCTATCCTTCTTTATATTTTCATTAATTTCCTTGAACATTCTAATAATCAGTGTTCTGAACTCTATCTCTGATAGGTTGTTTACCTCTATTTCCTCTAGGTCCACTGATTCAGGAAGTTTCTTCTGTTCTTTTATTTGGGTTTTGTTTCTTTGTCTCCCCATTCTGGATTACTCTTTGTGTTTGCTTCAATATAACAGATAGATCCCCTAGGTTTCTCAGTCTTTTCTGGGTAAACTTATATGGTGTGTGTCCTTTATATTTCAATTACTCAGTCTCCCTATTCTCCTGTGCTTGTATCTGAGGTGTTCCTTGTGTCGTGCATCCTCACTTGTTGAAGTTTTAATTTTGATTACTTTTGGCTTGCCAGTAGGTGGGATTGACTCCCAGACTGATTAGCTGTGAGGATCAGCAGTGTCTGCTGTTTATGAGCTGCTGTGAGAGGGTTGACCCCTCTGATGAGACTTGGACCCTTTGGGCCCTAGTACCTGTAGCAACTTCCCTTTGGGTGTGACTCTTGTATGTCAAACCCAGAAATGCTATGGTTTTATCTAAAGTTGGCTTCTCGGTATGATGATTCTTGTGTCTCTTTGTTTGGACTCAGTGCTGCAGAGTGATTTTAGAGCAAAACAGATCAACAAGAACAACCTCTGCAGTCACCAAAGGAAACCAAATGCTCTCACCTGTAAAAAAATACCAACCATCAATCTACTGTCAACTTGTACAGAAATATCAAACATACAAAAGAAGAAAACAAACGGAAACAAAACAATAACCACAGACACACAATAAGAACAGAAGAGGAAACAAAATAAAATATATCATAAAATAAAAAATAGAATAAACACGAGAAACTGAATAGCTATACTAAAAAATAAAAATAAAAATTAAAAATTAAAAAATTTTAAAAAAAAGTAAAAATAAAAATAAACAAAAAATTACATTTGCAGAAAAAAGGAAAGGCGGAAAAGTATATAGCAGTGAGAAGAATGAATAAAAGAAGGGAGAAAGTGAGGGTGGGGGAAAAAAGAAAAAGAAAAGAAAGAAAAAGAAAAAGAAAAAATATATATATATATATTTGTCTACACGCCCACATATATGGACATATATTCACCTATATACACCTATATATATGCCTATATTAAAAACTACAAATGATAAAAACGAAATATAAATAAAAACCAAAAACAACCAAGATAAGCAACCAATAAATGGAAAACAAAACAAAACAAAACAAAAAATAAAAAAACCCGTTCCGGTCTTGGCTAAAGTCCACCAAGCTCTCTTCAGTTTGTCCTCTGCTGTACAAAAACTCCTGTGCATCTTGTGGGAACAGAGTAGGCCACCTGATGCCTAGCGTGATCCTGGCACTGCGCGTTTGCTGTTCTTCAGTGTGGTTGTGAGGTGTGATTGGTGGTTTCTACAAAGTCATTGCCATTTTGCTTTCACCTGTCCCAAGGCAGGCTGCACCCCCAAAGGCTCATTGAGTGTCTTTGGGCACCCTTTCCATTGACAGCTGTGGAGAATTAAAGAATTCCTCACTACCAAAAGCCTGCTGCTAAGAATCTGTTAATTAGTGCCTCAGCAGGTAAACCTGCCCTGTCTCCCAAGCCTTGCATAAAGGTGGGGGCGGGGTAGGTAGTCTCACTCTGCAACCTTTACTGGGGCAGAAATTCTCAACCCCCTGCAGGTAGGAATACCTCTGTAGTCTGCCCCTACTGCTCCATTCAGGAGTCAGTTTAAGACTGTCTTGGCGGGGGCCAAAGTTTGTGGGAGTGGGTGGGGTTTTTTGTTGTTGTTGTTGTTGTTTTTTGCTTTCTTTTCAAGAGAGTAGAAAAAGGAAAAAAAAAAAGGCACAGTTCCAACACCATTATGAGCTAAGGCCTTTGCCTCATATGCTCCAGTGGAGTTCCTGCTGCTCTCCCAAAGGGTCTGCCGGGGATTAGGGTACTGCACGCACCCTGCCGGGCGGCTCAGATCCCCACTGTCTCTCGGGGACCTGCGTCTCCACGCGCAAGTCTTCTTCCCCCTGCTCGCCTGGTTTCAGCCTTCTGCCTCGGAACCTGCACGCGCCCACACGGTTCTGCTACGCTTCTGGAGGGACTGCCGCCGGGGTTTAGGGGTTATGTGACTGCGTGAACCCTGCCCCACGGCTCAGATCCCTGCTCCGTCTTTCGAGGACCTGTGTCTCCGCCCGGTGCACACCGCGTCTCTGTGCCCAAATTTTCTTTTTCCCCTGCCGGCTGGGTTTCAGGCCTGTGCCTCAGAGCCTGCGTTCCGCGGACCCGGTGGGCACAGAGTAATCCCTGAACTGGGTGGCTGCAGGGATTGATCTTGCCCTGTCGCTGTGGGGCTCTGCACCCTGCTTCCTGGGGACCCGAGGAGCCGCAGGTGCAGCTCGTACCTCTGCACAGTTGCCTCCTCTCTCTCCTCCCGCACTAGCCCTGCCTGAGGCTTCTGCCTCAGACTGCAAACCAACGCATTCTTGCTGAACTCTAGGTGGGCCGCGGGCCGCAGGGAGCAAGCCGGGGGAACACTCACCGTGACTCAGCAGCCGTGGGTGCGGGCTGCACCTCACGCGTCTTGCCGCCTTCTTCCCCTACTCGCCCGGCCTGACCACCTTCCAGCAATCGTTGTGTGAAACTCTTAGTTGCTCTGTGTGATGAGTAGACATCTGTTTGAATCATATTAGAAGTTCAAATTGTGGATATTTCCAGGGGACATTTCAGGGAGCCCTCCTCACAGCCGCCATCTTGCCCCCCAATCCCAACAATCTAATATTTTTGACAGTAAGAGAATGTGAAAGAGTTTCCTGGACTCAATTCCAATGTGTGTGCAGATGCTTTCCCACACCAACAAGCAATTCTTGGACACTAAGGTATCCTAGGATCCAACTCAATGCTGGCACTGTCTACCCAGAAATAGAATCAGATTCCACAGGTAAAGCCACCACCCTCCACTTTAGATGCCAATCACAAGCGCAGGTTGTTACCTCTGCTTCTGACTGGCTACAAATCATAGGTTCCCACAACCCCCTTCTCAGGTTTGATTACTTTGATAGAACAGCTTACAGAACTCAGGAAAACTTGTTTACTCACTAGATTACCGATTTGTTATAAAACGACATAACTCCTGAACAGCCAGACAGTAGAGGTGCATAGGGCAAAGCATGGAGAAAGGGCCCGGAGCTTCCATGCCCTCTCCCAGTGTGCTACTCTCCCTGCACATCTGATAGTTCACCAATCCAGAAGCTCACTGACAAAGAAGGTCTACAGTTGTCTTTTGGGGATTTTGTGGAGGCTTCATTATGTAGTCATGACTGACTAAGTCATTGGCCATTGGCAACTGATAAACCTCCAGCTCCTTCTTCCCTCCTGGGTGGTCACAGGGTAGAACAGGAAGTTTCAACCCTCCAGTCACATGGTTGCCTCCATTGGCAACAAGTTCCCATCCTTACTTCCAAAAATCACCTCATTAACATCACAAGAGACACCTTTTTTGCTCTCATCACTTAGGAAATTCCAAAGGTTTTAGGACCGCTGTGTCAGAAACAGATGAAGACCAAATACATATGTATTATAATTCACAATATCACAGACTGCTTAAAAAAGCCATAAGACAGAGATACAACCAATAAAAACTATGATTATAATGAGAATTTATAATATAGTGAAGCACAAGTATAAGGCACTATCAAAACAATGTTATATGAAAAAACTGGGCGAAAATGCCACAAATAGTGGTTGTCTGAGTTTTAGAATTATAGATGTCTTTGTTCCCTCCTTTCCTCTCATTAAAAAACAAAAATCCAGCTGAGTAAATTTGAAGACCCAATTGGCTTTATTAAGTGACTCATGAATCAGGCAGCATCCCATCTAGCAACTAGAAGGGGGCTCAGGGTGCTGTACAAATGGAAGGTTTTTTTAAGAAGGATGGGGCAGAGAGCTATTAACAAAAGAAAAGAAAGGCTTATTTCTTAGACCAGGACATTTTCTTTTGGGAAGGAGTATGAATGAAAAAGGGACTATATAATAGGCCTGACAAGCTCAGTGACTGAAAGTAACCACACAAGGTAGTCCGATTACAAATTTCTAACTGGGCAAGTCATGGTGGGTAGTCATGCCCACGGCCTGTAGCTTTCTTAGTAGAAGGTTAATCTTTGCCTTAAGTGAGGCTTGTCCATTTTTCTTGTGCATTTAGGATAACATACCTGTGAAATGCCAGAGTAAACTTCTTTTCCAGACCCCTCAGAGGTGAAGGCATAACCACCCTCATAGGAGCACATGCATCAAAACTTCTGTTATCTTGTTGCTCTCATACCATTTCTACTTACTGTAAATATTAAATGTTAACTATCCTGTAACTACCAATGTAAAAGAACTGTGTATCTCTCCTTTTAACTTTTTATTAAATTCTAGAGATTTCTCCGCTTTGCTTTCTCTGGCCTCCTTAATCTACCACCAATGGATTTCATGTGACCTTTTGTATAGTTTCTCCTTTAATTCTAAATGTCTAAAATGAACTGCAAAACTGTCATTCTTTGGAGCATTTTCTCAGTCCCCCAAGATTATGCTTCCAGGCATGTTCTCAGTTTGGCTCAAATAAACTCTTATAAAACTTTGCTATAGGTTCATACATTCTTACATCCACAGAAGGGAATGGCAAAGGTTTTTATCATGCAGATTGCCTTTTATTTCTGGGGCAGGGATGGAAAGGGCCAACATAACATGTTTCTTTACTGATACTTGACTGAAAAGTTCCAGATTGGTTGATGAAGATTACATTTCTGGGCAAGTATAAAACTGCAATTTGATCAAATAATAAATCTAGGCTTGGTATCATGGACCTTTAGCAGAAGTGACACCATTTTAGGCCTATGATTTTCTGTTTAATAACCTGTCGTGCATATTTTCTACATGGACTATCTAATTAATACTTCTTAGGGGATTGGGGGGTGGTACACAGCAATAAGGGCTAGTACCTGACACCTTTTATTGTATTTGGTATCTCTCCAGTCTCCTTGACTTGGCATAGCAGTTTTGGAGGCCAAAGCTATGAGAGCTCAGCTACCCATTTGGTCAATTCCTTCTCAGTGCTATCTAATCCTCTTCAACTAAATTCACAATTATTTATTGAGGATCTGTTATGTGCTGAGCATCATGTTAATGAAATAGGAAATTCAAACAGGTATGACACATATGATTTAAGCTTACAATTTAATTGGGGACATAAGTCACATGCTTGAAATAAAAAATTGGGAGCAAAATAGTATTTAATCTGATAATTTGGGCCACAGACTTGAGCCATTATTGATAGCAGAAGAGATGTTATTCTATGAAAAACAAAGGTATAATTTATTTATTTCATTAATTCAGAGGAATTTTTGAAATGTTTAAAAAAGCATAAATCTCAATATCTGATAAGGCCAGTATTTCTAATTTTTTCAAATGTATTTCTCAATTTAGCAATATTAAAACTTTTCTCCCTAGAGAGAAAACGTTGTTAAAGTACATGGAATGCTGTTTTAAGTTATTTTTTGTGGGTTTTTTTGCTTTCAATTTTAAAAAGTTTTTAAAAACTGTTTTAGCAAACTCTGACTTGCCCCTCTAGATACCTGCTAATTTTTTTTTTTTGTGCAAAGGATATGTTTCACTCTGTAACAAGAAACAAATTTATTATTAAATTTTGAAGAGTTTACTTAGAAATTATGTGGAATAGGCAATATTTATTTCAAAAATAATTTATATAGAAAGAGAAAATAAAAGGAAAGTGTACATTATTCTACAAGAAAAATTATACAATGATAAGCGTTGCCAAAATCCAATTTGGTGTGGAAAATTAATTACCAAAGGTATTATATATAATTGTTCACTAAATTATACTTGGCATTAAATCAAGGGGAAAGAGAAACACCTTAAACCATGACACTGCATTTCATGTAAAATATGAAAGAATGTAGTAGATAAGAACCTTGTAAGACCATAATTTATTATTTTTTAAGTGATGTTAGCAAGGGTGAATCGCGTTTTAAATTCTCTTTTTAACTTAATGATGATGATGCTTTTTTTTTTCTGCCATTTCTCTCCTCTTAGAATAAACAATGAGTGTTTTCACTCATTCCTTGAACAAAATCTCTCTAATAATTTCATTATTCTCTTACTGACTCCCCCACCGCCAGCTTATATCACTAAGCGATATACAGAGAATGTGGAAATGCTTAAAGTCTGTGTGTGTGTGTGTGTGTGTGTGTGTGTGTGTGTGTGTGTGTGTGTGATGTATCTCTAGCCTCAAGGGAAAAAAAATGAAAGACACTGCTGAAAAATAGGCCGATCATTAAATCAAGTTGGATTTTATGAAACTTTCGGATAAATAGATTCTGTTTGGTGGCCATTTAATACTTTTCAGAAGGAAAAAATTAATCTGGGTAAAGCTATTCTCTATGTTATTTTAAAATCATAACGTTATGATTCATCCTTGGATAAAAATAAAACAATAAAATGAAACATTGCACCGATTGCAATACCTTACTCACCCACTCCAACCCAAACAAAACAAAACAGAATGCTGCAAAGGATTTCTGTGAGAAAATGTTGGTCCAGAGAAAAAAGTGACAGCAAGTTCAGATCCATGACCAAGACCATGGGGGCGGGGAGGAGGTCTGCCAAGCAATGGTTGAAACTGGAAACCCAGTATGCATTAAACCAAGCCACCCATCAACTTGTAGGGTCACTGACCTTGAAGAAATGAATATCTCCTGGTCAAATTCTTTCTGAATAGGTACTTGCAGTTTAATCAATTCTCAGGTCCTCACTCATGTCCTGATTAATTTGTACAGCTTAAAAGTGAATAAAACCCCTTCTTCCAACAAAACAGATTCATTTCAAACTATTTGATGCTAGCTTACAACCATTTCTCAGAAACACTCCCCAAAATATCCATTGGTGGTAATAGAAACTGAGAATCCTGGGAAGCCCTCGAGTTGTTCACACAAGGTTTGGAATGTTGTCCAGTGGCTTTTAGATAGAAATGCTAACAAATTTTGATGACACACAAGTGTACTATTAACCTCAGTTAGAATCCATTCTATCACAAAGCAAGATTGTTGATTTTATGGAAATTGAAAAGTCACAAGTAAATCTCTCTATGATTTTTTTCCCCTTTTATTTCCAGTTATCTTAATATTTCCCAACTCAAAGACTTAAAAAAAAGAATTAATAAATGATTTAAAGATGTTATACAAGAAGAAAAAGCCATTTGAAGCCTGAGTGTTCCTGGAGGTTTAAAATGTTCTGGCATGTTTAAAGCTTCCTAACAGCTATTCCAGCTGCAGTGCTCGAGGGAGAAATCAATGAAGTATGCAAGTGTCATTCAGTATAATGTGACTGTTTTCTGGCTGTAAATCCAAGTGTCTTCAGCGATTGTTGAAAAAGCAATAGTGTCATGCATGTAACGTAGTTTTTCATGGCCATTGCATGTGGAATATATTAGGCGTTCAAAAGAAATGGGTGACCTTTTTAAAATAGGTCCTTCAAGAAAGAACTGAAAAAGCAAATCTTCCACATGACTTTGGCAGAAGCAGAAAGCTAGAGGGTAATTTCCAGTCCCATGCTATTTGTCTGTTCAGTAGAGCTCTCGCCTAAAGCAAAGAGAGAAGGGCTCCACACCCTGAAGGATATAGGAGGATGACTCACATGTAAGAGCATCAACTTTAATGGGCTACAACATGGTCTCAAGAACCAAAGGACAGGGGGTTGGGAGCAGGGTGATAAAGGTGAAGGAATAAGGAAATACAAATTGGCAAATTGGTAGTTACAAAATAGTAACTACACAGGGATATAAAGTATAAGGAATATATTCAATAATATGGTAATAACTATGTATAGTGCCAAGTGGTAGTCAGAGGGATCACTTCCTAAATTATATAAATGTCTAACCACTATGCTGTACACTTGAAACTAGTATAACATACTATTGAATGTCAACTCTAATTGGAAAGCTTAAAAAGGGGGAAGAGATCAATCATGTTGTGATATCATAGTACAGTGTCAGATGGTTACTAGACTTGTCATGGTGATCACTTCTTTAGCATAGGGAATATAATCAATAATGTGGTAATAACTCTGTGTAGTGCTAGGTCAATACTGTTGAATAACTATGATGTACACCTAAAATTAATATAATATTATATGTTAGCTATATTTTAATAAAAATCTTTAAAAAATAAAAGAACCAAAGACAAAACAACGTCCATTTTCTTTACCTTTTTTGTGCAATTGTCATTTAAATCAGGCAGAGAATACAAACAGGCAAGCTTCTATCCCCACCCTGTGAATAGCCACCTCTTGCATGCTCAGTGAGGTGACCTTCATTCATTAGTTGAAAGACTGACATATGACACATCTCATGTTTACCTGACACATTAAGCCTCAAAGTCAAAATAATAGTGAGCTCTGCAGAGAAAATCTAAAACAATTGCTTGAGGCCTAAGACAAGAAGAAAAAAGGGGGGGTAAAATTGGTTGTTAATTTAAACTAGGCAATCCTAGGGTTCCTTGTTTAAGTTAACAAACAACATCAATAAAAAACTGTCCTAGTAAAAGTGAACGTTTCTAATTATATAAAGACTTTTAAATATGCTGCCCTTTATAATCCTAAATGGTTTAACTTCTACATAAAAATATAATAGTAACTAGTGAGAATTTGATTTAAATAAGTATATTTCATTTATAAAATTTTGAATGATTGAGTAGATTAATCAGGGAGACCTCATATCAAGATAATATAATTATCTTCTGGCTCTATACTCTGGGTCTAAGCAGTTTGATGACACATTCAAATATATGAAACAAGGGTCATACGTGGTCAACGGATACTTAAAGACTCGAGGGTTGTGGCTCCCCTGAAGTTAGTTATAAGCTTGACTTGGTATCTATCTATCTATCTATCTATCTATCTATCTATCTATCTATCATCTATCTATCTGTCTATCTATGTACTTACCTACCCCCTTAGCTGTCTATCTATCATCTGCATTTTAGGAGACAGAGGCCCCTAATTTTCATAAGAATCCCAAGAGAATACAATTACCCCAAAACTTCATGAATCACATATATAAGCATCAACTGTTACAGAATTAAATGCTATTTATTTGAACGTCTAATCATGATGCTAAAATAACAGATAGTGCTACAAAGACTATCACTAAAGACTATTTCCTTAAAGTAATAGCTATAACTTCATCAAACTTTCAGTTTTCCCTTATTTAAACAGTTTTCCCTTATAGAAAAACACAGATTAAAATTGGTTATTCATTTTTCTTTAGGACTTAAAGTATGTGTAAATTTTCTCAAAACTCAACACTCCATATTGCTGTCTCTGTACATAATTACACATTTAATTGATCTAATCAGTGTCAATCAAGGCATCTCATACTATGAAACCTAATGGTTCACACAATTCCAGTGATTACAATTCCTACTTTCAGTATAAATGCACACAAAGCAATTCCTATGTAGAAATTTCTTGTAAATGGAACATATCCCTTCATCTATTAGTATGTCACTCTCCTAGTGAGGATACATTTACATTTGTCGTGATGACTTAGAAAGTAACACTAAGTGCTTGTTACCTTTTTTATATTTGAAATCTGGGTAAAACATTTTGACAAAAAGCTGGCTGTGAGGGCAAAATGAGGTAGTGTATATATCAAAGTATTTAGATAAAGAAGGCAAATGTATTTTATAAAAGCAGGACATCATTATTTTAGCAATAACATGGGGAAGTGAAGTTTTAAACTTCAAAGTCACTTAAAAGTTTACTAAATATTTTATAACATTAAAAGATTGCTGAGTTTTGGGCCAGCCGAGTGGCATGGTGGTTAAGTACTGGCTTGGGAAGCCAGCAGCCCCGGTTAGGGTCCCACATATGAGCGCCAGTGACACTGCCCTCAAAAAAAAAAAAAAAAAAAAAAAAAAGACTGCTGAGTTTCAAAAAGAAATAGGCAGCACATAAAATGAAGTAATCCTATAAAAAAAGAAGGCACACAAAAAAATTTCTAGTTTTCTTTAGGTAAGTACAAGCAGCAAATAAATAAAGAAAACTGATATCATTTTTGAAATCTTATATAAATTTTGCTGTAGAATTTTTAACTAATACTGCAGTTTATTTTAAGGTAGCTGATATTGTAGAGTAGCATTGTCAAGATTACACAACCATCATCTACTAAATTAAGATAAAATTCACCCTCCTTTTAAAAAAATTACTTATATGATTATTTAGCATATTTTACATATGGCAATCATTTTTGTCAAATTAACTTAAACCTATAAGAACTAAAAATTCTATAATGTTAATTATATTTGTTTTTTTAATAGACAAAAAAAAATCACATTAAAAGCTCTCCAATTAACTAAAAGTCTACAATAAATAACAGGACTCATGGTGTTATGATTATATGATTTGCTAACAAGTAAGGTGGGAGAAACAGGACACTCAAGAGAAACAGATATACCCAGATTTCCTACGATGAATTTTGTGCCAATAGATCTCTTGCTTGCATATTTTTTGATTTGTTTCCACAAAGAACAATATGTAGTTATCATTTAAATCCTTTGTCAAACTAAAATCCTTGTAATCTAAAAAGAAAAACAACTTTTCTACTTATTCTTTAATTGATGATGTGTGGACTCCAGGAGGTATTTCATGACAATTGTGTTTTTTGAAAAAAAATACCATTATTCTATTGATCGTATGAGACAATATATGTGGGCACTCTGTGCGGTAGGAGAGGATATACTACTAGATCTAAAAAGAAATGTATTTAAACTATAGTAGCTATACTAATTGGGAAGAAGGAAATATTTGATGACTGGAAAATAATATTGCCTGTTTTCATGGAACTGATCTCATCAAAATGCAGGCAATGTTCTCTCTTAGTAAAGGAGATGCATGTTACTTTTCTTCCTATAAAGGGGAGTCAACTCACAAACGCTCATTTGATTACCATCCACCTCATTAAACTTAGTTCTTTCTTCCCTTTTTCACACATAATGTTCGACTGCCCCAGAACCACTGAAGTTTCTTTTCTTTCATAGGATCGATTGTCAACTGATTTCCAGGCCACCATCTAGTACATCCAGCCTCCTGGATGTACTAGAGAACCTCACCTAGGCTGTCAGTTTCCTACACCGATTAATCATTTTGAATTCAATTTTTGTCCACCATTGAAATTTTATAAGAGTATTTTGTCATACAGTATTTCTTTCGGCTATCCTAGAAATATAAATATTTTGCTCACTTCACATTCATGCTGCCTGGTTTCATCTGAGGTGTCTTTGGAGGAAACAATCCTTTTGATCATTCTTCATTCTGCATTCTTAGTTTGTGATAATTCTAAATACCTCCTTAATTAGTAAGCAAGGAAGAAAGAAATACAGAGGAAAAACTAAGAGAGAAGGAGAAAAAAAAGTTACTGGTCCATTCATTTAACAAAAATTTATTGTGTCTGATAAGCGTCAGGCATTGTTCTAGGCACAAGAGTTTTTCAATAACAAATCAGAAAAATCCTGTTTTCCTAAAATAATTTTCTAGCTGGGGGTGGCAATAAATAACTATATAATATGTAAGGTGGCAAAAACCATGAAAAAAAAAAGCATACTTTGAAGGATAGGGAATGCTAATCAGGTAGGTTGAACGATATGATTTTGCTGTTTTATAGGTCAAAAGAGTCTAATACCTGTAATTTCATATGATTCAATTAATACATAGGATGCAATTTTTTAAAAATTAAAAGTTTTTTACCTGTCATCTCCTCCTTCCCATCTTTCTTAGTAAATCCACACCTGTCTTTTTTTCCCAAGGGTAACCTCTGTTAATTTCCTTTCTCCTTCACCTGTCCTTGACCATGTCTTCTTAGCTAACTGCTTACTAATTGTTCTAGTCTCATTTCTCTTAACCTATTCAATGCAGAAGTTTCATCTTGAAACCTTTTTTTTTACAGTAAACTTCTGCATTCAAAATCCTACAGATTTACTCATATTTCAATCCATTGTGACCTCTTATCTTCTGCCTTTAATATTCCTAATAGAGGCATTTATTATTCTCAGGGTCATTTAGTCTACACTGGCCTCTTATTCTTTAACTTTTCATATGCATATTCTTTATCATCTGAATTATATTGTAAATTCCATAAGAGCAACAGAAGAGTCATTTACTGTTTAATGACATCTCAAGCTCTAATTAACCATTCACAGAATAGGTACTCAAAAATCTTGAAAGACAAATGTATTCCCAAACGAATCAGAATTTTACCTTTTTTTTTTTTTTTGGTGTGAATTTAAATTTTTATCAATGCTAGTATGCAGCTTGAGACACTTAAAATTCCACAAAGTGAGCAATACTATTACCGGTTATCAAAGAAAAGGCAGAAATATGTATGAAAACATGAATTTCCAATAAAATTTATTTTGACATTTCTTCAGAATGTTTACTATCTTAAAACACAAAAATACCTTCACAATGCGGGATACTATATTTAAACCTTTTGAGTCAGCTAAGTCAGACAATAGGAGGACTAATTGCTCTGACTTGTCCACCTCTACAGTTTTGTTTCAATCTTATAAGATGAGACAAGCTTGCCTCAAGTTGTGCATGTCAGCAAAGCAAGTACAACAGCCAAGATGAAAACAAATGGACACCAGATTGGCGTATACAGAAAGCAATCTGGTAACAAATATAACTTTGAAGATCATAATACAGATTAAACTTGCATAAACATGTTATAAATAAAATGATTACCACTTCAGTTTCTTTACTAATAGTTCCCTTCTTCGGACTGTAAACAGAACCAAGACAAAAGGTTAGCTTTCATTTGCAGCCCTGTATTTCTCACACATAAAGCTCTAGGATTTGGAGGAGCCATTATTAAAGAATTCCACATTTTTTTCTTTTTTAGGGCAGTGTCACTGGCCCTCATATGTGGGACCCGAACTGGGGCCACTGGCTTCCCAAGCCAGCACTTAACCACCGTGCCAACTCGGCCAGCCCGAATTCCACATTTTTAACACAAATCTCAATCTATATTTGGTACTAACCATTGTTAGCAAAATAAAAATACATGAAAATCTGTGTTCTGTGCTCACTGGAAATTCTGTGCCCTATAGTCTTGTACTTTAAATATCTCAGCTTTATGTTTTCAAGACATGGAGGCTATGAAACTGAGCAAGTATCAACCTGGAAAACAAGATCTATAAACTGTACATCTCCAGTGCTGATTTATGGCAACAAAGATAGACTTGATGAAGCTAATATGAGCTGGCTGTGCTTATAGAGCTTTCTGTTTTAATGGTATAATGTAATGATCAAATCATTATTCATATTTTATCTTCATTCTCACTATTAACATTAAATCATAAACTCAACTAATTTACAAATAGATCTTACATGACTTAATAAACAAATTGGTGAAATCTAAGGAAATTTGGGGCATCAAGATGACCCAAGTTTTTGCTTGTTTGTTTTCCTGTAACGCCATGAACCAATTACAACAATTACTGCTGAAGGAAGATAAGATAGTAAAGCAGAATGTCGAGAAGAAGAAAAAAGCAATCTCATATTATTAAACTCAAATAGAATGTAAGAAGAGATGTATTGATTATAATTGCTCATCATGATCTGTAACATTTTAAATAATATAAAATTTCAGACCATGGTTTAGGACACTATTTGTCAGGCTTACTAAATTGTCTTTATTATTAAGTATAGCTATGTTACTTCTCACAAGTGTAGCTTCACTAAAACCTTACATGTAAATGGCATATTTACATATGCATCATATATTCCATAGACTTAATATGTGATCTCAGATACATGTTTCTCCTTTGGTGTGGTAGGGAAGTGAATGGAGATCTCATGAGTTAAAATTTTAACATTTATTTCTATGAGAACCATACCTTTTATCAATTTCCTGCCCATTACATTTACTTCTTCCTGAACGCATTTTTCCATGAGCAACAAATTCAAGTATATTTTCCACACTTACTGAAACTTAGTAGTTTGGTTTTCATGTGTAGTCTTCTGTGATCCTATGGAATCTGAATGTTAAAGCAGTCTAAGTGTTTCATGTATTCTTATTTTAAATTATGGTGATCACGATATTTTCAAATTATATTTTTAAAATGTTTGTTGTTTGTATACAATAATTTCTTTGATTTTTAAAAAATATTGATCATTCTCTATAGCTTCTCTTGAACTTTCATATGCATAATCATATGTACAAATAATGACAGTTTTGTCTATTTCCTTCTAATCTTTATAAGTTTATTTATTTTGCATACCTTATTGATTTAGCAGATTACTCCAGTGTAATGGTGACCAGAAAAGGCTTGAAGTCTTGTTCCTGACATTAAAGACAATGTTTTAATATTTTATTAAAAAGTATCCTGTTTTATGTAGGTAATATTTGGTGGCTAACTTTTAAACATATTAGGGTCTATCTTTTCTATTCCTATTTGCTAACAGTTTATGACATGAATAGGCCATGGGTTTATGATTTTCCTGCAAGTATTGGGATAATCATGTTTTAAACACTTTTAATCTGTTGTCATAAATTACACTAATAGATGGTTTTTACATTGTTATACCTGTCTTCTTTTATTATTTTTATTATTTTTTTATTTTTTTATTAGTTTCAGGTGTACAACACAATGCAATAGTTATACTCTTTACCCCCCAAAGTGACAAACCCCTGCCCCCAGTTCGCCACCCCACTCCCCGCCCCCATATCATACATATCCACTACAATTCCTTTAACTCCATTCCACAGTATACTCCACATCCCGTGACTATCTATATGTTCAGTTACAGTTGGCACACAATATTATACAACATCAGCTTCAAATGTACAGTGCAGTTATCAAGCCTCTACTCCATCCATGAAGTGGTCTCCCTAACAAGACATGTCACTATCTGACACGCCACAAAATTTTTACAACATTATTATATTCCCTGAACTGTGTTTCATATCCCTGTGGCAATATTGTAGTTGTCTATTTATGCTGTCTAATCCCTTCCCCTTCCCCCTTATCCCCACCCCCCTCCCAGCTAGCAACCCTCAGTTTTTCCTCTATACCTATGAGTCTGTTTCCTTTGATCGTTCATTCAGTTTTTCAGATTCCACATATAAGTGAGATCATATGGTACTTGTCTTTCTCCGATTGACTTATTTCACTTAACATAATAGTCTCTTCACAACATTATCAATTACATTCCCAGAACTGCCCCCATATCCCTACGGCAACATTGTAGTCACCCACCTACACTGTCCAAAACCTTCCCCCTCTCCCTCATCCCCACTCCCTCCCACCAGCAACCATCAGTTTTTCCTTTATATTTGCTTGATATGACTTCAATCTTCTTAAATTTACTGAGACTTGTTTTGTGGCCTACCATGGTCTATCTTGGAAAATGTCCCATGTGTACTTGAGAAGAATGTATATTCTGTTTTTTTAGGGTGAAATGCTCAAAAATATCAACGAAGTCCAGCTGGTCTAAAATGTCATTTAAGGCCCCTCTTTCTGTGTTGATTTTCTGTCTAGAGGATCTGTCCATCGGTGACAATGGGGTGTTGAAGTCCCCTACTATGACAGTGTTACTGTTGATCTCTGTCTTTATATCTGTCAAAATCTGTTATATGAAATTAGGAGTTCCTATGTTGGGTGCATAGATGTTTATCAGGGTTATAGTGCCCCTTCTTTGTCTTTTATTGTAGTCATTTTAAAGTCTATTTTGTCCAAAGTAAGTATTTGTACTCCAGCTTTTTTTTTCTCATTTCCATTTGCATGAAATATCTTATTTCATCTGTAAACAGCATATACATGTGTCCTATTTTCTTATCCACTCAGCCACTCTCTGTCTTTTGATTGAAGCATTTAGCCCATTCACATTTAAAATGATTATTGATAGGTGCATATATATTGCCATTTTGTGATTTGTATTCCTGGTTTTCTTGGGTTAGCTGGTTTACCCCTTTCTTTTGTTATACCTGTATTATTAATAAAAGATATGCTTTGTCATAATTTATATATGCATACTTTGCTATATTTGGTAATATTTAATTATGACTTTTGCATCTGTGTTTATAAGAGATAATGGTAATTTTATATCATGGTTATCACAAAGGTTATGTTTGCTTTACCTAAACAAAAAATTGTTGAAGAGCTTTTTTATTTTATTTCTTCTTTAGAACAGTGTAAATAAAATAGAGATTGTCTAATCTCTGATTATTTGGTGAAATTATCCTGTAAATATATTAAGGATTTATATTGTTTTTCTTGTTTGGGTGATTTTTGTTTTATTTTGTTATCATTTTTGTTGTTGATTCTCCAAATGGTTGAACTGTTGACTGCAGGTTCAGTTTTATTCATTTTAATAGATTACTCACATTTTCTATTTCTTCTTGAATATATCCCATGAACTGTATTTTTAAGAAATTTATATTTTTTAAATTATTGGCAAAATGTTATTTTGTAATTGTGGTCTAATTTTCATGAAAACTTCTGTCCTTTTCCTTAATCTGCCAGAGACTTGCTTATTGTATTAGTTATCTAAAAAAATTCACTTTGGGGATTGTTTGTCCTATCTATTCATTCTTTATTTTCTATTTAAATTTTTTTTTGTTCTTATCCTTACTTTTTTCCTTCCATTTTCTTTGGATGACTTCATTATTGTTTTGTGTTTTTTTTATCTGTGTAAATTGGAAGCTATGCTGACTGGTTTCATCTTTCTTCATTTCTAATACATGCATTTAAGATTTTGCTTTCTAATTGTGGTTTAAGCTAAATCCTGCACATTTTGATTTACAGTGTTTGCATTACCATTCAAATCTAAATATTTTATAATTTTCATCACCAAAATCTCTTGAAATGTTCCATGAGTCATTTAAGTACAGGAGTTATTTGTAAATATTTTTTATTCCCAAATATATGGAAAATTTTTTGCTGTTTTCCTGATTTTTAATTTTATTGCATTGGAGGCAGAAGCATGATCTGTATGCTTTATTTTATGCCTAAGTTTGTTGTCATTTGTTAATAGTTTCACATAGGTTTGACAAAAAAATACATTAATTATTGAGTACAGGTTTCTATAATGTCAACTTTATATCTGCTTTTTATGGACCTTAAATATACTTAATGCATATATAAAAGAGAGATATTCTTGATTATACATAACACACATATATACATCTAATTTTTATATAATAAGGCTGAACATTAAATGAAGAAATATGTTGAAATATACTATGATTATAGATCTGATATTTATTCTTTGCAAACCAGTTCCTTTTTGCCTCATATTTTTTGGTATTTGCTGAACACATACTAGTAAAGTACTTCTTTTATTATTTTGTTATAACTTCTTTTTCCTTAAGAATGCTTTTGGCTTTAAGGTCTATTATGTTTGATATTATTATATCAACATCAGCTTTCTTTGTTTAGTATTTACCTCAAATATAATTTCCCATTCCTTGACATTCCATTTTTGTGTTTTTATGTTTTAAATAGGTTTCTTATAAACAAAACACAGGCAGATGAATTATTTCTTAGCATGCTTTAAGAATTCTTGCTATTTAACTTGCAAATTTATTTAATATACTTTGTATTGCAAATTTATTTAATATACTTTGTATTTATTCCTGACATTCTATTTTTTTAAATTTTATTTTGAAATCATTTTAGATTGATGTGAAGTGATCAGATATACTCTTTCCTCAATTTCCCCAATGATGATATCTAACATAATCGTAGTGCAATATCACAACCAGGAAATTGAAAGTCATACAAACAATTGACCTTATTCAGTTTTTACCCGTTTTACATGCACTTGTGTGTGTGTGTGTGTGTGTGTGTGTGTGTGTTTAGATCTACGCAATTTTACCACACATATGATTTTTTTCTATCACCATAATCAAATAGAGAACAGTTCCATTACAAGGATTCTACTTGCTGCCCACACTTACCTCCTTCTTTCCCTCTTCACTTCTAATTACTGAAAACCATTAATCTGTTTACTGTCTCGATCATTTTGTCATTTCGATAATATCATATAAGTGGAATTATAAGGTATATATGATTTTGACACTGGCATTTTTTCACCCAACATTCTTATACTTAAGAACCATACAAGTTGTTGCATGTATCAATAGTTGTTTCCTTTTATTCCATGGCAGGGAAACATTAGCCCTCTCATTCAAAAAGAGGAAGCCTGTAAGTGGCCACTGCTACTTAGCAATTCTGTCTCCAATTCTTTCTCTCTATTCTCTCTTGAAGCCAATTCCAATTTGGCTTTTCCCATTGTGTCTCTACAAAATCTACTCTTGTTAAGGTCATCAATAACCTCCATGTTGCTAATACATTGGTCACTTCTCAAGCTTTATCTTACTTGGTCTATGAGCAGCAGTAAACATACTTGACTTCTTCCTTCCTTCTTAAAATGCTTTCCTCATTTGGCTTCCATGGCAAGATACTTTCCTATCTTCTTATTTCACTAACTGCTCCTCCCGCCCAATCTCTATGTTTGTTTCCAATGATTGCTGTAAAAAATAACCACAAAGTTATTTTCCGACAGTTCTGGAGGTCACATGTCCAAAATGGGTTCCACTGAGCTAATATTAAGGTGCTAGGTCACATGTCCAAAATGGGTTCCACTGAGCTAATATCAAGGTGCTATGCCTTTTGGAAGCTCTAGGAGAGAATTGCCATTTCCAGCTTCTAGAAGCCATTTGCCTTCTTTGATTTGTGGCCCCTTTTAGCAATTACGTCACTCTGACCTCTGCTTCTGTCACTACATTTCTTTCTTGGATTCTGATCTCCTGCCTCCCTTTTATAAGGACTCTTTTTTAATTACTTTGGGACCTTCCAATAATCCAGAAAATGTCTCCCCATCTCAAGATCCAGTAGAGTCTCTTTTGATATCTGTCTTTTCTCCCACTTATATCCAATATGCCAGAAAATCTTATTAGTTCTACCTTCAAAACATATTTTGAAACAAATGATATTTCTTCACCCTTGCAGACTATTCCACGCTGCCATGATCTCTTACCTGGATTATTGTAATTGCTTTACCAATTCCACTGTTTACATCCTTTCTCGTTATGCTTTATTCTTTTTTATTATTATTATTAAATTGATTGGGGTGACAATGGTTAGTAAAATTATATAGGTTTCAAGTGTACAATTCAATAAGACATCATCTATATGTTGTGTGACAATAACAACAAAAGAAGCTCCTAAGAAAAACAGCAAAATAAAACCACCTGCAAATGAACAAGGCAAATTCTAAGTATTCTATACGAAAATAGGTAAGCAGTTACTTGCCAGCTTTAATGAAATGATGCCATTATGACCTTGGAATAAAGATTCATGGAGTTTTGATAGAAGAAACCAACAAGTGATAATTAAGTTATTTTGCTCAGTACTTTTTCTTTATTAATATTCTTATGTTGGCTCTATTCCATGATGTCTGGAGCAGGCTGACAAGACACTATGGACTGCTCTCATACAACCAAAGCAGTCACATGGCTTTGGACTTCACATTTTTCAAGCAGTACATGAGCACATTTTCTTATTCTTAATACAATAGTAATTTTAGAAGTATTTATTAATGTTGAATAAGAAAATGATTGGTTATGAATCATAAGCCACAAACCAGGGGGCTGTTTTTGTATTGCGGGCTTTAATAATAAGCAACATTCATATACTTTTCCTAATATAGGCCCTAATTCCAATAGAACTGTTGATAGGTTTGTTTATTTATAGCAAATGTTCTTTAAGTAATTACTTAGAATGATTAAACATTCTTAAATAGGTTGTGTGAACTGGTATTGCAGAACTTTTTTCTTCTCTTTTTGGTAGACAACATTTACTTCTTTCTGATCATAAAAATAACTTCTTTAATTTATTGTAAAATAAATTACAATATACAGAGAAATATAATTAAGTATTCCCTATTCTCACCACATAAACTGTTTCCATTTTTGTATATATAGTTTATGGAAAAATTTAAAGTATATTTAGCAAAACTAGGATCTTACTATAAATATTATTTTGCTTCTTGATTTTATAATTTCATTTCATATTGTATAATTTTCTCATCAAGTGTTCAAAAACATAAAAACTCATAGTTTTAAAGTTATAAAAGCATTGTATTTTATTTACATGATAAAGCTGATCATGTAACCCTGTTTTTATATTGAGCTAAATGGATCTGACTATGGTTTAACACAATAGTCTGTAAGTAGCCAGAATCAAAGGATTCATTTGAATGAAATCAGAGCTAAGGACGATTTTCATTAAATTGCTTTGCCTATAACTCAAGGAGCCAGTCTACATAAAATGCATCAGCCCATTGCTCTCCTAGGTAATCCTGGTTCAGACTTGGATGACTGTTAGTCAAATCAGAGGTGGTGAACGAGTCAGCCTCCCACATACAGGGAGATAGTGTGGCTCAGCCGATTGGCATACTTTTAATAATGGAATCATGTGTCCAAAGGAGTCATGCCCTTGGATGGTCCATACAAATGAACAAGACTATTTGTGGTTTTCCTAACATCTGGCAGATATAAAAAAGCCAATATCCTTTCCAATGTCTTCATTATTTTTTTTATTTGTCTATAGCTAGTATTATAGAAAATTGACCTATTAAAAAACCAAGATCATAAATAATACAAAGTCAGTGCTTTCAAAAAAAGTCTGGAATTTTCACTCTCAGGGACAGCAAAGCAATTATAACTGCTTTGGCTCTAAAACTCCCTCCTTGTTCCCAAGAACATTACCCTTTCTTTACCAGAGTTCTGCTCCCTGTTTGACCTAAAACATTTTTAAAATATACTTTCATTTGTAAACATTAACAGTTGGTCTGAGGAAAATGCCACATTATAACCTTTCAATGTCTACAAATGCTGATTCAAAGCTTGAAGATAAGAGTGTATTTTGGGGGGTTAAGAAGGACTCCCTGAGTGGAGTGGGGGAAAAAAAGTATTTTTTAAACTGTAAAAGCTAGTGAATGGATTGTTAAACTGAATCGCTTGATTCTCAATCTTAAAGTCTTACTCCAATATCTTTGCATGTCTAGGGCATTCATTTATATACAAATCCAGATTCAGAACCAATTAGATTGATAGGATTTTTCTTCTTGTATTATTTGCATGTACGTATTTCATTTAGTGGTTCTTGTCATGACTTTATCTTTGATTTTTGTAGCAGCTGTAGAGATCAATTATTTAAAAAAATCTCTTTTTATCCTGTCAGTGTTCCTAACTCATATGCCCACCACTTTATCAAATCTAATTAAAAAGGACACTGTATCATTTTTAAAATAAAAAAGGGGTTGTTATTGTTTTCTCATACAGCTTATTCTAAAAAATAAATAATTTTAAAATAATTCTCACTTGTGAATTCATTATTTTTAGAATAGTCACAGAATGTATAGATTTGTCCCAAATCTATAGTAAAATTTATATTTTTAAGCAATCTAAATCAATTTATGGTAATGTTTAGATGTTAATTTATGAGAGATTAGAATTCTCAAACAATGTCCATATTGAAACTCTGAATAAAACAGCATTCACTCACATACCAATTTTGCTAGCCAAGAATACAATGATGTGGCTCATAAAATAACATTTTCTTACAAACATTTGAGTTAATCTACTTGTCTTTAAAGACTAATGATGCTGGCTGAATTTTCCAACTGAAGTCTAACCATTGATATTTTGAGTATTTGAGATCAGGAAGAATGAAGTTCTATTTTAAATGGACTCAAAAAAGGTCAACCATGACAGTTATATAACTGAAACTTATACCACACATCTCTAAAAAATGCAGTTTATTGTCTAGCAGTCAACAGATGAAATTCGTCAAGATCCAAATAGGAGAATGTGGCTGTGTGTGAGTGTGTATACTATATAATATATATTCTGAAAATAATGTGGATTCTACTAATGAAGACAGCAATTCCAGTTTAATGAGTATATTCTATATGGCAAAGTAGTGGACACTTAACTTCTACATCTGCCTAACACCCCCCTGAACCAGACATCTTCTCCACTCTGCTGTCTGCCGGAGAAAGCTGACCTGTGTTAATGATATCGATTCCTATGCCTTTGTACTTCTACACGATTTTGCACAATGGAGAGCCCAGAGAGAATATCGGAGTGAAGGACTGGGGTCAAGGTGTACATTTCCCTGTTCTGCGGGGAGCCAGCCCCCGTGAGGACCAGGGGTTCCCTTGGGTGGGAGGAGGTGGGCGAGGAAAAGAAGGAGGGAGACCTCTCACTGGAAAGAGGTTCACAGGAGCTTCACACACACTTTATTATTAAAGCCTGGCCCCTTTTATAGGGGTTTCTGACCATTATCTCAATTGAAAGTTATGTTTCACATGATCAGGATGTTTTTCTGTTTCTCAGAGCTTTTACCTTTTTGTAATTGTATCTTTCCAGGGTACACCAGTGGCCATTCAAGGACTTTACTTATCGTCTAAACAGTGGTTACTATGACTACCTTACAGGGCGTATACTTGAACTTAGTAGCAAAAGGAGTCTCAAACTTTTCCTATCCTACAAAGAGCTGCATATTACTGCAATAGAGGGGAACATTTGTTTCTCAATCAAAGCTTCAGTTTTTGTTGCTACAGCAATGTACAAAGTAAAGAGTTAAAACAAGGCTGTTAATTAAAATACCTCATGGTCAGTAAGTTGTCTCGTATCAAAACTCTCATGGCGGAGAAACCTTGGTCTCCTGATCTCCAAGGAAACCTTTCACAGCTGCATAGGCCAAGGGGCTTGAGTCCCCAATATATCAGTTCAGGGGTCCCTTCGGGCTGTAGCCTGTTTTAGGGAGTTTACTTTTCTTTAGGAAATCTTGCCCCGTCGGCTTACACAACCAGCTATCATCAGGGTACCCCAGGAACTTGTCACTAATGCGGTGAGTATATTGTCTCCTATAGAAGGAAAGGCACCTAGGATCATAGAGACAGGAGATATTACATGACCAACCATAAGGCAGCATCCCAGACATCCAGTGCTGAGCGTGGATCTTTATTTCAATGTGGCCTTGTCAGACACTGGGATGCTGTCGGCTCCTGGCACTGTTCCCTCCCCATGAGGCTGCCTTGGGCTGGCCATGTCCCCAAACAGAAAGTCACTGCTCCTCTCAAGGAAGCCTCAGCTAGCCCATTCTCTCCTGAGTGCTGATAAACTCCCCTTCCTCTCATCCTTAAAAGTCTACAGATATGATTAGTCTAGATTCGTGCATGATCCCTTACAATTCTCCTACAATTTGCCCATTGTTTTGTAATCAGTAAATTTTTCTAGAAGCCATTCTTGGATTATCCAATTTGTGTAAGCCATGTGATTTCTGTTGAGGTCCTAACTGTTATGTTTCCTTCTGAAGAATTACTCCTCTCCTGGGAAATATCCCAGCCCCATATTAGTACATGAACTAATCAGGAAGAGCTAGGATTGAATTTGTAATATCAATAAGACAAATAATTTTAAAAAGAAGAAGAAGAAGCCTCTGGATAATCTTTTCTGTGCACAAAAGCCACCACCAAGGATGTCAAACACGCATTGAACTCCCCCAAATTGCATGGGAAATTCTTTTGTGTTCCTCTTTATTCCAGTACTATGTACTGAGTTGGGGAAGGAAGTATTCTATTAATATAATGCCTGCTCACAGCTGCTTCTAATAGTTTCCTTTGAGAAACTTCCCCCGCTCCCTAGTTAAGAGATCAGAGAGGGAAGTGCTAGCTTTGCTATTTTGCATCACCTGTCAATCACATCTTCCTCACATCTGAAACCTTATGAAGAGCTTGGAATATTGGTGAGTTTGGATCTTTGTTTGCTGGTGTGTATCTATTAATAACATCCCTTTAGCTCCCCAGGGGAAATTCAGAGTTTTAAGATCTTAGTCTGGAGAAAGTTGAAGTGTCAAAAGTATATGTAGGGTAGTTGATAATACGTACTGCCTTATCTTATAAGCATTATTAGTATGTCCCAGGCTTCATCAGCTTATAAAGCCAATAAGATCATTTTTATATTTTCCTCCTAAATCTTATGTGTCCCTGATCCTCTGCTTGACTAGCAGAATTACCAATATTTCCTTACAGCTTGCATTTTGAACTATTTCTGAGAATCCACGCCTATAAACCAGTCCTTGGCAGACTCAACGCTCGTTGGGAGAATATGAATTTCAGTTTCCCTCTTGTCACTCCAAAGCAATAACCTCAAGGATAATAGCATGGGGAATAGATGATCACCAACTCACTGCTGAGGACAACCTTGCCCGCCCTTTCACAGTGAAAGACAATACACCCTTCCTCTATACCATGCTCAGTGAAGGAGTGCCTTCAGCCAAGCTGCACAGGCCACAAAGTGAAGTAGGTCACTTATACATACAAAAGCACATGAGAACACACATATGCGTTCATACACCATTTCACCTAGGATGCACTCATGCAGTCAGATTCCCTAAGGTGAATCCTGGTCTCAAATTTACATGGAATAGAACTTTACATTCCTTTCCAATTCTTAAGCTTTGTCTCCCAGCCTTCACACAGGCTCAGGCTCCTTATTCCTATGGAGAAATCCCATAATCCTTCTTGCAATCTGTATATAATCAGCAATCACTATCACTCAACAGATGGATTTTTTATGTATAAAATTCATGGGGATTGAGGTCAGGTTTCCTGTCTTTTTTTGGCCCCAGAAAGATTTATCAGTCTTATATGTAACCTACTGAACACAAAACAGTATTTGAGAAGGACACAACAAACTCTGTCCACTAATAATACTCGTTATGCAAGCACTGAAATTCAAATGGGTACCTTGTAGGAAATGTGACATCTAAATCATCTAGAGCCAACAGAGGGTGCACCATGTAAACTTATTCCACAGCTAAAACATGCACCACATGTATGTGAATAGTTTTATAAAACATCTCATTTCACTTTTCCATGAGAAAGTTAAATCTCATCTTTAAAACTGTAGACTAGAAGTGTTTATTATTTTGATATTTAACCAGTTTTGCTTTCTGCATTTATTTTCAAATATGCACACTTCCATGTATTTATTAACCAATGGGGTATTTTTTCATAGTCACTAATACCAAAGACACGAAAGTTGTAGATACTGACTAAAATGGTGGTCATCACATAATTGTAAAAAATGATCATTCTTCCCTAGGTGCTAAATTTGTTTCCAGAGAATAATGATATGGACATATGGACTAATAAGTTATTATAATTTTACTTTATAATAGCAGAAAACTGAGAAATACTAGTCCTAGATTTTTGTTTTTCTCATGGAAAGAACATAAAAAAATCACAAGTAGGTGCATCAATTAGAAAGCTTTTACCTGCGAGGAACAGAAAATACAACTCTCTTAACAAATAAGGATATTGATTGCCATATAACAAAAAATCCAGAGGCTGAGCAGGCTTCAGGGTTAGTTGATTGATGATTCATTTTGCTATTAAGATCTCTAGTTCATTTTCTTTTTCTACTCTCAGAAATATACACATTGGCTTCATCCTAAGGTTAAATAACTTCATTTTACTGTGATATCTGCAACCAACAACTGAAGCTACATGTCTCTGTTCAGGGAAAACATTGGAAAGAAAATCCTCTCTCAAATACCTTGAAATTAAAGACCTTTCCAGCAGTCATCATGGACCAATTTAAGTCACCAGCCCGCTTCTGGACTGTTACAAGCCACCATGGTTTTGCCAGGCACCAGTGAGCCTAAATCAGTATTCATGACAGTGTCCCTAATGACAAGAAAGATTTGCAGTGTTTCGTAAAAACAGATGTCTGAGACTGCAACTAAAACTTACCAAATGAGAATTTCAATAGAAGTCTGATAATCTATATATTTTATAGCAAGCCTTATAATCAGGGCAGTTTGGGAAACCTGCAGATCGATCAGAACCCATAACTGGAGTTGGGGTGAGGTCAGCTCTCTGAGACATACAGGGGAAGTGTGGATACCTCAAAGAATGGAGTTCTGTTGGGATGTAAGGAGACAGAATAGATGCTGGGTACTAAGCAGGAGTAACAACAGCAGATTTTATCTTCTTAGCTCTTTTCTCTTAGTGCTTCTGCCTTGATGATGCCTTCCCCACTCCGCCTCCATAAGCATCCCTTCCCTCCCCACAACAAGGCATGGATTTCTCATACATAATTCCAACTATGGGTGCAAAGCTGGGAGAATCTATTAAAAATATTGGAGTCTAAGGGTCATAACTGAGTGAGAGAAATTTTTCTCTGGATGTCCTCTACACTGAAAATATCACCATATAGGTTGTGGCCTATTTGGCCTTCACAGAAGCCCAGTTCTCCTGGTAACATACAATGCTTCCATGGAAACCTCTAACAGATTTATACTGGTTCTTCTCATGATCTTCATTAGGCCATAGAGCCTTGAACCTTGTCATTAATAAAATAACGATAAAATATGTAACATCTCTTGAAGTTGAAAACATATCTTATACAAAATGTGTTGATTTGGAGATACACCCAGGAGACACAGGAAAATTCCACAACCAGAAATGAGAAACATTCTTTTACTCTTTGACACTAACAATGTTAAGGGCTTTTTTCATTAAAGCAGATGCTCATTATAGTGCCATTGGTTGGATGTCTTATATATAACTAACTGTAAGCTTATAGAAGAAACAATTATTTATCCTGTGGTTACTTTCTAAATGTGGCTCAGAGGATGAAGTAGGTGGCAAAACCAATCCCAATTATCTTTCCTGTCATCCATGTCATAGTTTCTCATTATTTCCCATCATTTTTCCTCATCATGCTCACACTCAACACATGTCATCATTGGACACACACCATCCATACATTAATTCACTATGAGGAGCCCTCTATGGACTTCCTGAAAACACAAAGGGTTGGCCAAGGTCAACAAGAAACAGGAAATTCGGTGTTCTAATAAACTGAAACTGTCTTCCTATTTTCCATAAAAGGATGAAAAAGCATCCAGCTTTTTTGTAAAAATCTCCATTTGTAGAGGAACAGCTGCATGATTCATATATATGGAGAGGTAAATCCATTTTATTATTCTTTGCTGCATGGCTCTTGTACAATCCACTGTCTGGTCACATTATTCATCCTTGTACAAAGTTACCATATTTTGCCATGTATAATGGGCACCCACATTTTTGGCCCAAACTTTTCAGGGAAAAGAATCTTTCGTCTTAATTTTTTAATTCAAATGTTTATCTGTTTACATTTAGGTACTTGGTTTTTGTATTATAAAGGAATTTTAATATTTACTTTTTCACATATTATGGTATAAGAAATTTTATGTAACAAACAATTACAAAACACAAGAACAGATACAAGGTACAAGAAATTTTATGCACCAGTAATAAATTTACGATGTTTACACATCATAGAAGGTCAAGAATTCTTGTCGTTGCAAGTTTGTCATAAGTTCAACAAAACTGATTATTGTATTCCAGGGTATTATTTTGCACATAGATATCGTTACTGATTTCTAGAGTTACACTTTTAACTTTAAGAATAAATAAAATAATTAAAAACATTTATACAGACATGAAATTATTACTACCCATGTGTAATGTGCATCCTACTTTTCCCTCACAAATTTGGGCAAAAATAGTGTGCATTATACACAGCAAAATACAGTACAGTAAGTCCCCTACTTATGAACATTCGAGTTGCAAACTTTCACAGATATGAACGGATGTCAGATTATGAACATTCGTAGATATGAACAAATCGTGGAAGTAACTCACGTGTCTGCTCTTGTAAGTTCACTCCATGCAATCCCCTAATAAACCAGTTGTTGTACTGGATTGTGCCACCATTTTAAGGTAACTGTAAAAGTAAAAATAGTTTATTTACAGTATTTTGGGGTATGCGTTTAGTTTTTTTATGCTTTACATTGCATATTTATATCAAAGGTGTATAAAATTTGTCGGACTTATGAAAGAATCCGACTTATGAACATTCTCTCAGAATGGAATTCTTTCATAAGTCGGGGACTTAACTGTAATTCTCTGGCTGAGATTCCACACCCTTCACATGGAAATATTCTCTTATGTGTGCTGATTATCTTATACACATCACATTGAGCAGAAAATACACTGTAACATGTTTATAGGTAAACAAAATGGGTCAATGTGTAATTGAGGGAGTTTTCTCTAAATAATACCATGTTTTCCACACAATCCTCGACCAGCCACAGTGGATTTTTGTCAGTTAAAGTAGGTATTTTTTACTCCTCCTCCACCAATCTTAGCTTACGAATAAGTGAACTACCTGGTAGAATGTTTGTATTTTAAATTTTGATAGGATGAAAACTCTATTTGAGAAAGGATTTTTGTCTGCTTTGTTCATTAATATCTCTTGTGTCTAGAAGAGCACCCACCCCAAAATAGATGCTCAGAGCATATAGAACTAAGTCACTCATCTCCATCTTCTGTCCAGCTCCACTTTGTTTTAGTGCAGTAATGGTCTATTACAGCCATCAGCAAACTACACCCAGTGGTCCAAATCCAGCCTGCTGCCTAATTTTGTAAAGAAAGTTGTATTGAAACATTCGTTTACATAAACTGATAGCCACTTTCACACTACAACTGTAGAGCTGAATTACTGTTGCAAAGATACCATCTAGACCACAAAACCTAAATATTAGCTATCTGTTTTTATGAAAAAATGTTTGCCAACCTCTGGTCAGTTGCAATAATTTATAAGGAATCTCTCTTTACCCAGGATCTCTACCGTCCTTCTTATACATATATTCCCACCCTAATCCCTTCTTCACTGGCCCCCAAAGAAATTATTCTAAAAATACAAATATGATTTTGTCAATTTCTTAACTTCTTCCCTGGAATATTCATCTGCTAACCCTCTCTTTGATATGTACAATATTTTCTCAATCTTCAAGGAAAAAGTACACCTTTCACAATGAAGCTTAAAGCTTATTCTCCCACATACTCATAAACACACATCTCCAACCATATTGCAATGGTACATCCTTTCTATATAGAAACTCTTGAGCTGATACTGCTAGGACAAGGAAATGATTACAAGAATAAAATGGAAAGGGCTGGAAGAGAAAATAAGAAGCAAGAAGTAGATGGGAAGGGTATTCAAATGAGATATCCCTGGATGTCCATGGAGGTCTATATGTCCAGGTTTTATGCATTTATGTGGTGAAAAGGATCATAATGACTAAATTAGGACTGTGATCTGATTTATTACTCTAACTTCCCCTATCTATTCTGTACAACTTTCACCCCATGTGGTAGACAGAATTCTAAGATGACCACCAAAATACTCATCCTTTGGTGTCCACACCTTGTATGATCCCCTACCTTTGAATGTGGGTGGGACTTGTGAATATGATGGGATAGTCAGCCCCTTGACTAAATTATATCATGTGGTAAATGATGATTGGATAGCCATTTTGTGATTACCTCAATTATGTAAGACTCTTTCATAACAGACTGGGAAGAGATTGGAAGTCTGAGAGCACCTAAGAAGGGGGTGCTGTGGCAAGGACATAGGAGCAGCTTCTAGAAGCTGACAAGGCAACAAGACCTGAATCAAAATTGCAAGGAAATTAATTCTGTCAACCAATTGAGGGAGCTTGGAAGCCTATCTTTCCCTGGTTGAGCCTTCAGATAAGGATGCAGATGGTCAACACATTCATTTCAGCCTGATGAGATCCTGAGCAGCGGACACAACTAAAACATGCCAGAATCCTGGCCCACAGAACTAGCGAGATAAGAAATTTGTGTTGTTCTAAGTCTCTAAATTTGTGTAATTTGTTGCAACAATAGAAAACTAATATACCTATTACTGGGAAAAAGAATTATTTGAACATTTCCTTAGGGTTGGAAAGACATACTTATTTAGAATGACTGTACGAGGTTGGACAGTTAAGTTCTCGAACTCATCTTAGAAAAAGTGCTACATATCTCATTGCTGAATATCACTACGGTTACCTTCAAAATACTCCCCTTGGGAAGCTATGCACCGATGCCAGTGCGTAGTCCACCCTTCAAAGCAATTTTGAAACTCTTTTTGGAATGGCCATCAGAGCTGTTGTCGTATTACCCTTGATGTCCTGAATGTCTTCAAAATGTCTTCCTTTCAATATTTCTTTTCTGTTAGGGTAAAGAAAGAAGTCACTGGGAGCCAGATCAGGTGTTTAGGGAGGGTGTTCCAATACAATTATTTGTTTTGACTAAAAACTGCCTCACAGACAGTACCATGTGAGGTGGTGCATTGTCGTGATGCAAGAGCCATGAATTGTTGGCAAAAAATTCAGGTCATCTAACTTTTTCCTGCAGTCTTTTCAGCACTTCCAAATAGTAAACTTGGTTAACTGTTTGCCCAGTGATACAAATTCATAGTGAGTAATCCCTTTGATATCAAAGAAAGGTTAGCAACATTGCTGCAACAAAGTTCGCAAACTTGTCACACCTCGTACTTATCTTTTGATCACTACAATTGTAACTTTGTACAGTCATTGTGCTGTCAAATTTCTGAACCTTTATAATGAGAATATTCCATTAGAAAAGTTCATGGCCAGGTTCTATAACTGTAGAGTGAACAAATATTTTATGTGTCAGGCAAGTGAGGATGAATTAGCATTTGTGTAGCCTGGATTAGTTGGCTCTACATTCCTGAGTTCAAGTTTTCTTCAGACTCAAATGGACAATTAAGCAAGTAGTTCAGGTATTTGCAGGAGCCCAATTTAAATTCTTGTAATGATAAGGTTAAAAATAATATTAAGTGAAATTGTGAACCTAGGATGGAAAGAAAAGTCTGACACTAAAGTGTAAATATAGCAGAGATTTTTGTATCAGTCAGGAAAATACAGGTTACATTTTAGTAATGAATAATCTCTAAATCACAGAGGCTTATAAAACTGAAAATTCAATTCTTGCTCAAACCGTACTTCCATCATGGTTTGCTTTAAAGTCTCCATTTCCCTGCCTCCATTTTCTGAGGCCAGAAAAAATGAATGTGGGAAATCACACACTGGATGGGGAAGCTTATTATGCTTAGAACTGGCACACATCATTTTTGTTCACATTTCATTGGCTAAAACAGGTCATGTGGCCTGTATTAGAGTTCTCCAGAGAACAGAACCAATAGAATGTGTGTGTGTGTGTGTGTGTGTGTGTGTGTTATTTTAAGGAGTTAGCTCACATGATTGTGGAGGTTGGTAATTCCTAAATCTACAAGGTAGCTGGCAGGCTAGAGACTAATGTTGCAATCTGAATTCAAAGATTCTGCTGGCAGAATTCCCTCTTCCTCTGGGAAATTCGATATTTTTTCTCTTAAGACCTTCAATTGTTTGGATGAGGCCCGGCTACATTATGGAGGATAATCTACTTTACTGGAAGTCTACTGATGTAAATGTTAATATCATCTGAAAAATACCTTCACAGAAACATCTAAAAAAAGAAAAAAACTGTTTGACAAAATGTTTGCCTACAGCCAAGTTGACACATAATTATCCATCATGGGGCCATACCTTATTTCTAAGGAAGTACAATGCTACCATAGGTTTGGTATGTAGAGAGCTGGAAACAGTTGGTGAACATCACTAAAACAAATTGCAGCCAGCCAAAGAAACTAGAGAGATCTCTTTTGCCATGTATCCATTTCCTTGAACAGGACAGATAAATAGAGACTGCTGAATTTGTTGTTGTGGCTACAAAATAAATTAGGATTAAATATTTACTCTGAAGGTGGAGAGGTTTTTGGCATACTGTTGTTACACATGAAACTACAAGGACAGATGCAGCTCTGAAGGAACTTTGATGAGCCAGCATAAGTTCTGTTTGAAGATCTCAAGAAGCTGATTGAATTGGGGATAGAGAGGGCAAACAAATTGGGATTCAAGGGAGTGCAGAAAAGTAGTTACGCTCAGAGATTCAAAGAGGGCTGCCTACCTTCATAGATCTGGTCTCATTGGTAAAGCACTGTCAACAAACTCAATAACTGCCAACATCTTTCTCTAAGAAATTGTAAAGAACTTCAGCTAAGGAGCTCAGTCTGCTTTGAGGTGGAAACAAATGCCCTCTTGTACTTTTCTTTTACAGGAGGAAAATTATGTCCTAGGTCTTAAAATATCAAAAGTGCTTTTTTTTATAAAGATTTTCTTGGGGAATTGGGGGGAGGGGAACAGCGTTGGGGAATCAGGGTAGGGGAGGCCCATGTTGGTATCCTCATTGCGCTCTTCCCAGATGAGGCAGATCAGTCGCCAGCCATTGGATGGTCACTCGCCACGGCTATTGGCAGCTGATGCTGGCTGCCAGCCACTCACGCTGGCTGCTGGCCACTCACCGTAGCCTATGGCAGCCCACTACAGCAGGGGCTGCAGCCTACACCATCGCCGGGCCTCGTAACCCACCCAGCTCCAGGTGAAGCTGTTGTTAGCTGTAGAGGTCAGTGTCACTGGCCCTCATATGTGGGATTCGTACCGGGGCCACTGACATCTCAAGCCAGCTCTTAACCAATGTGCCATTAGGCCAGCCTTCAAACATGCTTTTGTTTGGCATTGTTTGATTTTTTTTTCTTAGGGAAAAGTTTGAAGATGATAAATTTAAGCACTTCAAAAATCTTAAGACTTTTAAAAAGCTTAATTTAAGAAAAATGTGTATAATGCTTTAAATTACATTATTTGTGAAATTTACAAAGGGACTATAATATTGTTTAAGTTATTTCATGGTAAAATATAGTCTATATTTAATGTAATTTATATATTATAAATGTAAATAAAATATATTAAATATTCAATGTTATTAAACATTATTAAAATACATATATTTCAAAGGGTAAACGTAGGTTTATAACCATAGCTTTCTCATTTAGTTGGAAGCCATAAGGCTTGTAAATAATTTTCCATGATAAATTTGTTTTAAAATAAATAATTGTATTTTATACCAATATGAATGTCTTGGAAACAACATAACTCTCCTTTCCCTCAACAAAATCTGCAAGTAAAAAGACACAGAGGCAAGCCTTAGCACTAAAGACAAACAAACAAACAAAAAAAATCTCTCAAATTTCTTACCAGTGAGAGTCCTATTGCATTGAGTGGGTTCATATAGTACTATAAATTTTAAAAATCTGTTCTTTCGGAGAAGATCATGGGGTTTGGGGAAAGGACTTTCAAGATCCTTTAACAAAATTCTTTTTTTTTTTTAATTTCATGTTTTAAATCCAAAATGATATATTAGAGATACATTCTACCAGATCTTAAAAAAACAGACCTACCTACAATATTGCCAGTAGAAATGCCTTGCAATACCTTTTATCTCAGGATATCCCTTTAAAAGTCTACCTGAGCTGCTAGTCACAGGTATAAGTGAACCCTAATACAAGATGCAATTGTTACCATAGTGACAGTAGGTAAACTGGGCAGTTACATAGTTTTATTTTGAGTATATCCACCTCTAAAGCATGGAATGAGCTACCATCATTTGCTCCCACATTCCTGAATTTATCTCTTATCTCCTATTCCTGCTGCCACTCTTGTCTCCTTAAGGTCAATTCTCAAGAGAGCAGTCAGAGGGATACTGTCCAAATATAGGGTAGAGCATATCACTCCTGTGGCCAAACCCTCTAACAGCCCCCCATTTCCCTCAGAATAAAAGCTCATATCCTTAAAACCCTGTGTAAGATCTTACATGACCCCACCCTCTATACCCTCTCTAGTCTTTCCACTTGGAATGCTCTTCCCCAGATATAGGAATGGTAAATTTCCTCACCAACTTGAGTTCTTTGTTCAAATGTCACCTTCTCAATAAAGCCAACTCCAATCACCCTATTTAAAATTGACCCCAATCCCAATTCTCCCAATCTTCCTTACTTTGTTCCACTATATCTTTTCTCGTTAATTCTTATCACATCTAATATGTTATATAATTATCTTTTTTATGTTTATCACTTTTCCATTTCAAGTCTCTGCTGGAAAGTACACCCAGTTGGGGGTGGTTTGACCTTTAAATAATTACAACAACCTAGAATAGTGCCTGGTACATAGCAGGCACTGAAAAATATGGATTGGATGAACAAATCATTGCAGGAACTGGTGAATGGGCAGAGAGTCAAGGAATTATTGGAAGGAAGAGGTATTAATAATAATGTAATAGCAGTATAACTAATGTTAACAAACAAAATCTAATACAGTTAAGTCCCCGGCTTACGAACATTCAAGTTGCGAACTTTCACAGGTGCAAACGGACCTTGCATTACGAACATTCGTAGATGCGAACAAATCGCAGAAGCAGCTCATGTGTCTGCCGGACATTGTCACAGCTGTGCTGCTGTGTGCTTACTGTGCAGTGTGATAGTGGACAGCAGTACAGTGCTCAGTCAGAGCCCAGGATGTCCGGAAGCAAGAGGAAAAGCAGTGGTGATGTGGAGGGGACTGCTAGGAAGCGCAAAGCAATAACCCTGGAAACAAAAGTGAAAATGAGAGATTGGACCGAGTCGAAAAGATGGTAGACGTTCCTCGTTCTTATAACATGAATCGTTCAACTATTGACTTTACATTGTATATTTAGGTCAAAGGTGTGTAAGACTCACTTTGTCGGACTTATGAATGAATCCAACTTACGAAAGTTCTTCCGGAACGGAATGTGTTAGCAAGTCGGGGATCTCTAGGCTGGAATTACATCAAGAAAGATACCCTGGAATGGGAGTTAGGAGGTCAGGATTCTTCTCCTGGCTTTGCAATTAAATATGAATTTCTGATTTGTGAGAAGTCTTCTATGACTGATTTTGTTACAGTGTTGGGTAAATCATGATATTTATGTGACTCTTTATTATCTCCAAAGTGTTTTTATAAGCACTGCTATTATAGACTTGTATAATAAACTTGTAAAGTAAGTAAAAATTATTATTCCGTTTTATGGACTCAGAAATTGAGTCTCAGAATTTGAGGTTAAGAAAGATTACTTCAGATTAAATAAGCCCAGATGTTTTGCTGGTCCAGAGACCTCTCCAATATACCCTCCTCCAATTGCTGCCATGGAAAGTCCTAGTTATACGTATCAGTTCAGAACCCTTCCACCATCACCAAGGCAAGTTGGGTAGGACACTTTTTCTCATATCTGTATTTTACAAACTGCCAATGAATCTTTGGAGCCTTCTTTCATCCTTTAAGACTTCCTGATGTTAATTTTTTAGTACATTCCTTTAGCATCGCAGTATAAAATGTGTGTAATCGGGTCCAATGTGATTGGCAAACAATGTGATTGGCTCTAGACCCGAGGCCTCTTTGGAGCTGAAGCCCCCCATTTGGAGTCAGTGGACGTGAGTGCAGGCTTAGAGCTGCTCATGGGCTCAGGTAGCCCATTCCCTGGCTACATTTCCCTGTTGGTACTTCTGCTACTTGTATGTAAATTTCCACCTGGGCACAGCAAGCTAAATTTGCATAAACTATCACTAATGAGAGTATTCAAATTCAAAACTTATATATTATCATTATAATTCAAATATCAGCAGAGCACTATAACTTTCAAATTGGCTGTGCTGCAAATAAACACTGTGCTAATTAGTAACAGAAAAGCCATAGTTTGAATCAGCATCCCTCAGAGCACATGATGAACTCAATTGACAGGAGCCATGTTACTTAGGATCTAATTCTGCTGCAGGCCTAACGCACTTTCTTATGGTCAAGATTTTTCATTGGGGTCCCTGAGGAAATTCCCAGTAGCATTATGTGGGGGCTACTTTTACTCTTTCTAGGTAGACCCCAGGTACCACCTCGATTGTTAGAAAGCAACTCCCACAGAGTATAATAGTGGTGAAGAAAAGTGCCAGGATATCAAAGCAGAAAAACCTACACTGCCACAGTCAGTCCTTCTGGATCTCCAGGCTTGAATTGTATCAAGAAAGATACCCTGGACTGGGAGTTAGGAAGCCAGGATTCTTCTTCTGGCTTTGCAACTAAACCACTGAATGGCCCCATCCAGTGATGGAAACTTAGAATTCCTGTTTCACCATTTGCATAAAGGGGTTGGGCTAAATTGTAAAGGTCTCTTCAAACTATAAGATCCAATTAATCTATGCACTGGCTAATGAATTTGTGGTTAATCCTCCATTGACAGGCTCCTGGAAGTTCTAATGAAGATGTTCCAGGTATCAAGAATGTGCCATATGCCTGAAATCTTAATAATGAGCCAAATGCCTGACACCAGGCTAAACGCTTTCCAGCCTGTGCTCACCGCAACTCTGTGAGGCTACTATGGCTCTGCTTTGTAGCGGAGGAAACTTGGCCTCGGGGATACCTGACTCTGAGGCACATTCTCTCTCTTTACTTCCATTATATCACATAGCCTCTCATAAATAACCAGTTTTTATTACTGCTAGAGCTTTGAAGAATCAAATGCGAAAATACTGCTACCATTCATTTAGATGAATGAATGAGTTAGAGAATGTGTAGCTGAGGCCAACTGAGAGGTCATCTTTCAGGACCTAATTTGGCAGATGTGGAAAATGACACCCAGGGAAGTTTGAAGTAACTAAGAAGTGACAAAGCAAGGAGTAGTGTTCATATTTCCCTTCCTACTTTCCTTCCGTCCCCTCCTCCGTCCCTCATTCCTCCTTTCCATTCATTCCTCAATTCCCAAAGTGACTACATGATATGACATGTATATTACAAGAAATTTTTATGTGCTAGAAATCTTTATTTCCTCTCAAAGGCTACTTGATGACTCTTTTTTAATACTATTGTACTATAGCAGGCCTTCTATTTTTTTACTGATTTAGATACTACTATCAATACTTAATATTCAAACCAGAAGTATATGGAGCATTTTTATTATAGGTGCTTTTAATCATATCACCTCACTTCCCCAAACTCATCTCTTTGTGCAAATGGGCAAAGGGAATAACTGAAGTCTATAGCCTTGGAAGCATAAAAATTAAAATTTTAGCTACTATTTTGTGTTGAAAGTGGTGTTGAATGAATTTTTATTCATATAATAAGTACAAACAAACATTTTTTTTTCTGCATCTTACACAGCTCTGAATAGCTCAGAAGCAATAAATAAACTCAATGGGCTGCTAATAATGCATAAATTCCCCAATAATACTTGACATCTACTCTTCTAAAGAGAAAAAATGCATTGATACCTTAAACAGTGAAAATAAAATACGTTTATAACAAAGTTATGCAAATAAAATGAAGCATCTGACATAAATGCAATAATTAGAAGCCCAGCTGCCAGGATACTGAGTAGGGCTAGGGGCATATTTTAAATGAAAGTACCCACTGGTAGCAAATTTAAAAAGCATACATGTGTAATCTAGTTATGTGTATACATGTGTGTATATGTTTATCTGTGTGTGTTTTTGTGTGTGTATTATACTTGCTACAAACTCATACTCTGTCATATTTAAGTTGATCATCATAGGATAAACAAAACATGGTATATTATTTAAATATGCCTAGAAATTAAGATAACTAGAAAGAGATCTTTATAGAATCGTACGTCTTCTCATTGTCTAAGACAAAAGTGACTCCTTTTCAAAGTTTACCTTTAAATGCTCCTCTTTCAAATATATGTCTTTATTTTTTAGTCTCCAGAATAAAGTGCCAGAGCCAAATGCTATGAGGTAATGATTAATATTGTACAATCATCTCTCTTTCTCCTTCCCCAAGTCAGAATTTCTGATACTTAGATTGTTAACAATGAAATGTTTTGGGGAGAGAGGGCAGGAGTTTATTTTTTTAAGTTTGCACAGCCTTATAAAGCTAGTTACTTGACATTATTATTATTTTATCTATAGCATTTCAGGCTTGAGTGGGGATGGAGGGCATAGCTTCCGGTATTCAAAGGATAGGCAAAGTAAGCAGCTGTTAGGCGGTCTAGAGCTAAACATATATCCCCAGAGACCCGGCCACTGATACTTGTGGACATAAAGTATCAATGCTATGTCCAGGTAGAAGTGTGATTATATTAAACACATGTGGAGAGAGCCTATTGGCCTAGTCCTTGGGCTTTGGTAGCATTAATGAATGTAAGTTTCCAAGCAGAGAGTAGAGGTTTGAGCAAGTGGGATAAGGCGTACTCCTGCCTCCTTCGCCTTTACTTTCTTTTTTTGCTTTTTAAAGTTTCTTGGGGTGATGATTGTTAGTAAAGTTACAGATGATTTCACTGACATGTGGGATATAAAACTGAAAACTACAAAAGAACAAGACCAACAAATGAAGAAACAAAAACTCCTAGACACAGACAATAGTTTAGTGGTTACCAGAAGGTAAGGGGGGTGGGTTGGTAGATGAGGGTAAAAGGGATCAAATATATGGTGACGGAAGGAGAACTGACTCTGGGTGGTGAACACACAGTATGATATACAGATGACGTATTACAGAATTCTACACCTTCCCCTTTACTTTCACCGCCTGCAATCTTCTCCCCTTTCTATTCCTCCAAGCTCATCAGATTCCACATTCACCACAAAACCACCTTGGCCTCTTTCAGCTTCAACTCACATCTCATTTCTAAAGATCACAAAATCCAGAAGAGTGTGTTAGCATTTTACCAACTTGTTTTATCTTTTATTTTAAGCTCATTTTGCCTAGCTGGGTATGTGGTAACTCTTTCTTGACCTTATACTTTTACTAGACCCTGTACAACACTTAGCACATAATAGATATTCAACAATTAATTACTAACTTGCTATCTGATAGATTTTAAAGAAAGATCACAATAATGGGGTAACACTTATATATGCTTCAAACTTTATTCTGGGGGGAACAGTAATTACAGAGGCCCTTCACAATCTGTCAAACCCTCTCAACATTTTGGGCCACTACTGGAGCAAATTTTTCCTTTGGACACCTCTAAGCATGTCCCCCAAAATCCAACAGCAAAGAAGAAAAGTAAAAATACAATGAGCAGTATGGTTATAAGGGACAGGGAAGGAAATAGAGTGGGGCACTATAAAATACTAAGCATTATTATTTAATTTCATTCTAACAAAAAAATCCCACAGGGTGTATGTTTCTTATCCCTACTTGACAGGTAGAGTCTCAGAGGGATTTGATTAAAAAAAAAAAAAAAAAATGGCAGCTCTGGGAAGCATACACAGAGTTGACTGGTGCCTCAGGTCAGAGCTCCAGGAAATTAGATCTCAATGACTGGGGGTACAAGAGGGAAAGAGAGAACAAGAATAAACAAAAGAGTTAGCTGTATTGGGAGAAAAGGTGTTATAAAACCAGTTTACATGGCACTTGGAGTGCTAATGACCCTGTCTACTCCTGGTTAGAGAAAGAAAAAACAAATCTACTTAGAATTTTATAGGGGAGAAATACTGCCTCTTTTAGTAGACTGGAGAAATGTCCATTTCAAAACTATACAAGGAAAACATCAATGCTTTTTAGTTCCTTGAAAATTGCTCATTCCCTTTAATACAGTTCTCCCATTTAACTTCAAAGAGACTTACAAATGAACTACCCAATTAAAACTGCCCTTAGTTCAAGTCAACTAGTTTAAGACTAATTTTCTATTGCTTACTTATGATAAGTGTTGACTGTTTTGTTGTCACATCAATTCAGCAGAAAATTTCCCTACATGGTTAGAAGTTATTCACATCTCCTAAAAATCTAGCACATGTAGAACACTGAATACTGAATTTAGAATTTTGCACACACACACAAAACAAAACCAAAACCCTCCTTTAAGGGATAAAATGGTATTTTGACATTTATTTCTTAGATAGTATAAATTCCTAGAATCAAGAAATTTAATCACAGTATAAAAGTAGCTATTTGCTTCCATATGATTACATACAACATACTAATCTTTTTATTTTTTCCATATCAAGTAGACTAATTTACCATTACATTTTTAAAATACATACAATGAAGTGGGTAACATGAAAGCCAGTGATCCATTTTGTGTTTTCAATTTGAAACCTATGGGTTTGCTTCTCCTCTCCAGTTTTTCGAAAACTGTGTTCATACCTTCTTCATTTTTTGTGTACCTCATGATACCTAGGACATTGCCATGCCTAAATTCTATATTTAATAACTAGTTTTTGATTTGAAAATAAAGAGACTTTTATTCCTGCCCAACAGAGTTAAAATTCTGAAACAAAAATGTTTTCAAAGCAGAGGTGGTAAGTAAGCTAGCAGCCTGTCAGCTACTAGACTGGGTGTACAGATGTATTTTGTTTGGGTGGAATACCAGTTTTTTAAACATTTTTTGGAAGAGTTCCTTTTTAAGAATCAAGAGATGTTTACAGAAAGGTCCAGATTTTTGTCTTGCCTTTAAAGATGGGAAGATCTGGCAATACCAGACCTTAATTTCAATGTGACAACAACACCTAGAGTGGCGCCTCCTTTGAACAGGGACAACCCCTCCAATTCCCCAGTGCCCACAGCCCTCTGCTGTCCTGTACCCAGCTTGCTTCACTCATTTACATCACCTGCCTTACTAAGAATCCCTGCTGTAAAGAACAGCACGTTTCCTCATCACTTGAAAGACATGTTTTTACAATGCTATCTGCTTTCAATATTTCCCAAAAAGAGCCTTTAAGGGTGAATTTTGCAAAGAAATAGAATGTCTTCAGATTTCATTTAGTCACAGTAATTAATTACCTACCTGTTAGATGACACAATCAGTTCCACAGTAACAAAGATCTTGTAAACAGAGAATTACCACAGGGAATCAATATTAGTTCCAGGAAAAAAATAAGGAGAAGGAGAAGGAGAAGAACTCATTAAATTTGAAATATTATTTTCCACAAGATTATGCCTGGTAATTTACAAGTGAAAGAACAGAAAAAGGATATTTGCTATCTAAATTCTCTCATAATCCACTTCTTTTCAATGTGTTCCGGATGAGAATTCAAAACTCCCACCCCCATGTCCATATCTTATTTTTTTTATATTCACCCGCTTCCATTCTTTTAATCCACCATGCTACTTCAAATACCATAGCCCAGCAAAATACAGTATCTCTTTCTCAGTGAGTCTTAATACCCTTCTGTCATACAAAGAATTGCAGTCCATTTGATTATTCTGCCATTAATCAGTGGCTCCTCTTTGTTCTGGGTACAATGTTTTGGTAATGCTTCTTCACATTATACTGTGACCTCTTAATTGTACATTGGTTGCTTTACTGAACAATCAGGGAGCAAATTTATTCTTAGAGTATATGTGCTATCATGACAATGTATGTGAATTAATTAGAAACAGACCATTTAAGTAACTTGAAGGAGGCAGTGGAGAAAGTCAATGCTAAAACTAGACACATATTTTTTTTTACTCTTCAACCCCAATATAAACTGTTTCCCTACAAAAATACTGTTTCGGTTGTTTTCAGGTACCACATTCGCTCATGGCATAAAACAATTCCCAATCTAAGTTTATGCTTCTATATAATTAACTTTGGTTAATTTTTGAAACATTCTGAAAACCAATGAAATAGCATTTTTTTATTTAAAAAATGAATTCAACTAAACAGTTACTGTACTATGGATATTTCAAAATAGAACTATTTGGTATAACTCTTCATATAACCTTCTTAGAAGTGTGTGTGTGTGTGTGTGTGTGTGTGTGTGTGTGTGATCATTACATATTTTTGTAAGCTCAACAGATCAGCCCTCTGAATTGCGAACCCCATGCTACGAGGATGCTAAGAAACTGGTTTCCTTAGTGATAGTTACTAAGCACTTGGAAGATATTGGAATTTCCTTCTACCTTATCATAATATGTACTGTACTTTTTTTCTGCCAAAGACCTCATTATTTTTACAAGGTAAAATTATTTAATTTAAATGTGTTTCAAAGGAAGGAAGAGTGTCTAGCTTATGAATCTGCTACTGAATCTGAACATTTGAACCAGTTTATTAAATATATTAAAATATAGATAGCTACAGAAATTAATTTCAAAATTAGTTCTTTAAAGATTCCTATAATTACAACATGTACATGGTGATATTGTTTAGTGCTTTCAACAGGTGAATATTTTTTATAAGATTAAACAGAAAGTTCAGCTTGATTCACTTAGACTTTGTAATTATTGTTATCTATTCATAGTCATACACTTCCAGTTTTTAACTGACCATCGATTGATTTTTCAGTCTGCCACACACTTATGATTTTGTCATATAGTAAGTAAAATTAGAGTTTCATTTGAACTTACATAAATGCTTGAGTATATGTATTACCTGTCATTTTTGATTTGCCCCTAATTTATACATTTATTATTCAGGCCTCAATGTTACACTTCAGTTACACACTCAGTAAAAAATAAGAAAGTCAAAGTAAATAACTGAAAAAAATTTACTCTGTTGCTAAGTCAAAATGATTTGGTCCTGAACTAGGTGGATAATATAAAGGAGAGCAAGGCCAGGGAGGCAATTGGTTCTATCAAGAAACCATCCCAAGCTGACTGAGTTCCTTACTAGCCATGCTGAGAATCACTTCAAGTTTGTTTAGAATCTCAATCTTGGTAATTGGCATTGTTTGTTTCTAGATACTTGCTGAATTACATTGAGTTTTTAGATTTTTTGTCATTAGGCTTCTGGCATTAATTCCTGCACACTACAATCCCATTAGGGTAAAATGATTTTAGGAAGGCCTTTGTGTAACTCTCTTTTGTTTCTGTCAAGGAAAAAACCTCACAGGCAACAGTATAAATGAAGGGTGATTGGCTGGTTCAATATTTTATATTGATTTCAGGTGGGTGCTTACAAAATTGTGAAATTTAGATGATCTTTAACAAATTATTAATTACTAAAATTTATATTTTCCTAGACATTTTTAAGGTTGACTGGGCTCTGGTATGGCCTATTTTTTTTTTTTTAAGATTTTATTGGGGAATTGGGGGAGGGGAACAGCATTGGGGAACCGGGGAAGGGGAACAGACAAGTTGCTGTCCTTTTGTTCTTCAGTCTAGTTCTGGAGGACGTTGCTTCACTGGCCCATTGCGTTCTTCCCGTATGAGGCAGCTCGGTCGCCGGCCTCTGGATGGTCGCTCACTGCAGCTATTGGCAGCTCATACTGGCTGCCAGCCACTCACGCTGGTTGCCCGCCACTCACTGTAGCCTATGGCAGCCCACTGTAGCAGGGGCTGCAGCCAACACCGTCGCCGGAGCTCACAGCCCAGCTCCAGGTGGAGCTGTTGTTAGCTGTAGAGGGCAGTGTCACTGGCCCTCATATGTGGGATCCGAACTGGGGCCACTGGCATCCCAAAACCAGCTCTTAACCAATGCGCCACTCGGCTGGCCCCTGGTATGGCCTATTTTTTTGCTCTCATTCTTTAAACACCTCACTGCTACTTTCTGATCATATGCCCCCATCTCACCCCATTTGCTTCATAACTCATTGCAATCTGGCGCCCCTACTACCACTGCTCTGAAGCTTGCATTCTCAAACATTTTACTGTAAATCATATTTTTAAAATTTGACATGACTTCTCTGCAAAATTTTCCTCTGGGTTCTGTGACCTTACTCTGGCTTTTCTTCTAGTTCTCTGACTAGTCTGCACGCTCTCTCACAAGAACTTTTTCCTCTCTTGAGAGCCTAAATGAAGTAATTCTCCAAGATTGTGTCATATCTCTTTTCTGTATTCCATTCCCAGGAGGTATTGTCACCTACTGGTTCAAATCCTATAGGTATAAAGATGAATCTCAGCCTTATACCTAGCGTCACTCAGATTCAAAATCCCTATTTCCAGTTTTGTGTTGCGTACAAAGCAACCTGAGTTTCACAGGCAAGAGGTTCATAATTAAATGCATTATCTCAACCTCCTGCCTTTCCTTTTTCTGATGAATGACATCATCATTTAAGAATAATTCTGTGGTAAACATCAGTGATGTTCAATATTTCTGTTTCTCTTCTCTTTCTGGGCTCACAATAAGACACCACTTCTACATTCCCTACATTCAGGCATAGCCATGTGACATAGTGAGGAAAAACAAAAACAAAAACCCTTTGTTGCTTTGAGCCACTGGAATTTGGGGATTCTTTGTTATTAAAATGTAACTGAGTTCACTTTGACTGCTATATAATTTCTCAGATATGAACTCTGGTGTCACTGATTTAGTCAGGAATAAGCTTAGGGGTATATAACATAACAAATTAAAATGTAAATGATGAAAGCATACTTTTATCTTTACCTCTGTGATGTCAGGTGAAAAGTGTCCAGCAGCAAGCATTCCCAGGCTGCCCTGAGGTGACTCAGGGTCACCAGCTCATCACCAGAAGGAACATCACCTGCGGCATTTGGCTTCCACTTCATACACAGGATGGTTGGTGGTGCTGTGTCGTGCATTCCATCCACCTCTCAGCACCTAGGAGGAAGAAATGGAAGAAGGAAACTTCTCTTTCAGTGAGAATTTCTAGAAGTTGTATTTTTGCCTCACAGGCTCAAATTTAATCCCATGGACACACCCAGCTATGGAAGCCCAAAAATATAATCTTTTGGCTGGACAGCAATGTGTCCAGCTAAAATCTGGGCAGAAGAAATATTGAAAGGTAGCTAGCAGTCTCAGCCATAGTCATGTTTGACTCTAATATTACCTCATCCTTCACATCATCAAAATTTATTAATCCCACTTTAAATTCTGTTTGTTTGTGGTTTTTTGCCACAATGATACTGTAGAAATTGTTTTAAATAGACTATTGCAATCACTTGATAGCTGCTTTTCCTCCATCCTTTGAGAAATGGAATCTCGATGTTCAATCCTTATGCAGCTATGAGTCACTAGTTTATATAATTACGATATAATACTATATAATCCTTTACTCCCTCTTTTTACATTCTTCAATGATTCCTTATTACCCATAAAATGGAGTTCAAATTCTGTAATATGAGATTCAAGACCTTCCATTGTAAATTTGGCCACAATATATCTTTACACTATCATTTCCCACTATCGGATACACATTCACATGTTTCTCCTTGATGGCATCACACTTTTTTCCTCCTAGGAGTAGGCAGAGTCCTGCCTCAACTCCTTTAATCACTGTTATTTTCATCTTTTAAGTATCAGTTGAAATATCACTTTCTTTAGGACATTTGCACTGTTCTTTCTTCCTTCTCTGCCACAATATGATTTATATATTTTTTTAGTCCTTAGACTTGTATTTCTGTATGTGTATATCTTCCCCATTGAATCACAAGAACTTTGAATGTACAGACTGTGTCTTTCTTAATTTTGTACCTTTAAAAGTTTCATATGCATAATGGATACTTAGGAAATGATTGTTGAATGAACATATATATGAGATTCTGTGCCACAGAAATATTGTATCCATGCAATAAATATTAAGACATGAATATAAATGATGTCTCATTTTGTTCTTCTGTGGCATTAACTATAGTTAAGACAACATTGGCTGTAAACCAGCTTCTTCCTAGACCTGTCATCATTTATCTTAAATATCCTTCATGACCTAATTGGAAGTCCTAATTAGAGTAAATGAAAAAATGTTGTCATATTAACTGTTTTATTTGGAATACAAAGAAGCCTGCTTGCTGCCTAATCAGCTAGATTAGCACCTAATAAAATGTAGTTCCCTAAAGGAGCTTTGTAAGTATTGATTTTTAATTGCCTGATCTCTGTAGTAAATCAACTAGTGGGTTCTTCCCAGAAAACCTAGGTTCCCTTCGGTGTATTCCTATTCTTTTCAAAATAGGCACTGTAGTACTGATGCCAAGAAATCAAAATACTATCTATATTATAGTATTTTGGGGGTTTTTTTGTATTTGTATAACTTAGTTTATTTCCTTTTAACTATGTCATAATCTTGCTTGGGTAGTATGAGCCAGATGTACTATATGTGCCTAGCTATGCATTATCCTAAAAACAAAATTATTTGTCAATTATTAGAAGCAAATTCATGGGCTAGTGAGTCTTTCTAAATGAACTTATTTCAAATAAAAAAAGATCTTGGTGCACAACCACATTTAAGGATAGAGGGGACCTTACAGTGTCTCCTTTCCTTGGGCTACTTATCCCTACTCCAGGCTCTAAGGGTGGGTCCTACTTGGCTTTAATTCACTAAATGAGGTTGGAATCTACTGTAAAACTTGTGGGAATATGACCAACAAACTAAGGAGGAATTGACATAAGAATCCCTGAAAGGTGGAGTAGAAGCGTGATTAACCTGTGCCAGTAGTCTGCCTACACTCTGGACATTTCGATGTGTGCACAAGCAAATCCTTTCATTGTTTAACCCAGTTTAAGCTTCTAAACTAATGCATTACTCACAGGCCCAGCGTCACAAAGATCTGTGTCACCTCTGCAACTGAGCCATAATCATATTTTTCAAGCACTTAATGGGGAAATCAGATGCTTTTAAAACAATCTAAGTGATACTTCTTAAAAAGTAAACTTGCCCATGGGAAAAACTATTGCTTAAATCTTGGTCTCTGGAAACATTTAAGGGAGAACTCTGTTAGACAACTTGTATACAATCTAGAAGAGAGACAACTGAGAATAAAGTACTTTGAATTTCAGCGGCCTACAGAAGCAATCCTCTTTGACCAGTTGGCCATCATTGATCCAGCTTTCTCCGTTCAAAAAAATCAGAGCTAATTATGCCTGCAAAAGATCTATTTTCTCTTCACAGCTATTGTTTTCATATTAATATCATAACTGTATTTTCTGGAAACACCAAATGTTTATTTCATGAGTTTGTTTTCTAGCAATAATTTGTTAAAGCCTGAAGAACTGACATTTACTCAAAAAATAGAAGTTATTAAATTTTATTTACATTTCTGAAAACATTGCCTCTGTATAATATATTAAGAATAATGTTTCAAAAAATAACTTATATATGAAAGGTCAACATACTGAAGCATATCACCCAATCACTCCATGTCACAGAATAAGAAACATTTTAATTTCCATACTTTACCTCTGGATTTAAATCATTCTGAGACTCTAAGGAATAAGTTAAAATTCACTTGGCACTAAAGAAAATGGCAGATAATAAAGCAGCGATTCAAACATTTAAAAGCTCTATTAATAAATTATATCCCTTGCTGAAAAAATAAAGTCCTATTTAATACTGAATTTAAATATTGAGTTACTTGCAAAAAAATGTTTTAAAAAATAAATTATTATGGTTAATAATATGGTACTATATACTTGAGAGTTGCTGAGACTACATCTTAAGTGTTCTCAGCCCCCATCCCACAAGCACACACAGCGCTAACTAAATATATGAGGTGATGGATATATTAATTATCTTGATCTCTGTGCTCATTCTACAATGTATATGTATATCAAATCATTACATTGTACACTTTAAACATATACAATTATATTTCTAAATTATTCCTTAATAGATTTGGAGAAAATGAAATCTTATGCATCTTCTTTGTCTGGTTCTTGATCTCAATCATTAATTTATTTGCTCCATATGCATGTAAATGCATGTTTTAATTTTTAGTCATCTGTATTCATTTGCTAGAGCTCCCATAATGAAATATCACATACTAGTTATCATAATCAGCAAAAAATTATTTTCTCCCAGTTTTGAGGCTGGAAGTTCAAGATCAAGGTGCCAATAGGGTTAGCTTCCTCCCAGGCCTCTCTTCATGGCTTCTAAATGCCCATCTTTTTGCTGCTTCTTCACATAGTCATCCCTCTGTGCAGGGGCACTCCTGGTACCTCTTTCTCTTCTTATAAGGTCATATTGCATTGGAGCCCTACCCTAATGGCCTCATTTTAACTTAATCACCTCTTTAAAGATCTTATCTCCAAATACACTTACATTCTGAAGTACTGGGGGTTGAAACTTCAACATATGAATTTTGGGGAGACATAATCTAGCCCATAACTGTCACTTTGCTTCCCTTTTTAATATAAAATGTGGAGCCAGCTGAGTGGCACGGTGGTTAAGCACTGGCTTGGGAAGCCAGCGGCCCTGGTTCAGGTCCCACATATGAGGGCCAGTGACACTGCCCTCAAAAAAAGAAAAAGAAAAACAATATAAAATGTGTAAGTTACAAATATGTTCACATCACCATCCTATCTTGATTGTTACAACAGGGCAGGAGGCATATCCTAATGCATATTCTTGCCAGGGAGAAAGTATCTGATGTGAAGAGGGCATTTAATCAGTATTTGTTGAATAAATGAATGAATGAGTGGATCTTTACATAGATATATTTAGCAAATTCATATGTGTATGTTCCACAGTCTTCTCAAATGCAACCTTGCCAAAGTTGAACTCATCTCTTGCTCTCACAAATCTTTTTCTTTTCTACCCACTGCCCCAGACAGAATCCTTAACCTCTCCCTTTCCTTTTCTTTCTCTGCCAGTTAGCCATAAGCTCTCATAGGGTCTACTTCATTAATATGTCTTTGACCCCTGAATTTCTCTTTATTCATGTCACAATGTTTATCTCTCATATTATTGCAACGCTCATGTACTATCCACCTTTACCACAGAAATCCGTTCTCTACGTTAGCAGTCATTTCAGTTGCCTTCTGCTAAAATCCTGCAATTGTTTCAATTGTTATTAGCATAAATCCTGACCTCTTTCCTTGTAAGGCTCTACATGAACTCATCCATTCTTATCCTCTTCATGACTCACAGTTCTCCATTTCATAGCTCATTGCCCCCATGGTACTGAATGATGAATAAGTCCTGATATTGACTGTGTGCTTTTTCTCTTCTAACCATTATCATATGTTCCTTCCTTAATCTAGAACATTCTTTCCTTATTCCTCTCACCTTTATTAACAACTATCAAAATCCTACTTGAGCCTGAGGACTCGGCTAAGGACCCACCTCCTGCTTGAGGCTTTTGTTGAACATTCAGTTTGAATTCTTCTGCTATGCTTTTCTAATTAGAGGCTGGCTAAAGGAAATTCTGGAAAATTTATAAATACTACAAACTTAAAGATAATTCAGTAAAATAGTGATATCAAGAATCACTAGGCTTCATAGGTACAAACAAAAACCAACTACAAGTTATAATGGAAGATGACAACATTTACAATAACAATTTTGATAAAATACCTAGGGTAACAGGAATTATAAAATACCGCTGCAAATAAAGTCTGAAAAGCTAGTGAGACATACAAATGAAGACGTGAACAAACAAAAGGATACTGCATTCACTATGAAATGAGGACTGCATGACTCAATGGATTCATAAAGGTGTCACTTATCTCTAAATTAATTTATAAATTTTATACTTTCTCAATAAAAATACCAGTAATATATTTCTAATTTGAAAAGCAGATTGTAAAAGTCAAACTGAAAATAAACAAGCAAAGATAGCTACAATAATTGTAGAAAAAAATTAGTAATATCTGATATCTACCATCACAGGAAATACCAGATGGATCACAGATTTGAATGTAAAATGTGAAGCCATAAAAGTAATAAAAGAGGGCTGGCCGAGTGGCGCATTCGTGAAGAGCTGGTTTGGGGATGCCAGCAGCCCCGGTTCGGATCCCACATATGAGGGCCAGTGACCCTGCCCTCTATAGCTAAGATGGTGGGCAGATAGCTGCTAAAGGCATCTGAGGGGGCACAGAAAGTGAATCTCGTACTTTAAGAAAAATAAAAACTCAGTTTTACAATTTCCCCTTCTTATCATAGTGTATAATTTGTAGTAGGATCTTTATACTCTTTTTTAATAATTAAAAATATTTGTGGTAAAATAACGAGTATATTTTGCTGTTCTTAGTTAAAAGGGAGATTATGTTTGTGTGTCTTATTGACCCAACTTTCTTTCTTGTTCCAATAATTTTTATCTCCCAGGATATCAAGATTGCCTACAAACAATAACACACACACGAGCACACACCATAGGAGAAAAATGGGAATAAGCTATGAATTGACAATTCACAAAAGAAAATGACAACTAATCATATGATAATCATATCAACCTCAGAGACAAAATTAAAAGGCTTGAATTAAAATGTTCATTTACCTCTGCTGCCTTATACAACTCCACTAAAATAACAGTCAATGGATATCAATAGAAAAGAAAGCACCAGTCAATGTACAATATAAATATTGTATTTGCAAGATAGAAAGTGGACAAAGGCATGGTAATTGATATAAAAGTGTAAAGAGAGTTTAAACCTCACTACCCTCACATAGGATACGTATAACAGAGCACACCAATTCACCAAATAAAACCTATACAAGGCTCAGGAGAGAAGCAACACTTATTTCCAGAGAAGAAAGAGGTAATCAAAAGCATGGAAGTCAATTCAAATTGAGCATAACATGGAGGTAAAACCAAGGTCTCTTCTGCTCCCCTGCCAGCCACGTGCTTATTCTTCCTTGTAGGGAAAGCCAAAAGGTTTTTTCCTGGAAAAATTGAACTATAGAATCTCCAGATTCCCAGAAACTAGTTCGTTGAAAGTGGGGGTGAGGCACTGAAATAAAAATAAGAGGTTAAGTGAAATTTTACCCACTAAATAGTGAAACACCCCCTTTTCATATGTTTCCCACGCCCATCTTATTTCCCAACTCATTGGATTAGAGTGTTACAGCCAGGCATTGATGAGAACATAGGAAGTCATAAACTGAATGGTTCTTCACAAGAGAAATTGAGGAGCCCAGAGATACGCTCAACACAATACTGGCATTTGTGTCCTCTGGCAAAACGCAGAGGCACGACCCCATCGTCCTGAAGTGAAGCCCATGAATGGGCAAGCCTCTCCAAAACACACAGAAGTTTCAGGGAACTTTTTAGAGCCTAGCCCTTCGATTTTACAAGGTATCCAAAGATCAGCAGATGCTTGAGAAAGGATATGTTTTAGAATCAGCTTATCAATATCTGAACAACACTATAAGGGCATCTCTAACAGGTTTATATTTCAAGTATGTTCTTTTTCAAACATCTCATCATGCAGCATGTTCCCATCACTAGACCTCAGGAGCAGTATGTTGCAGGGTCAAATGAAAATGTACAGATGCAACAGGGTCAAGAGCTATTTTTACAGGCCTTTTGCAGAGGGCTTTTAAGTAGCTTATACAATTGTAAGCAACTGGCTGTGTTGCCCTTTACACTTAGAAACCTCATTTCTCAGTTACTCTGAATTCTTAATCTCTGATTGCGTGTACATGTATGAATAACCAGTCATAAACAAGCTGTATGTCCCTAAATTCCTCTTGGTAGGACATATAGTGATATCACACTACGGGGATTTATCATAACAGTATAAAAATGATGTTAATTTAGTGTTGTGGCTGAGACATAATTACCATTAAAACACTACAAACAATAGTAATGTATATCTCCTACTTTCAAATGTATCAATTTGGCAATATTTTTACAAATATACAATGTCTTTTTGATACTATTAGCACAAGCAGGGCCAATTTCATAGGCCTTAAGAAGAGTAAAGATGGAGAATTAGGCTTAGAGTGGCTGCAGACAGTTCAAGATTCTGCTTCCATCACTTTATTTCAATATTTAAAGAAATGGCATCATACAAGTTTCTAGGCAAGGAAGCTTTACAAGTGTCTCAAGAAAATAAAAAAAATTTCCAGAAGAGCTTATGGCCCCAAATTGCTCATCTTATTTTGAAATCTCATATTCCATTATTTAGTACACAAGCAAGTAGTATTTCTTGTAAATGTTTCAGTCTTAACTAATTTGAGATAATGAAAAAAAAAAATTATAATTCTTTATTAACGCATAACATTATATTGGTAATGCAATGTAGTAAAGAATAAAGTTGAAATAAACACCCTCAGTAATCAGGTTTAACCCAAATTACTTACTTAAATCTGAATGATTTTTCCCATTAAATGTGTTCCCAATTCTGAATTAAGATGATATATTTATGAAATGGAAAGTATTCAGTTAAGTCATTGCCTATTGTTTCATGCATCAGATTCCAATACAGCAGGGTTATACCTACACAGTCAAGGAAGATTAAATATCCATTATCTACAATGATCGAATTAATTGGAAAATGTCCAGATCTCCATTTCTCTCCGTATTCTCTACACCCAGTTTTTCTGTTCTCCATCTATCCAATGTGGAGTGTGATAGAGCATCCCAGAAACATATCACAACCTGTCTATTTATATCTAGGAAATTGATTTACATATTAATTTAAAAGTATATTGGGCCAGCTGAGTGGCGCTTTGGTGAAGAGCTGGCTTGGGACACCAGTGGCAATGGTTCAGATCCCACATATGAGGGCCAGTGACACTGCCCTCTACAGCTAAGATGGTGAACAACAGTTCCACATGGAGCTGGGCTGCTGTGAATTCCCGGGATGTCATAGCTGCAGCCTCTGGCACAGTGGGTTGCCATAAGCTACAGTGAGTGGTGGGCAGCCAGCGTGACCGGCTGGCAGCTGGTGTGAGCTGCTAAGAGCCGTTGTGAGCAGCAGTCCAGAGCCAGCAACTGATCTGCCTCACCCGAGAAGAGCACAATGATGATACCAACATGGGCCAGTGAAGCAATGTCTTCCACAATTAGACTGAAGAACAAAAGTACAGCAATTTGTCTGTTCCCCTTCCCCGGTTCCCCAACGTTGTTTCCCTCCCCCAATTCCCCAATAAAAAAATTGTATATTATGATATACAATTTTAAAAAAATTGTATAAAAATGTATATTATGATAAGAAAACTAGACTGAGCTTTGAGTATTATAAAACTTTACTTGCTTTTATCCAGTTAATATATTGGACATTTTGGACAGTCTCTCATTTCAGCAACTCTGGGTAATAAAACACAAATCAATCAGTCACTGCTGAACAATTCTTTAGTGATTTCTTGCTATATATCTCTCACTGAAGAGGGCACTTCGGATTATAAAGGAAAGTTATCAGACATAGCCTCTCTGCCCTAAAAACACTACACTGACATGAAAGTGAACTTTTTATCCCACTCATAGACTTTTCCATGAAGACAAAAGCACCTGAACAAGTGGGTAGAAGAGCTTTGACCTGTAATTTAATCTAAATGCTCTCAGCAATACAATGTGCATCTGTTTAACTCTATTTTTATCCACAGTCCTCAAATCTATATCTTTCCTGAATGTCTTTTGGGTGACTGATATATAATTTCTGTACTGCAAAGCTAACTAATGCAATCACTGAGTTAACTAAACGGAAAGTGACATATATTGTGCTGCGACACTGCTTTATTTACTTTGCAAATATTCCATTCAATTCTCACAATAAATATGTGAATTAAATTTTAATACCCTTATTCTACAAAATACTTGGAAAAGCAGGCCTAAGGACCCTTTGGCTGCTAAGAATTAGCAGAGCTATCATTCAAAGCCAAGTGTCTTAACTCCAAAGTTCATTCTCTTATTCTTTTATGTGGCAAAACTATAAGTTATAAGAAGAGTGATAATGTGGGTTTTTTTTTTTTGCTTTTAATAATGCATTAATAACTAACATTCACTGAGCACTTGCTATGAGCCAGGAAGTCTTCTGAAAACTTTGGGAGAAAATTTTTGGACTCATTTGATCTTCATGATGACCTTGTGGGTACTACAATTACTCTCATATTATGCATCAGGAAACTAACTCATAGGAGCCCAGTAAATTGACCAGGGTCACAGAGTTAGAAAGGAATGTTCCAGGTTTCTATGCAATTTGATTAAGAAACTCAGACTCTGAGCCATTAGACAAGACTGAGATCAGGCATGACAGTACAAAACTATCCCCCTTTTGATCCACTGTTTTCATATTAATATATTTATCTGTTCTCTAACTAGCACTTTATATGAGATATTATGCCATGTGCTGGTTTCACAAAGAGAAAGAGCCAAAACCTCTATGTTCAAAGAGTTTGTGTTCTTTTGAAGGAAAGATAGAAAATGATGATTACAATGCTCTGTTAAAGACATATATAGAATGAGCACATAATCCATAATGAAGGAATAGAGAAATATGAGCTGAGTCTTATATGAAATTAGCATGTTATATGAAATTATATGAAATTATATGAAATTAATATTCATAGCACCTTCTCTTCATAAAAAATATAGTACCTTTTATACTTACAGTATTATATTTGTTCCAAGCTCCTCTGATTTAATAACACTTTAAGAGGAAAAGTTCTTCTGCAATATTACCTTTGCCCAGGTTAACTGACAATTCTCACTAAATTATTAGCCTGTTTTCATAGTCTCCATGAAAAAAATCAATAAAGTTTCCTCTTACTCTACTGAATGATGTGCTATTTGGCATGGGTTGTGTTGGATGAGAGAAAGGTGTTAGTTCATTCTTCTCTAGATGTTGCTCTTGAATTGATAGATTGCGAATTAAGAAATCCAATATATTTGGACAATTCTGTTCAGAAAGTACCTGGCTAAACTGTTCTTTGTGCTTCTGTTGCAGCAATGGAAACATTGCCCTTTATTATGAGCTCTAATCTAGACATCTTTGCATAAGGATGGGTCAGACTATAAAGCTATCTACTCCTATCAATGTACATTAGGACACAATCATCTTAGGCGTCTTAAAATGTCAAGTTTCATCCTCAAGGAAAATGATATAGGGTAGAAAACTAGAACTTTTGTTTTAAAATACAAACTAAACTGGTTAAAATCTTGAGTGAAACTCTTAGCGATTAACTGGGCTTACCCAAGGGCAATAAATGGGACTGGACCAAAACATACCAGGTTGGTCCAATTCATCCAAGGCAGGAAAAATGTGAAAAAGCCCAATTCCTGCCAATCTTACTTGGAGTGAATCATAACTACTGTCCCCTACAGTTGCTTCTGCAGCTACTATGGTCATGCAGCAGCCCTTACAAGGTTTCTCACATACTTGTCATAGTTCCAGGCCACCTTTTGGCATCTCATTGTTACTTTAATGCATACATATATTTCTCCTTCCAAAATTAAACCCAACCCTTCAGCTAATTAATTATTGGGAAATGAAATAATGAGTGAAAAAGCCAACTTGCGACTGGCATGCTGATCAATGAATTTAACCTTCTCCCACCCTGACAAAATGGCTCATGTTTATAGACCTTTGTAATGAGTTTAAAGGGGAAATGGTTCCCATCCCTTTGAGAACTTACCACTTGGCTGGTGGTTGCCCAAACACTAGTACTTCAGGAGAAATAGTCAAACTGTCTTTCAAATCATAAGATTAAAAATGTCTAGGACTTTATTTTTTATGTTTCTTCCCCTTAAAAATTAATTACATGTTAGTATTTCCCTTATTATTTAGTTTACAATCACTTGTTTTCTAGACAAATTGGCTAAAAACTGAGAAAAAAACACAGATGCTACCTAATTCAAGTAGCTCTAATTAGTATGGCCACACACACCAGGTAATCATTTTAAGCATGTTTACTACTTTTTCTTGTCCCTCATTTTAACTGGTAGACACATTAACCTTAGATGGTACTTATCTAGTTTTTCCAAAGAATTTTTCATAAAAGTCTATAACTCTTCAAAATCTACTAATCAATTGAAAAATTTGTTTTCCTGTTAATTTTTAGCAGAATTGGAGAAATGCATTTTACCCTAAGACATAGGGCTATGTTTTTTTATTTCCTTTATAAGAGTTAAGTCAGAGAAGATTTTCTCTCTCTGCTTCAGTGTAAATAGGAAGTTAGAAAGTGAGCTATATGAATAGGCTAATCCTTAACTTGAGTGACATCATCATCATTACATTGACTCTATTATGCACCCACATTAAGGCTTGCACCCTCTAGGTTAGACATGCTTCCAGCTGCCAACTAGGTGAATGACGGTTGAGGTAATATGGATTAAAAACTGATGATGCTTAAATAAATTAATGATCCTCCTGTGATACATGTGGCTTTAAAGAATACTTAGTAACATGTTCCTGAAAAGATATGCTGTGAGCTAGGCAGTTCTAGTCTAAGCAAGAAAGCTTCCGAAGAAAACTGTTTTAAATATTTATTTTATGTATCCCTTAATTTTTCTTATTATTTTATATCTAAAATAAGCATTTCTGATTATGGCAGAAATGCAGTTATAACTGGGGTCGGCCGAGTGGCACGGTGGTTAAGAGCTGGCTTGGGAAGCCAGCGGCCCCGGTTCGGGTCCCACATGTGAGGGCCAGTGACACTGCCCACAAAAAACAAAAAAAATAAAAACAAAAACATTAATAACTGTACAGAAAATAGTCAAGGTTACAACTGCATATAATTCAACCACTCCCAGATTGCACGTGCTAAAAGCCAGAGAAGGAGAAGAAGGGCCATGATTAGGGAAGTGTCTACACACCAGTTAGGCCTGGGAGGAGAACACCAGTACAAGTCGTGCGGAAAGAGGGTAGAGTTAGGTGAGGTCTCACCATGAAGGAATCAGTGCTTTAAGAATTCTGAGAAGACTACCATGTTTCAGTTAAACTTTGTGTCTAAACTCCCTGTGGTTTGGAAAACTCTGTATGTGTTTTTCTGCTCTTTCTGTTTAATTGGATCCTGAGGTTAATCACCACGTCCCCTCCAGTATGGAAAGGAGATGACTTGTGTGGGATTCAAGCCAGAGAAGTTGGCACAGAAAAGGATATTTTTGTACCCACGGCATATTTCTTTGACATGGCTTATAGGGTTTCTCTGTGTGGAGCACTGGGGTGGGTAAACCTCATTTTGCTAGTAGATGACTTAAGGCAATTTAGAAGTGATTTTGCCTTGGCAACATACAAGAGCAAAGAGCTCTGAGTGCTTTTTCAGAAATGCAGCTTGACACTTAACATCATTTCTGGGACTCTGCTACCATCTTTAAGAGATGTCATTTAGGACTTAGCTTCCTCTGACTATTCTTTCTCTTTTATGTAGTCTGAATAAATGATAGACACGAATTCCAAGCTCTGTCTTGAATACGTTCTTTATTGAGGCCATAATGATGCAGATTTTTCTAGTCAATGGATTACTTTGAAATCTGTAGAAATATTTATTGTCTTAATAACACCAGGCACCATAGGATAGAGAAATGATGAAGTTGAGTCATTTTGCCAGCAAAACGTCCATGCCCATCACATAATCAAATGCATCATTTGTGCTCTCTGTCTAATCAGAGGCATCTCTATTCACATGAAAAAAAAAGAAAATGCATGGTTCATTGAGTTTAGTCTTTTTATGAACTCTTCCCCTCTGAAGACAATACTTGGAAGATGCTGTTAGGGAGTTACCAGCTGATAAATGTATGACCCATGAAGCTCCATATTTCTTCCTGACAGTCCATTCGGTAGGATCTAAAGTCTGGGAAGTTTAAAATGTGCTTATCATAGTTATTCCAGTGTCTATAATGATGGCCTGAATATTTGTAGTTTTAAGATAAGGATTTGTCATCCTCTAGGAAGAAACTACATCAATCAGAGGGATACATTATAGAAGCTTCCAGAAGGAAGTCAGGCTCCTGCAGATCCCTGTCCTCAGAAAGCCAGATCATATCCCTTAAGTACTGCTCCACTGACTCTCCTCTGATGTGGAAGACTGGTTGTGCTCGGAACAGGGCGATAATTAAATCCAAATGCTTTCAGCTTCAGCGATTTGTTTACAAATTAAGAGTGCTTTAATGTCTATTATATTAAAATAAGCAAAGCTTACATATATGAATTTTAATATGTTCCTTAAAAAATTCAAAAACACACAACAGACTACATCCTCTGCATTTCAAAGTCAGGCACCGCAGGAGAACTGGGACACTCTGTGTTTGGAAAATATACTTCATTTCCTATCCATCATTTTCTATATCATACTTTAGTTACAAAATTTATTCCATAGAATGAATTTGCCACATTGTTAAAAACAAACTTTTCAAGAACAAAGCCTATCCTTTTCTAAAGAGTAAAAGGGAGAGGATGCCTTATGAATACAAATTCATTTCTGGGCACAATTGCTCTCCCAATGAAAGGAATTTCACGATGTAGGCTTTAGAATTCACCATTTTCGGTCACCTCAGTTGGTTTACATATTAATCCACTTTCCCAGTACCTCCCTTGTGACCTGGCAGGCTTCAGCTATGCACAAAGGCATAAGGACAGTCTGTTGAAAGGTCTGTTCTTTGAAAATGTCACTCCTCACTGTGGAATATGTTTTATTAAGGGTAATGGGAAACGTGCAGGTCCAGTGGTGAATTTGCTTTTCTTTCCTCAGATGAAATTTGAACGCAGACTTAAAAGGGAAATTTGTCATGAAATTATAAGAGCAGAGCCGGTTGGGTGTCAACCTCCACTTCAAACAGAGGACTCCGGCCTAACTTCTCAGGGAGGTTGGCCATCACATCCCAGAGTGGCCACTGTCTGAGGCCAAGAATCATATGGTCAAGCTTAAACATTGCTTCAGAAACAACTAATTAACAGGCAATGGAGGAAAATTTCCAGGTCACCATAATAGGGAGAGTTTTTTTATTCCTTTTCCAAGCAATAATAGTGATGCATCAATAGGACTCATATTGCATGCTTTCATATAGATAATAATAGGCAGGTCCAATCATTTAATCAGAAGCATGACAACTAAGAGAAAGGCTGCAATTGCATCTAAAACATGGGGTTCGCTTCTTCCCCAACATCAGACCTACATAAGGATTTCTTTTACCTCAGTACAAGCCTTCTGTGAGTGGTTTTTGACCCTCAATGACCTTGTATAACTCCCATGTCCTCTACAGAATGAGGAGATTTCCAGGATGGGAAGGAAAAAGGCTTTGTAATCCTCTGTAACTGTGTTGGATTTCAAACTTCCTACTTAGTACTAATAATGCTGGCTTCACGGGTGAGTGACTTTATGAACTCCCGCCTTCTGAAGGCAAAGCGGAGAACAGGGTCCTGTGTTTGAGTTTTAATGCCGTACAGTCGCTATCTTGAAATTCTTCATAAAGTTATATCTGAATTTGTGATTTGTTAAGCAAAGTCTGATGGGACACATACGCCAGTAGCTTAGAGCTTGGGCTCAGGTGCAGTCCTACCTCCCACAATGTCCTGATTTCCTAGGATTATTTCTCAGCTGCCTGCTCCTTCTTTTCCTGGTACCCCATCCCCAGCCAGACTTCCCCTCCTAGTCTTGCTCAGTGACCACTACTGTCTTCTACCCTTGGTGGGCCCTGGGCCGGAGAGGGTCAGGTCAGGCTTGCATGCCCAGAGCAACACGATGCTGGGTGAGGCTCCAGGCACCTGTTAGAGTCTGCATGTATCATTTGAGCATCCACATATCCAAATTAGGGCAACCTTCAACAGCAATTAAAAATACTATGATAGCCTGCCGAGTGGCGCCGTGGTTAAGAGCTGGCTTGGGACGCCAGCGGCCCTGGTTTGGATCCCACATATGAGGGCCAGTGACACTGCCATTTTAAAAAACAAAACAAAACGAAACAAAACAAAAAACACATTTCATTAAAAATACTATGACAACTTGAGACAGAAACTACAAATGAAAAGGAAAAGTTTCTTTTCTACTTTTTGACCAAGGGACCCATATTTTCATCTTGCACTTAGCACCACAAATTATATAGTCTGCACTATCAACATGATTTTGTGAAAATTATGTAACCTGTATAAGCCTCAGCTTCCCTATCTAGAAAATGGGAATGATAATGACACCTATCATATAGAGTTATAATGAGGGTAAAATTTTTTTTTAATTCACATAAAGGGCTTAACATAGAAACTGGTGTACTGGAAAGGGACTAATAAGAGGAATTATTAATTTCAAAACTTATAAAGCAAACAAAAACATGCTTTGACTTTACATAAGTATAATTCACAAACTTATAATTCAGGATATCTCAGAAAATCCAAGGTCTATGTCAAGAATATTTTGGTCCATAATTTCTTATAGGTCAAACGTACCAAATTGAAATGCATGTGTTTTCAATGTTACTGAAGACCTTGTCATTTAAAAAAAACCAAGAGTCTTTCCTTTAAAAAAGAATAATTTATAAAATGCAGAAAATATCAGGAAAAATGACTTATTAAGGAATAATTGCTAGAATGTCACTGTACCATAGCAGGGGGGCAACATGGGGAGGACATTTGATGCAAACTTCTGTGGATTTAGGTGTCTGGCCTCAAAGGCCTGCCCATGCAGCCCTGGTGACTGCGAGGACCCCATCATCCACTCTTACAGGACTCCCAAAGAGAATGTTTCATCCTGTGCTATAACTAACCTCCAAAGATAATTTGCAAGGAAGAAATAGACAGTAAAAGAGAGGATTAAAAAAATAAAAAAATAAAAAGTACTGGCTACATTTTTTTGTGTGTAGAAAAGCAAAATGTCCACTTTGTATAATTTGGGGGTAAGAATTTAAATGTGATATGTCTGAGTATACCCCCTACTAAATCCCAGAAGTCATGTCATACTCTATCCCATCCCAAGATGGATTTCTTATCTAGAGCAAAAGTCCTTCGCTTATCCAGAGAACACATTAAACTCTTCAAAGTCTTTCAAAATGGACCAGACCCTCAGGCATGGCTTTGTCCAGCTGCAGAATCACAACTTTTTGACTCATGGAGCTCTGGTCTTCCCCTGCCTCTTGGCCAGCAGCCCTTGAAAGACACTCAACAAGCAAACTCAACCACCAAACCCACATGAGAAAGAATCCACTCTGCAGGTCACAGTCAATGGCCAAATCCACATGACTCCTTTTTAGACTTATGGTCATGGCTATTGCTAAACTACAATAGTCAGAAGATGGAATCACCTGTTAAATAATGCTCACCGTCCACATGAGACTCAGACAACAAAATTTTATTTACCTACAGTGTAACAAAAGCCAGAAAAATATAACAGGAGTATGCCATAAAACATATCTGAAATTAAGAAGAATAAGCCCAATATTCAGAAATCATTGTCCCCAAAATTAAATTAATATCCTGTTGGAAGCAATATCTTCCATCTTGGTGTTTTCAGACATAGAGTTTTTATCACTGTTATATTTCTGTGTTCTGCCTACTAACTTGTAAACATGTATCTGTCCTTGAGACTTTTAAGCTCTTGAAAGATAAGTATTTCAAATTGCTCATTGAACCTCCCATATCAGCTTCTACTTTGATAACTTGATATATGCATAATATGTATAATATAGACCAGGGGTCGGCAAACTGCGGCTCGTGAGCCACATGCAGCTTCTTGGGTACATACATGTGGCTCTGAAGTAAAATTGAAAATTAAAATAAAACTATCATAGTTTCATTTATAAAATTTTTAAAGGAGATTATTCACATAATGGTGATTTCATTTGTTTTATAGCTCTTGAATAATATTTAAATTGTTGTGAGGCACAGGATTGGCTCTTCCGCTCAAAAGTTTGCTGACCCCTGGTCTAGATGAATGCTTATGTACTTGAACTGTTATTCTCTAAGCAAAAAAGTTTTCATTGTTAACCATGTTAAAAATAAAACAGCCCCTACCTTAAGTTATTGATTAATATTAATTCTAACTAAGCTTTTCACAGTTTAATGTTACCCACGCTTTGACATCCATTCACCCATTTCCCTGAATTTGATTGACTTCTTAGGAGAGGCCATGTGGTAATAAAACGCTGGATCTCAAAGTAAGGTCCCCAGATGAGCAACATCAGCACCACTCAGCTATGACAAGTTAGAAATAGAAATCTTTAGGTTCCAGCCCAGACCTACTGAAACACCAGCTCTGCAGTGAGGTTCAGAAATCTGTGTCTGAAGAAGCTCTCCATGTGATCCTCATGCACACTAAAGTGTGAGGATAACTAGTGTAGAGGAAGAAAAACAAATTACTATGAGAAGACCTGAGTTCTAGTCCCAGTCCATACTTTGTGTTTGGAATTTGTGCAAATTATTTGACCTTTTTAAGGATTCATTTTCTTCTCTGAAAAATTAAGGCTAATAATTCCTATTTCATTGGTGTTCTGTAAAGATTATGTAAGATAATATTAGCTAGGAGTCTGACACACACCAGTATAGTTCATTCTGAAAGGTCTAGCTTTCCTTCACAAGTACCTAATCTTCCTTACTCATATCTTGTGAGACTTTTCAGCATCTAATAAATAATTCCAAGTTAGGGTTCAGAAACAACAGTTATTACAGTTACAGTTTTCTTACTTGGAAATAGTGCTCCAGATACAATTAACTGTGCAACTAAAGAAGCTGTTAAAACCTGTTAAGTGCTAACTAAGCAAAGAACTCCTTTGCACAGCACATCAGTGAATAGCCCTGTTAGATTAAGTAGAGGGCACAAATTAGGCACTTCACGTGGATAATCCATTCCTAGAGAAATCCAGACAGGGATAAGTGATTAAAAAAACAGAATGCTCTAGGTGATGAATACCTGGGTTTTGTCAGCAAGACCAGCAGGAAAAACTACACTGAATGCTGTCCTAATTGGCTCCTCTGTTAGAAAGCAAATCTCTCGTGTGCTATATGACTGACAGGGAAAAGGGAAAAAACAAATAATAATAATTGTTTTGGAAAAGGCTGCTTCCTTGGCAGGCTTACCAGGCTATTATACTGTTACCTACGTGAACTTTCCCCAAGGCATTAATTACCAGAAATGACCACCTGGAGATTGGGCGGGCCCCCTTTGTTCAGGGGCTCAGGTTGCACAGCTCTGTGATGAAAACCCTCACCATCTGTGATAACCATCAGCCGCCAGCAGCAGCAGGTAATGAGATCAAATCATTCCCCTTGCACTTTAACCTGTCTGGGTGAGACAAAGGCTCAGCAAAGAGAATGTGTCATTGAATTTAATTTGGACTTCTGGAGTTTAGACTTCTGTTTTCATCAATAAAATAAATGTTTAAATCTAAAGCTATTTGCAGGAGCAGAAGCAATGAAACATTGACTTCTTAGCTTCTATTGTAGATAATCCTAGGTAGGTTCTTGCCAGTGCCTGCATTCCTAGTAAAAGAAAGATTAAAATGCTGTGTTGCCTATTGCCCATTTAAAAGATATATTCCAGTCTGTGTGTCCAGTGATCTTATATGCATAAGCTTAACTTTTTGGATGTTTATATTTTTCTTTGAGTTTGTGAATAATATTGCAATTATGTTGAGCCTGAATTATAGGTTTGCATTTGCTAAGCACAAGATATTGTGTGCACTAAATGACTTTTTAAAGAGCTTCCTAATGAGCAGCAGTGTTCAATATATTGGGAGCCGTGGGCACCACATGTATCAAAGTGCTAGCTATTAAAATAGTTTTGTTTAATTAAAAGGAATTAAATTATCTTTAAAGGAGCCATTTCACTTTATCAAATAAACACCTTACAATGATATGGGGAGGAGCCAAGCTCATTATAGGTGGTAAAGTGACTGGAGAGATCAATTAAAGTTTCCAGTTTTCTTCCTCCTATTACCTCCATTAGCTGATTCATTTGCTTCTAAGTTGACAGCAATATAGATGTCTCATCTACATGTTGACCCTGACTTTTGTTCAAGGTCCTAATTTGCCTTTGGTGTTTTTGACTTTAAACACATCCCAGGTCACTACATTCCTTACATATTGACATAGCATATCAAAGACTCTAAGTATTTTAAACATGAGGTATTTGTACTATGTATTTTAACAGCTCTGCAAAATTATATTACACATACGCCAAGGGAAAGACCAAAGAGAAAAAGCCTATATAAAAAAAGAACCATGGGCCGGCCGAGTGGCGCGGTGGTTAAGCGCTGGCTTGGGAGGCCGGCAGCACTGGTTTGAGTCCCACATATGAGGGTCAGTGACACTACCGTCAAAAAAAAAAAAAAAAAAAGCAATATTGGAGGCAAGTAAAAAATTGACACACTATACAATCTACTGTTTCATAACTCCATGAAACTTTCCTTTAAAAAGTAATGAATTTGCCATCACAATATTTATTAAATATAAGTGATAAATTACTTTAGGTCTTGTTAGACTACTCAGTTGACTGCTGGTACATGTACTATATGGTTATAGGAAAAATGGCCATACACAATTACAAAGCATCTAAATTAAGCCTCATTATTTTGTGGGTTAATGTACTGACGTAGAAAAAAATGTCATGACTTTTCCAACAACCCAATATTTCTATATTACCACCTATATACCGAGCTGGATAAAAATGGGCATGAAATCAGAGAGGTGCTGTGAGTACAACATCCCTAACTAAAATATTGTTGAACAATGAGAGAAGGTGATGAAATTTAATAGCTATTATCTTTAAAAAATTTTGACTTGAGGAGGGAGGGGCAAGATGGCGGCTATGAGGAGGGCTCCATGAAATCTCCCCTGGAAATATCCACAATTTGAACTTCTAATACGCTTCAAAGAGACATCTACTCATCACACAGAGCAACTAAGAGTTCCACACAAGGATTGCTGGAAGGTGGGCAGGCCGGGCGAATAGGGGAAGAAGGCGGCAAGACGGGTGAGGTGCAGCCCGCACCCGCGGCTGCTGAGTCCCGGTGAGTGTTGCCCCGGCTCGCTCCCTGCGGCCCGCGGCCCACCTAGAGTTCAGCAAGAGCGCGTTGGTTTGCAGTCTGAGGCAGAAGCCTCAGGCCGGGCAAGTGCGAGAGGAGAGAGAGGAGACGACTGTGCAGAGGGACGAGCTGCACCCGCGGCTCGCCGGGTCCCCAGGAAGCAGGGTGCAGAGCCCGGCAGCGACAGGGCAAGATCAGTCCCTGCACCCTCCCGGTTCAGGGATCAGTCTCTGTGCCCACCGGGTCCCGCGGAGCGCAGAAGCCTGACAACCGGAAGCAGGGGAAAACAGAGGACTCGACCGCAGAGAAGCAGCATGCGCTGGGCGGAGACACAGGTCCCCGAGAGACGGAGTGGGGATTTAAGCCGCGTGGAAAGGTGCGCGCAGTCCCCTAAACCCAGGCGGCAGTCCCTCCAGGAGCGCAGCAGGAGAACGGCGCGGGCGCGTGCCGGCTCCGAGGCAGAAGCCTGAAACCCGGGAGCAGGGGAAAAAGAAGACTCGCTGGGACAAGCAGGGCACCGGGTGGAGACGCAGGTCCCAGAGAGACGGAGCGGGGATCTTGGCCACACGGTAGGGTGTGCGCAATTCCCTAAATCCCGGCAGACCCTTTGGGAGAGCAGCAGGAACTCCGCTGGAGCATAAGAGGCAAAGGCCTTAGCTTAAAACAGTGTTGGAACTGTGGCTTTGTTTATTTTTAGGTTTTTTATTTTTTTTCCCTTTTCCTACTCTTGAACAGAAAGCAAAAAAAAAAAAACAATAACTCACCCACTCCCACAAACTTTGGCCCCCGTCAAGACAGTCTTAAACTGACTCCTGAAGGGAGCAATAGGGGCAGACTAGGAAGATATCCTTACCTGGGTTATCTTAGGGGGTTGACAATTTCCACCCAGTAAAGGCAGCAGAGTGAGACTACCTACCCCGCCCCCACCTTTAGGCAAGGCTTGGGAGGCAGGGCAGGTTCACCCGCTGAGGCACTAATTAACAGATTCTTAGCAGCAGGCTTTTGGTAGTGAGGAATTCTTTAATTCTCCACGGCTGTCAACCCAAAGGGTGCCCAAAGACACTCATTGAGCCTTTGGGGGTGCAGCCTGCCTTGGGACAGGCAAAAGCAAAAAGGCAGTGACTTTGTAAAAACCACCAATCACACATCACAACCACACTCAAGTACAGCAAACCTGCAGGGCCAGGATCACGCTAGGCATCAGGTGGCCTACTGTTCCCACAAGACGCACAGGAATTTTTGTACAGCAGACAAACTGAAGAGAGCTTGGTGGACTTTAACCTAGACCGGCACGGGTATTTTTGGTTTGTTTGGTTTTATTCTGTTTTGTTTTCCCTTTATTGGCTGCTTATCTTGGTTGTTTCTGGTTTTTATTTCTATTTCATTCTAATCATATTGTAGTTTTTAATACAGGCATATATATATAGGTGTATATAGGTGAATATATGTCCATATATATGGGTGTGTAGACAAATATATATATATATTTTTCCTTTTTTCTTTTTCTTTTTCTTTCTTTTCTTTTTCTTTTTTCCCCACCCTCACTTTCTCTCTTATTTTATTCATTCTTCTCACTGCTATACTTTTCCTCTTTTCCTTTTTCTGCAAATTTTATTTTTTTAATTTTTCTTTTTTTATTATTATTTTAGTTTATTTTTTATTTTTTATTTTTTAGGTATAGCTAATCGGTTTCTCATGTTTATTCTATTTTTTATTTTAGGATATTGTATTTTATTTTGTTTCCTCTTCTGTTATTATTGAGTATGTGGTTTTTGTTTTGTTTCTGTTTGTTTTCTTCATTAGTATGATTGATATTTCTGTACAAGTTGACTGTAGTTTGATGGTTGGTTTTTTTTACTTGTGCGAGCATTTGGTTTCCTTTGGTGGCTGCAGAGGTTGTTCTTGTTGATCTCTTATGCTCTAAAATCACTCTGCAGCAGTGGGTCCAAACAAACAGACACAAGAATCATCATACCCGGAGGCCAACTTTAGATAAAACCAGAGCATTTCTGGGTTTGACATACAAGAGTCACACCCAAAAAGAAGTTGCTACAGGTACTAAGACCCATAGGGTCCAAGTTTCATCAGAGGGGTCAATCCTCTCACAGCAGCTTATAAACTGCAGAAGCTGCTGATTCTCACAGCTAATCAATCTGGGAGTCAATCCCACCTACTGACAAACCAAAAGTAATCAAAACTAAAACTTCAACAAGTGAGGACGCACGACACAAGGAACACCTCAGATACAAGCACAGGAGAATAGGGAGACTGAGTAATTCAAATATAAAGGACACACACCATATAAGTTTACCCAGAAAACACTGAGAAATCTGGGGGATCTATCTGTTATATTGAAGCAAACACAAAGAGTAAGCCAGAATGGGGAGACAAAGAAACAAAACCCAAATAAAAGAACAGAAGAAACTTCCTGAATCAGTGGAAATAGAGGAAATAGAGGTAACCAACCTATCGGAGACAGAGTTCAGAACACTGATTATTAGAATGTTCAAGGAAATTAATGAAAATATAAAGAAGGATAGAGAAATCATGAAAAGCAACCAGCTAGAACTTAAGAACACAATTACTGAATTAAATAACAAACTTGATGGAATCACTAGCAGATTGGATGAAGCAGAAAATCGAATCAGTGACTTAGAAGACAAAATAGCAGAGATCAGCCATGCGGAACAACAAAAAGAAAAAAAGAATGAAAAACATGGAAAATAGTTTAAGAGAGCTGGGGGACAAAATCAGAGGCAATAACCTACGAGTCATTGGAGTACCAGAAGGAGAAGAGAGGGACGAAGGGATTGAGAACATATTTGAAGTAATAATGTCTGAAAACTTCCCTAACCTGGCAAAGGACATTGAAATACAAGCCCAGGAAATGCAGAGAGTTCCAACCAGGATGATTCCAAACAGGCCCACTCCAAGACACATTATAGTGAAAATGACAAGGGTTAAGGACAAAGACAGAATCCTTAAAGCAGCAAGGGAAAGGCAGCAAGTTACTTACAAGGATACCTCCATAAGATTATCAGCTGACTTTTCTACAGAAACTTTGCAGGCCAGAAAGGAGTGGCAGGAGGTTTTCAAAGTGATGAAAAATAAAGGCCTACAACCGAGATTGCTGTATCCAGCAAGGTTATCATTTAAAATCGAAGGCGAGATAAGGAGCTTTGCAGAAAAGAATAAGTTAAGGGAATTCATTACCACCAAGCCAGCTTTGCAGGAAATGCTAAAAGGGCTTCTTTAAGTAGAAGAGAAAAACAACCTATGAAAGACTACGAACACAAATAACAAAATGGCAATAAATACACACCTATCAATAATCACATTAAATGTAAATGGATTAAATGCTCCAATAAAAAGACATAGGGTGGCTGAATGGATAAGAAAGCAAGACCCCAGCATATGCTGTATACAAGAGACTCACCTCAGATCCAAAGACTCATACAGGCTGAAAGTAAAGGGATGGAGTAAAATATTTCATGCAAATGGTACTGAGAAAAAAGCTGGAGTAGCGATACTTATATCAGATAAAATGGACTTTAAATTGAAGAATATAACAAAGGACAAAGAAGGACACTTCATAGTAATGAAGGGATCGATCCAACAAGAGGACATAACTCTAGTAAACATCTATGCACCTAACATAGGAGCCCCTAAATATATAAAACAGATATTGTCAGACATAAAGACAGAGATCAACAGTAACACTATCATAGTAGGGGACTTCAACACCCCGCTGTCACTAATGGACAGATCCTCCAGACAGAAAATCAATGTGGAAACAGCGACCTTAAATGACACATTAGACCAGCTGGATTTAACAGACATTTTCAGAGCATTTCATCCCAAAGCTACAGAATATACGTTCTTTTCAAGTGCACATGGAACATTTTCTAATATAGACCACATGTTAGGTCACAAAACAAGTCTCAATAAATTTAAGAAGATTGAAATCATTTCAACTGTATTCTCTGACCACAATGCTATGAAACTAGAAATCAATTATAAGAAGAAATCCGGGAAGCTGACAAATAAATGGAGGCTAAACAATATGCTATTAAATAGTGAGTGGGTCACAAATGAGATCAAGGAGGAAATCAAAAGATACCTGGAGACAAACGATAATGAAAACACCACAACCCAAAATCTCTGGGATGCTGCGAAAGCAGTCCTAAGAGGGAAGTTTATAGCAGTACAGGCCTACCTAAAGAAGGAATAAAAATCTCAAATCAACAGGTTATCCTTACACCTAAGGGAACTGGAAAAAGAACAGCAAAAGAGGCCCAAGGGGAGTACAAGAAAGGAGATAATAAAGACCAGAGCAGAAATAAACAATATAGAGAACAGAAAAACAATTCAAAAGATCAATGAAACCAAGAGCTGGTTTCTTGAGAAGATAAACAAAATTGACAAACCTCTAGCCAGGCTCATCAAAAAAAAAAAAGAGAGAGGACTCAAATTAGCAAAATCAGGAATGAAAGAGGGGAAATGACTACAGACATCACAGAAATACAAAAAATTCTAAGAAATTACAATGAGCAACTATATGCCAACAAATTTGACAATCTGGAAGAAATGGATAATGTTCTAGAAGCATACAACCTTCCAAAGCTAACGCAAGAAGAAACAGAAAATCTAAATACCCTGATTACTACCAAGGAAATTGAATCAGTAATTGACAAGCTCCCAAAAAACAAAAGCCCTGGATCAGACGGCTTCACAAGTGAATTTTATCAAACATTCAAAAAAGAACTATCACCTATTCTTCTCAAACTATTCCAAAAAATCCAGAAGGAGGGAAGGCTCCCAAACTCTTTTTATGAAGCCTCTATCACCCTGATTCCAAAACCAGATAAAGACATCACAAAAAAGGAAAACTACAGGCCAATCTCCCTGATGAATATAGATGCAAAAATTCTCAATAAAATATTAGCAAACAGAATTCAGCAATATATTAAGAAGATCATACATCATGATCAAGTGGGATTCATCCCTAGTGCTCAAGGCTGGTTCAACATCCGTAAATCAATTAATGTGATACACCACATCAACAAAATGAAGGATAAAGATCACATGGTCATTTCAATAGATGCAGAAAAAGCATTTGACAAAATCCAACAGCCATTTATGTTAAAAACCCTTAGCAAAGTGGGAATACAGGGATCATATCTCAACATAATAAAAGCCATATATGATAAACCTACAGCTAACATCATACTCAATGGGGAAAAGCTAAAACCATTCCTCTTAAGATCAGGAACAAGACAAGGCTGTCCACTTTCTCCTCTTTTATTCAACATAGTGCTGGAAGTTCTAGCCGCAGCAATCAGACAACAAAAAGAAATAAAAGGCATCCAAATTGGCAAGGAAGAAGTAAAATTGTCATTATATGCAGATGACATGATACTGTATATAGAGAACCCCAAAGACTCCATCAAAAAACTATTGGAACTGATAGACGAATTCAGTAAAGTAGCAGGATATAAAATCAATGTTCAGAAATCAGTGGCATTTGCATATACCAATAATAAACTAATGGAAAGAGAAATTAAGAAAACTGTCCCATTTACGATTGCGTCAAGAACTATAAAATACCTAGGAATAAATTTAACCAAAGAAGTGAAAGATCTGTACTCAGAAAATTATAAGACACTGAAGAAAGAAATCATAGAAGATACAAATAAATGGAAACACCTACCATGCTCATGGATAGGAAGAATTAATATAGTTAAAATGTCCATACTGCCTAAAGCAATATATAGATTCAATGCAATTCCTATCAAACTACCAAGGGCATTTTTCACAGAAATAGAAAATATAATCCTAAAGTTTATATGGAATCATAAAAGACCCAGAATAGCCTCGGCAATTCTGAGAAATAAAAACAAAGTCGGGGGGATCACGCTACCAGACATCAAAACCTACTACAAAGCCACAGTAATCAAGACAGTTTGGTATTGGCATAAAAACAGGCACATCGATCAGTGGAACAGAACAGAGAGCCCAGAAATAAATCCAAGCATTTACGGACAGTTAATCTATGACAAGGGAAGCAAGAATTTACACTGGAGTAAAGATAGTCTATTCAATAAATGGTGCTGGGAAAATTGGACTGACACATGCAAAAAATGAAACTGGATCATCTCCTTATGCCTTATACAAGAACAAATTCAAAATGGATTAATGACTTAAATGTAAGACCTGAAACCATAAAACTCCTAAAAGAAAATATAGGGAGTACATTTGCAGACATTACCCAGAGCAATATTTTTACTGATGCATCCCTACGGGCAAGGGAAGTAAAAGAAAAAATGAACATATGGGATTATATCAGACTTAAAAGTTTTTTCACAACAAAGGAAACCATTAATAAAACAAAAAGGAAGCCTACTGAATGGGAGAATATATTTGCCAACGATATATCTGATAAGGGGTTAATATCCAAAATTTATAAAACACTCATGAAACTCAACACCAAAAAAACAAACAACCCAATTAAAAAATGGGCAGAAGATATGAAGAGACATTTCTCTAAAGAGGACATACAGATGGCCAACAGGCATATGAAAAAAAGTTTAACCTCACTGGTCATTAGGGAAATGCAAATAAAAACCACCATGAGATACCACCTCACTCCAGTCAGAATGGCTATCATCAACAAATCAACAAACAACAAGTGCTGGCGGGGCTGTGGGGAAAAGGGGACCCTGCTGCACTGTTGGTGGGACTGCAGATTGGTGCAGCCACTATGGAAGTCAGTATGGAGGTATCTCAAAGAACTGGAAATAGAGCTTCCATTTGACCCAGCAATTCCACTCCTAGGTATTTATCCTGAAAAAACCAAGACACTTATTCAAAAAAAGTTATGCAACCCTATGTTCATAGCAGCACAATTTACAATAGCTAAGACTTGGAAACAACCAAAATACCCGTCAGTAGATGACTGGATTAAGAAACTGTGGTATATTTATACAATGGAGTATTACTCCGCTATAAGGAAGAATGAAATCGTGCCATTTGCAATGATATGGATGGACCTAGAGACTATAATGTTGAGTGAAATAAGTCAGTCAGGGAAGGACAAATACCATATGATCTCACTCATATGTGGAATCCGAAAAACTGTATGAATGAGCAAAGTAAACAGAAACTGTCTCATAGATATAGAGGAAAAATCAGGGTTGCTAATTTGGAGAGGAATGGGGATGAGGGAGAAGGGGAAGGGATTAGACAGCAAAAATAGGCAACTACAATACTGCTACTGGGATAGGAAAAACAGTTTGGGGAATATAATTAATAATGTTGTAAATATTCTGTGGAATGTCAGATGATCATAGGTCTTGTTAGGGAGACCATTTCATGGATGGAGTAGAGGTTTGATCACTGCACTGTATTACTAAAGTGGAGGTGGTATACCTACTGTAATTGAATATATATAGATAGTCACGGGATGTGGATTGTACTGTGGAAGAGAGTCAGAGGAAGAGTAATAGATATATATGATATGGGGGGGGAGTGGGGTGGTGTATTGGGGGTGGGGGGTTGTCACTTTGAGGGGTAAAATGTATAACTATTGCACTGTGTTGTACACCTGAAACTAATTAAAAATAAAATAAAATAAAATAAAAAAATATTTTAAAAAAATAAAGAAAAAAAAAATTTTTTAAATTAAAAACAAATAATACCTATTATCTTTATAATTGAAAGTATTTTTTTAAGATCAACAGAGTGTTATCTAAGTGCTCCGCAACTAACCAACTTACGATGGGCATTGGGTAAATCCCAAATAATAATTAATTTTTAATAATTCTTCAAATTATTTTTTTCTGTTTTTTAAAAAATGTGTATATTTATTATTAAAACTTGGAAGTAAAACATACACAATAAGAAGAACTCATAATTCTACCACTTAAGAATAGTTTCTAACATGTTTGATACTTAGCTAATTCTTTCATATCATTTTCATACTTTTAAAATAATAGACATCATACTTTCTCTGGGGAACTTTCTCTGTCTCCTTCATCCTGACTATGCCAGCTTCCTCTCCCGGGATAACTATGTCCCCTCACTTACTTACTCCGTCTTACTCTAAGCATCTATTTAAAGGTATGCCCATCCCTCTCTGCTAAGAATTCTAAATGAGAGATCTCCTTCTAATTCCTCTTTGTAGCTAGCACCAAGTATACTACATCGACAAACATTAAATCCAGGATTATAAAAAGAACAAATGTATAGATGAGTTCAACTCTATTTCCAACTTTCTTCACTTAACACTATATCAATATATAATATTATATATTAAGAATCTTCTCATGTTATTAAATTCCTTCAGAAATTCCTTTTTTGGGGGACAGGGCAGGGGGTTAATAATAATTCATCACATGGCTATTCTAGCATTTCCTTAAATTTTTGTTATATTATTAGATAATCATCCCTTCTTTATTTGCTTTTATAAAAAGCACAATATTCCTGCAAAAAAAGTCAGTATAGCAGAGAAATTGAAAGTATGAATCTTAGCATTAAAAAATATAGGGTATGTTAGATGATACTTTTGAATTAATGTTAAATATCCTAACTGCAATAATGACATATGCTTAAGCAGAAGAATGTTCTTATTCTTTGTGATACATGCTGAAATATTTTGTGATATCTATGTAAATATAGATAGATATAGATAGATAGACAGATATATCCATATATATCTATCCATATGGCAAAAATCTAACAAGTGGTAAATCTGATTGAATAGGTGAATGGTTCATTGTACTCAGATATCACCTTTTCTATAGACTTAAAAGTTTCAAAATGGGAAGAAAACTGTGAACTCTGAATTCCACACACCTAGGTTTTAATCCTGCTTTCACCACTTATTAGTTGTGTAGTCATTAGTTAATTAACCTCACTGAGCCTCTTTTCTTACCAAGAAGATAGAAGTAATAACAGTAAATATCTTACAGAATTGTTTAGAGAATGATTATATGGGTTAACACATTTAATACATCTATCACAGTTCCTATTGCATAAATGCTTTATAATGGTCAGCTATTATGAATATCATTATACATAAAATTTGTCTACATTTTGCATTATTTAGACTATTATAATATTTTCTTAGGTTAGAATCCTAAAAGTGCAATTACTGAATCAATTTGGGGGCTTTGGGGGCTTCTGATTGATATTAACAAACTGCTTTCCAAATAGATTTGATTAGATTACATTCCAGCTGTAGTCTTTCCAGCATTGGGAATTTTCATTTTATGTTTAAATTAAGGATAGTAAATGAGTAGATTGCATTAATTAATTGATTGCTATTTCAATATATCTTAATTATGATCAATGTCAATATATATTTTTAGATCTTACTGCCGTACCTAAATCTGAAAAACAATATTGACATTCACTGAACTTGCTAAAAAATAAGACAGTAGGATGAGAATTGTTGTCAGTTCTTAAAGACCTGAACATAACAGATTCTGAGTATTGTGGACTGGACATATTTTTTTTCTTGCTTTCCCTCTGTAATTATTCTGATTTGAAACAAATATTATTTATTATAGTCACTAGTAAAATATAAAGGATTATACTTTTCTTAAAACAATTTTTTTTTTAAAGTTTAGTAAATGAGGCAGCTTTGGAAGAGTGACTGCTGTGAGCATTGGGGAGATGGTGGAGTTGCTACTTCTTAACATTCCCACTGATTTTAATTAAACCATAAACCTAGAGAAATTCTGTTTCTCGGGCTGTTTGCAAATTATGATATCTCACGAAGACCTAGCTTATGCTAATCACAAATGCTTATTACTCTCCACACATTTCACATACTTGCCATGCACAGAGCAAGTTTAATCACTCAGAGAATAGTCCTCAAGTGTAGGAGGCACTGAGAAATGAACACTGGATTTAAAGACAAAAGAAGACTTTAGAAAAATATGTAATCAAAATATTTCAGACAGAGCATTACATTTTTATAGCATGACACATTATTTCATCTCAAAGTGCTAGAACATAAAGAAAAGATTCCTATTTTGAAGGCAAATGAACTCTGAAAAACCACCTAAAGTTTGGGCTTGTCTACAAGATTCCCATCTCAGTTCAGATTCCATTGGTTTATAAAAAATAATCGATAATTTTGTCTACAAAGGCAGAATGCCGGAATAAAATCAAGCAATAAATTAAAGTCCTTAATTTTAATTATCTTTTATCAATATCAGAGACAATTCAGGAAAGCTCCTGTTGAGCTACCCTGACAGGTTCAAGTGCAGTGAATCCTAATGTACTATATATAAACCCTCATTGGGAGCATAACTTCAACTCCCAGTTCAATAAAGAAATTCTCTTCAGATGAACAATGTCCTCTGTATTTTTGACACAATGCCCTACACCAACCAATATCATGGCTTTTCTAAATTGAGACTGCAGGCATCCCCATGTTTCCCATTGCAGCTTTCAGTTCAATATATCAAAAATTATTACCTCCACAAGTCATATAGGTTTACTTGGGATCATCAAAGTCTGTTTTCTCATTCTTTCATTAATGTTTTGAGTGCATCAGATCTTTCTGTCATTTTTCTTCAGGTATGTTCCAAGTATTTCACATATGCATGTGTGCAAGCACGGAGGTTAGCTATACCCTTAACTTCCAGCCAATAGTTTTCTCCTTCCAAGATTATATCTGGGTCTTCTAAAATGAGAATTTTCAAACAAAAATAAGATCCAGAGAAAATGTGTATCAATTCTAGGGTTCAAAAATGGCCCTGTGTGCTAGCTTCAGCAGCATATATACTAAAACTGGAATGATACAGAGAAGATCAGCATGGCCCTTGCTCAAGGATGACCCGCAAATTCATGAAGTGTTCCAAATTTTTATGATATCAGAGACAGGGAAGTGGATTGGGGAAGCGGGGTTATCACTTTGTGAAAGGTGAAAAGTATAACTATTGCATTGTTTTGTACACCTGAAGCAATTTTTTTTTTTAATTTAAAATTGGGGGACAAAATGACCCTGTAAGCCCAAGGCCATTTTAAGATCCTTACGGAATCTAAGGTTTGTACATTCGGAGGCATGACTCAAAGTTGAACAAATTCATTAAAATATATCCACATGCTATGGTAAATATGATTTTTGCTGTAAAAATATTTGAAAGATTTTTATAATTTTGCTTTTGAAATTACTTGGCCATGAGTATCTTTCTTAAGCTTGGCTATAATTTTTATGGTAATCAATGTGGATGACACTTGGAAATTTTTGTGGAGTGAAAAATATCTAATCTGCTAGTAATTGTGAAATATAATGCCATAAGCCGTGAATTTAAAAATTGATAATTTTTCAGTACATAAAATTAAGATCACACTCACACTCATCCACCAATATATACAAAGTACATTAAGCAACTCTTATGCACCAGTTCTGACTCTCAGCCTCAAGTGCCTCTTTTTCTAGCGATGGCTGGTCAGGGGTGAAAGCAATGTTTTCATGAAGGAGGTGGAGGTTGAATTTGACAGTATTGTACTTCTCTCCACACCAATCATCTCTTTCATCCTGCCTTGAGGCTTCGCCAAGAGACCCTGACCAACCCCCATCATGCGCAACCTGAAAATTTGGGGGACTTAGAGTTTTGGGTAAAATTTTCATCAATTGAAGGTAGAGGCTGTTAGATAAATTCCCCCTTTTTTCCTTTCTCCTTTTTTGGGGAACCCAGGCTACAATGTTATCAACATATAAAATTTTTGGAAGATGTACTTAAGAAACAGCACTGGCTAACTTTGAGAAAACAAAGGCGATATAGCTTCACTTTTTCATATCCTTCTGTGTCATTTGGAAAAAAAAAATAACATTGTTTATAGTATACTTAGACTAAAAATAATTTAACAAATACTTTTAAAAGATGAATGATTTTTATGAAGGCAGGGTAAACCAAAAGAATTCTAGAGAGGTTAGGCTGTCCAGATCACGGCACCTCTGATGGACATTTCTAGCAAATCATTTGGAAAGCCCTATTCAAAGACATTAGATGTGAAACCCTGGAATTATAAAAATTTAACAATGGATAAAATTGGTGCAGTTTGGACATTGTTGCTTTGTGATGAAATCTGACAAATCCTTCTTTTTACGTTAAACACACATTTCACTTTAAATGTACACCCTAGGAGTAAAACACCACAACCCTGGGATTCAGCAAGTAAGAAAGATCAAATTGGTATTGATGTCCAAGACATGCAGTCTTTATATCCTGTTCTCACTCAAAAATAAACTGCAGCCATAGACTCTGTAACGTAACCTATATTAAGACTGAGTGCACCAGTACAAATAAATAAGCAGCGACTAAAATAAAGTGCATCAACCCAAAATTTGGATCAATTTGATAAGGTAGGCTGAAGAAGTTTTAGTTGAATGGATTAAAAGATATATAACTGAGCCTTTTTATGGGAATTAGAAATATTTAGAAATAGACAAAGGACTAAGAACTGAACCAAAGTTAATTATAGTCATTTTCTGCATCTTTCAGCTTAAGATATTAAACCATTCTATATTTGGTATAAGGTGGGAGGGAAGTGGTAATTACACATTATTTATTTATTTATTTTCTTCTGTTGGCCTCTCACTTCAGCAAATTCAAAATTAAAAATTCCAGTATCCTTAAACGTGTCAGAGATGCAGAGATATTACCATCTGTTCAAATGCCATTAAAGGGAAAGTTTCTATAACTTCAAAATTAACCCATAAGCCAGTATTTCCTATAATCCCTTTAGGGAAGACAAAGAAGTAACATTTCTCAGCATACACATTGAGAAACACTGTTAAAGTCAACTACTGGCTTTGGGACACGATGACCTACAATGGCCTGTTCAGTTCTCTCTACCTTCAGAAGCAGAGAGCCTAGGTACTCCATAAGTATTTGTGTATTTATTACATGACTGACTGACTCTAAATCAGTGGATGAATGAAAATGCAAACAAATGGGTGGCTGAGTGAATTAGTGCCATTGAGTAATTGAAAAATTGAATAAATGAAAGGATAAACAAATGAATACATGCACAAAGTAGTGAGTTAATGAATTAATGGGTGAATTAATAATTGGAAAACATAAAAAATGACTACAATTACATAAACTGAAAGAAAAGTGCCACTTTTTCCTCCTTTATTCCAATGGCCTGCCATCCTGCTGACACATTGGAATAACCTGTGGAGCTTTAAAGAAAAATATCAGTTGCCCCAGCTATGAAACCTGATTTCATTGATCCAGAGTGAGACCCAAGTATGGGTATTTTTTTAAAGATCCATTGGGAAGCCTATTATATGGCCAGGGTTTAAAATAAGAGCCCTCTCTTTTGATCACAGAATTCTTTTTCAGTTCTCTATCTTTCATACTTTATCTCTTCCTCAAAAGTCCCTGTATTTTCACCTCCAAGTACTATCATAAGTTCCATTCTCTCCCCTTCTGCCTCATTCTTGAGGCTTTGGTTGAGAAATGGGGGCCATGAAAGCTAATGTATTTTTAAAAATTAGTTAAGCTTTTGTGCTCTTTACTTCAGGTGAATAGGGTAAGGGTCTTCAAATTGGAGGGTCAAAAATAGAAGGTGAGTGTAACGAATGTCAAAGATTATAAATTTATCTTAACAATGACTTCTATAACTTTCTGTAGCTCAAATATGAACAAACTAGACATGTAGGATGGAAACCATCATGCTAACCAGTGCATTTATATCTGCTATAATTAATGTAAACATGACACAGTGGTTTACACTTCTATAGGGTAGTCATATGATTTAAACCTACAATATGGCTACAGTATATTAATGCTGGGAAATAATACCATTGTTCAAAATTTACAGAAAACTACTCAAAGAAGTCAAATGATAAAAAATACCATGTATTTGGAGCTAGACACAAATAGGTTCAAATCGTGGCTCTCTTATTTACCAGTTATCTGGAGACTGTTCCATAGCCTCTCTGAACCCTAAGTCCCTCATTTGTGAAACGGGTTAATTCTAACAACTTCATTTGTATTAGGGAAAGTAATAAATTTGATGAATGTCTAAAATTACCCTCAAATTACCTGACAGGGAATAAATGTTTGATAAATAAAATTTAAAATAAAAGATAGTAAATGATGGAGAATTTAAACCCTAACTTTCTTCCATTTCTCTACATAGGCTTATCACAAAATATTTTCTAGATAGTTTTACAGCAGTACATCTGACTAATTTTTTTTGTCATAGATAATATTCCCTGTATCAGTGCTAATTCTTTTAGTTGCATAGAAAATCCAATTTGAACTAGCCTCAAGCAAAAAAACTGGAATGTATCAGTTTCAATAACTAAATAGTCTAACGGTATGCCTGATATCAGGCCCTGCTGGAAATGAAGGATAAAATATTTACCCATATTTAATGTTATTCATGTCTGCAAAATAGCTGCCAGAGTTTATGCGACTGGCAAACCCAGTCAAACCCAACTTAAAAAAAACAAAACAAAACAAAACACATGAGAGTCTTTATACAGAACATCTTGTTCTGGAAATTCTGCATGAAGATTTACTTTGATTGGTATGGCTATGTCACCTGCCCATGCCTAGCTCTTATGAACAGGGACCCACCTAGATGACATGAGTGAAGAATGGAGAGGATCTGAATTTCCAAATAAAATGGTGATTCTTTGTATCAGAGTACATCTGTTCATACAGAATGAGAGATAGATGCAAATATCTTCCATGGGTGTATTTTACAAAGGAAGAAACTATCCTGTTTAGTAAATCTTTGCTTCACTTAGTTCACAAAGATATTATCACGTTTTCTTTCAAGCTCTTATAATTTTTGCTTTTGTTTTTAGGTCTATGATAACATGGCAGCCCATTACTGTATTATATACCTCAAAGATGCTAAGATATTAGATCTTAAATGCTCTCATCATAAAAAAGAAATGATGATTAGGTGATGTTATCAAGGTATTAACTAATGCTACAGTGGGAATCATATTGCAATATATAAGTGTATCAAATCAATATGTTTTACATCTTAAACTTACGCATTCTTATATGCAGTTACATCTCAATTTAAAAATGTAAAAAAAAATGGTACAACCATTATTTACAGCAGGTTTTTCTGGTTTCATTCTGTGACTGATCATCACAAATTTGCCAATCAAGGATTGAAAATTAAATAACACAGGGAGGGTGCTAGAAAACTTTTGTGAGGCATTGGGCAAAAATAATTTATTTTTTCATAAGATAAGTTGTAGGAGTAAGCTAGCAAGAATAAGATTCCAAAACCTGTGTTTTATTGCCTTTTTTTATTTTTCATATTCTCTGATCTTCTTTTCTCTTTTATTGATTATTAGGTTAACTAAAATGTTTTTGAAAATTACAGGCTATCTCAGTTGTACAGAATATATCATGAGGAGGTTATTTCATCCACACTTAACTGAAAGGTTTAAGAGGAGGAGAAGTGGGTCTCTGGGTGAGTGTGGAAATGGCAGTGGGCTCCCCCCACCAAGAGAGTCCCTAGCCAAAACAAAATCTTCAGGGATTCTAGACTTTGTTTTAATAAGGGATATTTTATCAATAATTAATTTCCCATAGAATACTGAAGATGAATTCAAAATGTCAACATTTATTTTTTAAAATAGGTTAATTCCATAGAAACAGTTTCAACATAAAGCAAAATACATAAAAAATATACTCCCCAAAGAATTACAGTTTGTTTCATCAAAGATTGTCCTTATACTTAAAATCAGCAGGTGAGAAGTCAGAGAGCTTTTAAATATTTCTAATTTCTGCTTACCCACCAGAAACTTTAAAAATACAAATGGAGCCCGTTAGGGAAACTCTGCAGGCGTTGGGGACTGAAGATAAGCATCTCTTCAATAACCAGGAATTTGGGGACATTAACTATAGTCAAGAAACTCTAACTTCCAGTTCTGCAGCTTAAAACTATAGGTTCTCAAAAGGAGCACGACCCTAATGCTGAATTTCTAAGGTGTTCTCTGACTTGCTAAATATAACTATTTTCCTTAACCAAAAGTTTTGAATTTTTCATTCTGTCTCTGGTTTAACCTTAAAAGAGAGAGAAAGAAAAATATATTTAAGGAGAAGAAAAATAGAAGTTTATATTTAGTTACAACCTGTCTTGTTCCAAGAAGGATTTCTCTTTTTATTATTTATGAAGATATGTACATATTTTCAGAGGGTAGTTCAATTCATTTTGACAAACTCAGACACCCATGTAACCCCCCATACCTATATAGAATACTTATGTCACTCCAGAATTTTTATTCTGAAAAACTACCAAGTCAGTCCCCTCCATGTCACCCACCCCTTACCCCTGTCTCTGCAATCATATAAATATAGTTTGTTCCTTTTTAGTGCTGAAGTACCTCATGTTTCTTCATTCTCCTGCTGACATATTTGAATTGTTTTCAGTTTGGGAATTTTATGAATAAAATAGCTGTGAACATTCTTGTACAAGTGTTTTTGTGGACATAAATTTTTAATTCTGTTCGATAAATAATTAGGAGTGGGAGTGCTGGGTCAGAGTCAGAGTGGGAGTTTAAATTTATAAAAAATTTCCAAACAGGTTCTACCAGTTTACATCCCCACTAGCAATGCATGAGAGTTACAATTGCTCCATACCCCTAAAAATACTTGTTAATCAGTCTTTTTTATTTCATACCACTCTATATGCTATCTCATTTGCTTATTCTTGATCATTAATGGTGGTAAGCATTTTTCATGTGCTTATTTGCCATATGGATATCATCCCATAAAGGATGTCTATTCAAGTTTTTTACTGTTTTGGGGGTTGTTTTTCTTATTTCTACTGAATTTTAGTAGTATTTTTTATATTCTAGATACAGGTTCTTAGGTATAAATAATGCAAATATTTTCTCCCAGTATGTAGCTTGCTTATTCATTTTCTGATAAGTTTTAAATTTTCAAGAAGTTCATTTTTTTAATCCTTTGAATTTATTTAGATCAAAGTTAATGAATGTCTGATGTGCACTTAACAAAGAACGTGAATTCTACTTTGTTTGGGTTAGAGTTCTATGAATGTTAGTTAAGCCAAGCTGCTTGATAGCTATGTTCAAGTTTTCTCTAGCCTTTCTTCTTTCTTTTGTGTGTTTACTTAGTCTATCAGTAACTGAAAGGAGGCTGTTAAAATCTTTATATTTATAGATTTGTCTATTTCTGTCTTTAGTTCTGAAAATTGTTGATTGATATATGTTGAACACTCATTTGGTTTATACTCATTTATGGTTGTTATGTCTTCTTAATGAAGTGACCATTTATCATCATAAAATATCTCTTATCTCTCATAATACTTTTCTTGAAATCTCTTTGACTAAAATGAATATATTTGTTCAGCTTGTTTATAATGAGTATTTCCACAGAGTATCTTTTACTTTTATGTAATCTGCATATTTACATTTAAAGTGTGTATCTTCTAAAGGCCATGTAGTGGTTGTGCTTTTCTACTTCTCATCTGATCTTCTCATTAAAGTGTTTAGTCCATTTTAATGTAGTTATTTATATGTTAATGTTTATGTATACTGTCTTAATACTTGTTTTCTATGTGTCCCATCTGTCTTTTGCTCCATTACTGCCTTCTTATGGATTGAATATTTCTTTTTTTTAATTGTTTATTTTTTCAGTTAAAGTTGATATTCAATATTATTTGATATTAATTTCTGGTGTGCAGCATAGTAGTTAGACATTTATATAATTTATGCAGTGATTCCCCCCATTAGTCTAGTACCCACCTGGCACTACACTTAGTTGTTGCAACGTTACTGACTATATTCTCTATGCTGTACTTTACATCCCATGACTATTTTGTAACCACTAATTTGTACTTCTTAACCCTTCACCTTTTTCACCCCACTCCTCAAACCCCCTCCCTCTGATAACCATCAGTTTGTTCTCTGTATCTATGAGTCTGTTTCTGTTTCGCTTGTTCATTTATTTTGTTCTGTAGATTCCACGTATAGTGAGATCATACGGTATTTGTCTTTCTCAGTCTGACTTATTTCACTTAGCATAATACCCTCTAGGTCCTGGATAGAGTATTTCTAATTATTCTATTATTCATCCCCTATTGTCTTTTAATTTTATTGTACAGTAATTTTATTGGGGTTAAAATGTGCATCCTTAACTTATATTGAGTCAATATCATGCCAATTTCCATAAGAACCTACAAATAATACACCTGCATTTATGCTATTTCCTTCCTTTGCACTATTGCTGTCATGAATTTTACTTCTACATAATATATAAATGAACCAAAATAACATTTTCTCATCACTTTTGCTTTGAACAGTTCATTGTCTTTAAAGATATTTAAAAATATGACAAAATATTTTATTTTGGCTGACATATTTACCATTTCAAGAAGATTCTTTATTTCATCATGCAGACCTGAATTTCTATCTAGTATTATTTTCTTTCAGCCTAAATAACTCCCTTTAACATTCCTTATTTTATAAATCTGCTGAAAACACGTTCTCTCAACTTGGTTAATCTGAAAAGTTGTCTACATTTCTGAAGGGTATTTTCATTGGATATACACTTACAGACTGACAGTATTTTTTTTTCTTATTTAAAAAAGTCATTCCATTGTCTTATGGCTTATAGTTTCTGAGAAGAAGTCAGTGAAAATTCTTCTCATTATTGTAGTTCCTTTTAAGATGTTTTAACCTTTAGTTTTCAGTAATTGCACTATGATATGCTTAGATGTGGTTGTGTTTATTCTGCTTGAGGTTTTTTGACATTGCGATGTTACATTTTTCACTAAATTTGCAAACTATTCAGACACTATTTCTTCAAATACTTTTTACACCCAGTCTCTCCCTCTTCTCCTTCTGGAACTCCAAATACAAAGAAAAGACTTTCAATCCATGAACAAAAAGTGTTCCCACTCTTAGAAGCATAAGAGTTTTGTTCTAGCCAGAATAACTGGGATTGTTTTATTTTATGAATTTGGACAAGTCTTCCATTATATTTTTGATACTGGCTTCAGAATAGAACCATTAGAAGTGTCAGTTTCATTTAAAGACTCTATAATATTTTAGTTTCTTCCTCCTATTTTGGGGAAACCTTTGTAGTCTCCTAACTCTTTCCTTCAGTATGCATTGCTGGACATTCAGAAAAGTCCACACCAGCTGCTATGGTCTAAGCCTCATACATATGGTATATTGAAAGGCCTAATGATTTAAAAATAAATAAATAAATAAATAAATAAATAAATGAAAAGGCTTTTCTCCCCTTTCTCCTCTACATTTCATTACTCCACATGCCAACTCCTGCCCATTTGGAAGCCTCCCAATTCCTAGCTTCCTTTTAGGATTATTTATTCCATTCTACCCAATATCACAACAACAACCAAACATAATTTAGATGTAACCAATTTTTCCACTGCTCCTGTATTCTAATAGTTCTGTGATTCTATACTTAATCTGGAAGCCAGATTTCTGAAAGCCTGACCATTCCAGAATACAGTTGTACATTCAGGATGAAGAACACAGCCTCTGGGCTGTCAAGAGAGGTTTCCAAAAACTCAAGCCCTTTATTCCTCAGGAATGTGGAATGATTTACATTATTAACCACATAATATACAAAGCTCAAAAAAGCTTGTTATAGAGGTCCTGATCAGAGAAAACTGGACACAGGAAATTCAAGTGGAAATAAGAGGTGGTTCTATTGAGGCAGACTCATGTCATTTGTTAAAGAAATGACATTTGACAGTTAAGGAGGAGACAGAGAAACTACAAAAGCAGAAGAATTATACATGCTCAGCTTTGTAGATAGAGCCATTAATGAAAGTCAAGCCAAAAAGGTCCTATCAAATTCTGTGAAACCGTTTAGGAAGGCAGGGAAGTGTGTAATACATTTCAGAAAGGTTCCCATCAAAATATTTTCTAGTGTTTATTTGCTATTTAGTTTTAGAGTTTAAAAGATAACTTTGTTTTATTAGGAACTCCTCAGTGCTCAGCACTGTTAGAATGATGAGGCACTCCTGTACCACAGAAAAAAAAATAGCCCTTAGGGTTTCATCAGCTTTATCAGCAGCATCTTTTTCTGATTATTTCTATCTTGTTTTTCAAATGAGATATGGAATAACAACCTTGTCTCTCACCCACATGAATTTTAATATATCTAGTTTCTTTTTCTTGTTTGTATCTGAAAATATTTATTTGCAGTACCATCTTGCATGAAACATGCGGTACAAAAATTTGAAAAAAAGATTATTGAGTTCCTTTACACATCTGATTAGGTGATAGGACTAATGATGATAATAATTTGAAATGAGCTCCTGCAGTCTGTGCATAGATTCAATCTATTTTATTATATTTTCAATTTAAACCTTGTTTTCTTGTAAAATAACATTTTAAAATATTAAATATTAAACAGAAGAAAAGTTATCCATGATCTGACCACTTTAAATGATATAATTTTGATTTTTGAATATATCTCTTCTGTCTTTTTCCATCTATGCATATTTGCCATGACTCTAATAATGTTACATTCATAATTTATTCTGCTTGTCATCTAATATTATATGCTAATATATATTGTTTCCATATTTTATAAGGCTTTTTTCTTGTGGTAATATACACATAAATTTTTTTTTATATATAATTATTTTATTTTATTTTATTTTATTTTTTTACACTGTCACTGGCCCTCATGTGGGATCCAAACCGGGGCCGCCAGCATCCCAAAACCAGCTCTTAACCAACGTGCCACTCGCCCGGCCCTACACATAAAAAATTTAAGCTCTTAACCATGTTAAAGTATACAATTTATCAGATTTTTATAAATGTTTATGTTTAAAACTTTATAATTGTTCATCTAGTAAAGGCAATTTACCTTATTATTATCGAATTGTTAGGTATTTAGATGATTTTCCGCTTTTTTTTAAAGTCTACATAATATAATAATGAAAAAATTTATATACCTAATTGTAAGGTGTTTAAATATTTTTCTTAAGATATTTTCCCAGAAGTTAATCACTTGTTTCAATTTATCATGTCAGCAACAATGTATGAGCTTAACAGTTTCAGAGCTAACTTAAGACCTCTATGGAAAATCATTTCATAATACAAATACTTACTTCTAGTTTATCAGATGTATTAGTTCATATTTTATATGTTAGATTATCTTAAGTCAAGGCTTATGAGGTGTGATCAAAAGATACAGTGAATGTTTAAATTAAAACAATTTATTACAGTAAAAGATAAATTGCCATTAATCCCCCTCAAAACACCCACCCTCCCTTCAAACACGTTTATCCCATCGTTCTTGCCACTTTCTGAAGCAGCTCTGGAAGGCCTCATTCATGAGTGTCTTCATCCTTTATCATGACAACCCTCCATGACACACATCGCTCCTGGTATGGCAATTTCTGTCAAATAAAAACATTACGGTGTGTCCTCTTCCACCTTATTTACTGGACCTGGCACAATGTGACTCCTGGCTCTTTCCCAAAGACAAAATGATCAGGAAAGGTAACATTTTGAATCCATTTAGGGCATCAAGGCAGCCACGACAGCACAACAAAAGACATGAAAAAGGACTTACAGAAGTGCTTCAGAAAGTGGCAAGAATGATGGGACAAGTGTGTTTGAAGTGAGAGGGAGTATTTTGAGGGGGATTAATGGCAATGTGTCTTTTATTGTAATAACTTTTTAAAATTAAACATTCACATTTTTTTATTGTATCTTGCACTGTATGCTTAAAAACTAAAGTTCTCTACTGTACCATCAATGCCACTGACATACAGAATAAGTTATTTCTGTACTGCTTTCTATGAGAATAAAGTAGAATTCACAATGCTTAATGGTTCCACTTTTCAAAAGAGAGTCATTATGATATTATTTTTAAATAATAGCAGCACAACAATTGCAGGTATGGTGCTGGGTGACAATGATTAGAATGACTGCGAATCCCATTGGAAATTTCCAGACTAGTCTTCAACATCAGGTAAACAAACAGATGGCCAATCATTTGAAAATTTAGTTTAAAAGATGGCAATATATTTTTATCAAAGAAAAATGTAAATATAAATATGCCAAATAATAAATGTGCAGATGTTTAGCAAAGTAAGTGGAAATTTGATGTCAGTTGTCAAGATTACAATTAAACACCAAATTCTAAATATATATGTATACATATAGACACATATATATGGCTATATATAAATTTATCAAATACTGTATTACACATGAGTAGTTTATGTTAAATATATTCTGGCAAAAGAAAAGTAAGCTAAATTTAATTAACCTCTCTTTAATACATAGATGCTCATGATTGCAATGATAAAATTCTAATCAAGTTGCTTCAATGGCTGGATTTTATTATCTTCATACACCAAAGGAGGTAGGGAATAATCTGATGGTATTTCATGGGAAGAGTGGGCTAAAGAGGAAAGAGGAGTACTGGAGGAAAATGCATCATCAGGATATTCCAAAAGCTGTGGGTCATAAAGACAGCTCTCATCACAGATTCCATTGCTATTTATGATTCTGAGACTTAAAACACCCCACATTAGTCCTTCCTAGTGAGTGCCCAAATTGGTAATCTGCTTTTTTTCATTTTCTGATTATGACTTTAATGAGTATTCCAAGGTTGGACCCCAGAAGATAAAAGCAAATCCTATGAGAGGTATCAAAAGTTCTATGAAGATACTCTAGCAAATATCTTCCTGAAAGCTAAAATTCCTTTAAAAGAACATGGCACCTTGAGCTGAGCTGCCCTGAGCTGCCAACCGGCAGCCAGATGGCGACAGCTTGGAGCTGAACTAGCTGTGCCCTCCACAACTAAGATTAAAGGACAACAACTTGGCTGTTCCCCTTCCCCATTTCCCCAACACTATTCCTCTTCCCCAGTCCCCCAATAAAATCTTTTAAAAAAAAAGTTTAAAAATAATATTTTTCCATTCTACCCATGTCTCTCCGCTCTCAGCTACTCCACTACAACTTTCTGACAATTCTCCCAATGTGCCTTCTACCTCCAGCCCTCCTCTCCCTGCAAACCCTTTACTATCAATTGCACTGAGAAAGGATCCTTCCTCTTTAGGGGAGGAAAGCAAGGAGGAAACTTGATTTGGAAATCATAGGATTTCTACTGGAGAGGTGAAACCTGTGACCACGTCCATGTTAATAATTTATGAGCAGCCACACTTTTGCCCATCTGAGAAATGGATGACTTCTGAAGAAACAAACATGAGGCTCTAATGCTTAATACTTACCTCTGCAAGGCTTGGCCTCCATTATGTGGAGGGAAAATTGTATGGGAGTGTTTAGCCACTAGATATCCCACTAGTGTCACAAGTCACAATAATGTTGCTTCTACTTCATGGCCAGTGTATTATGGGTCTAATTCCCATGAACCTGGTTGAGGGGCACCCTATAATTAAGACCAATGAGGTTTTTAGTTCAAGTGTCAATTTTCAAGGAACAGGGGAATACTTGAGTGACTTCTAGCTTCTCACCTCAGCAGTTCAGGTTTAAATTTCATTCTGTTGCTTAATATTTAATAAGTTTAACTCTTTTTCTGCCTTAGCTCAATTGAGTTCACATATAGATGGAATTTGCAGGCTCAGTAGAAAAGCAGTCCAATTCTTACTAATTTCTGCAAATTGCCCCCCATATTAAGTTGACTTAGGTGCTTCTGAGTATCTACTTGTCATACGGTTTCTTGGCAGATGACATGCCATAGTAATTCTAGTCTGGACACAAAGATAAAACAATATTCCCTTGTTCACAAATACAGAGGGTGCCAAAAAAATATGTATACACATTTTAAGAAAGGAAAGCTGTATTAAAATTATAATACTCAATATATACCAATAACAAAAGATGAACACAAGTGATGTTTGACTTCTGCAATTACAAGAGGTGCTCAAAGTGGTTACCATCAGCATCCAGACACTTCTGAATTATGGTGAACTACTGCTTGAGCAACGTTAACCAAAGTGTCCACTTGTATACATCTTTTTGGCACCCCCAGTACTTACTAATAGTTGTGGCATCTGATTAGGAGTAATGGTCCAGCCTACCATACAATCATTCTGGGCAGCAACTGAGTCTCCCCAGAGACCTCAGTCTTTGTAACTTTGAATCCATACAATACTTTAGTGCTAGATCTGGCAAGCTCTTCAGAGAATAGTGGCTATTCTCTAACTGCAAATGGCTAATTCCCAAACTATATCTTTCTTAATTTATTGCATTCTCATAGGTTTCATTGTTTCAAAATTATGTAATTAATATCAGTATGGTCTTCATAATTTTCTTTAATTATTCCAATAACCACCAATACAGGCATGATACCCCTTTTATGTAACATCATTCTTCCACAATTATTCCAAAAATTTGGCAGTTATGGTAAATAATGTCTCTAAACTCTGGTACAGAGAGATGACTTGAATTTGAATTACAGTCATGTGCTTTTATAAGATCTAGAATCCTGGATGACTATCTCCAAAAGACTAATTTTTATAAATTTGGTCTCTACATAGTCCTGATTCAAAGCTGTGGCATGGTTTGAGAAAATACAGTTAGCAAACTGAAGGAATTTTAACAAACACTCAAAATATGTGCTTGCATGAGGAGTAATGATGAGGCTCTTAATACATAATTCTCAGGAATCCCCTTTGCTCTCCCACCTGCTGCCTTTAAACTCCTGATATTTCAGACAATCTCATCATAATTATCCCAGCTTTCTCTCTAAATCCAGCCCCCATGCAAATATTTTCTTCTTTTCTACTTTACTGCAATTCTATGGCTATATGATATAAGTTGACCTAACATCTATCTCTCTTATCAATTAAATATACTCTATCTCAAGGAATGAGGGAACAAAATTTGACTCACTGTCATAGGATTCGGGTGAGGAGAAAGCTGTGAACCTACCACTGTTAATTTTTGTTGTTATCAATGAAAGTATAGTTTGAAGTAATATTTGTTCTGCTTACTTGTTCCTTAGTAAACAACCAATTTTATCTTCTTGGTATAATATCCCAGTAAATGTAATTTGAAAAAACATTACATGTTTCACGGATTAAAACCCTCTCAATTTCTAGAACAGCTGTGGAATCCAAAAATAGCTGTCAGAATATTGCCCCAATTTGAGACCTAACAGTAGCAATTATGACTGTACTCAACACTAGATGATATTAGTCAGAGGAAAGGCATTAAAATTTTTTGTGAAGTTGTTAACCAAATGAGAACCAAAAAAAAAGTCTGAAAACAATGTGCAGATGACTAAAATGCTACAACGAGACTGGTCTTGAAGATAGGAAAATGAAATATTTGGGTATAAAAATTGAAAGGGGTTGAATTAAATTTGGTAATGTGACAGTGGGCAATTGTGGTGGATACATTCCATTCAGCCCTTCAGATCTTCTCCCTACCCTTTTCCACCAAGCTCTGTTCTTCAAAGGGCTGATCTGTATTGATTCTGTCCAAAGCTCCCATGCATTTTGGTTTCCCTTTGATTTTTGCCAAAGAGAAGTAGAGATAGGAAATAGTTGGATGGAAAGAGAATGAGGCTGGCTACAGTTTTTTTCCAACTCTCTTCTACCAGATCACCGTGATGTAGCCTGTACTACAGAAGGTCATAGGCCTATCGGATAGCCCCGCCCATGCAGTCACACTTCCCTTTGCCTCCCTGCCCATTTTCTCTAGCCCTTTGGTATGGTGTGTCCCTTCCTGATTTTCCTACTTATGAGATAGGAAAATTATAGGCAGTCAAGGAAATTGCCATTGTAGAGGGAATCAGGGTAGAAACTATAACAAAGCCAGGGAAATAATTTATTAGCTAACAGATATATTTAAGTCACTGGACCAGCCAAAGTGACAAACTCAGGTGGTGGAAGAAAAAGGCCACTTTTTCCCAGTCAGGTACTCCCAGGTAGAATACATTTCTCCAAAGAGGTTATTTAACATAAGATAAGACTGTCAAGGAGTCCTTGTTTCAAAGCCAGTCTCGGGCTAACATGCTCCTCTCAGAGCAGAGACATTCATTGATTAAACTGATTAAGCTCTAAGGAAATTAGACCCTTTTGAGAAAAAAACGCCTCCTCTGGGCTTAGCAACAATGTAAATCTGATAATAGTGCCAAGAGGCACCAGGCAGCCCCCTCCCCACACATACAAAAGGTATAAAAACCAAAACTTATGCCCTAACTAGTGGTCAACCCAGTCAGGGCCTCCTCTTGTTTTGAGAGCTGTTACTTTCTACCCTAATAAACTATCCTCTGCTGTAAACTCTACCTCTCTGGTCTGTGTCTCCATTCTTCGGCTTCATGAGACTATAATCCGGCATAAGAAATATCCTACATCACTTACCCACCCACTCTTTTACAAATGGTTCCTTGGTCAAATTCCCCTCAATTACTAAATTCAAGTTTGCTATTTCCTGAAAACACCCTAATTCAGATTTCTTAAAGAAAGATCACCATTCTCTGAAACAACTTCGAAAATCATTTACCAAAAAATTTTCCTTGTTTTTATCATATGTCAGCTTTCCCTAATTTTATCCCATCAATATTCTTTATAGAATGCTAATCCTTATATATCTGAGCTAAAGAAAAAAACTCTATCACATAAAATAAAAATAATTTATTAAACTTTATATTATTTGACTTTGTATTTCTTTTTATTTTTCATATGACATAGGGAATGCATTTGTTTTCAAAGATGTCTTAAGTCTATGCCCCAAAATCAATTTGCTTTTGAGGGTTGAGAATGAAATGGGTACCCCTAGAAGACTGCTGGATTATAATATAAAAAGAACTATCATAAAATGAAAATATGACTGTAATTTTAATAAAATATTAACCTTACCCACGTGCAATGCATGAACTTCTTCATAAATACAAGTTGGTTTAACTTCAGAAAGAAAGAGAATAATTTAAAGAATATTCAGGGAACCTCTAACAATCCCAAATTGTTTCCCTCTTGCAAATGTTAAAGTGCTTGAAAGGTTTCTGTGTTATTCCTCGGGTTTGGTTAAGCACTGCCATCTTCTTCCTAGCTACTGTCTTCCCTCTTCTCTGCAGATACCTTTCTCTATACAGCAGTAGTCACATCAATACAACATGAACAGCTTAGAGTGAACTTTCTATCAGACCTTCTCTTATTAGCAAGAGTAAGGCCCTTGATGTGCCTGAGAGAATAGGGGCTTCGTAAATGTGAGAGGCGGACTAGCAAACAGAGAAGGAAGGAGCAGCATGGACAATGCTTTATGTGCTTCCTAACTGATGCAGTTCACAAATGACATTTCTATAGGTGAACAGCACAAGTTTCTCAGGAAAGCCCTTAAAAAGAAGACAGATAGGGAAGAAAAGAACAAAGAGTAAAACAAAAGGAAAAGAAAGAAAAGAAGGTAGCTCTTTTGAAACCTTCAAGTAATCCATGAGTCAGTAGCCCTAAATTAAATTATGAAATAATTTTTGGCTCCCCTATTCCTTACCAGTGATATGAGAAACTGTGCATTAACCTCTTGCTAAAGACTGAACTCACAGTAACATAGGAGATTACTATTCTCACAGGCTTTTACCTGCATATGGGTAATTGCAAGACCTAAAAGAATCTTCAAGGACTAAATCTTTAATGGTGGAATATCAGTCCCAATGACTTGATGTCAGCTTCAGGAAGCCTCAGTCCCATCACAGACCGGAAAGCCTGCAAATATGTGTGTCTGCCTTAACCTGGGTATCAGTGATCATCTTCATGGCTCCTCTGCACAGTCTCACCCCAGCTGGATACTTAACAACCCTTCTGCGGCCTGTGACAAAGTCACGGACCACCTAAGCTTCAAGAAAGTAAAAAAGGAATCAGATTTAGGAAGCACAGTTGAGCTATGCCAAGAATAACCACAATAACAACAACAGAAGCAGCTATAACAAAACTTTGGTGTCAGGGAGAAAGAAGGTGCATCCTTTAATTCCCTGAGATCACCTGTCCATTTGTTTGAAAGTGTTCCAGCTTTCTCCTAAATTCCATGCTCAAAGCCAGCCAGGAGTAGCTGCACGCATGTCTCTCTGAGAACTCCTTCATGTCCAGGTGTGTTCTATTCTTGAATCATAACTTTTTCGCTCTATTGAATTTGTTGAATTACTCAGTTTGAAGGATTATTTCTAACTCAAACTTCTTTTTGGTTGGCACAGTGTGACACTCATTGGAGAGACCTGCTCTTGCTGGAATATCTTTCTCTACCTTCAACTCTAAGCCCATTCACTATTGTTCGCCTCAGCAATTGCACTACAATGATTCAATGCCTTTAGCAGAGCCCTGAATGGCCCTTCACTTTGTACCTTCTTTTCGAATTTAGTATCATACACAAGACGTAAAACTTGCTTTCCAAACCATCAATCAGCTCACCCTTAAAGATTATGCTAAAGTGAGTGCCCAAATGTTCTCATTTGTCATTTCAAAGACAAATACATATACATAAAAAGACAAATATAAAGGGCTTCATTTACAATTTTTTACTGCCAAGTTTCTAATTCCTTGTCAACCCCTTAAAGGAGTATTCTTTCCCTCACTATTGTGTGCTAAATATGCAGGTAAAACCCTTTCTTGTTCAAATTTTCTGCAATTTCATGCCTCTTCCAGTTTCCCCTTTATAAATTTTCATGTGATTTTTCTGGTTTTTCTGTCTTAAATTATCTTCCCTGCCTCACAGCTGCAGGGAGAAAAATAAAGACCTCCTTTGGGTTGACATTTAAAGTTTATTATTCTCCCTTCATATATGAGTTTTTAATTAACACTAAAATGACTAGCTGAGAAAAAAATAAATAAATAAAATGCTGTCTTCAAGGATCCTGGGATAAATAATATAACGCATAGAGTCTTTCCTTTCTCTTCTCACTAACATGATATTAACCAATTGAACATTCCTTCAGAATATAAGTTTGTAAAAGTTTAATACTGCCTGCTTTACTTTTCAAGTGTGTGCTAAAGATGTCCTGGAGTCTTTTATTTTATTAAGAATTATTTTTCCTCAAAATAGATTTAATGCCTCCTCTTCCATCCCATTTTCTAGACTTGCCCCTTCAGATTAAATTTAAAGCAACCTCTAAACACCAAGTTATTTGAAATTAAATATAAAGCATGTAATCTTTTCGGATACATGATCACTTGGTCTTTTTGGGATTGGGGAAGCTCTAATAGTCAAGGTAATTTTTTTTTTTAATGATAATAACATGTTAATATAGGTATTTAAATCAATGTTTTTCCTCATAATTTTTTTGCAGAATCCCTTTCAGCTCCGTGTTTTTACCAGTCTCTTTCTGTTATATTTATTTCTCTTCTATCAGAATATTTTAGATAAAGCCCAAATTATCCAGCCGCAACAAAAGAACAAGAGAAACAACAAAGAAAGAAAAACTCATAGACACAGACAACAGTTTAGTGGTTACAAGAGGGCAAGGGGGGAGGGGGGTGATAGAAGAGGGCAAAGGAGGTCAAATATATGGTGATGGAAGGAGAACTGACTCTTGGTGGTGAACACACAATGAAATATCTAGAAGATGTATTATGGAAATTTATACTTGAATCCTACAAAATTTTACTAACCAATGTCACCCCAATAAGTTTAATAAATAAAAATAAATTTAAAAAAATATATCCAGTCTTTACTAGAAACTACTGGGAACACAGTTTGTTTCTCTGGAGTTTTAAATCATACCCTTTCACTCTATGTCAGCCAAGAACACATCCTGCCAAATGAGTCTAATGGTGATTTGATATAACTTTTCACAGGTGACCTGTCATATATGAATCCTGTATTAGAAATAGTTCAGGAAGCTTCTGTGTTTTCTTTCTCCATCACGAACTTCTAATTGCTAAAACAACATTAAATTGTTTAGTTTTCTGAGATGGAAAGTACTTGGATTTCCTGGAATAAATATTCAGTCTCCCAGCTGGAAAAGAAACTGTCCATTTTGCAAGGTGGGTGTCAATTATCACAAGTCTTTCCTCAGAGAGCTTAACCTCAGTGACTAGCTTTCTATCCACTATGATAGTTTTGAAAACAGAAGTTCTCCAGGAATAGGAGGTACAGGTACTACCTCCTATTGGTGGTAACTTCAATTCCTACTTAGAGGGGTGGGGGGGGTGCCCTTTCCAGAATTTTCCACTTGCTCAAATTCTCCTTCCTCAAGTTTCAGCTCTTAATGCTGATCGGGATTATCTCAGGGTTCAGTTTTGCACAGCAGACTGCATGCAGAGATAACAAGATAGCTGGAGTTTTCGTATCTGATGGGCCTCACTGCTTCCGGAGCCCGGATAGTGGAACAACATTTTCCATGAGCTTGTCTGATACGGAGAGTCAGACTGAGTAGGTCCTCTGATGTAGGACTTACCGCTTCCTGTGTCAGCTATAGAAATGAGAACAGCTGACCCGGGCTTCATTCTGGGAAAACCAAAAGTTGAATGTATTAAATCCCAACTGTATCTTCCTCAATTTGATAAGGCCTTATTAGCTTTTAGTGCCGGGGTTTATACCAGTACTTCTCAGACTTGAATGTGTCAGTGACTCACTGAGGCTCTCCTTATGATGCAGATTCTGATCCATTAAGTATGGGATTTCACATGAGATTCTGCATTTCTAATAAACTGTTGGAGGAGAGGGGATGCTGGTCCACAAAATCACACTTTGAGAAACAAGAGACTCCAGAAGCTTAGAAGTTCTTGGACTTTTGTTGTACTAAAGAATTCCCTGAGGAACTTCCTTAAAATGCAGAGTCCCACACTCTATGGCTCAGAGGATCTCAGATTGAGCCCAGATATCAATTTTTGAAAAAGTGCTCCTGATACTCAGGGCATCAGCAGACCACTCTTTCAGAAAGGAAAGTTCAGGGTGTGCTGGATTCAACTCGGGACAAGGTATCAGACCAAGGTGCCACTCTTGGCTTTACCACTTACTAAGCCTGTGAACTGAAATGAGTAATTTAACATCTTTTAGGCATAGTGCCCAAGACTATAAAATGGGTTTTGTATTGTCTGCTCTGTCGGCATCCTTCTATTACTGTGAAGTTGCAATGAGATCATGTATATTCACGGGCTAGACAAATGTAAGTTGTCTGACAACCCTCTGTAATCATTTCCCGTCATTTGATATTGAGATGTCACCACCTTCTTCCTGTTGTCGTGCCAGCCCGTTTTTCTATCCTTTGAAATATTCAGAGAGGATCACAGTAATGTGTTCTGAGGGAGTCCTGGAGTCTCACCAGGAGGCCTCAGATGCTGAGAAACACTGCAGAGTATCTATGTGGGAAAGTCAGGAGGGGAGACGGGCTTCAATTGTGTCCGAGTTGCCTACCATTCAGGTCAGGAGCAATTGAAGGTGCAAATTCCCAGTTTCTTAAGATATCACTTTTCTCTTCAAGCTCCAATAATAAATATCTTTGATATTCTTTTGTCTTTGAAGAATTGACAAAAGTTTTTCTTTTTCTTTTTTTTTTTTTTCTTTTTTCCCCCCACTCCCTGACTAGTAAAAAGGATGAGTGACTCGGTGTTTGCATCAGACGTGTTTCTTAGGCTAAAGTGATGACAGTGTTTTTGATAAATTGGAAACAATGCAAGTGTCAAGTGACACCTTGTTCTTCTATTTCTTCCATTTCATTGAACATCTATTCAATCTTGTAGTTCTATCAGACAACAGAAAATATCCTCTCATCTTTCTGAGTGCCTCCCTTCCCATCCCCAGCTCCTTCACATTCAACATCTGTTGTTTTTCAAGATGTGGGGAATTCCCTTTGGGGAGAGATCATTATTCCATGATATGTGAATGTAGGATCCCTTGGAAATAATTATCTGAGCCAATACAAAATCCAAAATATTGATTTTTACAATAAACATAAGTGAAATCAAATGTGTAAAAATTCACAACACAGTATCTGAATCTACATTCATGCCAAAATATGGACACACACACACACACACACACACACACAAGTGTAAATATACTACATACACACATACATATATGCATGCGTACACCCAAGAATTTTGAAAATCCTTTATAACTCAAAAGAATTTCACATGCAAATCTTGCAGTGAGCTCAACTGAGCTGGTGAGTCTCTGTGACACTTGCAGGAGGAAGATGACTGCTGGGAGCCTGAGTATTGTGAAGGCCTCAGGGAAAGTTCTGAGCATCACATATGCTCACCGCTTATCTGCCTGCACCCAAACCTCAAACATCTTCCCCAGCAGACTGATCCCTAAAATTATAACATTAGAAAGTCTTTCTTTGGAGTTCCAAAAAGAAAAGACCATGCATTAAGCCCTGTCAATTGTCTACAACTCCACGTGAGTAAATCTATCTGCTTCTTTCAGATAGATTTCTGTATTAGTTTTCTACTGCTACTGGAAAAAATTAGGACAAATTTAGTGGCTTAAACCAACACAAATCACATATTTTACAGTTCCGGAAGTCAGAAGTACACACTGGGTTCTACTGGGCTAAAATCAAGATATTGACACATCTGCGTTTCTTCTGGAAGCTCCAGGGGAGAATCCATTCCATTGCCTTGTTCAGCTGGTAGAAGCCCCCCATTCCTGGGCTCAGGCCCCCTTCCTAACTCTTCCTAGCCAATAGCATAGGATCTCTTTCTCTGAGCTCTGTTTTTCATCTTCATATCTTCTTCTTAAACTCTTTGGTCTCCCTCTTCCACCTTTTAAAGACCCTTGTGATAATCTCTGCATCTCAATGTTCTTAATTTCATGTGCAAAATCCATTTAGCATATAAAGTAACATATTCACAGCTGTCAGGGATTAGGAGGTGAACATCTTTGGGGAACCATTATTTTGCCAAAGGTATCTAGAAAACAACCTTGTAAAGAGGTTGGTTTTGATAATAGGGCACAGGAGGAAAAGGAGTTAGGAGGCAGGACCTGGATAGGAATGGGTAGGACACCAAAATAAAGACACTGAGCACCTGGGAAAGAGAAAGTATTCTCAAGTTAGGGAGAAATCCCTAACAAAAAGGTAAATAGTGATGAAGTCAAACTTCATCTACTTCACAGTTTTAATTAGGTTAGGCTATCAAATAAAAAAACATGTAGGCAATAAAACAAATATGCTTATCACTATATATAAATATATGTACATACATAAATATATACACATATCTGATTGGGAATTACACTAATTGTTTTTGGTGATGTTACATGAATAATTTTTTTTCCTTTTTTCTGTTTTCTGTAATTTCTCTGGATTCTACCTTTTAAATACTTTCCCCTCCTGTGAACTGTCCTAACTCAGGTTATATCTCTTTTCCCTGGAATCACTACAGTAGCCTCTAAAATTGTCTCTTATTTTTATATTTGCTCCTTTATCTCTACTCCAAGTATTATCCAAAACCATCGTTCAGAACTGCATATCTGCTACCTTGGACCAACACTCAGCCTTTTGCTGGCTTTTCTCACACTCTCTGCTTCAGCCACACTGAGCTTATGATGTTCTTGCAGCCAGATCACCTGCTGGGTTCCCCCATAGTCCCTGGAATACCTCCCCTACTATTTCATGCTACCTTGATTTTTCACTGGGCTGTATCTCCAATAAGAGCACGGATTGCTATATTGAGCATTTGACACGAAGCACAACTCATATTTCATAGCAAATGTGCTTAATACGTAATTGGATCACTTTTAATATAACAATGTAGATAAGATACCTTTTCCTCCATTCTCAGACAAGAATATAGAGGATGCTTCTGCTCTTGTCAACACCCACCTTGCCAATTACTCTTTCCAGGACAGACCCTTATAGGTGAGAGCCCAACAGTCATTGGTTTACGTCCGTTGGCCCCTGGGTAATATGCTTCAGAAAACTAATCATTAAGACAGCATAGAAATTACTACTTATATATGAACTAGGACCACAGTGATATGAAACATGGACAGCAGTATGAGCAAATACCAGAAGCATGTATAGAAAATCTTAAGATACCTTTGTTACTGTGGTGGCATTATGGGCAATGAGCTTTCTATTTTCAAAATGCATTTTAATTTGGTTTATACATATCCTTTCAGGGAAAGTGCTTTGCTATTATTTACAGTGAACTAGCTAGACAGAGCATTACACACACACATGAAAACACACCCACCCATGGTTCAAGTCAGTCAAATGTAGGTATTTTTCCTACATGTCTTCAGACAATTAGTTTTTTTAATATGAACTTAACAGATTTGATACTTCATTTACTGGTCAAAAAAAATGATATTTTTTTTTCCTTTTTGAAGATAAGCAGCCTAGCAGCAAATATCCAATAACTATGCCATGAATATGGTTCTTATTCCATGGACTATACCATCTGCCAGAAATCCCAAAGCAGTAGGAGGGGTGATATCTGGTATTTTTAGCCCAAAAAAACACCTTGTAGCCTTGGGTAAGAAGTCACCTTGTAGCCTTGGGTAACCCCCAAGCCAGCATTGTGGCAGGGACGGTGGTATAGGGAGGTAGAGCTCAGACACTGACCAGAGTAAGGACAGGGAAATGCTAACCTCCAAAATCTTTTTAAATTTTTCTATTGTTTCAGATGCCTTTATGTAACCCGAGGTTATAAGTAAAACAATGAATAAATCACAGACCCCAAATCCAGGGAGTTAGTGAGGAAGACAGATGATATTTTGAGCACTCTCTCTCTTCACAGGACAGACACTATCTTTCTTTTTTCAACCAAGAACATATTATACAAATATGGGAATGATTAAAAAACAGCATCAGGACTGTTCCTGAAATGATGCATACATTGTATCATCCTGTAATTATAACCCAACTGGTGTATATTTTTTCTTAATCTTGGTATTTCCATCAATACTGCTCAGTCACCAGTCATGACTAGGGCTGGTGGCCACAGTCGGCTTTAATGAATCCTTGAACCTCTGTCCAATAAATCCACAGAAATCAATTTTGATTAACTTTTAAGAAAACAGAATGGTTTTTTGACTGAAACATTTAAAGAATCTCTCATGGACAAGTGAAAGGACAAGGAAAATGTGAAACCATGTCTAGATTTAGACCTTCTAAATTTCATAGCTAACAATTTAGAAAGTGGTATTTATTCTGTCATGTTTATATAGCTATATGATAACTCATTACAACATCAGGTTAATATTTTACAAATGGATAATACTAATACTAACACTAAATTTCTCTTACATATAAAGGTATACCACTGAGATATATCCTCAGTTTTACTAAAGAAACTATCAAACTTCTCCATGCAAGGTACAAGATAAGACTTTTAAGGGACAGAGGGGCACAATATGCAGGAGTTTTAAAAATCATGCCTTGGTCTTGCCCTCAGCTGTTCTACAGCGAATGTGGAAAAAAGTTCTGCCACGTAAAGTCACAGAAGTGCACTAGAAGCGAAATGCGGAGATTGATACTACAGTGCATTGCGCCCTACTAACACAGCAGGAACCGAACAGTAACTGTTTGGTGATGATGTATAAAAAAGTAAATCTTCCTCAGAGGTAATTGCTTTAACAGCAACAGCATTTTGGTACCAGTGCCAACAAAATTCTTTAATAACTTTTTAAAGAATAAATCACTTTTAAAAATGTAATAGCTATGAAGAAGCAAATAGGAAACGGCTCTCAAACTTTAAATAACAATGTCTCTGTAAAATAGTCATGCTATACAATCCCTTTAGTATTTAAAATGTCAAGGCTAGGCTAACTTGCACTAAAATTCTTAGTTAAAAATAATGGTAATCATAATATTTAAAATATCACTAACGACTGTGGGGCAAAACAATCAATTGAAAATTAGGAAGACCAGTTCTCTGTTTATGTCTGATTGTGTGTTTATTCATTTAATAATTATCCTAACTGGAGTTTTAATAGATGATTTTGAAGTTAAGAAGGAAATAATAAAAATGCAAGAACAGGAATGTTTTTCAAAGTAAATCGATTTCTTAAAATTGTCCAATAAAAACTAAGGTTCACAGAAGTTAACAACCTGCCTTTCATCACACAGTTGGGAAATGATGCAGCCAGGATTCCAATTTATGTCTGACTCCACTTTCATGCCCCTAACCACCTTGCTGTATATCTTCCAAATATAAGAAAATATGCTAAATTAATATTCTTCTGTAATATTTCATTGCATTTGTTTAGTGGAGATATCCCACATGTAGGCCCCAGGTATGTTCAATTTGGCAGATAGTTTGCCTCCTTCCCACACCATTCATCAGCCTGGGCCTGAAGGTATCTGAGTTGCAACCTCCAACATAATGAAGTCGGCACTTCAAATTATTTTCCAAGTCCTTTCTCATATTGTATTTGCTACTCAGAATCAGCCAAAAGGTTGACAGGACGTACAGTGTTATTCTTATGTGGTGAGAGTAGACTAAAGCACAGAAAGCTTAAATAACTCATCAAAGAACATACTGTAAAGTGGTGAAAAAAGAACCAGCTCTGATATAGATTCCTATTTGACTACTTTGGAGCAAGTTTATAAAACTACCTGAGCCTCAGTTTCATCATCTTTAAAATGGAATTTGTATTACCATTCCCACTGGGTGTGGTGAGGCTTAAACTATTAGATTATACAGATAAATCCTCCAACAGAAAGTCTCCCATCTAACAGATTCTCAATAAAAATTACTCGTTCTTTCATTAATGATTGAGGACTAAGTTAACAATGTTTGAAGAAATGAGGTCAGTGTATAAGATAATAAAAATCCTTCTGCTCTCTCTCCCAGATATGATTGTACCCACCATTGTGAATGCAGATTAGAAGCTTAATTAAATTTGAAGAGTAAGATCAATATATTCTTGAGCTAAATGAAAAGGGAATCAATGTTTAACTAGATTTTTACTTATAAAAATGAATATATGCTTATGGTAATGAAGAAATCCAAAGAGTAATAGGAATAAAAGTACTAGTTATCAGACTCAAAGCTCCCACAACACTCCAGAAATAATTACTGCTGGTTACATGTACATTCCTACACTTTTCATGTTCTTTCTAAGAATTTTTATATCATATAAATATATATATAGTAGTATTTATATGTAACTATTTAACTAAAAGTCTATAAATATATATAAACATAAATATAATATAGAGATGCACACAAAGAGGTACTACACACACAATGGTGATACGTGCATATATGAAGATTTATGCATGCTTATGCCCAATTAATACAGCACACTCTTTATAACATCTGTGTACTACTCTATAATTCAGAGTGTTTCTGCCATCTCTAAAACATTTTGAATTATTATAAAAAATACTGAAACAAACAAATCTTTGCACATATCTTTTTTTTTTTTTTTTTTTTTTTGAGGACAGTGTCACTGGCCCTCACATGTGGGACCCGAACCGGGGCCGATAGCTTCCCAAGCCAGCTCTTAACCACAGTGCCACTCGGGCAGCCCTCTTTGCACATATCTAAAACTCTATCTCTAGAATATTCTACAAGTAGGTCTCAGACACGTCATTCTCAATTGTGATAGGTTTTGCCAACTGTACTCCAAAGAGTGGCTCATCCTTCCAACAGTGTATGACTACTTATTTATTTACAACATCTCCCCTACTGTTTACTCTTTCACAATTTTGAAATGTGGAAGAGAGAAAAATGTAATCTCACTGTATTTATTTAATCATGTGTGAGGTTGAATAAAATGTTTTTGGCTTTTGTAAATCTTTTTCTGTGAACTACCATTAGCTCATTTTCATGTTTCTTTAATTTGTGAGAGATTTTTGCATATAAAGGAATTACCTTTTGAAAGCATTGCTAATAAATTAAAAATCAACCTTTAAAAGTGTTGTAAATGTTGTCTTATATTGTTCTTTGTCTTTTGATTGTGTTTATAAGAGTTATTTTTTCCTTAACAATTTAGTGGCTCTGATGGCCATTCCAGAAAAAGAGTTCCAAAATTGCTTTGAAGGGTGGACTAGGTGCTGCAATTGGTGCATAACTTCCTGAGGGGAATACTTCAAAGGTGACCATAGTGATATTCAGCAATGAGGTATGTAGCACTTTTTCTAGGATGGGTTGACAAATATATATATATATATATATATATATATATATATATATATATACACACACACACACACACACACACACACACAGATATTTCATTTATGACAAGGCGGTATTTCAAATTAATTGGAAAAGGAAAGACTATATATGATGTGGGGAAAATTCACTATCCTTTTGGAAAACATAGTTATACCATTACCTCACATCATATGGAAAAAGAAATTCTAGACTGATTAAAGATATAAGTGTAAAACTAAAATTATTGAAAGAAAATATAGAAGAATATATTTGATGTTTTTCTCATGGGGATAGCTTCTCTATATAAAGCAAAATAAAAAAGAATTATAGGGCTGGCCGAGTGGCGTGATGGTGGGGGACTGGCTTGGGAAGCCAGTGGCCCCGGTTCGGATCCCACATATGAGTGCCAGTGACACTGTTCTCAAAAGAAAAAAGAATTATAAAAGAACAAAGTTTGATAATTTAGCTAAATAAAAGTATAAAGCTTTTCTGTACAATACAAAACAGGTATAAATACAAGTGATAGACTAGAAATAAAAACATAACAATATTTTATTCATATTATATAAAATCTGCTATTAATCAATAAGAAAAACACAATCTGATACAGAAATTGGCAAATACTAGAACTAATAAATTAACAGAAAATAAAATGCAAATAGCACTTAAATATATGGAAAGATGTTCAACCTTATTAATAGTTCAGAAAGGCAAATCCAAACAACAAGGAAGCACAATCTGTTACCAATCATTTTGGTAAAATTTAAAAGATAAATGATAGCCTATATTGTGGATGATGCAGGGAAATAGATACGCTCATAAATTCTAGGATTTTAGTTGATAGATTGGCAGTTTCAGTGTATCAATTTCAAGTTGCAGGATCAATGAAAAATTTTAAATTTATCCATAACTTAACCTCAAGTTTTACTTTCTGGAATCTACCCTACAGAAACATTGGCACAGGTACATAAAAGTATATTATTTGTAATGGCAAAAAAAAAAAAAAAAAAAAAAAACTAGAATGAATTTAAACACTTATTAATAAATCATGTTATTGCCTTAACATGGAATACTTTCCCTCCATTAAAAAGAATGATGTAGCAATATAATTGAGACATGAGAGGGAGACATGAAGTAATCTCCAAGAAGTATCGTTAAAATCAAAGTACAAATTATAGAGCAATCGTTTACTATGATGTCATTTATGACTTAGGAAAAAAAAAAAAAAAACATCCACTCTAAGCTAAATGTGTGTCTCTCTGTTAGAAAGGTCTGAATGAATACACACCCAGCTATTACCAGTGGGAGGTTTTGAGAAATTGAGCTAGGGGGTAACCGAGGAGTTTACAAAGAACTTGCTAATTATTTGACTTGTTTATATCTATCAGGTATTTGATACCGAACATTTGTAATTTAAAAAGAAAAAGGACATGTTTACAGTGATAAAGTTATAATTTATTAGATATGAAATGATAGAGGGAAGAGCACGCTAACATGGCAAGCCTGATTGACTGCGACATCTGCAACATCCAGTCTTTTAAAAGATGGAATGCAGGCAACGTTTGTGAGACAGTTTCTATCATGTACACCTTAACAGTCGATTGCTCTGAAGGCAACAAGAGGTGGAGATGGGTAAGAGGTTGAGAGTACCTGGATGTTGTGGACATGAGGCCTCTAGCAGTATTCAAACCTCTGGTAGCAAATGAAAGTTCAAGAAGGTCAGAGCAAAGAGAATACATCCACACCTAGAAAACCGGGACCTTTGACAGAAGAAAGAAGAGCTCCAAATGCAGAATCTGCTAAATGCGGGAATTTGAATTTGCCCAAGACCCATTTTTTGTGCCTAGCCCCAAGCTATCGAGAAGCCAGTCTATATCAGCCAGTTACAGCTGATATCAGGTACTGAGGTCTCAGACTCCTTTAATCACAGAGCTTCCTCCCTGGCCTCTTCACTTCACAGTTCTCCACAGAACTCTCCCACTGTAAGCATCTCCTCCTTCAAAGTTCCTCACCTGCCCCCTTGGGCCTTGTAGAAGCAAAATGGGGTTGGTTAGAGCTAGAAGGAAAGGAGGAAGGGTAGCACCCATTTCTGGATGATCACTGCCTCAGTCTCAAAATCCCTAACCCCAGTGTGGCATTCTTACAGATTGACAGAGACCCAGTGAGCCAAGTAGCAAATAATGGCAGGCAAGCCATGATTTTAAGCTATAAATTATCTTACTGTTTATGAGACTTACTAGATGTACACCTGCTGAACCTCCCCTAGGGGTCTCCCTAGATGCTTGCTAAGGTAAACAGTCAAAATAAACTGAACTAAAAAAGAAAATAGTTTGTCTAATCTTCATGCTATTTCTGACATTTTTTCAGGAACTAATTAGAAATATAAAAGGAGTGAAATTTAATTTCAAATGTTATATAAAAGTAAAGATCTGAAAAATATATATGTAATCACACATACACACTATTATTTGACCAACAGCTATGACACTTGATTGCTCTCCAGTAGGGACAACTAAATGAAAAATTCACCCTCCTGTGACAGTCATTGAAAAGCAGCATTTGCTTAATATCATCCTCCCTGTGACTCCTTCATGAGCAAGACCATTTTAACTTCCAAAGTTGATCTTAAGCAATATATAAATATTTCTGCACCAACCATGAATCTTCAGACACTTTTTAATTATTATAATTAATTTTAATAACCAGGACCACCATCAATATCACCTTCAGTGCATGGCACTATATGAGCAGATGACAAATCTAGACATCATTGAGGGCTAATCTTGGCATTCCAGTTAAATTGGAAGTACAGGTTAAATGGCTTTATGTTAGAGATCACTTAATTAAAACTATAAAGATAACTGTAGACAAAGGACAAAGAAACTGCATTTAGTACCAAGCTTTCTACCTACTACTATTCAGATTATTTTACCTCATGTAATCTAATCTCTGTTCCTTTGCCTTTTGCACTTGTTCACTTTTTAACAATCATGGCTGTGTGTTTCTACAATTTAAATTGCATTTGGAGCCAAAGCAAAGGAAACGATCTAAGAGGCAGACAGTCACTACATGTAGTAGGAGATAATTGAGGCACTGAAGTCAAACTTAATTTTTATCTTAGCTCTCCCACTTGCTATGCAGAATCTCAAACAAGTTAGTAAAACTCTAACTAGCATCAGGGACATGGGGTGATACTGGAATGAAGTGACCTAATGTGTGCCTGGCATTAGACTGTTAGCTCATGGGAACAGAAATTATCTTGCTCAGCATGATCTTTCCAGTACCAAATGTATCTGGTGCAGAGTAGATGCTCAGAAAGTATGTCACACGTTGGAATGTTTCCTTGGAAAGCTAGTACAAGAAGTTCTGCAGGTTATTGTATGTGAACTACAACTTACTTGCATCAGGAGTTAAAAATAAGCTATCAAGGGCCAGCCCAGTGGCGCGGTGGTTAAGTGCTGGCTTGGGAAGCCAGCAGCCCTGGTTCGGGTCCCACATATGAGGGCCAGTGACACTGCCCTCAAAAAAAATAAAAATAAAATAAACTATCAAGATCAAACTTTAGATCTCAAAAAACTGGGTCTTTTGAAACCATCATGTGAATAAATAAGATTTTCCCATCTCTGGAGCCCCACACTCCCATTTAACCAGTTTAGAGCCTCCTTGTGAAGGACCCTATATCTTTAATTCAAAGTTCTATTTTGGGGCTCTAAGATTGAGTAAGGGAAAGAACTTGGTTAGTGGCATAGAGAAGCACCTTTTTCTAACTTGGTCCAATATCTCAAAGCAACATTCCAATTGAGAAGTTCACGTACATTTTACCAAAGCACCCACTGTCCTTTGTTCTCAAATAGATATTGAGCAATAATATCAGTCATTTCAGTACTTCATATAATTGAAATTTAGCCTGACCAGCATGGCATGGGCGATTATGAGATAGAATTATTTGGTGTCTCAATGACCTTTCAAAATTAGATGTGAAGAGAAATGGCTGAGCTCAGGACAGTGTGCTGTGCTTTTCTCTGAATACCCAGGAAGGCATGAGAGCACATTCAATAAAGGAGGCTCCAGAGATCTGTGTTCTAGGTGAGGACAGGTGAAAAAAATCCCTTGTGTAGATGACACTATGTTGTTATTTTGGGATGTTTACTAATGAAATTCTTGGAGCTTTAAATGAATCCCTTTGAAGAATTCCTCCTGATGAACCTGTTAGCACCATTGTTGCAGTTCACCTCTCTCAGATCTTTTTTAGCCAGACTACTCCAGTTGCGTAGCATTCTTCCTACAAGTCATAAAGTGCGACCTCAATACCGGTGTCAGAACCAGCTAGTTGCCCAGGATGCTATACTCATACTCTCACTTTTAACTTTCATATGACCTAGATCTTTAACTCAACTCTGAGCCCCAACTTTGATCATCACTTCTGCCCCTGCCCCCTTGGTTTGGCTTTCATCCATGCTTTTCTTCTGTTCTTATTTATGAACTCAGGCTCATTCTGCAGCTGGTGCCTCTCTTTCTCCTGGGCTGTGCTCCAGGGTAGAGATCCAAACCCAGGCAATGACACCCCCTCTTAAACAAAATCCTAATCCTACATAAACAGAATAAAATTTAACTAATCGCATCAAAGCAGAATCTTTCTAATTTGAGCATTAAATGGACCCTTTAAAAATATATATTTATTTTCCCAAATCATGATTTGAATTATTTTTAAATAGAATGTGACTTTAAAAAGTATGAAATTGGGTATATTCTTTTTCTATACCTCTTTGTAACTATTCTTAAGCATCTATAAAACTAAATTAAATAGAAACTACAAAACAAATGCATTTCAGAGTAACAAAGTTAATATAATATAAAAATGTTATTTGGTTGAAAATAAAGTTTTGCTTTTGATGTGAATATATCACTGACTGCTTCAAGGCAAGTGCTCCTGAGATCTTTCACAATCCATGATGATTCAATTCTGCCATCCCCTCTTTCAGACTTATTATGAAACCTTGAGCATAGAGCATCATATGGCATTTGGTCTTCATTTCATATAAATACATCTTTTACTAGTAAGTCCGTCATGTTCTTTTTATATTGAGTCATAGCAATTGAAGTTGTTTTGGAATAATAGGTTAGTATTAAAGGCATCATCCAAGTAATTTCATAGGTAATCATTAAACTAAAAGAAAAAAAAATTAACCTCCAGCCACAGGTTGAACATTTGTATCTACCAAATCCACATGTTAAAATCTAACCCCCATATCAGTGAAATCATATGGTTTTCTACTTTTTCTGTCTGGCATATTTTGTTTAGCTTAATAACCTCAAGATCCATCCATGTTGTCAAAAATGGCACTGTTTCATCACTGATATGTGGGATATAAAACTGAAATCAACAAGAAAAAAAAACAAACAAATAAAGAAACAAAAACTCATAAACACAAACAATAGTGGTTACCAAATGGGAGGGGAGGGATAGTAGAAGAGGGTAAAGGGAGTCAAATATATGGTGATGGAAGGACAACTATCTCTGGGTGGTGAACACACAGTGTGATATATAGATGATGTATTATAGAATTGTACACCTGAAACCTATGTAATTGTACTAACCATTGTCACCCCCAATAAATTTAAAAAACAAAACAGAAAACTAACTCCCATAGTGATGGTATTGGAGGTGTGGCCTTTCAGAGGTGATCAGAGCATGAGGGCAAAGCTCTCATGAATTGCATTAGAGCCATTATAAAAGAGACCCAGAGAACTCGCTTGCCCTCTGTGAGGATATAGTGAGAAGAAGGCTGTCAGTGAGGATACAGGCCCTCACCAGACACTGAACCTGCTAGTGCTGTGCTCTCTGACTACCAGCCTCCAGAACTGTAAGAAATAAATTTCTGTTGTAGATATGCCACCCAGTTTATGGTATTCTGCTATAGCAGCCCAACAAACTAAGACAGCGCCTATCACAGTTCATATACCACTGGGCGTAAGTACAAGGAGACCTATAGAGATCCATAAGGTCTCATTTGAAATCCTAGAAACTGCCCTCTAGACACAGAATTTTAGGTAGTAGTCATACATAGATTTGAATATTTAGAGGAACCAAAATTATTAACACAAATAGAATTAGCTCAGAAGTAATCCTAAGGGGTGTGTGATCTATGACAAGCTGGAGAGACTATGACCTGTCTAAAGGAAGCAATTGCCCTCACCACCACAATATGGTGGCAGTGTAAGAACCATGCCATCTTCTAGTTTTGCAAAGATATTCAAGTGTTCAAGGAAGGAGGAGAAATGGAAATCAAGATGTTTATGGGAAACCTTCTCATTTAAAATTTTGTGAAGTAATTCAAAAATCTTAAACACTCTAAGCCAAACAAAATTGTATTTCTAGGCCAGACATGCCCTGAAAGCCATAGTTCTTAATATCTGATTAGTGCTGACCGTGTACTATCTAAAGCTGTTCTGCAGGTCAAGGAATAGAGGTGACTCTGTGGAAGTCATAAAGGAAATGCTTTTAGAAGCAGCTACCTTGGAAAGACATAACTGACGTCTGCCAGGAGGAGGGACCATGGTGACCTATGACACTAAGCTGGTAAGACTTGAGTTGAGAAGAATCTTCAGGAACCACTGCTTCAGAGTGAACCTCCTGGGCAGACTATAGCTGTCCAGTGCTGCCAAGAAAGGCAAGCTGCTGTTGGGAGTAACAGATAAGAGGGTTAAGTGAGGGAACCACATTTAAAGTATTGAGGATCTGCCAGCCAACCCCCTCAGACCTATCTCCAGTAACTCAGAATGAGTCACCACTGATGATAGCTGCAGGATGCAAGCCTTGCCATTTTCCAATTTACAACTCACGCTGGAGATGAATGAGTTTCCTTAGGAGAAAGCAGGTAGGATAAATAAGATGCACTGGAATTACAAAGAAGCTTTCAACTGTGTAGACTTTCCTTGTGGTGGGTGTGGCCCAAGAGAAGAGGGCTATATATAAAACAAGCAAATTCACTTCACTGGAAATTCTACTCCGATAATGATAGAAATGAAACACTCTCACCTAGGAGGTGCCATGTGACCAAGAACAATTAAACACTCTCGAAGCAGCCGCCGAGGCTTTTTAAATGATCAGAGAATCTGTGGTTTTAAAATAGCTTACTTCGTTGAAATCTCAATTTAAGGTTTAGGTTTTGTGCCCTTGCAACATGCATTCTGTGCTATAAATGAGGTATCACTTCATATGTCTTTACTACAGGTTATTTTACTAAAATCTGTATGCTCCCAAATACAGCAAAGCATGCATTTGTGTTGCATTGAAATTGATTTTAAAAAAGGAAAAGAAAAAAAAAACAGGTGAAGTTGGAATGAAAGGTTAATATTATTCTGACATCCTTCCTGAGCATTTACAAGGGTCAGTGTATGTTTTGGCTTTTCTTTTTCTAGCAGCTGAAAACCACCACTCAGCACCACAGAAAATAACAGGGCATATGGGATCAGGGGAAGAGGTCTTCACCAAGAGTCAGGTCCTCAAGGATCACTAGGGGAGCTGCTGAAACCAATTTAATTGAACCCTAAGTTAAACATTCTCTTACTCATGGGACCCTGAATAAAGAAGACATAAATTGTCATTCATTTTTTTCACCTAGGAAAAATATACCTTGTTTTGAAGTCTGGGACAATGATAGCCAGAAATAAAATGTGATATATATATATTTATATATATATATATATATATATATATATATATATATATATATATATATATATATATATATATATAGTTTTAAAGATTTTATTGGGGAATTGGGGGAGGGGAACAGTGTTGGGGAATTGGGGAAGGGGAACAGACAAGTTGCTGTCTTTTTGTTCTTCAGTCTAGTTGTGGAGGACGTTGCTTCACTGGACCATGTTGGTATTATGATCATTGTGCTCCTCCTGGCTGAGGCAAATTGGTTGCTGGCAGTTAGACCACTGATCACGAAGGCGCATAGTAGCTCATGCCGGCTGCAGGCTGCTCAAGCTGGTTGCCAGACACTCATGGTAGCTTACAGCAGCCCACTGCAGCCCTCCTGCAGCCTACACTGTTTCCGGCAACTCATGGCAGCCCAGCTCCAGGTCAAGCTGTTGTTCACCATCTTAGCTGTAGAGGACACAGCGTCACTGGCCCATGTGGGATCTAAACCGGTGGCCCTGCTGCTCAGAGCTTGCGCTCCCAAGCCAACTCTTAACCAATGACCCACTTAGCCGGCCCTATATTTTTAAATAACCCTAATTATGATCTATTTTTTTTCTGATTCTTTCAATAATAGAAAAATTCAGATAAGAAAGAATATATAGGTAATAACTGATGAGTTTTTGTCATTTATTTGACAAGATAACCTAAAGAAACCCTGTTTGGGTAGCTGAAAGATATCTACCCTATTGTTAGCGGATACTGTTAGGCTAGAATCCTAACAGTCTACTCTTATGTCTATTAAATAAACTTTCTATAAATTCTATTATTAAACTGTTGTGTTTTCCTCTCAAGAATAAGACGCAAACATAGTGCAGAATCTGAAAAGAACATGACTTTGATCATGTCCAAATGAGAGCCCTGTTCCATACTAACAGCATGATCACATCACTTTGCCATCTGCAAACTTTTCCCTGAAAAGGACAGATGTGCAAAACCCAGGAAGATGTGAACTCTCTATACCCTAGAGTAATTTGCCTCTATCTTTTAAACTGAGTTCAAATTTCAAAATTCTCATTTAAAAACTTCAGACAAGTGGTTTGGGGTTGGAGAAGAAACCTAATGCGTCTGCTGGCACACTTCCAGCCTCTGTATCATCATCCTACATTCCTGGGTACATCTCCATTACCTGGAGGTGAAAAAGCGAAAATGCAGTTTAAAACAAAGAAAGGGATCAGAGAAGGAAAATGCCCAACATGCAAAATAGCGGGGAACCATAATCAATATCTTTAAGTCAGCCACTGGTTAGAACTTTCAAGTAAGGCACCATAAAATTCCATGTCCAGATCTAAAAGAAATTGGGGTGAGCCCTAAAAGAAACCAGGCAAGAAGATTTAAAGCTGGAGCTTTCCTCAGAAAATGTATTAGGGTCTATAGCTTATGTTGTGGATTTCATAATAATGTATATGTAAAAAAAAACCTCTAAATTCAATTCCTAAAGGCAGAAAGCCTATTTCTTCCTTTCTAAGTCTAGTATTAAAAGAGGAAATTAAAGGGGAAAATAGAGATGATATAGAAGTGACCAGTAAACTTGAAGGAAGAAGAAGGATATGGATTCTTAATTTTCAATATTATTTCTAGATGTGGACATCTATATTTAAATCATGAGTAGCAATCGCTGTAGGAGAAGAGGATGGCTTCACTGCCATCCTGAGTATCTGACTGCCCTCTATCAGTCATTGTGAGCAACATAAGAAATTAGTCCCAACATCACAATGAATTATTTAGGATGCCTCCATAACACAGCTAATAAGATTGTGGCTTCATGCCACTATTAAGTCAGCATCAGGCAGAGACTGACTTAAAAGAGCAGGTACAACTTTGTCACAAGAGTAGCTGCTTAAGAATGGCGTACAATAAAGGAAAATATTCACTATTATTGGTTTAGAATGCAAAAGTGCTCTGTATCATAATACCTCTATATTTCTGAGCATGTCAGTTTGATCAAATCTGAAAAGAGTCATAGGCAAGGTTCATTATCTGCTTATAAATTTTTTTTTAATAAGAGCAACTTTTCCTCAAATTCCACTAAAGTCCTTGATTCTCCCATCCCTATCCTCCAAATTATACTAATTAATCTTAAGCACGTAGAAATAAAGTGGCAGGCCCACAAATTTACTGAATTTACTGCTTAACCCAATTCTCTCCACCCCATCTTCCTCATACCCACCCATCTTGCACTCAGAGACTTCTGGAGAGAAACAAATATATGAATTTATTTGATCAGATATTTCACATCTCTATCAAATTTCTTAGGGAGTCCAAAGCTTTCTGATATTGTCATGCAGCTAAAACACAGTGACTGCACTGGGCATTTCAGTACCAAAGGTGGTGAGTGAATACTGAGGAGTGAAACTCCATTAAAGGGCAGTTTAGCCAGTGTTTGCTCTCTCACCTTGTAAGATTGGCTTCATCCTCTGTCCAGCTATAAAACTGCTACCATGAATTCCTCTGTCAAATGTCATGGCAACTTGTGAAATGGAGGCAAGATTTAAAGAGTTTCCAAGGAGGGTAATTGTCAAGTGCTTTCTGGGCAGACAGAAATTGGGAGGTACTGTTTCCTGACCCTCACCAAATGATTGCTTTTCAAACTACTATCAACTCATCAGCAGAAAGAAAAACATACATATACCAGGCTAGAAATACTATTCATACTTGTAATAAAAAGAACAGCTAAAAAATAAGTGATAAAATTAAATATATCCTGTATGGATCCATTCAACCAGTGATGATTTTCAGGACATGTAATTGGTTTCGCCTGACAAATGGCAGATGATTGCCCCAGATAAGTGGTCTGTAATTGACTTGCATGTTACAAAGGACTGCTGATTAAATACTATATAAAGAATTTACCTAGAAGGTTAGTAAATATGGACTCAAAAATAAGATCCTTTGGTATGATAAGATATAGCCTGGCTAAAGCACAGAGGGTAAGAAAGCACTTTAGCCTAGAAATGAGTGACCTGCTAAATGTCATAAGCTTCAGTATTGGAACGAGTTTGCTTATATACTTGAAAGATTAAAGTCTTGAAAAATAACAGTGAGAGAGTGATGACATTTCTGATATAAAGCTGAAGAACTCTTAAATTCAAGCTCCCATTCATGGAGAATGAGATTAAAGAAGGATGAAAGCTATGCTTTACAGTGTGTACACCACCCATAACTGAAAACTGGATCTGGTGCAAAAGGCGTGAGCAGAAATACAGCCTTGTAGAATGGATTGGCCCAGAGGACACAGCGGGTAGAAGGAAAACAAAATATCAGTTCACACTTTTTAACTGTCTTAGAGAGCCTTGACTCCAGTTTCCTGTTGTTTAGTGAAAACAAAGTTGGTCGAAGGAGTTTTCTGCCTAAAACACCTGGATTTGAATACAAGGTAATCAATTACAAATCATTTCTACATCCTTAACGATCTCTTACTCAGAAAATCCTAGCATTATTTAAAAATATTTAAATTTTTTCTACCTAAATACAAAGAATTTAGAGATGGAATAAAATAAACGCAAACCTAGACTGGAATTGAACGCAAATAAAAATTTGTGCAGTTGTAATGCAGGTTTGTCCATATCTTGATATTATCTCACATTAAGGGAGGTACCCAAAATAACTAAATGTGGGCATTTTCAAAATTTTAAAGAAACTAATTAATCTATGACTTTGACATAGAAGAGTAATAGAATTTCAAAGTTAGAAAGGATCTAAGCTTCTAAGGTATTGTTTTTTTGTCTGATCCCCTCATTTTATAAATGATAGTACTATAGCCCAACAGTATCACTTACTTCGGAGCAGGCAGGATTTTAATAACCAGAGCACAGAATTCAGGTTTCAGAACTCCTATCCTAGGAATCCATCTACCACACACATGCTTAACACGTGCCTTCTTTACACCCTTCAAAGACTCTAGGTATTGTATCTTAAAGGTCAGTATTCTGTGGTACACTACTGACTGAGAGCATCACTAGACATCATACCAATCCACCTCCAGGTTCAACTTGTAAAGAATAAAGCAACTTGAGTCTCTGTTGAAAATCTTGTCATCTCTATAACTGGCCTTATTATGCTAGGGTTCTGTATAGAAATAATTAGTTTTAAATTTCTTAAAATTTTAATTTATTCTTCATGAGCCATTACCATGCACATTTACTCCAGAATTCACTAACAATTCTGTCAAAGCACAGTATCTAGGAAAATAGATCATCCAGTAAGTTTTCATTATCTTGTTTCAGCTGAAATCCCCACAAAGTCAGGACTATCTTTAATCACAGCCCTTAAATCCTACTGGGTTTCTTGAAAAATGAGAGGATGAGGACATCACCTAAATATGCAGCCAAGTATATACAGAGGGTGTGAAAAAAAATGTATACACATTTTAAGAAAGGAAAAACTGTATTAAAATTGTCATACTCCATATACACTGATAACAAAAGATGAATACAACTCATGTGTATACGTTTTTTTGGCATCCCTGGTATTAAATATAAGAGAAGTTGAAGGTTTGGAGATACAGGTTTATTTACTGTATTGAAGTGAGATTAGAGAAATTTGAATAAATTTTAATAAAATAGCTATGGAATTAAACCATGCCAGTTTTCACTCACATTAACGTAATTCTTTGCCAACTCCTGGCATCATCCTAGGTGATTGCAGCAGCCATGTGATAGTCATACAAGCCGTTATAATTCCTTTACCACATCATCTCAAATGGTCTTTATTTCCGCGCTAGGCATGATAGTTGATTCCCTAAAAAATTCCCTTCCAAGCAATCTCAACTGCTTACCCCCTCCTTCCACTACATTGGCCCTACAAATTCCCAGCCGGGTATCAATCCTACAGTTTGCCTTCTGTGTACTCATATTTGTGGACCTGGGAGCCCTAGAGAATACTGTACCATCACTTGAGTCAATGCCATGACGGATTCGAGAATTACTAATTTTAGTGACTCAAATCTGTTTTCCCCTCTGGCAAATTTCATTCTCATTTCCTTGATATCATTTCCAAAACTTTACCACTTTATTTAAGTACTTTAACCCAACATTTTTGCATTCTTTCTCATCAAATGATGACATCTTATTTCACAATTGTCCTAATGCCCTCACCCAAGAAAAAAAAACACAGCTGATCTCTATACCTATTTCCCTCCATTTTCACAGGATGAGGTGATCATGTCCTACTCAAAATCAGCTCCTGTCGCAGGGGTCTTTACTGCTCCTCCTTGCTCTCTCTTTTCTGACACCTTCTTCCATTAGTTATCCCTTCCCTTTCTGTATCTTCAGCCTCTCCTTGTTAACTATTATCCTTTTCCTTAGTTTATAAAACTGCCCATGTTCTCTTGTACTTTTTTAAAAGCAAAGCCATCCTTTGACCCTGTGTGCCACTTACATTACTCTTTTCTCTTCTTCCAATAATGGACAGACTTCCTAAAATTGTCTCCACTTACTATCTTTCTTTCTGTAATACCCAGTGTCTTCACTAAACTCAGGTTTTGCAGAAAAAGTCATACATTGCTTCCTCATTGTGCTCATCGTTTCTTTCAATCTGGCCTTACCTAAGACATAATATCCAAATCCAGTTGGCATTTCTCAATTCTAATCTTATTAGCATTCCCCTTTGCATTTTTATTATTGACAAGCACCTTGTTCTCAAAATTCTCTTTTCTCTTGATTTCCATAACTTCTGTCCACCCCTGGCTTTCCCTCAATCTCTCTGATTATTTATTCTTAGTCTTCTCATAGACTCTTTTAAATCTGCCCCTTCCTAAAATGTTGCTCCTCCCCAGGGGCCTGTTATTTTTCCACTGATTTTCTCATTGTGCTTTCTCTCTTCGAAGGCATCTTTTCCGTTCCCATGATTTTACTGTGCCTCACATGCTTATGACTCCTACTCCTCATTCAGATTTGACATCTGTGTCTTTATTCCCCTAAGGTAAAATCTTAGGTTATTGATGTTAGATATTTTTTCTAACATATCTATTTAGTGCTATAAATTTCCCTCTGAGTCCTGAGTTCATGGGATTCCACAAATTTTGATAAGTTGGATATTCACTTACATTTAGTGGAAAATACTTTATAAATTTTTTGAGGCTTCTTTGATCCATGTGTTCTTAGAAGTGTTTTACTTAATTTCCAAAGATATGGGGATTTTTCAGTTTCTTTATATTATTGATTTCTTGTTTAATTCTCAAATCTTCATCACAAATCTCTGGAGGCAGAATCCATGAAAGCGTGGATTTTTGAAAGCATATTTTGTATGATTTTATTCTTTTAAATTATTATGCTGTATATGGTGTATTTTATGACTCGGAATGTGTTACATCATCATGAATGTTTAATTCTTATCCTTCTTCCTCTATAGGTAAGATAGATTTTCCCTTTTGGCTTCTTTCAAGATTTTCCTCTTGTCTTTGATTTTCTGCTGTTTGAATGTGATATACCTAGGTATCTTTGATTTGGTTTGGTACTTATTCTGTTTGATGTTCTCTGAGCTTCTTGGATCTATGGTTTGTTGTCTGTTATTAATTTTGGAAATTTCTCATCTATAATTAGTTCAAATATTTCTTCTGCTCCACTCTTTCTTTTACTTCTGGTTTTCCAACTATATCTATGTTATTTTTTGATATTGTTACTAAATTCTTGGATTTTCTGTTTTATTTGCTTTTCATTCTATTTTCTCTTTGCATTTAAGTTATGGAAGTTTCCATTGCCCTATCTTCAAGCTCATTGATTGTTTCTTCTGCCATATCTCAGTCTGCAGATGTGTAAATAGAAGGCATTCTTCATTTTTGTTACAGTGTTTTTTATTTCTAGCATTCCTTTTAATTTTTTTATTTTTAAATGGGGAATTGGGGAAGGGGAACAGTATTGGAGAATTGGAGAAGGAGGGCAGCAAAGTTGTTGTCTTTCAATATTAGTTGTGGAGGGTGCAGCTCCAAGTCCAGTTGCCATCCGGCCGGCCATCGGCAGCTTGCGGCAGCTCAGCTCAAGGTACCCTGTTCAATCTTAGTTGCGGGTGGGCGTAGCCCACCATCCCATGCGGGGGTGAAACCAGCAACCTTGTTGTTAGGAGCACGTGCTCTCACCAGCTGAGCCATCCTGCCACCTGTTGGGAGCTCAGCGGCAGCTCAGCTCAGGCGCAGCTTACTGGCCCATGTGGGAATCTAACCAGTGACCCTGTTGCTCGGAGCTCACACTCTTAACCAACTGAGCCACTCGGCCGACTCCTCCTGCTAATTTTTCCTACTTGTATTATTCATCTGTTCTTGTGTGTTGTCTACCTTTTTTAAAATTAGTTCATTGGGGTGACCATTGTTAACAAAGTTACATAGATTTCAGGTGTACAGTTCTGTGACACATCACCTATATATCACATTGTGTGTTCACCACCGAGAGACAGTTCTCCTTCCATCACCATATATTTGATCCCCTTTAGCCTCATCTACCACCCCACTTCCCTCTTTATTACTACCCTTTAGCACAATAATTAGTTAATTTAAATACCTTGCCTGATCTTTTTAATATCTGAGTCTGGTTGTGATGCTTTGCTTTGCCTTTCATGCTGTTTTCTCTTGCCTTTGGCATGCCTTCTAATTTTCTAGGGAAAGCTACACATATTGTACTGGGATATAAAAACTGAAATAAATTGCCTGTATTATGAGGATTTAAATGAATCTGGCTAGGAGTTATAGTGTGCTGAATGTTTACCAGAGGCTTCAAATTACTCTTGTTTCCTTTCTTGGGGTCTCCTCTTGATTTCAGGCTCCTTGAAGTACTCCTTAGAGATAGTCTGCATCTCGCAGCTCCTCCAGCTGTAATCCATTGTGTTTAGATGATAACCCTATTGGGATAATGGTAAGGTGTGGTGAGTTGAGCAGTCTATAATCTTCTGATTAAATCGTAGTCTTTCAGTGGCCCTGTATCTCTGGGCTGTGACTGCCATGTGTTTCTCCAGGGCTAGTCCCTTACTCCCTTCCCTCGCCACAGTTTTCACAATCCATTTCCTTGGAGCACTAAACTGTGTAGATTATTTTCTTCCCTTAGGCATGAGAGAAGAGCTGGAGAAACTTTATTCCCCCAGCTGGGATAAAACTCAGGCAGTCTTTTGCCTAGAGAGCAGAAGCAGAATCTTTGTTATGGAGGATATCTAGAGGTGTCTCACATGATCATTCATTACCAATCCTTGCCAGAACCACAGGGGATATTTCTCAAATCTTCATCATGAATTTCTAGAGGTAGTACCCATTAAAGTATGGGGATTCCCCCTAAAACTTTGTGCCCTAGGAGTTTAAACTATCTCTCAAAATAGTTTAAAGCATTACATAGGAATATGTACCTAAACCACTGAGCTTATTGCTGGCACAAAATACTCAATAAGTGGTCAATTTTACTGTTATAGTAACAAGAGCTCAAGATTATATATTATATTTGAAGAATACAAAAATAATTAAACTGCTCTCAGGGGGCCAACTGTCTAGAAGGAAAAACAGATATAAATAGATAATTGATATATAATTGTTATAATATGTACTAGCTGCATCTAATTGCCTGGGAGAGTAAGAAAAGGTATAGTGGCGATATATGATGTGCTTATTTCCTAATGAAGTTATTGATAAATTAGCCAGCCAATATTTATTTACCATCTACTACTTGGCTGACATTTTGGTTAAGGCTTTCTTAATATTTAACCAAGGCTCTAACTTGATAGTTTGATCTTCAAAAGCACAAAGAGCAACTAGCATTATTTTCATTTTAGGAAAACTGGGAATAAAGGAAGAAAAGTGACTTTCCCAAGTTTTCACAACAAGCTATCAATAGTATTAGAATAGAGACCAGAATTCAGGACACGCAAATTTTAGAGCAGCCCTATCAGTTATGCCAGGCTAAATATTTTCACTGCTTTATAAAGGAAATGTAAAGACATTTATAAAGACATTCTGTACTTTTTTTCTCTTGGGTTCAGCAATCATTGAGCTTAGAGCACTTTCAAACAGAAAAGGGTGAAAATTTCTCATATCAATAATATGTTTTGATACAGATTTGTTATCTAGAGCTTTCTACATCAGCTAAAAAGTTTCAACTGAAACATGATCATGTTGCAATAACCAGTTGTTCTAGTATAATATATTTTTCCCACTTCTAAACTGAATCTCATCTAAAGTAGAGACTAGATTGTACACTGTAAAATGAGTGGGTAACTTGATCTTACAGGAGTCAAAAATACCCACACAGTCTGAAGTAAGTATAAAATTGGAAAATTAATACTCACTTCATTTCACTCAGCACTTAAATCACTTGCAGTGCAGAAAAGGCAATTCTAAAATTTTTGAGACAGCTGCTCTGCTGGAAAATAATGGATTAAACCATCAGTTGGTTTCTCTGTATTGAGAAGTATAATACCCTATATATAATGAAGAAATGGCTTATAGATCTGCCGTGAAGTGGGTGAGAAAAATGGTTTGGACTTCAAATGGAAGTTTCCCATTTTCTGCCAATGAAGCAGAACACTTCATTCAATTCACAGGGAGATTATATTGTCCTACCAAAAACAACTTTTTCAAAGCTGAATTTTATAAGCTTCCACTTGTGGGTAGTAGTAACAATGCTACTATCTCAGAGTGCTTAGCTTCCTGCTAGTTTCCGGAAGAAAATTCAGAAGTAATGACTAAATGGGTAAAGAATAAATTCCTTATTGGATCAGATGCTTTAGGATACACAGTCTATTAATTATCCTACTCAGTATCCATCCCAAAAAGGGATTCTTGGGCCGGCCGAGTAGCGTGGTGGTTAAACGCTGGCTTGGGAGGCCAGTGGCCCTGGTTCGGATCCCACATGTGAGGGCCAGTGACACTGTCCTTAAAAAAAAAAAAAAAAAAAAAAATGCATCTTTCCAAAAAGGGATTCTGAAATTAAACTTGATTGAAAATACAACTACTCAATTGTACGTACATATAAACTGAAATTAAGACTTACTTGCAGTTTCTGCTTGGAATGCAGACAGCTGTAAATAGTATTATTCCCTTCCCTCTTACAACAAAAGCAACAAAAACAAAGTCAAAGAAACTGCAAGTTATTTTACTTTTTTCAACCCATCAGAAAGTTGAGGTCATAGGGCAAACTACTGGCCCAAAAATCTAAGCAGATAAAATACAGAACATGAGCACTTTCTTACCAGGGCAAATGTTGTCAGGGGACAGTTAGAAGAATTTAGTCATAATTGCTAACAAACTGGTAGAAGTGTAAGCTAGAGGAAGTATGGAGTCCTTGGGAGATGGAGATACAGAATGAGTTTACAAATACTTATAAGCTCATTTCCATGAACCTCAACAAATGCTTACAAGGAAGGAAGAAGGAAGGAAGGAAGGAAGGAAGAAGGAAGGAAGGAAGGAAGGAAGGAAGGAAGGAAGGAAGGAAGGAGAGAGGAAAGGAAGGAAGGGGAAGCGAAGGGAAAGAGGAAAGAAGGGGAAAAGACTGGGTGATTCTAAAGAGGGCATCCTTGATGGTACAGGCCTAGAAGAGGGGGACATTAGCCACTGTGAGAAGAACATAAAGCCCTGCTCATATCTACCTTTCCTATCTTTCCCACCATCATTAAGGCACAAAAATCTTGGAGTGGGATGGAGGACAAACACTGCTGCCCTTAAGTCATTGGTGAAAACCAATTGTATCTGGGGAAAACACAGGAAAAAAAAGTTATTTCTATGGGAAAGGGACAGAAGTGCATGCTAGGCTCAGAAAAAAATAGCTGGAAGTGGATCAGGGGCACTAAGAAAACTACATTCCAGAGTCTCAGGGACACAATGCCTTACCAAAACTAAGGCTCATTAGGACACAGGATATTTCTCTTCTATCCACCACCATCAGACAAAACTAGTATTGACTTACAAACAACACTGTGATATCGCTGCCAGAGGGATAAAAGAAAGACAAGAGGGTGGAGAGAGAACCTATGTGAGGCAAAGCTCATGAGGAAGATCCAAAGATGAGAGTGGAACATACCTTGGGAAAATCCCTCTGATAAATGAACCAAATCCTAAGCACAAAATATTCCAAGAAGAATTTGAAACTGTGGTTCTCTTAGAGTATCCACAGCAACAACAAACTTTAACCCAACACAGTTCCAGACTAGATTGGCTCACATCAACACACTACAGACTTAACAGGAGAGAAGGCATACCCATTTTCAGGCATAAAACCTGTTTACCTCAGTTTCTACTGTCATACATAATACATAAAGCTTTAACAACAAAAGTAATGAGACATTTGAAAAAGCAAGAAGGGCCGGCCGAGTGGCTCAGTTGGTTAAGAGCTCGCTCAAGAGTGCGAGCTGAGCTCTGAGCAACAGCTGTTCGAGGCCAGCCCAAGCTGAGTTGCCGTTGAGCTGCCAACAGGTGGCAGGATGGCTCAGCTAAAAAAAAAAAAAAAAAAAAAAAAAAAACAGGGGGTGAAAAAGCAAGAAAAACCAACACACTGATATGTAAAAGGGCATTAAATATAATTAGACTTATGTATGCCACAGATATATTGGAAATATATCCAATTATGTTGAAATTTAAAATAACTGTAATTTATATTTTAAAAGCTTTGAAAAATGTAGAAAATATGCATGATAAAATGGATAATATCACCAGATAAAAATCATAAGAAATAATCAAACAGAAATACTAGAAACAGAAAACACATGAAAAGGAATGAAGAATGCCTATAATGAGCTCATTTCTAGACTCAGAACAATTGAGGAAAGAATCAGTAGCCTTAAAGATATATCAATATAAATCACTGAAACTGAAACACAAAGAGAAAAAAAAAGTTCAAAAAAATAGAATAAAATAAAATGATTAAACAGAACATCAAAAAGCATTGAGAGAATATCAAAACTTTCTAAATGCACATTACTGGAATAACAGAAAGGGTTGAAAAAAAAAAGGTGGAAGAATTATTTGAAAAAAAGATGAACTAGAATTTTCCAAAATTAATAACATACAAGCCACAGATCCAAAAAATTTTTTATTTAAAAAAATGATGCACACACACATGTGCGCACACGTGCGCGCACACACACACAGGAATATCATTCAAACTGCTGAAAACAAAAGTCAAAGGAAATCTTGAAAGTAGACAGAAAAAGACATGATTACATAACACATTACATACAGAGAAACAAAGAATGACAGCATACTTCTCATTGAAATCAGTGAAAGCCAAAAACTAATGGAATGACAATCTTAAAGAGATAGAAAAAATTTTACCATCTCAGAATTCTATTCCCCAAAAAAATATCTTTCAAAAAAATGGAGAAGCAATAAAAACTTACTCAAAGAAACAAAACTAGAATATCATTTCAAGGAAACTTGCACTGTTAAAAGATATCCTTCAGGTAGAAAGAAAATGATGCCACACAGAAATGTGGATCAACAAATAAATACAGAGACTGGGAAAGGGAATAAAGGAGATACAAATGAATTTTGTTTTCTTTTTTTAATATCTCTAAACATAATATATAAACTGAAATAGTAGTAATGTATTGTGTGTTTGTAGCATATATAAGTAAAATATCTGCTAGCAAAAGTACAGAGGATGAGAAGTAGAAATTGAACAGTTGTAAGGTCTTTATACCACATGTGAAATTGTATGCTATTCAAAAGTGGCCTCTGATTAAAAAAAAAAAAAGAATATATATATACACACACACACACACACATAGGATATGCATAAACATATATGTGTATATATGTATATAAATACATAATAAAGCAGCTTAGGATAGCAACTAAACTTTTCTAAGAAACAAAAATTAAAATTCAAATAAAAAATGACTCAGACCAAGCAAAGGCAAAATAGTTGAAAAAAAAATAAAGAATGGTATAAATAGAAAACAGGCAGCAAGATTGTAGGTTTTAATCTAAGCATATCAATAATTACAATAAATGCAAATGACATAAATATAACAATTAAGAGACAGACTTTCAGGTTGAATAAAAAAGCAAGAGCCAACTACCTGCTGATGGAAAGATCTTATTTTTAGGTATAAAACATAGTTAGATGAAGAGTAAAATGTTAAAGAATGCATGGATTAAATAAGAAATCAAAAGAGAACTTGAAAATACTTTGAACAGAATGAAAATGAAAACATATCAAAATTTGTGAAATAGCACTAAACAGTACTTCAAAGGAAAATTATGGCACTAAATATCTGTTAGAAAAAACAAAATCTTCAAATTATTGATTTTATAATTCATCTTAAAATAAACAAAAAATGGTAATCATATTAAATTCCAGAAAGCAGGAGAAAAGAAACAATAAAGATCAGAGTACAAATAAATGAAAGAAAGAAACCATAAAAGCAATACAGAAAATTGATAAAAACAAAAGATTGTTCTGTGAGATTGATCAAGCTAATTATAATTTCGAGCCAGACCAATCAAGAAAAAAGAAAACATAAATGATCAATATCAGGGACGAGGCAGGTGGTTTTCAACTATTAAAAAGACAAAAGGTAATTTTATGAATAATATTATAGGAGTAAATTTGATAAAATGAGTAAATTCTTTGAAAGACAAAACTTGTCAAAGTTTACTCAATAAAAAACAGATAATCTGGAAAGCTCTTTATCTATTTAAGAATTTGAACTTGTAGTTAATAACCTTTTGACTACAACCAAAAAAACACTCCAGACCTAGATGGCATCACAAGGGAATTCTATCAAACATTATGGAATAAATAATACCACTTCTATACAAATTTTCCAGAAAATTGGACAAGAAAGAATATTTTCTCATCATACTCCATGAGGCCAACATTATTCTTGTATGAAAACCAATAAAGACATTACAAAAAAAAAAAACTTATAGACCAATATCCCTCATGAACATGGATGTAAAAATTCTTAATAAAATTTTAGCAAAATGAATCCAACAATATATAAAAAAGGATACTACAACATTACTAAGTAAGAATTGTTTCAGAAAGGCAACAGTAGCTTTATATTTGAAAATGAATCGTGTCATTTGTCATTTTAACAAATTAAAGAGGAAAATTATGACAATCTCAATAGACACTAAAAAGAAAAAAAATCCAATATCTATTTCTGATAAAAACTCTCAACACACTAGAATGTTTGGAAAAGCAGTCTCTTGTTTGCAGTCTTTTGACCCCCACTAGGGCATATAAAAATATGTCTTTGACCTGGGACACTTTACCAACAGATAAAGAGCCCACATAGCCTGTGCTAGGCTAATCACCTTTTATGGAAATATCTTTCCCTGGTTCATGCTCATTGAGTTTTCTTTTGTTCTGCTTAAAGTGTTCACATTATTTGGCAGCTGACCAGCCCCACTGTTACATCTGTCCCCCACGGGGAGGGGATGGGGTTCTTTCATTGCATCACAAGAAAAGTGCACATAGGCCAATTTCTCTGCATCGGCCTTCAGAATAGATCCACTGGCCATGCGGGACCATGTCCACAATTGAAGCTGATCTTGCTCTTTCTCTTCTCTATGTAAACAAAGAATTATTCTATCCAGCACTTGACTATGTTGTATTTTCCTTGACCACAGGGATACCAAGATGCAATGGCTGAAGTGTTAGGACCACTGTTCCTGGTGGTTGGCATAGTGACAATCTTGGCTGTCCTCTGTGTATTTGGAGTCCTCCCCTGGGATTGGTAACTGATGCATGGTACTATATACTCCCTTGGGGTTGATAACCAATTCCTGGTGCTCTGTTCAACACAGAAACAGAAGGAAGCACCCTCAATCGATAAAAGGCATATGCAAAAAACTCACAGCTAACAGCTAATTTAACGCTTCCTCTCAGATCAGAAATACTGCAAGGATTTCCACTTTCATCCTATTATTCAAAATTGCACTGGAGGTCTCAGCACTACAATCCAGCAAAAAAGAGAAAAAAAGAAGTAAAAGAGATCTCTATGGAAAGGAAAATATAAAACTGTCTTTAATCACAAATGGTATGATTTGTGGAGACAATCCAATGAAATCTACAAAAAAACCCTGCTAGAATTAATAAGTAAATTCAGCAAGGTTGTATATATAAGGTCAATAGAGAAAAATTAGCTGTATTTGTCTGTATTTGCAATAAATATTCAAAAATTGAGTAAAAAAATATCATTTACAATATCAAAAATATGAGTTAATTAGAAATAAACCTGAAAAAAGATGTGTAGGACCTGTACAATGAAAATGAAAAAAAAATTGCTAAGAGAATTTAAATAAAACCTAGATATAAATAAATGGAAAGACATCTCATGTTTATGGATAAGAAGGCTTAATATTGTTAAGATAGCAATATTCCCCAAATTGATCCACATATTCAACACCATCCCAATAAAAATGACAAGCTGATTGTAAATGCATATGTAAATTCAAAGTCCTAGAATAGCAACATATTTTTAAAAGATGAAAACTTTTGAAGAGAAAAACAGTATCAGATATCAGGGTTTATTAGAAAGCTAGCATAATACATACATCATGGCACTGGCTTAGAGAGAAACAGAGGATGTCAGCACAACAGTGACACAGAAATTTCTAGCATTCACCTCCCACCAAGAAATGTCAATTTGAACAACTATCTACAATGCAAAAATAGCTTCACAAGAGACAAGAAGTCCACATGAAAGAGTACAGCACCTGGGTGAGGTACAGAAATAAGAAAGGATGCATTGAGGAAGGTAGGAAAGACACATTCACACTACCTCTAGTAACCCTTCCCCAAACGCAGACAGCCCAGCTAGAGAGAGACAACTTCCCCATGGGAGAAGGAGAGTACAGTAAGCCCTACTTCACCTTAGACCCAAGCTGGCCCACCTCAGCCCAGGCCAACTTCTGCAGTCCTATGTCGATTCCTGAATGCTCATATAAACCCAAGACCCTACTCACCCCAGCTCCTAGTGACTCCAGTAACCCCAAGTTGTGGACTTGGCACGAGTCACCCAGCAGGTTACCAGAAACCCAAACCCTAGCTTACTCTGGCACCTGCCTATCCCAGAGGCCCCAGGCACTATCCAAGGGCCCAGGTGACTTTCACAGCAGGGCTCCTGGGAATGTAGGCTACTGTCTTAACCCAATAACTGATGGCTCCAACAGCCCCAGAAGGCACTTGTGACACCAGGCTCCCAACAGGCTTTCATGAACTCAGGTCTCTGTCTCACTCTGGAATCCACATATTATTGGAATCCCAGAACAGAGGTAAAAAGGAGCAAAAAGCTTATTTAAAGAAATTATGGCTGAGAACTTCCCAAATCTGGGGAAGATTGAGATATCCAAGCTCATGAAGCTAATAGGTCATCCCTTTAAACTTTCACCCAAAATGATCTCCAAGATACATAATAATAAAACTGTCTAAAATCAAAGACAAATAAACCCACTCATACATGATAAAGTAATATTTCACAAGGGAGCTAAAAATATATGATGTTGGGAAAGGATAGTCTCTTCAATAAATGGCACTTGGAAAATTAGATAACCACATGCAGAACAAAAATGTTAGATCCCTATCTTACACCATTCACAAAAATTAACTCAAAATAAATTAATGAATTAAATGTAAGACCTGAAAGTGTGAAATTACTGTAAGAAAATAGACAGGAAAATCTCCTTGACATTGGTCTTGGCAAAAAATTTAGGATAAGACATTTAAAGCACATGCAACAAAAACAAAAATAAGCAAGCAGGGACCACTAAAATGTTTCTGGATGGCGAGGAAACAATCAACAAAATAGAAAGGCAACCTATGAAATGGGAGAAAATATTTGCAACTCATCCATCCCATAGGGGTTAATATCCAAAACATATAAGGAACTCATACAACTCAATACCAAAAAACAAACCAACAATATGATTAAAAAATGTGCACAACTCTTGAACAGACATTTTTCCAAAGAAGACATACAAATGGCCAACATCACTAATCATCAGAGAAATGCAAATCAAAACCAAACGAAATATCACCTCACACCTATTAGAATGGCTATCTTAAAAAAGACAAGAGATTACAAATGTTTACAAGGATGTAGAGTAAAGGAAACAAACCCTTGTTCACCACTGGTGGAAGTATAAATTGGTGCAGACACTACAGAAAACAGTATAGAAGTTCCTCAAAAAATTAAAAATCAAACTACATATGATCCAGCAATTCCAATTCTGGATGGTACATACCTGAAAACAATGAAATCACTACCCTAAAAAGATATCTGGGGCACGCCGAGTGGCACAGTGGTTAAAGTGCTGGCTTGGGAAGCCAGTGGCCCCGGTTCGGGTCCCACATATGAGGGCCAGTGACACTGCCCTCGGGAAAAAAAAAAAAAAGATATCTGCACCCCCATGCTCATTGCAGCATTATTCACAATAGCCAAGATGTGGAAACAATCTAAGTGTCTATCAATGGATTAATAGATAAAGAAGATATATCACTGTGGCCTCACAGCAGCCTAGCTGTTTGCCTCCCTGCATTCGCCCATAACAGCAGGGCCTCAGGGGGACAGGATACTTACTATGTCTATGGCAAAACCCCATGGGACCCTAAGAGAGAGGGCGGGTCAGCCAATGATGGGCAAGACCCTACATATGTGCAGGATGCCAATATAGGTGTGAGATCCTATATCAAATATGTGCATCAGGGCGGCCTAAACCAGGCACCATCGGAGGGTCCCTGGGAGGAACCAAGGAGGTGAAGCATATGGGGCCTAAGGGCCTGTTAATCCTTTTCTGCAGAGTTTACAGCCTGCAACGGAAAAGAGAAATCTTCCTAAGAAGCTAACAGCAGTCCTCCTTGCATTCTTGCCTCAAGGTGTCATAGTGAATCATTATCTGTGCCCGTAGGGGGCAGGACTGCATTGATCAAAGGGTCTTACGGCAGAGGTGGTCTGTGGGACATAGGGAAGTTTGGCTAAATCTTGGGTGACGCATGTGATTTACAGACCTCGGAAAGAACAAAGCCCCTTCCCTGTTTGTACTCAATAAAAGCTGCAAGCTGACCAGATTCGGGGCTCTTGTCCATCAGACAGAGACCCCTGGCTCACATTGCTTTTTAAACTATCCCTGTCTCTTGCTCTTTATTTCTTTTTCTGAGTCCCCGCCGGTCCTCTCGAGGAAGCTAGACCCAGCCTCCCAGAGACGCGACATATCACATGCATACACACACACACACACACACACACACACACACACACACACACACACTGGAATATTATCTAGCTATAAGAGAATGAAATCTGTGACAACATGGATGGGCCTTGAGGGTATTATGCTAAATAAAGTAAGTCAGACAAAGAAAGACAAATATTGTATGTTCTCATATGTGAAATCTAAAAAAGCCGAACTCATAGAGATAGAGTGTAGAATGGTGGTTGCCACATGCTAGGGGTGAGGGAGAAGTTGACCAAAGGGCACAAACTCCCAGCTATAAAACAAATTAGATTTGGGGATTTAATTCACAACATGGTGACTATAACAAACAATATTGTATTATATAGTTGAAAGTTATTAAGAAAGTAAATCTTAAATTTTGTCAACACACACACACAAAAGGTAATTATATAAGAAGATGGAAGTGTTAACTAACCTTATTGTCATAATCATTTTACAATATATACATGTATCTAACCATCACATTGTACACCTTAAACTTACATGTATGTTTATAATATCTCAATAAAGCTGAAGGGAAGTAACAAAATAAACCTGTCAAATCAGAATCTGAGAAAAAAAACAAAACAAATAGATCAATGAAACAAAACAGAGAGTCCAGAATATATACACACATACATGGAAAACGGATTTTTTTTTTTTTAAGATTTTATTGGGGAATTGGGGAGGGGAGGGAACAGCATTGGGGAATCCGGGAAGGGGAACAGACAAGTTGCTGTCCTTTTGTTCTTCAGTCTAGTAGTGGAGGACATCGCTTCACTGGCCCATGTTGGTATTATCATTGCGCTCTTCCCTGGTGAGACACATCAGTCACCTGCCATTGGATGGCTGCTCATGGCGGCTTACAGTAGCTCATGCCTGCTGCCGGCTACTCACGCTGGCTGCCAGCCACTCATGATAACTTATGGCAGCCCACTGCAGCCTACGCCATTGCTGGCAGCTCACGGAAGCCCAGCTCAGGTCGAGCTGTTGTTCACCATCTTAGCTGTAGAGGGCACAGTGTGACTGGCCAATGTGGGATCCTAACTGGCAGCCCTACTTCTCAGAGCTCGTGCTCCCAAGCCAACTCTTAACCAACAAGCCACTCAACTGGCCCCTGGACAACGGATTTTTAGCAAAGGTACAAAGGCAACTGAATGGATAAATACATTCTTTTCAACAAATAGTGCTAGAACAATTGGATATTTATAAGCAAAAATGAAGACAATGAAATTTGATACTTCTCTCCTCCACAAATGAAAATTAACTCAAATTGTAGACCTAAATGTAAAACCTAAAACTTTGAGACTTCTACCATAAAACATTGCAGAAAAATTATTGTTACAGTGGGTCAGGCAAAATTTTTTAGATACTTCACCAAAGTATGACCCACAGAAGAGGAAAAGAGTTGAACTTTATCAAAATAGAAATCTTTTGCTCTGTGAAAGACTCAACCAAGAGAATAAAAAAATAAGCCATAGACTAGGAGAAACTATGCATAATTCACAAACCTGACAAGAGACTTGTATCCAGAATATGTAAAAAACTTTCAAAACACAACAATAAGAAAACAAATAACACAATATCAAGATGGTCAAATAATTTAGACATTTAAATGAAGAGGTTATACAGGTAATACACAAGCGCATGAAAAATGCTCACCTTCATTAGTAATTAGGGAAATGCAAATTAAAAACACAATGAGATACTACTTCGCACCTATTAGAATGGATAAAAAAAAATTTTAAATAAGAATTCTACATGCTGGCAAGGATGGAGAGCGGCTACCACTCATCAATTAAAAATGAATAAAATATTGATTCATGAACAATATTGGTGAATCACAATGCAATTTGCTAATTGAAAGAAGCCCAAACAAAATACACAACATGAAATTCAATTTATATGACTCTCTGGATGAAACAGAACAATATAGATGGAAAATATCTGTGGTTTCCAGGTGTTGGGGTGGAGGGAAGTGCTGACTTCAAAGGGGCAGCCTGAAGGAATCTTTGGGGGTTGATGGAACTGTATCATGTGTTAAGCATCATGATTGTGGTATACAGTATTTCTAAGTATTTTTCAAAATCTATAGAATTGTGCACTACAAAATGTGAATTTTATTGTTATGTAAATTTAAAACTTCATTTAAAAATGAACTGAAATCAAATCCAATAAAATCTTTTTAAAGGCCCATGGGTGAAAACATTGTAGAAAAGATTAATTTTGAATTTTCACTCTAATGGAAAGACTAGCTGTAAAGAAATTCACACATACGAACCAAAAATTAACCATCCAAAAAGACTGATGATGCAATAGAAAGAACATTAGAGAAATCCTCAGGAGATTTGGTCATAATCCTTGAACCTGCACCACCTTCCTAGGTGTCCTTAGCTCACTTGACCGCAGCTTCATTCACAGTAAAATAAATTGTTAGTATTTTGTAGAGAAATGACATGGATTATTCAGTTGGGCAAACGGGACTTATTTCAAATTCTCTCACCTTTAATATTACTGTGCATAATGTTGAACATGTTATGAAACTTTATGGAGTGCCAGATTAATCTGTAAAATGGCAATAAAAATATTAATGTGTAAGCTGTTTTAAGCTTAATAATGCACTGCATTTAGTGAGGCTGTGTGGAAAAGGCACCTTCTTCATCTAATTGCATATTAAAAAGTCTCTGATGGATAATAACCAATTAGAGTGACTATTGGGAGCAATGGGAACTTGGTGGAAAGGAGCAGGAGTAAATCTTTTCACAGAATGTTTGGTAATAAGTCATGTGAATGAATTAATTATCCAAAATACAAATAAAAAGTGTAAACAGATAAGATATAGAGAACCCATCTCAGGATCTGGCACTCAGAAGCTATTCCAAGGGTGGTGGTGGTGGCAGACTTTGCCATAACAAAGTTTGTTTAGAGAGGATTCGAGGGGATAGTGTCCTTTCCAACATATAACAGAGCCACAGAGATCATCTGAGCATAGTCTTATTGGGGATGGGGGGGGGTGCTGTTTGAATACTCAACAGCCTTTAGGTAATTTTCAAAGATATTTACAAATCAAGACTTCCCCAATAGAACATCCTTTTTAAGCAGACATTTTTTTTCTCATCTAGCATGCAGATGATTTTTTTTTTTTTTTGAGGGCAGTGTCACTGGCCCTCATATGTGGGATCCGAACCAGGGCCGCTGGCTTCCCAAGCCAGCGCTTAACCACCGTGCCACTCGGCCGGCCCTTTTTTTCTTTTTTTCACCTGAGCCATCCTGCCACCTGTTGGCAGCTCAGCGGCAGCTCAGCTCGGGCTGGGCATTGAACTGCTGTTGCTCAGAGTTCAGCTCGCACTCTTGAGCGAGCTCTTAACCAATTGATCCACTCGGCCGGCCCTAGATGACCTATTTTTTTAATTGAATGTTTTTCATAAGTCAACTTCTCTTTAATGGTCTGTGTTATTCTAAGTATTAAAATACCTGCCTTGCTATTTAAAGTGTTGAACAAAAGTTTTCAGTCTCATTTACTCAAAAAGAAAGGCCCAACTTTCTGAGGGCAGCTATTAAAGGAGGACATGTCAGCACGGCAGCCTGTCATACAGCACGTTGCCTGGCAATTTAATGTAGCATGCTGTAATTCTTTGCAACAACATGCTTTCATGTGTAAACAGCATGCAGTCTGGTGTTCATAACAATTAACTTTATAAAGTGGGTAAGTTTATGAAATAGGAATGATGAGGATGGAACATGTAGTTCCTTATTGCCTCCTGGCAAACTTTCCCCTTTCTATTTCAAGCTGTCATTGTGTCATCGCCAAAGTGCTCCCATACAGAAGGACTGTATAGGGTGCTGCCATTCGTCAGCTATGTTTAGCTGTCCTAACAAGGCACATGCATTCCTGGTTTTGCTCTGCAAAAATAAAATTTGTCATTGGACTCTACCATTGTCCAGGAAATTCATGGGTATGACATGCTATGCAGTGTTCCATTATCCAGGGCCCTGTCCAACATTTGATGGGAATCTTAGCCACTATTTAGGACAAACCACTATTTTAAAACACTTCATCTGTTCAACACTTGGTGAACAAGAGAAAAATAAATAAATTAAATCAACAGCAAATATGTTTAGTGCGCGTGATAATGTATAGGGACCTTCTCTCACTAGACAAGAATGTGTACTTATCTGACATCAGTGTCATATCAAACCTCAGTGTCTGAGGTTTCCTTCCTTCAAAGATCAACTGAGTTCTGTTAAACACAGGGTCTTCTCTATTTTTACTTATTTGAAAGCACTACTGCTCTTAATGAATATTGTTTCTCATTAGCATCTCAATACTTTCATTGTATCAGCCAATGAATGCTACTCAGTTAAATTTTATTTTATTTCATACACAAAGAAATCCTGGAAGATAGATATTGTGTCTATATTACAGATGAGGGAACTAAGGCTCAGAGAACTAAAGATCCTGCACCAAAATCATACAGCTCTAAATGGCAGATGTAGAATTGGAACCTCCATCTGTGTGACTCGCCAAATAGGCCCTTTCTGATATGCTGTTTCCTTTCCTCAAAGCACATCATTTGCACCTTCCCTCTTCTCTCATCCCTTACAGCCTCTGGTGTAATAAAGACATAATGTTGAAAAACAATTCCTCATGGCATTTCTGCATATCCTTGGACTTTCTAATGATGTTTATATAGCAAACAGCTTTAAAATATATAGTGTCCCCTTTTAGGGCAGAGGGAGATTTGTTTCCTGCCCAGGATGATTAATATCATGTCTCCCCGTGGAGCACACACTGGGCAGGTTTTACTCAAAGTCTCTTTAGAAGATTGGGGTAGGAGGAAGGGGGTTCTAAGTTTACTGTCCTCAGCGGTGACACAAACCCATTGTATGTGCTTCATCATTTGGGCCACTCCCCAAACATCCCTGGGAATTGTAGGGAAGAGTGGACTAGAACTGAACCAGCGGAAACCTAAACTATGGAAACAAACCAGGGATAAAATTCATCCTTCTTGCTGTGCTGAGTAATCAAGTCCCAGTGGTTGTGAATGGCGGCTAACTTGCTAACTTGCAGTTAGCGCAGAATCACAGACCCTTCACCGTTATTGGCAGGACTAGGTACTCTAGGTACAACTGCTGACTTTTTAAAGTACATTAGGCAATATTTAAATAACTTGCAATTCAGTGAACCATGGATGTATAAACACTGTACTATGAATAATATTTCACTACAGAATATTTTGCTTAGATAAATAATCCATTTTCTGACACACAGTAACAGAACTTGGTACAACCAACTGAGCGGCCACAAAAATGCCTTATCTGCTTTATAATATAGTAAAGAGTTATTTCTATAAGAATATAGAGGGGGGAAAAATAATGAGAGGGAGGGAGAAAGGAGGAAGGGAAGGAGGAAGGAAGGAAGGGAGAGAGAGAAAGAAAAGGAGTCCATTTTTTACTCTTTGCAGCTAGACTTCAGTGTAATCTAATTAGGGTTATCAGATTAATAATTATAATAATAAACAAAATGAATCCTTGAATCCCTCTGTCTAATGCCAATGAGATTGAATTTCAGGTTCTATGTTGTTTAATTATGAAGACAGTATATACTATTATAAAGCTAAAAAAAAATTACTTTTTTCTAACATCCTTTCAAATCTATTATTTTCCTAGTAAAGATCCTCACATCAGCTGAGTCACAAGTAACTTGTCATTATTTTTAGGCAATTTAAGCTGCCAATACAAGCAAGAATTAATCACCCTCTATTTCTTTTGCTCTCAGATCACCTTTCTTAATTAGAGGCTTCTAATCTTTAAACTCCTTTGACTTAATTTAGGTGCAGAATAAAGCAGTGTGCACAATGGGAAGAGCACAGTGTTCTTTAGAAGACAAAATAGAGTAATTAAAAAATTAGACAAGGTTAAGGTAAATTAAGACAGGCTTTCAAGATGTTGGCACTAGAGGATTGTAGCATGGCTCACCTTCTTTCCTAGCTTAGGTTTTGAACTAGTATTAGCATGTCTGTAAATTCTACTAGACTACTTTGAAGAGGACTGGAGTAGGACGTGTACCTAGAAAGAAAAGAATGGGCCTAGTAAATATTGGCAAGTTTCGAATATTCAGTGGACATTTGGCTGTTGAATGTGCTGGCTGTTAGGAAAAGTACTGGATAGACACAGCATCCAGATTCCTGAATATCTGGTTTTGAAACACATTTTTCTATTCTCTCCATAAAGTCTGCTTTTCTCTCAGGGTCATCTTCTGCAGATGGCATAAGTGGGGAAAACAAAGAAGAGGGAAGGTGCTTGTGAGCATGTTACCTACTTACGAGTAACTTGTGCCTTTCTCTGTGGTTCAGGCTGCAGCTGACAACACAGTGTATTTTAAATCAATGGAGAGGAGCCAGCCCTCTTCTTAACGCAATGTGTTTAACTCTTAACTGTTTCCAGCCATCTCATGCCCTGCCAACTGTTGGCTCAGCCAGTGCTTCGCAAACTTTAGTGAACATCAGAATCACTTGGAGAACTCTTCAAAACAGACTCCTCCCCCTGACCCTAGATGAATGTGCAAGATAGGAACGTGGATTTGCATCACTAACAGCACCTACGCGATGCTGATGCTGCGCACTCTTTGGAGTATCACTGTAGTACACCACATCACCAAGAGTGCAGTGTAGGAAGTTGTACCAGACGCTGAGGCTTCGAGCTTTCACTCTTTTCTCCTCATGAAGCTTGATGAGTGGCAGGGGGACAGGGAAACTATACAATCACCATGATAGCCAAAGAGAAAAATGTTGTATTTTGAAAGTTTTAAACAAAAGTATCAATGTTAGCATTCCAAGGGCTATGCTAACATTATTTTGTGCCTTTAAAACTCCATTAAAGCCAAAATGATTATGTAGTCAATTGCCACACAATTGGGTATAAATGTGTCATGTCTGACCTTCTCTGAGATGTTCTGTATAAAACCATTTTCTGCTGAACACAAGGTTCAAAATATGGTTCCCTAAATATAGTAGTTAATATTTATCAAGCATCTACTAAGGGCCAGGATGAGGACTTTCTCAAATACCACATAATACCACATAATAGAAAGTCACTAAATATCATCATGGCAGAAATAGAATCCCCAATACTGATTATTTATTTATTTTGGCCACCTTCTGTGGTCTGGTTCTCTACACCTATAAAATTGACCACTAAAATTACAGAACTCTATTTGCATAGCCTTCGAAAAATGATTGCATTTCCAACTCATTTTTTTAGGTCAGCATTATCCTGATAGTAAAACCAGACAAAGATTTCAGTATGTGCACACACATACACACACATCATGTTCATGTCTCCTGAACATAAACACAAAAATCCTTAACTATGAAACTTCCAGAAGAAATCATAGAAAAAAAAAAAAAACACAAACATCTGCTTACAACTGAAATGATACAACAAGGAGATACCACTACAGACCTAATAAAATCACTACAATTGAAAAGATTGGTGCTACCAAGTGCTGGTGAGGAGGCAAAGCAACTAGGTCCCTCATCTATTGATGATGGACATGCAAACCAGTACAGACCATTCAGACAATAGTTTGACAGTTATCTATAAAGTTAAATATACACTTATATAACCCACTAATTCTACTCCTAGATTTGTACCTAAGAGAAATGAAAATTAATGCCCAAAGACTCATATGCAAATGCTTATAGTAGCTTTATTTATAATTGCCAAAAACTGGAATCAGGTTAAATGCTCATCAACAAAGTATGCTACAGTCACACAATGGAATCTTACTTGGCAATAAAAAGGAAAAATCTACTGATACATGCAATATCTGGGATGAATCTAAAAGTAGCATGCTGGGAAAAGAACCCAAACACAAAAGGCAACAAAAATACTATAAGTTTCCATTTACATATCTTATTTATATGACATTTTGGAAAAAAATCTTTAGACACAAAAATCAGATCAGTGGTTGCCAGGAACTAGGGATATGGACATGATTTGACTATAGAGGAATATGGGAAAAGTTATTGGAGCAATGGAAATGTTTTATATTTTATTTTTAGTGTCGTCATTCCACAAGAGTTAAAATTCATTGACATGTACATTAAAACATGTGGTGGATTGGGGAAGTGTTGTATTGAGATGTGCTTTTGAGTTGCCCAGATGTTAGGGGTTTCCCTGTCTCTTCTGGTTCTTTCAAAAATCCACATTCCAATTGTCCAGAGCCTAGTCATGGCCAATCAGTGTATTAACTAATCACAAAAATCTAGCATGGCAAAGAATTTGATATGGCCTAAAATTTGATGAGAATGAATTAATTTTCTTATATTTAAAAATATAACAAAAAAAGGATAAATTTTCCTCGATCTGGCCTTATAATATTGGGTTGTCGGAAAAGTCATGACGCATTTTTTGCAATCTAAAACACAGAAAAAATACGTCATGACTTTTCCGACAACCCAAGAGTTTCATACTACATGGAGAGCTTTCTCTAACAGGATTCCGTAACTGCACCTTTTTTTCACCCTTATACCTTTTCATTAGAGAAACCTGGAACAAAATGTTGATCTCTTTTGGGATCATGCTTTTCTTTTCCTAAGGCTCTGAAGAATAGTCAACATGATGTTCCATCCTCCCAGTTTAATAACAGGGACCCCTCTTTCCTAGTTTAGCTTTGCTACTTGCTGACTTCTCAGTCAGGAATGGGTTAATTTATATCAGCTAGTTCCACTGAGAGTCTGTGATTTGCAAACCCACTCTTAATTATCAATTTCTTTTCCAGTTGTACGAATAGCCAAGGCTCACTACAGCTAACTCAGGTAAGAGAGGGAGGGGACAATTGAAGTTAAAAATTATTGTTTTTCCTTTTTCTTTTTTACCTTTTGACCCCCTTCATTATTTCTTGCACTCCCTCCACCCTCTGCCTCTGGCAACCACCAATCTACTCTCTGTATCTATGAGCTTGGTTTGTTTGTCTTAACACTTTGTAAGCGGGCATAAAAAGCTATATGACAAGTTTACTCATTTCCCGCAAAAATTGTGTTAAGATTTCACATATACAAGAGATCATATGCATGATATTTATCTTTCTGTCTGACCTATTGCACTTAGCATAATGCCTTTGACACCCATCCACATTGTCACAAAATGAAATTTTTCATTTTTTTTTTTTTTGTGGCTGAATAACATTCCTGTGTGTGTGTGTGTGTGTGCGCGCGCGCGCGTGTGTGTGTGTGTGTGTGTGTGTGTGTGACAAAATTTCTGTATTCACATCTTGGCTATTATAAATAATGTTGTAAAGAACATAAGGGTGCTTTTAAAAAATAATTATAAAGAGTTTTCTTTTTTGCCCACAGTCTTTATACTTTAAGAAACGTTGTAGGTATTCCTTTGCAGGGAGTATGTGCTTGCTTAGGTGTTTCAGTTCTTTGATTCAAACAAAACAAAAACCTGCAAAGTTCTAGCAGGAGCATGAATTTGGTTTTTTGAGGGGGAGTGAGGATTGCCCCTCTTATAAATTATACAAGTTGTACACAACTCTTTTTTAATAGTTGTTTCATATATGTAGCTGCATCATACTTGAGTGACACATCAAAAGATAATAAAAGCAACATTCAGAGTACATTTTTACTTGAGATTAATAAAGATAATAAAGATAATAACTGTAATGAACTGACACAGTTTAAGAAATTTAAATAAGAGTTTATGATAATATAATAATTAGTTACCATGAGAGAATACCTGTAAATCAAATTGTCATTTGGAAATAGGTAAATAAATGAAAGAATTAATCATTTATTCTGCTTTTCCTATGTGAACAGTACCACTGGTTAATTCAAAGGTAGACAAGAGGAAGTTTCTTTTAATAGAAGTATCGCATCTGATAAATGAAAAATGATAGAATGTACCACCATTTAGCAATAGGTTAAGGATCTAGGGATTCATCATCAATGGCTGTTAACATCACAAAAAAGTGAGACAACCAAACATTATGTGTATTCTGGTGAAAGAAAGAAAATATATAGTAATTAAACACACACACACACACACACACACACACACACACACACACACAGCTGAACATGATTCAGACGATTCAGGACTACAGGACCGAGGATTGGCGGATTGTGTAAAATACAACATGAGTGGGCAATCTGCATAGTTCAGGCTATGGGAAACAATTTTCAAGAAAAAAAATGTTCCATTTCTTCAACAAATTAATTACAAAGGAAAGAAAGGGGAGTGGGAGTAACCTATAGATTGAAGCTGATCAGTTATTTGCAGTATGTGAACCTTGTATACAATAGATCATGATTCAAACAAACTATAAACGAAACATGACATTTATAAGACAATGATGTAAACAGTGGATGATATTAAGTATTCTTAATAATGTCTGACAATTGTATTAAATTTATGATTATAAAAAGAGTCCTTATCATCTTCAGATACATACTGAAATACGTAAGGAATGAAAAAGTTGAGAGCTGGGAATATGAACTTGCCATGAATTTGCAACTGTTGAATATGGGCAATGGGTACAGTAGGGTTTATTAAACTATTCTGACGGCTTTTAAGTACTTACAACTTTCCATAATTAAAAAAAAAAGTTGTAAAGGAGAAACGGAAATGCACAAAAAATAAAATGTTTCCTGAGCTTATTTTAGTTGGCTCTAACAATAGCATCATAATTTCAAACTTTAATATAGCCAACATTTGAGGGTATGAAGAGGTTTGACCTTTATTATTTTTTCCTTTCGGATATACATTTTCTTTGCCCTTTCTAATTTTGTAGCTAATGACCTCTTCAGTTATACTTATCATTCAATATTTTAAAATCGAAGTTCCTTCCAGGATGACCCTTCAAAATGACCCTTAGCACCACCCTGTGGCTTCTCAGCCCTATCTCAGCACTGTTCATATCTGAAACTAAACAGTCTTATACAATTGGCTGTACAAATGTACACTTTGAAACGTGAACTCTGGTGTCTAAATATCACAACAAACCTTCAAATCCCTTTATAAATTATTCCAGATGTTGCCTTCTAATTTTGGCAACATTCTCTGTACTTTTCAATCTAACTGAAAACAATGCCAGTGTTTATAAATGAGGAGACAACTATTCTTTCCTTTTTCCTTTCCTTGGTCAATGGCATTCCCATGAGGATACACATTTTTTTTCCACTCTTATTGAACAAGTATTCAAGACCTACTGAGAGGTCTGAGGAGGGTATGAAAAAGAAAGTAATCATTGCTTTAAATTTGATGAGATAGCAGAGAAGAAAAAGTACTTCTAAAATTAAGGAATATTAATAAGTTAATAACAATTTAGCCTGAAGTAAGACTATGTCTAAGTGTACTTCAGTTAGTCCTAAAGGTCCTTCAAAAAAAGCAAGTTTTGCACAAGATTTTTAAATTAAATTATTTTAATTGATGGAGATGAATCAAAACAACTTTCAGGGGGCCGGCCGAGTGGCGCGGTGGTTAAAGCGCTGGTTTGGGAGGCCAGCGGCCCCGGTTCGGGTCCCACATATGAGGGCCAGTGACACTGCCCTAAAAAAAAACAAAAAAAAAACACTTTCAGGCCAAAATGAAACAGTGCTGGATTTAAAAATGAAGATAAATAAAATGGATGAAACATCTGCTGTGCAAAAGTGCTGGATAAGGCTAAAATGAAACAAAATCAAAAAAACTTCATTGGTTGTGTCATTTGGATTGATTGGATTGATTGGGTTGCTGGAGTTGAATTAATTGAGTTGAATTAAATAAAGGAAGAGCCTTTTCTAGGAAATAATAAGAGGATGTATAGACATGAGACAGCCAGAACAAGGAGCTTGTGTTTGGCTGGTTAGATCATTGGATAGAGCCATGCATTCTTAAACTATTGTTACCGGCCAACTGAGCAGCACCTACCCCCACCACTGAAAAACTTTAATATTTTCTTTTCTATAGAAATGTTAAGTATAAAAATGTTAAGTTTCCTCCCTAGTTCTTTAGTTTCTTAGCTCTTGGGCTTTGATTGCTTTTCTGACCAGTTTGTGAATCTTGGACTGAAGATCCCCCTTGCTTCTTAATTGTTTTGTAAATTAGTTCCTGAATCTGAAACAATAGAAGTCTCCTACCCCTGCTTCCGATAACTAGTTGAAAGCCTGAGACTTCCTAACATCCCGGGACCAGGCCAGGAAGCTAAATGTCAAACCCATTCTGGGTCCAGACAACTGACTCCACCTGAGTGATGGACTGAATAGCCACAAGTTCCATAACCTAACAGATTTATATTTTTGTCTTCATTCAGGAGCCTTGAGGATGCAGGGGATACCCCAACAAGCAAAGAAGCCAACATGGTCTTCCAGGTGGAGCTTGAGACCCCTTCCTCTCATCTGAGACCAGCTAGGGTGAGAGTTCCGTGAACCCCAAAAGGCAGGGACAGCTCTACGCCCCTGCCCAGCAGGAAGCAGATACAGAAGAAGAGACCTCCTGTCCCTCAGCTGCCCATAGAGATTTTTATGGGGATCACGTCTCTCAAGGAGAAACTAGGCAGGCAGTTAGAGGAAGGCATTGGGTCTCTGCATTCCTACACATCCCACAGAGTGCAACCTCCTGAGGCACTTCCCCTCTTCACCCAAAACTTCCCGTTGTATTGTAATTACCTACCCCTGCAGGAAGAGCAAGTGGACACAAAATATCCAACTAGAGCAGACCAGTCACTCACACCTACGCCCAGGAAGAACAGCCCATCCTGGAGAAAAAGCATAAAAACCCCAAGTCCTGGGAGGGAAGCACAGCTGCTACTGCTGCTGTGGCTGCTTCTTCCCTGCTCCTTTTTACCGCTTCTTCCCTTTAAGCCTCACCTTTGCATGTGCCCCCTCCACACTCCTTGGTAATGGGCCCTTGAGCCATCCTCTAGTACTCAGGTCTACTTCTATTTCTAAATGTACTATCTTTTCTAATAAACTATTTATTCTACTGCCTTACTCTGGTGTCCCGTTCAATTCTTGGCTCAAGTTGTCAAGGACCTGGACTCTGCGCCGAGAAAGGCCCACTCTCCGACAACACTGTGATTCACAAAATTAAAATTCTAATTCAAATTTAAATTAAACAAACATTTATTGAGAACATTCTAGTAGGTGCCATTACCTTTATAATTCTGGTTAAGAAAAATGATCTCAGTAGCTCTTCTAGGACAAACTTGAAGAAAAATAGATTGAAGTGACAGAGGTCAACAAAAATATCCCTGAGTTCTTCCAGACACAAATAAGAAGAGTCTGAACAAGTAATAAAAAGCAGACTGCCAGGGTTTCAGCAATTTGACTCCCCTGGTTGAGATCCAAGTCTGACCAAATTGATACCAAATTCTGTTTTATACCAAAAAATATAGTAAAGTTCTAATGTATTAATATTAAAGTTGCTTTGCAATCACTTTTCTTGGTATATATTTTAGGCTTAAGTCAGCCTTTAGCAAGAGAACTAATACTAGTAAAATAAATCACCCATTTTGTTTTCTTTACTGGCCAACAAGCAGAGTTATTTGATAGAGAAAAAATTTTTAACAGTGTAAGTTCCCAAATGGGCCATAGCCTAGAATGTCTAGAGAGCTGGCCCCACTCCTTCAGACTCCATTCCTATTTGCATCCATTAATTTGCCCAGGGGATAGAAGCCTCCGAGGAAAGAACTCAGAATAGTTGTACTTGCAGTCAAGGTATAAAAAGGAAGGAAGACCTAAGAGATCCTAACAAGGGATTCTCTAGGGTTCCTGAGAGGTGATTTTTTTGGGAGGAAAAAGGACTTAGACATGGTGAGTTGGACTGAAGTACATCTCAAGGCATTTATGGTTTATAATGTATGTAGCATATGGTAGTTGTTACTGAACTTGACTCAAACCAGCCATCCTGGTGTGTGTCTTAGAACAGAAAAGCCAGTTGGTAGAGTTAAAAGAGGTGCTTGGGTAAATTTAGCCATACTTTTGTGCCCAAGTTTCTCTCTATAGGAACAGTGAAGGGGACCAATTCCCTAGACCTTAAAATATTGGAAAAGACAGACACCCCTATGGAGGACAGAGAATACGGCAATCAAAGGAGGCATCAAGCCATAGTCCAGGATGAAGGGACAATGATAATTCCAACAGCAGCCTAAAGGAACTTCAAACATTTGATAGGTAATCTTGGAGGTCTCCTAAGGTTACATGAAGGGAAGGGAACCTCCAACAGAAATTGAGCCTCCAGTTACATGTACTGATATTAGGGACTATCAAAGCAGTGAGAGTCCAATTAGTAAACATGGAGCTGCCAGTGAAGTAAGTGATGAAGAAAGGGTAAATGTGCCACAAGATGCTGATCCTTTCATCTTTCAGGTTAGACAGAGCCCGGGGCAGCCAAAGCCCCAACTTCCACCCCAGCAGGAGACAAACACCTTTATCATTGGCTTCTCCAAGACAATGTACTACTTGCAGCCAAGGAGGTGCTCTATCACCTGGCCAAATTAGTAACCCAGACAATGGGTATATGGAGCTGCTGGAGGTAAGTTCTAGAAACCAGAAAGCAGGATGGGGTAGAGACTGGGGACACGGGCAGGGCATAGGTCTGGTAACTACAGCTCCATGCAAACAATAGGGAATCTCTCTTCACATACATGAGATAATGCTCTTTGTGGCTAATGTGGCTTTTACTAGTGACATCCAAGCCAGTGAAAGGGTGACTGCTCCGACTATGTGTGTGCATTCTATAAACGAGAGTATCATTAATGTTTTGAAAGGTTTAATATGAAAAATTCCATTGCATTCACAATCTGCTTACATAATCCCAAGAAACTTCTATATTTTAGTTACTAATAAAAGAAAGAACTGTAACTTTCCTTAAAAACCATTTCCAATCTTCCTTAAAAACCATTTCCAATCTTGTGCATATTTGAATAGTTGTGAAAAAATTTTATCATTGCCTGTTGGAACAGGCAAGGGAACAGTCTGGATTATGAGGGAAAAGTTAATGTTTTTATTCAACACATTTATTGAGCATCTACTATACACCAAGCATTTCTAGGGATACAATAGTGAAGAAAAAAAATTAAAATTCATGCTTTATTGGGTTAGGTCAACAATGAACAAGTATGGTATGTATGTTGTGGATAATAATCACTAATGAGAAAAATTCATCAGTGGAGGTGATGGGGTTGCCATTTTAAACCAGGATCACCGGGGAAGGCCTCACAAAAAAAGTGACGTATGAGTCCAGACCTCAGTTCAAATTTAATTTGGAATTACAGGGCTACTTCAAACAGAAGAATTTATTTTTTAAAAATCATTTTTCTGTAAACAAGCTCAAGTTTTGTTTTCTTTTTTAATTAAAGTTTAGTGGGGTGACAATGGTTAGTAAAGTTACATAGGTTTCAGGTGTATAATTCTGTAATACATCATCTATATTGTGTGTTGGTGATGAAAGAAAAACTGACTCTGGGTGATGGTTATTATTTTAATTTGAAAAGACTATATTAGGAAATGTTACAAAAATGTTGTGTCTAATATTTTTTCTAAATCTCTCTAATTATTTCTATAATATTATATAAAGAAATTCTAAAGACATATGGAATAAGGTCCTCTAAGGCTGAGTTTGTAATATCTGGGTGATTCAAACTGTTATTCTTTGATTATAAAGATACTTGTGTTAGAAAGTGATTTTTCTTTGTTTTGTAGGCTGAATTTCTCAAGTAATTACTATTCTTCACTGTATTCTTTGGAGATAGAAAGAGCAGAGATCACAGACTCATAATATGGCTCTTTTTTCTCCTGAACTGCCCACTCCTTAAAGGCAGAAATTTTGTCTTGTCTTTATCTTCTTACACCTGACACATCGGAGCCACTATCAGCATTTGTTACAAATTAACTTTGTTTTAAATACTTTCCCTCTGTCTTCAAGAAATACATGCATATTGTAGACCTTTGCAGGGAAGTTGAAAGAAAGAAAATTGAGCATTAGTGACATTCACTGTGAACAGGACCAGGATACCAGTTGCAGCCCACATGCCAGCTCAATCTAGAAGCAGCAGAGCAAACACTAATCTACTCTCTCATTCTCATCTTCAGAAAAGTGAACCAGTCAAAGAAAAGAGTAAAGGAAAGTTGGCCCATGCCCTTGCCTGCCTCTGCAGTCTATGCCTCAAGGCGTCATTCAGACTGCCCTGTCCCCACAGCTGTCCACAGCCACCCACCCATCCTTGCAGATCAATACCAACTGTGTAGGCTTCCTTTCCAAGCCACAGCTGAATTCAGTGCAACCCAAGTGGCCTCTCTGTCCCAGGAACTGCCAGGTCCACACACCTGCTCTCTCAATCCCTTTTTCATGGGCATATCACTAAATATCAAAATTTTCTTGTCTTCTCCACTCTCAATACTCTCAGCAAACCCAAACCACTCTGTGCTTCCCCTCTCCTTGCCCATCTTCCTGCTTCTCTTTTCCCATCCACACATTGCCTAGATGAGGACTAGAACAGTGATCAACATGCTCCTCTGAATCTTCTGTCTTCACTGGACTTACCTGAAATCTGAATCGCCCCTGAGGACAAGCCTCTCAACAGGGAGTGGCTAATTGTACCACATCCCACATACCACAGAGACCAGAGACCATTCTCCAGGACCACTTCCAATTACCCCCCTACCTGTCCATAAAGTCCTACTCTTCTCATGCTATCCAACTCTATTGCAGTTACCTACCATTTGGCCTCTCCTCCTTTTATGAAAAATTTGACACCAGATTCATAATCTTCTCCAACCCGAGTCCTGCTCTTACCCTGATTGAATCCAATGCCCACATGAACAACTCTGCCAATAGTGTAGCCTCTCACTCCATCGACCATCTTATCTCTACTGACTATTAATTCTACTCCACTAGCTTCATTACTTCCCGCATTCCCAAGGACATACTGTTGAAGTGTTTCATCGCCAGAAAATGAAAATACTAATTCAGATGTCTCAGTCATATACTCCAATCTCCTATCCTTCCAGGGAGCTTGCCCAATTACTCTCTCAATTGATCTATAACCTCATAGTTAGCACTAGTCCAGAATTTCATCCATTCTCTGTCAGTATCCTAAACTCTTTTGCCCCATGTTCCTTTCATCCCTTCCATCTGACATTAATCCATCTGTCTGCCTTCCCAAATCCTGCACCTAAATCAAGACACAAATATTGGGTGGAACAAGAGATAGTCATCGGAAAGTGAATAGGCAAGTTTGTAGAGTGCAGGGTTATTCATAAGATGTGGAATTATGGGAAAGAACGTACACATAAGTAAGTTTTGAACTTTTTCCTAATGAATTTATTGGCTAAACTAAAAAAAAAAAAAAAAAAGATATTAATTCTCTCCATACTAATTAAGAAATCCATATAATTATAACTAGTACCAGCTAAAATTTCACTTTAGCTGGTTAGGAACACCATTGAAGTCAATTAAGCCTGATTAAGGTTGAAGATTATGGAATTCTTTTCAGATAATTATAAAACCACTTTATGGGTAAAAACTGCTAAACATGAATAAGATGATTGCTAAAAATACATTTATATGGCTCTTAAGAGAGAGCCTACTTCTGCTTTCCGACCCTTGTCAACAATGTGACTACAGGCACTTAAAAATAATAAAACTACATTTTTATAATGAATGTTCTAAGTCAACCTGTCACTACAACAGACAGGCTTTTCTCCCAATTAGGAAAATTTAGCCCTGTTTTATTGAATTTACATAGACTTTTAAAGATTCCATAGCTCATTTTTCCTTTTATGTAAATATGGTCAACCATACTTAATTTAGATTTTCAAAGTATTCTTTCCCTTTTATAGACACTTTATTTGAATTCATGACAGTGTTGGTTAGTGATAGTGATTGAGATGCCTTTTGCAGAAGGAACTCACCATCTATGAAGAAAAAACCAGGCCATAACATCTACCCTATTTCTGTTGTTAACATCATAGCTGGTTCAGGGAATGTCCCAACTTACGAGGGTCAAGAGAATCTCCAGGAGTCCCAAGGCAGGTCCTGCCCCCTCATGGTTGGCAGTATTGGCAAAAGCTGCCAACCGCTCAGTAGATCCCTAGGTTCTGTTTTCCTTCCCTTTCTTTTTCAAATCCCAAAATTTTCTGTTGGGGAAAAGCTGTAATTAGCCCAGTTCAGGTACCAAATCTCAGGCAGAGGCACAGCTGCTGGGATAACTCTAGGAAAACCTGGGAACCAGTATTTTTCCAATTAAGGATTGTGACATAAACTCTTTCTGTGAGTCAGACTGAAACCGGATTTCTGAAATCAGCATCCAAGGGAAGAAGGTAGATCTGGACTCCCTGCTGCTATGTCACCCTGGTTACTACCTGGGAGGTAGTAATCTCCCACTGCAGCCTCCCACTGCAGCCAGACTGGGATGATCCTGGATTACAGATTCTGAGCTACCTCTTATCAAGTTCTGCACCTAAGAAAGTCCCCAAATTCCTGCTTCAGTGTCCTGGGAGATGGGAAGCAAACAGATGAGAGACGGCGCAAACTGAGGAGACAGCAGATGACAGGATGATGGGTGAAGGAAGATGCTGGGTTAGCTAGTTAATGTTCCACCTTTTTCAATGATTTACAAAAGATGTACGCCAGCTTGGTCATGAGGTTGGTTTGCTTCCACTGTGCGATACACTCTTTAGAAATTTCAAAGTCAGCCTGCAGTTTCTCAAACACATCCTTGGGTTTGAGCTCTTCATGTGGTTGGCCTTTCTCATAGCCCTTCACGAGCACTCACTCACCAGGAGCAGAGTCCGCAGGAGAGTCCCGAAGCTTAGCCTCACGGCTTCCCTGAAGCATGCCTGAGACTCGAGTACCCCCATCTTCTGGGGTTTCAGATCGCACAACAGCACCACCGGTCTACCCTACAGTTCCTCCTTAGGCACTAACTGCACCAGGCTGCTCAGCAGAGTTGAGGACTATTCATTTGAATAAAGGTCATCATTAAATGACGTGTTAAAATGTATTCAGCTTAACTGTTTTCAATTAAAGTTGCCATTCAAAGTAAGGAAAATGGTATTTGGGTATTTGCTTTTAACAAGAAATCAGAGTAATGTTCAAATGTGCACTGTCCTTTACCTAGAGATGCCATGAACCATTTCCAATGATATCACTGTTGTGTGAAATCCAACCTAAAATTCCCTGTGGGAAAGGCCTTCAGAGCCAATTTCTGAGCCTCTCATAAGTGGAAAAAAACAGAAATCCAGCCACAGTAGTTTTAATGTGATAAAAACAGTGTTATTAATTTTATTCTCTAGTCTTGACCACTAAAGAAAATGGCTCTTTCAAAAAAAAAAATCCCTTTCAAAGGATATAGTTGTTAATCATTGTTAAAAATATTCAAAAGAATATATGCTGAAGAATAATTCTAACAGAGGAGCTTCAAAAATATTTTGAACAATGAATGTGTCATTTAATTAAATGTGTAACACCCTGGTGAGATTGCTTATGGAAATAATACCCAGTTAGAAGTCAAATTTCAATGTATTAAAACACAAAGTTCAGTATAGAAAATATAGACAGTGCCAGGTGAGTACTAGACTAGTCAGGGGATCACTGCATAAATTATATAAATGTCTAACCACTACGTTGGGTCACGTTCCTGCACAACAGAGCAGGTGGGAGTAGAGAAGGGACTGCGAAATGTGAAGGAAAAGAGAAAGAGACACAAAATAAGAGAGAAAACAGTTTGGGGCCAGGGGACTTCAGCCTCGTGGACTGGAGCCCCGAATCGGGCCTGACCGATCCTTTTAGTATCTTACACATAAGCAAGGGTCAATGTAGGTTCCATGGTCTGTGAGTCTCACACCCAAGAATTAACCTCCAGGCCTAATTTCCCAAGCCTGCAAATTACCATTACCAGTGGCCCCATGTGGTTATTGTCATGCACCTCTTAAGAGACAGAAGCATCCTCTGCCAAGGCTTACTGACAAGAATGCAGGATGGACAGGTATTATCACATCAATAGGTCATTTCGCAGGCAGGCTGCCAGAACCTGAAACAAGAGGTTTGAGCCCCTTTTCTCCTCTCTCTGATTTCTCCCTTGGCACTCACTTGCACCCACTGGTACCCACTGGCATCCACGCAACCGTGTCTGGCTTGGGTTGTCCTGCTCTTGAGATCTTACCTATTTCTGACTGGCCAGCCATCCTTTGGTGCCAAGTGGGGATATATACAGTAAGCATAATATTGAAGTTATGATCTGTCTTTTTGGAGAGGTGCATGGAGGCAGACAGACAGGTTATGTGACAATGCTGTGCACCTGAAACTAATATAATATTGAATGTCAACTATAACTGAAAAAAATAATCAAAACAACCACAAAGTTCAATTTGTTTATAAAAAGATATCACTGGATAGTCATGCTTTTTATTATTTATTCAACACATATTTATCGAGCACTTATTTTGTGCTAGTACTGGGCTAGGAGCTAGATATATAGTGGTAAACAGAGATTGTCTGTACACTCCAGAGATTAAAAGGTAGTTAGTGGGGAAACACACAATAGGCGAGTAAGCAAAAAAATACATAAGAGTAAATAGTATGTGCCACAAAGTGAAAGAACAGAGTGAGGGGTGGAGAATTTCTTAAGACAGTGGGACCTTCTTAAGACAAAGTGGTCAGGGCAGGCTTCTTGAAGGTTACATGTGAGCTGAGATCTAAAGGCTGAGATAGAGCCAGCCATTTGAAGAGGGAGGGGGAAGCTTGGTCCAACCCGAGTAAGGATCCAAATGAAGGAAAGACTAATTGATTCCAAAGAACTGAGAAAATGTGACTGTGGCCCAGGTACAGAAAGACTAGAAGACAGAGGAGACACAGGAGCAGAGCCTGGCAAATCCCAGCCAAAAAGTCACTGGCACTATTATGTGGGGGGAAAAAAAACTACAGATGGTCTGTGTATGTTGACTAAAGGTATGTAGAATGCTTTGCAACAATAAAGAGATCACAGAAACGTGAAAACCATTGGTACTTGAAGATGAAATTTTGTAGTGACTGTTTCAGGTTCTTCAAAGTACCATCTACAGTAATCTATACCATGTATCCTAAAGGTTCTAAGAATAAATACATGACCCTACCTTCCTGAAAGCAGGCATAAGACATCCTTCCTGACTTTTGAATCAGATTCAAACTATGGCCTCAGGGGTGCACACCAAAGAGGCTCCAAAAGGCACATTGGGCCAGATTGGAGAACTCTGAAGAAACTGAGAAGTAAGAGAAGAGAGAAATCAATACTGGCTCACACAACGAGAGTAATAGAAAACAAAACTATTGATTGGGAGATAAAAACAAATGGAGAAAGTATATTATGCCTTCAAATTTTGTGATAGTAAATTATTAAGAAGAAGTCTCTCAAGAATATGTATTTTTAAATTTTGAATAGACTATTAGAAAATAAAAAATAACAGACCATATGTTTTTAAAAGGGAATCAAAATCTTATTATGTCCATCTATTCTAGTTAGAATAACCCAATGCATGCTTTGGAAATCATAATTTACATTCTAGATGAGGATAAAAACAGCTTTTTTGTTGTTGTTAGGTGCTCTATGGGGGCATTACTGTAACACTATGGTTACATATATGCTTGCATTAGTTGAGTCATAAGGAGCATAACCAAACTGCACTCATTCACAATAGACACTTACAGAAGGCCAGGATGGGTTCCTTTTCAACACTGACTGGAGGTTGAGCAAAGATTGTAGCTGGAATCTGCCAATCATGCCAGGGATTTGCGTGTGTGTCAAACTAGGTGTTCAGGGATTACTGTATTTTGCGGTATATAACACACATTTTTTGCCCAAATTTATGAAGGAAAAATAAGGATGTGCATTATACATGGATAGTACTAATTCTGTATCTATATAAATGTTTTTAACTTTTTAAATTTATACTTATGTAAAATTTATACTTATGTAAAAAGTGTAACTCTAGAAATCAATAACGATATCCATATGCAAAATAATACCCTGGAATATGATAATCCGTTTGTTGAATTTAGCACAAAGTTGCAACGACAGAGTTCTTGGCCTTCTATGATGCACGAATATCGTAAATCTGTTACTGGTACATAAAATTTCTTGAACCTTGTGTCTGTTCTTGTGTTTTGTAATTATTTGTTATATAAAATTTATTGTACCATAATGTGTTAAAAAATAAATGCTAAAATTACTTTATAATACAAAAAACAAGTAGCTAAATGTAAACAAATAAAAATTTGAATTAAAAAATTAAAATGAAAGATTTTTTCCCCTGAAAGTTTGGGCCAAAAACGTTAAGTGCTCAGTATAGACATGAGTGCATTATACACAGCAAAATACGGTATAGCACCCAATTAGCCCACAAGAGCACTGAGCTCTTCAATATTGCTTCCCAGCATTCTTTTCTTTTTTTATAAACTACTTTGAAGTCTGACTTCAAAAAGCTGTATGTATTTATGTATACAACTTGGTGAGTTTGGAGATAGGTATATATCCATGAAACCATCACCATAATATATGCCATAAGCATATCCATCACCTCTAAAAGTTTCTTCCTGCCCTCTTTTTTTTTTTTTAAATAAGATCACAACATAAGATCTACCCTCTTAGCAAATTTTTAAGCACACAGTATAGTATTATTAAGTATAGGCACCATGCTATACAGTAGATTTCTAGGACTTACTCATCTTGTACTACTGAAAATTTGTACCTTTCAGATTTCTCCTTTCCCAGTCCAGCAACCACCATTCATTCTCTGCTTTTACGACTTTGACTATAGATTCTTCAATAAGTGGTATTAGATAATATTTGCCCTTCTGCATCTGGCTTATTTCACTTAGCATAATGTCCTCTAGGTTCATCCACATTGTTGCAAATAGCAGAATTGCCTTCTGCCTTAAAGGCTGAATATAATATTTCATTATAGTTATTTACCACATTTTTAAACTCATTGGTCCACTGATGGATACATAGATTGTTTCCATATTTGGCTATTGTGAATAAAGTTGTGGTACATGGAGGTACAGAAATCCCTATGGGATTCTGATTTCTATTCCTTTGGATATATTCACAGAAGTGGAACTGCTGGATCATATGGTAGTTCCACTTTCAATGGTTTGAGAAACCTCCACACTATTTTCCATAGTGGCTGTACCAATTTACATTGCCACCAACCAACCGTTCATGAGGGTTTCCTTTTTCCACATCCTCCAATAGTTACCTGTTTTTTTTTTTTTTTTTGGTTTGGTTTGGTTTGGTTAATAGCCATTCCAGCAGGTTTGGGGATCAAATCATTGTGGTTTTGATTTTTATTTTCCTGGTCATTAGTGGTATTGAACATTTTATTCTCTGTAGTGTTTATAAATTTCTGTGAATTCTAGGGCACACCTGTTTACGAGTAAAGCCTGGAGAGCCATGGGGTGGGAGGATGCTGAATGAAGAAAGCAGGGCAAGTAGTACATGTGGATGGGAGGCCTAGCTTGGATCCTCATAAAGAAAGTGGGTAGAGAGAAGGGTCACCCCATGGATCCCAATATTAATAATGACTTGTCTTGGCTGATGTGAAGAGAATGGAGACTTAGATCTGAAGCTACTTCTGCCTTGGCCGATCCATGAACAGCATCCCAAAGGGAAGTGTTCAGTAAATGGCTGATATCACAGCAGCCTTACCAGGGCAAGAGCAAGACAGAAACTTATGCCCACCTTGGAAGGAGTACACTACTCTGTGAAATCACGTTCATATAAAAAATGGTCTCTTTATTTAAATTGGATTGTTTGCTTGGGCAGGGGACCTGAACAGACATTTCTCCAAAGAGGTCATACAGATGGCCAATTCACATATGAAAAGACCAGTTAGACCGGCTATCATCAACAAGATAAATTATAAGTGTTGGAGAGGCTGTGGAGAATGCAGACTGGTGCAGCTGCTATGGAAGGCAGTATGGAGGTTCCTCAAAAAATTATGAATAGAATTACCACATGACTCAGCAATCCCTTTCCTGGGTATCTACCAAAAAAAATCTGAAAACATTTATCCATAAAAATATATGTGCTCCAATGTTCATTGCAGGTTTATTTATGATAACCATGACATGGAAATAACCAGTGTCCTTCAATAGATGATTAGATAAAGAAGATGTGGTATATATACACAAAGGAACACCATTCTGCCATAAGAAAAGATGAAATAGTGCCATTTGCAACAACATGGATGGATCTTGAGATTATTATGCTAAGTGAAATAAATCAGACAAAAAAAGTGGAGAACCATGTGACTTCACTGATATGTAGGATATAAAACTGAAAACAACAAAGGAACACGACAAACAAATGAAGAAACAAAAACTCATAGACACAGACAATAGTTTAGTGGTTACCAGAGGGTAACGGGGGAAAGGGGTGGTAGATGAAGGTAAAAGGGATCAAATATATGGTGATGGAAGAACTGACTCTGGATGGTGAACACACAATATGATATACAGATGATGTATTACAGAATTGTACACCTGAAACCATGTAACTTGACTAACCACTTTAACCCCAATAAACTTTAATTTAAAAAAAGACCTCTATTGCACACTAAAAGTTAGAAAATAGTCTCATTCCACGTGTTTCGAAAAAGTTGAATGGTTATAGTTGATTAAAAAAGAGTTGGTACAGATAAAGTGCTCCAGAGTTCGGCATATTTCCTATATGCCCTATAAAGTAGCAGTGGGAAAAACATGTGCCCTCAAAGAAGTCTACATAGTAGCCTCTACTAAGTAGCTAATGACATAAATCAATTTGAAGGCATGACCAATTTAATTCCAGCCCATCATTACTACCAGTAAAGGAATAGGTGTGGTAAGCGGGGAGAGAATTAACATGCAGATCAACTTACTTTTTAGCTTTCCTTTTTCTGTGGGTTCTCTTTTTTAGACACACTATCAGAATAGATAAGTAGCTATTCTTTTCACCTTCATCTTATCAGAAATAAGTTCAACTTACTACAACTTACAATGACAACAGACCTACGGAGCAGCACAGTCCAAGATGAGGTCTCCTGTGCCACGCCTACTGGGCCTGCCATAGAAAGCTCTGTAGAGAGCAAGATTTCCCCTGCAGGGACACACAGATGGGACAAGCAGATGCAGGACCAGATGGAGTTGTGTGATGCAATCTTATCAAGAATCTGGAAATCAGAGGAATTTAAGGGGAAACTACTAATGGAAATAGACTTAATCACTCTATGGGAAGAACATAAAGAAAACTATAATGGAAAGCTATAGTTAACTATTATGTCTTCAGCCACAAGAAAAATTATGTTTCCACTAACAGTAAGAAAGTACATCACCTCCCGGTAAGCCTCTGCTTTTCTTTTGGAAATGGGTGCTCTCAGGAGAAACAAAAATCTATCCTAACTTTCCTGCAGGACACTGTCCCTGGTGACCTGTCTCTTTTATGACTCCGAACTCCAATTTAAATACTACATTGATGCACTTTTTTGTTTGCTTGTTTGTTTGCTTAAGTGGAAGCAAACATCATCATGGAAATTTAAGGCAACTTCGGGAAATCTAGAATCTGCATTTTTAAAATCCACAAAATGATTTTTTTTTAAAAACAAAAAAACTTTGTTCTACTGAATTTTTTTATTCACTCATCCAACAAGTATTTCCTAAGATTTTGCTATATCTTAGGCAAGGAGATGGATTCCATGACTCCTGTGATATATGACTCAATATCTGCCTTCAAGAAGCACACAGTCTTAATTCCCAGACCCAGCTGACATTGGTTCCTCTAAGGGGCCACTTCTGTTCCATTGTACTGGTCAGACCCTACATAAAATAATTTCCACGGAGTATACTACCATTAATGGTCTATTCTGAAATGTGCAAATGACCTGCTCTTCCCATTGCCCCACCCTGCTTCCAATGGTCCTGACCACCAGCTTCATCCCTAAATTTTATCTTTCCAGCCCTCCATCCCTCAAATATTTCAAGCAAACTGCCATCTACCCGATTATGATCTTGCTTTTCTCAACGACTTGTTATCCTCCGTCCTCCACCCTGGCAACGCTTCAGTCTTAGCTGGTTTTAGGTATCCTCTTTCTGGTTGTTTATCCCTAGAATTCTCATGCACCTAACTTCAGCCTCAAGGATTCAGCCTAGAGGCCAGGAAATTAATATCAACTCCCAAGTCCTCTTTATTTGTTTATCTCAGCCAGGGCTACCCTGAAGGTATGTGCCCCCCTCCCCCATTTATAGAGGCAGTTTTATTTAAAATGCATTATCAAATTTAGGGATCCATATGAGGTATGGCTATTTATCAAGAAATATTTAGAAAAATGAATAAAAGAGTACTTAAATATATTTTTTTTTATTGTCCAAACAGTACACGAGAAGATTCTTCATAATGTTCAGACAAAACCTATTCCTATTCAAGTCCAGGAACCATCTTGCTCTTTATTGTCAAATGTGCCCTCTCTGTCTAATTTCATATTTTCCATTGTGAGAAAAAGGTAATAATGCTGTTACTACCCACAATACTATGGCTCTTCAGAATATGTTTGTATGGAAATGTTGTAGAACTTGTTGCTTCTGCAGTTCACTAATACTACTTATTTAATCTGGTTGCATCATTATTCATGGCACTGCATCATCCTTAATGCTTCCTCTTAGGCAAAATGATTTCTGGTGTTTGACATGACTGACTCCTTTTTAAGGAGCAAGTCGCTCTCAGTGACAGTCAGTTCACCCCAAGAAGGGCAAGCCCATATCACCTGAAAGGAATGTTCTTACATAGATGTTTGCAGCTCTTCACAAGCATGTGCCACTTGGCTATGAGCTACCTGTGTTCCTAGAGATGATATAGATCAAGCCCTACCCTCCTTCGAGAGCAGAGATCCATTATCTTGCTGCTGCTGTCCATAAGCTGCCTTAATAAACTCTTGTTTAACCCTGGAGCTGTCAATCTCTTTCGTTGGTCTCTGGGCCCCATCCCCCTTTGGAGGTCAAATCCAGTACACCAAGGGAAATTTTCCCAACACCTTTCATGAATACTGGCTTTCAAGGACTTTATGAAAGGTTATTACTGCACTTCTATGATGACAACCCTAGGTGCAAGTCTACCAAGAATATGTAGAAAAATGTGAATGATAATTGATTTTCTGGGAAGGGTAAATTTACTGTTCTGAATTTCATAGCATAAACATAGGGCAATATGTCTTCTAAACATCTCTTAAATTCTATAGACTGTAATCATGCCATTCTTAGAACGTGATCATTTTCTATTTGAACCTCACAGCCCTACCTTCCACACAGCACCACCAGCAACAGGATAGTCTTGTGGTCTGAGGACAGAACAACAAGAACAGCCCCATTAGCTCAAAGGATATCTGCCCTTCATCCAGCGTGACTTAAGACCAGCCCAGGAGTACTTGATGACACCACATTAATCAAAGACAAGAGAAGTCTCAAGGTCCTCAGTGTGGGCCCAATTCTTGGATAATGTTGATCAGAGGCAGTGCTGTGGTCAGAACAAGGATGAGTCAGAGCTAATGCACAGGCCCACACAAATAACTCAAGCTAAAGAGTAAGTGGTGGACCATTGGTAGCCCAGAGCCATAAACTCTTTTTGCCTGTGACAAGAGTGAGAGTCACCTAAAATTAGCATGTAATCCTCATTCTGCTGGCCTAATATCATACGTATCCATGAAAGAACCACCACACGAGTCAGCAGGAGCAATCTGCTTGCCAGAGTGCTTTTCAGGGACCAGTTCCAGGTCCCAGGACCCTGGGAGAACATCATTGGAGCAAATTGCTGAACATTTCTGGGTACCTGGTCATCTCTATCCTTACACAGTAAAGTGTCTAAGAGTGTCCCAAAGAGGAAAAACAGTGACCGGCCTTACAAAAGTTCCTGGGGTGCCTCACCTCGAAGGCACAAGCAGTTCTGATGAGGCCCAAGTTTTGAAAGGGGACTTCAAATTTTTTGATACAATCTCTCCAAAGTCCAGGGTCCCTGGCTTGTGTCTCAGGGACAGAGGCCATGCTTTCCTAAACCAAAGGGTAGAATTGCTCAATGGGGTCAAAGCATGCAAATATAATCCTTGATAATTGACTTTACCATCCCAAGCTTTCGGAGGAAAGTAAAATCTAGAATCACCATAGCCTTGCTTCATTACCCTTGATCTGGCAAGAAAAACATGACTATGGATCAACATAGAGGACCTAAGAAGTAATGAAAGCAAGAAAGCAAAGTAATGGAACTTGATAAAGAGCTACATATCTGCAAAGAAATAACAGGAAAAAAAGAGATCAATAACTTAAATTATAATCATGCAAGAGACAACAAATATTGCACTGGGAATGATATTCCTCCCTTAATCCAATATCTTCTTTTAATCTTTCCAGTCCCTCTCCACCTCCCAAGCAAATTCATTATATTAAAATTGTCACTTTGAAAGTTAATTTTAGGTATCTACCTAACATACATTTTTTTAGTCATAGCAGAGGGATAAGCTTCTGGAGTTGGAAAAAGCTGTATATATCTGCTTCAAGCAGTTTCTATTTGACTAGCATTCACTGTCTGTGCATTTAACATAGAGAGAGTTATATTTTTCTTTCTTGTTCTATTATTACATAAAACTGAATTTTAACACTTTTAGAATTATATCTGATTTTCTTTTGAAATACTTTCATGCCATTATTATTCAATGTGTTTCCAATTTGAAATGTTTTATCATGTATTTAAAGTGCTGTACTTACCATCACAAACAGGCTACTTGATAACCCCCACCATTTTTATACTATAAAAGATTATTTAAATTCCATCAAAAGGAGGCAAAATTTTATTTTCTCTAAATTTAAAATGAAAATATTATATGTTACATTGACATTTTAGCTCAGTGTGAAGAAATTAGCATTTTATAACTCAGAACAACATGAAAGCCTTAAAATTAATATAAGAAACAGCATTATTGTCATTTTTCTCTTTTTCAGGAATCAAAATTTCAACAACAGTTTCTAGATTTATTTTAGATATTATGATGTTTAGTCATTGAGATGGCTATGACATTCTGTACTTGTACTTAGCAGATTTATAAAATTTATATCTGCACAAGACCTTGGAGGATATGACATTGGAGCTAAGATAAGAAAAATAAGGAGGAATCACTCAGACAAGCAGACCAGGAATAATTCCTGCTAAGAATTCTAGGAGCTGTAGGCCACGGTGAAACCACTTTCAATGTCCCAAGTGAGGGAAGCACAGAAGTGCCTTCAAACAAGTGCAAAAAGAACTTACTTTGCTGCAGCTCTGAGAAGAAGAAGGTTGAGCTGTGGCTGTGTGACATACAGAGTCTTGTAATCAGTGGTGTGCTACCACAGCCCAATCTTTACTCTGTCCGTGAGGAAACTGAGGGTCTGAAAGATTTCCTAACTTGCAAATGTTTCCCGAGGAGGTCTGTGACAGAAATTGGATAAATATCCTGACTCTACGACTAGAGCACTTTAATCTATCAAAGAAGAGATACACATAAAGATTGTGGATATAGAAAACTCAAAAACAGTCTGCAAGCTAGAAAAGATAGCAAGTGAAGTTAATGTGAGTGCTGATTTAAAATTTATATGAAAATTGTCTTATTCCTCTAAAATGGGATTTAGATTGAGATTGCATTGAATATATAAAACAATTTGAGGAAAATTGATATCTTCATACTATTGAGTCTTCCAATCAATGAACATGATATATCACTTCTTTTATATCTTTAATTTCTCTGAGCAATGTTTTTTGTGGTTTTTAGTGTAGACCTTACATATCTCTTATACATGTATTCCTAGAATTTGATGTTTTCTGATCTTGTGGTAAATGGTATTTTTAAGGTTTTGTTTTTCATTGCTAGTTACTACATAGAAATAATTGATTTTTGAATGTTAATTTGTATCCAGTATACTTGCTAAATACTCTTGCTAATTATTCTAGTTTGTGGCAGATCCTTTGAATTGTCTACATTCATAATTGCATCATTTACATTTCATGGCAGTTTTTCTTCCTTCTTTCCAATTTTTATTCCTTTCCAATTTTTCTCTTATTGCAATGACTAGGATCTCTAAGACAATGTGATTGCAGGAAGTCATGGTGGATATTATTTTCTTTCCAACTTCAGGAAGAAAATGTTTACTATTTCACCACTAAGTAAGTATGATTTTAGCTGTAGATTTTTTTATTTTATTTATTTATTTATTTATTTATTTATTTATTTATTTATTTATTTTTTTGAGGGCAGTGTCACTGGCCCTCATATGTGGGACCCAAACCGGGGCCACTGGGTTCCCAAGCCAGAGCTTAATCACCGCGCCACTCGGCCAGCCCTAATTCTAGACTTTTTGTAGGTGCTCTTTATTACATTGAGAAAATTTTCTTTTATTTTCTTAATATTTTGCTGAGTTGTTTTTTTTTAAATCATGAATGAGTATTGAATTTTAGAAAATGCTTTTTTATGCATCTATTTATTGTGTTAATTTGGTCAATCGCATTATTTTCAAATATGAAACCAACCTTGCATTTCTGGAATAAACCCCATTTAGTCACAAGATATTATTCTTTATATATTGCTGATTTTGATTTGTTAATATTTTGTTTATTTTTCCATCTAAGTTTATAAGGATATTTGCATATAATTTTCTTTCTTTCTTTTTTTTTTTTCTTTTAATGTCCATATAGAGTTTGAGGATCGGGATATTCTACCCTGAAAAGGAATAGCACATTACTCCCCTTCTTCTCTATTTTCAAATGTATGTATAAGATTGCTATCATTTCTTCCTTTTTAAATATTTGAAAGAATTCAGCAGTGAAGCCATATAGGCTAGGAATTTTTCTTTGTAGGAAGGTGTTGAAATTTAGATTCACTCTGAATAGACATAGTACCATTTACATTTTTCCACATATTCTGTCACAATCTTGGAAAGTTGTATTTCTCTATTTCATTTAAATTATGCAATTTATATTGTTATAAAAATATTCAAAATAACTTATTTTTGTATCTCTAGGAACTACAGTAATGTTCTTTTCATTCTTACTACTGAACACTTGTTTTACTATCTTTGAATTTTCTTTGTCTACATATAGAAGTTTATCAATTTTATTAATATTTTCAAAGACTCAATTCTAACATTTATAATTTTTCTCTGGGTTTCATTCACTTACTCTCTTTATCATTTTCTCCTTCCCCCTTTTTTTCTATTTTAATTGTTCTTATTTTTCTAGTTTCTTGAGCTAGAACCTTAGATAATGATTTTTAATCTTTATTCTTTTATACTTTCACTTTTAAAGTTAAAATTTACCTGTCAGTCCTGCTTTAGCAGCATCCCGCAGATTTTAATGTCATATATTCATTATTATTCACTTCAAAAATGTTTTCTAAAATTAATTATTTCTCTTCCACAGATTATTTAAAAATGTGATACTTAACTTTTAAGCATTTGTAAATGTTCTAGTTATTGTTCTGTTATTGGTTTCTTGATTAATTCTACTGTAGTCAGAAGCTATATTCTATATGATTGCAATCCTTTGAAATTTGTTGACACTTGCTCTGCTGCTCAGCATAAGGTCTACTTTGGCATATATTCCATGTGCACTGGAAAAGAATGTATACTCTGTAGTAGCTAAATGAAGTATTTTGAATATGTCATTTAGATCAAGTTGATTATTATCTTACTCAAGTCTTCCGAATCTTTGCTGATTTTTTGTCTACTTAAATTACTGTTACTTAGAGAGATTTATTAACACACCAAATTATTGTGTGGATGTATCTATTTCTCGTTTTAGTCATGTCAGGTTTTGCAGATATGTTTTAAACTACCTTAACATGTTTATACAAAATTAGGATTGCTGTATCTTTCTAGATAATTAACTATTTTAGCGTTAGGAAACTTTCCTCTTTATCTCTATACATACTTTTACCTTAAAGTCTACCCATCAAATTCATTTTTTAGTGATTACATGGTATATTTCTTTTTCATATATTTGTTTTCAATTTATGTGTGCCTTTATAATTAAAGTGTATAACTCATAAACAGCATAAAGTTGGGTATTGTTTTTTTAAATATGATATGAAATATTTCCCCTAAATGGGAACATTTTAGCTATTTACCTTTAGAGTAATTTTCATACAGTAGTTGCATGTAAGTGTACCATCACATCATTTGTGTTTTACTTATTCTAGTGGTTCTTCATTCCTGTATTTCTTCCTTCTTTCCTTCTTTGAGAATCAAGTATTTTTTAATTATTCTTTTTACCTCCTCTCTTGGCTTTTTAGTTATACATTTTTGTATTAATTTTAGTGATTATTTTAGAGATTACAATAACATACTTGATCTGTCACATGTAGAGTTAAAATACTACTTCTACCACTTCCCCCAAATTGCAAGTCCTTTACAATAGTTAACTTTTTACTCCCTTCCTGCCTCTTTTGCTATTATTGTCATACCTTTTACTCCTACCATGTTTTACAAGCCTCAAAAAACTTTTCTAAATTAGTGTTGTTTTATTTATTTATTTTTTTTGAAGGCAGTGTCACTGGCCCTCATATGTGGGACCGAACCAGGGCAGCTGGCTTCCCAAGCCAGCGCTTAACCACCGCGCCACTCAGCTGGCCCAAATTAGTGTTGTTTAAGCAACCAATGTAATTTATAGTTACCTACATAATTACACTTCCCAGTATTATTCATTCTTTCCTGTACTTCTGTGCTTCAATCTGGGATCATTTTCTCTCTGACTGAAGAATTTCCTTTAGAATTTCTCAAAGAGTAGGTATACCTGTGACGAATTCTCTCAGCTTGTCTGAAAACTCTTTATTTCCCCTTCCTTCCTGAAGTATATTTTCACAGGTTACAGAACTCTAGACTGGTAATTGCTTTCTTGAACCATTTTAAAATGTCATTTCATTTATTTTCTGAATTCCATAGTTACTGTTGAATAGTCAGCCTTATTTGGTTTTATTGCATGAAAGGTAACATATCCCCTTATCAACTCCTACCCTTTGGCTATATGCTTTCAGGATTATTTTTTTTTAATTTCTCTTTGGTTACAGAAGTTTACTTATGATATAGTGGGTTGTCAGAAAAGTCATGACATATTTTCTCTATGTTTTTCTTTGCAAAATGCGTCATGACTTTTCCGACAACCCAATAATTTCTTATATGAGTTCTGGTTTTCTATCTATTATTCTCCATGGGATTCTCTCTGCTCTTTGAATTTGTAGACTGAGATCTTTCATCACTTTTGGAATATGTTTAGTTGGTTACCTTTAATTGTTGTTTCTCCTGATCTCCTTCTGAGGGTACAATTATATATATATAATTATGATTGATTGATTGACAGTAGATAGATAATTATAGACATATATTTACATTTCCTGACCTTCTTTGAGTTCAGTACTTCTCTCCTGTGCCTAATCTGCTGGTAGGCAAATCCAATGAGTTTTAAATTTTAGATTTTATATTTCTCAGTTCTAGAATGTGAATTAGACTATTTTTATAGACAGCAATTCTCTATTGCTATCTTTCATTTTGTCCATCTTTTCTTCTTTTTCTTTAACACATTAATCATATTACTTTACAGTTCTTTTCTAGTAACCACATAAGAACTGAATCATTGTGATTCTGCCTCTGGTTTTTATTCACATGCACTTTAAATTTTTATTGTATGCTGGACATTGTTTATGAAAGAACCTCAGAGACCTCAGATGATAGCACTTGTTCCCAGAGAAGGCTGATCTTTTCCTCTGTTAGGCAGATAAGTGTCTAATCACTGTAATTAAATATACAATTTGTGTTAGAATTGGGTTGCAAATTTAATTTGACTCAATCCATCTTTTATTTGTCTCTGTTCCTCAGGTTAATGTATGATTCAGAGTTTCTCAGTTCTCTTTCCTCTTTCCACTAGTATTTCAAAACATTTAGCTCTTCCCTTCAGAGATATTGGTTTACTCTTTAGCCTCCCACAAATTACTTGAGCGGAGACGAGCTATGTGTTAACACAGTCCCCTCTCCCCAATAAGACATCGACTCCTGAGACACAGAGATTGGTAGAGATTTCACCCTCTCTCTTAGCACAACCACCTCCTCAGTTATGATCATACTGAATTCTGTTTTCCCCAGTAGAGTCCCTCCACATATGCAAAGTTCAATCTTTACCTTCTATCCTGAATCACAAATGCTTGCAAGGACAAAAAGCTACTAATATATAGCTCACCTACCTAGAATTTTAGAAGTATCATTCCTTTGGTTCTCAATGCTTCAAGAACTCTTTACTATATTTTAAATTACGGATTATATCACATTATTGTAGTTGTTGCATAAGAAGTATTGTTCTGCTGCTGCCTACTGATCCCACATAAAAGCAAAAGCACAAAAATTACTTTCTAATATAAAACGGTAATGACAGTATTTATGGTTGCTTTACCAATGCTTAGAAGGTAAAAATTAAGGTAAATAATTGATTGAATTATTATTAATTGATTGAATTATTGAGCCATAATCTGCTACTTTACATAGTATAAAAGAAGAACCAGAAACACCACTTAGTCTTCTGGCCCACCCATCCAGAGCTTTCCATCAATCTATCTCAACTTAGCCTGGAACATCAATTCTGAAAATAAATGAAAATGTACACACCATGGTTCAAGAACTTGAAAATTTCCCTCTCTCTCTCCCCTTCTACCCACCCCCCGCCCCCATTCAGTCCACCTCTCTTACCCACTCTGCTGTATACACACATACAGAGACAAAGTCTTTATCTTAATGTGACTACAAAGTTTAAAGGCAAAAGATGAAAGACAAGGGGCTAACTTTGTTACTTGCTTCCTTGTACTCTTCTTTTAATAAATGAATAGAGAGGATTATCTTCTGAATTAATTGAAAACATAGCTAATCTTAGATTATCCTTAACTTGCTAGACCCAATTAAGAGTTAAAATATCAGAAGGGGAATATTTTTATACAGTTGTGATAGTTAATTTTATTTGTCGGCTTGGCTCGGCTATGGCCAGTTTTTCAAACACCAGTTTAGATGTTGCTGTAAAGGCACTTTTTAGTTGTGATTACCATTTAAATCAGTAGACTTTACTAAAGCATATTACTCTCCATAATATCGGTAGGCCTCATTCAATCAATTGAAGGCCTCGAGAGAAAAGACTGAGGTCCACAGAAGAGAAAGGAATTCTGCCTCCAGACTGCCTTTGGCCTCAAGATTGCAACATTAACTTTTCCCTGGGTCTTCACCTGCTAGCCTGCCCTGCACAACTTTGGTGTCCCCGACCCTGACCCCTTCAACTCCACCCCACCACCACCACTATAAACTAAATTGTATCCTTCTAAACTTTCTAACCAGTCAGCATGACTATATTTGGAGATAGAGCTTTTAGGAGGTAATTAGGTTAAATGAAGTCATAAGTGTGGTGGTAACCCAATCAAATAGGATTGGTGGCCTTTAAGAAGAGGAAGACATCTCTTTCTCCCTGTTCCTCTCCCCCTTCCTCTCCCTTCCTTCTCTATAAACACATACAAAGTTATATATAAAGCATATATATATATATATATATATATATATATATATATATATTTAAGTTAAAGATATGTATAATCTCACCATGGGTACAGGACCAAGGGTGGGGCCACTGTCTCCTGGATTCCAGAAGGCAGGGCCACCACCCAGAACCCAGAGGGTAGAGGTGACACTCTGGTGTGCCTGGAGGACAGACCACCAATCCCATGAAGATTATTCTCCAACCTAAAAAATAATGGAATTTGCTCTGCTACATTTAAGACTGGCTTGGGATCGGTGACTCCTTTTTCCTTTTTTTTCCCCTCTCTTCTGAAATGAAAATATCCATCTTCTTTTGTTCTCACCTTTATATTTTGGAAGCAGATAATTTTCTTCCTTCACAGATTCCCTGATGGAGAAGAATATTTGCCCAGGGTGAATCATACCCTGAGTTTTACTTACAATTGATTTGAATGATTTAGATGATGACACTTAAACCTTTAGTTGATGATGTTCAGATAAGATTTTGGACTTAGAGTTCATGCTGGAATGATTAAGACACTTTTGTAATGTTGCAATAGGGTTAACATATTTTCCATGTGGGAAGGATGTGAATTTTGGAGGGCCAGAGAGTGAAGTGTTATAGGTTCAATTGTGTTTGCTCAAAAAGGGATATGTCCCAGTACCTCAAACTGTGACCTTTTTTGGAAATAGGGTTTTACAGAGGTAATAAATTAAAATGAGGTCATTAGCGTGAGCTCTAATCCAATGATTGGTACCCTTATTAAAAGGGAAAATTTGGACAGAGAGACAGGCACCATGTGAAGACAGTCATGGCAGAATAGAGGCAGAGCTCAGACTGATGCAGCTGCAAGCCAAGGAATATCAAGCATTACCAGCAACAATCCATGAGTTAGGAAGAGGCAAGGAAGGGTTCTACCCAGAATCCCAGAGGCAGTATAATCCTGCCAACACCTTGATTTCAGACTTCTAGCTTCCATAACTGTGAGACAATAAATCCTTACTGTTTTAAGCCACCAGTTTATGGTATTTTTGTCATGGTAACCCTAATACACTAATACAACAAACTAATTGATCATCCCAATGGAGCTATTTATCCACTTATGTCAAAATCAGTATCAAATTTACAAAATTTAAAAAAGGCTCAAAATCAGAGGCTGATTCAAATAGACAAAATTACATTCCAATGTCTAAGTACATCCCAACTTGACCAGATTTTCATCTCTAGAAAAATAGAAACTTCCCTATGAACACTGCTTCCTTTTGCACTTGGCTCCTACAGTGAGGCATATTCTATTGTTAAATATTTAAAAGTATTAGTTAGGTGTTTCTATGAATACAGGTGGGGTTTGAATGTTTGGGTCTAAAGTGTGAGGGAAGTTGAAAAACATTTTCATCCTGATGGAGGGATAAAAGACTGTGAGGGAGTCAACTTCTCTCCAGGTTTCCTCTCTCATATTCCTTGGTCTACCCAACCTCCCAAATCTGAGTCAAATTGGTATTCTCACCACAAGGTTTTGTCCCCCTGTCAAGTCCTGGACCAATCATAGCTTGATTTCAGCAGACCCAGGTAAATGTATTTTAATGCCACCCTCACTTCCAAGCTCATCCAGGACAGAGCATCCCTGGATGATTGTTCTGATCTCTTACTCACAGGTCATCCTGGATAACCAGTCTCCTACTTGGACTAAAGCACTCAATGTGGCCTATTTTTAAGAATACACTTCTATTGTAGTTTATAAGAGAATAGCATGGCCAGATTGTTCATGTCAAAGTAGTCAAACTAGTCTGGTTTGTCTTTAATACTTTATAGGTGCAATTTATAATGCTCACAGTAGCCCTAGTGTATAATTTATTATTCTCATTCTCTACTGGAGTCTACTAAAGCTCATGAAGCTTAAGTAGTCTGCCTCACTCATGCAGTTAGTAAACCATGGGGCGAAGATTCACCAGGGACTGCCTATAGGGCCAGAGAAGCACAAAGAAAATGTATAAAGTTGTGTTTCAATAGTTTCTTAAAGATGCTTAATTTCTTTCAGTTCTCCTCACCTTCTCCCTAGCCTTCCCAAAGCTTCATCTGGGCATGACTGATTGTATCCATTGTAGACATAGGAAGGGAGAGTCTCTTATTTATACCAAGTGCTCTGTGCAGCTCTCTTTGCTTGTAATCCATTCCTATTACCTTGTCTGCCTGGTCACTGGTGACTCTGCTGCTACTTATTGCTGGTATCTACTCTAGAGAACTAACGTGACCTGTTCTCTTTCTGTTTAGTCAGGGCCCAGAGGTCCTTTCTATTGCCTGCGCCTCTGCTCTCATGGTGTTGCAAACCCCCTTTGCTCTGGCTGTGAATCCTACAAAGTCTGTCAAAAAGTCCTTGGATATTGCAGTCATTACCTTGTTGTCCTTGCAGTAAATAACTTTTCTGGCAAGCTTCCCACTCAAACTCCTGGCTAACTTTCTGTCTCCCTACGTTAGAGGAATCCTTGAATTTGGGATTCCTACCTCTACTACATGGAAAACAAATGTGGCTCAGAGGAGCTACCCTGAGCCACCTTCCCCTGCCAGCAACACTCTCTAACACTGATGTAGTCTCCCACGGATTGGACTAGGGCTCTTTGACAATACAACCTTAGCCTAGAATGTCAAATATAAATTGCTGCAACAGATGCTGTGCTTTATACATCCTATCTATTATGCCTCCATCTGTCCAGGACTTCAGTCGGGGGTAGTCTGTGTCTCACCTTTGCCTCTTTATTCCCATAATTCTTTACACTAGAACAGTTCTTTTTCAAATGTTATACTCTCCTTATTCCTGTATGAACTATTTCTATGTCTCCTTCTTCATGATGGAAAGGCTATTCTCTCTATATTATGAAAGAAGCTCTATAATCTTGTTGGTCAGGCCTGGCTCTTCATATGTTAATGAACAATTATCAATTAAATGCCTTCACCTGTAATTAATAGACAATGCCAACTCAATTTGGCTTAGACAGTAAAGAAATGGCATTATCTGATGTCATTATTCCCAAGGTGGGGCACTTACAGATTTCTGTGCCATCAAGGAGAGGTTCACCACATCTTTCTGCTCTGTTGTCCTACCCAGGTGACAGCCACATGACAACTGCTACCATTCTAGGTGTCACAGTCAGGTACAATACTATCTAGCAATAGAAGATAACTATTTTCCTCTGTCAGATTCTTTTATTTGTTTTGTATACTTTTTTAACTGAAGTACAGACACCAGCAGCATATAAATTATGTTGCCCCACATTCATGTCAACACTTGTATGGTAATATATTTTTTATAAGCTAGTCTACTGAGTATATCAATGTGGGGGGTATTTTTGTTTTGTTTTTTGTTTTGTTTTTAACTACTGAATAATTAGCTATTAATGCTAGTTCGGGTAACACACAATGCTTCCTCTTTAATTATTTTATATACCTTATACCTTTTTAAAACTCATCCTGACTAATAATCAAATGATGTAATCATTTAGCCAATTCATGCATTCAATTAATAGCCAAAACAACATTCTTGTGACTTTTTAAAGCGAAGAAAACCTTGATTACAAATATTCTCATCACGGACTGGCTGCGTGGCGCATTGGTTAAGAGCTGGCTTGGGACGCCAGCGGTCCCGGTTCAGATTCCACATATGAGGGCCTGTGACACTTCCCTCTATAGCTAACAACAGCTCCACCTGGAGCTGGGCTGTGTAAGCCCTGGCGACGGTGTAGGCTGCAGCCCCTGCTGCAGTGGGCTGCCATAGGCTACAGTGAGTGGCCAGCAGCCAGTGTGAGCTGCCAATTGCCACGGTGAGTGACCATCCAGAGGCCAGCGACTGATCTGCCTCATCTGGAAAGAGCGCAATGAGGATACCAACATGGGCAAGTGAAGCAACATCCTCCGCAACTAGACCGAAGAACAAAAAGACAGCAACTTGTCTGTTCCCCTTCCCCGATTCCCCAATGCTGTTCCCTTCCCCCAATTCACCAATAAAATCTTTAAAAATATATATATTCTCATCACATCACTTCTTAGATATGCATATACCTAGACTAATCTTTGGCAAAGCGAAGAACACCATGATTGGCTCAGACCTGGCATGATTCAGCCTTGGGCTGGTGTGGATACACATCTTCCTTAAAGCTCCTGTGGATGAGCCTTACCCACAGCGGGGTAACTGAACCACTGTTAAAAAGGAGACAGGAAAGTTACTTGTTACTGAGTAGGCAAACTAAAGTGCATATGAAAAATGCTAAAGGAATTTTGGAAATCATTTCATTTTTTTGATAAACTCTAGCTTTCACAGTTGTTTTCTTTACTCAAACCCTTATTTTGTTAATCTAAAGCTAAATGGCTGCTATGTTAGGCAAATGGATGAATCAGACTAACTCATCAAAAGATCATGTACATGAAGATGCAAAAAAGAAAAACACATTAATATATTTCAAAAACAATTTCCCCACTGACTTAAAATTAGTCTGTCGCCAAAACATTATGAGCTATAGTTTGACTTTCAAATGAAGTAACAGTTGTTAGATAATGTTGACTTCAGTTGTTTCAGCTGGCTATGATCAACACGTTATTTGGAAGTCAGCAAGTCTGTGTTTAGCCGTCAAATCAGCTTTTGGCTACTAGCAATGTTATTTGGCTTACAATGAGAGATTTTCTTTCTTTCCTGTATGACACTTTGTTTCTAAGACAGCTGTTTAAGTTAATTATTGCTATCTATTGTAAAAAAATAATCTGTTCTAGACTTTGTTGATTATACATATGTTTGCATAGCCATACATAGATTTCTTTTTATGACTCCCAAAGGGTCAAAGATAAAATCCTTCAAGTCAGAGGCTGAATTTTCCTCATTCCCCTGAACAATAACATCCCTCAGATCCCAACAAGGTATGATTTTCTTTTGACAAAAACTTTTCATTTAAAAAATAATTTGCTTAAAAGAAACTTTTTTGATGGATCATTTTATCAAAGCAAATGTCTTCATGTATTATAAAATGAGATATGAAAGTTTAAAGACTACATTAGGTTTAGTCTATCATTTCTGATAGAATATTATCAAATAGTAATTTGGCCTTATTCAAATGATGTAGTCTTCTAATAAAATCAACTCTTAAGGCTTAAGGATTTAACCTCCATTTTTCTTAAATCTCCAAAGTAAATTTGACAGGATGTTATAAATTAGATACCAGTTGTAATTACCCCTACTAGCTAATTAAATTGGCTTTACATAAACTTTAAAACTGGTTGGTTAGAAACAAAGATGCGATTCAAGTCTAATTTTGGATAAGGTCATTTACATAAATTCTTTTCTAGATACAAAAAGATGAAACTACACATGCTCATGAGATCAAGGACCAGCTCCTTCCAAATTTCTATTTCCACACAGGTCAGCAAACAGCTGGTTGCCAACAATAGTAGAAGTTGTGCTTTTGACCCCTTTAAAATTAAAAAAGGCTATGCTTTGAGAAGACAAAGAAAATAATGCATTACAGATTTAAGTTCTGGGTTTCTGTCTCAGACTGCTCCACGCTGCTAGTAACAGAGCTGTCTTTTTGGGAGCTGAGCCACAGCCAGGCCCCGGTCCAGTGCTGTAAGGATGGTGGTACTCTCTGAGCCTCTCTTTAGCACATGAAAGATCCCTGAGTGAACAATGTCCCTCACCCTAAAATGATCAGTGATCTATAGATTTCCCAATCTACCCCCATCACACAGACAGGACCCCAGAGCTTATTTTGGCTCCTCTTTCTACCCTGGACAATTGTGGTCTTTCTCCTAACTCCTATCAAGAACTCTTCTTCAGGGCTGGGCCATGTTTCTAGATCCATCACCTTATCTCAGTCAGGTATTCTTGACACCAAAAACCCACAAAAACCATCACCATCCTAAAACCTCCCATTGGCCCCAAACCTGCCCAATATTATCAAAAACCTTTCAATCTTTAATCTCACTGATATCCCACTTGATTTTGACACTCTTACTTCAGATTATATTTTACACTATCTGTCTTCTCCTAATGGCCAGGTTTCCTCAGCCTCTACCGATTAATTACCAATTCTGTAGTGTCCCCAGGGCAACATTTTGCCCTAGAAGAAAATTGTACTATGCCATGCAGTCAGGCCGGGCTGCTATTGACAAATGGATATGGTGCCTATCAGAATATTTGCATTTAGTTGTTAGCCACCTAATAAAAATCAACTCAACTCATGAGCTGCTGCAAAGAAAACAAGGGACTATATCTAAAGCAAAAATCCTTTTTATTATTATTATTAGCATAACTCGAATTTTTAAACTGTAATTCCAACTTTGTTGCTAGAGAGCAAACAGCAAGTAGGGGGGTACTATAGCAAGAAAGAAGGCTTAAAGAAAACTGTGATTTTTACAGTTATGCAGATAAGTATATGATATACCCAATCTGGAAGCACAGGAGAACTGAAGATGAATGAAATGCTACTTTGGATACATGAGGATATACAAGTTCTCCTCTTCAGAAGTTTTTCCATTGTGAAACAAGGGTGGCAATAATAAGAGTAGGTTAGGTTTATTAAGTAGGCATTTAACATGTACAAGTTAATTCTCTCAACAATCATAGGTGATAGGTATCTTTTATAAATGAGGAAAATGAGTCACAGAGAATTTAAGAATCTTATCCAAGGTAACAGTCAATAAAATGGCACAGTAAGAATTCAAATCCAAGTAATCTGATTCCAGGGTGTTCTTAAGTCAGTTAACTCTCATGTAGAAATGACTGCATATACTTCTATGTGCCCTGCTTCACAGTAAAATGCTTCCAAAGGAATAGGAGTTATTCTGTGGAAAGACAAGAACAAAAGTTCTGGAAATTTCTTGTCCTTCATTAAATTATCAATTTAAGGTAGCATTTAAGTGAAATATATCCTTTTGCCTACTTCTACTATTGTATCCTTAAATATTTAAGTACCATCAGCAGTTTTTATTGGGTCTCCAATTATATAGATGCTAAAATTCTAAAAATCCCCAGATCCTTAGCCAGCCACTTAATATGGCTAAATCTTGAGGGTTCAAAGCACAGTGAACAGTCTAGGAAACACACTTTATTACCAGTTCAGACTTGTTCTCTAAGCTGGTGAACTTGGCTGTACCATTTATGATATTGGGAATCCCTTTTCTAAAAAAAGGGTCAGGCCAATATATGTGCTCTTTGGGCTTTCCCCCTGACCTTGCTCTTTGGAACCTTTCTTCTACAAAGGTGAGGAGGAGAATGCAAAAATTAACCCACAGAAAGAGCCTTTTCATAGGGACTTGAGTAGCACATTTTATCTTTCCTCCCCTTGAACTCTGTCTTAATCCCAAGAAGGCTTTACAGATCAGAGTCCCAAGAACAGCCATCTCCAGACTATCCTATTGCACCAGACTCTGTTTCTGGAAGACACAGAGGCAGAATGATACGTAAAGCAATCACAAAAGGAAGGTAATACAGTGGGTGGAAGCCATCTAAAGAGAGCCTGACACTTAAAAGACAAAATTTTTAAAACTCTGCACAACTTGACCCAGTTTGTCTGAAAGAAGTATTACTTGTCAGAAGGGAAAACTACATTATGCTGTAGTAACATAAAATCTCAGTACCTTAAAAAAAGAAATGGTCTTTATTTTTTTTGTTGCCATTATTGTCCAACATAGGTCAGACATAGTTAAAGAAGGAAAAGAGAAACATGGCCAACCTCAAGCCAGCTTTTAAAGTTTCTGCTTCTATCCACATTCCACAGGACAAAGAAAATCAGATGGTCAATTCTGAGTTCAAGGGCAAGAAAGTACAATCCTCCTGCTGGGATGGACACCACATATTACATGAGGCTAATGGAATAGAAAAGTATAGTTTGCCCCCCAAAGAAGGACAGTGAGTATTTTCAATAAAAAATATACCACAGGTTGTATTTTTTGTCTAGGGGTATATCATTTTCTATGCAGCATAACAAATTATCATATATAGCAGCTTAAAATAATATACATTTTATTCTCATAGTTTCTGCGTGTCGAAAGTTTGTGCACAGCTTACCTAGATTCTCTGCTTCAGGGCCGGCCGATTGGCACGGTGGTTAAGCACTGGCTTGGGAAGCCAGTGGCCCCGGTTCGGGTCCCACATATGGCCAGTGACACTGCCCTCAAAAAAAAAAAAAAATTAGATTCTCTGCTTCAGGGTCTCATAAGGTTGAAACCAAGGTGTGTCAGGCAGAGCTTCAGCCTCCTCTGAGCCTTAGGGTCCTATCCAAGCTACGTAGTTGTTGGGAGAATTTGGTCCTTACAGCTATAGGTCTGAGGCCCTCAGCTCCCCCAGGCCACCCTTGGTTTCTTGACCTGCAGGCTTCCTCCCACATAGCCAGTACACAATGTGGTGGCTTTTCTTCAGAGCCAGCAAGGGAGTCAGTCTCTAGAGCAAGTCTGATAGGACAGTCTTACAGAACATAATATAATCATGGAAGTGACATGTCATCATTTCTAATGTTTAGAAGTGAGTCACCAGTCCCACAAACTTGGGGGTGGGGATTATACAAGAGTGTGAATACCAGGAAAAGGAGCTTGATCATGGGGGCCACCTTAAAGTCTGTATGCCATGGGTGGTGGGTAGAAAATGTGTGGGAAATTATTAGGCTCCCTCTAGAGAATATACTGTTAATATGTACTCCAAAAACACGGCCAAGAATATTCCAATTACTACCAGAACATTATAGCTCCCTGTACACGTACCATTATTTAACTTAGATTGAGATTATGACACCAGTTTTATTTTAATCCCACCATATTTCTCCTGCCCTGAGATTGCTCTCTCTCATTTACTAGGAAAATTATTTCAGAAATACTTGGTCATGATAATGATAAAAACCATCTTTGTTTCTTTACCTTTGTTTCTCTTGGTTTCCAGAAGAGGGCTATTTCTTTTCATATGTACTGATCCTGCATATATCACATCGTAAGGCCTCTTTCATCTGCTCCTTGTGAACTATCAATTAATATTTCCACATTAGTCATAGACGACATGTGTCACAGGAATAGCTAATAAATACAATATATGCAAAGAAATTTCTGTTAAAATAAGAGAGTATGCCAGGCTCCTGGTTTCCACAATTAGTATATATTTTGTGTTTACAAGCCAAGCAGCTCAAATGAAAGGCATTGCCAGAGAACATACTGAATGAAAATGTTTGCTTACTAAAAAAGAAATTTCTAAATGTTAATTATGACCAATTTGTTTTTGCCTAAGATTAAAGTAATGCTGCAAAAGCCTTTAAAATACAAGTTGGCAATAATAAAGCTGGCTATTTTTAACAGTTTATGGTATATATATTATGCAGAATGTTTTGACTTCAACAGTAAAATCCATTTTAAAGAGAAATGCAGTTTACAGAGGATAGATTGTGTTATATTATAGAAATACTCCTGTGTCTGTTAGATAGGAAGTATAAAGCTTCTCTCACACTATAATAATGAAACTAACCTTGTCTTTCAACAGAGTTTCATAATAAAATCGCATATTTACACACAGCTGCTAGATGTCATCGACAACACCAATGACAATATTATTCCTGACCCCAAAGCTGCATGTTGTTCTTGTTCTCAAAGACACTGGAAGGTAGCATGACAATCCAAACAAAATGGGGGCTTATAACCATGTCAGATGATACTCAACTTGATGCTTAACTAAGGACATGCAAATTCAAACTGTGAGATATAAGTTTTCATCTAATATAGTGTCAAAGATCAAAGTGCTTCAAAGTGCTGTGTTGGCCATAGTATGAAGAAATAGGTATTCTGATAATTTCTTAATGAGACTAGAAATTGGGACATCTTTCTTGGTAGGCATTTGATCATATCCATCAAAAAATTAAAATACATATAAACATAAACCTAGGAGTTCTCTCTAGATTTGGTGTGATCACAAAATACAGCGAAAGTTTAAATAAAAAAATTATTACAGTAAAAGACACATTGTCCTTCTCAAAATACTCCCCCTCGCTTTGAATACAAATATCCCACCATTCAACTTTCTGAAGCATTTCTCGAAGTCCTCTTTCATGAGTGTCTTTGGTTGCGCTGCTGTCACTGCCTCAGTGTTCTGAATCAATTCAAAACATTTACCTTTCATGGTCATTTTGACTTTGGGGAAGAGCCAGGAGTTGCATGGTGCCAGATCCCATGAATAAAGGTGGATGAGGACACACCGTAATATTTTTACTTGACAGATTGACATACCAGAAGCAATGTGTGACATAAAATCTTTCTTGTTGTGATCACAAAATACGGTGACTGCTGCTGCGAGTGCCATCGAACGGAAAGGTGGGAATCTTCAATATAGAAAGCGTGTGGAACCTTAGTAACAGTGTGTGATAAGTTTCCACTTGTTTGGTACAGTCAGATGGTTGTGAGCTACAGTTAAGAGAACCTCTGTTTTAAAGTGTGCTTCTGATATACAGCAATTTCTGTCAAATAAAAACACTGCATTGTGTCTCCTCATCCACCTTATTCATGAGATCTGGTACCGTGCAACTTCTGGCTCTTCCCCAAAGTCAAAATGATTCAGGACATTGAGGCAGCCACAACAGCACAACTAAAGACACTCACAAAAGAGGACTTCCAGAACTGCTTCAGAAAGTGGCAAGAACGACAGAATAATGTGTTTGAAGTGAAGGGGAGTATTTTCAGGGGGATTAAAGGCAATGTGTCTTTTACTGTAATAATTCTTTTTTTAAATTTAAACATTTCTACCATAGTGTTTGATCACACCTCATATACTCACACACCAGAGTAAAGTCATTGTCTTAAGGGTAAATTCCAAAAAATACATATCATAAAAAAATGAAAAAAGGCAAAGCACAGGTGTATGTACATGAAAGGCTCACACTCAATAAAAAAGGGGGCAACATGTATGTTTTATATACATTTTTTTCCCTTTTAAGGGTCAACTATAACCTATGAGTAGTGGTTATCTCTAGTAAAGGGGCATGAATTGTGGATTAAAAATATATACTACTTTTTATTGTATAGCTTCCAGTAGTATTTGAAAATTTTACCATTCCATTTTTTTCAGTGAAAAATAGAATAAATAACTAAGAAAATGAAACTGGTTTCATCTAAATGAATCTGATACACTGAAAGTCATATTCTAATTAGAATTATGGAGTTATATTTGGCTTCTCAGACTGCCCACATTTTAAATGTCCTTAAGACTCAAAATGAATGACAGGATAGTTGCCATTCAGAATGCTAATTCCTATCTCTAGAATTCTAAGTGGTACTTATACTTTGGAGACATCTTTCAGGCTAGCATGACCTCAGGAAATTCAGCTAGTTAGGCTCAGAGCCATCCTGTGAAGGTGAAAGTTCGACTTCTGGTTGAGACATAGTCTGGGATGGACCCAAACCCTAGGTCATATCGCTGCAGAGGGTAAGAAGTCATTTGTTGATGAAGGAGTCAAGAATCCTCTCAAAATATGATCAGACAAAAGAGCTTTGAGAAATTTCTTTATGCCCATAGCAGAAGGCAGTCCAAAAGTAGGATCCCAGAGTCTGAAGACTAAGAATGGACCAAAAAACAATCCAAATTGTCAAAAACCACTTCAGTTTGATCGCTTCATTTCTCTTAAACCAGATTTAGACTACCCCCTGGTGGTTAAGTTTAGAAGAGACATTTATTTCTGTCTAACTCATTGTGGCCCTTGATTCAGACAAATGGGACTTCATCTAATATGAAGACAAACATACCAGACAGGAAAAACATAATTTGCCATCAATCAGGGAACAAAATCTCTAGTATGGCAGTATATGGCTAAAATGGGGAAGACCAATAATTGGTAGACAAAGTTTGTTTTAGATAAAATATTTTTAAATATTTCCCTGCTTTTCAACTGCCTTTTCTTCAGGCCTCATTCCTCTTTTAAATGCCACCCTTGTTATTCTACTCAGTGCTATATGTTCTAGCCTCTCTGAGCAGCAACTGATTCACTGGCCTTAATTTGTACTCATATGAGTTGATACATGTCCCATTAGCATGGTCTAAGTCACCAAAGACACATAAGCATTACCTCATCTTCTGAATTACTTAACACTCTTAAGAAGAATTTGAATCTCTTGGTCAGAAACAATCCATTTATATTCATCTCATTAGTTGGTGTCTTCTGAATTTAGTGTTAGTGTAAGCTATAGTTTCCGAACATCGTTCCTAGAATACATAATATCTTTATAAAAATATCAAAATATCTATGAGCGTCTAAGTAGCATGTATTAATGTAAAGATGAAGAAATAAATATATTTGAAGATTCTTCCAAGTGCTCAGTTATTTTTTCTACTTTATTTGGTTTTATTGAAACTGCAACACTCCCTAAATGCTGACTTTCTAAAATTGTCTTTTCTCATCTGAGGGTGGAATGAGAAATATGTTTTGACATCATTGAAAAGCCTCTACAGAGTTAGGAGGTGGCAAAGGAGGGGTCTCTCACATTTTCAGGACTTAAGATAAGGTCCTCAGAACTTCCTCCCTTATACTGATGCTTCCAGGCCCTCATTTTAAAAGAAAAAGATTAAAATGCAGTTATGATTTTTTAAAATAATAAAATAGACAAAAAGGTAAAATTCTTAAAAATAGGTAAACATTTTGAAAAGTAACTGCTAAAATGAAAACTATACATGATCAAACAATTAAAAAAATAACCAGTGACCAAGAAATGGCCCTTTGAATCACTTAAATGGCTAAAACATGACTGACATCTGTGCACTGTGGATATAAGATGCTCTGATTGACGGGGCCTCTGCAAGAGTTTTTGGGGTTGGGAGTCTCTGCATCATCACGCTTCATCTCATGGCAAAGGTTCGTGCCCACAGAAAGCGCAGTGCATTCATCCTTCAGATGGCCCATTCAACCACAAACCAATAATCAAACCCCAACAATCAACCTCAGCATTCGTCAAATCCATCATCAGCTCATAGAAACTACAAACCTTCTTTCTCTCTTCCAAAAATTATTTTCATTTTCTGAGAAAGTTGAAAACTATGAGATAATCTTTATTAGTTATTAAAACAAGTTCAACCAATTGATGGTTGCAAAGTATCAGGGTCACCAACCATAGCCAAGGCAAGAGTGGAAACAGAGGTCTTATTATGACTTACAAAACTGCAAAGACTGAACCCAGTCCTCTTGACCTCCCTCTCACTCTGCTCCAGCCAAGCTGACCTTGTTGATTGTTTTCTCACATACTAGGCACACTCTTCCCTCAGGCATCTTCACTTTTCTCTCCTAGGAATGTCTTTTTCAGATACCTTTATGGCTAGCTCCCTGTCCTCCTCCAAATCTGGCTTATATATCAAGTTAATGTCACCATCCTCTCCTCCAGTACTTCTAATCCCCATACTTTGATCTATTTTTTAAAAAATGTATTCTTACCTATCCCACCACCCCTCACATATACACACATGCTATAATGTAATCTCCACAAAGGCAAGGATTTTTGTCTGTTTTGTTCACAATTGTATCTTCAGTGACTAGAAGAGTGTCTGACACAAGATAAATACTCAACAAATCCAATGTTGTTCAACGAATGAATAAAAGAACGGATGAAGACATTAACATTGCTTGGCAGGTCAGTTCTTTTACTGTGCAGCATAAGAGCAAGTTCAGATAAAAGAGACCCATCCTAGGCCAGAGTAGTGCACCCTGCCAAGTAGTGCACCAGGAGTGTACAGAACAGCAGAAGAAAACAGGGTCAAAAAGTTAATGCAGCAGAACTTGCTGAAATCTTCCACAGTAATTCCTAAAGTCTAGGACAGCAGTTGCTTTTCTACTGCTGCCTAAAGGACTTTACTGCAATTTAATCTAGAATATTGCTACCCTACTTACCAGTCTAGTCACTTTTTCCTCCATAAATATTGCCTCTGGCTTAAAGAGCTTCCAGTCATTCTCTGATCAAAATCCCTCTTTTTCCATTATTCCCTGAAGGAATGACTTCTCTGAAAAGATAGAGGACCTTGAGGGTGAATCTAAATAATCCAGTAACTTGAAACTCAGCCCCTTTCATTCTCATCGTAACTATCAACCTCCAAGGACATTATTCTGATATAGCAAAGGGATCTACCTCATTTATATTCAGGTGACTGAGTTGGGAGGGATTTTTAATAACTATCTCCCATTGCCTTAGAAATATTCTGTGACATATCTGGAAGGTCTACATATGCAGGGACTGCTTTTCTGCTATGGATTCATGTCTCCTACTCCCTCACTTGCTCACAAGTTACAGAATACATTTGTATTGTCACCTTTTCCCTGCATCACTTATAAGTTCATGATCCACATTCAACTGATAATCAAAAACAATCAATATTGCTTAAGGGGTTCATATCCAAAATCTACAAAACACTCATGAAACTCAACACCAAAAAAAACAAACAACCCAATTAAAAAATGGGCAGAGTATATGAAGAGGCATTTCTCTAAAGAGGACATACAGATGGCCAACAGGCATATGAAAAAATGTTTAACCTTACTAATCATCAGAGAAATGCAAATAACAACCACAATGAGATACCACCTCACTCTGGTCAGAATGGCTATCATCAACAAATCAACAAACAACATGTGCTGGCGGGGTGTGGAGAAAAGGGAAACCTGGTGGGACTGCAAATTGGTGCAGCCATTATGGAAATCAGTATGGAGGTATCTCAAAAACTGGAAATGGAACTGCCATATGACCCAGCAATTCCACTCTTGGGTATCTACCCAGAAGAATCCAAGACACTAATTCAAAAAAATATATGCATCCCTATGTTTATTGCAGTGCTATTTACAATAGCCATAACTTGGAAACAACCGAAATGCCCATTGGTAGATGACTGGTTTAAGAAACTGTGGTATATTTATACAATGGAGTATTACTCCGCTATAAAGCAGAATGAAATCATACCATTTGCAATGATATGGATGGACCTAGAGATTAATTATGTTAAGTGAAATAAGTCAGTCAGAGAAAGACAAATACCATATGATCTCACTTAGATGTGGAATCTGAAAAACTGAAGGAATGAGCAAAGTAAACAGAAACAGTCTCATAGATATAGAGAAAAAACAGGGTTGCTAGTTGGGAGGGGAGTGGAGATGAGAGAGAAGGGGAAGGGATTAGACAGCATAAATAGGTAACTACAGTATTGTCACAGGGCTATGGAAGACAGTTCGGGGAATATAATAATGTTGTAAATATTTTGTGGAGTGTCAGATGGTCACATGTCTTGTTAGGGAGACCACTTCATGGATGGAGTAGAGGCTTGATCACTTCACTGTATACCTGAAACTGATGTTGTATAATATTGTATGCCAACTGTAATTGAATATATAGGTAGTCACAGGATATGGATTATACTGTGGAAGGGAGTCAAAGGAATTGTAATAGATATGTATGACATGGGTGGGGAGGAGTGAGGTGGAGAATTGGGGGAGGGGGGTGTCACTTTGAGGGATAAAAAGTATAACTATTGCACTGTGTTGTACACCTGAAGCTAATTTTTTAAAAAAATGTATGTTTCACAATAAAAAAACCAACAACAATATTGCTTGAATGCTGTCTTCTTGGTAATGGAACACAATAAGTTATCCTGTACCTGAAGATGCAAAGCAAAATGGAAGGCTAATGTTTACTGAGAAACTAAAGCATGTTATAAACTTTACAGATGCTACTTAATTTCAACTTCACAAGGAATTTTCACAAGAAATAGAGTATGTTTTACCCCGTAACTTAAATTATAAGTTCCTTGAATAAGGGACCATGCTTACCTTGCTTATCAATGAATCCTTATATCTCACAAGATGTCTGGCTCATAGCAACTGTTCCATAAATCGTTTTGAATAAATGAAAAAAACTTAGTTCTTCTTACCTATAAATCTAGCCCAAATCACAATTCTATAACCTGCCTTGTTTGCTTTATTTTCCTCACAAGACTAAGCCTCACAAGATGATGAGGATGTTCCTCCATATCCCAAGACTGTTTCTTAACACAAACACAGTGATCATTAGAAACTCAGTTAATATAGAGAAACATCAGGCTGTCTCAGCTTGATTTAATTTGACTCTGACATGAAATCTTTAGTAAAACATCCATTATTTCAAATACCATGTTGACCTGTTTTCAGATGGTCATTGAAGCAGCCTAGGTTGAAATTTAAGATTTCATACAGTAGAGCATTTTCTTAAATATATCATGATCTTAAACCTTGAGCTTTTCTCAGGATACCTTCTGTCAAGTTGTAGATCATGGAAACATCAAAGCAGGTTATGGATTCATTTTAATTCCCATCATCTCATTAAGTGTGAATTAGACAACAAATCTGCATCTGTTTCTTGGTTCGAATCTTTTTGAAAGATGTTATTGACACAGTTAAGAAATTAGGAATAGACTACTTTTCTTCCAGGTAAGCATGATATTTATGGATGCCCATTTTTTCAATGATTCACTATTTTTAGTTATAATAAAATATTTATTCATACCATAGGCTCACTTGGAGACTCCTTAAAACTAGAAAAATAATTTTAACTTGAATTTCATTATTTAATTTAACATTGAAACGGATGCCACATCACTGCCTTAGAGATATTTGTAGTAAAATAATGAAAATAAAATAAAATAAAACCTTTAAAGGATTATTTTGTAGCAAACAAAACCAGAGCCTTGTTCTCACAAAATCCTATTAATAAAACTTTAAGGGCACTTTTACTTACATAGAATTAATTCAACCAGAAAGGCAATGGTGAAATGTGACATTAATCCCTTGAATGAGGAAAAAGTAATTTGTGAACTGATTTTAAAAGAGGGTTATGAGTTGCTATTAAAACAAATTGAACAGTCCAGGAAATTATTGACAGTATCAACAATCACATAAGCAGAAGCATAATGGGCATTTTCCTCTTTGATTTTTCTTCCTCAACATTTTTTAAACTATTTTTATGAACTTTCTCTTCCAGGTAAGTGTTAGAATCAAGGTACATAAAAAGTCCCCATTGATATTTGTATTGTAATAATTACATTGACTTTAAATATTCACTCAGGACTAATTGATATAGTTATAATATTGAATCATCTATGCCAGATACATGTTACCTCTCTGTTTTTTCAGTATTTTCTGTATCCTGCAATACAGGATGATAGTCTTTGGAAAATATGTACCTTAAATATTTTTTTAAAATACATTCCTAGGTATTTTAAAGCTGTTGGTGCTATCATGAACGGGTGCTATCATGAATGGGTTCTTCTGCAAATACATACAAATATCAGAAACTAAGCATATCACATCTGAATCATTCTAATGTTCTTGAACTTGATTATCAATGTGACTCAGTAGGTCAAGTCACAATCCAGGAGTAGTTTTTAAGCTTGTGTTTTGTTTTTGTTTTTGTTTTTTTTGTTTTGTTTTGTTTTGTTTTTTGAGGGCATTGTCACTGGCCCTCATATGTGGGACCTGAACCAGGGCTGCTGGCTTCCCAAGCCAGCGCTTAACTACCACGCCACTCGGCCAGCCCTAAGCTTGTCTTTTTAACTGCATTAGAAGATGATGTTCCCCTTCAAATAGTCAAGACTTCCTGATCAAAAGCATATGTGCAATCTGATAATGTTTATATTTAACTTGAAACAAGTATTGGTAAGACAGAACACATAGTAAGAAAGAAAAATGAGAAGTAACCTGAGATAACTGCACAGAACATCCAGTTACACAGAGTCCATTGCGATATACTAGCTCTTTCAGAGCTAAGAGAAAAGGATGTAAGGGAAGCTTTATTTCAGCAATACCTGCCAAAAAATTTTATGAAGCACATGCAATGATAGTGACTTTGAAATTTCAGTATTATTCACCTCCTCAAATCCTGAGTTAAACACCTGTGGACTGGTGAGTTGATCATTGCAAATGATAAATTGCAATTGTAATCCCAAAAGGTTTACTAAAGAGACAAAACAGATGACTTTTATTAGAATAAGTTTTATGGGTTGGGAACAGAATTGTGTTTATCATAAAAACTTCAATTTGCTGAGCTTTTGTAAAAACAGAATCATTTGCTAGACGTTTTTTCTCCATATTCCATATGTCTCCATTTCTTTCTCATTTAACTCTACAAGTCACATCTTCCACCTATTTTCACTGAAAAGCCCAGTCATTTCCAACTCTTAGGAAATAAAGCTGGCACTTCACAGAGCTCCAAGAATAGTATGTCTTATTTAAGAAACACCAGATGGAACAGCTAATGCCAGGCCTTGTCTCATCTGTACTGTCAATATGGCACAACTTTTACTTTCTATCAAAATCAGGAAAGCCTTTGCCTCCCCACAGTGAGAAAGGAGAAAAGCATCTTTAGATCCTCATGCTCTAAAACAGCTGCATCATGCCCTGAGCCCCTAATCCTCGGTCAGCTTCTAAAACAGAGATCTAATCAGGATTGGTAATTACTAAGGAAATACCTTTTTGAGCCAGATTTTGGACAACAGTGTTAGGCTGGTGTTGAGATTTCAATGCTAAGTTATTTACATAACTCCAAAAGAAGGAAAAAGTGACATATATCTAACCTATTTAGAAGAATCAGGAACACAATGGCTCTGATGACAACAATCATATAGGGGGGAAAATGTAAAATCAAACCCTTTTCAAAAGCACCAGTTCCCCCTTCTCCTGAATGTATCAATCATATACCTTCATTCAACTTCTACCAATGTTTAAGGAAGATATAATCAGTTTACCGTCACTGGAGACACACAAACTGTGGCAGTGGGTGGGGGGTGGAGGGGTATTAAAATATTTAAATGACTTCTTTAGAGAGAATCCTGGCATAGAAACTATCTCAAATCAAACACACAGCTCTATGTGCTCCTCCTGATCTAGGGGTCATGAAACACAAGTGCTGAAGAATAAAGATCTTCCTTCGTTAATTAAAATGCTCCAACAGAACCCTAACATTATCCACTGAACTTAATATTTTATCTGACCATCTCCAGGTCAGCTACCACTGCCATATTCCATTTACGATGTGTCCCTGGAGATGTTGTCCCCCTGTATCAGTCATTTGTACAATCAGCATTTTATAATCAGGAGAACAGTCATCAACTTACAAAGAAATTAAAGGTCATTTCTTATCAAGAAAATGTTGGACAGTTCCTTGTTACAGGCTTTGGAATACCTAATGAAGGGCAAGGTATCAGATATCACGGCTTAGTAATAGCTCTCCTCCAGAATACAGAGTTGACTTAACATTCTCCACCTTAAAAATGGAGATAAGTTAGATCCACTCCACTTAGGATGCAACACTGGCCAACCTCTTATATGTGCTAATTAATAGAACAAATCTGTAATAAATTTCCTCTTCTATTAAGTCTATCTCCTGAAGCCAAACGTGTTGAGGAATCAAAGAGGTCAAGAAGCATCTAGTATTTCAGATTTCCTGTAGTTATTTGAAGGGGAAGAGAACTAGTTTAATTCACAGATTTGTCTTCTTCATTGAGATGCTGATTAGAGTGACTTTGACAAGGGATCACGGACCACAGGGAGACAAGAGAGATATCAAACCACGGCTTCTCCAGGAATGAGATGAGCAGGCCCCTGAACCATCAAATTTGATTATAGCCCCAAAGTCATTATTTTCAGGCAAAAACTGCCACTCTAAATTTTTGTGTTATTCTCTTATTCTAGATGACATTCCTAGAGATAATATTTTATTTAATTTGATTATTTTATTATCCACTCACTCTTCATGTATAAGAATAAAATATAGGGTATACTATAAATAATCAGCTAAAATTTGAAGGGAGTAAATAAAGTGCAAATGGTGAAACGTATTAGTCAAGACATGATAAGCTATACTGTTGGAACAAATACATACACCCTAAAATGTGAGGGACTCAACCGAGCAATGGTTTATTTGTTGCCCACATCACAGACAAATACTGGGGGTGCCAAAAAATGTACACACATTTTAAGAGACATTATCTATGTTCAAGCAATAGTTCACCATAATCAGAAGTGTAGACACTGATGGTAACCACTTTGAGCACCTCTTGTAATTACAGAAGTCAAATGTGACTTGTATTCACCTTTTATTATCAATATATATTATTACAATTTAATACAGTTTTCCTTTCTTAAAATGTGTATACATTTTTTTTGGTACCCTCTGTATGTGTTGGAAGGATCTCCTTGGTGACTTTCATAAATTGTGACTTAGAGTTCTTCCATCTTAAGACACTGACATCTTTAAAACACATGGACTTTTCAGTTCCAATGGAAGGGGAAGAGAGAACCAGAATAAGAACACATGAACTCTTAATTGCTTCAGCCTGGAAATCACATGAGTAACCTCTTCTCCTAGTGCACTGGCCAGAGCTCTCAGTTTCTTAGCAGAGAGGCTGACAAATGCAGCCTCCCTGATACCCAGAAAAAAGAAAGTAAACGCAAATCACTGTCTCTGCCGCAAGAAGCCTGGGCTTTGTAGTCAAATGGATGAGGAGTTGATTTTTATGGCACCTTGGGCAAGTTGCCTAACCTCTCCTTACCTTAGTTTCATCATCTATAAAATGGGACTAGCAAACACCTCACAGCACTGTTGTAACAATTAAATCAATTATCTGCCTACATTGCCTAACGTAATGCTCCATATATGGCAGCCATTGTTACTACTATTGAAATAGCTCAAGGTTGTTATAAGTGGTCTCAAGACTATAAAGAAAACTTCAGGTTCAGTACAATTAGATCATTAGACTGTTCTGGCCTTTGAAATTATCCTGTGTGGACCTGAGCTTGTGCACTTTCAAGCTTACTCCACCAGATCAAATGCTTCATACAAAAACGTACACTTTTTTTTTTTTTTTAAGATTTTATTGGGGAATCGGGGAAGAGGAACAGATAAGCCACTGTCCTTTTGTTCTTCAGTTTAGTTGTGGAACAAACATCCACTTTTAATTTACCAGGGCTCTGTCCTCTCTGCTTTTTAATCACTGTTTCAGTTGCAAAATTCCAGATGATTTTAACTTAATTGTTAAGCTCTGGAATTCCAGTATTTGCTTTTTTATTCCCGTGTGTCTTTTTTGTTTTTGTTTTTGCTTGTTTGTTTTTAGCAATGGCTTGAAAACCTTAGAGATAACATTCTGTTGATCAAATGCCTTTCTTTCTGAAGGTTTCCTAAGTTTTCAGAAACTAGGTTGAAAAAAATGTAGAACCCTGAACTGAATGTCTTAATAAGCAATGGAACCTAAGTTACAGAATTCTTATTCTTTCCCTTTCTAACTTTGCCTTCCCTCATTAACGCAGCTCAATTTAACGTAGGAACATGAATACACCACCCACACTAAGCATCGCTGGATCCAGATGCAGAAAAGACAGATACATCTTCCAACTCCTTATTTTGAAACAACTAAATAAGGGTCTTACCCATCCCCCCAAAAAAAAAGTGGACAATAAAAAAATCTAGTGTTCCTTTTTGTCATTATGCCCTTAAGATTTGATTCACCTTCAAAAATCTGTCAACACAACCATCCAGGTGTCAAGAGACATGGCCTTGCTGCCTAACTAGGAACCCGATATTATTTTCTGGAGTGTGTGCCATCCTATAGGGGCTGGATTAACTCAAGACGGATATTTTCTCTCCGGTGCTTTGTCACAAATCACTTCTGGTAGTACCCGAGGTACTGCAAAAAAGCATTCAACATCTGTGAAGGAGTTATTTAAAATGAAATATGAAGAATCCTGACTTCTTCTGGATTATTTTTGCTGTGTTTTTTAATGAATATTTTAAAAGGGAGTAGCAGCTTGTCTTCTATTAAGAGTTCCCCAAAATGGGCATATGCATATATCAACCTTAGTGAAGAAAAGACTGTTGCAATATTATCTTAGAAAATAGGAATCTATCCACCAGACATAACTCTCCTTACACATTTAGTTAGTATTGTCACAACTCATGGACAATTTTGACTCACACATGTTCGACTTCCACAATGCAAACTGGGGGTCTTCTAGTGCTGGATAGAGCACTGAGCTTCCAGCTACTCCTGCTGCAATCCCATCCCATCCCTTCCCCCACCTAGGAAGAAAAGTTCAAAATACTCTGCAAACCATCTGACAAATGCTTAATGTTTCAGGACAGCGGAGCCATCAAAGATGATTCAAGCACCTAGTTCCAGTGGAGCGGGACCGTGAAATGATAACCAAATTTTCCTATAAACCTATTGTCTTTAGCTTCTCCAATTCCTGAAATCATCTTGCACCTTAAATTTTGCCTTATTAATATAAGGTGACTCTGCTGGATCCCTATAGGCATCTCTAGAAGCTGCTCCTAGTTATTTCACCAATTTCAAAACTTCTAAACAAAGAGACAAAAAAGTCTCTCATGATTCCTAAACTTCCTGTGGAGAAAGTGTGAGGTGACAAATCTCCAGAAATTATTGAACCTTCTCTCTACCATTTGCCTTCTTTAGAGCCTCTTTAGACTCATCTGAACAAGAAGAAAGAAACAGGATAAAATAGGAATCCTTTAGCTTTGTTGTGTTAGTTGCTAAGAAAGCACTTTGAGGATGTTTGCGTCCTTGGCAGATTTTACAATGCCGGCTGTCCCTCTCCTCTGAGTGTGGGAAGTTTGGAGCCAATGCTGATCACATTCTAACTGGCCTTGTCATGCACCTGTAAATAGTGCTCTGTCAGGAACAGGCCCCGGAGCCCCAGAAAATAAGCATAGCCAGAAGGAACTACCTTCATCATGTACCAGCTATTTGTTATGGTCTAGAAAGGCAATGGGTCTATTTAGCTGCGTGTCTTGAAAACAACTCATTTCTCCTCTCTGAATCTTAGTTCCTCAGCTACAAAATGAGATATTCCTGACCTATTCTTCAGAGTGGCTCAGGCATGAATTAATGGTATTGTCTATTATATTCTGCCACTCTGTTGCTAGGATAAGGTGAAAATAACAGGGAATAAAAGAAGAGAGTATTAAGTTCATTGCAAATATAAGATGGAGACAATGACCGGACTAAAGTGTACAAGAAAAGCTCTGTGAGTTACAATGAACTGCAGGCTCCATGTGTTAATCAAGGCTAGCCCAACACATGGAATGTGATGTAAGAAAAACCATGAAAACCAATATGTCCAAATGTACCTCCTCTGTTACCTCAGTTGAGGTTTTGAGCCCTTTAAAACTCCCAGCATACCTGAGCAGGATAAGATTAGGTTGCAATGCCTTAGCTTTACTGGCATTATCAGAAAATATAGAACCCTATCAATCTCAAGAGCAGGTTCCACAAGGCCTTATAAGGGACAAGGCAAGACCCTGGCCCAGAGGCAGTGAATAGCTACTAAATGGGTTAAAGATAGGGATGCAGGTTTTGTGGGGAAAGTAGATAGGATCACAGTTATTATAAAGCTGGTTATAAAGGAAGGACCAGGTCCCAAAAGATATATAACAAAATCCCAGATAATGGACAGAGAAGGGGAACAGGACCTCCACGGAGATAGCCTTCAATGCATTGATCTAAGCTTCCTAAATGCAAAACCTTTCCAGGACACAACTGATTCAAAAATCTGAGTGAGACCTAAATATATAATAGTTGGTGGTTCGGGAACCCCAACTGTGACAGCGGGCCTGAACTGGACGGAGTTAAATAGATCATTCTGTTACTTCCTCACCTAAGTCTTCTTCTATTACAGAAGGCTAGACTTTGAGAGTTGCTCCTGGAGTTACTGGGACTTTTCCCTTACTCCTTTAATTGAACACCCTCATCATCTTTTGGGATTCTATAAGCATTTCTGTGCTAGGTTTCTAAAAATCATGCTGAGAAATCAAATCCCATCTTGGTTTGGGGCCTTATCCTCTCATAACAAGTGGTCAATTGCAAAGAATCCAAGTTGATATTTAAAACCATGTTCTGAACATACCAGAATGGGGAACAGAAAATTCATTTCTTTCCACTCTGTTTTGGATCTTCCTATGTCTGAAATAGTACTTAAGAGTTTTCAGCCAGGATTTTTTAGTTTTCTCATGCATATGGGAAATTTTCCCATATCCCAGTAGACTCTTTCAGTGTGCTAGATCTATTCCTTTTTTTTTTAATTAAAATTTATTGGGGTGACAATGGTTAGTAAAATGACATAGGTTTCAAGTGTACAAATCTGTAATACATCATCCATATATCACATTGTGAGTTCACCACCCAGAGTCAGTTCTTTTGTCCCTAATTGAGATTAGCCTCACAGAACCCATCGTTGAGTTCTAGACTTACTATATTGGTCTAAGGCCTAATTATAAGGAAATAGCTAGCTTTGTTGAGCACTTTTTATATGTTAAGTGGTGTTCTAAATGCTTTACATCTATTTACTCATTTAATTCTCACTAAAGATTTCTGGAATAATGCCATTCATATTTTCCAGAGAAAACTGAGGCATGGATAGCTTCAGTAACTTGCCCAAAGGACACAGCAGTGATAAGTAGCAGAGCTGTGATTTGGAAAGAGCCAAAAAAACTCAACAGGGCTCAACCACCTTGCTGCTTTGTCTCCCACTGCTTATACCTGCTGCTAAGTTTCCTTCAAATGACTTTAGAGGGGACCTCTTCTTAGGCTGATAAGCCCCAGTGAACACCAGGGGTTAATGCTGAATGTCTTTGGCTACCATATCCCAAACTGTATTCTTCAGAGTTCTAGTCTCAAGGACATCAATAAACATGTTGTGAAAAAGGGATCTGTGCTGAAATCAGTTTGGGAATGCCGAGTACTATATCCTCTTGTAGAGTTACAATTCACATGAACATTTCAAAGGTGATGAGACACCCTGCAGTAAGGAAATTTGTTTAACTTTGTTTAACCCAACATATGTCCAGCATACTTGACAACAGGGCTCTCTTTGTTTTTACCCATGCATCCATTATTATTCTAGAAAACAGAATTTGTGGAATATCCACTTGAAAGTAGCTAGTCTAGAGCCAGGACAAGATATTCAAGCTGTTTCAAACATGGCTTATGGGATATGTGGACCCTGATCCCTGAATGGAAATGGAGAAACTGGCCTCTTCTCAGGTGGCTTTAGAGTAGAATACATGGTCTTATAGCAGTAGTTCTCAGCTGGGGATAATTGTGACCCCAAGGGACATTTGGCAATGTCTAGAGACTGCCACAACTAGGGGTTAGTACTGGCATCTAGTAAGTAGTGACCAGAAAAGCTGGCATATATCAAACAATGCATAGAACAGCTTCCCACAACAAATTATGGGGTTCAAAACACCAATGGTGCCATTAGTGAGAAAGTCTGCCTTAAAGGAAATATCCCCATCTACCTCTGACATATATACTTAGGGAGAGGACTAGTCCACTGAACTATAAATCCCATGGGCAAATAGCTATATCACTAGCACAGGGCACTATTCCTGTTATATAACAAACATGCTAGATGGCTGGTCGTCTAGGCTACAGGATGTTTCTCTAGTTGTCATTGTGTCTTTTCGTCCAGAATCTTAGTGCTTTGTGAAATTCTAGCTGAAGGAAACCTCTGAGACAAACCTGTCTGATTCAAGGAGCCAGCTGAATTGAATCTTAGGAGGCAACAGGAGGAGAAGCTAGATCCAGGCATCCTGGTCAGTGGCCACATTTCTGAGATGTGCCCCACAGTCATTAGGAATGTCTGGGAACCTGTGCCTACCACTGCGTGCAATGGCTGGCTAAAGCAGACTATTCGAGTTTCTTTGTACCAGAAGATGATGTTTTTCTCCCTAACTTTTGGTGCTCTTAGGAGTCTCTTCAACCCAGAATAAATAGGAAAAACTGGTCCACTGGGTTCAAAAGGAACTATTAGATTAAAGCTTGGTGTTAAGGAACTTGGCAAATAAATAAATGGAATGGGAATAAACTAAATTGTGAACTCAGGACACCCAAGAATACTGTTCCAGTGTCTTGGAGAAAAACCTGGAGGCCTAGGAGAGGTAGATTTTAATATCTGAGGTCATGCTTGTTCAGGATTGGGTACACAACACTGTTCTTGGTGGCCACATGTTCCCTCAAACTCAGTGCACATATGTCCATAACAGATTAGGTTTCAGCCTCTGAGCATTTAACTTCTTACACATTCCAAGTCTGGAGTAACTGCACTAGGAGCCATCTGCCACAAAGCGTCTGGTTGGATTTAGAGCTAATCCATCTCTGCCAGGTGCCTGATAGTCACACACTCTGAAAACCCCAATGCCAAAGTTACATGTGAATCAAGGACTCAAGTGCCAAAATGATCTAACGAAAAATATTTTTAGAACTTAGCTTAATTTTTCTAAGGTTTAAACTTTAAGGATTGTTATTATTATTACACAATCAGTAATCTTTGAAATGAAATCCGATTGGATATACTTTTTAAAATGGAGCTTTTCTCACCATGGTTTGGTAACTTTGTTAATGTCATTAAATTGTAACTATATATTTTTTCATTATTAATAAAATTTTTAAACACCTTTTCAGCACAATAGTATTCATAAGCCATTGGTTAAAATGGGTAGATAACTGGGAACTATTACTTTGTTGTATTTTGTTCTGATGATCAAATACATAAACTTCTGCATTCTCTATACTGCCTTTCAAATAGCTATCCATGAAACACAAAATCTGAAATCTATTCACTCAGCACCACAATAGGTGATCATTTTGTGTCAAAAATAGGATTTTAAGGTTTTTGAGGAATGAAACCATGTTTTCCACTTCTTTATATAAATACTGTGCTAAACAGATAATATGTATTTGTTCAATAATTCATAAAGCAAACCAAAATTTCATCATCCTGGGAACTTAATAATAAAAATCAGAATAATAGCTAATACATATTAACTTTGTCAGACATCATGCTAAGCACAGTTTACATACATAATTTTCCCCATAACCATCTGAGATCATTTCTGACATATCCCCATTTTATAAATAAACAAACTGAAGCTTAAAGAGACTAATAAATTCTTCCCAAAACACAAAGCTAGTAAATGGCAATTTGTAATCAATCTCAGTTCTGACTTAATATAAATACCACATGCTAATGCTTACACCACTAGAGCTCCCAGAGCCCATTGCCTTAATAACTATTTTTCCTCAGCCACGAACACATACCTCTTCTGGTCTTCTATTAGTAGTAGGCCTTGTGGGAGAGAATTGTTATAAATTCAAGAATTCCAGACAGCAAGCTAACATCTTAAATGGTATATGGCTGTGCCAGCTGTTTCCTAGCACACCAATTCTTCCATCTCTTTCTTGCTTTGGTACGCATATCACACCAGCTTCTCTCCCTTAATGGAAAATTTGGAGCCTCAAGTGTTCAGATGCTCTGACCAGGCTTCCTGACTTCTCTACAAAGTCAGAGGAGCCACTTGCCTAGTAACATACTAGGAACTAATATTTAGATAGTCCAAGAAGACTAAAAAAGTGGCACAGAGGTCAAACAAGAGTTTATAACATATTCAAAAAAATCCTTAAACATCATCAAGCTCAATCCTCACTCTATCTGCATGGACTCATGAGGAGAAGGGTCTTCCCTGAACATACACAGCTAATGAGTGACAGAGCCAAGACTCGATCCTCATTCTCCTCTCCATCAGGACCTATTTTCTTTGCACCATAGTCTCTCCCCTTGAATTACTCTAAGGCAAACAAACACTGGTCTTTTATGCAGGGTGATCCAAGGATTTTTCCAATGACCCTTCTTTCCATGGAGCTTTCTAAAAATGGAGAAAGGAATTATTTATAGCCCTATTTCAAGGTGCTTTTCAAATATCTAATTATCCAATGACCCACACAAGAGCTAGCAGTTCCAAGGACATGGACTTGGCTATGTTTTGTAATCATTCATGTGATAACGAAAACTCCAGTGCTTAGACAATGAATGCCCATGGTGAGGATGGTAGGAAGTGAAAGCAAACATCTGTGCATATCATTTGAAGATACGCTGAGGGCAGGAAAAAAATGTTTGAGATGCTTTTAACCCATTAGAGGTAGGTAACAAAGTATTTGATCTCTAAATGACATCAGCCAACTTTGCAAGGGTTGTCTGGGGCAGGTTTTCTGTTCCATTCCATTTTTAAAGTGCTCTTTTGGGCTTTCTAAATGATACAGTGTAGGAGAATACAAGTCTGAGCTGTGCAAGAGACTTCAACTGGCAGCATTTGTAATGCAGTCCATGAGTCTTAGAAATGTTTCCATCTACCAAATTAGACTATTTCCATCTGGCAGACAATACTACTTGCCTTGGGAGATGAATGGAACTGAAACAACGATGGCTGCTTTTCAAGGCTTCAATTCAATGTAGGCAGCATTCTCATGCCCCAATTTAACTTGGTTCCATTGCTCTGAGGCTACAGCACCGCAGTTATTATAACCTAGAAAGAAAGATGATCTGTTCTGGGAGGAACCAGACAAGACAAAATTATAATCATAGATCCTGGAATCTGGCTTTAGGTGTTAACAGGCATGAGCTAGAGGATTCTTGCAAAAAAAAAAAAAAAAGGATAAAGGGATACACAAAGAAAAAATACAGTAATAATCGGAGTACAAAAGGTTTCAACTTTTTTTCTTTCCTCATTTTAGCCATTTTGCTAAAGAGAATACCATCAGAGAACTACCTCTGACCTGCCCTATTCTTGAGGCACCATCAAGGGACGGAGTGATGATAGCAAGATTCTTGGGCTGGGAGTCCCCATCAGAAATAATTAGGAAATGTCAGCTCCCAAGATCCCTTCTTTGTTGGTACAGTTCTGGGATTACTTGCTTGAGTTCTTCTTTAGCTACTAAAGTTTCCCTTTACCATTGCTGGGGTTACCTCTCTATTCACACCCTTGAAACTCCTTCTCATTGCCTCCCATCTTCTTTCATGTCCACAAACTGTCACCATGCTCTCTTTTGGAAATTACACCCCTTTCTGAGCTACTGCACCACATGCTGCAAAATTGGGTAGCTGCAATGAATCACCATATTAACATCATTCTTTCCAATTCTACATAGACCTCTAGAATACATCCCACAGCCCATTTTCTGCCCGTGATTTCATATCATATGGCCTGAGGTCAACAAGGCAAAGCCTTTGGACTTCACTTTGTCACACTGACTTCACTGATTTCTAATAGGACATCTTGTCAATATTCTCATTTCCATACATAAGACTGGCAAAGAAATCTTACACTATCCCTAGAGTTACAGCTCTTCTATTCATTTCATTTCTTTTCCTCTCATCTCTCTCTTTTTCCCTCTTTCTCTGATTCTTTCACTTTCCTCTAGAAACCATTTTTTGGAGGTCTTGGGATATGTTCTTCCCCAGTATTAGGCTAGACGATAATATGCATTCTAGTGCAGTATAGCAGACCAAATTGTCAGCCTATTTCCCAGAACTGAGTCTGACCACTTAAACTTTCTGTCATTCCAGGGTAAGCTTCCTGCCCATTAGGATATTATTTGGTATGTTCAGAAAGGGCTCTTTTTCTCTACGTTAACCCATGCACTTATCATCCTCAATTCCACCAATCACCCTGGGCACTCGTGCAAATAAAACTCCCAGTCACTTTCCCAGACATGCCCCAGGTACCAGAATTCTAACAGTGTAACATTAAGTAGCCACTTGCATTGCACTCCAAGTGTTTTGCTCTGTATGTGAAGTCAGCAAATAAACCATCTGTCACAATGAACTAATTTAAGGACTATTATAATTGTATGTGCCTGTGGAATTGATAAATTGGCTGTGCAGAAAATCTTGATTATAAAGACCAATAGTTTAGGTACAATATTTAAGAATCCTGCAATTTGTAAGAAATTGCATATTTTTTCCATAATAGCAAAAAAAAAAAATGCTTAATGATGTCCCTTTCAATCCAACCACAGTAGCCTTTATTATAACATCCTTCATTTGAAAACTTATTTTTTTCCTAAATTGTATTCCTTAATATTTTGGGTTCACTATTTTTTTCAGAATATATTATTAAATATTTACCACAAGCAAGATGTGTCAAGTGTCTGAATTCAAATCCTGGCTCTTACATTTACTAACTTACTGTTAGGTTGTTCTAAGGATTAACAGAGACAATAGACTTAGAAATTAAGTATATAGGAAAATGACTTCTGGAATGGTAGCATGAGGAGCTCCAAGACCCTCTCCCCAATGCAACAATCATAACTGGTAAAAAAATGTTTAACAAACAAATAAACAAAAATCTGGAAATGGGTTTAAAAGAATACAGCAAATGAAAAAATATTTACTCAAGAAAATCTACCAAATCTTGGTAAGAACAAGAAGAGTCTGTGCCATTTGAGTCACGAACCTCCTGTTCAGCCTAATGGAAGCTCCAGTCTTGGTGGATATAGCCAAGAACATGGGGCTTCCTTTCCTCCAAGCCCCCAACTGTGGGCTACAGTATTTCTTCAGGAGGGACAGGCTGTCCATATTTCCTAGCAGTCCTCTACCATTTAACCAATCACTCTGATCTATATTGTAGGGGTTCTATTCCAGGCAAGAACAGTTTTGAGGTCTGGGGGTCTTTTCCTCTAACTAGCCCCCACTCATAACCTAGGCCTACGGACCTTTAATACAGAAACCTAGATCATCCTCACTTCAGCCCATTCATAGAGCAGAGATTCAATACCAGAGAGTCAAGCTGAGAATACCAGTTAACACTTCCCCAGCCCAAAACCCCACTTGTGAGGCCACTGTGTCACTCCAAGAGAAGTGGACCACTGTCTTCATATCCAGATCTGGAGCAGTGATACAGAGGCTTTCTCAGAGGGAAAGGCAGACATAAAACAGATTTCTTCAGCTCCTCTGAAGATTTTCTCAGAGGAACCAATTTTATTTGGAAGACAGTAAGGCAAAATTGCTATATATTTAAAAGGACCAATATTAAAAAAAATATATGAAAAAACAAAAACGAAAACAGCAAACTGTGACCTACACATTGGTGGAAAAAAACAGGTAACAGAAACTACCTTTGAAAGGTCCCAGATGTCAGACATAGCAACAAAGACTTCAAAGTAGCTATTAGAAATGTGTGCAAAGATCTAAAAGAATCCTTGCTTAAAAACAAAAGGAAGACGTGATGGCAATGTCTTATTAAATAGAAAATATCAATAAAAAAACAAAAGTTGCTTTAAATAGAAATTCTTTAAATAGAAATTCTGGAGTTAAAAAGTACAATAACTGGGCCAGCCGAGTGGCATGGTGGTTAAGCGCTGGCGTGGGAAGCCAGTGGTCCCGGTTCAGACCCACATATGAGGGCCAGTGACACTGCCCTCAAAAAAAAAAAAAAATACAATAACTAACATGAAAAATTCACTAGGGGGGCACCACAGTAGATCTGAGCTAGAAGAAAGAATCTGTGAAATTGAATATAGGTGAATAAATATTACACAATCTGAAGAACAGGGGGGTAAAAAAGTTAGAAAAATAAATAATGTCAGAGAAATGTGTACACCATTAAGTACAACAACATATGCATAATAGGAGAAGAAATGAGAGTGGAAGAAAGAATAAGAAAGGAGAGGAAAGGAAAAGAGAAGAGAGGAAATAAAGAAGCAGAAAAATTATCAAAGAAATAATAATTGAAAGATTCCAAATTTGATAAAAAATATTAATCAACATATCCAAGAAGCTCCATGAACTCCAAATTAGATAAATATAAAGAGATCCATACCCAAAAACATAATAGTAAAAATGTTGAAAGACAAATAGATAAAATCTTTAAAGTCACAAGAAAAACATGGCCAAACATTTAAAGAGGAATTAATACCAAACTTCACAATCTCTTCCTTCCAAAATAAGAGAGCTAGGAGCACTTCTCAACTAATTCTATGCGGCCACTATGAGTCTAATACCGAAACCAGACAAAGACATAACTGCTATGAACTGAATTGTATTCTCCCCAAATTTCCTAACCCCCCGTGTGATTATATTTGAAGACAGGGCTTTTAGGAGGTGGCTAAAGTTAAATGAAGTCATTAGGGTAGTATCCCAATTAAATAGGATTGGTAGCCTTACAAGAGAAGGAAGAAAAAGACCTTTTTCTTTCTCTCCCTCTCTCTATCTCCTTCATTTTCCCCTCTTCCTCTTCCCTCCTTTCCTCTTTCCCTTCCTTGGCCTCCCCTCCACATATTCAGAGGAAAGGCCATGTAAAGACAAATTAGCCAACTGCAGGCCAGGAACTGATTACCAGCAACTGAATCAGCCAGTACCTTGATCTTGGACTTCCCAATCTACAGACTTCTCAGAAATAAATGTCTGTTGTTTAAGCCACATAGTCAGTAGTATTTTGCTATATTTTTTTATAGTCCAGGCAGACTAACATAATCACACACACAAAATACACACACACACAAAACTACAGACCTTCATGAATATAGGTGCAAAAATCTTCAAGACATTACTATTGAACAAAATCTTGACACATATAAATATTATTTAAACACTATTCCAAGTGGGATTATCCCAGGAATGCAAGGTTAGTTCAATATACAAAAATCAATTAATGTAATACACTATATAAATATAATAAAATACAAAAGCCATATGATATTAATAGATGTAGAAAAAAATTTGACAAAATTTAGTACCCTTTAATTATTGTTTAAAAAACCCACACAACAAACTAGGAATAGACAAAAGCTTCTTGAACCTCATAAAAAACATCTACAAAGAAAAATATACACACACACACACACAGATAACACAGATGATATGTAATGACAAAAGACTGAATGCTTTGTTTCTAAGATCAGGAGTAAGATGAAGATGTCTGCTCTACCCACTTAGATTCAACATTGAGCTGAAGGTTCTAGTTAAGGGGATGAGGCAAGAAAAATAAGTAATCCAGATAAGAAAGGAAGAAATAAAACTTTCTATTAGCAAATATTTGACTTTGTATATACAACATCTTCAAAAATCAACTAAAAATTAGAACTAATAAATGAATTCAGTAAGACTGCAGGGTACAAGAGCAATACAAAAAATAAATTGCATTTCTATACACTAGCAATGAACAATTTAAAGATAAAATTAGTAAAACAATTTCATTTACAATATCATCAAAAAAGAAAAAAATACCAAGAAAATAACAAAATTTATTAGTAAAAGAGGTATAAGTCTTATAGTCTGAAAAGTATAAAACATTGTTGAAAGAAATTAAAGGACACCTAAATAAATTGATAGACAACCCATGTTCATGGAAGACTTAATATTGTTAAGATTACAATACTCCTCAAAATGATCTACAGATTCAATGCAACCAAAACTGCTATCAAAATCCCAGCTGGCTTTCTTACAGAAATTGACAAGCTGATCCTCAATTTTATATGGAAATTCAGGGGACTCAGAAAATGCAAGACAATATTGAAAAAAGAGGAGCAAAGGTAGAAGATTCATACTTCCTAATTTTAAACCTGCCAAAGGGCTACAGTAATCAAGGTACTAGTATAAGGATAGATATACAAGTTAATAAAATAGAATTTAGAGTTTAGAAATAAATCCTCACAGTAATGGTAAATTAATTTTTGACAAGAGTACCAAGACAATTCAGTGGGGAAGGAATAGTCTTTTCAACTAATGGTGCTAGGAAAACTGGATATCCACATTAAAAAAAAAAAAAAAAGAATTTGGACCCCATCATTACACCATACACAACAATTACCTATAATGGATCACAGACCTAAAGATGAAGTTAAAACTTAAAACTCTTAGCAGAAAATACAGGAGTAAACTTTCATAACCTTTGGTTACACAAAGCCTTCTTAGATATGACATCAAAAGCACAAATGACAAAAGAAAAAGTTGATAAATCGGCCTTTTCAAAATTTAAAACCTTTGTGCTTCAAAGGACATTATCAAAAAAGTGAGAAAAGAATCCACAGAATAAGAGAAATTATTTGCAAAAGATATATGTCATAAGTGACTAAAATATATAAAGCAATCTTACAAGTCTACATAGAAAGACAAATAACCCACTTTAAAAAATGGAAAAAGCATCTGAATAAAGAGTTCTGTGAAGAAGATATGTAAATTGCCAATAAGCACATAAAAAAAGGCTCAATATCATTAGCCTTCAGGGAAATGCAAATCAAAACTGCCATGAGATAACACTGCACACCCACAAGAATGCTTATGATCAAACAGACAAGTGTTGGCAAGGATATGTAAAAATTGGAACTCTTATACATTACTTGTAGGAATTTATAATGATTCATTTTCCTTGGAAAACAGTGCAGCAGTTCCTCAAAAGGTTAAACACAAAGTTACCATATGACCCAGCAACTCTAAGATATATACCCAAGACAAATGAAAACATATGTTCACAAAAATGTGTACACAGATATTCATGGCAGCATTATTCATATTAGCCAAAACATGGAAGCAACCCAAATGTATATCAATAAGTGAATGGATAAATAAAATGTGGTATATCCATACTATGGAATGTTATTTAGCAATAAAAAAATAAAGTACAGATACCTGCTACAACATGGATGAATACTGAAAATATTATGCTAGGTTAAAGAATCCCATCACAAAAGACCACATATCTCATGATTTTATCTATATGAAATGCCTGGAATAAGGAAATCTATAGATACAGAAATCAGATTAGTGGTTGCCTATGATGGGGGGTGCGGGAGTGGTAGGATGGGGAGTGACTGTTAATAGGTACAGGATTGGATCTGGAGGACAGATGAAAATGTTTTTAGACCATGATTATGATTGCACAACTGTGAATGTAGTAAAAGTCAATGAATTATATATTTTAAATGGGTGGATTCTTTCTCAATTAAAGCATCTTTTAAATTAAATGCAAAAACCATTATATCAGATCTATATCGGATGTCTGTGAAAGCTGTATATATCCTTTCTCTTTTCTTTCAAAGAATTTAATGAAAATGCAAAAAATGATGAAGTGGTTCTCACTTGACTATTCAGCTTCCCTCGTTAGACCAAGTAACTTGAGGACAGGGTTCTCATGGTGGTTAACATACCGGGGTGCCAAAAAAAAGTATACAAGTAGACACTTTAGTCAGCATTGCTCAAGTAGTAGTTCACTGTAATCAGAAGTGTCTGGATGCTAATGGTAACCACTTTGAGCACCTCTTGTAATCGCAGAAGTCAAATGTAACTTGTATTTTTTATTGGTATATATTAAATATTATAAATTTGATAGAGTTTCCTTTTCTTAAAATGTGTATACAGTAAGGTGTCAGATGAACACATGTCTTATTAGGAAGACCATTTCATGGATGGTGTAGATGCCTGACCACTGCACTGTACACCTGAAGCTGAATAATACTGAATGTCAACTATAATTTTATACATATATAGTCATGGGATATGGAGTACAGCACAGGGAATAGAGTCAATGGAATTGTAATAGATATATACGATGTCAGAGGGGCAGTAGATTGGCGGGGTATCACTTTGTGAGGGGTGAAATGTCTAACTATTACATTCTTTTGTACACCTGAAGCTAATATATTTCATATAAAAGCCAGCTATTACATTAATGTTTGTAAAACCATGAGTTCTACAGCTGGGAGAGTGCTGTAAAATAGAGATTAACAGCACAAATTCTGGAACCCTACAATTTGGATTCAAGTCCTAGGATTCAAGATACAAACCTCAAAATTAAGACCTGTTGGATGTGAATCTTGGTTCTAACATTTACCAGCTGTTCAGCCTTAGGTGGGTTATTAGCCTAACCCAGTTTCTTTACCTTTCATGAAAACACATTTATATGCCTACATTTGCTCACATTCTTTCTGTCAGGATACCACGTTCTTCTTTGTATCCAGACTTTGGAATCCTTCATTTGTTCAAAATTATCTCAGAACCTGTCTCCTCCACAGTCTCCATCAACTCAGCCTCTCAGGCCAGTTACCTTACAGGGTTCTTATGGAGACTGGAAATTAAATAACATGGGTAAAGGCCCTAGAATTGTACTTGGCTTATACTATGTGCTTAAAAAAATGTGCTATAATGTTATTGATTATTCTTACTGCCCTCAATGATAAATAGTTGTTAGCTGGGTGAATGTTCACTTCAAAGCTAGCATAACAAATATTTTTGAGGAAGTCAATAGGCTTGCCACGTCATCAAATGCCAGATCTAACGTCCTCTCTGCTGACTTTCCCCTTTTATTGCTCTTAAGGACTGATGGAAAAATAAATAGCAATTGTAGGTGGGGGCAAATAGTTAGGAATCTCTTCTAAACAGGATCTCATCAATCCTGCTTACTAGAAACCTTCAGTAAAGCTAATGATTATAGGCTAATGATTAAAATGCCTCCCCCAATCATTTCTCTCTCCTCCCACACCATCATCAACAACCTCTTCTTTTTCTGCCTCTACGTAGCACTTCGCACTTCCATTATAGATCTTATAATTTCCTATTTTGTAGCCGTTGGAAACATAATTTCCATGACTTCTTGCAGTCAGGGATTTATCTTCTGAAACAGCATCCAAAAAGGACAGCTGAGCAATGTGCCTTGTATGTATTAGGTGCTCAAAAATTCCTGAAATAAGTTTAAAAGCTAATCATGAAGACATTCTTGGTAGCATGTCTGTGAGAGACAAATTCTGGTTTATATTTTAGAGGCTAACAGAATGTGCTGTGTGCAACGGCTCTAGAAGAATCTTAAAGCACCATCATTTCATCTCAAAAAGTGTCCCAAATAGTACCTTACCCTTCAGAAATCTCATGTTGACTGCCATAAAAATACATGAAATAACATGAAATGGAGATAGTGGTGCCTTCTGTTGAATTTAAATTTGTGACTTATGTTAAAGGAAGAAGTGCTTGGAATAAGGCATTTGTGAATTGTAAATAAATCGATAAAAAGGGGACAGACAGAAGATTTTCATATTCTCAAATATTTCCAGGAACAATGGTAAAGTGGATATGCAAAGAGAAGATTGATGAAGGTTTATGGTGGCAAAACCACGCAACTATTAATCGAGGTTTGTAGCAGAGAGATCCAGTGTCAAGATGGAAGGGAGAAGGACAGATTTTGATATAAAAAAATTACTTAATTCAAAATCCAACATAATATTTAGAATCTAGGTTAATATGACAATTGTGTGACTACCCAAATCCACAGAGAGCCAAAATACTTGATTTGATTAAATGTTTTCAGTATTTTTTTTCAATCAAATCTCTTGCTTTTTCCTTCTTTCAAAGGAATCAGCTCATTATAAAGAGAAATACCTCTTTTATATTTGATATGACAAACTGGTTAAAAATAATAGGAAAAAAGAAGGATCCCAAAGACTCTCACACTGGAAAATTCGGCCTTGGATTATCATTTGACAATATTACTATCCTGCCCTTCATAGCATCCTTTCCCCCATGATGCTCAAATCCCTTAATCATCTCATTAAAGTATTTGTCTCAGGTTACATATCAACAATCTCAGATGTACAGAGGGAAGCCAAGTTTTAAATCAGTGACAGAGCTTAAAATGGAATTCTCTTCTTGATTCCAGCTTCTACTAATTAGAATATATACACCACACACAGACAACATAAGGACAGTGGTTAACAGCATGGACTCTAGAATCAGAATTTGAAGGTTTGAATCCAGGCTCCTCCATGTAACAGCTGTGTGACCTTACCTAACCTTTCTCTGCCTCAGTTTTCTCATCTGTAAAGAGGGATAATAATCATACCTACCTCAGATAATGATGATTAAATAAGTAAATACTTGAAAAAACTTAAACTAGTGTCTGGCACATACTAAGCACTATATAAGGGTTTGTTAAATAAATACACATGGTAGTGAAACACTAAAGAAAGTAAAGAGCACAAGAAATGCATATTGAAATCAAAAGATTTAGCTGAAGAGTCAATTGCCCAAAAAGGTGAAAGACTACAGTGACCAGCATCTAGGTTTGCACATGCCTGAGCACCTTCAGAAAATTCTATCTCTTTGCTCTAGCCCAGAGTACACAGTTTAAAGGCAGAGTCTTCATCAACTATTTTGGATAGCTTAACCTACTGCCAACTCTAATTTGTGAATGAACAAATTCCTGCAGCTCTTAAGGAAGATTAGTACTCTAGCCATTCTTCCCCCTTTTCTATTTTGCTGCAGATGGACATGCTGCTTTGTTCCTAGTCCTTAAATACATTAGTCCTGTTCACACCATAGGCCTTTGTACTAGCTATGCTCTCTAGGAGCAATGTGCTCTCCATTTGCATGGCTGATTCCTTGTCATTCATAGCTTGCCTTAGATCTGAATGCTTTTCCTTAAGCACTCAATCTAAAGCAGCAATCCAGGCATCTTGTTCTGTCACCCCAATTTATTGCCAGCTGGAATTGTGTACATTGTATTTGTGTATTGCCTTTATCCTTCCATACTCCATGTGAGCTCCATTAGAACAAGGACGTGTGGGTCTTGTTCTCAAGTGTTCCCTAGAACCTAGAACAGTACTGGCATTTGGTTAGCACTAAAATATTTCCTGAATAAGTAAATGCTAAACAAATTGTTCTCCTGCAACTGCCTCCTACCTAGAATTATTCCTCTCTAAACTCAGCTTTTAATAAGAAGAGAGCACATTTCCATGGAAGTACATCTGAAAGCATCTGTTCCACTACATAGAACTTACCATCCCTGAGTTGCGCTAATAAATATCTTCCTGAATTAATAAACAAGTCACTGGGAGTTTTTACCTTATTTCATGTTATTTTTCCATGTGAGGCTTATAAAGGCATTTTATATATATATATATATATATATATATATATATATATATAAATATATATAAAAGTCATATGTAAAATTAGTTTTCTTATTATCTACAGTCAGAAAGGGCACCACCTATGCACACTTTCAAAGCACCCCTAAGTCTCTTTACCCAAATACGTCCTAACAAACAAGTACCTGGAATCTTCAGACTTCTCATGACTTTTGGTTACACTATTCAAACTTGTTAAAATCCAAATTTATAAGGAAGTCCTGTTTCATTCTAAAGGTAATTTCTAAGGTGAAAAATCACCTTGAAAGTTCCTTAAATCACTCATGAAGTATAGCATGAACATATGCCATTTCTCAACAAATCAGACATAGTTTTATTTTTCCCTTTCCACATATTATTGGAACAGAGACTATTTTTTCAAGTGATCATCAGATGAAATAGTTGGCTATACCTTAGGAAATTTATATGTATTTAAATTTTAGAATTAGCCCAACAGAACATTCATACAATGAAAACAGAAATTGAGATTCACCAAGGAGAAACAGATAAAAATATAAATACACACACACACACACCCCATATTGTTCATGCCCGATTATTCACAGCTGGAATAAAATAGGATGATATGGATTAAATTATGTGCTCCCAAAATTCATATGTTGAAGCTCTAAACCCCAAGTGTGACTGTAGGGTTGGGTCTTTAGAAGGAAATTAAGGTTAAATGAAGCAGAGGGGTGGAGTCCTAGGATATGTGGCCTTATAAGAAGAAAAAGAGAGAGAAATTTCTTCTCTTCATGTGAAGACACAGCAAGACAGTGACTATCAGCAAACTAGGAAAAGAGTGCTCACCAGAAGCCAACCATGCTGGCACCCTGATCTAGGACTTCCAGCCCCCAGAACTGTGAGAAATAAATGTCTGCTGTTTAAGCCTCCCCCATCTGTACTTTGTTCCAGCAGCCTGAGCTGACTAGTACAAGGGGAAACACATAAACTACTCTCTCACCTTCCTCAATCCTTAAACCCTGTGCTCATGTGTGATTTAAACTAAATGTGCATATGATGCAACTCTTCTGTAACACATTGAATCATAACTAGTCATTGCTACCTTGAATGGAGGAGTTGATCTTATTTGTTAGCCAGATATCCAGGAAAGCCTGGGAGGATGGAATCCATTGGAGCCAGTAAGAAAAAACAGAAAAGAGTCCAGAAAAGTTGAACACAAAGCTTCCCCAGGAGAAATACTGAAGTATATGCTCAGGGGGTAAGTTTGGGCTTAGGCACCAAAGGGGCAGCAGAAAGATTTGGACACTAAGTTCTAGAAGTTTGAGAAATTAACAAAGGCGATAAAATAAAGATATGTTGGTAGCAAAGCAACTTTCTCAGTTTTGCCTAAGGCTCTTCTTACTTGTAAATATCATCATAACTGTGAGAATTGCTTAGTGTTGTTATTAATCTTGCAGCAGATGAATAAACAGCTCTTTATATATTGGGTTGTTGGAAAAGTCATGGCGTATTTTTTCTGTTTTTCATTGCAAAAATGCATCATGACTCTCCGACAACCCAATACCTTTCTCTATTCATCCTCTCAGAGGACACAAGGAGAAAATTCACTTTCAGAAATGACAAAAGGAGAAATTACCTATTCTTATTCACACCTATATAAAATTCACACAAAGGTTGGAGAATCATCTGCAAAGAGAAATGGTTTTGTGATCTTCAGGAAGGAAAAAAAGGAGCCATTTCATTTAAGCTTTAACAAAATAGGAAATTTTAAGTTAGAGATATTGGATGCTAAGGGTTTGAGATAACTTTTAATGGACTTTAATGGATTTTTTTTTGAGACTGTACTTTATGGTCTTTGAATTTCCAATTTTTTCCATCTTAACTGTCAAAATAGATGGGGTGCTCTGTCCATTACAGTAATTAGTCGAAATGAGAAGAGAGCTGTGAAAGGAATTCAGAAGCCACAGTGTTAGTATTAATGCTGTTTGTGTTTCAAATATGAATAAGCAGCGATATGCATTCCAAATGACTGAAACACCCAGACATCCCACCAATAGCATTCTTTGACACCTATTGTGTGCAGAGCACTAGACAGCTGCTGACTGAAGAAAGAAAAGAAATACAAAACAGTCCTTATCTTCCAGCTTACAAGCCTACTGGTCTCAATACACCAAGACATTTCGAGATCCCATCTCACAAGAAGAGGCCATTTTGTCAAAAATGATGACAGTTGTTAAGGACTGACATTGTATCTCTGCTATAGACAAATGTAAAGTTGTGTTGCCTTGAATTTAAAGAGAATAACTTCAGGACACTGTGACTCTTATTTTTCTTAGGAAAGTCTCAATGTTGTCTATTAACTGATATACCTCAAGAAAAAAATAAAGCCCATTAAAAATAATTCCTTAGTGTCTTTATAACTTGCAATCTCCACAGGTCAAAACAGCATGAGGTGTTCTTTGTGTGACTGTGAGATATTTTAAAAAGTGAGCTTTGAGCCTGTTACTAGTAGACTGTCCTACTAACAGGAATTGGATTTACTCTAATCCTTTGATCATCCCAGAGCAAAGACTTTCTTGACAGGCACTCTTTTTAAAAGCTGAAAAAAATTAATCCACTTTAACAATTCCATACTGACTTAAAAATAACGCTTGTGTGAAATTTCAGCACCAGCTAAAAATGTGCTTGACTTGCTACAGAAATATTTTCACACTGAAATGAGAATCAATATCATACTAATCAAGGCAAAGCTATGAAGTGAACATACGTAAGAAGCATGACTCATGGGATAGAATTATAAACAACTTCATTTTATCTCCCACTGTCTCTTCAAATTTATTCTGTTAGATTAATATTTTCACTGCCTCCAGATGAAAATTCAGGCAGTGTCCATTACTTTTTCTGGATGCCCTTAAGTGATAAGAAATCCTAGAGTCACTTTAAATACAAAATAACATTTTATTTCACTAGTAAATCAAAAGCCCAAACCTGAATTCAAGCCAAAGTTTCTCCCTCCCCAGTACTAAAGGCTGTAGGAGAGAAACATACAGTTGGAGAAGAGCAAAAAGTCTTCTAATTATTTCCACTTCAAGTTTCTACTTCTCTACTTTCAGGTTAACTTGGAAAACCTAGAAGATAGGAGGTTCAGAAAAGACCTTACTTGATTAAGACCCTTGTGAGCTGGTGTTGGTCCTCTCCAGGTTTGTCAAAATGTTTGAAAGTGAGTTCTTTTGTGTGTTCCTTGGAGATCACCCACGCACAAACTCACCCACATACACAAAACTGGAGAGCTCTCACCTGAAGTGCATGTAACACAGGAGATGGATTCTCTTTGTCATCTGCTAATGTTCCTCCCTCATCTTTAGACATGTGAATTCCTCCAAGATTCCTCTGCTGTGGCAGGTCACTCTTTAGGTGTCTTCCTGGACATCACTTAGGATCACCCCAGACCTGGTCTCTCTCAGAGCATGGAAACACTTCTGTCCCATAGAAAATATTCAAGAATTAACCCATCAATTTACTCATTTTCTGAATGCCTTTTAAGCTCCCATTAGGTACCAAGCACTCTTAAAAACATCATATACTGAAATATAAATGAATAATCAGGCTTAAACTGTAACTTTCCCAAGGGGTATTTGCATCTCTAAAAGACAGCGTTTTTAAACCACATACATAAATCACATGACCCTAATCACAGCGATGGATTTATGCAGTTGAGTCCCAAAAGCTTATCCAGAAAACACAGCCTGGGACTTCTCCGGGGGGGTGGATCTCCTGAAGCAGCAATGTGTTCTGAAGGCTGAAGCCAGGGGGCTTTCAACTTTCAATGGACAGCAAGGCCACTGCTTTTACTTCAAAAAAAAAAACATACACCTTAACTGTGTGGTTATTTGTGGTCATTTGACAGTGGCGGATGGATTACGGGGAATGCTACTCCTTCTATTTTTGCATCTTTAAAATTTATAATTCTGTGTTAGTATTAACTTTTAACAACAGAATCATAGAATATCTGTTCTGGAAGAAACCTTAGAAGCTCTCTGCATACCTTTCCTGCGTATATGTATGTAAGGTTACATGCATGTATCTATGGGAACTTTTGTTAGATAAGAAAGTGCTCTGAGCATGTATGCAGAAAATCCACCAACACTAGCTTAGCTCTGACTCCTTTTGGCAGTTATTTAGACTACAGAACCATTTATCTTGCATCCTCAGCTCATCAGCATGAAGGCTAAATTATCAAATGACAGATCTACTTATGTAGGAGGGAAAGACAATCTAGTATAGCCTGAAGAGTTTTATTCAGGGAAAAAATTACAAGAGGCTAATCAAGGTCCTTCCATTCCTCTTTTTCTAGGGATCTTTGTGCTGCATGCTTGATATTTTAAAGACCTCAAGGAAGCTCACTAGAAAGAGTATCAGTTGGCATAACGACAGGAGTGTGCCTGGTATGTTTGAGAAACAGCCAGGAGGCCTGTGTGTCTGGGGGTTATTAAGGGACAGGGAAAACAGAAGGTGAGAGGTGTAATGAAGGAAGGTGAGAGCAGATTGTACAGGGCCGTGGTTCTCAAACCTGGATGCTCATTAGACTTACTTGGGGACCTTTTAGCAAATATCAGTCCTCCAATTATAAATCCAATGAAATCAACATTCTGGGGATCAGAACTCCACATCAGTATTTTTTATTCCTCATACTTTTTTTTTTTTTGAGGCCAGTGTCACTGGCCCTCATATGTGGGACCAAACCGGGGCCACTGGCTTAACCACCGCGCCACTCAGCCGGCCCTTACATCAGTATTTTTTAAAGCTCATCAGGTTGTATCTAATGTGACACAAGGTGGAGAATCCCTTGTAGGACCTTTTGGGTGACCACTCTGATTTTGGGTGAAATGAGAAACCACTAGAATAGGTATTTTGAGCAGAGGACTGTCTGATCTCATTTAGGTTTTCAAATGGTCCCTCTGGCTACTGTGTTGAGAATGGATCATAAGGGGACAAAAGCCAGAACTAATTTTAGAATGCTTTGGCACTAATCTTGATGATGGCAATTTGGTCCAGGATGGGGGCAGTGGGCCATGTGAAAAGTGGTTGGATTCTGGATATATATGAAGAGAGAGCTGATAGGATTTGCGGATGTACCTGATGTGAGGTAGTAAAGACAAACAGAAGTCAAGGAGGACTCAAAGGAGGACTCAAAGGTGGTTTGTTGGCCCAAGCATGTTGTTTCCTCTGGCATGCTCTGAAAGTGCCTATGGTCCTTGTACTCCCCTTTTCTTGAAGCTTCTCCCCTGTTCCCTTCTCAGAATCTTGCTCTTATGAAAAGAGCAGAAAAATGTTGTCTGCTGAGATTATAAATGAGTAGTAGTAAGGCTTAACGTGTACCTTTCCCAAAGGATATTTGCATTGTAAAGAATGGTGTCTTTTAAATTTCATGCATAGAACAATTCTGATCCTAATCACACATATTGATTTGTTCTATGGAGGAAGTCCTAATTGTAGCAGACCCGGAATTTCTACTTTGGAGAGGCCCTAGAGACAGCACTTGAGGTAAGAGAATGGTCAGGCTGTCATCCTGAAGCTTAGTTTGCAATAACTAGCTCACTGTTTTTCTTTAGATCCCAAGGCTATTTGGAGCACTTGTAGGTAACTGGATTAGGGGGTAGGTGAAAGTGAAGGAAGGGGTGAAAGCCCCAGGCCACCCATGGCATGATCACTATTTTCACACCTATTTCTTTATTATTATTTTTAAACAATAAAATAGAACACCAGTGATAGAAGAGACCTCAGAAAGCATCTGTTTCACATCTGTAAGATTCTGGAAAAGGACACTGAACCTTGGAGAGGCCGAGTTTCAGATGGGAGGGCCTTTTAATACTGCAACAAAACTCAGGCTTTTCAGACATCAGATACAGTGACAATTCATTCAAACTTCAAGCTTAACTAGAAATGTAGACTTCTTTTATAAATTTCATTTTTACCTTTCCTTTATTAAAAATAATGTGTATTATCAAAACTAGTGAAACAATGAAAGGTTGTATGCAGAGCAAGTGATTTCTTTACCTCTTCTGTTCTCTCTCCTGACAGAACTTCCTCTGTGCTCATACAATCACGTATATATGATTGTACATCATTTTTAAAAAGTGTATGATATATAGATATATGTGTATATGCATATATACACATACACATATATATGTGTGTATGCATATAAACTCTATATGTATGTGTGTATATATGTATATAATTAATCACACTATAACTTATTTCCTCATCTAATATTTCATGCATATCTCTCCCAAGGAATAAATATGGGGCTATTTGTAAGTAACTGTGTAATATTTCATAGATGGAAATATGACAACTCATTTAACCAGTTTAACTCTCAATAAACACTTTGGTGGGGAGGGTTTGCCTCTACAAACACTGAAAAAAATGTACATTTATCCTCATATCCTGATGCTTTTATGGTTACAGGATGTATTCTCTGAAGGCTTGAATAGAGTAAATTACTGTTTTTAGAAAGCTTCTTCTAATCTCTTTTCTGTAAATACATTCACTAGACTCTAGTCTTAAACTCAGCCTTTGACTTTTTCCTTTTATTAATTTAGTCACTCTACAAATATTTAGTGCTATAATATACCTGGGTCCTATATTTTTAGTTGCTGTTCAAACATGAATGTGGTTCTTAATAAATGGTTATTCTCCACACATACCTCCAATTCAATTTACTTTCCATTGCTTACCATGATGCCTAAAACACCATGTAAGCATTTCAGGCCTGAATCTGTAAAAAGTAATAAATCATTTCTAGAAATCACCTTGCTTGCCTTGGGTTGGGACTTTCATCAGAGAAAACACCTTGTGCAAGGGGCATTAGAAAATTATGAGTAGAAAGACCCTGATTAGCCTCTTGTAGTCTTTCTTCCTAAATTAAAACCTCAAGCAAGACCGGAATGCATCTCCCTCATATATAAAGACAGCTGCCATTTGAAAATAGCCTTCACCTTGGTGAGTTGAAGGTACAAGATATATGGCCATGTAGGCTAAACAAAGTCCAAGGGAATCAGAGGCAGCATTGATGGAATTGTTACATACATGCTCGGGGCACATACTTATCTAAGAAATCCCCATAGGCACACACCCTCTCTCTCTGCATAAACGCTCACCTACACAGGAGCGACAGTGAGAGAGATAGCTGCCTTTCACATATAAACAGGGACATAGACATTAGAACAAGGATATAGACTTTGCAATGGTTTGAAGGCAGGGTCCCAACCTGCATAGGAATCCAATACTCATAAGAGACAATATGACAGAGAAGAGGAACTGCCCTAGTAAAGGTCATGATCTGTGGAGTCAAAGACATGGGTGCAAAGCCTGGCTCTGCCTCATTCTTTATGTTGACTTTGAATAGTCATTTAATGTCTATAAAAGCCTTGCTCCCCTCATCCATAAATGACAATATGTGTATTTAACTCTATGGCTGTTGTAATCATTAAATGAGTATTGAACCCAGAGTATGGCACTTGCCACATAGCAAGTACTCAGAGAATATCTGTTGTTTTTATTATAATGGTCTGAGGGACTTCATCTTCTCTGTTAGTCCTCTGACCAGGTAGAAATATTTTGAATTATATTCAAAGAATATTATACCAAACTCCCAAAGGCCTAGGAAAAACAGCCATGAGATTAAAAAAAAAAAAAAAAGCATATATCAAGAAGGTGGCAAATCTCAACAGAATACAGCAAGCTCAGAGTAGAATAAAAGCCCAAAGACCATCCACAAGATATACTCCAGAGCTATATTGTGAATCCTGGAGCCAAAAATAACTAGAAAATAAAATACATGTCCAAGAAAATAAAAGAAAGTATGAGAAAATAAAAGCACAAGTAAAAAGAACAATTCAAAAAACTGGTAAGACTGGAGTTTGGATGCTGCTAAGATTACGGTCTCCAAGTTCCACTGAAGATAGGAACAAGTAACAAGAATGGCACTGAAGTGTCTGAGTGTTGTGTGTGGTCGGGCCCTGGAGGGCTTAAGGGAGGATATTAACCAAGACATGAATTAAGGGAGGAACACTGGAGTCATGCCCTTCTTGCAATTTCAACTTTGTATGAGAATTTCACTCAACAGAAACATACAAATATGGGAGGTCACCCAACTGCATTAAAGCAGTTAATTCAAAGGAATCTGATACTCAAATGCCTACAGTTCCTCAGCTCACTACAGTGAAGGAAAAAAAAAAATCAATCCCTAGAGTTCAGGGCCTCTACTGTAAAGTCTAATGGTGATTATAGAATGGAGGTTAAAGTCATAGGATTATTGATTTATAATGTACCGAGCTACCACTAAAGTTAAAAAAAAAAAAAATAGACTCAGTTCTCCACTATCCACGTCAACAAAATCAGAACACTGGCACAGACAATTCAAAGATTGTTGTGCAGCATTTTTCTTCATAGATGAGATTTCATATCCTTTTAATTTCTGGTTCATTTCCTGACCCACTGAGATGTTCTGCACTTTCTCTCAGCTGCCTTAGCGCTCCTCGCATCTATCCTGAAGGCTTTGGACCAGTCAACAAAAAATGATCCCGCGCACGGTCTCAGAGCAGTGGGGTAGGCACAGCTTTAACTCAGCTGCAACAGAACTCGAATAAAATATTCAGAGAAACACAACACTCTGAATGGAGAGGAGATTGGCCACCAGAATTTAAAATGGAAAACAAAGTGAATTTCCATTCCTCTTTAGTATTTCTAAATAAGTCATTTTCAGGTTTCAAGAGGTTCAGATGCTAAATTCCAGGAAACAAGGCTCTCCAGTGTCTGATAAATAAACCCTGGTTTCATTACAGCACTGGCTCTATTTTTGCGAAGTGAATCCAGTCTCTAACAAAACAGCATCCGAAATCTAGAGGCAGTGTGGCGTCATGGAAAGGTGCTTGGGCTTGGAATCAGAAACTGTGTGGAAACCAGACTGTGCCATGTTCTATCAGGGTGACCTTAGGCAAATTAGTTTTTTCTTTAAGCCTGTTTTCAGGGTTGTTTTGGAGATTTGGGGAGATAAGGTAAGTGAAAATGTCTTGTTAAAAGTAGAGCATTATGCATGTATGCATTTTTATTAAGCATAGGGAAATTATTTTACTTTAATATCAGTGAATTTCTCTTAAGATCATCACAACTACATTACAATCAATACTGTGTGCCTAGCCTAGTACTGGATTACAAAAATAGTTTAAATATAATCCTTCACCATAAAGACTCCTAACATTTAGTTGAGTTCCAAGTTACTGACCATATTTTACTTGGATATTTGTTCCCAAAGAAGACAAAATTATTGAAGGTTTATCAATGGAACTTCTGAAAACTAACAATCAAATTGATTTAAGCCATAAAATATAAAGTTTTCTAATAGGAATTGGGATATGATGGGGTTAATGTAGTAGAATGAGCAAAAGCACAGTCTGAGTGTCATTCATTCAAATTCCTTAATCATTGGGCTTTCCTTTTCTCACTCCACTAGTCCCCGGTTTTTTATTGTATTTGTTATCCCAAAAGACCATACTCCGCATAAACTCATTATCAACAAGAAGTAGATTATGTATATTATCCATGTAAATGTACTTAAATAATTAAATATTCAACGTTAAAGAACAAAAGCAAAGAAACATTAATTCTAATTAGAGAGCAATCACACACCGGCTTAAGGTCTCTTAGTACCAGTTAGCAAGGCACTTCTTAATGCCTACTGTGCTTATTTACATATTTCACGTAATTACTTTAATGTTTATAGATTTGCATGTTAAATATATTAATATAAAAGCTCCTCAAAATTCATTCAGGTTTTTTTTTTCCACAAACTGTCCCTCTTTAAAATAAGTCCACATATTTAAATCATTATATTAATGCAATCAGATTAGAAACAAACATCATTTAGTCCTGCTCACTATTGTAGGCCTACCAGGATCTGTAGCCACCTTCCATTAATGCTACCAGACTGGACTTTCATTTGCAGAATGAGACCAAATCACTGCATCAAAGAACATCAGTTGTGACCTTTAATGACCCATGAGTTCCTTTCAAACGCAGTTCAGTAATGGTTGCTGCATTAAAACTTCAAACATGCACAACCACAAGGATGAGTTTCTAAAGCACTACTTTTAACAGGATCTCAGGATCATGTGGGAGGAAGAATACTGGCCTGAGAACTAGATATCTGTTTGCTATTGCAGACTCAATTGCTAACTGGTTGCCATAAAAAAAAAAAATTAAAAAACAGGACACTCAGTTAAATTTCAATTTTAATTCAACAACAACTTATGTTTTAATATGTGTCCCCCAAATATTACATGGGACATACATGTGTTAAAAATTGATTCACTGGTTGCCTAAATTCAAATTTAACTGAGCATCCTGTATTAATATTTGCTAAGTCTGGCAACTCTACTTGAGCAAGCTAATGATGACTTCTTCATTTGAGTAGTACAGGGGTTGGACAGAATGACCTCCAAGTGAAACACCATAAAAATATTGGGTTCATATGCAAGCAAGAGGCAAAATTCACCATATTTGTATTCCCCTCAATATCAAGCAGAGATTTATAAAATAGCTCACATTTAAAACCATGCAAACCAAGCCTAATGGTGGAGATGGTTATAATATCCCTGTAAATTTCCAAATGTAATAAAGAAAGTTCAAGCATTTTTATAGCTTTTGTATTTGATATCTATTACTGCATAACAAATTACCCCAAAATGTAGTGGCTTAAGACATTTACTATCTCACAGTTTCTGTCAGAAATCCGTGAACAGGATCCTCTGGTTCAGGATCTCACAAGACTACAATGAAGGTTTTGCCAGGTCCAACAATTAAGTTTGCGAACTCATCCTAGAAAAAGTGCTACATACCTCATTGCTGAATATCACTATGGTCACCTTTAAAGTACTCCCCTTGGGAAGCTATGCACCAATGCCAGTGCCTAGTCTACCCTTCAAAACAATTTTGGAGCCGGCCGAGTGGCGCGGTGGTTAAGCGCTGGCTTGGGATGCCAGCGGCCCCGGTTCAGATCCCACATATGAGGGCCAGTAACACTGCCCTCAAAAAAAAAAAAAAAACAATTTTGGAACTCTTTTTCTAAAACAGCCTTCAGAGCTGTCGTCGTATTAGCCTTGATGTCCTGAATGTCATCAAAATATCTTTATTTCAGTATTTCCTTTGGGTAAAGAAAGAGATCAGGTAAATAGGGAGGGTGTTCCAATACAGTTATTTGTTTACTGGCTAAAAACTCCCTCACAGACAGTGCTGGGTGAGCTGGTGCATTGTCGTGATGGAAGAGCCATGAATTGTTGGCAAAAAGTTCAGGTTGTCGAACTTTTTCATGCAGCCTTTTCAGCACTTCCAAACAGTAAACTTGGTTCACTGTTTAACCAGTTGGTACAAATTCATAATGAACAATCCCTCTGATATCAAAAGAGTTTAGCAACAGCATTGCAACAAGTCCTCGAACTTAATTGTCACACTGCGTAGCTAGATTACAGCCATCCTCAGGGCCAAATATTTAGATAAGACGACACTTGTAAACTTGTATGTGTGGCTGTTGACAGGATTTAGTATCTTGTGGATTGTGGGCCAGTTGCCTCAGTGTCTTGCTGGCTGTTGGCTGGAAGCTGCCCTCAGTTTCTTGCCACGAGGGCCTGCCTTGGCGTAGCTCACAACATAGCAGCTGGCTTCATCAGGGCAAAGCAAGCAGAACCAGGGGGAGAGCGTAAGCAAGACCTGGGCTTTTATAACCTAATCGCAAAAGTGATATGTCATAATGTTTATCACACTGTATTTTTTTTTTTTAAAGCAAGTGAGTAAGTCCAGCCCAAAATCAAGGGGAGGTCATACAAAATTTGTGTACCAGGGGATCATTGGGGGACCATTTTAGACACTGCTTGCTGTACTTTAGAAATGTTTTTTTTCTGGAAAATTACTAAACAGCTATTTTTAGTTAAGTGTAATTTATAACTAGTTAAAACGGAACATGGCTCTTAAAAAATTGGCAGCCAGTATTAAAGACATCAAGCTTTGGATCAAAATAAAATTGAATCATTATTATACGCATGTTCCTTAAAGATACACATGGACGGCTTTCTTCTTTCTAAAGATCTCAAGTATAAATGCTTCTTTTCCAGTGTGAAACATGCAGATAGCAATTTGGCTTATCCCTTTTTCAAAAGGTAGCAACAATTCAGTGTGACAACATATAATCTTCTTTGTCAATCGAGACTTACCATGTTTATTAGTCTTTATTTCCACTGATGATACAACATACTTAATCTTGCCTTTTACTTGATCATTTCTGGTTTTAAAATACTATTTTGGGTTAATCAGTCAATTTAAGATTTAAATCCAGTCAAATTTAACTAATGACTCAAATTTAAGCATGTAGAAAATTTATTTTGGAATGTGTATTATTTTCTAGGGCTGCCACAATGAAGTACCATAAACCAAGTAGCTTAAAACAGAAATTTATTCTTTCACAGTTCTGGAGGCTAGAAGTTTGGAACCAACGTGTTAAAAGAGCCATGCTCTCTGTAGGCTCTAGAAGGATCCTTCCTTGCCTCTTCCCAATTGCTGATGGTTGTCAGTGATGCCTGCCATTCTGTGGCTTGTAGATGCATCATTCTAACCCCTGCCTTTCTGTTCAAAAGGTGTTTATCCCTCTGTGTTCTGTATCTTCACATGGCCTTCTCCTCTCTATGTCTCCTCCACATCCAAAGTTCTCTCATTTGATAAGGATACCAGGCATTGGATTAGAGCCCACCCTAATTCAGTAGGACCTCCTCTTAACTTGACTATATCTGCAAAGACCTTATTTCCAAATAAAGTCACATTCACCAGAGTTAGGATTGCAGCACATCAATTTGTGGGACATACCTGTACATATAACCGGCTGCTTGATTAAAATGCAGATTCCAGCCCCACAAGAACGCCTGTCCCCTGGGATTTTGATTCTATGGGTCATGGCAAAGGTTTAGGGATTTGCCAGATGGACAAACTTTGCAAATAGGCTCTATGGGAGTGGTGTACACACCACACTGGCAAACTGCTCAAGCCAACCAGCTGTACTCTTCCATGAATTATTATTAGACAAACAAGTTAAAAGCCTCTAAACTTTGTCTTCTCTCTTCTTTAATGAGAAAATTTAGATGAGGGGCAGGGTGACGAGATGAATAGAACACGACGGGTAGCATCAAAAGATGTAAGTATGAATATTGGCTCCATATGAGTCATATGACTGTAATTCACTCCCTGAAACTCTGTTTCTTCAGCTATATCACTCTATTTTTCTTAGAAATAAATAACATTTGCAAAAGTACGAGCCAGTTCAAAATAATATTACACTATTAGAATTTTAAAATGGCAATAAAAATTTATTCGTGTCTTTCACCCAGGAATTCCTCTTCATTCATCATTCATTTGTTTAACAAAAATTTATGAAGTATAGACCATATGTCAGATATTTAGCTTGGCCAAGGGGATGCAACAGTGAACAATAAATATAGTCCATACTTCATATTCTGGATGAATTATAACTTAAGGAAATAATATAAAGCATTAAAGTAAATCATAAACATAAAACTATTTGTGGCAACATGAATAAAATAGCAGAAACAGCAAACAACAACAATATGAAAATGTTTTATCTACTGAGTGAAACTCTCTGTGGGCATGGAATGAAGACTATATAGTAATATAGAAAAAAAATTTTTAATGTGAAATAAAAATTAGGGTACAAAACTGCATGTATACCATGATTACAAATATATAAAAATATAAATATTTAGAAAAGAATGGACTAAAACTGACCAAAATGAAATAGTGGTTAAAATAACAAGATAACATTAAGGGTAACTTTTTTTTCACTCTCTGGATAGAAGCATTAATTTCTTTTTTATCTATTTGAATTTGGTTTTTGTTTGTTTTTTAGTTTTCCACAGAGGAAATGCTTTCAAAAATTTTTTTAATCATATTTTTAAATTAGTTGCATACAGTGTCTGACAGAGAGTAAATCTACAAATGTCAGGTTGATCCAGCTTTTTCCAGGTTTATGAAGTGTTCCTTGAGGTATGCAGCCCAAGGAATGTCTTCCAAGACCAGACTCACTAGGGCTGGTATCCAACATACCATCACGCTTTCCCCTTTCCCCTCAATATCTCCCTGTGGAGGCCCAGTATTTTGTTGGTCTTTCTAACTGAAGCAGCATCTAAACTAACAAAAGGATATGTCTGTAGGATTGAACTGAAATGCTCTAAAAATGACTCCAAGGTTTCTTGTTCTGAATTTTAACTGATACTTTGGAGCATATCTCACAATAAATAGAGTTTGAATTATTTTTCCCAGGTATATTTGAGCATCATGCACACTAGTGGGTCCTGTACTGTTAGCTTGGTGAGGCAGAGGGAGGGGTTTCACTCCCAATTTTTTGACCACCAAGTACCCCCTTATTACCAGTATTCCCTCAGCCCTAACTCCAATTTTCTAAGATGCCCATTACTACATTGCTTTTATTAAACAAAAAAACTAATTTCCCTTTTTATTAAAGATAAAAACTAACTTTCAGCCAGAGCTTTAGACAAATATGACATAGTAAAATTCTAACTGAGAGCAAGTTTATTTGACCCTTTGGTTATCCTGGACAATGATTTTTGTGGGTAAATGTATGATTTCCATTACAATTTTTACAATATTAAAAATAGCTATTATATTTCCATTACTTTGTCACTGGATGCCTAAAGATTCCAAGTAGAAAATTCTTGCCCAAAGACCAGTCTAAGTCAAGAAACCATGAACCACTCAAATTCGAGTTTGAAAGGACCAAATACAATGTTTTCCTTGTAGCTGCTTCAATCTTTGGTAGATAAATGGCAATTCTCTCATCGTTTAGTCCTGCATTTAGTGTCAGAGGGGAAGATTTATTTTGCTTTATACTGGATAGAACTGATCACATGAAGAGGAGGGTAGGGTGGGACCCTTATTTGTGTTAAGGTTGTTGTTTTGTCTTCTTGGTTTAAATAGAATTGAAACAGTAGGTTGGGCAGAGTGCCAGAGTTCCAGAGCAGGCCTCTGAGGCAAGTTTATAATCAATGAGTATAATATATATTCCCCAATGTGCTCTAACTCTTTCTTGTTAACATAGTAAGACACCTGAAGATTTTTTTATTCAATATTTAGCAACCAAGTTAATAATTATAAACATCATTGTTTTAGCTGAGTTCTTCCAAGAGCAGACTCTAAGAACAATATTCCAAGGAAAATAGTTCATTTGTGATATATCGGAAATATATAGGGAATAGAGGGCAATGTTTTAAAATAGAGGAAAAAATGATAGAGGAAAGGACGCCAGAAAATAAAGCCATTATTAAGACATCTCCCACAGGGGGCAACTAAAGCTCTGAAAATTTGATACTGTCATTTTTATCATTTTTTCTGTATATTGTGCTTAATACTATGATATGTTATGGTCATAATAGACAAATAATTTTGTTTCCTACTCTCAGTACTCAGTAATAGGCTAGAAACTGCCTTTTGATAAGTAAATCCAAATTTAATTTCCCTGTAATTCCACTTTTTCCCTAAAAGCAGAGATTTCACAAAAACAATTTGGGGCTCTGGTTTGGGGATACACTGAGGGGTGCTAAGGTATAGTTGTTAAGAACACCATGTCTGAAGTCGGGGTCCAAATACTGTGTTCAGACATTTACTAGCTCTGTACCTTCAGCAAGTGAATTAACCCCTCTGTGCTTCAGTGTCCTCATCTATAACTTGAAAATAATTTTACTTACTTGACAGTGCTGTGGTGAAATTTTAATGAGTTCATAGAAATAACCTAGAATAGTACTTGGCTTTTAATGAGACCCTTTATAAGTGTTAGTTATTATTTCTTCGTGTTTTTTTTCACTCAGCAATCAGTTACTGAGCCTGTACTTCATACCAGAGGCTACAATTTAATAGTTTAGTTAAAAGGACTAATAACAATAGTAGATGGGCAAATTAAACAAATAATTGTATCACAATGTAGTAAGGACCACAGAGCACGGAAGAGGGAGCAACCAGCCACTTGCCTGAAACTGGGACAGGTTTGCCCTTGGAGTTGGTGTTAGACAGAAAGCAGGTGCTGTGAGCTGACAAGAGGCAATGGGTGCTCTGGGAAGGGAGAAAGCCTGTGTGGACTGGAATAGTTCACTAAAGGAATGGTAAGGAATTAAAGTGTGACTGAAATTTAGAGTGTTGTGTAGGAAGAAGTGTTAGGTTTGGATTAGGGAGTAAAGGTCTTTGTTCACCAGGTGAAGGATGCTGACTTCTACAAAGAGAGAGAAGCGAAAGGTTGGTGTTGGTGGTGGTGGTGTGTGTGTCTTTCAGGAAGTGACATCTCAAGTTTGTTTCTCAGAAAAAGAATGCTGTCGTTAATGTGAAGGACTGACTGGAATCAAGGAAGCAAAGAGTCTGCTGTGGTTATGGTCCAAGTTGGAGGCCACGGGGCAGTGGGCTTTCCCTAAGGCAAGGCAGTGAGGATAAAGGCAGATGGAAGGGAATTTCTGGAGGTGGTGACTAATTGGATAGGTCTGCACAGAGCAGGTGGGATGGGATTAAGATACTATGATGTCCAGCTCTTAAAATGTGGTGTGCCACAACATCAATAGGCGTAAGGGATAAAGAGAGAATCAACTTTTAGGTACAGGGGTGAAGGGGCTAGAACAAAGTTAGATAATGACAGGGTAAGTTTGAGAAGCCTACAGGAAATTCAGGCCATTGTGCCTTTTTGGGTATCTTGAATTGGGAGACAATAACATGCAAGTATATAAGTAGATGATCTCACCCAGAAGTTATATTCTATTTGGAAGAAAGTTAGATAACACCCTATTGCCTCAATCACACCAAAATAAACATACGATGGGTGGTTATACTAAGCTAACACTCTCACTGCCAGCTCTCCAATGGGTAAATCTCATATAGCAATCACTGTATAACACTCTCCCATTCCTGTTTCCAATAAAGTCAGGTGGCCATTTTATTTTATGATGCTGCTCCAATATATCCACTCTAAAATTGACAGGGAAAGTCAAATCTTAATTCAAAGTATATGAACCATAATTATAATGCACTTGTTCTAAGATTAATCTGTCAGTAATCATTTGATTTCCAAGACTTTTTTCATAGAGTGGTTAGCTTTTCTCCCTTGTTACTGTATGTATATTTATTTCAAGGTTGTACCATTCACAAAGACTTTCCTAGATAAAGGAGGCCTATGTTTCAAGCAAGGATCTTACCTTAACTGTGCTCCTGTGCTAGAATTCTAAAATAATGAGTCTGGCTTTTCTCTAAAAAGAAAACAGCACCCATATCTCCAAGTGTTTTCACCCTCAGTGTAGCAGTCATTTAGGAGGCCAGACATCTTTTTCCAATGATGCTGATATCTCTGAAAACATTAAAATTCCTTAGAGAATAATCATGAAAGCCTGCCACTCTTATTTTAATTACTCAACGAGGGCACATTCTCATTCTTTAAAAGTGGGTTTGATCTTTATGACCAATCAAACATCATTTGCAGCCGAATAATTAAGGTAAACAAAAGAAGTTCAAGAGTGAAGCATAATCATAAAATAACAATGATAGTTTTCTTCTGTTTTCCTATTGCTATAGGCAAATCCTAAACACAAAGCCTAAACATGACTGTATCCTTGGAATAAATGACCAATTTGAAGGAAATACACATAAAATTATGTGTTCCAGACTGTTCATTGAGAGGAAAAGTTAATCTAATTACTTTGTTATAAAATCTTAATATTTTACTACTCTTTTAGATTTTTTTAATTAAAAACTTCAAGACTTCCCACCAAAGAAATTAATTTTAGATACATTATAATAAAAGAGAAGCTTTTTAAAAATGTAATTACCATTAGTCCTTTGCACAATCATAAGGATTTCAAGACAACCCAGTTTTGATTGGTTTATTACTAATTTAAATCTTGTCTTTTATATATAATGTAACATTCTGGTATTTTTCAGTTTATCCCCTAAGACCACAATCTTAATTTAACCATACATCAACGTTTTAGATAACACAGTTGAAATGTTAATGAAGAAGTCTAAATAACACCACTGGTCAATTTTTCATTAAAAATAAAATACCCTTTGGAAAAGAGTCACACAGATTGATCATGACTAAATGCTGTTCCCTCAGGCAAAGCAATGGCCTAAGTTTAATTGCTTCACATAAAAGGAGTCCTATTAGACAAATATGACAGAAACCTTTGGCTGAATGTCATCTTATCTTTAGATTTTCACCAACAACTTTCATAAATGCCTAATAGAGACTAATGCTTAATTATATTAGCAATTATATATAAAGTAGGTAATTAGTTTGTTTGGTTTTTAGTACCAGCTATGTACTAAGAATGATATTATGATGTACAGTGAAAAACAAGACAGACACAGCCTGATGCTTACTTATCCTTACAGAGTTTATGGTCTTGGAAAGTATCATGAACAATTTCTGATTCTACATAGATTTTTAATCCTCCCTTTGTGCATTAAAAGGAATACTGACAGTGATCAAACATCACATTTAATTTTGATGAAAGTTTTGAGTATGATCAATCGAATCGAGTGAAAGTGTGAGAAAATCTTAAATGATCTTGACTTAATAAAAGCATTACTACCTTGATGATAATACATTCTGGTGTGTCTTACCAGCACATTTCTTCTGAGTGGCATTGTTTTACTGCCACTCAGATCATAAACAAATGGTCTTGATCTTGTATTTTTCACTGCTACTTTCACGGACTTACCCCTCCTTTGCTGGGTAACCTGCCTATAGAAAATTTCCATATTCATTTGGAATATAAAGCAGACAACAGTAAAGGGCAGAGAGTTATGACCAAGGCATATTCCAAACCATGAGGACCGCTACTTTATTGTTTTATAAAGATTTAATAAAGCATTTGAACAGCTATTTGGAAATATAAAAGACTTAGCTACATAAAATAGTTATTTTTTGAGCACTCACTAATGAATAAAGAATTCTGCTTAGCCCTTTACATATGTTACATTTTATTTAACTTTCACAAGTACCCCCATGAGGTATTATTATCCTTATCTTATAGATGAAGGAACTAAGGCTCAAAGAAGTGAAATAATTCATCCGAAGTCATACAGCCTGTATTAATCTGAAATTAGATTTAAACTCAGGCCTATGTAACTCTAAAGCCCAATTCTCAACCACTGTGCTATGCTCCTTTATATCAATAAGGAGGAAGAGGAGAACAAAGTGGTCACTGTTGTAACTCATTGCTAAAGTCCATTTTTCCTGTTCTAGTTAAACTCATTGCCAAACCAATGACAGTAGAATGAGAGTGGAGAAATAGTTGTTTACATTTGATTTACATCCTAGATAAAACTAAGAAGAAATACAACTTCACACCCCCAGATAGATTGTTGGTACCCATTAGCATATCATTTCAATTGTTATCTCTTTCGCATATTGAGTTGTTAAAAGCAGCCTTAATATCAAATCCTCACTGGTCACAGTTCTCAGATTTGTTCACATTTTCTACACACTGAGATATGAAGCTACTGTAATCCTTTGAAGTAGACTTCAAATTGAGTATGAGCAGGATAATTATTTTAGGCAATAGTTTCTACTCCAAACTCTTCAATCTTTTCATCCATCTGCTGACACAAAGTAGAGTTGACTGCCTTCTTCTATAGCCAATGCATCAGGCCACAGCACAAGAGCTAGAGTCTGGAGGAATACAACCATATAGCTGGTTGCTTTGTATGACGAAAAAGAACCTCCACAGGGAGAGAAAAAGCTATGAAGTCACAGTGCCAGGGAAAAGCTGATCAATAAAACAGGGGCAAAAAAGAATGTGAAGTATAATCCAGTTTGAGCAAATCTTGGCATTTTTGATGAAGCAGGACAAGCACCATCTCTAAAAGTTCAGACCGGGAGCAATGTAACCATCAGGTCCTGTACATAGCATTAACCCACATGGTAGTTCAAGGCAGGGGAGGGGAGACAGATCAGCAGTGTAGCCCTAGGGAAAACCTAGCAAGAAAGCCTCAAATTAAATGGCTGAGATAAAGGGCCAGGCTCTCTCAGATGACAGATGGAATTAAAAGGAAATGAGACAAGCATGTGGCCCAGACTTTCCCAAGATCTCTCTGGCAATCATAGAATCTGTACACTATCACATTCTGCCCAATGGGTGGACCTAGAGTCAGGGAACTAAATCATCAAACCTAATCACTAAACAAACCACACTAATGGGACAGCAGGTTTAAGTGGGTCCCCAAATCTGCTCCAGGCCAATCCTACCACATTGAAACAGCTCATAGCACAAGAGAAACTCACACAAGTCCATAGCACAAAACCCAACTTGGAGAATATGTTGAGGCTCTGTAAAGATTCCAGACATTTACTTCTGGCAATTTCTGGGATGATGAAGAAGATGATGATGATAATGATACCTAGGAGTGACTATTTAATATGTACCAAGCACTATGCTGAAAACTATATATACACTTTGATAGTTCTCAAACAGGTCCGTTTTCGAATTTCTGGGAGCATCATGAGTTGCAATAAAGACTGGGGTCACTATTGGCATTTAGCAGGGAGAGCCCAAGGATCTAAACAGTCCCACACAATGAAGAATCAATTAACTTTAAATTCTAGTAGTACGTTTTTTGACACAATCTGATCTAGACCAATCCTACTCCCTTGAAATAGCTCTGTGAGTGGTTCATTTGATCTTGACAAGGTTACAATTGTCATCTACATTTATTAGAGGAGAAAACTGGGGCTTTGAGAGGTTAAGCAATTCATCCTCGGTGGTTGCTCACACAGCTTATCTCAGTGGCAGAACCAGGATAATAATGCAGGCAGTCTAGCCCCATTATTTTGCATGCTTAAGCACTGAAATTATGTCCATAAAATGATGCTTGGGGGCTAAATGTTATGAAGAGTCTCAAAGATAACAGAAGTAGCAAGAGATGGGTTGTCTATTTCAACTTTTGTCAATAGACAAACACTATTTCACTATTTACTTCAAGCTTGTTCAGTACTGTCTTGAATTAAGTACAAAAGGCAGTAAATGCAAATTTTGCAAAGAACCTCTTATCCTGGTTCCAAACCATCTCTAACTGTGCCTTTCCTTTCTACTTAACATGATATAATGAAAAGCACACAGGACTAAATCAGAATTCTAAGTTTCTAATCCTGGATTGCCCATTACCAAATTTGGGCAAGTCATATTCATTGCCTACTGCTCAGTTTTTTCCAAATATAAAATGAGATGTCTAGTTTAGTGATTTCCTCAATCCTTTCAAGAATTTTTTTTTTTTTTACTTTGCTTTGAATCATATATGAGGCAGGACATGTGTATAACATATTTGGCTTCAATAAATGTACATATCTTTTAGAAGATGGGTAATTACCCAGGGGCAATGCTAAATATTAGCTGACCTATGTAGAGTATAAAAATCTATCTTCCAAACAAACTCCATCTGTGTCAATGTTGTATTGTGGGTGCCTGAGCTCAGTCTGCCTGTAGGAACCCTGATATTTCACATGTGCTTTCCCCAAAGTCGTGAAAACCTTGGAGTACAAGATCAAGAAATGCTCTTATTTTAATCATCTGAGCTATGAAATTTTAACAATTCGCTGCTTACAGGAAAAACAATAAAAAAAGTAGGTGCTTTTGCTCAGGTTTTGCAATACTATTGATGCTTGCAATGGAAAACCCAGCACAAAGAGAAACATCAAAGTAAATGCTTTCAGAGTCAGAAATCATTCTACTATTGGACAGTAGGTTCTGGAAATACATTCTGAATCTCTATCCTGTTCCCTTTCAGGAAATGGTGAGGTGTACAAGTCAAAACTGTATAAAACAGGCATCTAAAAGTCTCGCCAGAATACAATACCACACTAACCCCATCAACAAATAGTATTTTTTTTTTTTTAGATTTTTTTTTTATTGCGGAATTGGCGGAGGGGAACAGCGTTGGGGAATTGGGGAAGGGGAACAGACAAGCCGCTGTCCCTTTGTTCTTCAGTCCAGTTGCGGAGGATGTTGCCCCACTGTTGGTGTCGTCATTGCGCTCTTCCGGTTGCTTGCCTCTGGATGTCGCTCACCGCGGCCATTGGCAGCTCATGCTTGGCTGCCAGCCGCTCACGCTGGCTGTGGGCCACCCACTGCAGCCCATGGCAGCCCACTGCAGCCCACACCATCACCGGGGCTCGCACAGCCCAGCTCCAGGTGGAGCTGTTGTTAGCTGTAGAGGGCAGCGTCACTGGCCCTCATGCGGGATCCGAACCGGGGCTGCTGGCATCCCAAAACCAGCGCTCAACCAATGCGCCACTCGGCCGGCCCAACAAATAGTATCTTAAAATATGTAAATATATAAAAAATGTTTTTAAAAAATCCATAATTGGATTGAATCAAAGTGAGGACATACATATCATCATGATTCTCAAACATCTCTCTTTCTTCCCAATCTGGCATTCGTTAAATGGATTTTGATCTGAATGAACCTATATTTTAGTGAAGTATCTCATTCCTGTCTCCTATTTCTAACTGCAGAATATCTGATTCGCACTGATGAGAAAAGCAGCTCTTAGATTTTGACTAGTTGTTCTCTCTCTTATTTCCCCCCATGCTTTCCTACATACAGGACACTAAAGCTAAACCACAGTCACAAACATCTAACAGCGAATACACATTTAAAAACTTGGTTGTGAGAACTATTCTGCTTACAACTGTATTGAACAAGTAAATAGTTGTTTGTCTTTAAGAGTGGAAGTTAGCACCTCAACTAAGGGTATCAAATGTGTTTTTATAATTAAGAATATAAATGTAAGCCTGATTCAACACCCTCTTTAATTTTCAAAATGCTAGTGCTTACTTTTTCTCTATTAGCCTGAGAATAGAAAAATAACATGGTCAGAATCTACATATATATTTTTGTCTTTGGGGCTAATTAAAATATTCTTCTTTCTCACTTGAATATTAACTTGAGAAATAAAAAGAAAGAGGTGGGGGTAAAAAAGTCATTTATTACTGAAATAGCTGAGTAGGTGGATGTGGCTTATATCAGTGGAAGAGAGACTTCCCTAATACTGAACCCAGAATTAGACTAATGGACCCAGTCACAGGCACTACTGGGCAGGACAGGGCTTTCCCTTCACATAGCTTTCACTGGAGAGGAGTAGAGCACATTCTCCCTGCAGGCAGTTGGTTCTCAAGAGGAATAAAGGAGCAGATCCAAGCATGCCCAGTTTACTCTAGCCAAACTCACCAATCAGGTAATGCTCAGTTCCCTGGAAATGGATGAACACAGACGTAGAAGGAAGCTAAGAATGTGTTACTCTGCCCATCCATGTGGAAGGAAACAAAGGAATTGGGAAGAAATACAACTCCTTAATAATACTATAAGATAGGCAGTCATTTGGTTTGGGGTAGAGGACAGGGAACAAATTCCTATTCCCCCTTGCGTAGTGTAATACCTTAAACAGACACTACTTAAAGATTTTATGTAAATTACCACTTAAGATCTTAGAATTAGATTTTCCACAATGCAATGGTAAATTCCTAGAGATAGGTAACAGGGGCACTTATTTTGGGGCAGAAGTTTACAGCTATCTATGTTAGCAACAGACCTGATAGGAAAGGAGGGGCAAGTGAAATTTCAAGGTAGAGGGTAATATTAGCAGAATCTATTATGATAAACAAGTTCTTATCTTAGGAAAGCCTTCCAAAATTATTTTCTTGTTCCCCTGATACCCATATTAATGAGAAAGTTTACCTATACTATATCCAAGTCAAGCTGAGAATTATAGTAATACCTTGGTTTGCAAGCATAATTCATTCCAGAAACAAACTACTCGTATTGCAAGACATTGCTTGTTTACCACATTAAAATGTATTAGAAATGTTTGTTCATCTTGTGGAACACTTGCAAACCACGTTACTCACAATCCAAGGCTTTACTGTATTCATGTTGGCAATCTGGGTTTGGAAAATTATTTCCATGTCTACTGATGTTGCTTTAACAAATCACATGTTTCCATCCTGTTAGCTCTCCAAATTGCTCCTCTCACAGTAGATAAATTTCCCTAATTTTAAATGATTTAAACTTAAATTGGTCAAACCCCCTTTCTCACCTATAAATACAGTGACAAATCTGAACTGTAATATGGGATCTCCAATCAAGAGGGTTCTCAGCATTATGAGAGGTGCTGTTTTTTTCTTTTTTTTATGGAAACAAGTTTGGTTTTTGACTGTCATTTCAGCATTTCAGGTTTGTTTTTGGTTGTCAAAGGTGTTTAAAGGAATTCCTAAGTTCTAATTGTTTAACATCCCTTAATGGATTTAATAAGAAATAGTAGATCTCCTAAAGGATTTCCTAAAATTCACAACAATATAATATGCAGTTTTGACAATGATAAATGTAATTTTGGAAACCTCTCTTGAATTGTGGCAACTAGATGATTTCTGCCATTGACAAAGTAGATTTATATTAAAATACTTATCTTTACAATCAGTGACTATGGAGGGAGGTAAAATCGATGAGGTGCGGACAGACAAGGGCTGGTATGCTATGGCAGTTATTTTACCATATTTATGGGGGCCTTTCAATCTCAAATTCACTCGCATTCATAAGTGATTTAATCTGCTTCATCTTCCCTTACACTCCATGAAACAATCTTGCTTAGGAAATATAATAAAACATGTGATTTCTTCTAAGACTCAAGATTCAGTGTTTGTGATAGTCTCACCCCCTCTCCCAAAAAATAGCTCAATAATACTTGTGAAGACAGCAAAGTGTTTTATCCAACTTCCTTGACTATAACCCAATATGTGATGCTAGAATATCAAGACTCAAATGGCAGTGATCACTGTGGTCCCTCAACTGAAAGTTGTGAAAAATGAGTTTCCCAGGCATTGGCTCTCCCACCTGCAGTCACACATCCTGTGAGAGGCAGAGTCAGAACTAGAAACAAGGGTTCCTGACCCAAGTCCAATGGCCCTCCCTTTATCAAAACAGGGGCAAGAGCTAAGGTGTAAATATCAGAAGGATAAAGAAAAAACAGTCAAGTTTTACACCTTAAACCCTACTAAGAGAAGAGCTTTTCCAGAAAGAGTCCTTCATCTAGGATTTAGAACTTACATTTGGATGGAGGTTGTTAGATACCTGAAAACGTCAATAGCACGATTCAGTATTTCCAGCCTCAATAAAACAGGTCTATGTTTAAATCTTTTAGAACAAAATTCTGTCTCTGCTATAAAGTTACCAGCAATCAAATGTGGGAAATGTGGAGCCAAGAGACAAAAATAGGAGGTGGAAGGCTATATTCTAACTACCTGTTACTTATGTTTTGGTCCATTTTAAAGAAATTCCAGATCAGTTTACTGGTAGGATTTCTGGGATGACTTAGTTTCATCAGAAAGTAACATGTTCTTCATGAATGTGTATTAATCCAAATAAGGCAGTCTGTCTTCTTACAACCATCTGTTGAAAATGAATTTTTATGAGTTGTCATCTCAACACAGAGAAAAAACAGATGTACATTTAACCCCACAGCACAGAATCGCTCAGCCTACTCTGAAACATGATAAGATGTCTAGGATGTCATATACACACATTAAAAATAAATCTGTTTACCTTGTGCTTTTATAGTTTAATATTTCATGCAAAACAAAAGTCTATAAATAAAACTGTTTAACTTTCAAACCTGATACAGCCCAAGTCACCCTGCTTTCTGTACTTTCACATCACCACTGAGTCTTTATTTTTAACACTTTCAAAGAATGAAAAATTGATTTGAGTTTACTTAAAATGTCAGATTATTGCCCTGAGGATGACAGTGAACAGAAGAGGAAGAGAACTGGCAGAAATGGAGCCTCACTGACTTTTTTAAAGGATGGTTTTAAAGGATCAGTAGCACAGGTGCGGCACAAGTTTCATTCTGAAGGGTTCCAGCTCCTTTCCACTAGCTCAGTTGCAGCAAGAGGCATTAGGTTGCTTCCTATTAGTTGTGAAATATTGGAAGGCCTTTCTGCAAAAATTAAGATTTCCCTAAATGTTAATAGAATTGATAGAAGTACCTCACTGAAATGGTCCGTTCTGTTTTCCAACACAATGTGTGCGTTCCTTCAGAGTAGAGCTGGGTTTGCTTCTACTGTGTCCAGCAAATGCTTGGAGCCCACAAAGTCTTTGTCAGTGATAATGAGGAGTGTGACTAAATTTCATCTTAAAGTTCCTTCCAGAACCCTGAGCACACAGTGAGATTGTCTGCTTTGATTAGCCATGTGGATATCTCCTTTGAGTTTCACAGTTTTCTCATCTTTAGAATATTCTTCCAGCCTATGATGCATATGAATTATCAAAATCCCATGATATGTAGGGTAATAAGACAGAACAAAAGCTCTAGTAAGAAGCAGTCTTACAGCAAGTCAATCTAGAAATCCCGAGAATCTGTATTTCTTGGACATGAAAACCCCAAGACTATAACCATCCTACGATTTTACCCTCATCAGAGCTTCCTAAACCACACTTGCATCAGTTGGGGCTCCAGATATATTTTTGATATTTCTGTATATGCATTTATAATTGATTCCATACATCTCAGTTTGTTCATGAAATGTCTTTATATGGGCACATGGTTAGAAATTATATTCTCAGTCCAGAACATCTAGAGAAGAAACAGAAGGGAAACATATGATAGCCCCATGACATCCCCATGGTTAGTTAACAAGTTAACAGAAAGAACTCTCTTTTTTTTTAAGCACTACAGGAACACTGGTTTTAGAGTTGGAAGATGTTAGATTCTAGGACTCCTTTTTACTTTTGGGATTTATTTAATCTCTTTGAGGTTCAGACCCATTACCCACTCAGATTATCTTCAGGTGATGGGGTCATCCCTGTTCACTCACAGAGCTGGGTGAAAAACACATGAGATACTGTGTGTGAACGTGTGTTGTAATGCTCTCTATAAAATTAAAAGTTATTATTAATAGAGGGAAAATGGAGCCCAACATCTTCACTTTTTTTGCCTTCCCCAGTTCCTAAATATTATTTTTATTATTTTGCTTTGATAGATGGGTATAGTTTAAGTGATTGTAATCTTTGATATGGGAAGATAGATGAAGAGTTGAAAAATAATTGTCATAAAAAATACAAATTAGGGTTGGCCGAGTGGCTTAGTTGGTTAAGTGTTTGCTCAAGAGTGCAAACTCTGAACAACAGGGTCGCCATTTCAAATCCCATGTGGGCCTGAGCTGCCACTGAGCTTCCAACAGGTGGCAGGATAGCCCAGTTAAAAAAAAAATACAAATTGCCCACCATGTTCATAGCACCACCGTCCCTCCCCAGCTGCCATGTACATAGCATGTAATTCAGGGTTTATTTTTATAAAGTGACTATCCACATGAAAAAAAAATTTGTTCTTTATGGTTTTATTGAATTCCATGTGCTACAATAGTACCAAAAGGTACATTGCTATGAGCCATCTGTAAGACGGCATACTTTTTTAGTAATGGTATATGTTGAAGAAGGTGTTTATAAACAATTACCCCTTAATTATCTATATTGGATTGTTCACTTTGTGAATTTTCCCTGGCCAACTTTGAATTGCCAAACCAGCTTTCCTTTGTCATTCGCCTTTAAAGTGAGAAGTTATTACTCTCCACCCACACACATTCTCGGGTGTGTATTTTGGAAATGAAAACCTATTTATTATTATCCTAAGCAAAATTAAGTTATGATGGTAAATCTGCTGCCAAAACATAGTCAGGACATCTTCCAAAGGCAAATATAAATGATTTGAGATCAGCCGTTTTTATTTACTTTTCTACCCCTCTCCAGAAAAATAACCTACTTTACTCTTGGGTTCAGATACTCTTTTGTTTACCTTCTTTTAGGCTGCTTGAAATCTGCATGGGTTTGGTAAAATTAGTACAAAATGACCTCAAATTGGAAGTGAATTATAAAGAGTTACCAAAGGAACATGTTTAAAAATAGAGATTCTCAGGTCCTTTTCGCAAATATGTTAATCACTGGGAACATACATTTTACGGAACACTGCAGCTGTTCCTTTGACACATTTGGAAAACCGCTGGTCTCAGGCAGATCAGGATGGACCCACACTTGAGTCCCTACATCAGATCATCCACTCAGACACTGTCTTAGCCCTCTGCCTCTGAGAGCTTTTAGTGTCTGGATCTTGACACTAACGACCTTTCCTCTCAAAGCATCTAAAGCCATTCAACTGCACTTTATTTTGGATCTTATTTTAGTCCTAGATATAAATATTGCAAAGCCACCAAGTTGCCCACATTAAGATAAACAGACACACAAAGAGCACTTCTAAATATGACCTACTTAAAGTGAGCAGGGTCTTTATTTCTGAAAACCTATTTACCCACTTTAGCGTCTCTTTTTTAAAAGTGTCTTGCTTTAGAACTCAGCTGGGACAATTTATTCTTCTAAGTCTTCAATCAGATTTTCACACCAATTAGGATAATTATCAGCACAATTTAAACAGATTTGTTAATTATAGCTACAAATATCTTTCTCAGAGAAAACAAGCCCCAGAGCCTTTAACAAAAAGAGATTTCCATAAATAGTAGGTGAGCACTAATTTCCATGCCTCACATCAGTGAAAAAAAATATTTCTTCTAGCGTCCATTTGCAGGTCACAAAGAAATCCTTTATCCTCACTCTTAATACTATAGGCTCAGATCTACATTTTTTGGTGTCTAATATTTGGGTACACATCATTTCACACTGACATTGGATAGAAAACAACATCTCTGACCATCTCATTAATTAAAAAATAAGTGTGAAGTTGTCCTGAATTTCCTTTCTTGCTCAGCCTGGGGTGCCTCATTTTTATTCCTTATTAAGGACACAACTGCCTAAGAAGCAAGGAGGACAAGTGCTCGCTGTGCTGTGACTTAGCTTCTCTCTGCTTCTGATATAAAGCATACCACTCACTCACTCACTCAGGTCTGACATGAATTCACATGGGGAGAGGGTGGGCTTGAACAAACGCTTCCAGGAGGAGTTCAGATGGGTTAAGGTCCGTGAAAGGCCAGAACCTTCTTGAGCACAGGCCAAGAGATCTATGTTCTAAGATATGCCAACTTCGTAGGGAGGGAATAATGGCTAATTCATCTTTTTTTTTTTTAAGCCAAAATACATTTTGCCATAAACTTTCCCCTTCATTTAGGAATCTAAGTGTATGTCAGGGCAAGTGTAACCACACAGCTCATCTGTGTCAAATATAATCTTTGGGGGATTTAATTGAAAAAGAGTATTCAATTTAATTAGCACTGCTGTATATCCATGGGGTATCTAGAAAGCATCGAGCAGGTGTTCACAGCACAGCAAAAATACTGCCCTGTGAACAAATGTCAGGTCAACAGAGACTTGTCAGCTTTATGTATGTCAGAGTTAATAATTGAAATCAACAACAACAACAAAATTTACAGTTTTTTTCAAAAAGATTATAGGACAGTAATAGCTAGAAGGAATCTTAGGAATCAACACACATCATTTCTACTTCACAGAGGAGGAATCCCAGTTCAAAGTGGTAAAATGATCACAAAGAAATCATCTCTAAAAATGTGATAGTAGAATCCACACATTCCAGCTTCTACACGAATTCCACCTCTTCTCACTACTCTTAAAAAAATGGAAGCTTTTGTGGGAGGGTAATATAATCCACCTTTTCTCTGACTATGCTTCTATTTGTGTTGTCAAGTATAGGAGACAATGGAAACGCTTCAGACTTTGTAGTCACACAGAGCTTGGTTGGACGCAGGTGCTTTTAGGTACTTACTATTGGATCATCACTAATTAAAATGATGTAAACATTGTAGAAATGGGATGAAGCTGGAGTCTCAAACTCCAGTATGCAGAGTCCAAGCAGGTACTACCAACAAATGGGGCAAGACCAGAGGAGGCTGTAATGAAACAGATGGAGCACACATGCATTTTCGGCATTTGTCATCACCAGGGTATGTCAACCCCAGGTTGCCACACTGCCCTACTTTACAGAAAAACCAAGAACCAAAAAAAACTTTATGAAATCTAATTTTTAAATGGTAGCAACTCATTCAAAAATTTAAAAACATTACAAGAGCCAAATAAAACATATCTGCCAGCTACGTTTCAAATGTGAGCTGCCGGTTTGCAATTTTTAAGTGGAGCACGCCTGGGTAGAGGAAACACAAGAAATGAGACCAGATCACAAACAATTATAGTTTTAAAGGAAAAACTGTGAGTTTCACATAAGGAGACTATAACTCAAAAATTCTCCATTTAATATTTAAAAGCCTAACTTAATAGAAAATGAGTACTACTATCATTTGATAAATTAAGGCACTATTAGTAAAGTTGTTTAAGGAATTGTGCTGATATAAAGACAAGTATGATATTATTCTTGCCATTTATAGGTTGACTCTTTGGTGCAGAAGATAGGAAATCAACAAATAGTGAGAATACAGCAAGAATATAAGGTCATCAGAGGGGAGGTATAAGGTTTCAAAAAAGTGAGAACTTATATTTGGATTGAAAAACTCATAAAGATTTCTGAAAGAGAAAGTTAGCTATGAGACAGTGGGGACAAAGTTGTTCTGTCAATCAGCAGGTGACAAACACCTACTGAACATGTCTCAAGCACAGTCTGGTGAATGGGTTACAGTAATAAGGCACACTTACTGGAGAGGCTGAAAAGAGTCATTGAAGGTCACTGTGGACATCCCTCATTTATAGAGGTAGCATGATTCACTCTGCACATCCAAATGTAAACTAAGGTCCTGAAAAAATCACACATCCATCTGAAAACAGGTTGTGCTTGTCCCCTTAAAATTCCATAACTGAGAAATTCCACAACTAAGAAAATTTACCTCCTCAAACTGTCTCTTGCTGTCTTTCCATTACACAGGCAGTAATGAGATAAAGAGTAACTGGGGTCGAGTAAGGTGAAGAGGCAAAATATCTCTGGAGTGGTCACATTTAAGTAAGGAAGCCAGGCATGAGTCATTTTGAGGACTTATTCTAAAGAATGCTCTATGCAGCAGGAACAGTGAGAACTAGGCCTGAGAAGGGAATGAGCTTGACATACTTCAAGAATAATAAGAAAACCAGTATAGTAGGAATAGTGAACAAGATGTAGTACAGAAAGTTAGGTCAGTGAGGTGGGAAGTGGCGGGTATCGTGGGCTTTTTAGGCTATGGAAAGGGGATTGATTTTCTTCTAGATGTAGAGTGAAGTTGTTGGATTTTAATCAGCAAAGGAATGTGATCTGATTTAGGCCTTAGAAAGACTGACCTAGTGGGTCTTTGAAAAATGTACAATGGGGAGCAAGGTGCAAGTATGAAAGATGAAAGTGAGGTGCCGGGTGGGAGGCTGTTTCAGCATTTAACACCCTGGGTGTGCTTCATTAGCATGCCATCATCGCTTATGCCAATATGCTATGCCTCTTGCCTGCTATGTAAAAAAGGTTGTAGACAGCACCGGACCTCATCACACAACTGTCAGTTCAAAGATCCCTCTGATGGACATTGCCATGACAATATTGGCAAAACTACATTTTCATATTGATTAACATCTCATGGTACATCCATGAAGGGTTTTGGGTATACCATGTGACATGGCATACCAACAGATATGCCAGTCCCTTTACTGGTGGTTACGCTTAAGTTAACTGAACTTGAATACTTAACTTGAAGAAGATAAAGATTTTGGGAAACAGTTCAGAGAAAGAAGAAGATGGAGAAGGTATTATACGCCACCCCAACCCATGATATGAACTTTGGGTTTCTTCTTTATTAATAATAAATGCACAGCAGTACTACAGCCAGATTTTCACTATGTTCTTTGGGTAACACTGATTACATTTTCCTCCAAGGAAATATCAATATTTAATTTTTAAATTGAAAAGTGGAGAACCCCAATACAACAAATGTCCCCTCCCCAATGGACAATGATCACTCAACAGAATGATTTCACTTCAAATGAAGCCAAAAAAATTAAAGATATTTCTGAGATTTAAAAAAAGTTTTATGATACACAATAAAAATAAAGCCAATAAATCTGAAAAATCAAGAAGGAATAAAAGATTTTTCTACAGCTTGATATATTCTATATCTATCTACCTGTCAACCTCTTTATCTAGACACAAAGCCAGAGAAAAGTGACCAAAGATTAAATAGATACCTAAATAGATCAATAATTATTAAGGACATTGATGTGGTATTCAAAAATCTCCTTCTACACTGAACAAAACATCTTTACAGTTTAATTTTACCAGATTTCCAAGGAATACATGATCTCAAATATATATGTAAACTGTTCCTGAGGGAAAAATCATACAACTTACATAATGTATTCAAGGATAGTCTTGCTAACTAGAAGAAAAATATGAAATGAATATATGAGCATAACGTCTTAAATAAAAGTTTAAAAATGTTAAAAAATGGAAATCTAAAGTAAATTTTTAAATAAAAATGCATTATCACCACTGGGAATTTATCTTAAGAATGACAGAATAATTTCAAATTTGGATATTTATCAACATACTTTAGTACATTAATGGATTAAAGGATAAAAAGCCATATGGGTTCTTTCAACAGATGCTAAGACTCAAAAGAAAAAAAAGAGAATTTGAAAAATTTAACTCCTGTATATAATTTCATAAAAATCCTAGAAAACAAGGAATAAAATGGCATTTACTAAACTTAATGAAGATGAAACTGCTAAAGCCATATAACAGCATGCATATAGTGGTACTATAGAAATATTCTTATTAAATTCAAGAGTATATTAAGCCTGGTCCAACTATGAAACATTGTGCTGAAGGGAGTAGCCAAAACCAGAAACAAGACAAGGGAAAAGAAATATAAGGGTTAGGGCCGGCTGAGTGGCGCGGTGGTTAAGCGCTGGCTTGGGTCCTGGTTGGGTCCCACATATGAGGGCCAGTGACACTGCCCTCAAAAAAATAAATATATATATATATATATATATATATATATATATATATATATATATATATATATATATTTTTTTTTTCAAAAGAAAAGGTCTGCTGCAAGTAACAGAAAATCCAAAGAATAAAGTTAGTTTTGTTTTGTGTTCTTGGTTTGTTTATATTTTTGTCTTCCAGTAATCTCAGTGGCCTGGGCTGATTGTAAAGACTGACAATCATCAGTGATTCAGTATCTTGCTTTCTTCTTCTTTTTTTTTTTTTTAAGATTTTATTGGAGGAATTGGGGGAGGGAAACAGTGTTAGGGAATCGGGGAAAGGGAACAGACAAGTTGCTGTCTTTTTGTTCTTCAGTCTAGTTGCGGAAGACGTTGCTTCACTGGCCCATGTTGGTATCATCATTGCACTCTTCCCGGATGAGGCACATCAGTCGCCGGCCTCTGGATGTCGCTCACCATGGCTATTGGCAGTTCATGCTGGCTGCCGGCCACTCACTGTAGCCTATGGCAGCCCACTGCAGCAGGGGCTGCAGCCTACACCGTCGCCAGGGCTCACACAGCCCAGCTCCAGGTGGAGCTGTTGTTAGCTGTAGAGGACAGTGTCACTGGCCCTCATATGTGGGATCCCAACCGGAGGCCGCTGGCATCCCAAGCCATCTCTTAACCAATGCGCCACTAGGTCAGCCCTCTTGTTTTCTTCTTGTTCTGCCATCCTCAACATGTAGTTTTCACTGCATGGTCCAAGATCAATGTTCTAGCAGACATCCATCACTTCTGCATTCCATACAAGGAAGAGGTGATAAGAGGTTATAGTTTCTCTTTAAATATACTTCCCTGAAGCTGTATACATCCCTTTTTGTCACATCCCCATGATTAAAAGTTAATCATGTGGCCACACTGACCTATAAGAAAGCCTGGGAAATATAAGCTTTCTTCTGTATCCATATATGCAACTAAAATGCAGGGCTGTCTTCAAAGAAGGAGGAAATAAAAAGGATATCAGAGGATGAATACTGGTCTTTGTCACAGAAAGACTTACCAAAAATGCATTAGACCATTTTGGATAAAATGATGAAACTCTTTGAAAATCATAAAGACCTGGGTTACTGGAAGGACTCAGCATAATAAAAACACCTTATCTCAAAATGGATCTAAAATTTAATGCAACTTCCAATAAAATTGCAATGAACAAGCTGTTTCTAAACTTCATATATAAAGTAAAACAACAGAAAACTAAAATAATTTTTAAAAAGAAAGTGCTTTTTGTGCTAATTGTAAATCTTTACTAATTAAGATGGTACAGTATTGATAACCATAAATGTCAAATAAATCAATGGACCAGGAGAGAGCCCAGAAACTGACCCATAAATATAGAAGAACATGGTATATAATAGCTGTGGTACATGAATTTGTGAGGAAAATATAGAGTTGATAATAAATTATGTTAGCAAAAGTCACTCTTCTAAGGAAAAGAAAATTTACTATTTTACAACATAAGCACAAATGAGTCTCAGGTACATTAAATATCCAAATGTGAGAAACTTCTAAAATTTGTGAAAATATATTTATGACAGAATTAAGCAAGACATATTAAAAACACTTAATTTTAAATTTTAAATATTTTTGGTTTTCAGTATAAAGTTAAAATATCAGCCAGAGAATGGAAGATTTTTGTAATGTGTTACTCAACAAATAAGTAGTATCCTGACTTATAAGGAACTTCAGCTAATCAACAAGAAAGAGAAAAATCACAATAAAATGGGCAAAATATAAGAACAAGCAACTCCCAAACCAGTAACTCAAAATACAAATATGAAAATATGCTAATTTTCTCTTGATATCAGGGAAATACAAATTAAAATAACAGTGATATTTTTCTTCCATCACACCAGCAAAGTTTTTTTAATGTAATAAAACACTGGCAAGAATTTAAGAGAAATGGTATTCTCAGATTTGGTCAAAGGGAATAAAAATTGTTAAAGCCATCTTAAGATGCAACCAGCAGTATCTAGGGAAAATGCAAATACACCTCATATCCCATACCCCAGTGACAACAATCCTGGAAGTATGATCTCAAGAAACTGTGATATAAGTGCGCACACACAGTTTATTAAAACAATACTTGTAATTGCGTAAAAAAAGACTATCAACAACCCTCATGTCCAAAAGCAACATATAAATTTACAAGATAAAAATATTACACAACATTAAAATAAACTAAATCTATTATGTATTCATATAAATTAGTAAAAAACCAAAAATTTTAAAATATACTATTTATGTGTATATATATATATATATATATATATATATATATATATATATATATATAGGATTTAGTGTATATATATGAATTATGTATACTTAAATAGGTGTTATGGATTCACATGTATATAGAAAAGTATAAAAGGGAAGGGTACTCACTAAATTCCTAATAATGGTTATCTCTGAGATTGGAAAAGGAGAATGAGATTGAGGGGTTGAGGGTGGGGTACACTTTATTTCATATATATATATATATATATATGAAAATATATTCATGAAAATATGAGATTTTAACAGGAATTGTTCTAAATGAAGATATATTTTGGCCAGAATCTTCTTTGTATTTCTTTACTTTTTATATCTCAGAAGATAAAGAAGCAAGTAGCCAGGTAAGTCAATTCTGAAAAATTAATTTACTATGTATGTGAGAAGTAACTAGTTGTTAAATCTCACAAATCATCTTCATTGTTGAGCCCCAAATGCTTCAAGACAAAAAAATAAAAATAAAACCCAGAATGTACATTACACTGTTACATTTGAGATGGAGGGCAAGGGGACTGCTTTCTTAAGAGTACAAAAAGCCAGATCCCTTCTTCAGCAGTAAAACCATGACAGATGATAAATAACCAGTGATCACCCTGGATATGGTCAACCTTGAAGTTTCCTTTCTACTTCTGCCGAGCCCATAAAAAGAGGAATTGCAAATCCAGTGTGTGCAGACACTGTGTTTCCCAATGGCCAGTACACTGATGCTCTTTTCATGAGACAATGGCCTCTGAGAAACTAGGTACACTCGAAAATGTGTGAGCATGCAATAAATAATGCTACTCTCCACCCACTAAAATCAGGCAACAGTATAAGATTCCCACAAACAACAAAGCAATTGTGTTTCGGGAATGATTTTCCAACCAACCCATACTTGCATATCATCATGAATAGAAAGAAGAATGTTTTTCTAAAGTAGTGTTCCTTGGAACACTGATCTCAAAAGATGCACCGTGGGGGAAAATTGTAGGGGTCAATTAGGTTAGGGAAATGCTAATTCTAAATGTCTCCTGGATAGTTACAAAGAATATTTTAGCATTTTAAGGTACTGAGAAGTCTTACAGTTAAGAAAACCTTATTTTGTTTAACTCAAGAAACCTCACATTTATTTCAACAGTGACTTTCTTTTTTAAAGTAACAGGTAACTATGACTGCTACTGCTATGTGAGACAAACTGTGGACCTCAGTGTGGATAACACTGATGCATTTATTTGGATGCATATATCTAGAATATATACAATAAGCAACACAGGCTAAACCATTCCTGCTGCCTATGGTGACCAGGACATGGCGGCACACTAGGGTGGGACAGGACAAATAGTGGACAGAGTCAGAGTGACACAAACTAATTTTTTTCTCTGCCTTTTGAAGTGCCTTCTCTGTAAGAGCACAAGCTTATAATCATTCTTCCCAATATGATTCTCTGGTTCCTCTGTATCTCATGAGCCAGTCCCTTTAGCTGATGCTCTGGTGACTGAGTTTTCCGTTTTCCTCATCTTCAGCTCCAGCAAACTGTAATGATGCTTTCTGTATCTGCTGATACCTAAACTAGTAGTTATACTGCCTTGAAATGCTGCTGTTGCCACTGCCGCCTCCAAACTAGTAAACTGCCTTTGCTGATGACACCCAGGGCTGCCATATCAACACTGCTAAGAGTATAATGTGCACCAAGGGTGCAGCTGCCAGTCACTGCCAAAACCGCTGCCATCACTGGTACCCAACAATGCACTCAGGACCCACAAAACCTCATTCATACGATTTCTTACCCCTGCCATTCTTCCTCCCTAGCCTCTCAGAGTGCCTGGAGCAGGGCCAGAAAACAGTCTGAGGGAGTTGGAATGTGCATGTCATATTTCTCTTTCTTGGAAGAACTTACCAGCCTTGCAGACATATCTGAAACCTAAGACAAGATGAATCTCATCCACCTTTTTCATTAGCCATTTTTGGAAGGAACACTGTAAAATGATCCTACAACCATAAGTAAGAATATTGTTACAACTTCCCATGTCTTTTTGTTACCCCAAAAGCTCCCCCCCCACCCCGCCTACTTCTTTCTCTGGCAACATGAGCAAAAACTACAGAGTAACAGAAAAATTGATATTTTCCGCATGTGAAAGTATGAATGCTTTAAGGGTTCTACTTGAACTGGGTAAATTATTTGAGGTTATTTGAGATTCTGATCAATCCTACTCAATGCTGACCCATCTACTCCAAACCTATACTTCTGAGCTCTCCAGTGCCTCCACGATTTGGCCTCACTCTATAGCCCCAACCCTATTTCCCTCTGCTACAGAGCAATTTTGCATTTTAACACTGAATAATACTTATTGATCACCCACTTCATGAATATCAGGCACTGGGCTGGGTCTTAGAGTGAATAAGACAGTTTCTATTCTCAAAGTGCTTTTATAGAGAGAGTTCTCTTCTGCCACAAGAGTGTCCTTGGGGATTTATGAGCACATGGTATTCAATCCTCCCTCTATGCTTTTGTTCATTCTCTTCCCTCAGCATGCAATGCTTTGTCGCTTTTAGTTCAACACTGCTTATATAAGGTACAGCTAGGGTTGTCAGATATAATGCAGGACACCCAGTTCAATATGAATTTCAGATAAATGACAAAAAAAGTTTAGTGCAGATTATATCCAAAGTATTGCATTTTGATTTTAATATTGCATGACACACATGAATACTTCTACTAAAAGAATAAGTATATATGGGGAAGGTAGTGAGACTCGCAGAAGAAAAAGATGCTACCTTCTACTCTAGGAACCTATCTTATGAGGAAATCACCAAGGTTAAGGGAGAGAAAGATATCTGGAGAAATAAAATAACCTGGGTTCAAGTGGGGTTCTTTTTTTTCCCCAAATCACATCCCTTCATTATGTTTTAGTTTATCCTCTGATAAATAGAGATACAAGGTATCCAGGAGCTAGCATGTGCTTTCTACTTCATGTTCAGTAGTAAGAAGTGTTGGTAGCTTGAATCAGGCCATTTAAACAATGGAAAAAGGCAAGAGTTAAAAATCAGGGGTTTATTTTTCTCTAAAAATCTGTTTGACATTCACGAAATACACCACTGAGGGGTAATGAAAGTGCTTTCTTTATGTGCCATAAAGGTTGTATAAATTATATACTTCACATAAATATAAATTATGTTGTTATAATGTACAACATAAATATAATTATAAACACATATAAACATATTACAAGCCAGCAGATATATGTGTGCCTCTTCAATTTTTTTAGTGAAAAAGAAAAAATTTATATACTTGAATATTTAAGGCCAAATAGAATGAAGGTGAACAAAGACACTCCTTTTCAGTGGAGCACGCACTAATGAGACTGATAATCCTACAAGAGCCATAAAGCTCCCCCAGATCACATTTAAGGGGAGTAATTCCTTGTTTCTTTCCAAACAATTTCCCCCAAGTACCATTGTTCAAAAGTCCCCAAACTGACACAATATGCTTCTGTGCACTACACTAAATAAAAATGCATTTCCATGGACAGCTTACAGATGGTTGTAATTACCTCTCCTATTGTCTCTGGCCTGATAAGGGAAAGCTTTCCTACTTGTTCACAGAACCTTACAATGAGTGATAATAGCCACAGCAACTCATGGCATGTGCTCATTAGCTAGGAAATCCAAATGCCAGGTTCTGTCATCTTTTGTTGAGTCTAGAGAATTTGTTTGGTTGTTATTTTTTTGTTTGTTTTTGTTTGGGGTTTTTTTGTGGGGGATGGGGGTTGTTAAACTCCTCTATTCTTTCAGGTTCATTGAACTTTTGATCTGAAGCATTACTGGCCTATAACGACATCCTTTGAGAACCCACCTGATCCTTTCAAATAATTTCTTCTGAATTTTCTTTTTCTTTTCTTTTCTTTTCTTTTCTTTTCTTTTCGGATATCAATACCTTTTAATGGTTCACATTGTGGGGTGTTTTTTCCCCAGAAGATTTTATAACAAAAATACATGGAACTTAATATGAGTTTCCATACATTGAGCATTATAGAATTTAAACAAGTCTGCACAATATGATCCTTCTTGGGGGGCAGAACCCTCCATTCCACTAAGCAGAGAGAAACACATCATTAGGTACAATCATCTCACATTGCCTATTGTTCTAATTTCAGAGTTTGGCAGACTTCAAGACAAAACAAATTTTAAAAAATTAAACAAAACTCAACACAGTCAACTGCTTCAGTCACCCTCACCTTTTTTCCTTTTCTCATTTTTGCCATATACCCAGATAGGATGAGAGTATGAGGCACGGTCCTAGGGGAGAGAGTTAGGTGCTCTGCTATCTGAATGCCAGCAGACACATGAGTTCTCTGAGGTGACCAAGAAATGCATTTTGAATCATTCACCCAGTGTTATAGCTCAGAATACAAGCAGAGGTGAGGAAATGAAGATGGAGCTACAAGAACTACGGAGGGCAGGCCTGATGTCCACAGCACATGTTTAAAATCCAACTTATATAGTGAGAAGATGACCTAAATATAATCCTAGTCAGGACATTTGCACAGAAATTTATAATTACAGAGTTCATACTTCTTCATAATAATACAAGTTAGAATGCTAACGGAAGCATGAACACTTATGCCAAAAATCACACAAGTTACAGTCATTTATTCAACAGAAGAAATAAAAAACATTTGGTTTTTAAATGAAAATCCTTTACATGTACCTGTACTCAAAAATAATAACAATAACTTACAATATTAACAGCGTCCTTAAAAAAATCAATTACCACAAAAGTGTCAAATCATAAGCATGGAAACACCTATTTTCCTATAAATGTAGTTCTTAGGAAGGGGTAGATACATAATACACACACACAAAAAAATAAAGTTATGATATTTTGTTTTTAGCTTAAATTTAACACTACCAAAAACAGTTTTAAACAAGTATTGAGTGTTTCAGCTCATTTAGATCAGCACACAATAAATTAAAGATATTCATTGTTTTTCCCCATTTAAGATGTCTGTCTATCTGTCTCTATGATGAATACTGGTGGAAATCATACTAGACTATCAAGTTTCATGCAGTGGAATATTCCTTCAAATAAGCTGGCCAAACAGCCATTCCCTTTCTTAAACAGAATTAAAAATAATAAAAATAATTAGTAATGTAGCACACAGGGGAAATTTTGGCCCAAGTCAATCATAAATTCACTTGTTTTAAACATATAGCTTAGCAGTGGAGATACTGCTAAACAAGTCAGTCGAGTAGAACAGCACATTTGAGTCCCAGAGTAGTTCTTCAATGGTACAAGCATATTAGCCTCCAAGTGAGCCAAATCATGCCTTACAAGCAAGAAGGCCCCTTATTTGCATACTGGAGCCATGACTTGCTTTTGGACAAAAATTGAGTGCTAACATTTTTCATCTCTGTATCGTTAACACCTTCAAATTGAATCATAGTCACCTAACTTTCTTTTCACAAACACAGTAGATACATCAGTTCCCAAGGTCAGTTCAGAAAGCATCTCCTCGAGACTTGGCCGGTCCTATGAACACGAGCTCTAGTATATCAGGCTCTTCCTCAGGCGTCCCACCACCTTCCCTCTTCTGAATTTTCTGTTCATTATTCACATTATTAATTATGCTTATAATAAATGAGGATCATAGGAGAATTATAACATAATACCTTTTTTCTCACTCCCTGACTTATACAAAATAGCCATCAGGTTACAGAAACATGTTTTCTTAGTTTATAGTAATAACTCCTAAGATACCTTCTGTATTGCCTTCATTAGTACTTTCAACTCTCCTAAGAAATGTCTATGAAGCTCAACTCTAACCCTCATCATTCTTACAATTTTTTTTTAAGAGACAGCGTTTTTGTTTTTTAAATTTTTTTTTGAGGGCAGTGTGACTGACCCTCCCATGTGGGACACGAACCGAAACTGCTGGCTTCCAAAGCCAGCGCTTAACCACCGCGCCACTCAGCCAGCCCTCATGCTTACAATTTTGACTCCAGAGTTGCTGCATACTTTGTGGGAAAACATTGAGAGAATCAAATTACATATACCCGGGGGTGCTAAAACAATGTATACAAATGACTTTTATTCATCTTTTGTTATCGGTATATGTTGAGTATTACAATTTAAATACAGGTTTTTCCTGTCTTAAAATGTGCATACATTTTTTGACACCCTCTGTATGTATACATAAATATATATATATATATATATATATATATATATATATATATATATATATATATTCAGCCATTAAAATCTTTCTCCTTTATGTATAATTATGTAAATTATATTTTATATTTTAACCTAATCTTTCTATAATGCATTTTGCATTTCTCTGTCTTTGTAAATATTGGGTTGTTGGAAAAGTCATGACGCATTTTTGCAACAAAAAACAGAAAAAATATGTCATGATTTTTCTAACAACCCAATAGAATATACAATACCAAATCAACATTTTTCTTAATCATTCAGGTTTATCACAATATTAATATTGTATATTTCTACTATAGTGAGTTCCAGAACACATTTGAGCTATATGTAGCTCAAGCTCCTTCACGGCCCAAAGCATAAGACTTCTTAAGATTTTGTACCTGTTTTGATCAATTTTCAATCTATTCCTTTATTGTCAAAATGTTACAGAAAGAACAGTAAAGTGATTAGAAAATTACAGGCCAATATCCCTAATGAACATAGATGCAAAAATACTCAACAAAATATTATCAAACCAATTCAACACTATATTAGAACATCATACAACATGACTACCTGGGATTTATTATAGGAATGCAGGGATAGTTCAACATTTGCAAATTAGTCAATGTGCTAGACTGCATTAACGAATGAAGGATAAAAATCTATGATCATCTCAATAAATGCAGAGAAAGCATTTGACAAAATTCAAAATTTATGATAAAAAACTCTAAATAAATCAGGTATACAGGAAACATAGTTCAACATAATAAAGGACACCTATGACAATCCCAAAGCTATTATACTCAATGGTAAAAAGGTGAAAGCTTTTTCTCTAAGATCAGGAACAAGACAAGGATGTCCACTCTTGACAATTTTATTTAATATAGTATTGGAAGTTCTGGCTGAGAGCAATTAAAAAAGAAAGAGAAATAAAAAGCACCCAAATCAGAAAGGAAGAAATAAAACTGTCACTGTTGGCAGATGACTTAATATTATATATATAGAAAACACTAAAGACCCCACCAAACACTATTAGAACTAATAAACAAATTCATTAAAGTTATAGGATACAAAATCAATACCCCCAAATCTGTTGTTTCTATATACTAATAATGAACTATCAGAAAGAGAAATTAAGAAAACAATCCCATACACAATTGCATCAAAAGGAAAAAAATACCTCAGAATAAATTTAACCGAGGATGTGAAAAACCTGTATATTGAAAGCTATAAGCAACTGAAGAAAAAAAAAATAAAGAAACTGAAAAAGACACAAATAAATATAGACATATCCCAGCTTATGAATTGGAAGAATATTGTTAAAATGTTCATATTACCCAAAGCAATTTACAGATTCAACACAATACTTACCAAAACCCCAGTGGCATTTCTCAAAGAAGTAGAACAAAAGATCCCAAATAGCCAAAGCAATCTTTAGAAAGAACAAAAGCTGGATGCATTATGCTCCCTGATTTCAAACTATATTGAAAAGTTTTGTAATTAACATAGTATGGCATTGGAATAAACACAAACACTTAGATTAATAGAACAAAATAGGAAGCCCAGAAGTAAGCCCATGCATAAATTTATGACAAGTGAGCCAAGAATAATCATGAGATTAGTAAAACTGGACAGCCACACACAAAAGGATGAAACTGGACCCCAATCCTACACAATACACAAAAATGAAGTCTAAGTGGTTTGAAGACTTGAGCGTAAGACCTGAAACCATAAAACTCCTAGAAGAAAACATAGGCTGTGAGCTCCTTGACATATGTCTTGGTGATTTTTTTTTTTAATCTGACACCAAAAGCAAAATCAACAAAAGCAAAAATAAACAAATGGGACAACACCCAACTGAAAAGCTTCTTCATAACAAAGGAAACCAATAGAATGAAAAGGCAACCTGCTGAATGGGAGGAAATATTTGTATATATCTGATAAGGGGCTAATATCCAAAATATATAAAGAACTCATATAACTCAACAGAAAAAAAAATAAAACAATCTGATTAAAATGGGAAGAAGATCTAAATAGACATTTCTCCAAAGAAAAATACAGATAGCCAAAAGGTACATGAAGATGCTCTATATCATTTATCATCAGGGAAATGAAAATCAAAACCACAATGATATATCTCACTCCTGTTAGAATGGCTATTATCAAAAAGACTAGAATAAGTATTGGTGAGGATGTGGAGAAAAGGGAACCCTTGTGCATCGTTGGTGGAAATGTAAATTGATAGAGTTACTGCAGAAAACACTATGGAGGTTTCTCAAAAAAATAAAAATAGAACTAGCAGGAGAGCCAGAAATTTAATTTCTAGATATTTATCTGAAGAAAACAAAAACACTAATTCAAAAAGACATATGTACTCTCCATGTTCACTGCAGCATTATTACAATAGGCAAGATATAAAAACTACCTAAATTTCCATTGATGGATGAATGGATAAAGAAATTGTGGTATGTACACACACACACACACACACACACACACACACACACACACACACGGCAGAATATTATTCAGCCATAAAGGAGTATGAAATCTTGCCATTTGCAAAAACATGGATGGACCTTGAGGGCATTATGCTAAGTGAAATAAGACAAAGAAAGACAAATGCTCTGTGTGTGTGTGTGTGTGTGTGTGTGTGTGTGTGTGTGTGTATATATATATATATATATATATATATATATATATATATATATATATATCATAGATACAGAGAACAGATTGGTGGTTGCCAGAAATGGGACATGGGGAGTGGGAGGAATAGGTGAACTGTTTTTTTTTTTTGCTAAATAAATTGAATAAAATAAAATAAAATAATTGAGGATGGATAAAAAGTAAAAAGAAAAAAATAACACTAGGGTGAAAAAGAAATCAGAAGATCAGGAATCCATACCCAACTTGTTCACTTACCAGCAATGGAATTTCAAATCAATCACTGTCTACCTACCAGAACCTCATTTTTATCATATCTAAAATGAAAGCATTAAAAATATTCTTTCCAAATCTTTTCCAACTCTAAGGGCCTATCTCACAGATAGTATAACATTGAGCCAAAAACATAAGGATTGCACCAAAAAAGAAAATTACAGACCAGTTGTACTACAGTTATCAATGCAAAAATATTAAACATATATTCTAGCCAAGATTATGACAGCATGTAAAAATAATATCATGACTAGGTGGGTTTATTTTAAGATTCTATGGAGTCTATTAATATAACCCATTATATTAATAGAGCTAAGGAGAAAAATCATATAATCAACTTCACAGATTCAGAAAAACCATGCAACAAGTCCTACTATGAAGAAAAGTACAGAACATTTACAAAAAATATAAAAGTAGACTTGAACAAATGAGAATATATACACCATTCTTGAATAGGAAGAACCAACCAATATCTTAAAGGTGAAAGTTTACCTAATTTCTAACTAGAATGCAATTCCAATGAAAACATCATTTTTTTTCTGGAGCCAGACAGTTGTTTTTAAGATACACCAGGAAAAATAAAAACAAGCAAGATTAGTCAGAATAACCCTGAAAAATAAGAATAAAAGAAACCTAGAAAAACCAGATATTAAAATAGATTATAAAGCCTCAATTCTTAAATTGGTCAGTTATTGATGTTTGAATAGCAACGGAAGAGAATCCAGACATATATTTAATTGCTTATTGGAATTTAAAGTATAAGAAAAAGTGGCCAAAAAAATTAATAAGGAAATGATGGACTTTTAAATAACGTCTGGTGATAATTAAAGCTATAAGTTTAAAATTTGATCCATTCTTCAACTAGACCACATAATAAATCCCATCATAAATCCCATCAGAGCCTTCTTGTTTTTTCCATTTAAAATTTTATTTAAATTGACTTTACACTTCGTTTTGTGACTTTGAATCATTTTTAATCCTTTGGCTTCCATCTGGTGAAACAATGAGGCTAGCCATCTTCAGAGAACTGATGATTTTTTTTAAATTTATTTACTTATTTATTTATAATTAGTTTCAGGTGTACAACACAGTGCAATAGTTATACTTTTTACCCCTCAAAGTAACAACACCCCTTCCCCAATTTGCCACCCCACTCCTCCCCCCCATATCATATATATCTATTACACTTCCTCTGACTCCCTTCCACAGTATAATCCACATCCCGTGACTATCTATATATTCACTTACAGTTGGTATACAATATTATACAACATCAGCTCCATCAGAGTCTTAAAAATGTAAAAAATTATATCACAAAAGCACTCAAGTAAGCATGGGTGAATAGCTTTATTACATGAAGTAGGGAAAAATTCCCTATGATACAACATCCAGTCATGTATTTAAAAGATTGATAAATTTCATATAAATACTTTTATAGCACAAAACATTCAATAACCTTAACCAGGTAAAAATACAAATGATATACTAAGAAAATACATTTGTAAATTATATCATTAACAGTTTAGTCTCCTAAATGTAGAGAAATCCTCTAAATAAAGAAAAGAAAAAAATCAACCCTAAAGGAAAAACATAATAAGCTAGAGATATGCAAAGACAGTTTATGGAAAGAGAAATTCTCATAGCCCTTACTCACTTGAAAAAGTAGTCAATCTCTCTCACAATGAGAACAGAATTTTAAAACTAAATGAGATACAATTTCAGTAAAAATACAGAATTTGTCAACATATACTGCTGGTAAGGCTATCGGGAAACAGGCCATTTCACATACTGCTGATAGGAATGCAAAATATATCAATCTCTCCGGAGAGGAATTTGATGCTATTGATCAAAAATACAAGTACATTTAGCCTTTGACCCAGCAATCCCTTTCTAGGAATCTACCCTAAAGATGCCTGGGCAAAATACGAAGGTTTTTACAAGACGATCTATGGTAGTATTACTTATAATAGCAAAATCAAGTGGAAATGTCCATCAATAACAGACTGATTGAATACACTATGGAAAATTCAGTGGAGCACTATGCATCTGTGAAAAGGAATGACTCTCTCTTCATATTTCCATGCAGTGATTCTCTGTTTCCACTATACAGTAAAAGAAGCAAGGTAGAGAAGAGTACATAAATTATTCTATTTATCTAAGTAAAGGAGCAGTATAAACACACACATGCTTACTTATTTAAAAATAGAACAATTAAAAAATGGAAGGATAAACCACAAAAATGTTTGGCAGTTACTTATGATGGGGGGCAGGGAATAAGGTGGAAGACACATGGATAGAAGATAGATCTTCCTGAATATATCTTGTTTTTGTATAGTTGACTCTGGAACCATGTAAATATTGTATATAATTACAAAACTAAGTAAATTTTATAATAAACAATTCTTTAAAATTTGAAAAAATAAATGAACTTATTATTGAGTTGATGATATAACTATATAGAAAGGAATTATTTAGTTGTACATTTCAACAAATATTTGCTTAAGGGACATAAAGAACCATAAAAAACCTTAAACCATTTCCAGTAATCATAGTATGGGTGGTAGTGTTAATACTATTTTAACACTGACATCTGGGAATTGGAAAGAAAATGAGTATGCTAGTGTTTTACAGAATGAGGTTTTGGATGTGAGAAAAGAGAGATACAGATTAAGTTCAATGAGGTAACAAAAATCCTGTGTTAGAATTTGAAGTATCAGTACATACTAAGGTTTTGGGTATTTTGGTTTTTTTTATCTTTCAGAACAATAAATTTCCCAGTTTGACTCTCTGAATAAGCCTACACGCAATGACCAATGACCACCCCTGTAGTAATTAATATCCTGTCACTCAGATTGTGGTTTCAATACTCTTTTCCTCCAAAAGAAACCAGGGCTCTTTAGAGAGAAGACTGATTCCATGTCTTGGCAAGAAAACATTCAAGATTAGCCTGAAAAATCTTATCATACTAGAAAGCAAGAAAATTATCAAATTCCTAAAAGGACTCAGGAATCAACTCAAAGAAGCTTCCATTGACCAAAGATAGAAAAATTTGGCATCGAGAATTATACAAATTAAAATACAAATATATTTAAATTCACAAGTTCATTGATTCTCAAAACAAAATTTTGTTATTAGTTTCAAGTGTACAAAGTTAGATAATAGTTAGATATTTATACCCCTCACAAAGCAATAACCCTCCACCCCCAAGCTACTACCCCTCTGATATCTTATTATAGCTATTACATACAATACCATTGACTATCTTTCTTATGCTATACTCCACTTCCTGTGACTATATTTTTTTCTTTTTCTTATAGTTGACATACAATGTTATTCTACTTCAGCTGAAAGGGGAAATTAGTAGACACAAGATAGTCATGGAGATATGACATACAGTTTGCGGAATATAATCAACAATGTTGTAAAGATTATGTAGGATGCCAGATGGACACTGGATTTATTAAGGGGATCACTTCATAGACTGTGTAGATCTATGCACTGTGTACAACTGAAAAAAAACTGTATTTTTAAAAAATGTGGAACGCTTCATGAATTTGTGTGTTGTCTATGTGCAGGGGCCGTGCTAATCGCTGTATTGTTCTAAGTACATGTGCCGCCAAAGTGAGCACAAAAAAAATCTTACTGGTCATTTTCAAAGAATGTTAATAAAGTGATTATTTTGAAAAATAGTTAAGTCGAAAAATACATTAAATACTTACCTCAGATTAGAGAAATATATTTCAGAGTAGCCTTATAGTTAATGCAGTGCTATTTCTCTTTATAGAAGTATACCAGCAAATAAAGAAGGAATGGTAAATTAGAATACTACCATTTTACAATCCCTAATGAGTTAGTGAATTTAGACACCTATTATCACTGGTTGTTAACATCACTAAAGAGACAAAAATTCCTAATAGAAGTTCATAAAACCATTTAAACATTCATGATAAAATGTTTAAACCTGAATCTAATCAAGCCTGTAGATATAACCATCAACTTACAAGAATACAGGGAAGAAAGAAAAATGGTAAATGACACTGTGGGATGAAATCAGCAAAGTCCACACTATGAGAATACACCAAAGTCATAATACCCAGATTTTATTAAAATAAATAAATTGCAAGGAGAAAAACAAAGGAGACGTCACCTATGAATTAAAAGATTTAAACAAGTCAGCCAATTACACTGTACTGACTTTCAAATCCTGATTCAAACTAAGCTTAAAATAACTTGGGTGCAACTGGAGAAATTTGATCCTTAACTGGGTATTTGATAATATTAAAGAATTATTGTTACACTCTGAGACAATGATACAATTATTATTTTGTTTTTAAAATGAGCCCTCATCTGTCACAAAGGCATACTGAAATATTCACAGATAAACTGATATGGTATCTGGGATTTTTTTCCCAATTAATGTGGGGTGGATGGGGTATAGATTAAACAAAATTGACCATGAGTTGATAATAGTTGAAACTTCATAGCAGATTACAAGGGATCATTTTATTATTCTTCCTATATTTGTTTATGTTCGACATTTTGCATATTTACAAGCCGAAGAAGAACAACCTACACAGTTTTCACTGACTTTATTTTCAAGATTTATTCCTTTCCTCTGCTCCATAATTAATTCCCAGCTGGTTTGTAGAATGTATTAAAATAATTTTGATTCCTTATATTATTTATTGTATCATACTAGAGATAAAAATACATGGAACATCTATTTTTCTTCAGAACAATGTGCTAAAAACAATGGAAACCATAACAAGGAGTCAGTATGCCTTTCCTTGAGAAACTTGAAGTTTATTGAGGGGATAAAAACCTATATATAGACATTTTAGGAAACTTGGATTTAATTAATCCATGAACTAATTAAATAACAGTCCTCATTTTTGCACAATAACAGCACATTGTGTTTCAAAATGTGTGACCTACTTATGATCTGCTTCATCAGGACTACTGTAAAGATTAAATGAGAGAATGTATAAAAGCCACTCAGCATTGTGCCTCGCGTATAAGAAGGACTCAATAAATGGTGGTTATAAAACCACCAAGCCTTAATCCATGGATTTCATTACTAAAACATGCTACCATATTAAGATGAAAATTTAGAAAATGGAAGGATGCACAATAGCGATAGAGGACAGAGCAAATCATTGTGCAGACTAAACAGCAAAGAGTCACTGGAAGAGGTCATTTCTAAACTGGGATTTTATGAAAAGGATGGCTACAGATTACAAAAGCAGGACATCACTAACTGGGGATATTACAAGAGTCAAGGTGAAGATACCAGCCCAAGCAAATCATATGTGATATATTGGGTTGTCAGAAAAGTCATGACATATTTTTTTCTATGTTTTTGTTGCAAAAATGCATCGTGACTTTTCCGACAGCTCAATAGTTATAGCCTGAAATAAAGGAGAATAATGGGAGGTGAAATTGGAAAGGTGGACTGTCAGGAGAGGTGGAGGGAAGAATGACATGACTTGCAGGCCACATTCATTATCTGAAGGTTTTAGGGAGAAGTACATCTTCCTTACCCCCGAGTTGTTCAATGTAAACCAAGCCTCATAACATCTGACCCCTGGTTTCTCGTTACCCATTTTCTCATTCCTTCTTTTTGGAGGAAGACTGACCTGTGTGGTCAGTAAATGTGGGAATTAAAAGACAATGTTCCGTGCAGCTCTGCCCATTTCTTCCCTCCCTCTGCAAAAACCGCCTGCAAGGGCCATGCACCATCTTGTGCTCTGGACACACTGCTTAGGAGCGGAGCAAGTCCAGCTGACCCTCACACAGTGCTACGCCCCTACAGGTAGCCTTAGCAGAGAGGAAGGTGATGCGTGGCTTCATCTACCACCCTTTTGTCTTATTTTTTTGCTCGGGACTTGGGTTGCAAAGAGGACTAATTATTGGACCAACTCAAAGACTTCATTAATAATATAAGTAATAGGAACACACTAATGGTCCTTCACTAGAGGAGATAAAAAAGTTTCAAGAACATTTTCCCAGACTTTTTTTATGGAAGAAGCAGAAATAAGAAATAACTAAATTAACCTAATTATAGGAAACAAGGATTGAACCTCCAAGTTTCTGTCTTTTAAGGCAGTCTGGCAAACTTTTCCCATTAAAAAGCTAGATAATATCTTAGACTTTCTGGGCCATGTAATGGTCTTTGTTGCATTTTTTTTTAACCTTTTAAAATGTAAAAACTACTCTTAGTTTGCGGGCAATACAAGAAAGGCCATAGGCTATACAGAAAACACACTAGGGGCCAGGCCAGGTTTGGCCCATGAGTTGTAGTCTGCCCAACCTGTACTGAGGGACAGTTCCTTTGAACAGGGATTATGTCCTTGCAAAATTACAAAAAAAAATTCCAAAAATAAAGTTTAGCCACTATCTGTCAATCGATGAAATTGCTTGGTTCAACCCACTCTGAGGCTCTGGCCTTTGCATATTAATTGTGTCAGTTTTTCAGATGTTGCTTATAAGGCCCTTCCTTATGCATGGTGCACATGCACACGCACATGCACATTTATACAACCACATTGGTCATTGATCAATATGACCAGTAATTTTGCAGGCTTTGTGTGTGCAGTGCTCTGCTAGGCAAGTTTCATTCTTCTCTTTGTTGACTAATACTAACCATCACTTTATATGGCATCATGCTGCTAGAGAATTTTAGTGTACCTGCTGGTTCAAATTAAAAGTAAAAAAGACTAAATACTACATCAGAAGTGAGGATGCAGGCAGGCTTAAAGGCTATATAGTATTCATTATCTTCTACTGACAACAATGTCCTTAGTACTGATAAACCTTTTGATATCAAGCTGTATAAAGCATTCAATTCCTTACATTTTTGTTCATATAAATTTTAAAATTAGTCTCTCTCCCTGCAACACTATAGTTACTGCATCAGTACGAAGTTTGGATACCAAAGAATCCAACCAAACATGTCTCAAAGGTGGAAAATTTTTTTAAAAAAACTGCAGTCTTTCTGTGGCATGTGCACCCTGCAAAATTGGATGCTTAACTGCAGTGATTTATGAGTGTTAAAATGCCTATAGGCTAAATACTAAAAAATAATTTCAGGGTTTTTTATTCTCTCAGTCTCATATTTGATGAAATTGAATTTCACATTCCCTTTAAAATTTACCCTTAAGCTAAAACCAAGATTAGAGATATTTCAGACTGAAGAACAGGAAACTGTTCAGAAGGTTGAGAAGAATGAGCAAAGTGTATCTTTAACACAAAGCTTTTGTAACCTTCATAAACATGCAGATATTCATGTGTATAGTTTCTAAGGGATTCAAAGCCCTTTGAAAAGAAGAGTACTTCAGAACTTCTGGCTCGATGTGTATTAGGGGTCACAAGGAACACCACCTTTTTTCTTTTTTTAATTGATATCCTTTATTTTCAGAGTAGTTTTAGGTTTATAGAAAACTTGAGGAAAAAGCACAAAGAATTCCTATATACCTCTTCTCCTCCTCTACAAAACAGAGTTTCCCCTACTATTAACATCTTACATTAGTGTGGGGCATTTGTTACAATTGATAAGTAATGGAGATATATAATTATGTGAAATCTATAATTTTCATTAGGGCTCACTCTTTGTGCTGTAAAGTTCTATGGGTTTTGAGAAAAGTATAATGTCAGGTATCCACCATTACTGTATTATACAGAATAGTCTCACTGTCCTAAAAATGCCCTGGGCTGTACCTGCTCATCCCTCCTTCTCCCCATGATGCCCTGGCAAACACTGAGCTTATTACTGTCACTATAGTTTTGCCTTTCCCAGAATGCTGTAGAGTTGGAATCACCCAGTATGTAACCTTCTTAGACTGGCTTCTTCCACTTAGCAATATACATTTAAGGTTCCTCTGTGTCTTTTCATGGAATGGTAGCTCATGTCTTTTTATCATCAGAACTTCTTTAAGTTCAGAAAAAGTAATTCCCAAAGAAGATAAAGTCTCACCAAAAGGCATTTATTGAGGGATGTTAGATAATTCTGGGTAAACAGGTGAGTTTACCAGTAGAATAAATATTTACCTGTCTAAAATTGTTTTTATAGGCTTTTCATACAAGAAGTTGCTACACAATTTTGTTAGATATAATTTCCAAATATAACAGCATCCAAAAAATAATGCAAAGCGGCATAAATGTAGTTAACACACATTGTCTTTCACTTCAGGTTATGATCAAAGCTAGGTACCCACAACCAGAGCAGAGAGGCATAAAGGAGATAAATGCACATGCCTATTTCAGAGAGGCGTCCACTTGCACATAGGTACAAATAGGCTCAGGAAATGGGTAAATGACCCATTTTCAGCTATTTCTGTGCTATTGCAAGACCCATCTTCTGATTTAGGGGTTCCACATTGTGCATCTTACATCTCAGCAAATATTTCTGGAAAAAACAAAAGATATTAGTCCCTGTTCTGACACTTAATAGCGCTGTGATTTTAACAAGTAACTTCCCTGTGAGCTTCAGGACCTTCATCTGCAGCATGGAAAAAACTACCCCTCCTGACTCAGAGATATTGTGAGAATCAGAGATTGAGATGAACAGAGGAGATAAATGTGATGTCCGGGAGATACTCCCAGACCGCTAAAAGGTTTACTCTGTTGCTCTTGAAATAATAATGTTAATGATGTTGTTATTTGATCAACCCCTCACTCACCCCAGTCCCTTTACCACCCTCTGGCACTGGGAGGATATCATAAAGGAACCTGCTTAAATAGGAAAACAAGAGACCATGGAAAGCAGAAAGTAAATAAGCATCATAGAAAAGAACAAGAAGTTATCACTCAGAAAAGAAAGTGTCAAAACCTTTCTGCAAGGGAAAGGGTCGTAGTTGCAATGTATAAACAGAGTGAAACACTAGGCTTCCAAGATAGCATCCCAGCCTGAAAGGTAGAATACACCTCCTGGTGGCTGAAGGACAAGGAGGCAATCCAGCCTAAATGAGACACTCTTTCAAAAAAGGGGGGGCATCCCAGCCAAAAGGTGAAGTATGGTTATACCTGATTTCTTCCCATCACTCTAACTACAGAATTACACTGCTGTACTAGTTAAAGAGAGACAGCTGTTGCAAGCACAACTCCCCCTAAGTGAAACTGAGTCAGATAATCCAGGAGAGTCACACTAACTACACCAAATGAATTCCTGTCCATTGGCTTATTTGGCAATGGAGGGGTAGGGAACATAACTAACAAAATAACAAACAACAGAGGAAAAGCAAACTGTTCAGAAACCATTCCTCCCCCCTCCTCCCCCTAAAAATCATTGTTAGACCAGAAGGAGGATTTATATTTGGAGTCTAAATCTATGATACTTAGGAATGGACAAACAAATCAAAGCAGTAACAAATGTAGGGGAGAGCGGAACAAGCGCCAAATATACCAGGGTGATGTATTTGGTATATGTCTACACCAAAAAAATATAATTTGACCCTCAAATGCATGTATGTATGTATAGCCAAACCAAATACTGAAAGACAAACATTGGCAGTCTAAAAATGGCTTTTAAAACATAAGGTAAGAATTCTAGTCAAAATGGCACAAGTTCACACTCAAATAAACCAACTACATGCCAAACACAGAGAAATGATAGACTATTAACATAAAGAGGCAAAAAGACATAGCCAGACACAAAACCTAGGTAAACATCTTGTTCTAGTGAAAAACAAAACAAAAACACAAAGCAGTGAAAAGAACTGAGGCCTTGGACGTACTGAATTTGGGCAGGCAGCAACTGCTAGGATTTCAGCCCCTAGCATTTAAGGGGGTTAAAAGTATGCTCTGTGAAGGGACCTGAGCCTGGCTCATTGTTTGAAGACATGAGTTGGAGGTGCCATATAAACAGAGTATTCAGAAAGTAGCTAAATAAAAACTGTTACCAAGGACCACCTGTGGCTATAGTTTTGGGGAAGCTGTGGGACTAGAAAGGTAAGAGGTCAGAATTTAAAGATCAGGAAATGAATCAAGCTACCCACTGGCTCTCTGACTAAATCTGAAATATAACATGGGACAGGAAGCTCTGAAATGACGATAAAGGTTAGGGACTCAGGGAAAAGAAAAAAGTGAACAGGGGTAGGGCAAAACTTTCCACGCAAAATAAAACCACACATAATATTAAAACACAGGCACAACAACTCACTACACAACTTTATGAAGTAGTCTGACAAAAGCTTTAAACGTAATCTCCTCAGGGTGCTCAAAAAGATAAAGAAATAACTTCAATATCGAAAAGAAATAATGAAATGGGGGGAAGCAAAGTACAAAAGGAAATGAAAAAAAAACAAAGGTAGTTTTGAGAAGAAAAATATGGGCAGTGAAATAAAAATATTAATAGATGTGAAAAAGTTAAGAAGGCCCAGTGAGAGCTAAAACAGACATCTAGAGAATCAGGAAACAGAAGGAATAAAATATTTTATTTTAATATAAAAATGTAACAGCTAAATGTAATTGACTCCATGGAAAATAAAATTAGGGATGTGAAAGTCAAACTTGAGAACCTGTCTTGGAATGTACAAGAAAAAAAGGGTAAAAATGGATAGATAAAAAACACAGAGACAACAAAGAGGCAACATACCTATGTGAAGGGTCACTAATTATGAGCACAGAGAACACACAAAGAAAACTTCCTTGGTTGGAAAAAAGAAAATCAAGCATATGAAGCACAAGGACTCACCCTTTCCAGGCAAAATCAATGTGGGCTCTCACTGGGCTAAAAATCAAGGTGTCCACAAGCTGTCTTCCCTTCTGGGGGCTCTGGTGGAGAACCCGTTTCCTTGTTTTTTCAGCTTCTAGATGCCCCCCACATTCGCTGGTTTGTGGCCCCTTCCACCCTTCCTCTATCTTCACAGCCAGAAATGGCAGACTACGTCCTCACCCCCTCTCAGCACATCACTCTGACTGCTCTTCTGCCTCCATCTTCACATTTAAGAACGCTTGTGATGATGATATTGGATCCAACTGCATCATTCACAGTACTCTCCCTAGTTGAAGGTCACCTAATTAGCAACCTTGCTTCTATTTGCAGCCTAAATTCCCATTTGACATGTAAGGTGATATATTCCCAGGTTCCAGGGATCAGGAAGTGGACGTCTTTGGGGCAGAGAGGGAACAGTTCTTCTGCTTACCACAGCCCCCTAGTAGATTTGCTTAATTGTGTTTCAGAAGCTGCATTCATGCCAAACCTGATTTAATTTAGCTAATACTTTACTAAACATCTCAACCATTTTCTATTTAGTCCTTCAACATCCAGTCTAAAATTCTTCTCCACTAGGAAACTTTCCAGCTATCACCACAATCCTATCACCCCCTCAAACTAATGATCTAAACCAACATTCACATTATTTTTTGGAACAATAATTCTTTAATGTTCTGTGTTACTTTAATAATTCTGTTTCGTGTATATTTTATTCCCAAATAAACTTTAATCTCTATAGGAAAAAATATGTTCACAAAGCACGCATATGAGTAAATTATTACAAAGTAGTATAGGCTTTTTTAAAAAATAGAAAGCAAAATCAATTAAACAGTATCATCTAATCACTGAAGAAAATACTGAGAAATTTGAATGAAATGTTAACAAAATTACCGCATAGTATGGAATTAGGTGTTTTTCTCATTTTATAATGCTTGTTTTTTCTCAATGTTCTGCATGACAGCATATAAAACTTATATCCTTTCTACCCACCTCTGAGTTCACTTGAAGCTACTGTAAATCCTAAACTGCTGACAGATCCCAACTTCAAGGCCTCAAGACTTCTCTGCCCAAGGGTTTTCTGTGGCTTACTTGGAGATTGCTTAACCCACCAGTGAAACTTCCTAGGAAGGGCAGAGAATGGGTGTGGGGCAACCCACAACCAGTGAGGGATGAGAGTTGAAGGATCAACACCCAGAGTCCCTGTCCCATGGCACGTCTGAGGCACAATCTACATGGTTCTCCATAACCCGCCCCCACACTGGGATTGAGCCACAGTTACCCACAACAATAACCCCCACATCATTGTACACTTTATCAGCTTTCCCTTTCCCCATTTCATTACTTTGTTTCCTGGGATCACTTTCTATATAAACCACCTGCTGTAGGAAAACAGTTGAGCTGTGGCACCTGGCGATCTTGCAGGTATCCATATAGGCAAAGGCTTGAATCGTAGCTATCAGAGTATTGGTGGTATGCTTCATATTCCATCCAGAACAGGAGAGAATAAGAGATCTGTTAGGAGCTAATATGAGGCCATCTCCCACTAGCTTCCCTATTGGCTATCATCAGATGATTTCTCACCACCTCCCGCATTCTGATGAAGTGTGAGACCTGCCCTGGCCCCAACACAGTAGAGCTGCAGAATGTAAAACCATGGGCAGCAGTCTAGACTTGCTCTACAACTCATGTTGCAGTCTTCTGGGTCTTTTTGCTTCAGTGTGTAGGACAAGGATCAAGGGGAGTGGGCCCCTTTGGCTTATTTATTCTTCATTTCACTGTCTATGGAAGTAATCAGCAATCTAAAGTGGCTTATTGTATCTCTGCCATTGCAACCGTCAGGCCTTGGTTTTGACCTCTTGTATGTGTGAGCTGGACACACCTACCTGCACCTAAGTTCTTGTTTCAGGCTCTGCATTGGGAAGAACCAAAACTAAGACAAGCAAATGTCACTTCTATAATTGGTCACTATAGGATCTCAAATAAAAAATCTTGATTTAAACATAACGTATAGTTGTGGATTTGAATTTGTAAATAGAGAGTCTATGTGAATGTATGCAATCAAAGAAAGGCCAAAAGCAAAAATCCCCAAAGTGTAAATAATAATTATATCTAAGAAAAGGGATAATTATTATTTTAATTTTTCTTTCCAATTTTCATAGTTTCTAAACCTTCCACCATGAGCATTATTATTTTTATAATTAGAAAAAAACAAACCTAATTTTTAAAAAATTGAATTGGGAAGGATATTTGAAATATACATGGCAAGAGATTTTATCCTTTATATACAGATATTTTAATACATTATTATGTAAAAAATAAACATTCTAAAACAGACTATTCACAAAAGAATAAAGATGGCTAATAAACATGTGCAAGGCAGTTCAACCTTCATCAAAGCATCATTAACAAATAGATAAATTAATTAAAACAATGAGGCGCCATTGTTTGCTATTAAATTGGCAAATTAGATGATAATATCTAATGTTAGCATAGATGCAGTGAAATAGTCACTCTTTTTTTTTTTTGAGGGCAGTGTCACTGGCCCTCATATGTGGGACCGAACCGGGGCCGCTGGCTTCCCAAGCCAGTGCTTAACCACCACGCCTCTTGGCCAGCCCTGAAATAGTCACTCTTATATACTATTGTTAAAAGTATAATCCGGTCCAAATTTCTAGAGGCATTGTACAAAGCCTTATAAATCTTCATTTTCTTAATATGGTGATACCACGTAAAAGGATTTTTTCTGGAAAAATCAGAGATATTCACAAAAATTTCTGCACAAAAAAATGTTTATGAGTGATGGAGTCACTGTGTATGATTTTATATTTATTTTTATACTTTTTTGTAGTTTTCAAATATTTTCACTAAATATGTAGAGCCCTTATACGTAGAAAAACATATAGTAAAATTATTTTCTATTTTAAAAAGATAAAACATGAACCAACAATTAAACTCCACAAAACAAGGAGCACCCTTTCACTTTTCCTACTTTCATTCCATTAATTTGTACAAGGACGATACAAGTAAACGAATTTTCCCCAGCAGGCCATGTGCAGAGAGAAAATAGAACTCTATCTTTGTTTTTTTGCGTTGACATGGAATCAACATGTTTTTTCTCTAAAATCAGAAGATGGAATAACTTGGCAACGGAAGTGACCTGAAGGCAATTTTCTATCTCTCTGGGTCTTAATACTCAGTTATGTTTCAAATGTCCCCTACAGGCTTTTTCTGCATGAACAACCCCTATTTACCATCGCTAAAACACATAATGGATAGAGCCAATTACTACAGGAAGTAAATTAGTGCATGCTTTGTTCTTCACACACTGGATGTTAACATTGAAACTATGATGAGAAGAAAAATAACGATGTTTTTTCTCTCAGAACATGATAGTTTTGACTTGAAGCGCTACAACACTTTAATGTCAACTCCCTTCATTTGATAGATTGGGTCTTTTTTGGTCCTACTAACACAGGACTTAGATATTTTGCATTAATATTAAAATACTCAACTCCTGGAACATGAAGGGATTCTCTTGCATTTGCCAATAAGGAAAAATAATCTAACAGTTTATTAGACAAATCAGCAATTTCCCATATTTTAAATTTCCATATTTCATGAACTCTAAGATGCCATAATTCGTTAAAATGCACCAGTATTTTCGGTAGCACAGAATATTGCAAAATAAATGATGAGAAAGTACATATCAATTACAAGATGCATATCCATTTCAAATATGTTCAAATGGGGGCCAGGAAGTGCATCTGAGAATCAAATTATGCAGGATTTAGTGTTTCAGCCAGACTGGGGACAGTTGTCATTCATTTGGCTAACTTTCTGTATTCTGACTTCTGAAAGGAGCTAACATGGTTATAAACATATTCAAAGCTTAATCACTCAAAGATCTAACTACTAACAAGAGATTCAAACTCCATATTATGACATTACCTACAATCAGTGATGTGCTGGAGCCAGCCTCAGACCAAGATATACAAGCAGGTTCTTTAAATGTTAGGAGTCTCATGAGTCTGTTATTATGCCCAACTATGCAAAATTAAATTATAATCACTTGAAATGAAATATATCCTATTTTATTTTTTTTATTTTATTGGGGAACACTATGTTTTCAAAGGACCAATCAGCTCCAAGTCAAATAATTGTTTCAGTCTACTTGTGGAGGACACAGCTCAGTGGCCTATGTGGGGATTGAACCAGCAACCTTGGTGTTATAAGCACTGTGCTTAACCAACTGAGCTAACCGGCCACCCTGAAATATATTCTATATTAAAAATAAAAGTAATAAATACTCAAAAAGTATCACCTCCTAATTACTTTACTATTGGGTTGTCAGAAAAGTCATGACATATTTTTCAATGTTTTTCGTTGCAAAAATGCATCATGAGTTTTCCGACAGCCCAATGCATTTTCCTATTACTATACTCTCAAGATTATTTATGTCTAATGTATCTGTTCAGCAGAAATTCAAGATAGTGCTCAGCCATTGTATATCTCTTTCCAATTCTGCATTCAGTGATGTCACTGATAGTTTGAAATCAGCCACGGTGGGAGTGTTTACACCATTACAAATCAGGCATTCTCCCCTGCCCAAGTCTATTATTACACATCTACCAGCATACCACTGTTTATGGTAAAAACTATAAAAAGTTTGGCTCTAAAGTTAACACACTAGCTACATATGACACATCCATTTATATGTATACAGATGAAAGCAGTGGATCATAGCAAGAATAAGAGGCAGGGAAGCTAAAAAGAAAACTTTAAACATGACCTTAAAACACACACACACACACACACACGTATATATGTATGTATATACATATATATGTATACATATATATGTAATGAGTTATATTATTCAAATTATTCATGGGGGAAAGGGTTACTTTGGTTTTCAGCATTCAAATTTTAGAATTCACATGCCTGAATGACCTTCTTACCTTGACTGCTTAATGCAATGCAGAATACTACACATTTCAATTTTTTTATCATATGGAACCTCTAATTTGAATGGGATTACAATCTACAGTTTCCCATTAAATGAGAAACAATATTACTATCACTTTTCAATGACAATAACCTGGCAAAAATTTAACTATATAATGTTGTCCTCAGAAAGACTTTCCTTACCTACAAACCAGTGAAACCCAAGGGGGTCAAATGAAATTTATAATCTGAACACCAATGGCTGAAGCAACAATCTTTTTAAATTTTCCATCTTTTCATGAAGAGTGATATTAAGAGATTTCTTATAAAATAGTTTTTAAAAAAAACCATGATCTCATAAAATGTCAAAGACTGCAGTTCACTGTAACCTGAGGAGTTTTATTTATGAGAATTCATATAAATCTCATTAGGCTCTTCGTAATACCCTTGGTACTTTAAAGAGAATATATTTTATTTTATCTGCATTTACATAATTCAATATGATACTCTCATATTCTATAATCTCATTTTACTCAGTTCATTTTTTAAGGAAAACAAATTGCTTACAGCTTTTCTACAAGAGAAACCTATGTGAACTACTCCCAAATAACTTTCAGAGAACTGGTTGCCATGGCTATACAGAAAAAGTAAGACACTATTGCTAATAGGAATGTTGGAAAGTCTGATTTCCAACATGGATTTATGATACTAGATTTTAATCATATGAATTAATGAGGCCAATGCTGCATCCAAATCTTATCCAAGGAACTGGAAGCAAATACTCCTTGCTATAATTTTTTAAAATAAAGAATATGTGAATGCTTACAACTAAACTCTTAAAAAATTACAGATATCACTGCATTTGACTGTCTTCATTTCCTAGTACAATCTGGCTTTCTCCTTCATATAACTCAAGTCTTCCCTACAGATGGTTTTAGACCCTAGAGTCATTGAACACTGGGTTTGTCCGTGGGGACAAAGAGAAACAAAAGTGTGACTGAGCCTGGCCCCTTTAAGCAATGTCTGCAAGCCCTTTATTACTGGGACAAAGGTTGGAAGAGGGCATGGTGGGAGATAAACCTATAAAGCTCCTTTGGGATAACATCATGAAGGGTCAAGTATATGTTGTGATAAGAAGTTTAGCATTCTCTTGTAATGCAACCAAAAGTCACCAACTGTTTTTTTTTAGATAGGGGACACATTTTTAAATGCTTTAGAAGCATCAGTTAAGCAGCTGAGCAAAAATTTTAAAGAGAAAAGTTGCCTGAATAAAGGATACCAATTTCTTAAGACAAAACTGCAATCATCATGGTGAGAGACAGAAAGAACTTGCCCTGTGAAGTAGATTTCAAGAATCACAATGGACACAACTGTGTTATACTTCAAATGTCTAGCCACACTTGTGATAATATAGAGCTTTGTAGCTTTACTGGAGCTTCAAGAATTACAGGCCTCTAGGTCACTGCCTCCCCCACTTATGCTCCTCTAGCTTCTTTCTGACCCACACACAACTTTGAAAAATGTAGACGCTAGGGCTCCCTCCCCTCATCTCAAGTGTTTATTTCTCAGAAAGCAGCCCAATCAAGCCAGTTTGCCCTTTCCAGTCCCCGGAATTCTGGAAAATAGCAGTTTCTCCATCATATTACACACATAGAAGATACCTCAGAGATATTGCAGGTTTGGTTCCAGATCACCGCAATAAAACTGGCCGTAATCTTTTTGGTGATGGAGGGTCTTGCATTTATTTGTAAAAAATGTAATATCTGTGAAGCACAATAAAGTGAAATACAATCAGATTAGGTATGCCTGTACCTGTATTTCTACTCTCTGAGAATAGTTAGTAAAAGCTTATTTTGAATCCTTTCTTTAGTTTCTGGCAAATTCTGTTGTCTTAAAATAGCATCCATTAAAAAAAAAATACATACAGGGCCGGCCGAGTGGCGCATTGGTTAAGAGCTGGTTTGGGATGCCAGCGGCCCCAGTTTGTATCCCACATATGAAGGCCAGTGACACTGCCCTCTACAGCTAATAACAGCTCCACCTGGAGCTGGGCTGCAAGAGCCCCAGACACGGTGTAGGCTGCAGCCCCTCCTGCAATGGGCTGCCATAGGCTACAGTGAGTGGCCGACAGCCAGCATGAGCGGCTGGCAGCCAGCATGAGCTGCCAATAGCCGAGGTGAGCGACCATCCAGAGGCCAGCGACCAATATGCCTCATCCGGGAAGAGTGCAATGACAATGCCAACACAGGACAGTGAAGCAACGTCCTCTGCAACTAGACTGAAGAACAAAAAGACAGCAACTTGTCTGTTCCCCTTCCTGGATTCCCCAACGCTGTTCCCCTCCCCCAATTCCCCAATAAAATCCTTAAAAAAAAAATACATACACTAATTGCATATATATAACATCTGTGACCTCCTGTGAAAATAAAAGTGTTTCTCTTCACCTGGTAGGTGCGGGAGGCATGTAGGGGGAGTGCATTACAGAGAAATGTTTCACATTTATGTTTTGAAGAATTTTCTTAAGAACTATATCTGAAATAATGAGGAAACACTGACTCAAGGGAACGGACACAGTGTTATTACAAGAAAATACCAAGTTTCCTTCTCATTCTTCATTGGGACTCGATATTGGGGTTAGAGAGAAAAAGAATTTATGTAAAACAGTCAAAATCTTATTAAATTGGATGACCTTCAAAGGTAATGGGTTTCAATTTTTTTCATACCTCCCTCACATCAAAATAATAACAAGTACTATCATCAGCAGTAATGACAGCTCATTATAGCAGTTATTCTCATTTGGGAGGGGGATCTAGCTTTGTTTGGGGTGGTTCACATCACAATCTACGGGAGGGAGGAGAAGGAAATGGATATATACATTTTGAAAAAGTTTCCAAGTGAAGCTGATATGACTTTCTACCACTACCCCCACCCTACCCACCTCTATCCCTACCACAAATAGTTCCCCTCTCCCTGGCCCTGAGTTAATTTCTGCTTTATGTCTGATCCACCAGAAAACTCTTAGAAGAATTAAGCTTAATTTTGGTTGGAGTAGTCAGATCAGTAGTCACATTCTCATTGTGCTCCTCTGAGATGAACCGAATTATTTGTTTCTTGATTGAAGGCAAATTGATAGGCCAAATCTGAGTTCAGCCACAGACAATTGTTTTAAGCCTACACAATGATTTTTAAAATATGCATTTGGTTGTCTTTAGATAGAACCTAGACTTTCTCAGCTTTTCGTAATTGCCTCTTCTCTCTCTTATACCAGGTTTTGTCCATTTAGTTGTTTTCTTTCTGGCCTCTAGGGAAACTAAATTTGTGACTTTGTGAGTAGGACAAGGTATTTTATAAAAATGTAACATATTTTACTTAAAAAACAAAGACTTCCTAACCAAAAGTATGTGATAAGGAAGAGAGTGGAAGTTTTCTCAGGACAAGTATAATTGTTTTATTTCATTCTCTCCTTTTCAAAGATCTTGACCCTTCCGGGTCTATAGTGAGACTCAAGAGCTATAGAGTCCCGGTGATCAGGATCACTCATGGGAAAACACAAACGGTCTTGATCCTGGACCTCATGGGCTGCCTGAGGTTTGGACTCAGATGGAACCTTGTCATCAGTCTGTGAAACTTTCTTGTCATTACAGGTTAAGTCGCACTGCTCCCAGTGGTATGTGAACACGTCAACCCTCTTTTACTAGCAAATTGTTATAGGCTGTGTCTCCCCGAAATTTATATATTAAATCCTAATGCCCAGTACGATGGTAATTGGAGGTGGGGACTTTGGATGATGATTATGTCATAAAAGTAGAGCTCTCATAAATGAGATTAGTGTCCTTATAAAGTAAATTTCAGAGGGCTCCTTTCTTGTTTTGCCATGTAAGGACACAGCAAAAAGATTGCTTTCAATCAGGAAGCAGGTTCTCACCAGACAGTGAATCTGCTGGTACCTTGATCTTGGACGCCTACAGAACCGTGAGAAACAAATTTATGTTATTTATATACCATACAGTCTATGGTATTTTTGTTATAGTAGCCTGAAGGGAATGAGACAGCAGTCAGGAATTATCTTGCCACTTGTCTTATTTGTCCTGAGTCAATATTTCTGGGTCCTTAAGAAACTTATTTGTGAAACTACCATGATTTTTTTTAAGTTATAGGCCAAAAAGATTAAGTGATTTAATGAAATCAAATGCCAACAATCTAATTTTGTTGTCAGAATCTGACTCAGTTTCTGCCAAGAGATTATTATCATTGAGAGTGACAGACAAGAATGTCATAAATATAAAGAAAGAATACAAATATGTAAAGAATGTTCTTCAAACTGTAGGTTTCAATCTATGACATCAATATGGTAGATCACACCATGTTTTTAAATAAAAGCATAAAATAGGAAGGAAAAACTAATAAGCCCTCAAAGCAAATATTGTTTTGTGAATATTATGTGTGTCCTGGGCCACAGCGGAAAATGTCTTCCTTACTGTAAGTCATGGGCCAAAATTGTTAAGAAACACTGCTTAAAACATCAATGTGAGAGTTCCGGTAAGATGACAGAATAGACAGATGGTCTCCGAACTGCCTCCCAGGATCACATCAAAATTACAAATAATTTATGCAACATTTAACCTCGGGGGTCCCCTGAACATTAGATGAACAGAACCTCTAAACGAAGGACCTAAAGAGGAGGCCACGTCAAATCTGGTAGGAGGGTCACAGACGAGAGAGGGCGAGCTTCGTGAGGGACTCCCCAGCTGTGTGGGGAGGCTTCTCCGATTGGGGGAGAGACCCTCCGGCCCCACACCGAGCTCACTAGCCCAGAGTTGCTTTGCCAGGAAGAGGAATTCCACGATAGTGGGCAGTAGATATTAGTGAGGACTCTCTTTGCTTGACTCGGTGAGGCTGGGGGCAGCTGGAGAACCAGTGGGGCCAGCGCACGGGTTCGCTGGCCGGAGAGCACTCACCCGGTTCTTGTCGGAGGGAGTGGCTGTATGAGCCGGGCCCAGAAGCCTGTCGGCAGGCACTGAACTGAGCACCTTTGGTGCAGAAGCTGGAGGTTTTGGGATTGTTGTTACACTGGTGCGGAGCTTGCACACGAGTGGCGTACAGGAGGCCGCCATTTTTTCAGGGTTGGGCCCTCCCCACAGAGGGTCAGAGCCGGGATCCCATTGGTCTGGTGAACTTGGCGCAGGAGAGCGTGTATGCGTGAGTGTGTGCATGCGCGCACGCACATGCGGCCTTGAATTCCCACCCTCCACCCTGCTTGTGTTGCATTGCCAGGGAAACACCTGGTGGGTGCCCTCCAGCTACATCAGGCTGCTCACTGAGACACAGGAGTGCACGAGCGGCCTTGGGTCCCCACCCTCTGACCTGCTTGTGCTGCGTTTCCAAAGAAACACTGGGCAGGTGCCCTTCGGCTGCATCAGATTGCTCACTGAAGCGTGCCTGAGCCACCTTGGGTCCCCACCCTCTGCCCTGCTTGTGCTGCGTTTCCAAGAAAACGCCGGGTGGGTGCCCTCCAGCTCCATCAGGATGCTCACTGAGATGCAGGAGTGCGTAAGCCGCCTTGGATCCCCACCCTCCGCCTTGCTTCAGCTGCGTTGCCAAGGAAACGCATGGCAGGTGTTCTCCAGCTGCATCACTCTGTTCACTGAGACTCAGTAGCAGACAACCTGAAACAACCTGTGAAGATTTTTTTTTTTTTGAGGGGGGAGTGAGCACGATTCCAGAGCACACAGCAGCTAATTGTGGAAAGCTCACTGCTTTCAGAAAGTGGTCTGCAGATTAAAGAGAACAGAGAGCCCCCCACCTCTTTCCTTTTTTTTTTTCCTTTTTTCTTTTCTCTTCTTTCTAGGTGATCTATCTAATACATCGAAGCATTCACAGAATGACAGCCAGAATGAAAAAACAAAGAAACATGTCCCAAGTAAAAGATCAGAAGAAAACTCTAGAAATGGAACTAAATGAATCAGAGGTATCCAAACTTTCAGAGACAGAGTTTAGAACACTGATGATAAGAATGTTTAAGGAACTTAGCAAGGACATAAAGCAAGGTAGGGAAACCATAAAAAACAACCTGTTAGAACTAAAGAATACAATAACTGAAATGAAGAACACACTCGAAGGAATCGCCAGTAGAGTAGATGAAGCAGAGGAGCGGATCAGTGAATTACAAGACAAAATAGAAGAAATTACCTAGCTGGAACAACAAAAAGAAAAAAGAATAAAAAAGAATGAAAATAGTTTAAGAGACCTCTGGGACAACATGAAACGCAGCAATCTTTGCGTCATAGGAATACCAGAAGGAGAAGAGAAGAAGCAAGGGATTGAGAATGTATTTAAAGAAATAATGACTGAAAACTTCCCTACCATGGTGAAGGAAATCGACATATAAGCCCAGGATGTACAGAGAGTTTCTAACAGGCTGAATCCAAACAGGCCCACACCAAGACACATCATAGTAAAAATGGCAAAGGTTACAGACAGAGACAGAATCCTAAAAGCAGCAAGAGAAAGACAGCAGGTTACATATAAAGGAACTCCTATAAGACTAACAGCTGACTTTTCTTCAGAAACTCTGCAGGCCAGAAGGGAATGGCAAGAGATATTCAAAGTGACACAAAATAAAGGTCTACAACCAAGATTGCTCTACCCAGCACGGCTATCACTTAAAATCGAAGGAGAGATAAAGAGCTTCTCAGAAAAGAATAAGCTTAAGGAATTCATTACCACCAAGCCAGCATTGCAGGAAATGTTAAAAGGGCTTTTTTAAACAGAAGAAAGGGGGAAACAAGCTAACCCAGGAAGACAAGAAATACAAATAACAAAATGGCAATAAATATACACCTATCAGTAATTACCTTCAATGTGAATGGGCTAAATGCTCCAATCAAAAGACACAGAATGGCTGAGTGGATAAGAAAACAGGACCCATGCATATGCTGTCTACAAGAGACTCATCTCAGATCAAAAGACACACATAGACTGAAAGTAAAGGGATGGAATAAGATATTTCATGCAAGTGGAAATGAGTAAAAAGCTGGAGTAGCAATACTTATTTCGGACAAAATAGACTTTAAAATGAAGACTACAATAAAAGACAAAGAAGGGCACTACATAATAATAAAGGGATCAATTCAACAAGAGGACATAACCCTAGTAAACATCTATGCACCCAATATAGGAGCTCCTAAATATATAAAACAGATTCTGACAGACAAAAAGGCAGACATCAACAGTAACACTATCATAGTAGGGGACTTCAACATCCCGTTGTCACCAATGGACAGATCCTCCAAACAGAAAATCAACACGGACATAGTGGCCTTAAATGACACTTTAGACCAGCTGGATTTAATTGATATTTTTAGAGCATTTCACCCCAATGCTACAGAATATACATTCTTCTCAAGTGCCCATGGAACATTCTCCAAGATAGACCACATGTTAGGCCACAAAACAAGTCTCAACAAATTTAAGAAGATTGAAATCATATCAAGTGTCTTCTCTGACCACAATGCTATGAAACTAGAAATCAATTATAAGAAGAAATCTGGAAAGCTTACAAATACATGGAAGCTAAATAACATGCTTCTAAATAGTGAGTGGGTCAAAAATGAGATCAAGGAGGAAATCAAAAGATACCTCGAGACAAATGAAAATGAAAACACCACGACCCCAAATCTCTGGGATGCAGCAAAAGCAGTCCTAAGAGGGAAATTCATAGCAGTGCAGGCCTACCTAAAGAAGGAAGAAAAATCTCAAATCAACAGACTCTCTCTACACCTAAGGGAACTCAAAAAAAAACAGCAAAACAAGCCTAACGGGAGCATAAGGAAGGAAATAATAAAGACCAGAGCAGAAATAAATGAAATAGAAAACAAAAAAAAGTACAAAAGATCAATGAAACCAAGAGTTGGTTTTTTGAAAAGATAAACAAAATCGACAAACCCTTAGCACGACTCGCCAAGAAAAAGAGAGAGAGGACCCCAATTAATAAAATCAGAAATGAAAGAGGAGAAGTGACAACAGATACCACAGAAATACAGAAAATTTTAAGACAATACTATGAGCAACTATATGCTAACAAATTCGACAATCTGGAAGAAATGGATAAATTTCTAGAAGCATACAATCTACCAAGTCTGAACCAAAAAGAAACAGAAACTCTGAACAGACTGATTACTGCCAAAGAAATTGAATCGTTAATCAACAATCTTCCAACCAACAAAAGCCCTGGACCAGATGGCTACACAGGTGAATTTTACAAAACATTCAAAAAAGAATTAGTACCTATTCTCCTCAAACTGTTCCAAAAAATACAGAAGGAGGGAAGGCTCCCAAACTCTTTCTGTGAAGCCACTATCACTCTGATTCCTAAGTCAGACAAAGATATTACAAAAAAGGAAAACTACAGGCCAATATCACTAATGAACATAGATGCAAAAATTCTCAACAAAATACTAGCAAACCGAATTCAGCATCTCATTAAAAAGATCATACACCACGATCAAGTGGGATTCATTCCTGGTATGCAAGGCTGGTTCAATATCCGCAAATCAATTAATGTAATACATCACATTAACAAAATGAAAAATAAAAATCATATGATCATATCAATAGATGCAGAAAAGGCATTTGACAAAATCCAGCAGCCATTTATGATAAAGACTCTTAACAAAGTGGGAATAGTGGGATCATATCTCAGCATAATAAAGGCCATATATGATAAGCCCACAGCAAACATCGTTCTCAATGGGGAAAGGCTGAAAGCTTTCCCCTTAAGATCAGAACAAGACAAGGCTGCCCGCTTTCACCACTTCTATTTAACATAGTTCTGGAAGTTCTAGCCACAGCAATCAGACAAGAAAATGAAATAAAAGGCATGCAAATTGGAAAAGAGGAAGTAAAATTGTCATTATATGCAGATGACATGATACTATATATAGAGAATCCCAAAGACTCCACCAAAAAACTGCTAGAACTGATACACAAATTTAGTAAGGTAGCAGGATACAAAATTAATATTCAGAAATCAGTGGCATTTCTATACACCAATAATAAACTATCAGAAGAAGAAATCAGGAAATCAATCCCTTCTACAATTGCTTCAAAAACAATAAAATATCTAGGAATCAATTTAACTAAAGAAGTAAAAGACCTGTACTCAGAAAATTATGAGACACTGAAGAGAGAAATCAAAGAAGATACAAATAAATGGAAATACATACCATGCTCATGGATAGGAAGAATTAATATAGTTAAAATGTCAATACTTCCTAAAGCAATATATAGATTCAATGCAATTCCAATCAAACTATCAAGGACATTTTTCTCTGAAATAAAACACAGAATCCTAAAATTTATATGGAGCCACAAAAGACCCCGAATAGCTACAGCAATGTTGAGAAATAAGAACAAAGTGGGAGGCATCACACTACCTGACATCAAAACATACTACAAGGCTACAGTAATAAAAAAACAGTATGGTACTGGCATAAAAACAGACACATAGACCAATGGAATAGAATAGAGAGCCCAGGAATAAACCCATCTATATACGGTCATTTAATCTATGACAATGGAAGCAAGAATTTACACTGGAGTAAAGATAGTCTATTTAATAAATGGTGCTGGGAAAATTGGACTGACACATGCAAAAAAATGAAAATAGACCATCTACTTACACCACATATGAGAACAAACTCAAAATGGATTAAAAACTTAAATGTAAGACCTGAAACTATAAAACTCCTAGAAGAAAATATAGGGAGTAAGTTTGCAGACATTACCCTGAGTAATATTTTTACTGAGTAATATCCCCTCGGGCAAGGGAAATGAAAGAAAAAATGAACATATGGGATTACATCAAACTTAAAAGTTTTTTCACAGCAAAGGAAATCATCAATAAAACAAAAAGTCAGCCTACTGAATGGGAGAAGATATTTGCCAATGATATATCTGATAAGGGGTTGATATCCAAAATTTATAAAACACTCATGCAATTCAACACCAAAAAAACAAACAACCCAATTAAAAAATGGGCAGAGGATATGAGGAGACATTTCTCTAAAGAGGACATACAGATGGCCAACAGGCATATGAAAAAATGTTCAACCTCACTAATCATCAGAGAAATGCAAATAAAAACCACAATGAGATACCACCTCACTCCAGTCAGAATGTCTATCATCAACAAATCAACAAACAACAAGTGTTGGCGAGGGTGTGGAGAAAAGGGAACCCTGCTGCACTGTTGGTGGGACTGCAAATTGGTGCAGCCATTATGGAAATCAGTATGGAGGTATCTCAAAACACTGGAAATGGAACTGCCGTATGACCCAGCAATTCCACTCTTGGGAATCTACCCAGAGGAATCCAAGACGCTAATTCAAAAAAATATATGCACCCCTATGTGTATTGCAGCGCTATTTACAATAGCCAAGACTTGGAAACAGCCGAATTGCCTGTCGGTGGATGACTGGCTTGAGAAACTGTGGTACATTTATACAATGGAGTATTACTCCACTATAAAGAAGAATGAAATTGTACCACTTGCAACAATATGGATGGACCTAGAGACTATTGTGTTGAGTGAAATAAGTCAGTCAGAGAAAGACAAATACCACATGATCTCACTTATATGTGGAATTTGAAAAACTGAATGAATGAGCATAAGAAACAGAAATAGTTTCATAGATATAGAAGAAAAACAGCGTTGCTAGTTGGGAGAGGGGTGGGGATGAGGAAGAAGGGGAAAGGATTAGACAGCATAAATAGGTAACTACAGTATTGTCACAGGGATATGAAAGACAGTTCGGGGAATATAATGTTGTTAAAATTTTGTGGGGTGTCAGATGGTCACATGTTTTGTTAGGGAGACCACTTCATGGATGAAGTAGAGTCTTGGTCACTGCACTGTATACCTGAAATTGATGTTGTATAGTGTTGTATGCCAACTGTAATTGAATATATGGACAGTGACGGGATGTGGATTATATGGTGGAAGGGAGTCAAGGGAATTGTAATAGATAGTATGATATGGGGGGGGGGAGGAGTGGATGTGGGAGGGGAGAATTGGGGGAGGGGCGTTGTCACTTTGAGGGGGTAAAAAGTATAACTATTGCACTTTGTTGTACACCTGAAGCTAATTAAAAGTATATATAAATAAATAAAATAAAAAATAAAATAAAAAACTAAAAAAAAAAGAAAAAACATCAATGTGACAAGTGGGTCTCCAGACACAAGATCCGAGCATTGCCTACATTGTCCTTAAACTACCCATGAGGTCTCTGAAGTGCCAGATTTTTCTCAGTTACTGTCAGGCCTCATACAGGGTCACAGAAAGATGTGGCCACTGTCCCATGCCACATGGAAACAGCAGAGTTTTCTGAGGTTATCTGGGGTCTCCTTTGCCTATACATGCCCATAAATGTTTCTACTCCACCTCCCCTTAGCTCGTAGGAATTCAGGGGTGCTTCCCTTCAAAGCTTGCTGTCTCTCTGGGTTCCTCCCCTGAAATAAGGCTTTTGCTGCCCTGTTCTTGAACACCCAAACCTATCTGGGGGTTTTCATTTCCATCCCGTCTCTTCCAACCCCAGGGAGCAAGGCATAGGCAAGACATACTTAGAACTCACTTTCTTCCTTCCCTCAGACTCTTCCCTCCTCCTAGTTAAGATTTTTATCTGTGAGAAGAAAAACTGTCCTTGGTAGTGTTTTTTCCTACCTGTTATTCATGGTATAATTTGATACCCCGAGTACTTCGGTGCTCTGACTTTTTAAGCCAATATAAATTCTCAGGTTCTTTAAACTCAAAACTATTTTTTTTCTCTCAAAACTATTCTCCCCTACATTTATAAGCCCAATTTTAAAATTAAAAGCCAAGAATTGATTAATTTTTCTATTTTTCTGCTGTAACCACCTTTTCTAAGAACAGTGGATACGTAAGCCACATTTTGGCTTTGATGGGAAACATCTGCAGGGAAAAGAGGAATTTCTAGACATGAATAACATTTCAATTAATATTTCAACACTTGTTCTAATTATTAAATTTAAAAGGATAACAGTGCAAAATTCAAAGGTGTGTGTGTCTGTGTGTGTGTGTGTGTGTGTATGTCATACACTCACACAGGTATTTACAGTTACCAAATGTTGTATAATCAAATCTTATTTTTATTTAAAGCTTGAGAAAATAATTCTTTTAAATTTTCCGTGAAAAATTAATAACTGAAAAAAAAAAACCTCTTAGTATATATATGCTTAGACAGGTTAGTAAGCATTAAAACTTTTTTCAATGACTTGGTTCCTCATTTTATGGTAAACAAATTATGCAAATTTTATATAATACAAAACAACATGATACTACATTCTCACTTCGGGTATAAAATTTGAAAAAAAATATGCTTGAACCTCTCCAATTTATAAAAGCTCACTAAGATTTTTAGGTTTCAGAGCTGGCAAGCCAACATTATTGTAAATTATGTGTATGCTGCTGTCAAATAGATGAACCTTTCTGTTAAACCATAAATACCCACTCATAGACCCTCTTCCATAGGGCACAAGTCATGCTTTGTTTACTTGCATCAGAATTGTGCACAAAATTTTGTACCATTATTTCCATTCACTATTATCATGCTTTAATTTTTCCTTATATGTAAAATATTCTATATATTACTGATGAAGTGGTGGGGGCTACTGTTAGTGCAGGAATAAACCAAAATCAATAACTATGAAAAGAAGATGTGATTTAAAAAAACATATGAAAGAAGCCAATCAATCGTTATGACAACCTGTACTAGTAAAGCAAGTTGTAGAGTTATTCAAGCTTTGGAAAATTTAAATCATTAAATGAGTTTTGAATTATAGGTGGCCTTCAGTAAAACATCCATTGCATAAAATGCAACTGTCTAGTACTTGGGTTACTTATAACTGTGGCAATAAGTACTTCAAAGTTGGGAATTATTCTGATGACTGTTATTTTCCTCAAACTACTATCAAAATGATTCAAATCACCATATCTTTATCTCCGTTCTTTTCAAAATTCTTTCCTACTAACATGATTTATCAGGAGTTGGGAAAGTGACTGCAGCTATTTAATGAGTCTATGCATTGTTTTGAAATGCCTGGGACTGTTTTTTTGTGCCATTTAGAAGGATGATGCATACCAGCTTTCTAACGTTTCTTTTCCCACTCAAAACTTTCTTAAGCACCTATCAGTCTCTGCCCTATTTTCTTGATATATATACTCATAGAGTCTTACCACAACCTGATAAGTTAAACATTTATGTCAGTCAGAGTCCAAACAAAGAACAAAATAACCTTTCTAAGTATTTAAAACAAAGGTAATTTAATAAATTACAAAGGTAATTTAATGAGCATGGGGAGAGGGATCAGAGAGGCAATCAGGGGTTAGAAACAGCAGAATCTGTGACCGCCTGAGAGCTAGAGAGAGGAACGGGTTGCTGAAATCCAGGGTCTGGGCTATCCTGGCAGAAGCTGGACTCATGGTTCTGCTGTCCAGGAGTTATGGAGTCAGAGAAGAAATCAGCAGTGCCAGAAATGTCACCAGCATAGAGAAAGAAGGGGAGAAGCACTCAGCCTCCTTTCTTCCCCCAGCACTCCAATCTCCTACCAGTGCATCCCATTGACCTAATGCAGGACAGAAGCCCAGGAAAAGCAACCTGTAGGGGTCAGCTTCCTTACCAAAGTACCAGGAAGGAAGCTTAGAGTCAACACCAGCACAGCATTACCTCCTCCTTCTCTTCAGATGAGGATGCCACTCCACTTCTAATCAATAGGTGAGACATGTGCATATGAAATAAAATTTGCATTCATTCCCTCCCATCAGGATCATTACATATAATCAGGAGACAGTCTTCTGAAAAAGCCTGAAGTTGCAAGTCTTGCCTATATCAGAACATAATCTTGAAAAATACAGGAAAATAGGGTTTTAAATCTGTTTTATAGATATATACAGTTATTTTATCCTAAAATGTAGTTTAAGATACCTAGTTTAGAAATATAATAAATTCAATATAATTGCTTCCTTTTGAATAAGACCTATCTGCTACTTGGTATAAAATGGCAGTAGGGACAGTGCATGTAATAAATCTTAATCACATTAACCTTTTTAGTCAGTCATACATAGGTGACTTTGGTCTCCAGATTTCTGGGTTGATTTTTATATGGTTTATAAATGTAATTCTTAAAGTGCCTAAGATAATACAAACTCAGTTCCTGCTTTTAAAGTATCAATAGTCTAATGACATAATATATTTTCTGACTTTTCCTCTGTGCCATTGACATGACAAAACCTGTTAGGACTCAAGGAGTATGTGAATGACTTTTGTTAGCTAACTGACAGTCTCAGCAAATGTACAAATCAATTCCACTAATGTTCAGCAAACTATAAATTAAGCTGTGAGGCTCTGACAAGCTTATTGATTCCTTGCCAACAATTTTCTCTAATATGCAGCTTCCATTCCATAAATTAAAGTGTTTTCACTGTGTCCTCTAAAGCTCATATTTAATAATTAACAAACTTCCCCACAACATCAACATCTTTCTAAACATTGCTTTGTCTCCTTAAGAGAAAACTAGCTTTCCCCTAAGGACCCTACTACTGTAGGTCTTTCAAGGGAAGGCTGTTCATTCTCCAACAGCCCATCACTTTAGGGCCTGAATCAGGGTATTGAGAGCTCCTCACTGCTGCTCACAACCACTTCTTCACTCAGTTTTGCAAACCTCTCCTTCTTTGAGGCTCATTCATGTCATTGGTAGCATTATCGTATATTCTTTACCAATGGGGATTACCAAGCTTCTAGTTAGTCTCCCTCATTCTTGAAGACTTGGCAGATAGCTCACTGCCATCATCTTGACTTCTTCCACCATCCAAGGCTACCTTCAACATTCATGGGGGAGAACGCCTACCTGAAATCTCAGTGCCATGTGTCTCCCTCTCTCATGACCTCCTTCATTTCAACCATCTACTCTAATGGCCACTCTGAAGTCCATCATCCCTGGAACAGTTCTATCCCTGATATCAGCACTTTAGACCTTTTATTCCCTAACTAAAATATCCTACTTTTTTAGCTTGCTAGTTCACTTAGGCCCCAACACACCAGTTTCCCTGATTCATTAGGATCTCAAGTACTCAAGTTTTTTCTTCGTCAGGATCTTCCTCCTTTTTGCTCCCACTCCAGCTTATATTCGGGGCCTAATATTTCAATGACTCTCTCATGTCCCTTATCTGACCATCCCTATGATTCTAGCCCAGGAAAACACCAACCTTGGGTGAACCCAAATGTCTGCCTTCTCTGCATAGGTACTTGGATAATTGAGTTTTGTTGTATAAAATCACAGAAACTGGTAGATTTGTGTCATTATAAATTGAAGATCACCAACCTCTGGAGTTCAGTATTATTCTGGAATACAATTATGCATCCTTCATCAACTCTTTGCCCTGTTAGATGTTATCACTTTTTAACCACCCACTGTCCTCAGATGTGTTGCTTTGTTGCCTCCTCCTATTCTCAACAGATGACCTCTCCTTCAACTTCCTGGAAATTAGAAAAGCCAGAGTGAAGCTCCCTCAGTGCCCAGCCTGTGGCTCCCTATTTATCTTTTCTTCTTCCCTTCTCTCCTCCTCTACATGTTTTAGGCCAGTAGTTCTCAAAAGTTAGTTCTCAAGTAAACAGCATCAAGAAACTTGATAGAAATACAAATTGTCTTGCCGGACTTCAGCCTACTGACTCAGAAACTCTGGAGGTAGAATGCAGTGGTCTCTGTTTTAACAAGCCCTCTAAGTAAGTCTGATGCATTCTCAAGTTGGGGAACAACTATTTTATGCTAATCCTTCTGTCTGTGCTCTGGGCACCACACTCTCAGGGGTTTGGAGAATTAGCACTGAACTTTTCCCCTCCCCTGCCACTACCTCAGCTAATATCTAACTATTTCAATGGACTCCTAACTCATCTCTCTACTTCAGTCTTACTCCCCTGAAATCAGCACGATCCTTTGGGAGCATAAATTTGTTAGTGTCATTCTGTTTCTTAAAACCTGTGAAGGTCTTCCACTTACCACTAGAATACTATTCAATATTTCAAACTACCTTACAGGCCTTTCAAGTTCTGTGTCTGTCTCCCTAGTTTCGTCCTGTACAACCCATCTCCTTGAATTTTAATACTTTAGACATCCTGAAATTCTTTCTGTTCCTTTCATGCCATATCCATCCTGGTCTTTGGTCCTTCATGGATGTTGATTCTTCATCTTGGAATAGTGTTCCTAACTGCTGTTTCTTCTAGCTAACATATTTGTCCTTCATATCTCAAGTCACAATACATCATTGAGGAGTCCTGGTTTGACATTTAGACTAGATTGAAGTTTATTCCCAAAAGCTTTCTTAGCTCCATGTTCAACTCCTATCATAATTTCCACCTTTTTCAAATGCCTGTTGTCTATGCTAGACTAAGAGCTTTTAGAGGTCAGAGACTATGTTTACCTCGTTCATACTATATGCTCTGTACTGAGCATAAGGCCTCACATAAAGTTGGTGCTTAACAAATATCTGTTGAATGAATGAATGAATGAATGAATGAATGAATTTCAAAATATTTGTTGTGTTTTGGGTCTCCATTATCACTTCTTTTTAAAATATCCTTCCTGTTAAATGTTCTTCTTTTCTCCCCCATAACTCCTTCCATTACTCTTTTAAATTAAAGTCCTAGCCCTGTGGTTTCCCAGTGTGTTTACTAAGGTGCCTGCCCCAGGATGCCTTAGCAAACTCACAGGGATACCATAAGATATTTTCAATTGTCAAGGAAAGTATGCAACATCTGTCAGGTACCATGCAAACTACTAGCTCCAAGGAGCTCAGAGTTGCAACATCAGTTAACTACATTTTTTTGAAAAGTGCTTTATCTTTGTGAAGCTGGGTTTTCAACAATAGCTGTGATATTTTAAAAAATATTTTAAAAAGGGAAGTATCAAATAGAAACCAATACAGTACAGAAATTAGGGTAAATGTGTCCAATTTAATTCCAAGTTTGAGAAATTATGTGGTGCCCGATAGGCACTAAGTTGTTAGGACATAAATACTTACTAAGTTAGTTGGACCTAATTGCTTAAAAAGCAAGACTGTGAAGTATTTCCATGGACCTATAGGCACTGTGAAAAAATTACTGAGACAGTAAAAAACTGAAAAAGTGTGGGAACCTCTGTCCCTGTCAATTGTTCATTTTCCTTTAAGTGGACTACTTCCACCCTCCCGTTTTATTTTTGTTTATATTCTCACTCTAGTTAGTTGTTGTTTATTATGATTTATTTTAGTTTGTTCTTTTTGGTAACCATGATATATGTATTTACTGTTATTGGATCTGATTCTTTTTGCCTGATTTCTCTCATAATTTCTCTTCTCTTCTCTGTATTGATTTCTAAACCCCTTTATTGTTATTATCTATTTATTGCACTGAAATATTACATTGTAGAGAAAAGAAAATTGACTTTGTGAAGCTCTCTGTGCACATATATAAACATCTGTTTTATGTGTTTGAGGTGAGTGTGTGTGTGTGTGTGTGTGTGTGTGTATAAAGCGAATCATGTGTCTTAGCGGTTTTCTAAAAGAGGTGTTATAATGATGTAAACTCACACATTTGTGGATTCTGGGTAAGCAGTCTCTGTAAAGCTGTCATTGTCACATCTGATGCTTGAATTTGAAGCTCACTGGCAGGCAGTCAGAAAGAGAAGATGGATATATGGTGGGCAAAAGAAGATAAAGTTGGAACTCACAGCACAAAATAGAGTTAAACCTGTGTCAGTTCTCTTGCCTCTGATCTTAGTGGTATGGTGTCCTGTATAAGTTGGGTCCCTTCATCATGGAGTTAAACAACACACACACACACACACACACACACACACACACACCTGAAGAAGGATCAGAAGATAATGGGGCAGTTGCAGGCTCAATTGGCATCTCACAGCAACAGGCTGAGGCAGCAAATCATCAGCAGCCTGTGTGAAGTACAATAGCTGTTGCTTCATTTCTGCCTTCCAAATCTCACACAAGTATCTCTCTTGTGTCCCACTCTCACTAGAAACATCCAGGAAAGGGAATTCTGGGAAATGTAGTTCAGCCTAGCCAAGTGGGTCCATTACAAAGCCACCACAAGTGTAGCACCCTGTCCTTTACCAAAGTAGCTTACACTATAGTTACAGGCAAAACATGTGTTCATTAAAAGATAGGTATCTGAAATTCAATATATAATAAATGTTAAATGAGTGGTTTTGGAGGAAGCAGAGAGAGGCACAGGCAAAATGGATAGATTTCAAGTAGATGCTAAGGAAGTAGTATTCCAATGAGAGAAAATGGCAGTGTCCCAGGGGCAGGAATAACCAAACATTGCAAGACACTGACAAATCAGTCTAACCAGAGCAAAGGGTCTGTGACTCAGAGCATGGGAGAGTGAGTCTGGAAAGGGAGACTGGAACCGGACCACAGTCTCTAATGCCAAACCTATTTCTGGCTTTGATCTGCAGGCAGACAAAACGTCCTCACAATTTATCCAATTCACTGCTATTAGTCCTGATTCTTTTTCTCTGTTTCCATCTTTATTTCTCTCCATTCTAGTCTAATCTTCATCCTTTCATTAATATCATCTCTTTGTTGTAATGAAACATTATATTCTATAGAAAAAGCAATTGGCTTTGGACTTAGTGTACAAGTCCAAATGAGATGTAAGACAAATGCAGTATAGGATGTCAACAGGACTTTAAGAAGATGACCCAGATGACCTTGTGCAATTGGGACTGAAAGGGTCAAGAGGAAGCTAAGACATAACGTCCCTCTTAGCAGCATTCCTCAGAAACTAAAACTGGAGGAGAGACCACGATTTGGAGATTTTGTCTATGGTTCAAATGTCTTCCTAAGTTTCGTGGAACTCAAGCCTGTCTAATGTCCATCATTATTCTTTATATCCTGAAGATATAAACACCTTTTATCTTCATCTTAAGGCCCATTGACAAGAAGGGCGACCACAGTAAAACTTATCCTGGGGTTGGCTGGACGTTCAATAGCTTCCAAGTAAGTTAATGCCCTCTTCTGAGGAGCATCAGGGACTAGCACAGCCAGCCGCTCCTGTAGGCTATGGCAGCTTCACAGTCCCCTCCCCAGGCAGATGCTTCTCCAGGAAACTGGGTCCACTAATTGCTCCTGTAGGCCACAATAAGCAATTAATTGTCTTTCACTGGACAAAATCCAGTATTATGCTCGGGTGCCTCCAGAAAAAGAACTGTCACAGGAACCCTGTTGAGCTAATGGTAAGAGCCCTGGGCTGAGGTCCAGGAGAACTGTATCATAGTTCCTGTTCTGCAGCTCACTGGCTGTGAGATCTTGAGTACAACCCAAGACACAGCCTTTGTGAGCTTTGTCAAACAAGTTGGTTAAATTAGATACTCTCCAGGGTTTTTTCCAGGTTTAATATTTTGTATTTCAAAACATGCTAAGGTTTAATATTTTGTATTTCAAAACATGCTAATTAAAATGAGATCCAAATTTTACTTAACAAGTTGGCAAAATGAAAAGAATACAACTATTCACTGTTGGCAAGTACTGTGAACATGGCAGACAAGACATCAAATTAGTAAGAAAAATGTGTACATTGCCATTATATAGAAAAGTTGTTAAAATGCACACAGTCTGGGCCGGCCGAGTGGCGTGGTTGTTAAGAGCTGGCTTGGGAAGCCAGCAGCCCTGGTACAGTCTCACATAAGAGGGCCAGTGACACTGCCCTCAAAAAAAAAAAAAAAATATATATATATATATGTATATATATATATATATATACATATATATATATATAAAATGCACACAGTCTCAGGAATTCCCCTCTCCAACTCCCAGAATAATTGATTCCAAGGACATATATATATGAAATGATACATCACAACATTGCTTATAACAATAAGAACTGGAAAGTAATACACTAACAAGCCATTGGTTAAGTAACAAGCCATTGTATAGTAAGTCCATGCAATGGTATAGGATAAAGCAATTTAAAATGACAATTTAGAAATACATTCAATAAAATTAAAACGTTGTCTTTATTACTATATAAAAGGAAGTTACTTACTTAATATTTTGTCATCTAGAATTATTTCAATTTAGTTATATATACATGTACATATATATGAGACCATATTTCTCCAGATCTGATCTGCCTATGACTGCTAAATAAAAACCACACTCTCTTTAACAGCCAGATGACAACAGACATGAGCCCCCATTCTACAGAAGTCCATTCCTCATTCAGGAATGGTTCGCCATTCAGGAATGTGTAGGGCTCTCAAAGGAACCCTTACTTTCTCTACAAATCCACTGCTGAGCCAAAGCACTAAAGGTGGTCCTGTGTCCCAATATAACTGACTTACAGGCTCCTCCCCTTTTCCAATACAGTTCATTCCAAATGCAAAATCTATAGATATCTCAACAGAGTAATTTTTTTCAAAACCCAAACCTGATCATCCCCATCTCTCTTCTGAAAGCTATGGTTTGCCATTAAATCTCTAAGAGTAAAGATAACATCCCTTAAGAAGCCTACAAACTCCTATAGTCTTGCCTGGTATAACTCCTATATGCTTCTCCAGCCTCAACACATTTCAGCTTACCTTTCCATTCCAGCCACATGAGTCCTTTCTCAGTCTTTCATATTCTGCACTCACCTTCCTGCCATGGGGCCTTTGCACTTACTATTTAATTCTATTCCTGCAATGTTCTTGTTCCACTCTTTCATCTAGTTAACTCATTCTCATGCTTTAGTTCTCAGCTTGTCATTTTCTCAGAGAGGAGTCCTTGAGACTACCAGACTTGGTAAATCATTCATGATATACATTCACATAGCAGGGTGTACCTTTCTGTTAGAGCACTTGATCACAGTTGCAAATTTATATTTTAATCATATGATTGATTAACAAAGAGGTGCTGTGTCTATTTTTTCACCCTCCATCTCCTCCTTCTTCAACATTTCATTTTCACCTAACCTGTACAGTGACTGCTGTATAATTTTTGAATTAATAACCACAGTCTATTTCAGGCTTCCCTCTGGTAGAGGTGGGGGTTCAGAATGGCCCCCACAATTGAGAATCCCCACCCTTCTGCACATCTTAAGCCCAGGTACCTAACTTTCATCCCTGAGAAAAGAAGTGGTTTCCTCCTCCCATCAAGCCTGCTGGGTGGAGACGTCCAATTATTTAGAGAAAACTCTTACCTCTATCCAGGGTGTGACCTTAACTCAAAGGTCCAGAGAAGCAATCACAATATTTTATAGTACTTCTCAAATCTTAGATTATTTAGGGCTAAATATTATTCTATATAAAATACTACTAGTCCAGAATCAACCCATTGCACAATCTTCCCTCCAGGGTTGGTAAAGCCTAAGGATCTCGTGCAAAAAGATCTCCTGAGAACAAAGAATATTTTTGGCCTAAAACCAGGTATAGGAAAATAAATTATCTAATTCAGTAGTACCCTAATTCTCCTCATGATAATCTGAATTAATATCACTAAATAAATTATTTGTTAACGTCTCAGATTCAAGCACCAGCATTTGTACCACTTCTGTAGACTTGTATAAGGATTTATCAAGTATCTCCATACATAAAATAGGATCAATTCATGACAAGAGAGTTCTCATAGTAATCCAGCACAATTTATGTCATAGATGAGAGAAATTGCTTACAGCCCTCCAAACGGCTGTATTCTAATTTCCACAATTCAAAATTCGTTCTCTTGAGGCATCTGTCTACACACACAAAGACATGCACAGGCACATACAGAGATTGTTCCAGGGTTGGCTTCCCCTCCTAGTGAGGAAGTAACTCCTGGGCTCTATTTTTTTTTTCCTGTTTTTCTGGTATTTTGCCTTTATTTTTTTTTATTTTTATTTTTTATTTTTTAAATTAGTTTCAGGTGTACAAAACAATGCAATAGTTATACTTTTCACCTCTCATAAAATGACCACCCCTCTCCCCCAATCCACCAACTCTAGTTTGACCATAGCCCAAGATACTAAACAGAAGGGAACGATGGTAAGATGGACCAGGGGGTGGGGGTATTCCTCCTTAACTGGTATCCCTCGTGTCTCGTCTCGGAGGTCATTATAACGTGACTTCCTTTCAGTTTAGCTACACAACTGAGTCAGTTTCTCAGACTCTAGAAGAGAGAAAAGGGCTGAAGCTTCTCTGGAACATTATAACATATTGACTGAATAATGGGATGTTTCAGCTTCCTGAGGATATCTTCAGCCCATTGCAGAAAAACTTAATGAAGTTCCTAGGTTCGTAGTAGAAATTATATCTTCATACATAGTTTTAAATTTTTAAGCAAAAAAGAAAAGTTCCTTAAAGAAAGGAGAGGAATCAGGTAGCCCAAGGAGCTAAACTATGGGTGACTAATTAATGGGTATCTCCTTTTTAACTTTGATAGACAATGGTTATCAAAATGTTGAAAGATTGAGGGTGCTTTTTTAAAAAGAAGAGCCCTAAGGTATCAAAAGAAAAAAACCTTTAAATCTGTGTAAGAAGTTTGCATTTTAAAAATAGCAGCATCACATTTAGAATATTAATAATATCCTAATATTATATTTACAAGGATTTAGTGGGAAACTAGATATAACTATAATAGATCACCTAAACTGTCCAGTGTTTAACAAATTTCTAGAAAAACACCCACTCACAAGACATGCTATGGATTCATAGCCCTTACATGGCAATACATCCAGAAATACAAATATACACATACATGTCTACTGAATATATATCACTTTTAGTGCTAGAGGGATTTGAGGATTTATATAAAAATTTTAAACCTCTATCCACGGAATGTGACTACTTCTTTGTATGTAGAAGCATTTCTACTTTTAATGAAAGTCATATTAATTTCCCTCAAGAATATGTACAGTGTATCCTTCTAAATAGTGAGAGTAACAAAACCCACAACGGATAATTGCCTAATGTGAATATAATCAAGAGAGACATTCCATAGGAAATGAAAGTTTGTTAGCAAAAACGAATAGAGATTCACTAAGAAAACAAGCCTGAAGAAAATGAATTCTTACATGAACTTCAAAACATAGAGAACTGAATGCCTCTCATTAGAAACATCCATTAACACCAAATAATATAATACACTGCCAGTTTAGCATTAATCTATGAAATTTATCCCTATAGAACTACAGACACAATTTGTCTTTTATAAATTATACACACATACTCTCCTCCATTAAAAACAGAAGCAATTGCTTGAAACAAACTATCTTCTCTCAAAACCTCTGCAGAAATAACATTCTATAGTACCAACAGTTTTTAGACCATCTTAGAAATTTCACACTGTAGCAATCCTCTAGTACTTAGACACCTGGGTGTCAAATTTATATATAACTTCTACTACACCCACACCCACAGAATGTTTTCCTTTACCATGTGGTATACACAGTCATAAATACTCCTGGGTGTCATTTCATGGTTGTCAGGGAGTCAAGCTAACTAGTTTGTAGTTTCTAATACTGAGTCCATCTCGATCCACTGTGAAATAATTTTGAGCACTATTATGTTCCAGATACCATACTAAGAGCATTGGGGGAAAGAATATAAACAAAACCCAGCCAAGATCATCCTTTCGATAAATTTCAAACCTCTAAGAGAGGAAAGATGTAGAACTATAGTTCTATGATATCAGAGAGTGAAAGAAGAATGAATTCCATTTGGTAAATGGGAGGAGTAGTTCAGGGACAATTTCCTAGAGAAGTGAACTCTGAGTAAGATTTAGAAGGATAGGTAGTCTTTACACAGAGAGGAGGGAAAGGGCATTCCAGGCTGCCAGGACAGGTTGAAGAATGGCAGATAAACAGGGAGATGCAAGGCATATTGGAGAAAGGAAATTTCTTCCACTGACAGGAGAAGGAAGAGAAAGGAGGTAGTGGAAAATAAACTTGGGAAATTATCAGGACCAGATCATGAAGGGATTATAAATATCCTATTAAGTTAGTACATTTTATTTAGTTAAATAGGGGGCTAAGGATAGGTTTTGAACAGAGTAACATAAGATCTTTACCTTAGAAACAGTTGGAAGATTTTGAGAAAAGAAGCAATACTATAGTAAATGATTTTACAAGGTTAACCTAGGATAGAACAGTTATGGTGGGAATTAAAAAGGGATCCCTATCAAAAAGCTGCAATGAGAAAAAGAAATTCAATGTATGAAAAGATGCTGATCTTCTTAAAATTATTAAAATTCAAACTAGAACAAAGAGACACCATTTCACACCTCATCAAATAGGCAAAAATGAAAAACATTGATAATATGCAATTACTAGCAAGAACATGAGAAAAATAGGACCTCCCCACTCCATGTTAAAAGAGAGTTCAAATTGATGAAACCTTTTTAGGCAATAACTATCCAAACTTCAAATGTACATTCCCTTTGATCTAGCACTTACTCAAGTGTCAGACACACACACACACACACACACATACACACACACACACACACGAAAATATAACACAGCATCTGGAAAATTTGGAAACAAGTAACAACATGAAACTGATTATTAAATTATGGTACATACCTTCAATATAATTCTGCACAACCCTAAAAAGAATGAGATAAATTTATATGCAGTGAAATTAAAAGTTTTCATAACATATTATTATTTAATATTAATATATTAAGAGGCGATGCAGTGGCAAAAGGATGCGATTATGTTCCTAAAACTGAGCACTTGTATGTGCAGGTGTGTGTGTACATAAAAAGAGATTGATAGATGAGGCTAAAATGATATAAAATAGGCTATTCAACTAAATTTAGAAAGTGTAATTGGGAGAAAGGACCTGGAAAGGGAAAAATGTACTTTATAATTCATACAATTTTGGTCTCTTCAATTTTTTTACAAAGAAAAAGTATTAACTTTATAATTTTAAAAATTTTCTAAAGAAGTAAAAATTATAGGAGGACAACAAAACGTTAGGAATCATTCAGAAGGCCTTCAAATAATATGACATGACTAAGTCACATTGGTAAGTAAAACTTGTGACAATGTTTAGTCCAAGAGAAGAAATTAACAAATTCTATAATAATTCAACTGATAATACACATGATGGTTGAATGGTGTTTGTTTGTTTCTTTTCTTTTTCTTTTTTTTTTTTTTTTTTTTGCATGGGAGGTAGGGTGGCGAAAATTCTATCCCCTGAAGAATCTTGGTACATGGAAATGCCAAACTAGGCCGAACCCATGGCCCCTCCTTGTCAGCTTTCTATAACATCAAGCAACTTTTAGTGTGGGAGAATGGAAAGAATAGAATTGCCACCATTCTGCTCTCTGTTTTTAAGAGTTCGGCTTTTTAGATTCTACATATGTGATACCAAACAGTATTTGTCTTTCTCTGTCTGACTTATTTCACAGCAGAATGCCCTCAAGTTCCATTCACATTGTCTCAAATGGCAGGATTACCTTCTTTCTTATGGCTGAATAATAATCTACCATATAACACATATATGTAGATATATAAATATATAAAAAGTATAGATATATAAATATACACATATAGATATATAGATGATATATAGATATATGGATATATAGATATATAGATATGAGGTCAGACAATTAAGTTCACAAACTCATCCTAGAAAAAGCGCTACATACCTCATTGCTGAATATCACTATGGTCACCTTTGAAGTACTCCGCTTGGGAAGCTATGCACCAATGCCAGCAGCTAGTCCACCTTTCAAAGCAATTTTGGAACTCTTTTTCTGGAATGGCCATCTGAACTGTCATATTACCCTGATGTCCTGAATGCCATCTAAATGTCTTCCTTTCAATATTTCCTTTATCTTCATGTAAAGAAAGAAGTCATTGGGGGCCAGATTAGGTGAGTAGGGAGGGTGTTCCAATACAGTTATCTGTTTACTGTCTAAAAATTCCCTCACAGACAGTGTTGGGTGAGCTGGTGCATTGTCCTGATGCAAGAGCTATGAATCCTTGGCAAAAAATTCAGGTCATCTAACTTTTTCATGCAGCCTTTTCAGCATTTCCAAATAGTAAATTTGGTTAACTGTTTGTCCAGTTGATACAAATTCATAATGAATAATCCCTCCAGTATGAAAAAAGGTTAGCAACATCACTGCAACAAGTTCGCAAACTTAATTGTCAGACCTCATAGGTAAACAGAGAAAGAGAGAAAGAGAGAGAGGTGGAGAAGTAGAGAGATATAGACATAGACACAGACACAGACACAGACACAGACACAGACACAGACACAGACACAGACACAGACATAGACATAGATATAGATATAGATATAGATATAGATATAGATATAGATATAGACATAGATATAGATATATATCACATACCAGGGGCTGTGGTGTGGGGGAATTGGGGAGATGTTTAAGGGTACAAACTTGCAACTAGTACATAACAAGTCTTGGAGATCTAAGGCGCCGAATTGTGATTATAGACAACAATACTGTATTATAAACTTCAGAGTCACTAAGAGACTAGATCTTAATTTATCCTACCACAAAAAGAAAAATAATATTTATGTAATGTGATAGAGGTCTTAGCTAGTGCTAAGGTGGTAATCATACTCAGATGGCAGTATACGAATGTATCAAATCAATACATTGTATACCTTAAACTTATACAAAATTACATGTTAATTAAATCTCAATAAAAATAAATATACAGGGCTGGCCGAGTGGTGCAGTGGTTAAGTGCTGGCTTGGGAAGCCAGCGGCCCCGGTTTGGGTCCCACATATGAGGGCCAGAGACACTGCCCTCAAAAAACAAAAATAAAAATAAATAAAAGGAGATGGCTCAAAAAGAGAGAGATGTGGTAGCTTTAAGAGAATACATTTGATAAATAAATAAATAAGTAAATATACAATAATAATAACAAATAATAAAATTAAATAAATTTTCCCAGAAAAAAAAATGGACTTCATAATGTCAAATCAGAATCTTAATCCTTGTTTTATTTGAGGTAGAATTTCTACTTTCAGTTCAAGAATTGATTGTCATCTGAAACATACTTCAACCTACATTCTGAGTTCACTCTTGGCAGCACCATTGTTCACAATGTGTCATAAAAGATAAACAGAATATATTTATCTTTTGTGCATCTGTAATAAACAGAGTACAACTAGAGCATGTGGGAGAGAGGACGAAAATCAATGATGAAAACCATGTCAGAAGCAGTTACTGGTAAATGTCAGATTTCCTATGTCTTGATACCACAGATCATATTTTCAAACAGGAGATAATTACTTTCCACACAGCTACCTGAAATAATCTAAACTGTATCATAAACCATCACAAATTCAGATTAATCATGCATGAGACTGGTCCAAACCAGCTAAAACTGAGAAGAGTGATGGTAAAATATATTTAAATTTCAAAAGAAATTCAACATATAAAATATCAGTTTTCTTAAACTTCCTGGATTATAAATTCAGTCTCTTTCCAACAAACTCAATTGGAAAACAAATCCAGGATAAAGAAAAAATAACACGGTGGGAAGATTGCTTAAAGAAATTTAGAATCAAGCTGGACCTCTAGAAGATCATCTTCTTAAAAACAGGTCACTTATAAAAGTAAAAGCAACAAAGGAACAAGACAAACAAACAAAGAAATAAAAACTCATAGACACAGACAATAGTTTTGTGATGCCCAGAGGGTAACGGGGATGAGGGCTGGTAGGTGGCGGTAAATGGGGTCAAATATATGGTGATGGAAGGAGAACTGACTCAGTGGTGAACACACAATGTGATATATAGATGATGTATTACAGAATTGTACACCTGAAACCTATGTAACTTTACTAACCATTGTCACCCCAATGAACTTTAATTAGAAAGAAAGAAAGAAAGAAAGAAAGAAAGAAAGAAAGAAAGAAAGAAAGAAAGAAAGAAAGAAGGAAGGAAGAAAACAGTTTAGTCCCTCATAACCTAATTATCACTGTCCCTTAATACTATAATTTTTTTTCTATCAAGGGTCACTAAATGTACAGATGTACAACCTGCCTTTAAATTCAATGTAAAAATATTATTGAGGCCACTGTCCATTACATTACTCAACATCAATAGTTATTTTTTGTTTTTTCTTCTTAATATCACAAATTGTTCTCCAATTTAGTGCACAGAAAGGCACCTAATAAATGTTTGTACTAATGAACACAATATGAAATTACACTTGTGAATTATAAACTAATTTTCATAAAATGTATATGCTCTGAAATATTTGAAAGCAATATACGTATTCCCTTAAGTAAAATATGTATATATGTTACAATCTGTTTATATTGCTAATTTGCTTAATTGAGTGTAATACAAAATTAAATGTCAACAAAACTTCAAATGGAGATTACAAATGTTTCTAAATTTGTATCTTGCTGTTTCGTGTTGTATTGCATATGTACCAACAAGTTAATGGGCAAATTCTCTCCTTTGAGCTGTCAAAGGTATAAATTAAAACAAAAACTGGTGTATTTTTTTCATGATTGGTGCTGTAAAGTGTAAATTAACTCATAAAAAAATGAAAAACCATAAATTAAAACTATTGAGAAAAGATAAAACTAGAATGTCACACATATAAAAATTGTACATAATTTTATCCTAAAACATACATATACCCAAGTCAAATATATACTTCAAAGTACAGAATAATTCTGAATCATATCCACCAAAGGCTTTGGGGACATCTAATTAAGATTATTCATTCATTCCTCACTTCTCATTCCTACAGTAGGATCAATTGTCAAGTATTCACCTTCACTCTGTTATCAAATGTGCGAAAGGACAGCTGCAGACCCCAGGGTGATCCCTTTAAGCAGGCAGTTAACACTAATCACTACTGAAATCAGAAACTTTCCGCATCTCTCAACAGATAGGTATTAACATAGCTAATAAAATCTAATATTGACTAAACTGTCATTGAGTACCAAGGCATATGACAATGGTTTACATGCATTATATCACTGACTCCTCCCAACAGTTTTATGAGGGTGATACTCTTATACTATTTCCATTTTAAGTGAAGCTAAAGATCACATAGGTTTGAGTGTGCCTAAGGTCACAAAATTAGGAACTGGCAAAATAGCATCCCAAACCAGAATCTTTAGCTTCAAAATCAATGGTCTTAGTGTTACACTGAATCCATATTATAAGAAATTATTTCCCCAACATTTCAGAAAAACAGTGCAAAAAGAGAATAGGCAAAGAAAAAAAGAGTTTGAATATTTCTAAATAGTAAAATAAGAACTGGCTAAAATGTATTTCATCATTTTTTATATTGAAGTTTAGTTCATGTTTGAGGACTTAGATAAAAGATTTGGAAAAGGTAGAAAATGTTCAATATGGTAAAGAAATTTTTAAAGATTTAATAAAAATGTAGTCTTCACAGTTCTTTCTTATAGCAATTCCTGTTGCCTGGTTACCAAAAGGCAGAGAAAGCCAACTACATACGAATTATCACAACTATACTAAAAATAATGAACATTTCTTATCTCCCTGTTCTATTATTTACATAATTACAAAATTAAGAAAATAAAGTTATATGCTTAATAATAGCCATTTACTATATAAACTAATGCTTTCTTCATTTTTTTGTTGAGTCTTCTAACTTGTGTATAACTGATGAATATATCTTTAATTTCAGTGAGAAAAATACCTTATAGCCTCGACCAGTGAGTCATCCGAAGTGTTCCCTTGCTGACAGCAAAGACCTGTTTTTGATAAGCACTGTGGAGATAAGAAATGAATATGTACAGTCAAGATAAGGAAGGTATGAACCGGACATCTGTTGTTTTTGCTGCCTAAAGGTCTTCACACATTTTTTTTTCTAGTAATAAAACTCTTCTTACCTGGGGGAACTCATTCCTTGCAGTTTAAGCAGAGATGAATTTAATACATTCCAAACCACAGAGGTGGCACGGGACCCCTTACTGAATAAAGTTCTGTATTTCCTTGGCCACAGTAATTGGGCTCATTATCCAAATCTAATCACACTTTTCAATGAAATTTACTACAAGTATATGAGGTCTGACAATTAAGTTTGTAAACTTGTTGCACTGATGTTGCTAACTTTTTTTTTTATATCAGAGGGATTATTCATTATGAATTTGTACCAACTGGACAAACAGTTAACCAAGTTTACTATTTGGAAGTGCTGAAAAGGCTTGAAAAAGTTGGATGAAAATGACCTAAACTTTTCACCAACCATTCATAGCTCTTGCATCATGACAATGCACTGCCGCTTCCTGCACGACAGGGCCATAGGAGTCGGGAAGGGATGGCGAAAGGTTGAGAAAAAATGAGAGACAAGTAAGAGAGAAAAAGCAGTGCTAGCCAGGGTACTCAATGCCTCTTGGACTAAGAGCCCCGAACTGAGCCACTGCAAGTCTTTTATTAGGATACACACAAGGAAGTAGCATTGTTTTTTCCATGGTCTGTAAGTCCCATACATCTTACCAGAGAACCGAGCTCAAAGTCAAATCACCCGTGCCTGCAGGCTGCCATTACCGAAAGTCCCAGGATGTTATTGTTCATGCACCTCCTAAGAGACAGAAACTTCTCATGCCAAGACTCACTAACAAGAATGCACAGAGGACAGATATTATCACCTTATTAGGTCATTCTACAGGCAAGCTGTCAGCACCTACAACAAAGGGTCTTTGCCCATTTTCCTCAACTCCGTGATTTTTTTCCTGTGGCACCCCTGCGACACTGCCTGGCTTGGGTTCCCCTTTTCATGAAGGGTCTGACCCATCATTGCCTATCCAGTCATCTTCTGGGGCCACATAGGAAAATAGAGCAAGCATAATGTTGAAGTAATGTCTGTATAAGGACCGGTCATTTATGAGAAGGTCCACAGGGGCAGACGGCTAAGCTGCTGTGTGACCACAAAGCACCAGCTCCCAGGGCACTGTCTGTGAGGGAGATTTTAGCCAGTAAATAAATAAATGTATTGAAACAGCCTCCCTACTCACCTGATCTGTGCCTCAATGACTTCTTTCTTTACCTGAAGATAAAGGAAATATTGAAAAGAAGACATATTTATGATATTCAGGACATCAAGGGTAATACAACAACAGCTCAGATGGCCATTACAGAAAAAGAGTTCCAAAATTGCTTTGAAGTGTGGACTAGGTGCTGGTGTCAGTGCATAGCTTCCCAAGGGGAGCACTTCAAAGGTGACCATAGTGATATTCAGCAATGAGGTATGTAGCACTTTTTCTGGGATGAGTTCACAAACTTAATTGTCCAACCCTGTACAGTAAGAAAGAACTTTGGGGTCTCAATTCTGGATTGTGATCTATAAGGATATAGGCCTTGTAGTTACCAGCAGCTGTATTTCCCACCTTTGGGGAAGATCCTGTCTGAAAATAAAATCAATAAGTAGAAGAAGCAGAGCTGAGTGATAGAACAGCATTTAGAGCCAGTTTTTCCCTTGGCTTTTATGGTTACATGAGCTAATAATATATTTCCTTTTTGCCTAAGCTAATTTGATCTGAGTTTCAATGGCAAGCAAAACATTTTGACAGATACATTTCTCTCAACCCTGAGTTACTTAATTCCCTCTTCAATATAGTTATATTTAGGAACCTGGGATTTGGAAATGAGCTCTTTAAGATAGCTACCAGCGGTATAGTCATATTTCCTTCCATTAGTCTTTGAAGTATCTCAAGTGCTGAGTAGTGGTAGCAAACTGGATTTCTGTGCGTGAGCACAGTCATGGATGTATCTATACATTACAGTCACCAATAGTTGAAGAGAATGACTATGAAAAAAAATATCTCACTTCAATAGTAGAGAGGCCTTAAATTCTCTCATTGGAGGTTTATTTCCTTATGTAAAGCCACGCTATTTCCCTGCAGTCCTCTAGAAACAAATGACACTGAAACACTTATATCTTAGTGTGAATTACTCAGACAATATTTCTCCATGACAGGAAAATACAGGTGCCAAAAAGTATCAAAAAGAAGGCAAAAGTAAAAGATTTGAAAGAATGAGAAATGATACAGACTGAGAGAAAATATTTTCAAAAGACATACTCGTATCTCATAAAGGACTAAAATATGCAAAGAAGTTTTAAAACTTAACAATAAAAATAACAAACAACCTGATTAAGATACAAAGAAAAAAATTGAACAGACACTTCACCAAAGAAAATATACAGATGTCAAATAAGCATATAAAAAGATATGCAATGTCAAATATCATTAGGGAATTGCAAATTAAAACAAGATACCATTCAACATCTCTCAGAATGGCCAAAATCCAAAACACTGACAACACCAAATGCTAGCATGTATGTGGACCAACAGGAGCTCTCATTCACTGCTGGTTAGAATGTAAAATGGTACCGCCACTTTGAAAGACAGTTTGGCAGCTTCTTATAAAATTAAACATACTCTTACCATACAATCCAGTTATTGAACTACTTGATATTCACCCAAATGAGTTGAAAACATGTGTCCACACAAAACCTGCCCATAAGTGTTTATAGGAGCTTTATTCATAACTGCCAAAACTTGGAAGCAACCAAGGTGTCTTTCAACAGGTGAATAAGTTTTAGGAAGTACATTAATACAGTGGAATATTATTCAATGCTAAAACAAACAAACAAAACAAAACAAAACAAAAACTGAGCTATTAAGCCACGAAAAGACATGGAGGAACTGAAAATGCATATTGTTAACTGACAGAAGCCGATCTAAAGAGGCCACCAATTCCAATTATATGACATTTTGGAAAAGGTAAAACTACGGAGACAGTAAAAAGATCAGTGGTTGATAAGGGTTTGGGAAGAGGGAGGGATAAATAGGTGGAGCATAGAGGATATTTAGGGCATGAAATTAGCATGCAATATATTATAATGGGGGGTACATGTCATTATACATTTGTCAAAACTCAGAGAATGTACAGCAAAAAGAGTGAGCTCTAGTGTTAACTATGAACTTTGGTTGATAATATATCCCTGTTGGTTCATCTATTATAACAAATGTGCCACACTGGTACACTGGTGAGGGATACCGATGTTGGCGGGGAGAGAGGGGGCTGTGTGTGTGTGTGGAGAGGGGATACATGGGAACTCTCTGTATTTTCTGCTCAATTTTATTATGAAACTAAAACCACTCTAAAATAAAGTCTACTATTCTTTTTTAAAAAGTAAAAGCAAATTAAAAGCAATGAAACAGATGATGACCAAGAATCAACAAATGGCACACATCACAATTTCTCCATCCCTATGTCTCTTCAATGAGAAGAACACTGGATTTAGGGCCTTATATTCATATAACAAATATTTATTGAAAACTGTGTGCCTAGTACAGTGATAGATGTCTTGGAAATAATAAAATAGAAATGGTCGTTTTCTACATGCAGCCTACAGTCTAATAGAAACAGGAGTAACATAAAATACAAATAAATGTATAACTACAGATTATAAGTGCTATCAAGGAAATATATAGGAACCCAAGGGAAAATGATAATGGGGACAATTTTATCAAGAAAGGGGGCAAGAAAGGCCAGCAGATGTAGAGAGATGTAGGGTTAAAGGAGCATGTTTATAACATGAGAGCACTAGATATTGGTGAGACTGGTCCAATAGAGAAAGAGAAGTCTAAGTGCAGGAGAGAGAAAGTGGTAGTAAATTATGAGGCAAGGATCCCAAGATGATAAGAAGGGATGGAATCCAGAATGTATGTAGAAGGTTTGCTCTTTGATAGGAAGGGAATTCCTCTATTATAGCAGAAAAGAGGAGTATAAAGAGAATATTTGCAGACATGCTAGTGGGCCTTCTTCTTAGGTAAACAGAAACCTCCTTTGGGGGGGCAGGGGTGATGGATAGCAGAGGTAGAAAGAAAGAGCTGAAACAATTTTTTATGAAATCTAATAAAATCTATCTCGACCATATTTGGCTAGCAAAGAAAATAGCTTTTACCGTGGAGGCCCTTCTGATGTTAACCTGGTCCAGAGCATAATTATGTCAGAGTTTATAGTTGGCAGAGATCAAGGATAAAGCCATGCTAACAAGTGAAATATCTCTCTTCATGTTAGACTATATATTCTCTAAGCTATTTAAAAGCTTGCCTTCATAAGGTACACTTTTTTCTTAAGTAAAGAATGAGAAAATTGGCCACTGTGTCCAGTGGGAGGACTGACCTGAAACTGGAGTACCCGCACTGCTCTGCACAAAAGGCACACCCACCATTGCCTGAGTCAGCACAACTGAGGAGACTAGAAAGTTCATTAGCATCTAGCCAAAGCTGAAAACATTCTTGTCTTATAAGGCGAGGGGAAAGGCCAGAGGTGGGGCGACATGGCCTCCTTTTATGGCAGAAAGTGGCATTTTCTGGAGCAGAGTGTGTGAACCTCAGTATGATTTGAGAGAGCTCCAAAAAAAGGAAATGGGTGTTAATGGGAACTGAGGAGAGAAAGGGTTCTGGAAACAGGGAAGACCCAGTCAAGATAGTTTCTCTTAGATGGTCTCAGTGTGCAAGGTGATTCACTAAGATAAAATTATTTCTATTCCTCCAAATGATATGGTTTTCCTGAGATCTATCCAATGTGTAATTTTTCTGGACAAACAGGAGAGGGAGGAAGTATTTAGTGGGAAACTAGCACTGGCTCACCCTACTGGTCTCCCTGGACTGAAAGGAGAGAGTGACACAGGTGCTGGTGTCAAAAAGAAGGTGACTGGGAGAAATCATGTCACAACTGGGACACAGAAATACAAGGTAAGATTTTAAGCAAGAGTTTTAAAGGAAGAAAATATGAAACAGATTTTGTGAGAAATGGGAGAATGATACTCAAGTATACCATAGGTTGCTGGGAAGAATTAAGAGCCCTCTTAAGACAAAAAAAAAAAAAATGTATTGGTCGTGCCTTGGCTCTGCCATCTACTAGTTTTGTGGGTTTTTTTACAATATACTTAACCCCTTTGAAACTGAATTCCCTTGATAGTAAATAGGAATAGTGACAGCTGTAATATAAGGCTTTAGAAAGGATTAAATGAAATTAGGTACACAAAGCACTTTTTACATATTAGATTCTTTAAAAGTATTTGTTTCTTTACTGCTTTCATAACTTTCAGGATTCATAAGCTTTACTAAGCTGCAGGGTCTTTTATTTTTAGGTCATGACTCACCTGAGAAATATTTTTCAGGTTAAAGTGCTAACATTAAACAAGACACAAAACTAAAATTTAAAAATCAGTAGTGTTTCTATATACCAACAATAAATTATCTGAAAAAAAGGAAGAAAATGATCCCAATTTACAGTAACATCAAAAATGATAAAATACTTAGGAATAAATTTAACCAAGGAGGTGAAAAATCTCTACACTGAATACTGAAAAGATCTCTACACTGAAGATCTCTACACTGTAAAACATTGATGAAAGAAATCAAAGAAGACTCAAGTAAATAGAATGGTTTCCCATATTCATGGACTGGAAGAATTAATATTGTTAAAACATCCATACTATCCAAAGCCATATACAGATTGAACACAGTCCCTACCAAGATTCCAATGGCATTTTTACAGATGTAAAAAAAACGACTCTAAAGTTTACAGGGAACCACAAAAGACCTCAAAGCAATCCTGAGAAAGAACAAAGCAGGAGGCATCACATTTCCTGATTTTAAGCTATATTATAAAATATAGTAATTAAGACAGTATGGTGCTTATATTAAAAAGGGACATATAGACCAATGGAACAGAATCAAGAACCCAGAAATAAACCCATGCATATATGATCAACTGATATTTGACAAGAGAGCCAAGAATACCCAATGGAAAAAAGACAGTCTCAATGGAAAAGACAGAACAATAAATTGTTCTGGGAAAATTGGGTATTCATGTAAAAGAATGAAACTAGACTGCTATCTTACACTACTCACAAAAATTAACTAGAAATGGATTAAAAACTTAAAAGTTAGGCTAGAAACAACAAAACTCCTTGAAGAAAACATAGGAAAATTCCTTAAAATGAGTCTTGCCAATGATTTTTTTTGGATATGACACCCAAAGCACAAATAACAAAATAATTTTAAAAACAAACAAACAGTGGGACTGCATCAAGCTAGAAAGCTTTTGCACTGCAAAAGAAATAATTAACAAAGTGAAAAAAGGCAGCTTACAGAATGGGAGAAAATATTTGCAAATCATATACCTGATAAGGGGTTAATATCCAAAATATAAAAGTACTAATAAAACTTACCCAAATAAAACCCAAATAATCCAATTTAAAAATGGGCAAAGGACCTAAATAGAAATTTTTTCCAAAGAACTTATACAAATGGCCAACAGGTACATGACAAGATACTCAACATCACTCATCATAAGAGAAATTAATATCAAAACCATAATGAGATATCACCTTACACCTTAGAGTGGCTATCATAAAAAAGACGAGATAATAAACGCTGGTGAGGGTGTGGAGAAAAGGAAAGCCTTGTGCACTGTTGGTGGGACTGTATATTGATGCGCCACTAGGAAAAAACGGTATGGAGGTTCCTCAAAAAGTTGAAAATAGGACTACCATATAACCCAGCAATTCCACTTCTGGATATATATCCAAAGGAAACTAAAGCACTATGTCAAATATAAATACTATATAAATATATATAAATGCTATATAAATAAACAGAGTAGGTTCCCAACTTACGAACGAGTTCCGTTCCAGGAGAGCTTTCATAAGTTGGATTTGTTTGTAAGTCCGACAAAGCGAGTCTTATACACCTTTGACACAAATATATAATGTAAAGCCAATAATTGAATGATTAATGTTATAAGAACAAGCAACGTCTACCATCTTTTCTCCTCAGTGTAATCTCTCACTTATTTTCACTTTTGTTTCCATGGTTATTGCTTTGCGCTTCCTAGCAGTCCCCTCCACATCCCCACCGCTTTTCCTCTTGCTTCCTGACATCCTGGGCTCTGACTGAGCACTGTACTGCTGTCCACTATCGCACTGCACAGTAAGCACACAGCAGCACAGCCGTGACAATGTCCGGCAGACACGTGAGCTGCTTCCGCGATTTGTTTGCATCTACGAATGTTTACAATCTGAGATCTGGTCATATCTGTGAAATTTCACAACTAGAATGTTCGTAAGTCAGGGACTTACTGTACACACACACACACACACACACACACACACACACACAGTGGAATACTATTCAGCCATAAAAAGAAGGAAATACTGGCATTCGAGGCAACATGGATGAACCCTGATGTAATTATGCTAAGTGAAATAAATCAGACAGAGAAAGACAAATACTGGATGATTTCACTTATACATGGAATTTAAAAAAAGAAACAAATCATGGAAAAAGAGATCAGATTTGTGGTTACCAGGGACAGGGAGGAGGGAAGGACTGGATGAAGGTGGTCAAAAGGTACAAACTTCCAGCTATAAGATAAATAATTTTTTGTTTTTGTTTTTTTTATGGCTTTTACACTATCCCTATCCTTATCTTTATAGTCTTAATATGTCATTGGTAAACTAAGTATGAGAATGTAATTTGATGAAACTGCTTTTAGTTGAAACAGAAAAATTGGAGTTTTGTATTTATTTGTTTTCTGGGTTATTTGAAACTCTACCATGCCGCACCAGGTTCTCATACTTTAATGTAATCAGAATCACCTCAGAGGCATTAATAATTCAAGTTTTGAGGCCTCAACTCCAGAGTATCTGATTCTTTAGCTCTGAGTGAAACCAAGAAATACACATTTTTCACCCCCAGGTGGTCCTTAATCCTCATTTTGAAGAATTACCTGGAGCCTAGACAAAATGCACATTCCCTTTGGAGAAATTCTTTGTTTTTTTCATCATGTGGAGAATCAAAAGAAACTCATATTTCTCTTCAAATACAGACCACACTCAATTTACTTCTGGACAAAAAAAAAAAAAAATCCTCCCTTAATTTGAATTTTTGTTCACTTTGAGTGTTATATCTTATTAATACATGCATTTTACACACAATATGATATGTTATGATGAAGGTCCATACGATTCATATATTTGTTTCATTAAAGGCTTTGACAGCTGTTTAAATCATTACTTGACAGTACAATAGCAATACTTTTACATTTTCCTTTGTCTATGAAAATATTTACTTTGAATCTCCAATATTACCAAATCTTTCCTATCTAAAGGATCTGTATGTGAAAAAGGAAGGCTTTCCTGAAATTCCCTTGGCCCCCAAGGATATTTATGAAGTACTCATACATCTTATCTAATCCTTTCCGTTGTTCCTATAAGAAGTCAGATTTCTTTACTCATAGTAACAGAGAACATTACAAACACAAACTTGAAAGCTTATGTAGAATTCATGGCAGATAAAACTTGGAAAACAATTTTGTCTTTCAGAGAATTGCCTTTCAGCAACATTGAAAATGCAAAGTTCAAATACCAAATGGCAGATAAATGTAATGCTTTCCAAGATGGAACATAAGGTTTCAGTCTATTTTAAGAAGAAGAAAAGATTGGAAAATATCCCAGAAATGTCACTGTGGGAGCAGGTTGAACAACCCACTAGTATAAAAAGAATTAAAAAAAAAAAAGCCATCACATCACACATTTATTAAATTTAGGGAAGACAGTAGAATAAAAAGTGTTAGATTTCTTTAGGGAAAATATTCAAGTGAAACTAAGTTAGTTCTAAACTATAATTGAACATTGCAGTTCAGTAGAAGCTGTGCACCATCATGGGACCAGAAGGGACCACAAACATTCATGTGGTCATTTTCCTGCCTTCAGCTAAGTCCTACTGCTAATACCTAAGGTTAATATAATAAATAATCTATCTCAGTACAAATGCCTGCAGAGGGAGAAATTTTATAAATCCCTCATTTACTTGCTAAATAAACAATGCACAAGTTGAATTTATTTAATTGCTTATTTTATTCAGTCCAAAAATATTTGAACCCCATTATACACTGGTTCATAAATTGGCCTTCATACACGAAGGGCAAGGACAGATGGAATAAAGAGACAGGCCATTTCAAATCGGTAGGTGGCAGTTATAATAAGCAAGAGAACGAACTTAAAAAGCTTGTCTTGGGTAGCTACAAGATGAGTAGGTCTCCGCAACCAACCTCCAGAATCTTAAAAATTTATATAAAGGCCTTAATGGAGTTCAGCCATACACACCATCCAGATGGTCTGAACAACACATTGCTTTCTCAAGGCTCCCACTGTGGAAATGGTAGGAAGAGCCTACATTCCAAGCACAAGGAAGGGGTCCAATTGCTCAGGTGGAGCTCTCAGGTCAACAGGTGGTCACATCCTCTGGATCACCTCCTCCAATACTATGTACAAGGTGCATCATTGCCAACACTCTCAAACAAAAACTGGGAAATTCAGTCAATCACTGAGGCATCTTAGATACAAGAAAATGAAATGTCAGATTTATTCCAATGAGGTAGACACTATGCAAAATTGTGAATGTTAAGTGTTTGCCTACACTACCCTTCCCATTTCAATACTATCCCCTCTGTACCCCAAATCACAGTATAAAGACTGATGGGAACTTAAAATGTTCTGCTCAAGAATCCTTGAATACTTGCTTTACTTGTAGCCTTTGAACATTTAATTTATTGATATTTGGTAGGCCAATGCTATTCACAAATCTATTAGCATGTATTTGTATTTCATCAGAAATTATGTACATCTTGCTAGAGAAAAGGAAAGCATTCAAATTACTGGGGGCCCTCCCCAACACCTTATACAGGTGGGAGAGACTAATAGGCAAGAGATGGATTATGAAATGAATATCGCTATCTATACTTGGCAGAAAATCTGAATTTTTGGAGAGGTGAGTCTTTGATGCAGAGAAAGGAGGAAGTATTGGCTACTTTACCAGTTGGTCAGCTACCCTCTTGTAAAAGGAATATTTGTGCCCTCTAAACTGATATATTCCAATATTTTAATTTCATGCATGATTGATGGATATTTGGAGCTCCTCCCCTGCGTATTAGCAGAATCCAGTCTCATGTACTTACCTCCAACTCTGCCTTCTCGAACATGATTCTGGAACAAAAGGACGAGGTGCTCCAAACACATGTTTACCTAGCCTAGTGCTCTCATTTAAACACACACTTTCAAATTATGATTTTTATCATGTTTCCCAATGCCAAAATAATCCACTGTATATATTGACAATCCTGGGTGAAGTGTCCAAAAAATAGTTATGTGATCATCAATTAATAATAATATGTTATTAAGAAAAATACTGACTTCACAATAAACAGGTTTTTTGTTTTTACTTGCTCCTTTGCATTCCTATAGATCCTCTTAGCTTCACTTATCTCTTATTCCAGTCACCACTGCAGCAAGTTCATCACAGGGCATGACTAGTTTCACACAGTATCTCCATTCCACTACATGGCTCTTTAGTCTTCAGCTTCTCTGTGGATATATTGATACCTACATTTTACACATATATAGCCTTGAAGGTAATTCTATGGGAAAAGTTGGCCAATGGGGAACAGAAGTAAATGAATCAACTCTTCTCCCTGTCTCCTCCCACCCACAAACCAATGGTCCTGGAATATACTTTACATGGTTTCTCAGCTGAACACCCAATCTCCCATTGCATTAATCAACTCATATTCTTGTATTGGTTCCCTATTTCTTCTGTCCTGACTGCTATTACCCAATAAAGTATTTACACATAAGTTTTCAACTAAAGCTCTGATCTCTAGAGAAACACACATAAGATAGACAGTAGTTTTCATTATCATGCTGGTTTTCTAGAAATAACCTTCCCAACCTGTATTAATTATAAGTTAGGTAGGAGAAGATAGTACCAAGAGCAAATATATTTGGGATGGTTTTCCTCAAGTAAAACCCCAGATATAAACATATAGATGGTACATATAGGAATAGTTCCAGGTGCTCTTCAGTATGATTGCATTACTTCTTTTTTTTAAATTTATTTATTTTCAATTATAGTTGACTTTCAATACAGCATAAACAAAGTTGTGATTTTTCCATTTTAATGTCTAGAAAATGTAGGGGAAAATACTTTCAACAATATGGAAGAAAGAACTGATATAAACCCCCATCTCACTATAAAAACAGAGAAAGTACTGATAAATGTAACTCCCATTTTTTTACACATAAAGATGAACTCAAAAAAAAAAAAAAAGGAGAATTCCCAGTGATTAGGGAAAAAGTGGTGAGGAAACAAAGCTATAGGAGTAAATGGAAGAACCCCAAGAGAAATAATTCCTAGATAAAACTCCTAAGGACAGGGCTGGGGCTTCAAATACCAAACAAGGTCAGGAGATGTGTCTTGAGCCTGTATAAGGCAAAGAGCTGGAACTGAATGTCCTGCAAAGCTGTAAGCTTTGAATTGACACCACTCCAAAAAAATGAGGATAGAATGTTTTGTTTTGTTTTGTTTTTTCTAACAATTAAAATTGTTTTTATTGTGATAAAATATATATAACAAACAAAATCGCCATCTTACCCATTTTTAAGTGTACAGTTCAGTGGTATAAAGACATTCACAGATGGTGTGCAGCCATCACCCCCATTCACCCCCATATACCTCAATTCATCTTGTAAAACTGAAACTCTGCACCTACTATAAAATAACTCCCATTCTACCCTCCCCACCCCTGGCACCCACCCTTCTACTTTCTGTCTCTGTGGTTTTTATACTCTAAGTACCTCACACAAGTGTCTGTCCTCTTGTGACTGGCTTATTTCACTCAGCATAAAGTCCTCAAGTTCCCTCCATACTGTAGCACATGGCAGAATTTGTCTCCTTTCCCAGGCTGAGTAATATTCCGTGGCGTCTACACATCACATTTTATTATCCAGTTATCTAGTGGTGGACACTTGTGTCACTCACATGTATTAGCTACTGTGACTAGTGCTGCTCTGAAGATGGGTATTCAAATCTCTCTTTGAGATGCTGCTATCAGTCCTTTGGAGTGTGTGTCCAGGAGTGGGGTTACTGTAACATGTAAGATTTCTGTTGTTAATTTTTTGAGGCACCACTGTACTGTTTCCCAGAGTGTGCCCTTTTACCTTCTCACTAGCAGTGAACAAAGGTTCCAATTTCTCAGCATCCTCACCAATGCTTACTGTTTTCTGTGATTTTGATACTAGGCAGAGGATAGAATGTTTTCACCAACCAAATCAGAAAGCAGCAAACAAACTTACTGTGTGCCCATAACTCAGTGGAAATAAAAAGAATCCCATGAAAAATGAAATACCAAGGTTACACCTGTACATGAGTAAGGAATCCAAATTTATAATACTCACATAGTGTTGAAACCTAAAGCCCAGAATTTTACATAAAAATTGGTGAAATCCTAGGACTTTGGCAGTAACAAACACAAAACTATTTTGTAGGCACATTGTCTCTATTCAGGGTGCAGACGATTCCCACCGAATAAACACACTCATTGATAATGAGCTCATAATCAAAATTTCTAAAATGCACAAAGGAATAATGTACCACAATAAATAGCAATTAGAATAAAAAGGAGAATTAGATATCCAAGAAACCAGAGATACTATATCAGTCCAAAGATAAATTTGTTAAGTCTTTAAAAAGAAGGAATGAAAAATGTAATGGGAGTATGGAGCACCAAAATAAAAAATTGATTTTAAATTTAAAATTTGGTACTAAAATTTCAATAGGCTAACCAACCGATTAAACACAGGAAGAAGCTACACAACTGGTTAAGCTGGAGTAAGAAATGGTAAACTGGGGGATAAATTTAAGGAAATTACTCAGAGCATTAGCAGAAAAGGAGATTGAAGAACACAGAGGACTGGTAAAGAGAAACAGAGTTTAGAATGAGAAATTTTATTATATATTCAATATGTGTTCCAGTAAAGTAGAATAAAGAAAATTAGGAAAGGCAACAGTTAATGTGTTGCCTTTAAATTATCTCCTTAATTAAAAGAAGCAGAGGATGCACAAAGCAAATAACAATAACACATTACCTAAATACATTACAGTAATACCGAAAATTATCTAAGACAAAAAGAAAAACATTAAAAGCAACCAGAGAGAAAAAAATCCTCAAAGGATTAACAGTTAGACAAACTACAAACTCTTTGTAAACAGTAAGGAGAAATAGAATTACCGCTTCAACGTGTTGAAGGAAAACAGTCAAACTAAATTGGAAACCCAACTAATATAACATTCAGGAGTAAAGCACAAGTGAATATGTTTTCATTAAAACAGAGAATGACATACACACACACACAAAAAAAACCAGAATGACATAGTTTGCTATTCAGAGATTCTTGTTAAAAAGCTAATAAAGGACATGTGTCAGGAAGGAGAAAATTAACCACCGAAGAAAGAGTATGGTGTAGGAAGCAACAGCTAGCAAAAATTATTGGAAAATATTTTGACAAATAAAAATAAGCATTGAAATATAAGGACAATAACAGAATAATATCTCCATGCTTGAGAACTTCTTAATCCTGGGCAAGCTTGTCATTTCTCACTTATATGTAAACTGATTCAAACAGCCTTATCTTCCTGAATTTTAGCATTGTTTCATCTTCAGCTCCTGAACAAGGAAAAGCCAGTGTTTATTCTCTTGGTGGTATTTATAAACTGAATTGAAATTGTAACACTTGTGTCAATCTTTTGTACCTAATGCTTCTCCTGAGCATTATTTCACTGAGATTGAAATTACCTTGAATAGGAGATAGAGAGGGTGTCATCAATATTTATTCCCAGTTTTACTTGATTCTTTGAATCAGATCCAACAACATGGGAATGATGGTAATGTTTAAGAAAATAATCTAGGCTACAGTCTCTAAAAGCAAGATGAAGAGTTCTCTCATAGCCAACATTGTTCCAGAAACTTAACTAGAATAATAAGAAAGAAAAAAGACAAGAAAGATATAAGGACAAAAAGGAAGAAACAAAATTATTTTATAATTACTCATTTAGAAAATCTACAAACTATTAGTAATAAGAGGATTTATTACTAATAAGAAGTGTTGAAAATATGAAAATCAATGTTTCCATATCAGCAATATACTATTCAAAAATGTGATTTTCAAGAGTTCCTAGTTTCATTACCTACAAAAATTGTAAGGGACCTAATAATAAATTTAACAAAAGCTAGTCAAAATCCATAAGAGCAATTTTAAAACTTTGTTAAAGAAATAAAAACAACCTAAATAAATGAGCAGATATATCATATCCAATACCAACACAGGTTTTCATGGACGTTGGCAAGTAGACACAAAAAAGCTAAATGGATAAACAAAGAGCCAAGAATAGCCAAAATATTTTTGAAGATCAAGATGGGTGCCTAGTGCTATAAGATGTCAAGACATTATAGAGCTATAATACTTGAAACTGTGATATTCATGTAAAGAAAGACAAATATACCAATAGAATGGAGAATTCAGAAACAGGCCCATCTATACATTGGGACATTTGGTATGTGACAGGCAACATTGCAAACCAGTAGGTAAATAATGGATTTTTCAGTAAATGATACTGAGGAAATATGCTCTCCATATGAATAAAAAAAAAAATTAGATGTTTACTTATACTACATTAAAAATTTTTTCCAAGTGGACTAAAGACCTAAATGTGAAAAGAAAACTAAACTTTTTGAAATAAATATATATCTTTTTTAATGCTTTACTCAAAGTCTATTGATTTCATTATATTATTATTATTAAATTTATTGGGGTGACAATGGTTAGAAATAACAAGTGTTGGAGAGGCAATGGAGAAAAAGGAACCCTCACATACTGTTGGTGGGAATGTAAATTGGTACAGCCACTATGAAAAACAGTATGGAGGTTCCTCAAAAAATTAAGAATCAAATTACCATATGACATAGCAATTCCATTCCTGGGTATCTGCCCAGAATCTGAAAACATTTATCCTTAAAGATATATGTGGCAAAATTGAAAGTCAGTATGGAGATATCTCATAAAACTGGAAATGAAACTACCTTTTGACCCAGCAATTCCACTCCTAGGCATTTATCCTGAAAATCCCAAGACACTAATTCGAAAAAATATATCCACCCCTATGTTCATTGCAGCGCTATTTACATTAGCCAAGACTTGGAAACAATCGAAATGCCCATCGGTAGACGACTGGATTAAGAAACTGTGGTATATTTATACAATGGAATATTACACAGCTATAAAGAAGAAAGAAATCGTACCATTTGCAACGATATGGATGGACCTAGAGAACATTATGTTAAGTGAAATAAGTCAGTCCGAGAAAGACAAATACCAATGGAAGCTAAAGAACTGAATAAATGAGCAATGTAAACAGAAATAGTCTTAGAGACACAAAGAAAAAACTGACGAGGGCTAGGTGGGATGGGGATGGGCATAAGAGAGAAGGGGAAGGGACAACGCAACATAAACTGATAACTACAATACTACTGCAGAGACAGAAGAGACAGTTTAGGGAATATAATCAATAAGGTTGTAAATTTTTTTTTTTAGGGCAACAGAAGGATGCATGTCTTTTTAGGGAGACCACTTCATGGATGGTGTAGTGGCCTTACTACTGCACTGTACATCTGAAGCTGCCGCTGAACAATATTATATGTCAACTATAATTTAACACATATATAGTCATGGGATGTGGAATATAGTGTGGGGATGGAGTCAATGGAATTGTAATAGATAGGTATGATATCAGGTGGGGGGCAGGGAAGGGGGGAGCGGGGAGTCACTTTGTAAGGGGTGAAAAAAATAACTATTGCATTGTTTTGTAAATCTGTAACTAATATAATAATCATTTAAAAAGTTTAAAAAAATAAATATATTGAAACTATGTAAAAAAAAATTTTAAAAAGATAGATGTGGCAAATAATTGAAGCATTATTTACGGTGGCCAAGATGTGGGGAAAAAACAGTGTCCTTTAATAGATTGGATAAAGAAGATGCAGTATATACACACAATGGAATACTACTCTGCCAGGAGCCGACAACTGACAAGGTCACATTGCCCTGCTCAGCACTGGCTATTAGGAGTGCTGCCTTATGGTTGGTCATGTAATGTCTCCTGCCTCTATGAACCCATGTGCCTTTCCTCCTATAGGAGACAATATATTCACTGCATTTGTGACAAGTTCTTGTGGTACCCTGATGATAGCTGGTTGTGTAAGCCAGCGACAGGGCAAGATTTCCTAAAGAGAAGGAAACTCCCTAAAACAGGCTACAACCCGAGGGGACCCCTGAACTGAGATATTGGGGACTCAAACCTCTTGGAAACTGAGGCACAGACCTCTGACAACATAGGTCAAGAAGCCTGCCTGTGGCCTAAGGGCCCTGCTGTGAATGGTCTCCTTGAAGATTAAAAGTCTTCAGGCCATGAGAGTTCTGGTAGGAGAGGACTTGCTAACCATAGGGTGTGTTAAACAACTTTGTTTAAATTCTTTAACAGATACTGAAGCTTTGACTGAGAAACAGATGCTACCCTTTATTGTAAATATGTAGCCCTCCTAGGACAAAAGATGTTAAGTATTGTATTTACATAGAAATAGATTTTAGATGGTTTTACCCTAAACACAGCCACTCCTAGTTCTTTTAGTATCTGTCCTGTGAGTCTAGCTGCTGGAATTTGGGATAATGGCTAGGTAGTCATGGCAACCACTCTTTAGGCGATATGTAGAGATAAGTAAAGACTGAGTAAATCCTGGGAACTAGAAACCACCAAACTCATGTGGTTGAGGTAATGGTCAAGTATCCATATAAAATGAACATGCTCTGGCAATAAAGTGTGACACTTTTTTCTCTTTCTCTTTAACTCCCCCGGTGTCTCCACTGTCTCCCTTCTTTATTTTCCTCCCTCGCTGACGCTGTCTCCACCTGAGGGAAACCCTGGTCAGCGGAGGCTAGTCCCCCACACTACTCTGCCATAAGAAAAGATGAAATCCTGCCATTTGCAACAACATGGATGGATCTTGAGATTATTATTCGAAGCAAAATAAGTCAGACAGAAGAAGTTGAGAACCGTATGACTTCACTCATATGTGGGATATAAAACTGAAAGCAACAAATGAACAAGGCGAACAAATATAAATCTTTTTAATGAATGCAGTGTGAGGGATCATTTACTAAACAAGGTGCATGAGCACAAATTATAAAAAAATGCATGCATTTGACTAATTTAAAATTGAACACTTTTGCCAAAAAAAAATTTGTCTTTTTAAATGATACAAGCCAGTCTGGGAGGAGCTATTTCATATTTACATGAGAATTTACATGTATTATAAAATTATATATAACTATTTACATATACTATATAATTATGTATAACTTATATTATACAATAATGATATTATATAAATACATTAAATTATATATGTTATATATGTTGTGCTACATATTTCATATTTATTTCATATTATATTACATTAAATAGATATTACATATAATTTATACTACCTAAAAGATTATTATTCACAATCCAGAAATCATTCTTATAGATCAATTAAAAATGAAAAAGACAATAAAGTATTAAAATTACAAAGGATATGAATAATTAACAGACTAAGATATCCAAATGGTTAATAAATACATGAAATGCTCCCTGTTCCAATTAGTAATTAGGGAAATAAATATTAAAATAAATTGACCTTTATAGCAATCAAATTCGCAAAACTTAAATTGAGTTTGTTTTTTACAAACATGGAAAAGTAGCATTTCTCATCATAATACCTGTGGGAGTACCAATTGGTACAATCCCTTTGAACTGAAATTTAATGATAACTAGGAGACTTTAAAATGTACTTACCTACCATCCAGCCTACCATCCAGCAATTCTCATCCCAAGAATATACAAAACACTAGCTAATTCTAGAGGGATTCCTAGAGAAACTCTGTTATATATGCCCAAGAAATTGAATACAAAATTATTTATAAAAGTAAAAGACTGTAAGCAATCGAAAATCAGATAAATTGTGAGATATTATAAAATACTACATATATAACAGTAAAAATGAATGAATTATAGTTACCTGTATGTATCATCCAGAAACATCACAAAAATTAATGTTGAATGAACGAAGCAAGTTAGAAAATACAAAATATGTTACAACATTAACTAGGTAAAGTTTAAAACTTTAAACATTAAATGGCATAATTTATATGCAAATTTATGATAATGTTGCCAATAAGCTAGCTGGAAAACTAGCTTTCCATTTTATTATTTATTTATTTATTTATTTATTTATTTATTTTTAGCTGAGCCATCCTGCCACCTGTTGGCAGCTCAACGGCAACTCAGCTCGGGCTGGCCTCGAACCACTGTTGCTCAGAGCTCAGCTTGCACTCTTGAGCGAGCTCTTAACCAACTGAGCCATTCGGCCGGCCCCCAACTAATTTATTTTTGATAAATGTAATTTATTTCATGGAGAGGAAAGAGGGCTTAGATTTATAACTGATTTGTTGGCGATTTTTATTTCATTTCTAATTCATGGAGAGTAAAAAGAAAACATTTCAGATTTCAAATTAAATTCTTACCACCAAGCAAATTTAAGCAAATAAATCTTTAAAACACACATTATTTTTAAAGATAATAAATGTATAGTAAACCAAATATTTGGTATTGATTATTACCTACCTTCATATTAAATAATTTTGAAAATCTTCAAAATATTTGTAACATTCCAAATTGAAGTACGGTTGCTGACTCTTCTAAAGATTTCTATATTTTCCATAATTCCAAGTTAGCTATGAGAGAAAATGAATTATTTACAATTTTAACATTATAATAGCATAACTTTGGTAGAAGCACATATTCTTTAGCAATTTTTATTATTTATTCCATGCATAAACATGCCAATATTTCCACTGTACAGAGAAAAATTCCCTTTACTTCCAAAACAATGAGTAAATTAAAAGCTGAGAGCTAATTGATGAGAAAAATGGCAGGCCATAGCTTTCTCAAGAGTCCGGAATGTAAGCTTCAGTAATTGTAGTTTCCTTGGAAGCACATAATAAATTGTGTTAAATTTTAATCTATATTTAATTATCATAGATTAGTCTTCAAATGCCTACTAATGAGAAAGAAAATCACACAGCATATGGTAACCAAGGAGCACAGAAAAAGTTGCAAGGCATCTCATCCTTTGCTTGTGTGATAAAACTGATCAATATTCCCAAGGAGCTTCTCAAAATAGATAAACTCATGATACAATAAAGCCATCGCTTTGGAGTGGATCACTATAGGAGAAACGCCACTAATTATTAATGGCTACAGGTTGCAAGAAAGCCACTGTTTTTTGTTTTTTTTTTTAGTACAACACATTCCAGCAGCAAAGCTCTCCTCTCGAGATGTTTATATTGCTGTGTGTGAGTCTCCTCAGACTACTCCCTCCCATAACACAGAGGGATGGTCAGCTCCTCCTTAAAAACCATGAAAGTCTGTGGTTTGCTGCCACATCAGACTTTGATGCCATTTCATTCATCGTGCCCACCACCCCTTCCAAGGAAACTATCTTTGCACAGTTACTGATGAAGAAATTAGCCAGGTCTTTTCCTTCTGCAGGGAAACCAGGTTCTGTATCACATAACCCACCTTCTCTACCTCCCTTTAGGCCACAAGTGATTGGAAAATGAAGGGGTGAGGGGGTATCTGACCCAAGGTGAGATCATCTTTCAGCTACTCAGTGGCCCATAAATTGACTTGTATGTGAAAAGCTTACTGAATTCATTAAAATTGCAATCTGGGAACTGGAAATTACAGTGACAATCAGTGTCAGCAGTGGGACCAGGAAATAAAAGATGCTCAAATGGAAGCCATGAGGTAAAGGAGAGGACATGAGAAGCAAGAATAAGTTATGAAGAAGAAAACAGGAGTGGGTAGGGGATGTTAAGGAGAAGAATCATAGTAAGGGCAGCAGGTTTCAGTTGAAAGAACAGTTAGCAACAGAGAAAGGCTGAGAGCTATTGGCCAGGGGGCACTGCCACAAAGCTCCCATTTGCAGAGAAAGGTTACCTTACCAAAATTGTATATCTTACATACACCAAGTCTCCAATTTTGTACAGATATCCTTAAAATAATACCCTCTTACTTGAACTAAACCAAGTGAGTTAGAAATCAAAGTAATTGTCATTTTTACTATATTTCAAAGTACAACAGCATTTGTAACTATAAAAACCACAGTAAATCCAACTAAATCAGTAAAAGCATATTGTAATCTAAAAATGAGTTTGTTTTCTTGTCACTCAAACTTGCATACACTTTATATTCTTGATGTTTATATCTTTCTTAATTAAGTGAATCTAGCACAATAAAAATTTTGCTTATGAGTCACTTTTTCTGTCAAAATATATACAAAACTGATAGCAGTATTAAAATTATTTTTATCAGTACCATTATGAATAGTTGTATCCCAAGAAGAATTAATATTTACTATTAAATTTTCATATTAGCCTCACATGATTCACTATGACCCAGCTATGCAATCATGTCAACAATTAGAGTCTTTAAATAAGCATGTCTGAGAACAAAAGTGGGTAGCAAATTAGATCAACAACCTCTGTTCACCATAATTAAATGGCCATGCTCATAAAGACATTGCCTTTTCTGTCTGATTGCAAAACCCATCATGTTTTATACCCAAAAGCTCTGAAGAATTGCTTCAGAGGTGAAGAGTTGCTTCAGAGGTATTCTCAATAGCACCAAAAATTACTTGATAAACTTCATTAAAAATTTATTATTATGAAACATACTATCAAGTATTAGGAATAAAATGAAACTTTCTAAACATAATAAAACAATCACACATTACACTTATCAGAGACAATTTCAGATGTACCCCCTTCAAATTCCAGAAAAAGGGAGAAATACAGACTATTACAGCTATTATTCAACAGAGTATCGATAAATAAACTAACTGTTAAATAAACTAGTTAGCTACTAAGAGTGGGAGACATAACAGCTCTACCAAATACATAGTAACAAACACAGAGAGGAAGCAAAAATGGGGAGACAAAGGAATGTGTCCCAAATGAAGGAACACAACAAAGCTCCAGAAAAAGAGCTAAACAAAATGAGACAATAATCTACCAAACATAGAGTTCATAACCCTGATTATAAGGATGCTCAGTGATCTCAGGGAGAACTTCAACAAAGAGATAGGAAACATAAAAATGGAGATAGAAACCATAAAAAAGAACCAGTCAGAAGTGAAGATACAATAACTGAAATGAATAGTGCACTAGAAAAAAATCACCAGCAGACTAGATGAAGCAGAGAATCGAATCAGCAATTTTGATTTCAAGGTAGCAAAAAAATAACCAATCAGAACAGCAAAAAGAAAAAAAAAATCCATAAACATGAGGACAGTTTAAGGGGCCTCTGGGACAATATCAAGCATACTAATATTCACATCATATATATAGAGAGAGCAAAGAATTGAAACCAATTTGAAGAGACAATGATTGGAAACTTCCATAATCTGGTGAAGGAAACAGATACATTATACAAGCCCAGGAAGTGCAGACAGACCCAAACCAGATGAACCCAAAGCGAGCCACACCAAGATACATTATAATTGAAATGCCAAGGGTTAAAGACAAAGAGAGAATCTAAAAGCAGTAAGAGAAAAAAGCAGTTAGTTACCTACAAGGGAGCTCTCATAAGACTGTTAGCTGATTTCTCAACAGAAATTTTGTAGGCCAAAAGAGATTGGCACAAAATACTCAGTGATAAAAAGCAAGGACCTACAACCAAGATTACTATACCCAGCAAAGTTATCATTTAGAATTAAAGGATAGATAAAAAGCTTCCCAAACAAGGAAAAGCTAACAGAATTCATCATCACCAAACCAATATTACAGGAAATGTTAAAGGAATTTCAAAAAGAAAAAGAAGGGAAAAAAAGATCAAAAATATGAATAATAAAATGACAGTAACTATATATCTATTAAGGGCCGGCTGAGTGGCGCAGTGGTTAAGCGCTGGCCTCGGAAGCCAGCGGCCCCGGTTCGGATCCCACATGTGAGGGCCAGTGACACTGCCCTCAAAAAAAAAAAAAAAAAAAAAATTACTTGAAATTTAAGGCATTAAATGCTCCAATCAAAATACATAGAGTGGCTGGATGGCTAAGATAACAAAACCCTTACATCTGAGACTAACTTCAGATCAAAAAATACACACAGCCTGGAAGTAAAAGGATGGAAAAGATATTTCATGAAAATGGAAACAAACAAAAAAACTGGGATAGCACTACTCATAGCAGACAAAATGTACTTTAAAACAAAGACTATAGCAAGAGATAAAGAAGGACCCAGTGATACCATTTCTATGTATTTATCTGAAGAAACCCAAAACACTACTTCAAAGGGATATGTGCATCCATATGTTCATTGTGACATTATTTACAATAACCAAGAAATGGAGGCAACCTGGATGTCCATCAATGGATAAATGGATGAAGAAGAGGTGTTACATATGTACAATGGAATATTACTTAGCCATAAAAAAGCTGATGGACCTTTGATGGACCTGGAAGGTATTATGCTGAGTAGAGTAAGTCAGACAGGGAAAGACAAATGCCATATGGTTTTACTTATATGTGGTATCTAAAGAGCAAAATAAACAAACAAATCAGTAACAAACTCATAAATACAGAGAATATTTTAATGGTTGCCAGATAGGAGGATTGGAGGATAGGATAGGTGGAAAATGGGAAGAAATTGAGAAGTACAGGGCCGGCCGAGTGGCGCAGTGGTTAAGCGCTGGCCTGGAAAGCCAGCAGCCCTGGTTCAGGTCCCACATATGAGGGTTCAGGTCCCACATATGAGGGCCAGTGACACTGTCCTAAAATAAATAAATAAATAAATAAATAAATAAATAAATAAATAAAATTATTTTTTAAAAAAAGAAGTACAAATTGGTAGTTACAAAATAGTCACAGGGATGTAAAGTACAGCTTAGGGAATATAGTCAATAATGTTGTAATAACTGTGTATGGTGTCAGATGGGTACTAGATATACCAGGATGATCACCATGTAAGTTATATAAATGTCTAATAACTATGTTGTACACCTAAAACTAATAGAATAATTATATGTCAAGTGTAATTGAAAAATAAAAATATATTTAAAAAAATTGATAAGTAAGGTGAGTTTATTTCCAACTCAACAGACATTACAGGGTTATCTAGGGATTACAGTAGCAAAGAATTCTTGAAATATTTATGAAGAAAATTTCAAAACCTTATTAAAACACTAAAAAAAACTGAAGAAATGGGATAAGATAGCATGCTTATGAATAAGATGAGAAAACTTTTAAAGATACCAATTTTCCCCAAATTAATGCATATGTTCAATAAAATTCATATTAAAATCTTATAAAAATAATTTTGGAATACGACATAGTGATTCTTAAATTTACATTAAAAAATAAAGATGTGTGAATAACTATGATAGTTTTCAAAAGAACAAATCTGGAGAATTTACCTTTCCAGATAGTAAGACATACTTTAAAACCGTGAAACTAGTGTGACATTGGTTCAGTAATAGATGAGAGCAATTAAGTACAGTAAAGAGACCAGAAATACCCAGTATAAATACAAAGTTAGCATATGAAAGTAATGGAATCACAAATCAGGGGGAAAGGGACTAATAATTTAGCTGATAATATTGAGAAATTCAGTTTACTATATGGGGAAAATAAATTTGAATATCTTCCTATATCATACATGCAGATGAACTCCAGATTAATAAAAGACCTAACTAAACTATGGATGTAAATATAAAGAGCTAAGTAAAGAATAAGAAAGGATTTTTTTTAAAAAGAAGGCCTCTTCTGCACAAATCATATGGAAAAATTAATAGATACATATATTCCACATAAAAATAAAACTCTTTTCGAAAAGAGATCACAGTCAAATTTATCAGAATAGCTCCAAACTAGAAGGAAATATTTGAAATATCTAAATTTGACAAATGATTGTTGTAATATACAATGAAATACTGTAAATCATTTTAATAACAAACAGGAAATAAAACAGAAAAATGCCCTAAGAGTATGAATAGGAAATTCACTAATAGGAAAGCTCGAATGACTAAGAATATGAGGAGATTTTCAACTTCCATAAGGATCAGAGAGAGAGAGAGAAAATAAAAGCTACTTTGAAATACTATTGTACAGTCATTAGAATGGTAAAAATTGGAATGTGAAAATATCAAGTGTTAACAAGGAAATAAGAAAATGTTAACAACCATTGCTATTTGTAATATAAACTGGGGCAGACATTCTGGAAAGCATGAAATTGTGTGCAATGGCCCATTCTGAATACAGACCTCAGAAAAACTCGGACAGAATATTCATCACAGCATTGTTTTTGGTAGCAACTATTAGGAGGCATCCTACACATCATCACTAAGGGAAAGGATGGATAATTCAATGTAGTATAGGCAAATGAGGGTATGAAACGGTCATAAACAATGAGCCACGTTTATATGTAACAACATAGATACAAAAGAATACAATAGTACATAAGAAAAGTAAGATGCAGAATGACATTTATAACCTTATGGTTTATGTAAATAAAAACACACAAAGCAATAGCATGCTATATTTTTTAAGATGGATACATATCTAAGTAAATACATGGATAATGTATTAGGAGGTAATATATTAAGTACAGTGGAGAGGGTGAAAGTGTGTTGGGTAGACAAGAGTGAGTATGGTAAATGAGGGGAAAAAACACAAATGAAGGATCTAATGATGAAAGGACTCTCTGAACAGAGAATATGATTAACTCAGTGCTCTGCAGCTAGATCCACTAAAACAAATAGTGATGCCATAGGGACCAGAAGAGAGGTTTTAGAGAATGAGTTGCAAAGAACTCATCTAAGAAAAGGAGTCAAAAAAATAAAAAACTGTGTGTCTGCTATTACAAATGGTGAAAATAATTTCACTGAACCATCTTTGATATCTTCATATTTTTTAACTTGTAGAATCACATTCAGTGTTTTTTTAATAAGTATTTGCAACTACACCAAGTAAATTATCTTGTTGCTTTTTCTAATTGTATCCCAATTTCTGCTTTTATTTTACCAGTAGCTTCATACCATCTCTTACATTCCATTTATAACCTACTATGAGGAACAGATTCTTTTCCTGATCTCATTGTCATCATTTGTGTGATATAACTGACTCATCATTTTCATTAATTAGCTTATTTTTGTGATAGGCATGCCTTGTGAACTCTTACTAGTGAAAAGATACTTCTGGAATCTTTTCCCATATTCTCTGGTTTATCATTTTAAGTCACTGGATCATTCACCGTGAATACAGTTCTATGTCAGAGTGCCCAGATATAGAACTATATTTACATGGTCTAATTGAGCTCCTCCCCAGCAAGGAGGCTGTAAACGTAGACTTTGCTCAAGAAGGAAAAACATATTAATGAGAATCCAGCCATTCTCTACCATAGCTTGAACTTCTTGTCCTTTCCTGTCATGAAATGTCTTTTTCACTCTTTCTCATACATATAGAGCATATTGTACTTTCCCTCTAGGGGTGGCAGCCCGAAGTCCCATCCAGTCACTGCTTGCAGCTCAAGTCTAGGATCACTGAATGAGGTGTAGTCTTCTTCAGCAGGTCTACATGTGGCTGTTCATGGTCCAGCCTTCTATTAAACTAGAGATATGTTCTCCTGCATCCCTTATACAGTGGTTGGACAGGAACAGGATAACTCCAATAAACACTCCCATTAGGAAAAGGGAGGAAATGCAGAAACACCGCAGACATAGGTGTATGGCAATCCTGAAACCCAGTTAGGCAGACATAGGAAGAGCCCCGCTATCTAGGCGTAGATCCTTGATTCTGCTCTTTGAGAAGATCTCCATAGCCTATTGCTCTCTAAAATAAATAATTCTATTCTCAGGGAGGTTCCTTCTTGTTATTTTTCAACTTGGCCACATCTATAGTGAGTGTTAGGGAGAAGATCCTATTAGAGCTCTGTACCGTGTCCTCAAAGATGTCCCTTGCTTGTGGAAAGTTAAGGGACAAAGAATCATTTTAAATCTCAAATCATCAAAGTGATTTAATCTGGGTCTTATTCAGCCATGCAATCCCCTCAGAAACACAGAAGGTACTTGGTATTTTTACTTCCAGTACTTCCATGCATCATACTCAATTTTTTTTTCAGACATATATCTCAAAACTGTGTTTTCTTTTTTTTTTACATTTTTTTATTAGTTTCAGGGGTACAACACAATGCAATAGTTATACACTTTACCCCCCAAAGTGACAACCCCCCTCCCCCAGTTCGCCACCTCACCCCCCCCATATCATACATATCTATCACAACTCCCCTGACTCCCCTCCACAGTATACTGTGTTTTTCTTATTTGCTTCTTTTTCCAGTGCTTCTCATTCTCAACTTAATACTGGATAATACTGTGAGGCCATCTGGAATAATAGCTGAGAAGTTTCACTCTTAATGAAATCTTTTCCTGACTCTTTATTCACCTGAGAATTTTCAGCACCTTCACACTTAACATTTTTATTTTTTAATATCAACTCTTACAATTTAGATATAGAAGCCATAATTATTTTTCAATCCTGCGAGGTCCCGATATCTGAATTCTATTTCCTTTCACTTCTGCTGGAAACTGCCAATTGTTTCCAGATTCCAAGTCTTTCTTATAAAACCTCACCAAAAATGGATATTAGTAACCAATATAAACTATTAAATTCCATTTCCCAACCTCTTCCCTTATAGCTACCTTAGTCATCATAGTATCTAACCCTCCAATGTGTAACCAGTGACAACTTACTCAAATATTTTGCCAGTGCATAAATTGGACCTCTCACTAGGCAGCTTGCTGTATTTTCTTTGCCATTCACAGCCCAACTACTAAGTCACGACTACATATTTTACACTTTTGTTACAGCACAGTACCCCCGTTCCAGTAAAAATTCTGTATTTGTCAGCATAGACTGTTACGAACATTGAAATCTCAGCAGCTTAACACAACGAAGTTTGTGCTTCCCACATCATAGTTTGATGTAACTGGGCAGTTCTACCAGCTGTTCTCTCACCAGTGATTCAGGAATGCAGATTCCTCCCACCTTGTGGCATTGCCAGATGAGAGTATCACTTTCAGTTGTCCAGGTTAGGGAGAGAAAGTGACCAAGAACCTCACAGGAGATTTTAGGGTTACAGACCTAGAAGTGTCGCTTTGGAAACATTTCACTGGTCAGAGCCTTACTGCAAAGAAGGTTGGGTAATCTATGCCCTGAAAAAGGAACAAGACGGTTTTAGTATCCAGCCAGTTTCTATCTGAACAAATTTTCCGCACCTTTCCAGCTGTGACAACAAAATAAAGTCACTTTACATTTCTCTGTGTTAATAGTTGGTATACATATACCCTTGCAGATTTTAGGTATATCTTTCCTCTGTTTACTTTCCATTAATCTTCTTTCTGCTCCTCCTAAAATCAGTGAACATAATTGAAAAGGTTCTCAGATATTGGCTGAGTCACATTTACTAGTGGGTGGGCTATCTTATTTTAAAGGCTTATATACATTCATGAATAGTCTGTTCTCCCTTTCATATCTTTTCTTCCATTCATCTAAGTACAACCAGGTACAACCAGGCCTAGAGGCCTAGCTCTCTAAATAGGACAAGCTTCTAAATCATGTTCTAATTTTCTTCTGTCTAGTTCCTATTCTCTCTCTCTCTCTCTCTCTCTCTCTCTCTCTCTCTCTCTCTCTCTCTCTCTCGGAGGAATTCCACATACCAGAGGAATCATACAGTATGTCTTTCTCTGTCTGAATTATTTCACTTAACATAATGTCCTTGAGTTCCATCCATGGTGTCACCAATGGCAAGATTTCCTTCTTTTCATGGCTGAATAATATTTGTGTGTGTGTGTGTGTGTGTGTGTGTGTGTGTGTGTGTGTGTGTGTGTATCAATTTCTTTATCCATTATTCCACCAATGGACACTTAATGTTGTTTCCTTAGCTCAGCTGTTATAAATAATGTTGCAATGAACATGGGGGTGCAAATGTCTTTTTGAAATAGTAGTTTTGTTTCTTTGGATAAATACCCAGAAGTAGAATTGCTGAATCATATGATAGTTCTATCTTTAATTTTTGAGGAACCTCCATACTGTTTTCCACTGAAGCTGCACAATTTATATTCCCACCAACGGTGCACAAGGGTTCCATTTTTCCACATCCTCACCAACACTTGTTACTTCTAGTCCTTTTTTTTTTTTCCAACTGAGCCATCCTGCCCCTGTTGGCAGCTCAGTGGAAGCTCAGCTCGGTCTGGGCATCAAACTGCTGTTGCTCAGAGCTCAGCTCACACTTTTTTTTTTTTTCTGAATAATAAGCATCCCTTTATTTGCTGGCACCATTACAAAACCAATTACATTAGCAACAAAAGCAGCTCACACTCTTGAGCAAGCTCTTAACCAACTGAGCCACTCGGCCGGCCTATTTCTAGTCTTTTTTAATAGTGGCCATTCTATATTCATTAATAGTGGCCATTAATAATGTAGAGCATCTTTTCATGTACTTATTAATCATCTGTACATCATCCTTGAAAAAACATGTAGTCAGATTTCCTGTCCCTTTTTAATCAGATTGTTTGTTTTTCTGCTATTGAGTTGTATGAGTTCTTTATATTTTTTGGATATTATCCCTTATCAGATATATGATTTACAAATATTTTCTCCCATTCAATAGGTTTTCTTTTCATTCTGTTGATAGTATCCTTTGCTGTGCAGAAGGTTTTTGGTTTGATGCAGTCCCATTTGTTTGTTTTTACTTTCTTTTGTCAGATTCAAATAATCATCACCAAGATCTATGTCAAGGAGCTTACAGTCTGTTTTCTTCTAGGAATTTTGTGATTTTAGGTCTTATGTTCAAATCTTTAATCCAGAGTTAATTTTTGTGTATGATGTAAGATAGTGGTCCAGTTTTATTCTTTTGCATGAAACTGTCCAATTTTTCCTACACCATTTATTGAACAGACTGTCCCTTCTGCACTGAATATTCTTAGCTTCATTGTCATAAATTAACTGACCATATATATCTGTGAATTTATTTCTGGGCTCTCTACTCTGTTGCACTGATCTTGTGTCAGTTTTTATGCCAATACCACACTGTTTTCTTACTATGGCTTTGTAATAGAGTTTAAAATCAGGTTCTCCTTTCTCAACATTGCTTTGGCTATTTGGGGTCTTTTATGTTTCATGCAAATTTTAGGACTGTTTCTTCTATTTCTAAATAATACCTCCATAATTTGATAGGAATTGCATTGAATCTGTAGATTGCTTTGGCTTATATGGACATTTTAACAATATTAATTCCTCCAATCTATGAGTATGGGATATCTTCCATTTATTTGTGTCTTCTTCAATTTCTTTCATTAATGTCTTACAGTTTTCAATATACAGGGCTCTCACTTTTTTGGTTAAATTTATTCCTAGCTATTTTAATTTCTTGATGCAATTGCAAACGGGATTGTTTTCTTAATTTCTCTTTCTAATATACAGAAATTTAATGGATTTTGTATATTGATTCTGTATCCTGCAACTTTACTGAATTTATTAGTTTTAAAGTTTTATGATGGAGTCTTTAGGAATTTCTGTATATCATATCACGTCATCTGCAAATACTGACAGTTTTATTTCTTTCTTTCCAATTTGGATTCTTTTTATTACTTTTTCTTGCCTAATTACTCTGGCTAAGACTTCCAATACTATGTTTTTCTAAAGTGGTGAGAGTGGGCATCCACTTTTTGTTCCTTATGATAGAAGAGAATCTTCCCACTTTAGGCTAAGAATTTGGACTTAGAATTTTAAAGGAGATATAAATATCATTCGGGCTTCTGGCCTGTGGTACAAAAGCGAACCCAGATTTACAAGAATTCCTCATTAAAGGTTATTGATTACTTGGCCATTCTGCAATTGTTTCTTTAATATTCAGCAGCCTCCAGAACTCCATGGAAGGAAATGGCTGTACCATAAATGCAAATATTTATGCTGCCTCTTTGAAGTGTGCAGTGTCACAGCCCTGGGAAGACAGCCGATTTTCAGAGAGAGCATAATAAGTGTATTTCTGAGTCCCTGAGACACAATGCCACCAGATACTGTTACAATCTGTCCATACCCACAATAGACACTTTTGTTTAACAAACTTGGGAAGATAATAAACATGCTAATAAACTTGGGAAGATAATAAATAAGAAATAAAATTATTCTATAATTTTCTGTTACCATTTAATAGATAATGCATATCTTCCCAGGAAAATAAATATAGATTCATATACACATATATATGAATATATATGAATATGCATATATATAAAGGAAGTATAATCTTCATTTTAATGACTGCACAGTATTCTATTGTATCATAGTACTATAATTTGTTTAATCACTCCCATGATGGATATGTGTATGTGTGTATGTTTGCAGGGTGTGTGTGTGTGTGTGTGTGTGTGTGTGTGTGTGTGTGTGTGTGTTTATTTTTGGGGGTTGCTGCTTCTAATTCAATTCCTAAAAATAGAATTTCTAAATACAGATTATGCAGATTTCTAATTGTTAGAAATACTGCCAAATTACCCTTCCAAACACCTGTACATTAACAATATCTAAAAGTAACTTTTCCCATCTGGCCACCAAAATTAGATGCTATCAATCTTTAAATTTTGACAATCAGGTTTGTGAAAAGTTTGTATTTGATAATTGTTTTCAATTACATATCTTATCAGTTGGGTTGACAACCTTCCTCACATAAAAATAATACAAATATGTCCCTAATTTTTCTAATATATTTATAGCTTTTTTTAACATTTAAATGTTTAATCCATCTAACATGCATTTTCAGACATGATATATGGATGAATCTAACTTTGTTTTCTTCCTAATGAATGCTTACATTTAGTGTCAATGACCAAATTATGATAGCCCCACCCAGCATGACTGATAGAAATTCGATGGCCTTCATTATATTTCATTATTATTTTTCTTGGAGGTCCCCAAAATAATCCCTATTAATCTATTAATTTGCTGCCGTTGCCTCGCAGTGACCACCAGTTTTCCTCTCCTGCTCTTCTGTTCATGTACCTAGGCTGACACCTCTCAAGGCCACTTTGTGAAATTTTACCACTGCATATCACATCACAGGAGTGTCTTCTCTCTAGATTATTCCAAATTTAGACAATGCTGAGATTAGTACAGGCACAAAAAGACCTCTGTGCCAAAATTTGTCATTTGGACATTGAATCAAGTCTGCTTTTTTCTCAGCCTTTCTTGAGCCATCTTTGTGAGCAGACAATGTCACCATGTACTCATAGAAAAAGTTCTATAAATTCTGTCCTTCATTTATCTATGCATAAGAGTTCAAATTAGATTTTTCCACAGGGGGACAGATATCGTATCCTTGCCACCTGTGATTCTCAATGTCTTTTGTTAACATATGAAATAAAATCGATAGATAAGATAACTTACCTAATTATACAATTTGCAATTACATATTACAAATTCAAATTAACACCTATGTAAAGTTTAACTATATTTTAAAGGAAAAATGAATGGAAATCAAATTATGATAAAATGTTATGTATTTAAATATAAAAATATTAGACAAAACTACACTAAAAATCTGATCAAGTAATTTAATACTTATCTCTGTATACAATCACAATGAATGAGACTACTCCAAAGAAAATCTGATAATGGTATTTTACGTTAGCCATTTCCTTCAATAATGTGATTTCCCAAAATAATGAACAATTCTTGGTAAGATCATAAACCAAAGTTTAACCTTCCCTTGATTTACTTAATAATTTCTTTCTGGGAAACTTTAATAATATAACACCATACAAAAACAATTTTGTTTTTGGAAAAAACTTTTTTGCATCTAGACTTAGATAGTTATTAACAGGTTTTTTTCTATACATGAATGTCTGGTTGGATAATCAATATTATAGGGGTCACATGACAAGTCTTCATGGTGTGGAAATGTTTCATGCATTGCAAATAATCCAGCATCCTTGAGAGCCACCAGTAGTATGCCCCCACCATCATTGTGAGAACATAAAAATGTCTCACAAATTTCCAAAATGCCCTCACAAATTTCTAAGCAGTCCTAAGGAGTGGTACCATACCTTTTAGAAATCACTACCATTTCACCCATCCTCTGGGCCATCCTCTCCACCAAACCCAACCCAAACATCCCTCCTCAACTATACAAAACAAAAACTCCCATACAGAGTAATTTGTTAGATAGATGCTTTACAAAAAGAGGAAGGAAGGGTAATGTTTGTGCTAATAGCATTGGGTCTGATTTAACTAAACAAGTGTACTTTGTTATAATAACATAAAAGCAAAACAAAATCCTCTTCAGGAATCAAAAAAGGAAATAGAGATTTTTAAAAAACATCTTCAGTGTCTTGATCATCTTGGATCTTTAATGCTTAGCACAGTGTACATAGTAGGTATGTCACAAATACTAAATAAATAAAGGGTGCTACTCTCTTCTACCAACATGCACTGTAACAGGTTTTCTTCCTCTCCTAATTTTTAGTTTTGCTAAGCAGAATAATGGTTCTATAATGCAGCTTCCTTTATTAAGTTGATGGCATTCTACTTTTTTTAATTCATATTTCTCCTTTAGCTGAAGTTCATCTAAAGACACTCCTCTTCTGTTACACAAAAGTAATCATCTTTGTCAACTCTTTCAGTGAGTAACATTCCATGATAAATTTAATTCACTGTACTATTTCCATCATTAAATTGTACTTTATGTTCATGTATTGTGAATGTCAATAGATTGCTGGTTTAATGGAGTATAATAAATGAGTTCTTAATTGATTATTGTTCTCATAAATCACTGTACTTCCACCAAAAAAAAAAATCTGTGAAGTACACAGATATAATCTGATGCCCCTGAGCACAAAGAATGGAAGCCAAGCATAAAAATATAATTTTGAAAACTCAGGAAAAATAAACCCTGGAGCATCACATATTAGAATCATATTGATAGCTAGAAATTTTTTTAACCCTGTCTGCACCACAAGGTGTAATTTGGTTTTAAGATAAGTTTATGATAAAAGATTGTTCCTCAAGGTGTCATTTCCTGATCAATACAGGCTTTTGCCACCATATAGCAATTATGTTTCAAGGGATACTAGGTGTTTTAAATTGATGACCATTTATATTTCAAACTGCAACTATGCATTGCATTACTATTTCTGAGAGATAGTGATGGTTATTTGGTATAATGCAAGCTTAAGGGACTCCACAATATAAAGAAATTGCTTTTGGAAACAGTCATTTAGAAGTTCCACTATTGCTACTAAATAACCAATGACAAGGAGGTATTCTCTTACCCTTCTAAAATACATTTTATTTGACATGTCCTTGTAGGGGAGTATAAAGCAGGTCCTTTTATTCCAAGGAGTTTGTAAGAACACTGGAAATATGGAAAAAATTGTACTTATCTCTTCTGAATAGTAAATCATTTCATATCTTTTTCTGTCATTGTAACACTCACAATGCCACTATGGGTATCCATTTTAAAAGGATCTTTATTAATCTGCTGTGTCACTGGGGGAACCAAAGGTTAGAGAGTTATAATTTAACTAAAGTCAAAAGGCTAGACAGGGCAAAAACAGTACTTCAATGCTGATATTTAGAGCTCTAATTAATGCTCTTTGCATTACACCCTAGCAGATTCTTTACTGTGACTGCAAAGTGCCCTATAATGTAATCCTCCTCTCTCAGAACCATACCTTATTCTTTGTTCTCCAAACCTGAGGCCCTTGAAGTGATTTGCATGTGGACTGAGCTCATGGCTGAGGGGACAGGGAAGCATTACATTCCCTTTTTTGACCCCTATCTTCAGCCTCTTTACAAAACACCTGATAAAATAATTTGTTCTTATTTCATATAAATTGTTTAATGGCATAAGACAGAAGGCCACATATCATACAATATATGACAGGCGAACAACACACTTATACTATATTGATGGCCAAGTCTCAACTTGTCTCCTGTGATTGCTTTGTGGTCCTGGGACCAGGAGTTTCAGTTCAAAACAAACCTTTAAAAACAAAAAGCTGTCAGTGGGATTTGTCTACTGATGAATCAGGTTTCATTTATATAGAGCCCCTCAATGCTAATAAATGGAGTCACTTAGGACTTAGATGTTAGATCTGTGAAATAAAAGCCCCAATGAGGTGACACTACCAATAAAGCAATGACATAATAGATCTAGGTCTCTCTCTCTCTCTCTCTCTCTCTCTCTCTCCCCCTCCCTCCCTCCTTCCCTCCCTTCCTCCTTCCCTTCCTCCTTCCCTCCCTCCCTCCCTCCCTCCTTCTCCACCTCTCTGGCCATCCATCTCTAGCTATAGGAGTAGGGAAGAAAGGCAAAGATAAAATGAGTATCTCTCAAAATGTTGTTATGAATGCAAAAATAAAACTTGGTTAAAATAAACTCTTACAAGAAAATAAATTCAGTGAATTGCTCATTAGTATTTTGACTAATTGACTTTTAATTAGCTGATCTTGAAACCCCCCACTCCTCCCAAACCATAGGAATGCACCCCACCTTGGACATATGCATATAATACAGTCTTGGTCAATTAGTATCTTACTCCCTAAGCATATTTAAGATACATGACCCATACCAGAGTCCACTCTGGGAAGATTGTTAGAGCTGTGGGTAAAGACACTACTTCTTCCTTTTTGATGTGAAGCTATAAAGACCATGTAAGCCTGGAGTTGTCAGTGACCATCTTGTCATCTTGTAGAAAGAGACTCTCAGAGAAAGAAGCCAACACCAAGGAAATCAGAGCTCAGTAATAACAGAAACAACCCTAATCATATAGTTAAAAATACATTACAAGCCTATTCATAAAGCCTCTAGGCTTTTAAGCAGTATAAAACAGTACAGTATTTTTTTGAGATTAAGCTCTTGTAACTTACAAGTTTCTGCCACTTACAACCAAGAGTAGACCAAAAGAGTGTGGCAAAGCACTGGAAAAATGTTAAAGAACTATATAAATGTAAGGTATATTTATTGTTGCCAAATAAATGCAAGTACTTTCCCCCAAATTTTCTATTTGGTCTGATTCAAGTCCAGCAACTCTATCATTCTTTATTACAACGTTCAATTCAAGTCTTACCATCTTTATGTTGTATAAGCCAGTGTGACCATTATAAAAGGTTAAAATAAAATTTAAATGAAAACAATATAAAATTATCCAAACTTAACTGCAAAGACCATGGAATAAATGGAAAGTGTTATGAAATCAGTGTACTTGTGGCATGTGAAAACACTATCCTGACTGCCAAATGGAAATGCATTAAATTCATTATGAAAATTATTCAGTTATTGTGACTAACAAGTACTGCAGTGTATGTCTATGAATAGAGTTTGATTTCAGGGACTTTGGGTTGCACACAAATTTAAGGATGACTTGACTAGTCTTTAATAACGGAAAATACTTTTACCTCAAAGAATAGGTAATATTATCTAATAGCTCTTTTTTTCTAAAAATGATTATATTTATATCATCCCCAAAACTATTTTTTCACTTTTAAAAAATCAATCAGGAACTATACCATCATCCCAATCAGATTAAAATATTATTTTCATAGGAAACTCAACATCATGAATGTCAGTCATTTGAATAATCTTTTTAAACTCCAACTCTACTTTAAAAGCTTTGATCAGTGAGAAAATTATTTTCAGGTTATGTTCATTTCATTTAGGATGAATGACAGCATTTATTTCAGTTCCTCATTGTGTATTCAGATCTCTATTTAATAAGGATATAAAGATTCTCTTTTTGCTCAGATCAGTTTCTTTGGTCCTACCATCAAGAGGCTTATTTACATAACAGAAAGCAATTTCTAAACATTACAAATATTGAATTTGATTTTCCTCCCTTCCCTGCCATTATCAAGGATACTAGTCTGGCAAAACTACAAAAAGAGGGAGCTGCTGGCCGTAGAACTCCATAACAAGAAAAAGTGCAGTTCAGAAGGAAATCTTGGCAGAGTTTCCCCTGCTGAACACAGATATATAATACATACACAGAGGGTGATATGCAGTCATTTTGCCAAAACTCTTCTAACCTGGGATGAGAGTACAGAATACTGGCTCCCTCCTAAACATACTGTATAATTCCAAATCTAAAAAGTCAACTAGGAATACAGCTCCCCAAAACCTGTTACTTAATCCCTTAAAATTTTAACACAGAAAATCAGTCTAAATATTGACTGGGGCAGAGAAAAGAGGTAAGAAGGAAGGAGAAAAAGTGGAATCAAATGGAAAGAATGTTTTCCTCCAAACCCCAGAATACCAATTAATTGCCCTTCTGGGGATTAAGACTCAGACTCGAAGAGTGAATTTGTAGCACATTTTGTGAATTAGCACATTTTAAGACTTAGCTATAGCTAAGTCTTAGTCAAGTTTCCCTCCTAGAATCTACTGGTCTTCATGTATTCAAATCCTACCCATTTGCCTTATCCCAGTTCCAATCCTACCTCCTCCAATGAGATTCCAATAATTTCTCCAGCTCTGTTAGCTATTCCTTTTTAGAATATGACAGTCCTTAACTTGTTACCTCCCTCCCATGATTCCTCTTTTACCCAGCTCTGTATTGTTGCTATTTATGCACATGTCCTACTTTCCCTGATAAATTATGAAATTCTGCAAAGAAGGTTTCTTGACTAATTCAAGTTTTTATCTTAGTCAAGTACTTTGCACAATGTAAAGCATTGAATAAATACTTGTTAAATGGATGGTACAGAGGAATATATGAAGAAAATATATAAGACCAAGTGTTGGTAAACTTTGTCTTAAGGAGCTGGACTGTGAATATCTTAGACTTTATAGGCCAAGAGACAAAATTGAGAATACTATATAGGTACTTATGTAACCACTTAGTATGTAAACACTATAGAAAGTAAAACCATTCTTAGCTTTCCAGTTGTATCAAAACAGCTAGAGAGATTTGGCCCATAGGCCATAATTTGCCAACTCCTGATTTATACCCTTAAGAAAAACACATACACATTAAGAAGTCTTGTTTTTAATAAAGTATTTTTAATTGCCTAGTTTTATCCCTGAAATGGCGTGTGGCATATAATTGGTAGACATAAGTCATGTTTTTGGCTACCAAGGATCAAACCTGATTTTCTACTCTTCTTTTTCAGATCCATTAAAACATCTTTGGTTCCAGGCTTCTCTTCATAATTTCCTTATTTCCTTATTTTGTATTGTAGTACATTGAAAGGATCAGTTTATCAGATGTTTAAAAACAAAAATTATGTCATTTTCTGAGTATCCCCAGTAACAGAGGGAAAACCATGTTCAAAGATAGAGAAGTGACAAAGGAAGGGAGATTCATGAAGCAGCAAGTAATCACGTTTTTTTCACCACATGTAGAGTGGTGGTAGTTTCAGTAAGGCTAATCAATAGGGAGGGCAACTAGAATGCATTATCTAACTATAAGAGGAATTTATAGTTAAAAGTGTAACATAAAAAGGACAATCATAGGCTTCCGCCTCTAGCAGTGAAGGAGTAACTTGTAGCAGACGTTTTTTAGCAGTAACTGGAAAACTTGACAAAATGTATGAAGTAACTATTTTTAAGCTTTGGACAGTAGGCAAAGGAAGATTATTGTTCATAGGAGAAGGGATGCAAACTAGGTGGGCCCTATGATCACCGCACCTTCTGACTGGGTGCATGTTAAGGACTATAGTCCAGAAAGGAAAAACCCAAGGAGAAGGCAAGAATACTGCTAAATTAAGGAAACAGATCAGAGTTCAGGGAGGCTAAGCAGCTGACATGTGTGAAGCAGAAACCAGAGAGACAAGATAAAAAGAACTCCAAAAATCTATACAGGAGCCCACTTAAATCTAAATACCAAGGGGCATGTGCACAGGTTAAAATCTCCGTTATACATGAAAAACAAAGCCGCTAAGCTAAACAATTCCCAGAGCTTAGATAGGGCTGGAAGAAGTTTGAAATATAACTAGCCAGAGTAGAGAGACCTTTATGAAATGAGTAGAGACCTCAAAGGTTCACCTTTAATATCAGAGCTAAACTAACCTAGAGCAAAAGCTACCCAGATACACACTATTAAAACTTTAAAGTAAGCTTCAAAATTATCAAGCTGATCTTCAAGTTACTGAATTGCTTGCTAAGACAAGTCCTAGCTTTTTAAAAAAAGAAAACGAAATCCAGATCCTTAACTGCATAATATTTATATCATCTAATCAAAAATTACTAGATATGTGAAGAAGCACAAAAAATATATACTTGATAGTAAAAGGCTTACCATAGAAAGCAGAGCAAAATAAGAGAAGGATCTGACATACCTGAGATTGGCACAAATTCCTCAGATAATTTTGGGGATTCAGGAGCTGAGGTCAACCATACTTCTCTCTTCAGTTTGTGCCAGAAAAAGTAGCAAGCATTGAAGACACCTTGGCATGGTACCTGACATAGATGCAGGAAGGCAGAGATAGCTTCCTGGGGTATCTAAGCAACCAGCCTGAGATAGGCTCATTGAATTTTCCCCCCAACTCCCAGAGCCTGGAGGGCAGTGGGATGATTTTCTGTGGCCAAAGGCTGGAAAAGGGATTTGAATATAGATACGAGAGTGGGCACAGAAGAAGTTTAGAACCAAAGAATAAACAAGAACTAGTGTACCTAAGAGCAAGCCCAAGTGGCCATATGATAAAGCAGCTTTGCACCCTCCTCCACACATAGGTTGGCATCTAACTATCCTATGAAGCAGGTATCTGAGGAAGGTAAGGAACTGAGTTGAGAGAAACAATGAATTATCCCAGATGTAGATTTTAAGTTGGAATTCAGGGAAGTTATAGGGGGGACAAAAAGATATTTCTTATCCATCTGTGTTTTATGACAGTATTGTGTTGTTTTGTTCTTGGTAATGTTGCAGGTGCTATTTACAATAGAGATCATTGTATCTTCTACTTAAACAAAATAGACTGTTGGACTCTTCCTGATCTTAATTGTCATGACTCCACCAATTCTCACTGATGCATTTCAGCTAGTAGGTCCCATTCCAGCCCCCACATCTGGCTTTTCCTCCATACAAGTGTCTGAGCTTGACACCTCTTTCCCTATCAAAATATTTCTCTCCCCTGCTCCCTGGGGTTCTTGTGCTCTGTTTCTAAAGATTCTATTCTGCCAAATGAATCTATTGAAAGAAGTGTGTGGCTGCCAATACATTAATGTTCTGTCTCTCAAAGGTAAGGTGTTTTTATTAGAACAAATGTCTACTTGGCAAAATGTTTTAAGAGAAGAATATAAACTTCACTTCTGTTGAGAATGACCGAACCACTTGTGCCAGTCCACCAGAGTGAATCACAGGGGAAAAACAAGTCTTGAATAGGTTCAGACACATGATAGGATTATATAACTACTTTCTAAAGACTATGAATGATAGCTAACTCTTATAAAATTTTAAAAAAAACAACACATAAATATAATTGACCATACAATCCAGGACACTTTTAAGAGAGAAAGAGTGCTATTAAAAATTTCTCTGGGACAAAAATCAAACATACACCATGATTGCCCCAGCCAAGCCTGGATGTATGATCACATACACATAAAATAATTAATGCACTACTATAATAAAAAAGAGAAAATACAAATTTTCCAAAATAAATTGAATATGACTTTATTGCATAATATGCTTAGCAAATGGAGTGTAATCCAAGAATGAAAGAAGGGAGTTAATGAGAAGTGATAAAAAGGAAAATGAGAAAGCAAGGGCAAAAGAAGGTAAGGAATTGGGCTGGCAGAGTGGCATGTTGGTTAAGAGTTGGCTTGGGATGCCAGCTCTGAGCAGCAGGGCCCCGGTTCGGATCTCACATATGAGGGCCAGTGACGCTGCACCCTCTACAGCTAAGATGGTGAACAACAGCTCAACCTGGAACTGGGCTGCTGTGAGGCGACAGCATACGCAGCAGTGGGGCTGCAGGGGACTGCTGTGAGCTACCATGAATGGCAGGCAGCCAGCATGAGAGGCCAGCAGCTGGTGTGAGCTGCCATGAGCCACTGTGAGAGGCAGTCCAGTGGCCGGCGACCGATCTGCCTCACCCGGGAAGAGTGTAATGATCACAATACCAACATGGGCCAGTGAAGCAACGTCCTCCACAACTAGACTAAAGAACAAAAGGAGAGCAACTTCTCTGTTCCCCTTCCCCAATTCCCCAATGCTGTTCCCCTCTCCCAATTCCCCAATAAAATCTTTAAAAAAAAGAAGGGAAGGAATTGAGAGGAGAGTCTGAAGGTAGTGCTGTGCAAAGGTATGGAAGGTAAAAGAGGGAGACTGCCACATGGAGAAGAGAATTTTAAAAGGCCATCATCTGCTTATATAGCTCTCATCATTGCTCATTTTCTTTTCAGTTCTCTGAAAATGACCCCTGGCACAAAATAATTTTTCAACAGATATATGCATTACTGATTTCCATCTCAGGTCTAGTATCTTACAGATCTACTTAGCCTCAGTTCCTAGGAATTCATCACCCAATTTTTTTTCTTCACTTAACTATATATTTTTAAATGTTATATTGTAGTTTTTCATATATACCCATTCAACCTACTCATCCCCTCGATTTGGTTATTTTTTTTTAAATCCCACACATTATAATTCCTTCTGTAATTACTTCCATTCGCATCTCTAAAATATAAGGTCTTTCTTTAATAATACAACAATAATAACATTATGCCATATAAAAGTGGCAATATTTAAAAATACCATAATGTTAGCAAATATCCAGATTGTAGTCAAATATCCCCCATACCATGTTTTGGGTTTCTCTTATTATTGTTGTTATTTGTTTGTCTATTTATTTTTATGGTTGCTTTAGTCACATAAGTTCCCCATAATGCTTTTAGCTGATATGGTTCTTAAGTTTCTGTTAGTATTTACAATTTATTTCTTAAGTCTACCAGATCATTTGACATATAGAAAACTCACTCTTGGGGTTTTGCTGGTTGTACCCTTATATTATAATCTAACCTATTTCTCTGGTTAAATTTCATATTCCTTTAATTCTTAATTTAAATTTTCTCTTATTTGTTCAATAAATAAATTTTTAAATGACAAGAAAAGGCATCATTCATATACATTCACACCAGGGCCAATGCATTCCCAGCCCAACATTCTCTTTGCCAGATCCCTCCAGCCATCTCATATAGATAAATCTTATATTCATTTTTGGTGTAATTGTTTTATTAAACATAAGATATAAATATATATCTTATATATTTATATATATTTATATATGATATATATAAATATATATATATTCCTATTTTCTACATTTTGAGTAAAAGGTATTTTGCCAAACACTGTTTTAACCATTATGTTTTTTAATTCAATTTATTGGAATGACATTGGTTAGTAAAATTATACAGATTTCAACTGTACATTTCTATAATACATCATCTATATATTGCATTGTGTGTTCACCACCCAGAGTCAGTTCTTCCATCACCATATATTTGACCCCCTTTGCCTTCCTCTACTACCCCCTCTCCCTTACCCTTTGGTAACCACTAAACTGTTGTCTGTGTTTGAGTTTTTGATTCTTTGTTTGCTGCTTTCAGTTTTATATCCCACATATAAGTGAAATCATATGGTTCTCAAATTTTCGCAGTGGCCAAGACATGGAAACAACCAAAGTGTCCTTCCATGAATGATTGGATAAAGAAGATATGGTATAGGGCCGGCCAAGTGGCACGGTGGTTAGGCTCTGGCTTGGGATGCCAGCAGCCCCAGTTTGGGTCCCACATGTGAGGGTCAGTGACACTACCCTCAAAAAAAAAAAGAAGATATGGTATATATACATAATGGAATATTACTCTGCTATAAGAAAAGATGAAATACTGCCATTTGAAACAACATGGATGGATCTTGAGGTTATCACACTAAGTAAAATATGTTAGAAAGAAAAAATTCACCATTACTTTTTAAAATTTAACAGTTCCTGTCAGATTCATCCCATGTAGATACACATATATGAAACTCACTCTTTTTACAGCTTCACAATACTCCACTTTGTGGATATACCACAGAATATTGGATTGTTTCCAGTCTTAAAATTGTTGCAATGAATAGAATTGGATTTGCCTTTTTCTCCCTTTGCTAATTTGTCTCCAACACCCTCTTCAACTCAGCAGCCAGCTAAACTTTTCTCAGGCAATCAAAGCATAGTACTTGACATATCTGACACTCCTATTAAGTCTCTTACCCCTTTAAACACACTCATTTTGTTTAATATGTCAGCATGACTGTCACATATCCACTTCCTCTAACACCTATTATCCTAGAACCAAATGTACTAAAACAAGAGCAATTCACATCCATTCATAAAGTCACTGATGGTTTTGAAAACAGTTAATGTAGGCACTGCTTCTGGGAGGATGGAAATGATATAAATGGGTAGGGATGAAAGATAGGGCATTTCAAACAGAAATAACAATGGCAGCAAAAAAATGTAGATTGTGTCAAAGAACAAGGAATTCTGTATGGTTAAACTATAGGCTGTGCATGGGAAAGATATTTTAGAGAAAGAATAGATTGGGACCAGATGGGACATGATAATTTGAATTTTATTTGGCATTTCTGAGAGCAGAAAAAATACATGTTGTAACAGTGCTTAAAGAACGGAGTAAGGATGTATTATGAAGGATGTATTATGAAGGATGGATTTTGCGAGGAAGACACATGGCAGAAAGCAGGCCAGGGCTGATGAAGTTTAACTTATAGTAAATGGAAGCAGAAATAAAAGTGTAAATTTAAGATGCACTGAGTTAGAAACCAATAGAACTTGAACATGGATTAGATATTGGAAGTGTGGAAGAGTAAATAGTCAAGACTATCAAATCTAGACGGTGATTCCCTGGGCAAAATAAAAAGTTCAAGCATTCACTGTGGTCTTTTTCTCTTTTAAAGTAATATAACAGAAAATTCCATGGTTCTCCCCTTAACTGTCTTTTCAAACTTTTACTATTCATGCCCTGCCTTCTTTCAAGAAAACACAAAATTTGGAAAGAATTGAAGGGCTTCTTAAAACTGATTAGGTCATCAGAAAGCTACTAAGTAGAACATAATCTCATTTATTGATTTTGTTAGAAATTTTGTGCTCCATTTCATCTTAAACCTCTTGAGCTGGAACTTCACTTTCTTTCCTTATGCCTGTTTCATGATGCATTTATTAAATTGCTTGATTGTAAGAATTCTCATCTGATTACAATGATACATACTTTCATGCAGCATATAAAAACTTCCAGCACTCCCAGCCATAACTCTACACTAGATTTCCCCTAAGGAGAACTTCAAATACTGTCTTAACACAGCTAGCATAAATCCTATCCCAAAGGACCAGTGGGATAGCAATATTCAGATGATGGTAGCAATGATTTAGATAGAATTCAAATCAGACCTGATTCAATCAATTAACCAATCAGTGCACCACTATGCTAGACTGAAAAAACATAAAAGGGAAATTTGAAAAACAGTTCCTACCTTCCAGGAACTTTAGGGTGAGAAGAAATACAGTCTTACTGTTGTAGGTAAGCATTTAATTAAATACCACAGTAAGTGATTCCAACTTAATCAAATGCAGTTACATTTTTAAAAATCATGTTCACCAAATGGAGTAAAAGGGGAAGGCTTTGTGGAGAATGAAAAACTTCACTGGTCTTTGAAAAATTGATCAGCTTAGGACCAGCAAACAAAAGGGAGAAGAGAACAGAGGTTTGAGGAAAGCAAACTCATAGCTGTGGGGTGAGCCTAGTATGGACATGATACAGAAAAGATGCTAATTTGGGGGAAACAGAAGGTAAATGTTAACAGAAGGATAAGAGATTAACAAGGATGGGAGAACTTTAGAGTGGAAGTGGAAGATTTGTTAGATATAATTCTATGGGCAAGAAAAGTTATTGAAATTAATGACTAGGAGAGTAAGATAAATGTAGTGAACTTTTTTGGAAGATGGACTGACAGGTGCGTTCATGACCACATGGATACTAGAGAGATACTAGAGGAAGGAAGACCAATTAGGAAGCTACTCTAATAGGAGGTAGGGTCAGGAGGATTATTAGGATAAATGGGAAATGCAAATGAGACACAGGCAAAATCAAGTCCCCCAAAAGATTCTGTAACTCTATGAGCTGTTAGGATAGTTATGACTAATGGAAAGTAGGGAATAAAAAACCTTTTTTTTAAATACTAAAATTTTTTATGCATCTAAATGCTCAATTAAAATAGGTTATTTTCTGGTGGCCAAGTGGCTCAGTTGGTTAAGAGTGTGAGCTCTGAGCAACAGGGTCGCTGGTTGGATTCCCATATGGGCCAGTAGGCTGCGCCCAAGCTGAGCTGCCACTGAGCTTCCAACAGGTGGTAGGATGGCTCAGCTGGTGAGAGTACGTGCTCCTAACAACAAGGTTGCCTGATCGACTCCTGCATGGGATGGTGGGCACCTCTTTCTCCTCCAACTAAGATTGAACATGGCACCTTGAACTGAGCTGCCAACGGGTGGCCAGATGGCCACTGGACTTGGAGCCGAGCTAGCTGCACCCTCCATAACTAAGACAGAAGGACAACAACTTGGCTGTTCCCCTTCCCCAATTCCCCAACACTGTTCCCCTCTTCTAATTCCCCAATAAAATCTTTTAAAAAAATGGATATTTTCTTAACCTTTAAGGTACTGTTTGTATCTATTTGGTCTCATCATAACTTCTGTTTTAGTCATACCAAACAAGACACTAAGGACCATGATAGAAATGTAAAGTTTGAGGGCCGGCCGAGTGGCGCATTGGTTAAGCACTGGTTTTGGGATGCCAGCGGCCCCGGTTCGGATCCCACATGAGGGCCAGTGACACTGCCCTCTACAGCTAACAACAGCTCCACCTGGAGCTGGGCTGTGCGAGCCCCGGTGATGGTGTGGGCTGCAGCCCCTGCTGCAGTGGGCTGCCATAGGCTGCAGTGAGTGGCCCACAGCCAGCGTGAGCGGCTGGCAGCCAGCGTGAGCTGCCAATAGCCGCGATGAGCAACATCCAGAGGCCAGCGACCGATCTGCCTCATCCGGGAAGAGCGCAATGACGATACCAACCGTGAAGCAACATCCTCCACAACTAAAACTGAAGAACAAGAAGACGGCAACTTGTCTGTTCCCCTTCCCCGATTCTCCAACGCTGTTCCCCTCCACCAATTCCCCAATAAAATCTTTAAAAAAAAAAAAAAAAAAAAAAAAAAGAAAAAGAAATGTAAAGTTTGAGGGGGAAAAAAAGAAAAAAAAAAGGGGGGTTTACCAAGTTTTTGAAGGGAGAGGGTAGTTGCCTTAAAGCTAATAAAATAGAATTATGGGGAAAGAAAGCATGATTAATGAAAAGCTTCTCTAGAAGATAATAGAAAGAAAATTCATACTTATTGAACATTTATTTTAGATACTTCATCTCATTTAATCTTCCCTTCAACACAAGAAACTAGTTTTCACATTTCATAGTTTTTGAGCTAAGACTATGAAATATTTAAAAATTATGCAGACATACAGTTATCAAATACAGGAAAAAGAGGGTTGAAATCCAAACTCAGAACGTGATATGGAATATTGTCTCCTCAGTCTAAATCCTCCATGAAATACTCCAGAAAAGAATTGTTGCTTTTCCTGCTTACCATCTTCTGCATAAACTTTGAATAGGAGCCTTTCCAGATGTTAAAAGGAATTTTTTTTTTACTTTTAAAAAACTTTTATTTAGTTTTATGCCATTAATGTATGTTTATTTTATTAAAATTTTAAATGCAAAATTTTAAAAATTACTCATATTCTCATCCAGAGATAAATGATTGTATCTTTTTTTTTTCTTTTTGGGGGAAGGGGATGGTAGATGAGAGTAAAGGGGGTCAAATATATATAGCGATGGAAGGAGAACTGACTCTGGATGATGAGCACACAATGTGATATATAGATGATATATTATAGAATTGTACACTTGAAACCCATGTAATTTTACTAACCATTTTCACCCCAATCTATTTAATTAAATAAAAAAAGGAATTTGAGAAGGGGGAGGAGTCCTATGTTCAGGTTTTTAAAGACGTACTAATGAAACCTTTAATGTTTTGATATGCAGACCCTATCCAAAACAGAGATATTGGCAACATGTTCCAAAAATCTTTTATCCACAGAACCTTTCTCTCCTGGTGCATCTTGTGGGATTAATGTTCCTTATTAGGTTGGACAATATGATCTGGTATGTCTGAAAAAGCCTTAAAGGATGGTGGGTGGAAAGGCTACTGGTATATATATATTTGTTTAAAAGTAGAAATATAAGTGGTAAATATACACCCCACTGAGTTTTATTACATAAGAAACCAAACAACATACCTAGGAATGAATCACTGTGAGAAAGGCCATTTCAAATGTTACACAGCTGCAAATTTGGGGACAGGAAGCCCATTTGGGCTCTTAATAAGCAAACCTTTCCGATGACTCCATGACAAAGCCTTCACCAAACAGCCTCTGATTCATCATACCTGTTCTGTTTCAGATGACTTCATCTCTGGAAAAAAGTGAAAGAAAGTGGTCAGCATGTGGAAATGCATGAATCAAAACACAAAAGTGAGTCAAAGAGGACAACAGCACATAAAATTATAAAGAACCTCTTCCCAATTAGATTAGCTTTAAACTTTCATGATAAATGTGGAATCATATGGTTTCCTAAAAGTAAAGTATTTAGTTCTTTTTCTTATACCTCTCTCTCTGATTATTTAAAATTATAAAAGTTAAAAAAGTTTTAAAAAATCTAAAATTAAAATTAAGAAAAATAAAATTAAAAAATAAAGATAATATCAGTTCTTTTTAGAAGAAATCCATACAGGTATTGTATGACAGTGTTCACAGAGATAGAAAAGAAAACATTAATACCTCCTGCGAGGAATGAGAAAAACAGTAAGGATAGTAATAATATTTTTTTGCATTGTTTGTTTTTGTTTTTGTTGTTGCTGTTGTTGTTTTACTTTTTACCATTCTGTACTGACAAAATATTTTATGGCAGGTATGTACTGCACTTTAATTTTAAAAGAAAATAATTAATTAATTGAATGTCTTTATTCAAAAACATATATATCACTATCATGAAGATAGTTACGAATATTCACTTCTTTTTCTAACAGAAATGTTATTCTGTTCTGAAACTTGAGTATTTCACTTAAAATATTCTGATTGTTTTTCTATGCCCCTGTACATACTAGTATGTCCCACTATTCTTAATAGTTGCAAAATATGTCATGATATAGTCCAATAACTTGACTATTACATTTTGATACATATCAGTTGTTTTTCAGTTTCCTACTATAACAGACACTTCATTGAACATCATTGTATGTGTATCTGGCACTTCTGTGTGTATATTTTTAAGATAAATTCTTAGAAATGGAGTTGCTGAAGTCAAAGTGCATGTAACAGACTATTAAAAGAGCTGACTCAATGAAGTATAACCAAAACAGCTTCAACCTGTCTCACCCCTAGCCTTCCCTCCCCACTGCAAGCAGACTGTATAACTTTCCAGCCACTTTGACTTTCAGATACTAGAAAATCCAGGCTAGTCTAAAAACAAAACTTCACCCTTGCATCCAGTTCAAATCTCTCCTTCTCCCAGCTCAGACCTGATCCTGTTTCAAGATTTTCCAGTGAGGAAGGGAAATAAGGACCATTCTTTTAATATTTCTCTCCTCCTGCCTGAAACTTCTTGAAACTTTCTTTACTTGGCTTGAGATATGGCAATGGAGGAAACCTATCTCAGTGCCTTTTCCTGCTCATCCTTGCTATTTGAATGATAGACTAAAGACTAAGGATCAGTTTGATCCACACATTTTGCAGTTCTTTCATTAATGACCTAGAACCTCTCTTCGGAATCAAAGGAAAATGATCATCTATTGTTATTACTTTTAGGGCATTAACCCAGACAAGAAAATGCCTTCATATTCTACTATCTTCATTTTTAGTTTTGACAGACACTAACAGATAACACTCCAAAATGGTTAAATTTTAACTCTCACTAATAATATATCAAAGATAACTTACTTTTCACCAAAAATTTGAATCTTTGCCATTCTCATGGATGGAAAATGTAGCAACTAATTTTTTTTTAGATGATCATTTTATTAAAAGTCTTTATGAATATGACTGTTGACAGGATGCCCTTTTTCTTCTGTAGGCAAAATAAAAGATGTGGTCTAAAACAATAGTCATACATCAAAGATCATCTCAACATCGATTGCAAAGGGGCTGAGAGATCACGGAGAGGGCCTGAATGGTCTCTAAGGCAATCAAGCCATCCGTTTCCAGGGTTACAAAATCCAAAATAGCCATTATCTATTTATTGAGCACCTATTTGGTCCCAGAAATTGTACACATGATCAAATTATGCACATGATCTCATTCAATTTATGAAGCAGGCATAACTATTTCCATGTTAAACATCAGGAAGAAAGGAGGCTTTATGTCTCACAATTGACAATTACCATGGCTAGAATTCAAACACATTGAGTCCTGATAACTGAGTGTCCGCTGAATGCCTAGAGGCACCTTATTGTACTTGAAATCTCCAGTGACTAGTGAATCCACTTATTGAATAGCGTGTTCTGGTTGCTGTCTTATTTTTTATCTTACTTTTTTTTTGATAGTTTACATTACAGTTTACTCTTAGTGCTGTACATTCTATAGGTTTGCACAAATGTATAATGACATGTATCCATCATTGTAATATACAGTGTTTACACTGTCCTAAAAATCCTATGACTGACTGCTCCTTTTATTTTATTTTATTTTATTTTTAATTAGCTTCAGGTGTACAACACAGTGCAATAGTTATACTCTTTACCCCTCAAAGTGACAACCCCCTTCCCCCAATTCTCCACCCCACTCCTCCCCCCATATCATACTATCTATTAGAATTCTTTTGACTCCATTCCATCGTATAATCCACATATCGTGACTATCTACATATTCAATTACAGTTGGCATACAATATTATATAACATCAATTTCAGGTATACAGTGCAGTGATCAAGCCTCTACTCCACCCATGAAGTGGTCTCCCTAACAAGACATGTGACCATCTGACATCCCACAAAATTTTTACAAACTTATTATATTCCCCAAACTGTCTTTCATATCCCTGTGACAATATTGTAGTTCCCTATTTATGCTGTCTAATCCCCTCCCCTTCTCCCTCATCCCCACTCCCCTCCCAACTAGCAACCCTGTTTTTCCTCTATATCTATGAGACTGTTTCTGTTTACTTTGCTCATTCATTCAGTTTTTCAGATTCCACATATAAGTGAGATCATATGGTATTTGTCTTTCTCCGATTGACTTATTTCACTTAACATACTAGTCTCTAGGTTCATCCATATCATTGCAAATGGTACGATTTCATTTCTCTTTATAGTGGAGTAATACTCCATTGTATACATGTACCACAGTTTCTTATCTTAATCCAGTTATCTACCGATGGGCATTGCAGTTGTTTCCAAGTCTTGGCTATTGTAAATAGCACTCCAATAAACATAGGGGTGCATACATTTTTTCGAATTAGCGTCTTGGATTCCTCTGGGTAGATACCCAAGGGTGGAATTGCTGGGTCATATGGCAGTTCCATTTCCAGTGTTTTGAGATACCTCCATACTGATTTCCATAATGGCTGCACCAATTTGCAGTCCCACCAACAGTGCAGCAGGGTTCCTTTTTCTCCACACGCTCGCCAGCACTTGTTGTTTGTTGATTTGTTGATGATAGACATTCTGACTGGAGTGAGGTGGTATCTCATTGTGGTTTTTATTTACATTTCTCTGATGATTAGTGAGGTTGAACATTTTTTCATATGCCTGTTGGCCATCTGTATGTCCTCTTTAGAGAAATGCCTCTTCATATCCTCTGCCCATTTTTTAATTGGGTTGTTTGTTTTTTTGGTGTTGAGTTTCATGAGTGTTTTATAAATTTTGGATATCAACCCCTTATAAGATATATCATTGGCAAATATCTTCTCCCATTCAGTAGGCTGCCTTTTTGTTTTATTGATGATTTTGTTTGCTGTGAAAAAACTTTTAAGTTTGATGTAATCCCACATATTCATTTTTTTCTTTTATTTCCATATATCAGTAAAAATACTACTCAGGGTAATGTCTGCAAACTTACTCCCTATGTTTTCTTCTAGGAGTTTTATGGTTTCAGGTCTTACATTTAAGTCTTTAGTCCATTTTGAGTTTGTTCTCATATATGGTGTAAGTAGGTGGTCCATTTTCATTTTTTTGCATGTGCCAGTCCAATTTTCCCAGCACCATTTATTAAATAGACTATCTTTACTCCAATGTAAATTCTTGCTTTCATTGTCATAGATTAAATGACCGTATATAGATGGGTTTATTCCTGGGCTCTCTATTCTGTTCCATTGATCTATGTGTCTGTTTTTATGCCAGTACCATACTGTTTTGATTACTGTAGCCTTGTAGTATGTTTTGATGTCAGGTAATGTGATGCCTCCCACTTCGTTCTCATTTCTCAGGATTGCTGTGGCTATTCGCGGTCTTTTGTGGTTCCATATACATTTTAGGATTCTATGTTCTATTTCTGAGAAAAATGTCCCTGGTAGTTTGATTGGAATTGCATTGAGTCTATATATTGCCTTAGGTAGTATTGACATCTTAACTATATTAGTTCTTGCTATCCATGAGCATGGTATGTATTTCCATTTATTTGTATCTTCTTTGATTTCTCTCTTCAGTGTCTCATAATTTTCTGAGTACAGGTCTTCTACTTCTTTAGTTAAATTGATTCCTAGATATTTTATTGTTTTTGAAGCAATTGTGAAAGGGATTGATTTCCTGATTTCTTCTTCTGATAGTTTATTATTGGTGTATAGAAATGCAACTGATTTCTGAATATTAATTTTGTATCCTGCTATTACCAAATTCGTTTATCAGTTCTAGCAGTTTTTTGGTGGAGTCTTCGGGATTCTCTATATATAGTATCATGTCATCTGCATATAATGACAATTTTACTTCCTCTTTTCCAATTTGGATGCCTTTTATTTCATTTTCTTGTCTGATTGCTGTGGCTAGAACTTCCAGAACTATGTTAAATAGAAGTGGTGAAAGTGGGCAGCCTTGTCTTGTTCCTGATCTTAAGGGGAAAGCTTTCAGCCTTTCCCCATTGAGTATGATGTTTGCTGTGGGCTTATCATATATGGCCTTTATTATGTTGAGATATGATCCCACTATTCCCACTTTGCTTCTGTAATTTTTGGAATAGTTTGAGGAGAATAGGTAATAATTCTTTTTTGAATGTTTTGTAAAATTCACCTGTGTTGCCATCTGGTCCAGGGCTTTTGTTTGTTGGAAGATTGTTGATTACTGATTCAATTTCTTTCTTTTTTTTTTTTTTAAAGATTTTATTGGGGAATTGGTGAAGGGGAACAGCGTTGGGGAATCGGGGAAGGGAAACAGACAAGTTGCTGTCCTTTTGTTCTTCAGTCCAGTTGCGGAGGATGTTGCTTCACTGTTGGTATCGTCATTGCGCTCCTCCCGGATGAGGCAGATCGGTCGCTGGCCTCTGGATGTCGCTCATCGTGGCTATTGGCAGCTCACGCTTGGCTGCCAGCCACTCACGCTGGCTGCGGGCCACTCACTGTAGCCTATGGCAGCCCACTGCAGCAGGGGCTGCAGCCCACACCATCACCAGGGCTCGCACAGCCCAACTCCAGGTGGAGCTGTTGTTAGCTGTAGAGGGCAGTGTCACTGGCCCTCATGTGGGATCCGAACCGGGGCCGCTGGCATCCCAAAACCAGCGCTTAACCAATGCGCCACTCGGCCGGCCCCTGATTCAATTTCTTTGGCAGTAATCAGTCTGTTCAGAATTTCTGTTTCTTTTTGGTTCAGACTTGGTAGATTGTATGTGTCTAGAAATTTATCCATTTCTTCCAGATTGTCGAATTTGTTAGCATATAGTTGCTCATAGTATTTTCTTAAAATTTTCTGTATTTCTGTGGTATCTGTTGTCACTTCTCCTCTTTCATTTCCGATTTTATTAATTTGGGTCCTGTCTCTCCTTTTCTTGGTTAGTCGTGCTAAGGGTTTGTAGATTTTGTTTATCTTTTCAAAAAACCAACTCTTGGTTTCATTGATCTTTTGTATTGTTTTTTTGTTCTCTATTTCATTTATTTCTGCTCTGGTCTTTATTATTTCCTTCCTTATACTCCCTTTAGGCTTGTTTTGCTGTTGTGTTTTGTTGTTTTTTTTTTCTTGAGTTCCCTTAGGTGTAAAGAGAGTCTGTTGATTTGAGATTTTTCTTCCTTCTTTAGGTAGGCCTGCACTGCTATGAACTTCCCCCTTAGGACTGCTTTTGCTGCATCCCAGAGATTTTGGGTCATGGTGTTTTCATTTTCGTTTGTCTCGAGGTATCTTTTGATTTCCTCCTTGGTCTCATTTTTGACCCACTCACTGTTTAGTAGCATGTTATTTAGCCTCCATGTATTTGTAAGCTTTCCAGATTTCTTCTTATAATTGATTTCTAGTTTCATATCATTGTGGTCAGAGAAGTCACTTGATATCATTTCAATCTTCTTAAATTTGTTGAGACTTGTTTTATGGACTAACATGTGGTCTATCTTGGAAAATGTTCCATGTGCACTTGAGAAGAATGTATATTCTGTAGCTTTGAGGTGAAATGCTCTAAAAATATCAATTAAATCCAGCTGGTCTAAAGTGTCATTTAAGGCCACTATGTCCGTGTTGATTTTCTTTCTGGAGGATCTGTCCATTGGTGACAACGGGGTGTTGAAGTCCCCTACTATGATAGTATTACTGTTGATCTCTGCCTTTATATCTGTCAAAATCTGTTTTATATATTTAGGAGCTCCTATATTGGGTGCATAGATATTTACTAGGGTTATGTCCTCTTGTTGAATTGATCCCTTTATTATTATGCAGTGCCCTTCTTTGTCTTTTATTGTAGCCTTCATTTTAAAGTCTATTTTGCTTGAAATAAGTATTGCTACTCCAGCTTTTTTCTCATTTCCATTTGCATAAGGAAATGAGAAAGGAAAAGATGAAATATCTTATTCCATCCCTTTACTTTCAGTCTGTGTGTGTCTTTTGATCTGAGATGAGTCTCTTGTAGACAGCATATGCATGGGTCCTGTTTTCTTATCCACTCAGCCACTCTGTGTCTTTTGATTGGAGCATTTAGCCCACTCACATTTAAAGTAATTACTGATAGGTGCATATTTATTGCCATTTTGTTATTTGTATTTCTTGTCTTCCTGGGTTAGCTACCAACTAATTTTTGTTCATTGACATTTCTCTATCAGTGATCAAAAAACTTTTCATCTATTTATTTATTTATTGGCTATCTATATTTATTGTTCTGTGACCTATCAGCACATATATTTTTCCATTTTCTATTAAGTTTTACTTTTCTTGTTGTTTTTTTTATATCTTTTTATATCTTATATATTAAGGAAATTAATCCTATTCAGCTTAAACATATATCTGAAATTGAGATAGATACAAATATATTTTGCCAGTGTTTAGTGTGATTTTTACTTTGTTTATGGTGTTGTTGGTCTTGTGCAGAGAATGTAGTCTAGTTTTTCTAATGAAGCACAAAATTTTCCTAATTTTAATATATGAAGGGTTTCTTTTGGCTTAATATAAATAGTGTCTTATGGTATAGAGTCAGTATATAACTATTAGAATATCCGTATTAATCGTATCATTCTGAATTTATAGAATTACATAGTTTTTTATCTACTTGATCTGTCATAGGCTGAAAGATGTGGCTTAAAAACTCTTTCATTAATATTGAATTGCCAGCATTATTGCTATACAGTGTGTCATTTGGTACACAAAGTTTCACGATAGCTATATATGTATTGTGAATTTTACCCTTCATCATTAACTGAAAACTGCAGTTGCCTCCCTAACATGATTCAATTCTCCCAGTTATATGGAGCTATAAAACTGAGGTTGAATTAAGCCACCATTCAGCTCCATGGATGATACCTGATTAATCTAAATCACTGGTCCTTAAAATTTATGGCCTTAGGACCCCTTTAAACTCTTAGAAATGATAAAGAACTCCAAAAATCTTTTGTCTGTGTGAGTTATATCTATCTTATTAGAAATTAAAACTGAGAAAAATTTTAAATATTTATTAATTCATTTAAAAATAACAATATAATAAACGTATTATATATTACAACTACAATCCCTTTATTTAAAATAACTATATTTTCCAAACTTAAACAAAGGTAGTGAGAAGACAGGCATTGTTTTTCATTTTTGCAAATCTCTTTAACATTTGGCTAATCAAAGATAGTTAGAATCTAATATCAGCTTTTGCATTCAATTTGCTATATGTTGTTTGATTTAATTATATGAATAAAATCCAGCCATACACAGAGATGTAGTTGGAAAAAGAAAGGACATTTCAATGGCTTTTTCAGATAATTGTAGATATTCTTTTATGACACCATGCTACATCAACAACTGATAATTATCTTAAATGTTAGTTGCAATATAGAATCTGAAACCATGTAAATGAACATTTTGTACTCTTTAAACTTGTTGCTTTAAAATTTATGGTCTGTTTTGTAGTTTGCATGGATCTTTTACCAAACATGATTTTGTAACATCATATACTGGTCATTTGGAAAATATTGGTTCTCTAAGTTATGTGAAACTTCTAAATGCTGACACATTTTATTATACGATATCCAAAAAAATCATATTTAGTAATATCACTATTACTATAACCAGAAAATTCTTTTACTATTGGAAAGCTGTTGAACTAGCTCATGGTGGCAGACACAAGTTTTCCAAAATTCAATTTTTTTGCCTAAAAATCTGAATTTATCTCGGCAAAAAAATACTATCAGTGGTTTCCTTGAAGTGACAGATTCACTTCACTTTTTTTTCCAAAAAAAAGTCTGTCAAATGCCCAAGTCAGAATAAAAATAGTATGTCTGTTAGTAGTTCTTTGAAATAAAATGGCATTACATGAAATAAAGCAGCTAGGTCAGTTGCAACTCAAACAATCTTAAAATGCTTTCATGGAGACAACCCGAGACAGCTGTTGCACTTCAAAGATACTGAATAAGAGCTTCGTGCTTACTTCTCATTTCATCACACAAAACATTAAAAAGGCTTGTATTCAGGAGCCAAGTTTTGACTACTTGATCAATAACATTCATAAGTAAAACTGGCATTTTTTTTTTCTGCGAGTGACCAGCAGCAGTGAAGAATTCCACTGATAACTGGCACAGTTTGGTGCCCCTGCCTTGAATCATGCTGAGACAACAGCAGTTTTACCCATCAGCCTATCAGGAATCACCTGATCAGCCCTAATTAGGTAACCTGCCTGATTGCTGCCAATCCCTAGGAAAGCAACTTTGTGATAACCAATCGCTTTTTTGCCTAGTGCAACTTCCTTGTTCCTGTTCCCTTCTGCTTATAAAATTTGTTCATTTTGTATAGCTACTTGGAGCTCCTTTCTACCTGTTAAACATAATGCTGCCCGATTCATGAATCATTGAATAAAGCCAATAAGATATTGAAAATTTATTCAGTTGAATTTTGCTTTTTAACACATGAACCAAATCGTCCCTTCATTTTCAAGCCAGATTGATTTTCTGTCTGTGATAAGCAATAAAGATTCAACAGTGAATGCAACATACAAAAAAAAAATCTCTGTTCTCATGGAAACTAATTCGAAAATCTTTGTCTTGTTACAGGTAATTTATCTCATTTACCTTCGTGTTTTTTAAACATGCTTTTTTCTTATTCCTGATTATTTTATATTTTCTAATTTTAGTACTTCATTTTTCATTTTTTTACAAAGTTCTTTGCCCTCTTTTGTTCTTTTAAGCTTAAATGATACACTTAACCTCTATTTTTTGCAGTATCCACTTTAGAATACATTTTCTGCCTCACTGTTTAAAAAAAGCACGGTTGAATTTCCTTCTTTGTCACACTTTTTATCTCTATCTCCCATTATTTTAATTTTTAGATTATTATGTTTACATTGTCTACATTCATAACACTTCGATGCTGCGCTATAACCACAAATCCCATAATTGTTGATCCCTAATTCTAATATAAGCATATTAGTATTCACTGCCAGTCTTCTAATACCAGTTTCTGTATCTCTGAGATCCTTATCATGACACTTCTTTAATGCCTGATTTACATCAGGTAATTGTTTTTCAAGGGCTAATTGGTGCTATATTATTCTCACATATTTGACAATATCTATCTTTGACCTTTATCACTGATAGAATTTTAAAAATCATTGAGTCACACTTTTTCCTCTTAGATATCTAATATTGCCCCATGATACTCTGTCATTGAAAGTCACTGTGTCTGAGATAGTCTAAATGTCTTAACTTTTTTCTTTTGCCCAAAGAATTTTTTCTAGAGCCTTTAAATCCAATAACTTCTCTAAGATACAATTTTTCCCTAGCCAATTCTTTTATTTCCAGACCTATTTCTTCTATTCTATCTTTGAGTGCCATCTATCTGATTCATTAACCTCTTTCTCTTCAGGAGCACCAACTGTAAATTATTGGGTAACAATAGGAAATTTTCCTGTTGTCTGGGAATTAGGACTAAGACACCAGCCTGAGAATGAAAGGTGCCGTACATTTCACATTCTAAGTTCTAATAACCACCAGTGGTTGGTAAGAGACATCTCCATGTGGCACTTTCAGGAGGACTGTTTAGCAGGCCCAGCTGTACTAACAGCACATAGTCAATTTATTGTAAGAGCAAGACTAGGGAAAGAAGACATCACCTTTAGGAGAGTCTGGTATTCAGAAAGAAAAGCTATTTCCACTCCTTTCCTCCCCATGTAATAGGGAAGAGAGATACTTTGCCTGCCTGAAGTCTTTAAATCCCTTTGATTTAATGGAACTGTTTTTCTAGAATCTGTCTAGGGTACACATGTCTAGTAAGATATTACTTGCAATCCAAGTTCTTGAGTTCTCATACAGATGTAACCCACTATATATGTGTACATGGCACATATATAAAATGGCTTGATTCTATTCCTTCACTTTTTTCTAGTTTTTTCTCTTTTAATTAAACATTAAGGTATTGGTTATTATTGTCTACCTAGAATCTACTTTTTTTTTTTTTTGAGGGCAGTGTCAACTGGCCCTCATATGTGGGACCCGAACCAGGGCCGCTGGCTTCCCAAGCCAGCGCTTAACCACCACGCCACTCAGCCGGCCCACATTTTTTTTAAAAAGATTTTATTGGGGAATTGGGGGAAGGGAACAGTGTTGGGGAATTGGGGGAGAGGGCCTGCTAAGTTGTTGCTCTTCAATCTTCGTTGTGGAGGGCGCCAGGCGCCATCTGGCTTCCCGACGGCAGCTCGTGGCCTCTAAACTCAAGGTGCTGTGTTCAATCTTAGTTGCAAGTAGGGGTAGCCACCATCCCATGCGGGAGTCGAACCAGCAGCCTTGTTGTTAAGAGCACACACCCTATACATTGAGCCATCCTGGCGGCAGCTCAGCTCAAGGTGCCAAATTCAATCTTTAGTTGCGGGTGGGCGTAGCCCACCATTGAACAGGCAATTTCGTTGTTACACCAGCTGAGCCATCCTGCCACCTGTTGGCAGCTCAGCGACAGCACAGCTAGGGCGCAGCATTTACTGGCCCATGTGGGAATCAAACTGGTGGCCCTGCTGCTCAGAACACACACTCTAAGTCAACTCTTAACCAACTGAGCCACTCGGCTGGCCCTCTACCTTGTATCTAGACTTCCTTACTAACTTAAGGGAGACCCCATTGTTTTAGATTTGGTGGGAAGCAAGTTCCCATCTACCCACTATGGCATCTAAGGGGAAGCAGATGGTTTAGCTCCCCATCCCTGTAGCCAGGGCATACACATGTGGCCCAGGCTCAGACAGCTGGCTTTCTGCCACAGATTTTGAATCTGTAGTGAATGATGCAAGGAAAAGGGAACGGCTAAAATCATTTGTGATGGTGTTGGCCATCAGCCTGAAGGCTGATATCAAGCGTCTGACTTTTTCATTATTAAAAGAAAAACAAAAACTAGTGGCAATTTCTACAATTTGCAGTCAGGACCCTGACTGCTCCACACACAACTAGGATCTTCAACATTTTTTTCTTTGTTTTTAATGTACAGTTATCAGATTTACTAAATAGTACCCTTTAAAATTAAGATCAAAACACAATTAACTAAGAGAAATAAGTCAGACAGAAAAATTCAAGAACCATTTGACTTCACTCATTGTGGGATATAAAACTGAAGGAAACAAAGGAACAAGACAAGCAAATAAAGAAACAAAAACTCATAGACACAGTTTATGTGGTTACGAGAGGGTAAGGGAGGAGGGGGTTGGTAGAAAAGGGTAAAGGGGTTCAAATATATGGTGTTTGAAGAACTGACCCTGGGTGGTGAGCACACAATGCAGTGTATAGATGATGTAGTATAGAATTGTACACTTGAAACTTATGTAATTTTACTAATCAATGTTCTCCAGTAAATTTAATTTTTTTAAAAACACACAATTAACAATAAAGCCACAAAACATCTCATGTACCTTGCTTGTTTTTCTCATGCACTCTTCTTTTCTTTGCATCCAAAAAAGTGAATAAATATATTTGTATTCTAATAACTAATGGCTGCATGGTAAAAAGCCAAAATTGCAAAAAATATCCATCTTCTGAACAATTTAATTAAGGTGATGTATAAAAGACAGTATGTGTTCCCAAATTAGATTTTTCTAGATTTGTTTTATTATTATTAACCTTTGGCTTAGCACATGAATGAGTTGCTTCCTAAGTTAAGATAGAAATGCTAGTTGAAAGGGTTATATTGATATACCCTTCATACTGCTAAGGTTCATTCTGTCAAATCCCTTTACATATCACTTTTCCCCCAACGATAAGTCAGTGAAATCTACTGCTATTTTATGTCCTTTTTCAAGGGGAAAAAATCTTTACTGGCTTCTCATAATATCACCCTTGAAGGTTCTTCCCCCATATTGTGGGGATATTAAATGCCAAGCTCTTGTTTGAAGATACAGGCTACTTTCAATAAGGCAACTGAACTGCAGAGCAATCAATTCTCTGCCTTCAGTGAGATTTAGACACTTTTGCTTCAATAAAAGTTTATTAAGCCATCTACCTTTCTAAAGTATTTTCTAGTGCTATTTTTTTTTATTCCCATTCTCATTTTACAAAACCTTAAAACCTGTTACCTTGACAACAAGGTAACATATTACTTACTTCATGAAGATCAAAAACTAAAGACAGCAGAGTGGAATCTAGAACTTCTCATCATTTAAGAGCTCATAGATGGAATATTGTTGGCATAATGATAAAATAGTTGTTACCAACAGCTTCAAGAAAAGTTCAAATTATTGCTTCATTGGCATTTTTTAGAAATGTCCAAGTATTTTATTTAACAATACATATAGAGTGCTTATATGTGTCAGGCAGTGTTATAAATCTATAAAATTAAAATCTAAATTTTTATAGCCCTCTAAGAGATGTACTCTTTTTTTTTTTTAAGATTTTTGGGGGGAATTCGGGGAGGGGAACAGCATTGGGGAATCGGGGAAGGGGAACAGACAAGTTGTGTCCTTTTGTTCTTCATTCTAGTTGTGGAGGACGTCGCCTCACTGGCCCATGTTAGTATTATTATTGTGCTCTTCCCGGGTGAGACAGATCGGTTGCCGGCCTCTGGATGGCAGCTCACGGCAGCATTTGGCAGCTCACAAAAGCTGCAGGCCACTCACACTGGCTGCTGGCTACTCACTGTAGCTTATGGCAGCCCACTGCAGCAGGGACTGCAGCTATGCCATCCAGGGGACTCACACCAGACCATCGCCATCCAAGTGGAGCTGTTGTTCACCATTTTAGCTGTAGAGGGCAGCATCACTGGCCCTCATATGTGGGATCCTAACTGGGGCCCTGTTCTCAGACCTGGCGTCCCAAGCCACCCCTTAACCAACGCTCCCCTCGGCCCACCCAATGATGTACTCTTACTGTCTTCATTTTGCATGCATGGAAACTGAAGCATATAAAGTTTAACTTGCTCAAGGTCACAGGGCTAGTAAATGTCAGAGGCTAGTTTCAACTCCTGGTAGTTTGGATCCTCTGTTACTGAGTTACTTGTTAAGGTAATTTGACATTGAACTTGAAATCTGAATCAAATGTAATGTTTGGTGGCAAAAGTCAAAAATAGTGCACATCACAAATACATCACATAGTGTATATTATCACACCTTAGGCAAGGCAAACAGCTTCACCTGTATTATCCAATCCCAACTGGTTTGGTCTTCTTACTCCATTACATGTTAGAAGAAGCTGAACAGAAGAAGGAAAATGGTTAAGATTTCTCGAAAGAATATGTTATTGAGACCCTTCATACACCTGTCTTATCTAGTACTTATAACAGGATAGGCACTTTTATCTCTGCTTAATGATGAGGAATTGAGACTCAGAGAGGTTAAACAACCTAAAACTATCCTAAGGCAGAGCCAGAAATCAAATGTAGACTGACTATGTCTGTATAATGTGGCTACAGTTTTTACCAAATTTGGTACCACTGAAAACTCAAAAGCCCAGATGAAAGTGGGAACTCTCACCTGACCATAAAATTAGCTCTCTCTGAGTAAAAGTGTCATTTCCTCTACTCTTTGATTCGGATACTATATTAATTAAGTCTTCAGTCTGTTGCCATTATAGAAGGGTAGGGGATGTTTTCCTAGATCGTCCTAGGATCCCTGACTGGTTCTGAAAATTAAACTGATGAACACAAATTAACAAGAGAAAAACATACAAATTTATTTACTGTAAGTTGTATGTGACACAGGACCTTCATAAGGAAACAAAGAGCAGAAAAAACAGTTCAATCTGAGTATTGTATGCTAGGGTTAATGAAGAGTGGGAAGTACTGGAGGAATGATAGGCTAAGGGTATAGGTTAAGTGTAGCAAACTGTGGAAACTTAGCAAAGCCTGTTTGTTAGGATTCTTCTTAGTGCCTCTTTGTCTTCAGAGATAAGGATGCTCCTTTCCTCTAGGAGAGTTTCATGACTGTTTCAAGGGAGAAGGATCGGGAATGGGGGAGGTCAGAGTGGCCTTGCTGCTTCTCAAACTCCTTCAGCTGAAAATATTCAGCTTTTCAGGTGCCATATTTTGGGGTATCATGTCCAGATCCCTATCACCATCTCACTATGGAACAAACAATAGACACACCCTGGAGTCTATTTGATGCCAAAAATTGTATTTTTTGTATGTTTCCAAATTATATTTATTGTTCATATTATTAATATTATTTCCTCACAATCAATTCCCCAAATTCGAATTTTGAGTTTAAGGAAATAAACTTTATTATGGTCCTTAAAACATATTTTAAGTTTAATTTCCCTAAACTGTTATACCAAATTACATTACCACCACAAATTTATCAATGTAATATGTAAATTCAAGAATTTTATTGCATTTTTACAGAACTGGACATTTTACAACTTTAAAAATATTTCACGAATACAACAGGAAAAAAAGGCATCTTATCATTATTCACTTTATTCATTAATATCCATTCTCAGCAATCTAAAACTAGAAAGGAGATACCACAATTTTAGAAAACACATAAAATAATAAAGCGTTTTCTTAATAAGATAAGCGGTTTCTAACGAAAACTTCTCTCAAATTCCTACTAAAATACCTATAATATAGAGAAAAAAGGTTAGCACTCACAATTCATCTGAAGTTTTCTAGAAGCACAATTGGTGGCCAAGCCTGCATTTCTAACCCTCATCACCAGCTTTGCAGTTTATTGGTTAAATGGACCTTGAGAAAGTCACCATCCTCTCTCTGCCTCAGCTATCACATCTGTACAATGTGGAAAATAGTAGAACCTATTTGAGGAGTTGTTGTGAGAACTGAATAATTTTGTGCTTGTAGGAGTCTTAGAGTGCCTGGCAAAGAATAAGTTCTACGTACACTTTAGCTAGTGTTAGCTTCCACTATCGTCATTGTTGTCTGTCCGTCTGAAAGCATTCAATGTGTATCACTGCAAATATATAAGACCAATGGTGAAAATCAAAGTTATTGTAGTGGGTACTCAGAGATGTCATTAAATGGTATGAATCACTTGTAAGGAGAAAATTAGGCCTTCTTTTCTCAATTTTCACTTAATCCTTCTGATTAAAACAAAATTAAAGTTTCAATTTGGGTATCAAGAATGTCTGGCCGGCCCAGTGGCGCAGTGGTTAAGCACTGGCTTGGGAAGCCAAAGGCCCCGGTTCGGGTCCCACATATGAGGGCCAGTGACACCGACCTCAAAAAAAAAAAAAAAAAAAAAGAGAATGTCTATCATCTTTCCAACAGTTGAAAATCTCCTTTATTACCTAAGAAAGTAGGTTTCAGATTGGCAGGACATAATATTCAGCTGGAATTTAATAACTAATTTGTACGCATATTTGTTTTGAAAATAACCTCCATTTCTATTCTTTTACTAATGTTTTCATTGAAATAACACAAAGCTTTTTATAAAATAACTTTTAAAAATGATAGATCTATTTAAAGAAAATATTAAGTACATAATAGGTGATACACAGATAATGCAAAAATCAAGAAATGTACATGAAAGATTCAGGTTGGAAAAGACTGCAATCCTAAACCAGAGGTTGGCAAACTTTTTCTGCAAAGAACCAGGTAGTTAATATTTTAGGCTTTGCAGAACATTCAGTCTCTCTCACAGTGACTCAACTCTGGAATAGACAATATGAGTGACAGTGGGTATGTTGCAATAGAATTTTTATCTGCAGAGATGGTGATAACTGGCGAGGCCCACAAGCCATCGTTTGCAACCCCTGTTCTAAACTATGAGAAATATTGGAATCCTGAAATAAAAGTTTGATTATAGTCAAAGTATTATTTCCAAGATTTCTCTACTGAAAATTAAAATAGTTCATTTGATACTAGGAGATTTTTTAAATTATGGTTCCTTATTAATTTTTTAAAAGGCTGTGGCAAGCATTCCAGATTAACAAACAGCTTCAGAGCTTTAAGAGGAAACAGGATGGATAAACACATCCTTTCCTAATTCATATAAAAATACATGTATAATAAATACGTGAGGTGATGAATGTGATAATTAACCAGATGGGGGAATCCTTTCACAATGTATACATACATCAAATTATCATGAAGCACACTTTAAATATCTTACAGTTTTATCAATTAGACCTCAATAAAGCTGGGGAAGAAACCCACAGAATAATTACTGGTTTCTTAAATGTGCATACTAAAGTCATCTACCTAAATCATTTCTCTTGTAATATGAATATGTATAAATATGGATTTTTTTAAGAAGACCCAGTGATAGCTTTGCCTTGGATAATAGAAGGTAACCTAAATATGGCCTCATAGACTTTCAATTTTGTAGCAAGATCTCCTTCACTTTTAATAATGTAATTAAATTTATTTATGAGATTTTAAAATGAAAACAAAATTGTAATAGAAATAATAAAACAAAAAAAAATATATAGATAGCACTTACTAGCCACCAGACACAATTCTAACACTTTACATATCTTAACTCACTTATTCCTCCTAAAATCCTTTGAGGTTGGTAGTATAATACTCCCATTTACATATAAGGAAAGTGAGGCATATACAATACCTCCTAAAAGGCAAAGCTGGTATTTGAACATACCCAGTAGACTCAGAGCCCATGTTCTTACCCTGTGGCTGCTGCTGCTGCCACTCAACTGAGGACACAGTGGTTGGCTGTGTTTTCCTGAACCCTTCAGCTCAGCCTAAAATCTGCAAAGTATGGCAGGACATTGCTTGTGCAACTGAAAGAAGCTCCATGGCTTGAACAAGGAGGAACACTCCTTGAGCATGAATGAGAGCAAGTGAGAGCCATCTCAGGTGATAATGTATGAAAACTTTGTGAGCCTGAAGAAACCAGTTTCATGGTAAGTTCTGAAACCCCAAGCCTCAGACAGCTAGGACCAAGTTGAAGATGGCAAGCTGTTTACAGAGGTTACACAAAGGCAGAAGCATGGCGGAGTCTTTATTTTAAGGGCTTGTTAAACTGGACATCACATTGCAGTTAATTAAATACTGATTTAAAATTTTTACAGAATACTTCCCTTCCAAGTTCAGATGCTTATTTTTTTTTTTAATCTGGCTACAAATTGGTCTTAATGTGATAATTCATGGGTGGTGTTCATCTTCATAAATTTTTTTATTTTCATAGTTATGTTTTTGCAGAAACAATTTAAGAACATGTGAAAATTAGTTCTCATGGCTCTCATACATGTCTCATTTGGATATAAGCATGCAGAACAGCAATACCTAATAGTGATTATGGAAATGAAAAATGAAAAAATTATAGCCTAAAATAATCAGCATGAAGAAAGGCATGCTTTTCAGCACACCTCCCCCAATCTAAAGATAACAAATGTTACATGGGATGATAACACTGGAATACAAAAGCAGCTTCCAAGGCTGTTATTACAAACATATTCTGAAAATGGAAAATATGTTGTTATTTAGAAATTAAAACTTCAATTGTTTTTGAAACTTGGAATAAAGAAAAAGATATCATTAAGTAACAAATTTGGGTTTCACAGTGTTTTCTTGGTTTGTTTGTTTCAGTTTAATTTCAGCAATCATGTGAAAATACAGGAAATTTGGGGTTATTAATCCATCACCCATTGATTAGTGTCCAATTGTGCCTAAAGCATCTGTTAGCATGGCATCTGGACATGTTCTATTAGCACCAAGAATAACATCAACAGTCTTGGTCCTTTATACCCTTCGTTCTCTGCTTCCTGACTCCCTTTTTAATTATTACTCATCCCTTCTCCAGTGTTCTCTCTTTCTCTCCTTCTGCCCACTGTCAGAACCTCTATCTGTCCACAGAAAGGAATGTAGTTGTCGTGCCTGGGACATTTACAAGAGAGAAAAAAATAAAAAGAGAAAATTGGAATTTATACCCATCACCAGATCTTCCTTCTCCTCCCTAATCACAAAGTTGATCCTCTTACTCTGTGATATCCTCTTAACAAACAGAACTTTAGAAAACAAAAGAAATTACTAATGAGTTATTAAGGATAAAAATAATCTTTAAAATTGACATTTTTATAACCACCTTTTTCCAGAAATGATTTTAGGAGGTTTTCAGAGATGTATTCAAATTGACATTATTAAATTAAAATAAGTAGGTGGTATTGTAGGACAAAGGATAAACATAAATAAGAAAAAAAAAGATAAAACTGGAGTGAGTTAACATACAAACATATCCCACAAGGTTCCATCATGTTATAGATGCGCCACAAATTCAGAAATATAAGACTCAATTCAAAGAGGAAAAGGTACGATTTGTTATATTATTCATGGTAGGCATAAAAAATACATACACACATGCATACACGCATGCACACACACACATATACATAAAACATCTTCTTAGAAGTTCAAATATTTCTAGAGACCATGGATAGAAGACAATGTCCTAAACATTGTTACAGGAAGCAGAGTAAAAAGTTTCACAATGCACATTTCATATTATCCCCCAAATCAAAGTTCATAACAAGCTATTCTACAGAGAAGTTTAGATGTTCAACAAAATACTTTGTGGATTTGAGTAGAAAATATATACCCCCAAAAATGTAGAAATTACATAGGAGCTACTGATTAGAAACATTTTAATTATCTTCTTATATGTGTTAGCCATGCCTCTGATAGAAAAGATAGATCCTAAATCCATGGTCCTTGACCAAACACCTATTGTCAACGTCTTCATTGCATATGTTTAGCACAGAGAACATTTTTTGGGAAATGATGTTTTCACTATTCACTGGGGCTTAGACCCCCAGATCCCTATGTGCTCACTTATCCAGTGAAACACACTGGCCACCTATGAGCTTCTCTCTCTCTCTCTCTCTCTCTCTCTCTCTCTCTCTCTCTCTCTCTCTCTCTCTCTCACACACACACACACACACACACACACACACACACACAATGTGAATATCAATGTGTACTTACTTTCTAAATTATTTTCTCCTAATTATCAATATTTTATCCCATAATAGACAAGAGAGCAGCAGAGTGTCACCAATGTTTAATCTGTATCATTCATTACACCTTTAAATTAGCCTTTATAAATATCAGACACTACACCACAGCACTAAAACTGAATCACTGCTAAGAGCAAGAACTGAACCAAATAAACACAGATCACAGTTTGCATTGCTCAAGAACAAATCCTAACTAAGAAGAGGATCCTAGGGATGGAGCCAGAATTCGGTAACAGGTTGAGGAGGCAGCCTCATTATAACCTCCTGGAATTCTGCCATTTGTAATGATAGTGACAAAATTCCCTTTCAGTATGATACATTTTAACCACATGTGTAACCCAGGGAGATTGTACAATAAAGTTTTATTTCTCATATACACAAACACTGCAATATTTTTTACGGGTGGTGTTGGAGAGTGTGAGGATTCTCCTTGTCAGGATTGCTATGTCAATTTATACAATGGAGTATTACTCAGCTATAAAGAAGAATGAAATCGTACCATTTGCAATGATATGGATGGACCTAGAGACTATTATGTTAAGTGAAATAAGTCAGTCAGAGAAAGACAAATACCATATGATCTCACTTATATGTGGAATCTGAAAAACTGAATGAATAAGCAATGTAAACAGAAACTGTCTCATAGATATAGAGGAAATACAGTGTTGCTAGTTGGGAAGGAGGTGGGGATGAGGGAGAAGGGAAGGGGATTAGATAGCAAAACTTGGCAACTACAATATTGCCACAGGGATATGAAAGACAGTTTGGGGAATATAATTAATAATGGTGTAAATATTTTGTGGGGCATCAGATGGTCACATGTCTTGTTGGGGAGACCATTTCATGGATGGAGTAGAGGTTTGATCACTGCACTGTATACCTGAAGCGGAGGTTGTATACTAACTGTAATTGAATATATATAGATAGTCACGGGATGTGGATTATACTGTGGAAGAGAGTCAGAGGAAGAGTAATAGATATATATGATATGGGGGGGAGGAGTGGGTGGCGAATTGGGGGTAGGGGTTGTCACTTTGAGCGGTAAACTGTATAACTATTGCACTGTGCTGTACACCTGAAACTAATTTAATAAATAAATAAATAAATAAATAAATAAATAAATAAATAAATAAATAAAAAGGAAAAAAAAAGATTGCTATGTCAAAACTTACAACAAAGGCAGTTCTCAGACAAGTGATTCTAGCAGGCACTAACGAAGTTGAGTCTAAAATTAGTGACAGAATTTCACAACACACGTAAATCAGATCAATATGCTGGTCACTTTAAACCTACACAAAGCTGTATGTTAACTATATCTCAATAAAGCTGAGGAGAAAAATTAGCAAAAGAAAAAATATGAAAAAGCAAGTAAAAAAATCAATATGTGATGAGGTGATAAGAGTGTTAATATCCTATTTCAGGCATTAAAATAAGCACATTAAATGCATCACATCAACTTTATCTCAAATTCATTCCGCCTTCCAATCTATAGCAAATTTAGGAGAGAAGCACAAGGAGTAAATGAAAGAACCCAAACATTTTTGTAATTCTGCATATAACTCCATTCTCCGGGGTTTTCTTTCAGGAATTGTAAGAAAAGCAAGGTTTTTCTCAGGTGCTTTCAGTGTTATGTTAGTTTGATTGATCTTAGGTGATCCCTTTTTTAACTTTCTTTAGAGTTTTGTTAATTAGTGCTGAGTGTTAGTAGACCATACAGATAAGCTGACAACTGACGAAAAATATATTAACAGAGAATTGCTCAACATTCCTTTGCCACCAGCCAGAAATAATTGGTACCTTTCTTCAAGCTTTCCTAGGAGAATGACAAATCAAAAGGAAATGGATTTATTTCAAAGAATTTTTATTAGCTCTGGAAATGGAAGCATTTTACCATTTCGACTTCCAGAGATTTACAAGATACAGTAAATTTTAATTGTAAAAATCGCAGAATTAGTATATAAAATGAGAATGGAGTCTATTTCCGAATATCGTGCCTGGGACATTTACAAGAGGTAGTTGTGGCTATTTGAGCATTTTTATGTGTAGCAAATTATTTAAACTATCACAGTTTGGAAATTGAAAGATAGCTACTAACATTTAGCATGCCTCTACTGAGTGGTGAGGTTTTTGTTTTAAAGACATCCAAAATCTTCTTTACAGAAATGAACATAGCAGTTTCCTATTCTGCCAAAGAGAACACATCTGATCCTTGCTTTAAATTTCACCAAATAATTACTGTTAAAAAAAAAAAAACTTACTCGCATCCATGCTTTAGACACTGTATTTTTTACATCAAAGAGTGAAAGGACTCTTTTCTCTTTTTTTGGTTACAATTAAGCGTGGACGGCCAGCTCCATAAACGGCTCACACATGCAATTTTTTTTTACAATGTCTGACCTTGTCCACTTTTAATGAAATTTCATAAATGTTAGGTTTCCTTAATGCACTTTCATGTATACACAGGTAACTTCTGCACATTTGTTAGAATCCATCCAATTTCCACATAGACAATCCATAAGAATAGAATATTAGAGTTTTGGCTGTGGGAGAGAGCGGAGCGGGTGTGGGTATAAACCTTATTTTAAAGGAACCCAGTTAATAAGTTTCCAAGTTTATAAAACACATAATTTGGAGAATAATTATTAAATACTCAGTGAAAGGTTTCCCCCAGTTTCTTTCAGGAGCAAATCCCCTAAAGGTTTTTTTGTGGTTTTTTTAAAATTATTTATTTATTTATTTATTTTTAATTAGTTTCAGGTGTACAACACCGTGCAATAGTTATACATTTTACCCCTCAAAGTGACAACCCCCACCCCCAATTCACCACCCCACTCCTCCCCGCCATATCATACATATCCATTACTCTTCCTCTGACTCTCTTCCACAGTATAATCCACATCCTGTGACTATCTATATATATTCAATTACAGTTGGTATACAACCTCCGCTTCAGGTATACAGTGCAGTGATCAAACCTCTACTCCATCCATGAAATGGTCTCCTCCCCTAAAGGTTTTGATATCATTGATTCAACCAGCATTTTATTTTATTTTTTTAGCTGAGCCATCCTGCCACCTGTTGGCAGCTCAATGGCAACTCAGCTAAGGCTGGCATCAAACCGCTGTTGCTCAGAGCTCAGCTCCCACTCTTGAGCAAGCTCTTAACCAACTGAGCCACTCGACAGACCCCTCAACCAGAATTTTTTGATTCCCTATGTGCTAGTTGCCTAATGAGTATGGAGGAAGAAAGAAAATCCCAATATCTGTCCTCCAGAAGCTCAAGTTCTATGGCTGAGACAACTCCATAAGCAAAAAATAATGATATAATACCATTTTATATATTGAGACTCTTACTTTATCCCTAAAGTAATTTAAGTCATTAAGTTACAATAACTGTGGGGTATGTACAACATTAGAAGCACAAACAAAGCACAGAAGAGGAAGTAACAAACACAATTTAACTTATAGTCAAATATACAAGAGCTCTGATGGTGAATAGAAGCATGGGATTCCTATACAGAATCCATAGACTGGACTCTGGCACAATGCCAAATCACAACTTTGACTACATTTATATACCTATATTTTATAAATGAGTTAATACCTATCAATAATTGGCAGATAACACAAGTAGGTTATGCTATTTTGCCATTTCTAGTGTCAATTTAAAGGGTTGTTGATTTCATAGACGGCCTATTTGAAGCAACACATCAAAATGTTTTTTGGAGGGAGAAACCAGAAAAAAAAATGATAAATTTCCTTGTGTCTTCTCTGTTTCCTTATGTAATTGTTGGGAACTTAGATCCTTTGGAAATTATTAGACTTCTAAATGAATAACAAAAAGCATTATCCCTGTAAAGATTTGCTGGAATCAGTTTGAAAACATCAGCTCCATGATTCAATCTATATGTAAAATATAAATATATTTCTCGTAAGACCAAGATAAAAAAGACTTATGCTTTGTGTTCCATTTATGGTATCTAGAAATTAGTTACAGGTTGCTTTAATAGGAACTTCTAGAGGTCTTGTGCTTTTTGTCCGACTAGAATCAGAATCTCTTTGGGGAAGCACCACGACTGCTGTCCATGGTCCTGATGGCTATAGCGTGAGCTTGTAAAGCAGGCCTGGCCTCCGTAATTGGAACAGGAATGACTGTGATGTACTTCAGGCCAATCAAGATCATTGGCAAGACTTCTGCTGGAGCTACAAGGGAAGGGGTGCTAGCTGTAAGAATAATGTATGTCTAGAAATGCTGAATTTCCTAAATAAGTGTGTATATATATATATATATATATATATCTTTGAGATGAGTTCTGGCATCTGCAACTAAGAGAGCCTTGATTAATGCTGTGTTCAACAAATGTGAGTTCCCATCCCCTCTCTTCATTTACTCCTCATTTCTTTATGTAGGACTTAGAAGACTGCCAAAGTGGATACATTCGACTATAGGCTATAATGTAGCTATAGACCATTAGACTGTAAAATTAACTATTTTGTATGAGGAAGACCAAAAAAAATGTTGAAGAAATAAATATTATTACTCATAAAATTTTTTGAAATTACTAATTTTATGTCTGATTTGTAATTTACAGTAGAAAAATCACCATGTTTTTCTCAAATTTCTCTTTGTATAAACTATAAAATAACTATCATGAATGAAAAGAAAACTCATTGTGGTACAAGACAGACACACACTTTCATGCTTCACAAGCCTAATTCTGGAAACTCACAGAGAACTTCAGAGAGTGTAGGCTATTTTGTGTTATGCCAGTATTTAATGAAAACTCTACTGTTTGCTGAAAGACCTTATTCCATAATGTGGCCATTTTTAAAATGTTTTGTGACTTGAAAAGTAAATATGCCATATCTCACCCTATTTCTCAGGAAGGGAGAAAAAAAATCTTAGTGATGTTTCTTCATTAACTTAATAGTGCATTAGATAGATCTTATACAAAATAAGAGAGCAGAGGGAGAAAACAGAAATGGTCCTGGTCATCACAGAATATTCTAAGGAGAAAGTACAAAACAGTGTTTTTCTACTGGTGTCTTTTTGGTTGAAAGACAGTGGGTGAACATCAGGGAACAGCTTAGCTGTTGGGAAACTGTACCTTCATGTTGTCAACAGCTTACAGGAAAAGAAACCAGAGAGAACTTGCCTTTTTTTCTGGCCTGGGTAGGATTTGAAAAAGTATATTTAAGAAAAGGCAAATCGCTCACTATTTCAAACCTTTCACCTTTCTGCAATGTTCCCCATGAGACAGTATTGGGTATTTTTTTAAGAACATGTAATACGTATTTGTTTGTATGTACTTAACTCATTTCTCTTCATTTGGTTTTATACCTCCTCTAGGTGTACTGGCCATTTCTTGTATATCTACCTCCATGAAAGGAAAAGAATGCCTTTGCCGATCAGCACTTGGCATAGGCAATCTAAGCTCTAAATCATAGTTTCAGTATTCCCATAAGCAAGATGTTCCTCCAAACACTCTTATATGAGTAAAATGCATGAGCAGACAACATGAGCAAAGCCACAAGTAAACAATATGAGCAATGCCACCTCCGTTTTCAGCTAGTTCTTGCCCTTTTTTTGAAACACTTGCTCAATATATTTTCTTCTTTTCTAATTGCCGCATTAACCACCAGCATCAGAAAAGACCATGTGCAGCCAATCTGCTGCCTGAGTTAAGGCTCTGTTCAATATTTCAGTGTTTCCAAAATTGATGTGCCACTTGTTTGTCTCTGCCTGTAATCTTGTTTTCAATTTCTCTCTGCCTTGGGCACCTTCCCCCTGCCACATATCCATATGAGCCTCACTGCAGCACGTGCGGTGCCAGATGCTAGAAATGCCATGACACCAAAGCATGTGACACAGGATGATCTGCTCTTTCCCTTATAATTAAATGAGAAAACTGTGGGTATAGTGTCTCCCACTTGGCCCCATCACAAATGCCGCCAACAGATGCCACCACACATGATTCATACAAGTACAAAGGAAAGATGAAAATATACCTCTTAAAATTTTTTTTCATCAGTGACTGGAGCCCCATGAGGTTGGTTACCTTGTGAAGAAAAGCAGGTGTTGAAGTAAAAGAAAGGACCTGATGTAAATAGCACTTTGTGACCTCTGTCCAAGACCATGTCACATGCTTTCCTCATGCGTTAACACATCTGTCAGTTCCTATTGTGAACTGCCTGAGCACTGGGTTGGAGACAAGCCAGGATTAAACTCACTGGCAACTATTCATCCCATGTCCATCAGCATGTGCTCTGAAAACCCCACAGACCTCTCAGATTCAACAGCAGCAGCTAATGTTTCCTTTGATACCTGCTACTTCCCAGCAAATTGCATTCAGTACAGATACCCCATCTGCAAACACTCGCTTTCATCTCTGCACTTTCTTACTGCTAACAAGCTTCTCTCTAATAACCATCTAAAACCCAACTATCACACATTAAAAGGAGGCTTTTTTTTAAAGAAACAAAACCAAGTAGTACAAACGAAGTTTGCAGCATAAATTATAGACATGAGGATCCTGTGGATAAATTATTGCTGATGTTCAGTACGAAGTGTAACAGTTTGGCTTCAGAGGATTAAGTACACCAAGAAATCATGAATTTTAAAGCTTTACCCCAAATTCAATCTGTGGTTAGACGTCTGGCCTGGATTCTATGATTTTTCTTTAATATTAGCATCTAACCCTCTCCAAAATTATCTTTTCTCCTAAAATTGATTTAAACACTAAATAATCTTCATTTAATGTTTCATTATTTTTCAAACATTTAATGCTAATGGCTTGTCATAAGATATTGAAAAATGATCAGAAGGAATTGTGCAGCTATTAACAATTTTCCCAGATGTATACATTCCTATCATATTTTCAGATGTAAACACATGTTTTCAAGCAATTTCTGTAGCATTTAATATTTCAATTAATAATGTAATGGTATTATAATTAGCTAGATCCACCTCCTCTTGTAAATGTATGCCTGACTTCTCTGAAAATGATATCATCTGCTGTGGGTTCCCATGGGTTCTCAGCTTCCTATCCCCTATTAAGTAATCCAAAATGAAAACTTCTTTTAAATTTTTTTATTGGGTAACAGTGTGTTTTTTCTAGGACCCATCAGCTCCAAGTCAAGTCATTGTCCTTCAATCTTGTTGTGGAGGGCACAGCTCAGTTCCAAGTTCAGTCACCATTTTCAATCTAGTTGCGGGGGGCAGGGCGGGGGAGGGGCAGAGCCCACCATTCCATGGAAGGAATCCAACCGGCAACCTTGTTGTTAAGAGCAACTACTCTAACCAACTGAGTGACCCAGCTGCCCCCAAAATGAAGACATTTTTAAGAAAAAGCAATCTAAATTGTCATGTACTTTGGTGATGTGCGGCATTTTCATTTCTTTTCAGGCCATTTCCTTGTCCGTATTCTCAGCCTTTAGCACTTACATTGATGACCATCTGACACATGGACCTCACAGTCTGTATTTCTTCGTGGCTTCAATGGCCTCATTCCCAAACCAGTCGCAGACATTTCTGAACAACCTCATCATAAACTTCTATTCCTACTCAACTGCAAGTTTCATGAGAGCTGAAGCTACAGCTTGCTCATTTTTGCAGCTCCCACAGCATCTGGAAAAATTACTTACATATAATACAGCACTGAGGCTCAAAAATCATTTTGTTTGAATGCTGTGTATCCAAGATCCTTACCTCCACACTCTCTCCTCCTTAATCTCAATACTGTCATCTGTGTCCTCCCCATCTCCAATCACACCTGCACTTGATTACAAAAACATTTCAAAACCAAATCTTTTACACTTCTTTTAGTCCATCATGACCTCTCCATTGGCAACATAGCCCCTAGTCAGTCCTGGACAGCTGTTGAGTCACTTCCCTGTCAGCTCTATCACTGCCATCAAAAGCCTCATCCTGTGACCTACTCATGAGCTTATCTCAATATAGCTTCCGTCCGACATACCGAGGTTGGACAATTAAGTTGGTGAACTCATCCCAGAAAAAGTGCTACATACCTCATTGCTGAATATCACTATAGTGACCTTCAAAGTACTCCCCTTAGGAAGCTATGCACCATCACCAGCCTAGTCCACCCTTCAAAGCAATTTTGGAACTCTTTTTCCGAAATGGCCATCAGAGCTGTTGTCCTATTACCCTTGATACCCTGAATGTCATCAAAATGTCTTCCTTTCAGTATTTCCTTTATCTTTGGTTAAAGAAAGAAGTCATTGGGGGCCAGATCAGGTGGGTAGGGAGGGTGTTCCAAGACATTATTTGTTTACTGGCTAAAAACTCCCTCACAGACAGTGCCGTGTGAGTTGGTGCATTGTCGTGATGCAGGAGCCATGAATTGTTGGCGAAAAGTTCAGCTCGTCTAACTTTTTCATGCAACCTTTTCAGCACTTTCAAATAGTAAACTTGGATAACTGTCCAGTTGGTACAAATTCATAATGAATAATCCCTATGAAATAAAAACAGTTCAGCAACATTGTTGCAGCAAGTTCACAAACTTAATTGTCAGACCTGGTATACAAGCATTTCCAATCTATTTCTAGGCTGATTTTCGGAATGTCTAGAGAAAGATGCAAAAATTGCCCAGTGCAGTCTCATATTGGGGAACTTCAAATAGACTTTTTTGCTACCCCTTGTCTACTCTTAGCTTACTCCTAGAGATTTCCAAGATTGTTTCTCTTCTTAAGCTGCCAACTATTCACACTTTAAGCATGTCAGATTTGCTAATGGTCTATTTCAAGAAGCTGATGGCACCTACAAGTTATATAAAATGGATGCTATACATCAATGAAATACATCCCATTCATTTAAAATGGAAAAGAGGGTCTGAGCTTCTCAATGTTTATTAGTGTAATAGCTTAGTAAAATCTATTTTTGGAGTGATCAACACACACTTTGGTATGTGACTTTATTTCCAACAAATAATTTACTTGAGAAGTTGAGGTTTTAGTAAAACATATTACCTTTACTAAAAAAAAAAAAAAGTGCTGACATATACTGTCATCTATCAAAGGATGAAACCATCATTCAAACTTTGAAACAAAAACCAAAGCTGTAAAGCTTGATTTATGCTCACCTAGGTAAGGGAGAGCTATGCTGGTTAGGCACAGTCTCGTGGAATTAAGTAAACTGCTGATATTGCAAAGGGTTTTCAAAGAAATGGATTGGTGAAGAGGGGACTGTGTTAGTTACAGAGACAACTGTGTTTTTATATCAGATTTAAAAGATGACTTATGTTGGATAAAGAAACACACTTGTGTTTGGTTACAGAAACAGAGAAACAGGAGTTGGTTAATGTCAGCCTCAGATACAAGTTCACTAGAGTGAGTCCATTGATGATTGGCTTACTTTCAAAGCATGAAGCTGTCACTAATTGGTTGACTTTCGAAGGTAAGTTTACAGAAGCAAACTGTCATTAAAAAGTTAAGATTAAAACCAGCTTGGGTGTTTTCTTGTTACTATGTCAGCCCTTTCTTGAGAGTATGAGGACTAAAACATTCTCATAGATAAACAATGTACCAGCTAGAGTAAATTTTAGCGTTGCTGGCATCTGTTAATTCCATGTATCATAATATACTATTCCCTCTACTAAAACAGAAGACCTAAGTTGGCATAGAGACTTCATCTTATTTGCCAAAGTCTATGAATTTGTAGTGATATCCTAGAGTGGCATATTGAGAGGACTGTTAAATTCTATCCAGGCTCAGCATGTTACAGTATCATCATTCATGAGCCATGTTTGCTATGTAGAGAAGAATTGAATGGCAATATCACGTCATACCTTCTCTGATTCTGCCCAAGATCCAAAAACCACTCAGAGTCTACATTTGGCTAGGTTGGACTCCATGCATGGTTATGGCAGATTCCTTTCAATAAGAATAAACTGAACTGGTTGAGTTCTTAACAATTTGAATTTTAAAATGACAATAAACTGGATGAAATAATGGGTATATGTGCTAAAGCAATGAGGACAGTATCAAAACCCAGGGAAGTCTTGGTGAATTGAAACAGAGTAAAAGAACAAACATTTATTTCCAGGAAGAAGAAAAATTTAATTGTAAGACATATCATTTTTAATAACCTTTTCTCTGAAAACAATTCTAAATCTAATTATGAAGTTTTGTCACAATGAATAAAATATTTCCTAAGTTTAATTCTTTACAGTTGTTAATTTAACATTCAAAATGTAATATTTTTTATTATAGCATATAAGAGTATTCAGTTCCTCTCGGGAGATGACATGTGCATTTTTTCACTATTTTGAAAGCAACTCTCAAAATCTGAATTGGGTGAAACACAAATTTGAACTGAGCACTTGGTTGGAGAATAAGAATGTGTCACATTTTAGTTAAGGTGTCTGGCAAATAGTCATATTTCAATTTATTTTTGCTATCCGCAACTCATTACTACACAATGATTATTGGAGAAGTAATTTTTATAGCTGTTTTTTGTTTGTTTTTTATGGTCTCCAAAAGGAAAATTATTATTCTTCATAATTAAAATAAAGAGAAAATGGGAGTTCTAAGAAATTGATGGAATTCATTAATTTGGACAATGGTGTCTCCAGAAGTGTTCCTCATGATTGTCAAGAGTCTGCTCATTTTTTTTTTTATAGATTTTATTGGGGAGTTGGGGGAGGGAACAGTGTTGGGGAATCGGGGAAGGGAAACAGACAAGTTGTTGTCCTTTTGTTTTTCAGTCTAGTTGTGGAGGACGTCGCTTCACTGGCCCATGTTGGTATTGTGATCATTGTGCTCTTCCCGGCTAAGGAAGACCAGTCGCTGGCCATTGGATGGCGGCTCACAGCAGCTCACACCGGCTGCCAGCCACTCACAGTAGCTCACAGCAGCCACTCAGGATAGCTTACGGCAGCTCACTGCAGCAGGGGCTGCAGCTCTGCCATCACCGGCTACTACTGCAGCCCAGCTCCAGGTGGAGCTGTTTTTCACAATCTTAGCTGTAGAGGGCAGTGTCACTGGCCCTCATATGTGGGATCCGAACTAGGGCTGCTGGCATCCCAAGCCAGCTCTTAACCAACTAAGCCACTCGGCTGGACCAAGAATCTGCTCAATTTTAATGTCCCCTCATATGTCCAGGGTTGAATCGTGTTTTAAAATTGTACATAACTAGTGTTTTCTGTATCACAGAATATCTTGATATCTCTATTTATCAGCATATAAACCAGAGCTGAGAAATTGATAATCTTTCTACCACAATTATGATTCTTTATACTCTGCATAGTTAATTCAGGGGACACAAATTTGAACTGAACACTTGGTAAGTTCAAGTATTCAAGTACCTCCTCTATAGAGAATATCACTAGACACAATGAGGAAAAAAGACTGGACTATATAAAGACTGTATTTTAAAAATTACAGGGGCTGGCCAAGTGGCTCAGTTGGTTAAGAGCTTGCTCAAGAGTACGAGCTCTGAAAAGCTAATGGCCAGTTCAATTCCCACATGGGCCAGTGACACTGCTTCTGAGCTGAGCTGCCACTGAGCTGCCAACAGGTGGCAAGATGGCTCAGCTGGTGAGAGCACATGCTCCTAACAACATGGTTGCCTGTTCAAGATACTGGGCTATACTCACCCACAACTAACTGAACACAGCACCTTGAGCTGAGCAGTGAGACTGGACTTGGAGTTAAGCTAGCTGTGCCCTTCACAACTAAGATTGAAGGACAACAACTTGGCTGTCCCTTTCCCCCAATTCCCCAATTAAAAAAAGAAAATTACAGATGAGCAATAACAAAAAATAGGATTTAATACCAACATTTAGTACAAATTGGAAATGTAAAGCTTTAAAAAATGCCACATCATTCATTAATGGATATGACTGAGCAAACTTCTTTTCTGAAATTTATTCTCCATGTTTCTAAAATGGCAAACTCTCATTGTATTTTTAATTATTAAATGTGATAACTCAGGCCGGCCAAGTGGCGTGGTGGTTAAGCACTGGCTTGGGAAGCCAGCGGCCCCGGTTTGGGTCCCACATATGAGGGCCAGTGACACTGCCCTCAAAAAAAAAAAAAATGTGATGACTCAGTCAGAGTACATATTCAGTACTTAATACATGACAAGTATTAATAAATATGAGTAAGGGCATAAGACCTATGGAAACAAGGGACAACTTCTGCAGGATGGCGAAATCTGAACCACCTTCCAAAGTAAAATTCAAAGAGGAAAACAGAATCCATTCCAGGTAAATACATGAGCCGAGAAAAGAAAATGGAAATTTTCAAGAAAAACATTTAATTATATTCATTGTAGAACTTACATACTATTTTGTAATTCTGCATAAGACCATATTAACTTTTTTCATAATAATAACATAGATACTGAATTGAAAGAGATCTTGAAAGGGCGACTTATCTATTAACTTTAGCTTCATACAAACAGGATCATTTTTAAGTCACTTACTTGTGATTCACTTGAGATGACAAGGAAAAATCATAGCAATTTTCAAAATAGAAAACCCTTTATTTAGTGGCCAAGCCTATCTTTAACTTCGAGGCTAAAATAACACAATCCTGAAGGACCTGCCAGCTAGATACAGTCTCCAAGGGCACCAGTCCTGTCGTAGACCTCCTTCCCTTCCTTGGAGCTGTCAGTTATTATTAATGCTTCTGACAGTTTGTTTCATTCAGGGCACTTGCTGAGGTGGAAGGTGTTTCTCTTGAGTGTTTGACTTATGGACAGAGAACGATGTTCAATATAAAAACTTCAATCAAGTGAAAAGCCTAAAGAAAGACCTCTTGCCACAAACAACTTCTATTTGTCCATCTTGTTAGGTGGAGATACCAAAAGTTTGTTAAAGTGTATTTCTTGTAAGAAGAGATAGGGTCTCTTGTGGAAAAAACAATTTTTTAATTAATAATTCTTAAAATAACCTTCAATAACATGTATTAATAAAACCTCCATATACTTAGCAGTATAAAAAAAAACTTTTGGGGCCGGCCTAGTGGCGCGTTGGTTAAGAGCTGGCTTGGGAAGCCACTGTCCCCAGTTCAGATCCCACATATGAGGGTCAGTAACACTGCCCTCTACAGCTAAGATGGTGAACAATAGCTTGACCTGGAGCTGGGCTGCTGTGAGTCCCCGGGACAGTATAGCTGCAGCCCCTGCTGCACTGGGCTGCCATAGGCTACAGTGAGTGGCCAGCAGGCAGCGTGAGCTGCCAAGAGCTGCCATGAGCAGCCGTCCAGAGGCCAGTGAGTGACTGCCTCATCTGAGAGGAGCACAATAATAATACCAACATGGGCCAGTGAAGCAACATCCTCCACAACTAGACTGAAGAACAAAAGGACAGCAACTTGTCTGTTCCCCTTCCCCAATTCCCCAATGCTGTTCCCCAATAAAAACCTTTAAAAAAAAAAACTTTTGTTTTTCAAAAGGATTAATACATCAAAGATAGACATGAAAATATTCTATTTACAGCAAAAATAGAATAACTTTCATATACCAAAACTCCCACCAAAAGTAACAAGAAAAGCTGTATAAAATCATTTTTAAAATATGTCTGTATATTTTTACTGATACATCCCTACGGGCAAGGGAAGTAAAAGAAAAAATGAACATATGGGATTATATCAGACTTAAAAGTTTTTTCACAACAAAGGAAACCATTAATAAAACAAAAAGGAAGCCTACTGAATGGGAGAATATATTTGCCAACGATATATCTGATAAGGGGTTAATATCCAAAATTTATAAAACACTCATGAAACTCAACACCAAAAAAACAAACAACCCAATTAAAAAATGGGCAGAAGATATGAAGAGACATTTCTCTAAAGAGGACGTACAGATGGCCAACAGGCATATGAAAAAAAGTTCAACCTCACTGGTCATTAGGGAAATGCAAATAAAAACCACCATGAGATACCACCTCACCCCAGTCAGAATGGCTATCATCAACAAATCAACAAACAACAAGTGCTGGCGGGGCTGTGGGGAAAAGGGGACCCTGCTGCACTGTTGGTGGGACTGCAGATTGGTGCAGCCACTATGGAAGTCAGTATGGAGGTATCTCAAAGAACTGGAAATAGAGCTACTGTTTGACCCAGCAATTCCACTCCTAGGTATTTATCCTGAAAAAACCAAGACTCTTATTCAAAAAAAGTTATGCACCCCTATGTTCATAGCAGCACAATTTACAATAGCTAAGACTTGGAAACAACCAAAATGCCCATCAGTAGATGACTGGATTAAGAAACTGTGGTATATTTATACAATGGAGTATTACTCCGCTATAAGGAAGAATGAAATCGTGCCATTTGCAATGATATGGATGGACCTAGAGACTATTATGTTGAGTGAAATAAGTCAGTCAGAGAAGGACAAATACCATATGATCTCACTCATATGTGGAATCTGAAAAACTGTATGAATGAGCAAAGTAAACAGAAACTGTCTCATAGATATAGAGGAAAAATCAGGGTTGCTAATTGGGAGAGGAATGGGGATGAGGGAGAAGGGGAAGGGATTAGACAGCAAAAATAGGCAACTACAATATTGCTACTGTGTTAGGAAAAACAGTTTGGGGAATATAATTAATAATGTTGTAAATATTCTGTGGAATGTCAGATGATCATAGGTCTTGTTAGGGAGACCATTTCATGGATGGAGTAGAGGTTTGATCACTGCACTGTATTACTAAAGCAGAGGTGGTATACCTACTGTAATTGAATATATATAGATAGTCACGGAATGTGGATTATACTGTGGAAGAGAGTCAGAGGAAGAGTAATAGATATATATGATATGGGGGGGGAGTGGGGTGGTGTATTGGGGGTGGGGGGTTGTCACTTTGAGGAGTAAAATGTATAACTATTGCACTGTGTTGTACACCTGAAACTAATTTAAAAAAAATAAAAATAAAAATAAAAAAATAAAAAATAAATAAAATATGTCTGTAGGCATTGAAGAGATGAGGGAGCACCAAGAATTGAGGGACCAAGTTCTCAGAAAGGAGAGAAATCCTTTGAGGTGGGCCCAATATTCTGCAAACCACTTTTCACCTTGGGGTATTTGCTGAGTCTTAAGAAGAAAGGAGAGACTAAAGGCAGAGGCTTAAAAGTTTTGCAGAATGAAAATTCTAAGAGGTAAACAAACCAATGGAGCCTTTCTCATAAAACTTAAGATGAAAAAAAAATGCACTTTGGGCCTGCTAAGGCAGCCAGAAGAGCAAAAGAAGCTCAGATATTGACAAAAGAGAAGCATTGAGAAGTCAGCACAAACTCACATAAGTATTCCCCTCTAAGCATTTGCCAATTCTTAAGTTGCACAAGGAAAATAGCTAAGATTGAGCAAAAGCCTACAGGAAACCTCAGTAGAGCTCTCCACAATCTCATAGTGCTAAGGAAACCAAAATTGAACTTTAGAATCTGCCAAGAAGAACAGTCTAGGTAAATACCCTAAACTCTAACTTGGAAACTTTTGAGTTCTATCATCTGAGTTGGGAGAAACCTAAGACCTATACTTAAAAAGTGTAAACTATAGGTTAGTGTTCCTTTAATCTCTGATTCAATTAAGGAGTCTCTCCCTATTCTAGCTATCTGGAAAAGCGTAGGTTGAATTTCTTCTTCAGGAAGATAACATCATCCAGAGCTTCTCCAAGTTTTTTTATTAGTTTCAGGTGTACAAAACAACATTATTATTAGACATTTACACCCCTCACAAAGTGACAGACCCCCCAAAGTCTATCTACTATCCCTCTGTCATCATGCATAGCTATTATGATACCATTGACTATATTCCCTATGCTTTACTTTACATCCCATGACAATATTCAATATTACTTTATTTTAGTGGTTAGACATTTATATAACCTACAAAGTGAACCCCTGATAAGTCCAGTACCCATATGTCCAATTTTTCATATATAATATCATTATTTGATTAAAACAATTATTAGGCATACAAATAAACAGAATCAGGTGAAAAGCTGACAATAAAAACAAGACTGCAAGATAACCCAGTTTTCATGTACAAATTTTAAATTAGGTATGATGTTTAAGGAAATAGATAAGATGAAGAATTTCACCTGAGAACTAAAATCTACAAAAAAAAATCAATTATACATTATAGAACTGAAAATTAAAAATAACTGACATTAAAATGTGATCATAGCAATCTAGTTTCATTCTTTTGCACATGGCTTTCCAATTCTCCCAGCACCATTTGTTGAAGAGGCTTTCTTTTCTCCATTGTATGCTTTTGGCTCCTTTGTCAAAAATTATCTGTCCATATTTCTTTGAGTTTATTTCTGGGTTTTTAATTCTATTCCATTCGTCTATGTGTCTGTTTTTCTGCCAGTACCAAGTGTTTTCATTATTGTTGCTCTGTAGTACAAGCTGAAGTCAGGAAGTGTGATACCCCCAGCATTGTTCTGTTTTCTTAGGATTACTTTGGCTATTTGGGGTCTTTTGTGGTTCCATACAAATCTGATGATTTTTTTGTTCTATTTCTTTAAAAAGTGTCATTGGGATTTTGATGGGGATTGTATTAAATCTGTATATTGCTTTGAGGAATATTGCCATTTTAACTATGTTGATTCTTCTAATCCATGAACATGGACTGTCCTCCATTTCTTTGTGTCTTCTTCAATTTCTTTTTGAAAAGTCTTATAGTTTTCACTATATAGGTCCTTCACATCCTTGGTTAAGTTTATTCCTAGGTATTTTATACTCTTTGTTGCAATTACTATCTGTCACCATGTACCAAAATTAACTCAAAATTTATCAAAGGCCTAAACCATAAGACCTGAAACAACAAGCTACATAGAAGAGAACATAGGTACTAAACTTATGGACCTTGGATTTAAAAAGGATTTTATGAATTTGACATCAAAGACAAGGGAAGTAAAAGCTAAAATAATTGAATGGGACTATATCAAACTAAAAATCTTCTGCACAACTAAAGAAACAATTGACAAAATAAAGAGGCAACCAACTGAATGGGAGAAGATCTTTGCAAACAATACCTCCGATAAGGGGCTAATATCCAAAATATATAAGAAACTCATAAACTCAGCAACAACAACAACAACAACAACAACAACAAAAATCCAATTAAAAAATGGACAGAGGACCTAAATAGAAATTTCTCCAAAGAGAACATACAGATGGCAAAAAGGCATATGAAAAGATGATCGACATCACTAATCTTCAGAGAAATGCAAATCAAAACCACAATGAAATATCACCTCACACCAGTTAGAATGGCTATCATCAACAAAACAAATACTAACAAGTGTTGGAGAGGTTGTGGAGGCAAAAAAACCCTCATCTGTTGAGCTATTTTTTTTTTTTTTGAGGGCAGTGTCGCTGGCCCTCGCGTGTAGGACCCGGGCCGGGGCCGCTGGCTTCCCGGGCCAGCACTTAGCCTCCGCGTCACTCTGCCGGCCCTGTTTAGCCATTTTTAATCTGGAAATCCTTGTCTTGTATTTCACAACATCAGTGTTTTTAGAAGTATAGATCAATTTTTTGGTAGAATGTCCTACAGTTTGAATTTGTTGGATATTTACTTATGATCAGATTCAGGTTATGTACTTTTGGCAAGAATACCAGTGAAGTGATACTCAGTGGTTCTCAGTATATCATATGCTGCAATTAGCCCTGTTACTGATAGTGTTAACATTGATTGTTTGGTTAAAGAGTTCCCTGCCAGGTTTCTCCTTTTGAAAGTTACTGTTTTTGCCTTTTAAATTAATATTATGGTCAGATACTTTGAGACCATACAGAATTCCTGTTACTTATCAAATTTGTGTCCATTAGTTTTAGTATTTCATGTTTACCTTAATCAGTTATTATAATGGTTGTTAAAAAGGTGATTTCCTAATTTCACCAGCCCTTCTAGATTCATGAGTGCTTTCTACTGTAGGGAATAGTTTTCCCCTTCTTATTTGTTTGTATCAGTACAGACTCATGAGTTATTATTACTTTATCATGAGTGAGATTGAAAGTCTTTTCATATATGTAAGGACATTTTTACATCCTCCTTTGAAAATTGTCTTTTCATGAATTTTCTGTTGGGTTTTTAATCTTTCTCCTTCAATTTTTGAGTTCTTTATAGTTAAGGATATTAACCCTTTATCTATGACATATTTTCTCTGAGTCTGTAAATTGTCTTTTGACCTTGCTTTTTGGTGTTTCCTTGTAGAAGGTTAACAACTTTTTTTATATAGCAAAAATTATCAGTCTTTTATTGTAGATAGACTTTGATTGATAGAAAGCCTTCCTGTACACCCAGGTTAAAGCAGAATTTATCCATGTTTTATTTTAGTTCTCGCATGGTTTTATTTTTTATGTTTAGATTCTTGATCCATTTGGAGTTTATTCTTATGTATGGATCTAATTTTTTCCTTTTCCAAATGTTTAACCAGTAAATTGAGCACCATTTATTAAAAGTACGCCTTTGAAGAATATTATATGTCAACTATAATTTAACACATATATAGTCATGGGATGTGGAATATAGTGTGGGGATGAAGTCAATGGAATTGTAATAGATATGTATGATATCGGGGTTGGGGGGACAGAGGAGGGGGGAGGGGATAGTCACTTTGTAAAGGGTGGAAAAGATAAGTATTGCATTGTTTTGTACATCTGTAACTAATAATAATAATAATAATAATAATAATAAAAAGTTTAAAAAAAAAACCTCATACACTGTTGGTGGGAACGCAGATTGGTGCAGCCATTACAGAGGCAGTCTGGAGGTTCCTCAAAAAATGAAGAATAGAATTACCATATGACCCAGCAAAATCTCTCCTGGGTATCTACCAAAAAAATCTGAAAAAAATGTATCCATAAAGATATACTCATATGTTCTCCAATGTTCATTGCAACTTTATTTACAGTGGCCAATATATGGAAACAACCAGAGTGTCCTTCAATAGGTGATTGGATAAAGAAGATGTGGTGTATATATATACAATGGAACACTACTCTGCCATAAGAAAAGATGAAACAGTGCCATTTACAACATGGGTGGATCTTGAGATTATTATGCTAAGTGAAATAAGTCAGACAGAAAAAGTGGAAAACCATTTGACTTCATTGATACTTGGGATATAAAACTGAAAGCAACAAGGGAACAAGTCAAACAAAGACAAAAACTCATAGACATAGACAATAGTTTAGTGGTTAGCAGAGGGTAAGGGAGTGGGAGGTGGTAGAGTAGAATAAATGGGATCAAATATATGGTGATGGAAGGAGAACAGACTCTGGGTGGTGAACATACAATGTGATATATAAATGATTTAACACAGATTTGTATACTTAAAACCTATGTAATTTCACTAACCATTGTCACCCCAATAAATTTTAATTTTAAAAAATGTGATCATTATTTCAACAACAAACTGGATATAGAGAATAAATGAACAAAAAGATAGGTTATTTTAAAATGTACAGACTTGAGAACAGAAAGACAAATGATACAAAAAAAGTATAAAAGACAGGCATGAAGAAAAAGTCTAACATTCATATAATTAGAGATCTAGGATAGGAGGATGAGAGACTCAGGTCAAAGCAACATGTGAAGACACATGGTTGATAACAGATTTAAGACATCAAAAATGTCAATCTACAGATTCATAAAGTTTTAAGAAGTCCAAAAGATTAAACAAAAAGAAAAACACACATAAGTATACCATACTCAAAACTCCTGAAAAAATCATAAAACAGGGAAAATCTTAAAAATCATCTAAAAGAATAAAACACATTAGCTTCAAAGAAGCTATCAAATGCCTATGTTTGAACAGAAATGATGGAAGCCAGAAGACAATATAATAACTGCTTAAAAAAAATAGTGAAGTTAAATAGAGAACTTTCCAGATAAGCAAAAACTGGTAAGTTTTGTCCTTAGAAAGTCCATACTGAAAGAAATACTAAAGGGAGTTCTTTAGGCAAAGGAAAAATAATCTAATGAACTCTTGCAAATGTAAGAAGTATGAAAGAACAAAGGAAAGGGTAAATAAGTAAGTAAACGAAGGTGAATAATGACTGTATGAAACAACAATGATAACACCTTTGGGTGCTTAAAATATATATGTAGATAAAATATATGACATCAGTAACATGAAGGTAGAACTGGAGGGGAATAATAAGAGTTAAAATGTTCTAAGTTTCTAGCCTCACTTGAGAAGTGATAAGTCCTAATTTTTATTAGGATATTTTAAGACTGCAACATGGATCCATGTTGCAGTCTCCCGGATAACCACTTAAAATAATATTAAAAGAATGTATAGTAAATAAGCTAGTAGATGGAGAAAATGCATTTTTTTTGTAAATACTTTATTAATCAAAAGGAGACAAAAAGAGGAAAAGGAATATAGAACAGAGAGGATAAGAAGAAACAAAATAGTAAGATTTCAAAATCTTCTTATATTATTATAAATTAGTAATTGCATTAAGTATATATAAACTAAATATTTGAATTAGAAGTCAAATATTGATGGGCTGAATCTTCACAAGAAGCACAAGTAAATATAAAGGCACAGGAAGTAAAAGGATGGAAAAATGATATGCAATAACTAATTTTTAAAAAGCTGGTGCGGACATATTAATATAAAAATATACTTTAAGGCAACAAATATTACAAGACCTAAAAAAGCATTCTCATTATGGTAAAAGGGAAGATATAACAACTTTAAACTTGTATCCTCCTGATAATATAACTTTAAAAAATAGCGAGCAAAATTTAATAGGACTAAAGAAGAAATTGTGACTACATGTACCATTATAGTTGAAATTGTTAAGATATCTCTCAGCAATAATAAATCTGAGCAATACAATCAACTGGCTTTACCTAATATTCATGACTGCTTAAAAGAAGAAGAACAGAATAAGCTTTTTTCAATGCAATAAAATATTTATCAAAATTGACCCATCATACAGCAATTCTCTATAATTTCAAAGGCCCGAACTCATTCAAGAAAATCAACTTAGAAACCAGTGACAGAAAGATAATTAGAAAATTCCCATGTATTTGAAAACTAAGCAACTTATGGGTAAAAGAAATAACCACAATGGAAATTGGAAGATAACATTATGTTAATGATAATTAAAACACAGTATATCCAACCTTGTGGAATTCAGCTAAAACTATAATTATAAGAGATATTTTAGCCTATGATGAATATTTTCAGAAACAAGAAAGACTAAAAAGCAATGATCTAAACAGTTATCTCAGGAAGTTAAAAAAAATAACAGCAAATTATATTCAAATAAAAGTAGATGGAAAAATTCTAAAGATAAGAGTAGACATAAACGAAGTAGAAAATATGTACAATATAGAAAATTAACAAATCCGGTATTGGATTCTTTAGAAAACAAATCTATTATGTTGCCTTGTACACCTGAAACTAAAAAATAAACAAACAAAAAAACAAATAAAATTATAAACTCTTCCAATGGAGATCAAGAAAAAATAGGGAAGATACAAATAAACAGTATCAGGGAGATGAATGGGGATATCACTAGAGACAATATAAACATTATGAAGAAAATAAGAAGATATTATAAATAACTTTGTAAATAAATTTGAAAATGCATATCAAAAAATAAAATCTTAAATAATACAACATAAAAATGAACACAAGAAATTGAAAATTAGAATATTACAATACTAGAAAAGAAATGAAATCTGTAATGAAAAAAACCTAACCACCCAAAACAATCTCTAGATCCAGATGGCTTCACTAGTGCATTCCTCCACAAACTTAAAAAAGATGATAGCAATCTTACATCAACACAATCAGAGAACATATAAATAGGAAACACTTCTCAAGTTATTTTATAAAGCCAGCATAATATTTACACCAAAACTTGACAAATGCAATTCAAGAAGGAAATTTATAAGCCAATTTCACTTATGAGCATAGACATAAAAGTCTTAAGGAAAATATTACTAAATCAAATCCAGTAGTACATTAAAAAAATAGAAAGAAAGAAAAACATAACCAATTTGGATTAATGCAAGGAATACAAGGTTGGTTTCACAATACAAATTTAATCAGTGTATTAACTACCTTAACAAAGTAAAGAAGAAAAATCATACAATTGCAAAAATATATACAATAAAAAGTATTTGATAATATTCAACATTCATTTTGATTTAAAAAAATATCTTGGGGGCTGGCCATGCAGCGCATTGGTTACAAGTTGGCTTGGGACGCCAGCTCTGAGCAACAGGGCACCGGGTTGGAGCCCACATAGCGGACCAGTGACACTATGCCCTCTACAGCTAAGATGGTGAACAACAGCTCAACCTGGATCTGGGCTGCCGTCAGTCACCAGCGATGGCATAGGCTGCAGTGGGGCTGGTCTGCAGCTGGCATGGGCTTTTGTGAGCTGCTGTGAGCCACTGTGAGGGCCGTCCAATGGCCAGTGAGCTACTGCCTCAGCCGGGAAGAGCGCAATGATAATGCCAACATGGGCCAGTGAAGTGACATCCTCCACACCTAGACTGAAGAACCAAAGGACAGCAACTTGTCTGTTCCCCTTCCCTGATTCCCCAAAAAAAAATTTAAAAAAAATATCTTAGCAACTAAAAGTAAATGCGAACATCCTTAATGCAATAAAGGATGTTTATAAGAAACCTATTCGAAACATTATGCTGAAACTTGAGACTTTCCCCCATCCCCACTCTGGAGATCAGGAATAAGACAAGGACACCTTCTTTTACCACTTAAATTCAAATTGTAAACCTTGTAACTAAAAACTTAGATATATTTGCATATACATGCACACTTACATATGTACACACATAAATGTATTTCCATTTTAATATATATTATAAATATTAAAAAGGAATATTGTTATTATTCACAGATGACATGACTGTATATAGAAAATCTAAATGTATGTTCACACTTCTATTAGAATTAATAAGAGAATTTAGTAAAGCATCTGTATAAGATTAATATACAACAATAAATGTACCTGTATATACTAACAAGAAGCTATTAAAAAATAAAATTTTAAAGACACCATTTCCTAAAGCATTTAATACATAGGTATAAATCCATGAATAGATAGTCAAGACTTAAACACAAAAACATGAATAGATATTTTAAAGGCTCATTTAATAAAGATAAATACCATATTCTCAGATTTGAAGACTCAATATTTTTTAAAACGTCAGTTTTCCTAGTGTTGGTACATATGTTAAATGCAACCTCAATCAAAATCCCAGGAGTTTGCTAGAAGCGGGAGGGGAACAAGCTGATTCTAAATATTTGTATGGAAATTCAAAGGACCAAGTAAAGCTCTTTCTTCAAGAGTACTGGGGCGGGGCGGAGGGGGGAATAGAGCTGAAGACTTGATACACTGTTATCAAGACTCAAGATAAAAAGCTCTAGTAATTAAGGTACCATATATATGGAACATAGATAGACCAACAGAACAGAAGGAAATCCAGAAAGAGATCTATTCTTTATGATGGAGACATTGTGGTGTAGAGAGAAGAAATGTGTGGGTTTTTGTTTTTTTTTTTAAATAAATGGTGCTCTGTTAATTATATAACCACATAAAAATTAAACAAATTTTGAATCTATATATATCTATTGACACAAATATCAATTCTAGATAGATTATAGATACAAATCTGAAATATTAAACAGTGAAACTTCTAGAAGATGAACAAAGAAAACATCCTGGGCCGGCCAAGTGGCGCATTGGTTAAGCGCTGGTTTTGGGATGCCAGCGGCCCCGGTTCGGATCCCACATGGGGGCCAGTGACACTGCCCTCTATAGCTAACAACAGCTCCACCTGGAGCTGGGCTGTGCGAGCCCTGGTGATGGTGTGGGCTGCAGTGGGCTGCCATAGGCTACAGTGAGTGGCCCACAGCCAGCGTGAGCGGCTGGCAGCCAAGCGTGAGCTGCCAATAGCCGCGATGAGCGACATCCAGAGGCCAGCGACCGATCTGCCTCATCGGGGAAGAGCGCAATGACGATACCAACAGTGAAGCAACATCCTCCGCAACTAAACTGAAGAACAAAAAGACAGCAACTTGTCTGTTCCCCTTCCCCGATTCCCCAACGCTGTTCCCCTCCGCCAATTCCCCAATAAAATCTTTAAAAAAAAAAAAAGAAAAGAAAAGAAAACATCCTTATAGCATTGTGGCAAGCAAAGATTTTTAAAATACAACATAAAATGCACTAAACACATACAGTAAAAAGATTAATAGATTAGATTACATTAAAATAGTGAAATTCTGTTATGACAATAGAAAATAATGCAACAAAGGGGGAAGAAAAATTTACAATACAGTAAGTCTCCGACTTACGAACGAGCTCCATTCCAGGAGAACATTAGTAAGTCGAATTCATTTGTAAAGTAACTCCAACAAAGTGAGTCTTATACACCTTTGACACAAATATACAGTGTAAAGCATAAAAAACACTAAACAAACACAGAAAAATATTGCAAATAAACTATTTTTACTTTTACAGTTACCTTAAAATGGTGGTACAGTACAGTACAACAACTGGCATATAGGAGATTGCATGAAGTGAACTGACAAGAGGAGAGTTACTAACTGAAGGAGGGAGGGTAGGTGGGAGATGGTGGAGCTGAATAATCATCAGCTATCGCACTGCACAGTAAGCACACAGCTGCACAACTGTGACAATGTCCGGCAGATACATAAGCTACTTCTGCGATTTGTTCGCATCTAAGATTTTTCATAATGCGAGGTCCGTTTGTATCTGTGGAAGTTTGCAACTCAAGTGTTTGTAAGTTGGGGACTTACTGTATATATCTATCAAACAATTCAAACACTGAATTTGAAAGAGCTCCTACTTATCAATAAGAAAATACAACTGACTAGGACAGTGGACATTGCACAGAAAAGGTTCTGCAAATGGCCAATAAACATATGAAAAGTTAACTTCATTAGTTTTCAGGGATATATAAATTGAAACCACAATGAGATTTCATTTAGAACATCAAAATGGTTAACATTAAATGACTACTAATACCGAGTGATGGCAAGGATAGACACAACTGGGACTCTCATACTTGGAGAAAATTGGTACCATCATTGGGAAAACCATTCAGTGATATCTACAACAACTGAATTTAAGCATTGATTGCCTATGACTTAGCAATTTCTGAAAATTGGAAACAACCCAAATGTTCATAATATATAAACAAATAAGACAAATTAATTGTGTTATATCCATACCATGGAATATTAAACAACAATGAAAAAGAGTAAATTACTGCCACAACAATAACATGAATAACATGGAAGAATGTTACAAACATAATGCTAAGAGAAAGAAGACAGGCAAAAGGGAGTATACCTATTATATGATTTCTTTTACATAATGTTCAAAACAGATAAAACTTACAAATAGTTGCAGAAGTCAGGATATTACTTACGTTTCGGGAAAGGGGGTAGTAACTGGGAAAGACACAAGAAGGAGTCTCTGAGGTGCTGGTAATTTTCTATTTTGTGATCTGGGTAGTAGTTAACAAAAGTGTACTCATTTTAGGAAAAATTATCAAGCTCAGGGATTTATGCACTTTTCCATATCTGTGTTACACTTCAATAAACAGTTTAAAATTTAAAAGAAGAATGTGACTACCTGAAGTATGATATTAAAGAAAGATCAACTCCAATTAGCAAGACACATTGAGAATAGGCCTACAATGTAATTTAGCATTCACAAAAAGAAGACTACTGTTTTAAGCAGCATAGAAAAGGCATTCTGTTATTGTCAAGGGGACTAGAACACCTCTCTGAAGATTAATGGAAGTACACCAGAAGATTGCATTTAGATTAGGATATCACAATACCACAAAATGGAGCTCAGAGAAAGGTGGGTTTTTTTTAAGTTCAGAAGAAATACATTTTTGATCCAGGAAATAAGAGTATCAAAGTAGTTTTTCCAGGGGGGTGAAAATCATGCCTAAAGATTTAAAAAATCATTACAGATAAGAAAAGCATGGATTTATAGCCATGATCAATCCTCCTCTTCCCTCTGCTTTCTCTCCAACCCTCCCTTCCCCAAAAATCTATATCAACAATACTATCATTCCTGTCGTGTTGCCTTTATTTCCCCAAAATAACACTCTTTGAGAAGTAGGAAAACAAAGTTTTAAATAAGCACAAGTTTCTTGATCACCACTACTCAAAATAGTCCTTTTAACCAAGACTAATTTATTAACCAATTTTTTAAAAAACTGGTTAGAGAACAAATACATGGCAAAAAGTTTGCATTATTTTCTATTAAAATTACCTTCTCTTCACATCTTGGAAGCAGATATGTCTATACTCTTACATATCTGCCTTTCATAGGCCAGACTGTCAATGCAGATATAATTGTGCTCAAGTGCCTCCTATGTTACCCTGAAAAACAAAAGCAAAAACAAAACTAATTAAGCTGGTAGAGTGAGTTCCCTTGGAAATCCCTATCCCTTTTTCACTCCAAACATTTAACAGTAATAGCTTAAAATGTTTCAATGTCTTTATAAGACAGAGGTACAATTTAAAAATAATATAAATACCTTCATGGTTCAGATATAGAAAAGAAATTCATAATGATGAAAATGGTTTGCAGCTCTAAGCATACTATTCTCCAGGATTTAAAAAAAAAAAAAAAGGACAAGTGTTAGTCTTTGAGAAGTCAACTGCTACAGGAGAATAAGGACAAAAGCACTCCATGCATGTCGGAGCCTACATTCAGGCTCAATGTTGAAAATATGTGCTGGGGCTAGATTATTCTTATCTGTGAGGCCTTGGATCACAAGAAAGAACAAAGCCTTCCAAGACTGGATGTACAATACTCCCAAGCTCATATTAACTCATTATTTTGAAATGGGTACTCTGAGAATCCAAAGAGAATCAGCTGCCATATCACCAAATACAAGGATTGTGTCAGGAAAACAGAGGAAAAAAGTATCCAACTTAAGATGAGCTTGAAAGTCAAAATCTAAAAGCTGACAAAGAAAGAAAACACACTAAAGAAAAGCCCAAAAAGTCAACAAAATTAAATGACTGTCAAAAAGATGGAGACAGGGCCGCCCGAGTGGCGCGGTGGTTAAGCACTGGCTTGGGAAGCCAGTGGCCCTGGTTCGGGTCCCACATAGGAGAGCCAGTGACACTGCCCTCAAAAAAAAAAAGATGGAGACAATAAGTACATGAAAGGTTTTTCGAACAAGCATTTTAATATCCTCAAACAGATAAAAAAAAAAAAAAAGGAAAATTCTTCAATTATAAAAAATTGAAGATTCTGGTACAAAAGTAGGTAGATATAAAACAAAAACATATTGATGTGATTTTTTTCAAAGTCAGTTATGAGTGCTAGAAATGAAAATAAAATATCAAGGAGAGAATTTGGAAGACGAGATAAATGTTAGGCTAGATACAATTAAGGAATTAGTTACTGAACCACTACTGAGGAATTCACCCTTGATTGTTGGTTCTCCCAAGCTTTCTTCCTTGGACTTCTTTTTGGCCTTCTCGTTTTTCATGCTCTATAGGAAAAAACTCAGTCTTTCCTCCTGTGTTTCTCCTTTACTCTCACACTGTTACCACACTCACACTTCTGACACCAGATGTGTTGGGGTTTCTTCTGACACCAAGCAACTCTGTGACACCAGCTCGGTGTCCTACAATTTAAATCAAGTCTGAAACTATCTACCTAGAAACATAATGTCGGATCCCACAGGTTAATGGCCCAGTCCTACAAGACTGACCCCCACTTTAGAGGTCAATCTCAAGTAGTAGGTCTCCAGGTTACACATAACTTCTGGGTGATGTGGCTACAAGTCACACGTTCCCATAACCACCTTCCTCTTGGCTCTGTTATTTGCTAGAACAGCTCACAGAACTCAGTGAAATACTTACTTACATTTACCAGTTTATTAAAGAATAAAACAAGGGATACAGACGAACAGCCAGATGAAGAGATACACAGAGCAAGTTACGGGAGGGCCCCAAGTGCAGGAGCTTCCATCCCCGTGGTGTTGGGGTATGTCACCCTCCCAGTATGTAGATGTGTTCACCAACCTGGAGCTCTCAAAACCCCATACTATTAGGATTTTTTATGCAGGTTTCATCATGTAGACATGATCAATTATCAATGCCATTTCCACCCTCTCTCCCTTTTCTGGAAGATGAGGGGTAGGGCTGAAAATTCTAAGCTTCTGTTTATAGCTTGGTCTTTCTGATTACCAGCACCATCTAAGAGCCCAAGAATCACCTCATTAGAACAAAAGATGCTCCTAATGCTCTTATCACTTGGGAATTTGCAAGGGTTTTAGGAGCCCTGTGTCAGGAACTGAAGGCAAAGACCAATATATATATATACTATTTTTTTTCTATGATCTCACACACACTCTCCTTTGCAATCATATTGTCTTCCAAAGCTTTTAAAGTTCTGATGATGAGTTCCAAGTTTTTCATCTTCAGAAAAGACCTCTACCTACTTAGAGAGGGATATAATACAGAGAATATATCTGAGAATATAACCAGTTGCCTGATGGGCACATTTATCTGGAGAGGCTGTCAGTACCTCAAATTCGTCCCATCCCAAACCCAGCTCATCAACTTCTCTCTCACCCTGTAATCAGCTCTTCTGCCCTATAGTGTCTACTTGAGGAACTAACTGACACTCTTGTTTGTCCATTTATCCAAGTCAGGAACATGAGGGACACGCTTGATGACAATCTCTTCCCTGCTTCCTAAGAGCATTTATGAATTCTACTCTCATGGCTCCATCCTAATACAAACCCTCAACATCATTTATTGGACCCCTTTAGTTTCAATAACTCTTTAGTGATCTCTTGCCTTCAGTGTGTGATTTTACAAATTTTTTGTCCTCCAGGCAGCTGCTAGAGGAATTATCACTAGAGAATTAAAGATATAACATTGACTGTTTTACTTCTCTTTATAAAACTCTTCAGTGTCTCTCCAGTCACTCAAAATAAAGCAAAATTAAGCACATGGTCAAATGAGGAAAGGTATCCTATTTATTTCTTAAGGGCAGAGACCATCTTTCCATCTTTTTTATCTTTGTAGCAACACAGTTTCTGTTACATCATTAAATGTTTAGTGGATAATTCTGTGAATGAATAAAGGACTGAATATAGAAGTAAGTTTAAAATATAGGCAGCTTTGCTTTTTGTGGTCCTGTCTTCATAAGCTCTACTCCCCCACCTTTCTAGCATTTAAAAGAGACAATTTGAAGTTGACATGACTACAAACAGAAAGATCAAATACAACATAAATAGAGAATCTGTGTTTATCTAAAGTTGAGATTAGGTACTCAGGTTACAGAGTGAGATAAGTCTAGGTTTAAATTCCAACTTCACCATTAAATAGCTGCGTGACTTTGAACAAGTGGCTTACTCTCTCCAGCTGTTGATTCTCTCATCCATAAAAATGGAGACAATGATCGTACCTGCCTTCTTTTGTGGATGAAGTGAAGTAAGGCATGTATGTCATTTAGCAGGCATACAAGCTCCCAGTGCATGTTCAATAAATGTTAGTTTTTATTATTTTTGTTACCCAGTATTTACTAGGTGGTTTTCCCTCAAAACCACCCTTGGGTGGTTTTCTCTCAAAACACTGAAATTCACTGGATGGTACTGGCCAATCCTTCAGACAAATTGGGAAGCCCTTACAATTGTCTGAGAATGACCACCTTTCAATTCTTTTTATAATTGCTGTTAATTGTAATTAAGTATCTTACAGAGCTTCACAGTTAATCAGCAGCAGCTCCTTGATTCTCCACCCATTTCTAGTCCATAGGAAATGCTCCCATCACAGTTCACTGAAAATGGCTTTTCTTTTAAGACATTGATGCATAGAGACAACTTTAAAAAGTAAGGCATCTAATTATCTAGTCTATGTAACCTTGCTTCTATGTTGACTCTCTTTCCACTATGGGATTAGTTATTATTAAATTAAAAAGTTAAGTGGCATAAAGACAAAAACCCCATTCCACATTTCACCCAGTTTCCTAAGACAGAACCCTACACAGGTAGCAAATGTAAATGTTTAGTAATATGTGTGCTCTTTCTTTACTCACAATCTGATTTATAAGCCCAGAGTGCATGCCTCAAACTATTGTATGTCAGGGCGACTAGTAGGAATACTATTCAATATCAAATCTTCATTTCCAGATCCCACAAAACCTAGATCTGCTTTTCCTAATTTACTTCAAATTATATGCTTCAGGCTATTTACCCAATGGCACATTCTACAGCAATTAAAAACAAACAAACAAAGCAATAAAAATAATATGGGTACCTAGCAATATAATGTTAATCAGTAAATCCCAAAATATTACATACCACATAATACCCCTTTTTGTAAAGCTAAAACAACAATAATTGCAATCTATAATTTTTAGGGTTAGGCATACATACAAGTATAAAAAAACTACACAAAAGGGACAGAAAGGGAGTGACAAACATAGGATCAAAGCCACTTATTTCCATTCATGGGGAGAGGCTGGAAGATGGGACAGGAGGAGAAACATGCTTAGACTATACATTAGACAGTTAAATAAAGGTTCTTGTCAAGGACCTAGCTTTGGCTTTAGCACATTCATTAGTGCTTACTACATTATTAAAAATAACTATAGGGCCGGCTGAGTGGCGCACTGGTTAAGAGCTGGTTTTGGGATGCCAGTGGCCCAGGTTCGGATCCCACATATGAGGGCCAGTGACACTGCCCTCTACAGCTAACAACAGCTCCACCTGGAGCTGGGCTGTGTGAGCCCTGGCAACGGTGTAGGCTGCAGCCCCTGCTGCAGTGGGCTGCCATAGGCTACAGTGAGTGGCCGGCAGACAGCGTGAGCGGCTGGCAGCCAGCGTGAGCTGCCAATAGCTGCGGTGAGCGACCATCCAGAGGCTGGCGACCGATCTGCCTCACCCGGGAACAGCGCAATGACGACACCAACATGGGCCAGTGAAGCAACGTCCTCCGCAACTAGACTGAAGAACAAAAAAAAACAGCAACTTGTCTGTTCCCCTTCCCCGATTCCCCAACGCTGTTCCCCTCCCCCATTCCCCAATAAAAAAAATCTTTAAAAAAAAAAAACTATATAAGTCTGTATCAACCAAGATCCATTCAAGAAAACAGAAACCACACCAGCTATTTTAACAGAGAGAATTTAATATAAGGATTTGGTTAAATAACTATTTACTATTTGAGGAATTAAAAATCAAAAAGTGAACATAAAGGTAGAACAGATATGGTAACTGCAAGAATCAGCTGCCACCCTTAGGGCTAGAAGAACAAACGGAAAAGGTCAGGATTATCAGAACCTAGACGCTCAGATGGGCCTCATGTAGTCTGAAAAGGGAGCCCTACCCAACTTATGCTAGTCTCCCTGAGGAAGCACAATAAAGCTAGTCCTGAATATGCTCAGAGAAGCTGCAAACCAGAATCAACTGATGCTGTCAGTGAGGCAATTGTGGAAGCAATACTGATCGGAACAACAAGCAAACCACAGAAGATTAGTCCTTTTCTTCTTCCAGTCTCTCTGCAGCCTTTATTGGTGGAACATAACAGAGAGCCAGCTGGTCAAGGAGTAATATGGTTAGCAAAATCCCAGCCACAGACACACAGAGTAGAGAAAGGTGGGTTTGGCACTAAGAAATAATAGTTTATTAACTGGCACAGACAGGTAGACTAGCTTACACTGTCTTGACAACCCAAAATCTCAAACACAATTTATTTTAAGTAGATTTCCTTCCCATTTTCCATGTGCAGTGCAGGTCAGCAGCGAGGCTCTGTTCATCATAGCCACTCAAGGACAAGACTTATGGAAGTTTTCATAATCACCAAATAAGTGGGAAGGGTGTGTGGATCCTTACTTTTAATACTCGTGCTCAGAAATGATACATGTCACTTCTGATCACATTTTGTTGGCCTACATGACCACGTCAAATTTCAGAGGTTATAAGGAGGTGCAATTTGACTCCCCAAAAAGCCAAGTAAATGAATAAAAATGGTCCATGCATGGACTCAAAATGAGAATGTGTCATAAACCAAAAATTACAATTAATCCAATTCTAGTTAATCTAATTACCTAAAGTAAATGCACATAAATGCACACACACGTGTGCACACAGACACATACATACACATTACATCTATATATCTGTATCTGTATCTATATTTATATACATACATACTTTAACACCTTGTCACACTACACATAAATGTTCCATAGAAGCCACAGTGAGACATACCCAGTCTCCAAGACAGTTTAATGACTGAGATTGCATATCTGCAATATTACCTCTAAAATAAAGTACCATAGGGAGAATATGTTGATAATATTTTGAAGGCACTTTTATTAGATTTAAAGAAAATAAGGTGACAGTGCAAGGAAGACTGTTTTTGACATGGAAAATCTGACTCCCCATATTAGTCCCCCTGACAAGACTGCAGTACAGGAGGCTGAATTAGCCAACAATTCAAATTGGTTTAATTTCAAGTGCCAATTTCTAATGCTTGGCAGTGGCTACTGGTAGCAGAACCACCATCCTTCTTATGCAACACTCCTACCTCATTTCCCCCAACTGTGGCCAGTGAGTTGATTCTTGAAACTCTGAGAGGCCAAACTGTTCTCACTGGTGATAGCCAGTAATCATGTTTTACCTTTAACTTTAACGCGTCTGGAGTCACACATTTGAATCTCCAAAACTCTCCTCTGTGTGACTAAATTTCTGAGGCATAGATTTATATTTTTCTTTCCAGTTGGCCTGTATCCTTGAGGCAGTGAGGTACATGGAATGGAAGACAGTACATACCTGCCAATTTCACACTTTTAAAAATAAGCCTCTTGGAAGAGGAGAAAAATGTGGAAAGGCTTTCATTTTCAAATCATGAGAGCGACTATCCCGCCCCCTTCTACTTTTTAGCCAGAATATAGACAATAACATAATCCAGATGAGCCAAAGTATAGTTCAGGCAAGTGTGTTTGTCAGCACAGCACCTGCTAATAAGCAATCAGACAGATATGGTATGTTAAAACATCTCAAAATGGCCCTCTCCCCAGCTCAAAGTGTTAAACCTCCAAATCCTGTCCCAAGCCTATATGTAGATTTGAGGGGAGGGACACAGTGATCAGAGGGACCCTGGCACTTCGTGACATCCCCTGCTAAGTGCCCTACTCCCACCCTGCCAAGTGATATGGCCAGATCACTTTAATCCTCAGGTTCCTTTTGGGCTGCTTACTTTAGAGGCATGAGTCCCACGTATCATCTTTTTTCGACTAATAATCTTTGTAACACAGCACCAGCAGGTATGGCTTAGGTGCTATGTTTGCCTGGAAACTTCAGGTGGCAGAACCCCAGTTCAAACTGCTTAGGCAGAAAAAGTCCATTTTGACTCACAAAACTAAAAATGCATCTGGCATGACTAGATCCAAAAGTTCAACAGTATAGTCAGGAATCTGGCTTAGCTTCCCTTGGATCTGTTGTCTTCGTGTTGGCTTCACTCTTGGGCTGGCTTTCTAGAATGACAGGGAAATTAGCCACCAGCAGCTTCAGCTCTATTGTGCCAGGTTAGAGTCCCAGCTGAAAAGATCACACGTCTTCCCCCACAGTTCCAACAAAAATAGAGGGCAATGTCGTTCTCATGGTCAAATCCTGAGCCGTAGGAGAAGCTACAGTCATGGTCAGCCTCACCCATACCAGTTGTGCTGAGAGTAATGAAAGTAAGGGTACAATGAAAATCAAGGAATGGATGCAGGAAATATGTATGGATGCCAAGGACCAGTATGGATGATTTAGGGATACAGCTGACACTGAGAGGTCTCAGGCACATGCCTATGAGTGTTTCAGTCCAAAAGCAAGGAAATTAAGGCTCAGACTCAAAGGACTAGGAGACCTTCGAACATCCTTCATAACCTGCATAGCATGGATCAAATACACCACAGAGCTATAGCTCAGGGCTATGTCTCCACCATGAGTCATATGGGATGAGTGGGAAAACAAGCAACACAGCACTAAATAAGGAGTGATGGTGAAAGGAACTTCAGCGGAGTCTAGGCAGCCAGACACTGTGCAGAACACAGAGGTACAACTCCTGCTCCAAGCACATTAAAGCCCAAAAAACAAACTAGAGAAGCTCTTACCTAAAAGGCACATTTTCCTTTTGAGGAAAATAACAGATAAGGAGCAGAAATTGGAGACCCATTTACTTTCTTTTCCCTCCAAGATACTGAAGTAGGTTTCTTAGAGCTCTCATTCTCTATTTGACAACATTCTAATGAACCGATACGCTACCTAGTTACTTCGCTATTTAATATCTTATCTGCTTTGCCTTGTCAGAGATTACTGGGGAGACTTGCTAATAAGAATCAAGCAGCAAATATTTGGTGGCTAAGAAAGACTATATTTTATTGCAATTAGAAATTGAGATTCTATGAAAAGAAAATTTAAAGAACAGGAACTCTAATCAGAATTAGATCAGGTGTTTGGTAGGGCCAATCACAGAATACAGAGTTTAACTTGGTAAGGATTAACTGAGCCTTCAGAATGAACTATGGCTCCAAGTCTTCCCAGGGAGCACCAGAAAGGTCTGTAGTGTGTGTGTGTGTGTGTGTGTGTGTGTGTGTGTGTGTGTAGAAGGAGATGTGTGTTGGATCCACAAAGAATTCAAAGTCTACTCCTTGAGGTAGGCATGGAAAGCAGAAACCAGAAGCTTGGTTTATATAGAATTTATTGCCTACTTCATTCTTCATTGCCTCTGCATCTTAAGCCTCCTCAATTTCCCCTTTTTAAATCTTAAATATAAAATAACAGACCCACACTATGTAGGCACCTTGCATATATATTTACTACATAACTGTTGGTGAAAAAAAAATGAAAGGAACAAAGAAGAAAAGGAGAAAGGAAGAAAGAGAAGAAGGAAGAAAAAATTATGAACTCAATATTTATCATAGTCCATATAAAAAACATTACCGCTTTTACATTCTAAAGGAAAAAAATCAGACTATTGATATATATTTATCCCGACTTATTAATTCATTTATATTTAAAATATGCAGAGATAAATATTAGATCATTTTTATTAATAGTTAATGCAACACTTTTTTTAAAGAAAGGACAAAATTATATAAGAGAAGCATTGTTTCAGAAAGCTTGGCTATACGGTCATGGAGTCCAGGAAAACAGAAATGTCTAAGTATTCGAAGAGGATATTGCTATAAAGTGGCTTTGCAGTTCTTTACCCAAAGAACTTGTATGTAGAGAACTTATATGTCCATACTCAACTTCCTAGTCTTGGAAAAGACAGGAACCATAGGTACCCACAGAACGCTGACTGCCTTTACGTCTGAAGCACTTCTTGCTTTAAAAGGTTACCTTGTTTCAAGGAGGAAAGGAATGTACTTTGTCAGAGGATTGACCTTATTAGAGGTACTCCAACTACCTTTTCAAATTTAGAGAAAAATGTAATTTCTTGAGTTTCTGAAAAAGAGACATTAGGAAGAAATGTGAGTTTCAGAAATTACAGGCAGCACTGGCAAACATTCTGATCAGTTCATTTTCTGAATTTGGCTTTAAAAAATCAGATTTGAAGTTTGGCAGCCACCTGTTCCCCTCTTTATTACAAATATATGATACATATTATAAAGGAAGCCCAAATTATCTAAAATTTTATTAGTTAGGCCTAACATTATGAAAAATATACAAATCAACTTCAGGGAAAGCTGTGAATTCCCAAAAATATATATGGATTCATTCACAGTCCCTCAATAATTATGTGACAGCAGCAGTGAGAAATTTAAGAGGAGTTAAAACCAGGAATTACACATGCCTTTTAAAATGAGCAATGAGGGTTGGCCAACTGGCGTGTTGGTTAAGAGCTGGCTTGGGATGCCAGCAGCCCCGGTTGGGATCCCACATATGAGGGCCAGTGACACTGCCCTCTGCAGCTAACAACAGTTCCACCTGGAGCTGGACTGCGAGCCCCGGAGATGGTGTAGGCTGCAGCCCCTGCTGTAGTGGGCTGCCAAAGGCTACAGTGAGTGACCCCAGCCAGCGTGACCGGCTAGCAGCCAGCGTGAGCTGCCATTAGCTGCGGTGAGTGACCATCCAGAGGCCGGCGACCGATCTGCCTCATCAAGGAAGAGCGCAATGACGATACTAACATGGGACAGTGAAGCAACGTCCTCCACAACTAGACTGAAGAACAAAAGGACAGCAACTTGTCTGTTCCCCTTCCTCGATTCCCCAATGCTGTTCCCCTCCTCCAATTCCCCAATAAAATCTTTAAAAAATAAAAAAATAAAATGAGCAATGAGAAACAAACAAACAAAAGAAGATCCAGCCTGGAATGTAAGGAACTTAACAGTTGCTACTCCATCCTAACAAGTAAAAAGCTGAACAAACTGGAAAAAAAAAAAATCAACAGCTCTTCTTAGATCGATCAGAGAAGTGATATCACAGAGCAAGCCACTGCCTTGAAAATTGGAGAGATGGATGGAGAACACAAAGAATCGGATCTTTCTGTAGCAGAAACCCACAAACAGAAACTGCCATGGAAAGCAGTGCCAAGGAAGGAAAATCTGAACTGTAATTTATGAATTTCTGGAAGCTCAGCGTGAACCAGTCAGAGAGTTAAAAACTTCATGGGGACTCACTCAAGAGGTATGCCACACTTTGTGAGCTTTACCTCCAGGAGCTCTACCAGGGCTGCACAGTACATATCAAAAAAAATTCCCTCATGCAGCAAGCAGAAAATCAGTGAGGACCTAACTGAACTCAACAGCACCATCAATCAAGGGATACAATTGAGAGCTATAGACTCCTTCAGCAACAGCAGAATACACAGTCTCCTCAAGTTCACATGGAACATTCACCAACATGTATCACATTCTGTGCCATAAAACACACCTTAACAAATTTAAAAGAATAGAATTTATACAAAGTCTGCTCTCAAACCACAATAGAATTAGACTAGAAATCAATAATGGAAAGATAACTAGGAAGTCTCCAGAATATGTAAAGGTTAAATACCACACTTCTAAATAACGTGTGGTTCAAAGAGGAGATCCCAAGAGAGGTTTAAAAATATTTTTGACTAAAGGAAAATGGAAATACAACTTGTCAAAATTTGTAGGATGCAGAAAAGCAGTGGATCATAAACCTACATGTAAAACACAAAACTATAAAATTCCAAGAAGATTACTAGGGAGAAAATCTAGATGACCTTGGGTATGGCAATGATATTTTAGATACAACACCAAAAGCATGATCCAAGAAAAAAATAATTGAGAAGCTGGATTACACTAAAATTAAAAACTTTGGCTCTTTGAAAGACACTGGCAAGAGAATGACAAGACAAGCAACACACTGGGAGAAAACACTTGCAAAAGATACAGTTAATAAAGTACCATTATCCAAAATACACACAGAACGCTTAAGACTTGGCAATATGAAAACAGAACAACTCCATTAAAAATATGGGCAAAAGATCTACACAGATAGCTCATCAAAAAAGATATACAGATGGCAAGTAAGAAAATGGTTATGTTCCACATCATATATTATCAGGGAAATGCAAATTAAAACAACAATGAGATACCACCACACACCTGTTAGAATGGCTCAGATTCAAAACACCGATAGCGCCAAATGTTTGTGAGGATGTGAAGCAACACTGTTGATGAGAGTACAAAATGGTACACACACTTTGGAACACAGTTTGACAGTTTCTTATTAAATTAAACATACTCCTACCACATGATCCAGCAATCATGCTCCTTGGTATTTACCCAAAGGAGTTAAAAATTTAAGTCCACAGAAAAACTTGCACACAGAAAGAAGTACAAATTGCCAGTTATAATAAAAGTTACAGAAATGTAAAGTACGGCATAGAGACTATAGTCAATAATATTGTAATCCCTATGTATGGTGTTATAATATATGGGTACTAGACTTATCAGGGTGGTCACTTCATAAGTTACATAAATGTCTGATCACTACATTGTATACCTGAAACTAATATAATATTGTATGTCAACTATGATTGAAAAATTGGAAAAAAAAAAAAAACTCCCACAGATCTCTGTAGCAACTTTATTCATTATTGCCAAAACTTGGAAGCAACTAAGACGTCCTTCATTAAGTGAATGGATAAATAAACAGTGACACATTCAGACAATAGAAAAGTATTCAGCACTGAAAAGAAATGAGCCATTAAGAAACATGGAGGAAACTTAAATGCATACTGTTAAATGAAAGAAGCCAATATGAAAATGCTATATACTGTAGGATTCCAGCTATACGACATTCTGAAAAAGGCAAAATTTTAGAGCTAGTGGAAAGATCAGTGGTTGCCAAGGGAGAAGATAAGGATGAACAGGTGGACCACAGAGGAGTTTTAGGAGAGTGAAACTATCCTGTACAATACTGCAATGATGGACACACATCATTACATAGTGATCAAAACCCAGAGAATGTATAGCACCAAGAGTAAACCCTAATGTAAACTATGGACTTCAGGTGATAATGACCTATCAATGTGAGTTCAATGATTGAAATAAATGTACCACTGTTGTGCAGAGAGGTTGTGGACGTGTGTGGACAGGAATACATGGGACCTCTCTGTAGTTTCCACTCAATTTTGCTGTAAACATAGAGCTGCTGTTAAAAGTAAAGTTTATTAACTTAAAAAATGAACAATAATGCAAAGACAATTAACACGTATTGGGCAAGCACACATCTTTCCACAAAGACTTGTGGGATGCAGATTTGTATCAACAACAACAACAAACTGAGTACCTACCTCATAGGAGTCACTGTCTGAGGTACTAGGAACATAAAATAAAGGTGATCTGGATCCTATCTAGTGGGGTGAAGATATAGTCACATAATTATACCATATTGTGAGACGTGTTATAATAAAGATATGTAAGAAGTATTGTGGAACACAGAAGAAGAAGATATAGTAGAATTTCAACATTTAATTTATGTACTGAACTATGGAAGTTACTATCTGTGAAGATGAGGTATTACTACAACAAATGAATGTGTTAATTTGTACAAAATTTACAGAGGCTTCATAGTAATATGAAAATGAAAAAAACCTAAAGATAAACCTAATACCCACATGACACTATACATAGTTACTACAATATTATTGACTATATTTCCATAGGGGCTATTCTTGAAAGTGTGTCCCCCATTTTAAGCAGAAATTCATATTTTACAAAATAGATAAATGATGGTATTATTATTTAGTTTTCAGGAGCACTCGCGATAAAATTATACCTGTTAAAAACTTCCTTCATACATTTAAAGTGAACTAATAAACTTTCAATTTGTTTTTATTCGTTAACTCATATGTAATTCTTCCAGAAAAGTAGTAATTGAATTGGTCTTCTTAAAAGCATTCAATGTCAAAATAATTCTTCCCACCCAAGCATGATATGACCATAAAAAGTAAAGAGTGCAGAATACAAGAATACATTAACTGAGGGAGGGACAAGATGGCGGCTGTGAGGAGGGCTCCATGAAATCTCCCCTGGAAATATCCACAATTTGAACTTCTAATACGCTTCAAAGAGACATCTACTCATCACACAGAGCAACTAAGAGTTCTACACAAGGATTGCTGGAAGGTGGGCAGGCCGGGCGAGTAGGGGAAGGCGGCAAGACGCGTGAGGTGCAGCCCGCACCCTCGGCTGCTGAGTCACGGTGAGTGTTGCACCGGCTCGCTCCCTGCGGCCCGCGGCCCACCTAGAGTTCAGCAAGAGCGCGTTGGTTTGCAGTCTGAGGCAGAAGCTCAGGCCGGGCAAGTGCGGGAGGAGAGAGAGGAGACGACTGTGCAGAGGGACGAGCTGTACCCGCGGCTCGCTGGGTCCCCAGGAAGCAGGGTGCAGAGCCCCGCAGCGGCAGGGCAAGATCAGTCCCTGCACCCTCCCGGTTCAGGGATCAGTCTCTGTGCCCACCGGGTCCCGCGGAGCGCGGAGGCCTGAAACCCGGGAGCAGGGGAAACCAGAGGACTCGCCCGCGGAGACGCAGAGGGCGCCGGGCAGAGACGCAGGTCCCCGAGAGACGGAGCGGGGATCGGAGCCGCGTGGAAAGGTGTGCGCAGTCCCCTGAACCCCGGCGGCAGTCCCTCCAGGAGCGCAGCAGGAGAACGGCGCGGGCGGGCGCCGGCTCCAAGGCAGAAGCCTTAAACCCGGGAGCAGGGGAAACACAGGACTCGCCCGCGGAGACGCAGCGCGCCGGCCCGAGTCACAGGTCCCGGAGAGACGGAGCGGGGATCGGAGACACGCGGCACGGTGCACACAGTCCCCTAAATCCCGGCAGACCATTTGGGAGAGCAGCAGGAGATCCGCGCGGGCGCGCCGGCTCCGAGGCAGAAGCCTGGAACCCGGGAGCAGGGGAAAAAGAGGACTCGCTCGGACAAGCAGCGCGCCGGGTGGAGACGCAGGTCCCCGAGAGACGGAGCGGGGATCTGAGCCTCGGGGCAGGGGGCTTGCAGTCCCTTAAACCCCGACAGTCTCTTCGGGAGAGCAGCAGGAGCACCGCGGGCGCGCGCCGGCTCCAAGGCAGAAGCCTGAAACCCGGGAGCAGGGGAAAAAGAAGGCTCACTCGGACACGCAGCGCGCTGGGCAGAGACGCAGGTCCCCGAGAGACGCGGAGCGGGGATCTTGGCCACACGGTAGGGTGCGCGCAATTCCCTAAATCCCGGCAGACCCTTTGGGAGAGCAGCAGGAACTCCGCTGGAGCATAAGAGGCAAAGGCCTTAGCTTGAAACAGTGTTGGAACTGTGGCTTTGTTTATTTTTATGTTTTTTATTTTTTTCCCCTTTTTCTACTCTTGAACAGAAAGCAAAAAAAAAACAAAAAAAAACAAAAAAAAAACAATAACTCACCCACTCCCACAAACTTTGGCCCCCGCCAAGACAGTCTTAAACTGACTCCTGAATGGAGCAATAGGGGCAGACTAGGAAGATATCCTTACCTGCAGGGGGTTGAGAATTTCCACCCAGTAAAGGCTGCAGAGTGAGACTACCTACCCCGCCCCCACCTTTACGCAAGGCTTGGGAGGCAGGGCAGGTTCATCTGCTGAGGCACTAATTAACAGATTCTTAGCAGCAGGCTTTTGGTAGTGAGGAATTCTTTAATTCTCCACGGCTGTCAACCCAAAGGGTGCCCAGAGACACTCATTGAGCCTTTGGGGGTGCAGCCTGCCTTGGGACAGGCAAAAGCAAAAAGGCAGTGACTTTGTAAAAACCACCAATCACACGTCACAACCACGCTCAAGTACAGCAAACCTGCAGTGCCAGGATTACGCTAGGCATCAGGTGGCCTACTGTTCCCACAAGACGCACAGGAATTTTTGTACAGCAGACAAACTGAAGAGAGCTTGGTGGACTTTAGCCTAGACCAGCACGGGTATTTTTGGTTTGTTTGGTTTTATTCTGTTTTGTTTTCCCTTTATTGGCTGCTTATCTTGGTTGTTTTTGGTTTTTATTTCTATTTCATTCTAATCATATTGTAGTTTTTAATATAGGCATATATATATAGGTGTATATAGGTGAATATATGTCCATATATATGGGTGTGTAGACAAATATATATATATATATTTTTTCCTTTTTTCTTTTTCTTTTTCTTTCTTTTCTTTTTCTTTTTTCCCCACCCTCACTTTCTCTCTTATTTTATTCATTCTTCTCACTGCTATACTCTTCCTCTTTTCCTTTTTTCTGCAAATTTTATTTTTTAAATTTTTCTTACTTTTTTTATTATTATTTTAGTTTCTTTTTATTTTTTATTTTTTAGGTATAGCTAATCGGTTTCTCATGTTTATTCTATTTTTTATTTTAGGATATTGTATTTTATTTTGTTTCCTCTTCTGTTATTATTGAGTATGTGGTTTTTGTTTTGTTTCTGTTTGTTTTCTTCATTAGTATGATTGATATTTCTGTACAAGTTGACTGTAGTTTGATGGTTGGTTGTTTTTACTTGTGCGAGCATTTGGTTTCCTTTGGTGGCTGCGGAGGTTGTTCTTGTTGATCTGTTATGCTCTAAAATCACTCTGCAGCAGTGGGTCCAAATAAACAGACACAAGAATCATATACCCGGAGGCCAACTTTAGATAAAACTAGAGCATTCCTGGGTTTGACATACAAGAGTCACACCCAAAAAGAAGTTACTACAGGTACTAAGACCCATAGGGTCCAAGTTTCATCAGAGGGGTCAATCCTCTCACAGCAGCTCATAAACTGCAGAAGCTGCTGATCCTCACAGCTAATCAATCTGGGAGTCAATCCCACCTACTGACAAACCAAAAGTAATCAAAACTAAAACTTGAACAAGTGAGGACGCACGACACAAGGAATACCTCAGATACAAGCACAGGAGAATAGGGAGACTGAGTAATTCAAATATAAAGGACACACACCATATAAGTTTACCCAGAAAAGACTGAGAAATCTGGGGGATCTATCTGTTATATTGAAGCAAACACAAAGAGTAAGCCAGAATGGGGAGACAAAGAAACACAACACAAATAAAAGAACAGAAGAAACTTCCTGAATCAGTGGAAATAGAGGAAATAGAGGTAACCAACCTATCGGAGACAGAGTTCAGAACACTGATTATTAGAATGTTCAAAGAAATTAATGAAAATATAAAGAAGGATAGAGAAATCATGAAAAGCAACCAGCTAGAACTTAAGAACACAATCACTGAATTAAATAACAAACTTGATGGAATCACTAGCAGACTGGATGAAGCAGAAAATCGAATCAGTGACTTAGAAGACAAAATAGCAGAGATGACCCATGTGGTACAACAAAAAGAAAAAAGAATGAAAAACATGGAAAATAGTTTAAGAGAGCTGGGGGACAACATCAGACGCAATAACGTAAGGGTCATTGGAGTACCAGAAGGAGAAGAGAGGGAGCAAGGGATTGAGAATATATTTGAAGTAATAATGTCTGAAAACTTCCCTAACCTGGCAAAGGACATTGAAATACAAGCCCAGGAAGTGCAGAGAGTTCCAAACAGGATGATTCCAAACAGGCCCACTCCAAGACACATTATAGTGAAAATGGCAAGGGTTAAGGACAAAGACAGAATCCTTAAAGCAGCAAAGGAAAGGCAGCAAGTTACTTACAAGGGTACCCCCATAAGATTATCAGCTGACTTTTCTACAGAAACTTTGCAGGCCAGGAGAGAGTGGCAGGAGGTTTTCAAAGTGATGAAAAATAAAGGCCTACAACCAAGATTGCTGTATCCAGCAAGGTTATCATTTAAAATCGAAGGCGAGATAAGGAGCTTTGCAGAAAAAAATAAGTTAAAGGAATTCATTACCACCAAGCCAGCTTTGCAGGAAATGCTAAAAGGGCTTCTTTAAGTAGAAGAGGAAAACAACCTATGAAAGACTACGAACACAAATAAGAAAATGGCAATAAATACACACCTATCAATAATCACATTAAATGTAAATGGATTAAATGCTCCAATAAAAAGACATAGGGTGGCTGAATGGATAAGAAAGCAAGACCCCAGTATATGCTGTATACAAGAGACTCACCTCAGATCCAAAGACTCATACAGGCTGAAAGTAAAGGGATGGAGTAAAATATTTCATGCAAATGGTACTGAGAAAAAAGCTGGAGTAGCGATACTTATATCAGATAAAATGGACTTTAAATTGAAGAATATAACAAAGGACAAAGAAGGACACTTCATAGTAATGAAGGGATCGATCCAACAAGAGGACATAACTCTAGTAAACATCTATGCACCTAACATAGGAGCCCCTAAATATATAAAACAGATATTGTCAGACATAAAGACAGAGATCAACAGTAACACTATCATAGTAGGGGACTTCAACACCCCGCTGTCACTAATGGACAGATCCTCCAGACAGAAAATCAATGTGGAAACAGCGACCTTAAATGACACATTAGACCAGCTGGATTTAACAGACATTTTCAGAGCATTTCATCCCAAAGCTACAGAATATACGTTCTTTTCAAGTGCACATGGAACATTTTCTAAGATAGACCACATGTTAGGCCACAAAACAAGTCTCAATAAATTTAAGAAGATTGAAATCATTTCAACTGTATTCTCTGACCACAATGCTATGAAACTAGAAATCAATTATAAGAAGAAATCCGGGAAGCTGACAAATAAATGGAGGCTAAACAATATGCTATTAAATAGTGAGTGGGTCACAAATGAGATCAAAGAGGAAATCAAAAGATACCTCGAGACAAACGAAAATGAAAACACCACGACCCAAAATCTCTGGGATGCTGCGAAAGCAGTCCTAAGAGGGAAGTTTATAGCAGTGCAGGCCTACCTAAAGAAGGAAGAAAAATCTCAAATCAACAGGTTATCCTTACACCTAAGGGAACTGGAAAAAGAACAGCAAAAGAGGCCCAAGGGGAGTACAAGAAAGGAGATAATAAAGACCAGAGCGGAAATAAACAATATAGAGAACAGAAAAACAATTCAAAAGATCAATGAAACCAAGAGCTGGTTTCTTGAGAAGATAAACAAAATTGACAAACCTCTAGCCAGGCTCATCAAAAAAAAAAAAGAGAGAGGACTCAAATTAGCAAAATCAGGAATGAAAGAGGGGAAATGACTACAGACATCACAGAAATACAAAAAATTCTAAGAAACTACTATGAGCAACTATATGCCAACAAATTTGACAATCTGGATGAAATGGATAATTTTCTAGAAGCATACAACCTTCCAAAGCTAACACAAGAAGAAACAGAAAATCTAAATACCCTGATTACTACCAAGGAAATTGAATCAGTAATTGACAAGCTCCCAAAAAACAAAAGCCCTGGACCAGATGGCTTCACAAGTGAATTTTATCAAACATTCAAAAAAGAACTATCACCTATTCTTCTCAAACTATTCCAAAAAATCCAGAAGGAGGGAAGGCTCCCAAACTCTTTTTATGAAGCCTCTATCACCCTGATTCCAAAACCAGATAAAGACATCACAAAAAAGGAAAACGACAGGCCAATCTCCCTGATGAATATAGATGCAAAAATTCTCAATAAAATATTAGCAAACAGAATTAAGCAATATATTAAGAAGATCATACATCATGATCAAGTGGGATTCATCCCTAGTGCACAAGGCTGGTTCAACATCCGTAAATCAATTAATGTGATACACCACATCAACAAAATGAAGGATAAAGATCACATGGTCATTTCAATAGATGCAGAAAAAGCATTTGACAAAATCCAACAGCCATTTATGCTAAAAACCCTTAGCAAAGTGGGAATACAGGGATCGTATCTCAACATAATAAAAGCCATATATGATAAACCTACAGCTAACATCATACTCAATGGGGAAAAGCTAAAACCATTCCCCTTAAGATCAGGAACAAGACAAGGCTGTCCACTTTCTCCTCTTTTATTCAACATAGTGCTGGAAGTTCTAGCCACAGCAATCAGACAACAAAAAGAAATAAAAGGCATCCAAATTGGCAAGGAAGAAGTAAAATTGTCATTATATGCAGATGACATGATACTGTATATAGAGAACCCCAAAGACTCCATCAAAAAACTATTGGAACTGATAGACAAATTCAGTAAAGTAGCAGGATATAAAATCAATGTTCAGAAATCAGTGGCATTTGCATATACCAATAATAAACTAATGGAAAGAGAAATTAAGAAAACTGTCCCATTTACAATTGCGTCAAGAACTATAAAATACCTAGGAACAAATTTAACCAAAGAAGTGAAAGATCTGTACGCAGAAAATTATAAGACACTGAAGAAAGAAATCATAGAAGATACAAATAAATGGAAACACCTACCATGCTCATGGATAGGAAGAATTAATATAGTTAAAATGTCCATACTGCCTAAAGCAATATATAGATTCAATGCAATTCCTATCAAACTACCAAGGGCATTTTTCACAGAAATAGAAAATATAATCCTAAAGTTTATATGGAATCATAAAAGACCCAGAATAGCCTCGGCAATTCTGAGGAATAAAAACAAAGTCGGGGGGATCACGCTACCAGACATCAAAACCTACTACAAGGCCACAGTAATCAAGACAGTTTGGTATTGGCATAAAAACAGGCACATCGATCAGTGGAACAGAACAGAGAGCCCAGAAATAAATCCAAGCATTTACGGACAGTTAATCTATGACAAGGGAAGCAAGAATTTACGCTGGAGTAAAGATAGTCTATTCAATAAATGGTGCTGGGAAAATTGGACTGACACATGCAAAAAAATGAAACTGGATCATCTCCTTACGCCTTATACAATAACAAATTCAAAATGGATTAAAGAGTTAAATGTAAGACCTGAAACCATAAAAATCCTAAATGAAAATATAGGTAGTACATTTGCAGACATTAACCGGAGCAATATTTTTACTGATACATCCCTACGGGCAAGGGAAGTAAAAGAAAAAATGAACATATGGGATTATATCAGACTTAAAAGTTTTTTCACAACAAAGGAAACCATTAATAAAACAAAAAGGAAGCCTACTGAATGGGAGAATATATTTGCCAACGATATATCTGATAAGGGGTTAATATCCAAAATTTATAAAACACTCATGAAACTCAACACCAAAAAACAAACAACCCAATTAAAAAATGGGCAGAAGATATGAAGAGACATTTCTCTAAAGAGGACATACAGATGGCCAACAGGCATATGAAAAAAGTTCAACCTCACTGGTCATTAGGGAAATGCAAATAAAAACCACCATGAGATACCACCTCACTCCAGTCAGAATGGCTATCATCAACAAATCAACAAACAACAAGTGCTGGCGGGGCTGTGGGGAAAAGGGGACCCTGCTGCACTGTTGGTGGGACTGCAGATTGGTGCAGCCACTATGGAAGTCAGTATGGAGGTATCTCAAAGAACTGGAAATAGAGCTACCGTTTGACCCAGCAATTCCACTCCTAGGTATTTATCCTGAAAAAACCAAGACACTTATTCAAAAAAAGTTATGCACCCCGATGTTCATAGCAGCACAATTTACAATAGCTAAGACTTGGAAACAACCAAAATGCCCGTCAGTAGATGACTGGATTAAGAAACTGTGGTATATTTATACAATGGAGTATTACTCCGCTATAAAGAAGAATGAAATCGTGCCATTTGCAATGATATGGATGGACCTAGAGGCTATAATGTTGAGTGAAATAAGTCAGTCAGAGAAGGACAAATACCATATGATCTCACTTATATGTGGAATATGAAAAACTGTATGAATGGGCAAAATAAACAGAAACTGTCTCATAGATATAGAGGAAAAATCAGGGTTGCTAATTTGGAGAGGAATGGGGATGAGGGAGAAGGGGAAGGGATTAGACAGCAAAAATAGGCAACTACAATATTGCTACTGGGATAGGAAAAACAGTTTGGGGAATATAATTAATAATGTTGTAAATATTCTGTGGAATGTCAGATGATCATAGGTCTTGTTAGGGAGACCATTTCATGGATGGAGTAGAGGTTTGATCACTGCACTGTATTACTAAAGTGGAGGTGGTATTCCTACTGTAATTGAATATATATAGATAGTCATGGGATGTGGATTATACTGTGGAAGAGAGTCAGAGGAAGAGTAATAGATATATATGATATGGGGGGGTGTGGGGGGGTGTATTGGGGGTGGGGGGTTGTCACTTTGAGGGGTAAAATGTATAACTATTGCACTGTGTTGTACACCTGAAACTAATTAAAAATAAAATAAAATTAAAAAAAAAATAAATAAATAAAGTATGAAAAAAAAAAAAAAGAAATATGCATATGAGGCCTAAATAACCTCTGACCCATTATAAAATAACAGGATACAAAAAATAAATAAATAAAATCTACCATCAGCCTTATCACTGGCAGTCTAAAAAGAAGAGTTCATTCACATTTCATATACAGTTTTACCTATTTCAAATAAAATGCATTTAACATTACCAGACTTTAAAGTTTCATCATCTGTAGTACATTTACTTGCAAGTCACTAATGGTACTTAGAGTATTTACATTGAAAAGGCTGACAGTTCCTGTTGTAGAATATGATGCTATAAACTAATTTCTGGTATTAACATAAATTATCAATAAAAATTAAATATGCAGTTATAAAGGAAAAAAAATATTTTGCACCAGTTTCTCATTAATCAGATGTATGAAAAAAGAGATGTTTGAAATGTGAGGCACTGTGAGATCTTGAGCAAGTGTGCCAGACACAGTATACACAATACAGGTAGTAAATTCATGGATCTCTGGATGAGGTAATTCACCACATGTGGTAGGGATGGCAAGCGAGCATATTTTATCCCCTAACTTTTGTCATTGGTACTAGACCTTCAGTATAAACTATGATATTAAATGGCACCACAGGAAGTAATGCTCCATTAACATTTTGTCAGATAATTCACATATAATTTTTGAAATATTGATTAAAATTCAACACTAGTGATTCAATGAACACTTTAATATCTACCCACTAAAAGGAAATTTGTGAACTATAGTTAATATTTCATTTTCAAAAGTGAATGAGATACTTGATTTTTTTTAACAGATCAATATCCCAGGATGTAATAACATTTGGAACCCAGCAAGTAGAATTCAATTTAAACTTCTATTTATTTCAATTCTGATTCCAACCCTAATGAACCATAGCCTCACTGATCATCATTTTCCCCTTTCTTCAACGGCACTTGTGGGCTATTCCACACTGCTTAAAACTCATTCCTGTATTGTTTGCTTTTTTTTTTCATCTACATCAGTAATTCCGTCTTAGTGGAATTAAATAATTATTTGTGGAACAATTAATATTATATTGGGGATACAATAGTTACTGATAGATGTTGTTGAGAGATTAGTAAAACACTGGTTGTTGTGTGGTAAGGAAAACAAAAAAACATGAACTGTCTATTGTATGCTAAGAACTATTAAAATATTCAATAAAAAGACAAAAAAAAAAGAATACATTCACTGACCAGGTCTTTTCATTAAACACATTTTAATTTAAGTTTTTAAAGTAACTTAAACAAAGTAGGCACTCAATACATTGGAATTGAGCTGAGTTGAGTTGAATTGAATTGAATTGAACTGAACTGAACTGAATTGAATTGCAACACAGTATGCTTACAGGGATGAAATATAAAGGAAACTGAACTACAGTCATCACCAACAATGTTTCTATAAACCAACTAGTTCATAAGCAATTGGTAAGTAGAGAAATTCTACTTGCGTAGAATGCAGAAGTCGTGTTGATTGACACACACTTTTTTTCCAGGCAAGGGAAGTCAGTACAATGGAAGAAAGGAGAGCTGTCTCAGCTGGATAGCTGCACGCCAGGGGCCCTTTCAGGTCTATATTACTTCAAATGAGTGCCTGCACCCAGGACCTCTTCTCCAAAAGGTGCACCCCAGCCTTGAAATGCTCTTCTTCCTTTGCTGTAAGCTCCAATTCCAGTTGTACTGTCTCATGTTAGCAAGTCACATTTGCATTCTATTTTGCTTGTGTATTTTTAATATTCCCTGAAGCAGATCCCAGCTGTTTTGCCTTCAGACACTGTTACTGTTTTTACTAAAGTTCTGGTTACAAATTGCATAGGTTTTAAGTAGCGTGCACCAATTCTATGTTCCCATACCCTTGTTATTTTTAACACACAATTTTTCAGAATAGAAGGTTTTCCAGGAACATAAATTTCATGTTCTACCAAAAACTACTGCAGTTATAAATTACTCTCTTAAGAGGACAAATGACTAATATGTTTTGATGATATAGGCTGTTCTTAATTTGTGTCTCTAATCCCAAGGATTTGAGGGGAGGAGAGGCATTGGGAGTTAATCAATTAGTTCGGTTATGACTTCAATATCCTCCTAATCCTTCCATTTGCTCTCACCAGGCCTGTTTTCTATTTCTAGAAAACATCATGCCCATCTCAGGAACTTCACAGAGATTCTCTTTCTTGTCATTCATGTGTCAGCTCAAATGTCACTCTCTCAAAAAACCTTTCCTGACCACTTTACTTTCCTAAGGCGGCATTCCCTCCCATTTCTGTCCTATCACATATCACTTTACTTTCATTGCTTTGCTAACACTTAACATTTTATGATTCTTGCTTGTGATTTGTCAGACCCATGAAAGCCTTGACCACATCTGCTTTGTTAACTAGAGAGATGAAGCCAGAAAAGAGGGTGCTCACAGCCAGAGGGATGGTTATGGTAAAAAGACCCCAACACCTGTAATGTACAGTCTACCTACCTATGCTTCTAGTCTCGTTGCATATTGCTTTCCCTAACTGTTTCTCATCACAGCCCTAGCAATTATTAAAAATTTAGGAGGAACAATCAATCTCAAGCTTGATCTTAGGCCACACTTTAACCCTGCTGGTTCATTGATAAATCCTCAGTGTCTAGAACACGTTGGCTTCTAGGAGGCACCACAAAAATATTTCTTGACTATATGATATTAGAATAAATGAAAAAAATACTAATTGACAAATTAAGAGATTTTTCTCCAGCCACTCAACCCTTAAATAGTTGAATCTAGTCCATTTGTTTTGTTCTCCCCTGTGCTTTTGTGCTCCCTATGTGATGCCTCTCAATACATACAGATGAACCTACCACACTTGCAAGTTCTTCTTGTTGTCTGTTTCTTCTATGAGCATTCTTAAGCTGTTTTCCCATTAGCTTTGATGTTTGTTGGGATTTTTTTAAATCTGTGTCCTCTAAAGACAATGGTATGAAAACAAGTAGAATTGAGTCAATGGATGCCTTAGTGACTCACATAAGTTGAGCATAGTGTGTTCTAGTGGAAACACTTGCTTCAAAATAAAAAATAGATAACAGATTGAATGATCTTAATATCCATTTTTGGAATGAGTTGATGTCCATAGAGTCTTATGTTTTTTACTGTCATAAATAAGTGAAAATAAATTATAGTCTCTAGAATTATTCTTTTAAATATACCATACAATTTATTTTTTCCCCCCTTTGTCCTAAGCCAAACTCCAATTTCAAAGACTCATTCTCCAGGAAAGAGAACTACTCTAAATTTGTAAAATTGAAACTATGCTTTAGTTGGAATTAACATTTAGATTGTTTTTCCATAATAATAAAATTACTAATTAAGCCATAAAAATTTGAACCAGAAAAATAGATAATTTCATCTATAAGAAACCATATGATATGAATATATATTTTAAGTTTATTTAAAGTTATTATTTAGATTAGTGTTATATAGCTACAATCACAGTGATAGATATGGGCATTGGTTATAGCTGGTACTTTTGTTCATTCACCTATCATCACTGAATAATTTGATTTATGATTATAATGTTCAAATGTCATGCAAATGAAAATTTCTATTTAATTAATATACAAAAGTTCAGGTACATGGCACTTTGTTCTAACTCAACAGGAGCTTTAAGCACCACTGGTTCCCACAACTGCGTCACTGTCACATTCTAATGAGACTTGGATTCTCTGAATAGTATTTTCAAAGGTAAATAATACCTTTAAAGCAAATATATTGGAAAACGCTGAGCCTAATGTGGCTGCAAATAAAAAAGACTAGGAAATTGAATGTTCCCACTACAATAACAAATGAATTCACTGTAGATGAAGCATTTTCTATTAACTGGTACCATGGGGGCTGGGTGGCTTAGCTGTCAAGAAATTTCCCATGTGGTTACTAGAGACAAATCAGTCCAACACTAATGAATCTCATCCTATTTACCTCACTTCTAAAACCATTATATAAATTGGTTCAATTCGGCATGGAGGATAAACACAGTTAGCAAGCTAAAGGATAAAAAAAAACAACAACAACAAGGAGAGCTTGGCATTAATGCACAGTGGCAGTTCCACAGAGAAGCTTTCACCAGTTACATCACATAAACACAAACTAATAAACAGTGGTGTTATGATGCTAATGTTATTTGATGATGATGATAGGTGACACTGACTGAGCTGCTAAGATGTATCAGGCTCTGTTCTACTAAGTACTATGCATGTCAACTCACTACTATAAGCTCTACTTTAGAGATAAAGAAGACGGGGCTTGGAGAGAAGGTAAGTAACTTGTCAGGGATCACATCACCAGTAAACAGCAAACCTGGAACTCCCTGCTTGAACGCCAGAGTCTGTGATCCTCACTACCGTAATCAACCACTGCATGTACAGATAAATGCTAAAATCTAATAGGGGTGAAAACTATCAGTTTCCTTCTAGTGATGTCAGGGTGTGTGCTTTTCTCTTCTCAATGGATTTGTTAATGGGGCCAATTGACCTGGAGAGGGCACCAGTGGATTCTCTCACGTGCAACTTCTTTTTTCTTTTTCTTTTTTGCCATAAAAAGGTATCCAAGACCATTCTCCTGGATGAACAGGTATAATAAGGACATCTAAAAATAATACCCTTATCCAACTGTATGTTATTCGTGCTGTCAGAAATGTTAGGTAGAGATGGTCTATACGATCCTTTCTATTCTCCAGTGGTTCCTGACTTTCATCCTGTGTTTTGCTATAACCTAGTCCAAATTCTTCAGCCACATCAGGAACAGGGAGCCATTATTCTGATCCATGCAGGCTTCATCGTCTATTGAAATAACCGACTGTTGTGAAAATTAGATTACCTGTCCCAAATATTTTCTAAAATTCCAGACATTTTAATTTCCTTGTGCTTTCTAAAATTCAGTCTTATCTCCTTGTGTTTCTCCAAAGTCCATGGGTCAAACTATAAGGAAGGTGAAATATGGCCCTTGACAGAGCCTTTGTAAGGACATGTAGGGAGGACTAGATGAAGACTATGTAAGGCCATAGTCCCAAAGAGAGCAAACAAGGGACATAGAGGTGGTCAAGGTCATAGCCTTATGACTACTGATTCACGGAGATAACAAATTCAAAAAGAATTGCTTATAGAATGCTCTCAAAGCCTTTGTGGCTCTGGAAATCAAATTCATCTTTCATAATTATTTTAAATTCAATAAATATTAAATTATTACAGTTGTTACCTCCTAATGGAAAATCAATTACTCAGTTTAGTAAGGTTTTGTCATTTGGTCTAATCTACCTGGAAATAATACAGGCCCAGGAAAGTTATGGTCAAGAAGGCAAGGCCTGATAATTACCTCTTTTTGCCTTCTCTGTAAGTAAAAAAATCTAAAAAAAAACAAAAAACAAAAACCCACTAATGTGGGGAAATGGTCCAACTTTTAATTGACGTATAACATATTGTAAAGTGTACAAATCTGAAATATACAGCTTAATGACTCTTTACCTACATATAATCCCTTTTTAATCATCATTCTTATAATCCTGCTGGAATCTCAGAGATCTCCAGCATCACAAAAGCTTCCTTTGTGTGCACCCCACCGCCACTCCAGGTCAATTACCCCCACCAAGGAGAACTACTATTCTAACTTTTATCCTCATGGATCCATTTTGCATGCTTTTGAACTATAAAATAATAAACAAAATGGAACCATACTGATACAGAATGTATCCTTTTATATCTGGCTTTTTTTATTCAACATTATATTTAGATTAATCCATGTTGTTACTTGGATCAATAGCTCATTCTTTTTTATTGTTATGCAGGTATTCTATTCTGTATAAAGACATTTAAATTGTTTCTAGTTTGGGGCTATCCTGACTAACGATGACAGGCATATTCTTATACAAATAATTTCTGCCTGGCAATGCCCAGAGCTAATGTTATAGGTACAATGTTATATAGGACAATGTTATAGGTACGTTGTCACTCTTAGATGCTGCCAGTTTGCCAGTTGACTCCCACCAGCCGCATATGAGACTTCCAAATGCTTCATATACTTGACTGGTGTATTGATTTTTAAATTAGCTGAGGGCAAGAACCTTTCTCAGATTTGCCAGTGACCTCCAAATCTCTAGTCATCCCCAAATCTAATTACAATCTTTATTTCCCAGAATTAAAGCAACCAGAAATGTTTATTCAGATGGTTAATCTGAAATCGATGAAATGCAAAGAGTTCCTTTTTTTTCTTCAGATCAAATATAAACATTTTCTGATAACAGCAATAGTCTAATGGAGAAAAAAAATTGAGGTTTCCATTGAATGTGCATGCGCGAGTTTTAACAAAAGTCAATGAATTTGAGCAAGCTGGCTGACAATAGCTTTCCACAAGAATTAAGCCATTAGATTATTCTGTTTTTTTCCCTTCGCATATAAATTTGCCCTTAGCCAACACAGTGGGGAATGAGAGCTTCTCCTCGGTGAAGTGAAGTCTCTGCTTTAGCCCATCCATCTTCATTAGCTGTCACAAGGCCTAATATAAGAAAGTTCCACCTTCAGCAATTTCTTTTTGAACCAACTTGATGAAGTTTGTGCACAAAAGGCCCATTTGTCAAAAATATAGAATGTACATTGTTAGGAGATAGAACATTTTGATAAACGGGCAGATAAATACAATATTCCCTGAAATTAACACAGATATGTCCAGACGGTCTCACGTTAATTTAAGAATAAACAGATATTGCCTTTCTCTAAAATTCTTACAAAATAATTTGCTTTCCCCTGGTATATGTCGCATATTAAAAAAAAAAACGTATATCAGTCTTGTTCAGCTTCAACTTCCTATTTTTCTTCAAAAGAAGTTTCTTTAAGACCCCATTTCCTCAAAGTCCGAGTGTTGCTTACATCTAGACATTCTTTCATATGCACATTTTTTGCATATGCAGCATTTCTTTGGTCATAAAATGGTATCCAAGATCATTCACTTAGATGATCAAACAAGATAATTCTTCAGATGGTGAATGTCTCTTCATTCTCTACTACCATTTCTGAAGAAACTCTTTGCTTCTCTAAGTACAGACATAACCTCTCCTAGAGCTTACATTTTTCGTTTTCTCTCATAAATGTGAGCCTCATCCCATGAACTTTGTGAAAGCACCTACTATAAAATGAAATCACAGAAATTGTTTTCCTTCAGTCCAAAGCTCTTTTACCTTCTGGAAAGACTGTATATCAAAAATGCCATGATAGGCTTATTTTGGCTCATCAGGCTGGACTCCCTAATTTTTCATCTTTCAACCCCAGGGTGTTCTCATGGGCCTCTCTGATCTAGTCTTCACCTGCTTCTCTCTAATTACCCAGCCCTCTACAAGTCCTCCTTTCTACCAGCTCCTCCTTATTCTCATTTAAATATGCTAATGTAAAACCCACTTTTTAAAACAAACAAATTCTCCACCTTCATCCCCCACCTCACCTGGATTATAGACTTTTAATATATCTCCTTAAGTTCATTCTGTCTCCATTTTCCACACCAAAAGGAAACTTTCAAAATATAAATGTGATCAAGTTATTCCGTGCTTTAAAATCTTTCAATAGTTTCTTTAGGGGAAAAGTTCAAACCCCTTATCATAATTTATAAAACCTCCTGTGAGTAAACCTCTTCAGCATGTCTCTTGCCATTCTCCTTACCCTACCCACCAGTTGAACTGAACTTACTTCCTGTGCCCTGTGCATTCTAACCATGAGACCATCACAGTTACTCTTTCTCTGTATGACAATCTACCACACCTTCCCCTCATTACCTTCTGGCTAGATCTTACTGGTCCTTTAGACTATCACTTCCTGTGTCCCTACCAGTCAGGTCAAACAGCTCAGCTACGTGTCCCCACTACACCCTGTACTTCCTATGTCACTTTTTATTTTACTTTGTTACACTGCTTTTTCTACTTCATTTTAAACATCTTGAGCACTGAGGTAATATTGCCCATTTTCTATCACATTTCAGTGCCTAGCACAGTGCCCAACATTGAGTATCTACCCAATAATATGTATTGGATGAATTAAAAAATCATAAATGTTTAAGGTAATTGTCCCTATTTTTTTTCCTTCCAGAAGCAAGTTATTGTCCCCAAAAATTTATTTGCATCCATCAGCAACTCCTAATACTTAATTTTCCAAATATGCATGACCTGTGCAAGACTGCAAGAGAGATGAACAAGGTAGGGATCCTGCTGACAAGGAGCTTATGGTCCAGGAGGCAATGGACAAAATCCCAATTAGCTGAAGAAAGAGGAGAAAATACAAATAATTCCATCAGGATTAGAAGTAGGTGTGGTTTGAAATGAAGCTTTGAAAATAGTTAAGAGTTTTCAATAAATGGAGATGGAGGCAGGAATCTTGAAAATAGACAGTCTTAAAAAGATAGCAAAGCTAGAAAGTGAGAACTATGAAAACTTAAATAGCAAGAAGTGTGAGGCATGTGAGTAGTCTACTTTTTCTAGAGCTTAGGAAATGGTATTAGGAATAGACAAACCAGAAAGATATTTTGGAGTCGTATCATGGAGGGCTCTGATGCTAAGGGAAGAACTATATGAGAGCCAACATATAGTCTGAGCAACACAGTGACATGATTGGAGCTGAATTTGGGGGAGATTCCCTCCCTCTCCCCAATGCTGTATAGATTAGATTAAGGCAGGAAGATGCTACAAGTGGGAAAATTCCCATACTTCATCAAATTAAGTTCAAAAAACAATAGTAAGAAGCACCATTGTTCAATTTCGCATTGAAAAAGAAAAGTTGATGTCTGAGATGAAGAATCTGTTAGGAGACTGGAAGTTGCAATCAGGCCTCTGTCCTTCAGTAACCCAAACAGAAAGTGCGATAAAGAATTAAAGTGTGATAGAGGAAATGCAGAATAGAAAGAGGAAACAACACTCTTAAACTTCGCACTAGTCTAAGGACAAACTCTTCACAAAACTCAACTACAGAGCAACTCATATAAATTGGTGGTCTGAATCATACTATCAGTGATCCAGAAAACCTCATGCAGAGAATTAAAAAGACAAACAGAGACACTGTAGAGTTGGAATGTATACAACCTGGCACACAATGGAATGTGGTGGGGGATGAAGGAGAGGAAGAGGTTAAAGAGACTGAGAGTCTGACCCACAAGGACTGGTCCAATGACAGTGCCTGAGGCAGACAGAAAAGTCACTAGAAGAGGCTGTCTGAGAAGGGAAGTGAGTGTAGTTTTCTACAGGTTGCATTTTAACTTTCCATTTTCCATTTTTCCAGTTGATGATTTATAACAGAAAAAATGGAATGCAGATGAAGAGTTTAGGATTACAATATTTTTAAAAATCAAATCCTGTATATTGTTTGTGGGTTGAATAAAACTGCATAGAAAAAACTATTTAGTAACACATGCCCCACCTCCTATGCCCAAGAGAAATAGCACATGTTAAAAGACTAGATGTTAAAGAGAGGAACTTTCATGTTTTTCTCTCTTATATATTTACATGATTTGAATTTTTATAATGATCATGTTCTCACCAAGTATGAAGTAATTTTAAAAGCTTTGATTTAAAATATTTGGCACTAGGAATGTAGATTGAGGTATCACTGACATAAAAATGATAGTAGAAGATGCTGGAGAACAGTTGGACAAAAACACAAATATACAAAGAAAATAGGTGGTCTGACGATGAAGCCTAGAAACATATTCTTAGAGAATGGGAAAGAAACAAGACGAAAGAAAGGAAGATATCTGTCCAAAAGCTAAGGGAAGACCGATAATATGCGACATTACTTAAAGCAAAAGAGAAGTTGGGGGAAGGAGACAGAAACAAGTTACTATGTCAGACATTGTGTCAGTGGTATAACAGAGATAGCTGCCATGTGCTGAAGATTTATTATACATCATAATATGAATTTTATAGTAATAATTTCATTTTGTCCTCCTAAGTACCCTAAAGATATACATAAAAGTCCTGTAGGAAATGTTGAAACAGGTTTAGAGAAGTTAAGATTTAAGATTTCATAGCTAGTTTAGTTGAAGAGTTCAAGTGCAGAGCCAGTTTTGAATTCAGAGACCTTGCTCAGAGTTCTGGCCATTTTGCTTTTTCTTGGAAAGGGGAGCAAAGTATCAAATGCTGCACTGAAATGAAGGTGCTAACTAATAGCAGGGGTTTAGATTGAGCGTCTGTAAAACACTTTTTTTTTTTTAGTTTCATGTGTACAAAAAAATGTAATAGTTGGACATTTACACCCCTCACAAAGTGATAACCCCCTCCCCCAATCTCCTACCCCTCTGACATTGTATATATCTATTACAACTCCATTGACTCTATTCCCTATGCTATAAAACACTGATTTTTGAGAACAGTGTTTCAGTGAGTAAAGGGAGTAAAGGCCAAATGAAAGAAATAAAAATGCAAATATAGCCTTGGCAGCTGTAGGAATAAGAATAATATTTTTAATGTGCCATTAAAGAGAGGTTTACATATGGTTGAAGAAGTAAAGAGGGGATATTATTAATGGAGTAATATCCTAGAAGAGATGGAGTCATGACCATTGATGGAAGTCCTAGTTTTAGAAGATATTCCATTCTAAAAGGAGTTAAAAAAGAGAGAGGGAAAGATCTTCATTGGAATGAACTAAGAAAACTTTTACTGAGTGGCTTCAAGTGAGAGTGGATGGTATAGGGTTGGGGTTTTGAGACATTCAGATTTTTTGAACAATTAGTATGAGAAATACGATAGTAATAATATGATCAAAAAGTTACTGAGTGGTGCAAGCCTACCTAAAGAAGGAAGAAAAATCTCAAATCAACAGGTTATCCTTACACCTAAGGGAACTGGAAAAAGAACAGCAAAAGAGGCCCAAGGGGAGTACAAGAAAGGAGATAATAAAGACCAGAGCAGAAATAAACAATATAGAGAACAGAAAAACAATTCAAAAGATCAATGAAACCAAGAGCTGGTTTCTTGAGAAGATAAACAAAATTGACAAACCTCTAGCCAGGCTCATCAAAAAAAAAAGAGAGAGGACTCAAATTAGCAAAATCAGGAATGAAAGAGGGGAAATGACTACAGACATCACAGAAATACAAAAAATTCTAAGAAATTACTATGAGCAACTGTATGCCAACAAATTTGACAATCTGGAAGAAATGGATAATTTTCTAGAAGCATACAACCTTCCAAAGCTAACGCAAGAAGAAACAGAAAATCTAAATACCGTGATTACTACCAAGGAAATTGAATCAGTAATTGACAAGCTCCCAAAAAACAAAAGCCCTGGACCAGACAGCTTCACAAGTGAATTTTATCAAACATTCAAAAAAGAACTATCACCTATTCTTCTCAAACTATTCCAAAAAATCCAGAAGGAGGGAAGGCTCCCAAACTCTTTTTATGAAGCCTCTATCACCCTGATTCCAAAACCAGATAAAGACATCACAAAAAAGGAAAACGACAGGCCAATCTCCCTGATGAATATAGATGCAAAAATTCTCGATAAAATATTAGCAAACAGAATTCAGCAATATATTAAGAAGATCATACATCATGATCAAGTGGGATTCATCCCTAGTGAGCAAGGCTGGTTCAACATCCGTAAATCAATTAATGTGATACACCACATCAACAAAATGAAGGATAAAGATCACATGGTCATTTCAATAGATGCAGAAAAAGCATTTGACAAAATCCAACAGCCATTTATGTTAAAAACCCTTAGCAAAGTGGGAATACAGGGATCGTATCTCAACATAATAAAAGCCATATATGATAAACCTACAGCTAACATCATACTCAATGGGGAAAAGCTAAAACCATTCCCCTTAAGATCAGGAACAAGACAAGGCTGTCCACTTTCTCCTCTTTTATTCAACATAGTGCTGGAAGTTCTAGCCACAGCAATCAGACAACAAAAAGAAATAAAAGGCATCCAAATTGGCAAGGAAGAAGTAAAATTGTCATTATATGCAGATGACATGATATTGTATATAGAGAACCCCAAAGACTCCATCAAAAAACTATTGGAACTGATAGACAAATTCAGTAAAGTAGCAGGATATAAAATCAATGTTCAGAAATCAGTGGCATTTGCATATACCAATAATAAACTAATGGAAAGAGAAATTAAGAAAACTGTCCCATTTACAATTGTGTCAAGAACTATAAAATACCTAGGAATAAATTTAACCAAAGAAGTGAAAGATCTGTACTCAGACAATTATAAGACACTGAAGAAAGAAATCATAGAAGATACAAATAAATGGAAACACCTACCATGCTCATGGATAGGAAGAATTAATATAGTTAAAATGTCCATACTGCCTAAAGCAGTATAGATTCAATGCAATTCCTATCAAACTACCAAGGGCATTTTTCACAGAAATAGAAAATATAATCCTAAAGTTTATATGGAATCATAAAAGACCCAGAATAGCCTCGGCAATTCTGAGGAATAAAAACAAAGTCGGGGGGATCACGCTACCAGACATCAAAACCTACTACAAGGCCATAGTAATCAAGACAGTTTGGTATTGGCATAAAAACAGGCACATCGATCAGTGGAACAGAACAGAGAGCCCAGAAATAAATCCAAGCATTTACGGACAGTTAATCTATGACAAGGGAAGCAAGAATTTACACTGGAGTAAAGATAGTCTATTCAATAAATGGTGCTGGGAAAATTGGACTGACACATGCAAAAAAATGAAACTGGATCATCTCCTTACGCCTTATACAAGAACAAATTCAAAATGGATTAAAGACTTAAATGTAAGACCTGAAACCATAAAAATCCTAAATGAAAATATAGGGAGTACATCTGCAGACATTACCCGGAGCAATATTTTTACTGATACATCCCTACGGGCAAGGGAAGTAAAAGAAAAAATGAACATATGGGATTATATCAGACTTAAAAGTTTTTCACAACAAAGGAAACCATTAATAAAACAAAAAGGAAGCCTACTGAATGGGAGAATATATTTGCCAACGATATATCTGATAAGGGGTTAATATCCAAAATTTATAAAACACTCATGAAACTCAACACCAAAAAAACAAACAACCCAATTAAAAAATGGGCAGAAGATATGAAGAGACATGTCTCTAAAGAGGACATACAGATGGCCAACAGGCATATGAAAAAAGTTCAACCTCACTGGTCATTAGGGAAATGCAAATAAAAACCACCATGAGATACCACCTCACTCCAGTCAGAATGGCTATCATCAACAAATCAACAAACAACAAGTGCTGGCAGGGCTGTGGGGAAAAGGGGACCCTGCTGCACTGTTGGTGGGACTGCAGATTGGTGCAGCCACTATGGAAGTCAGTATGGAGGTATCTCAAAGAACTGGAAATAGAGCTACCGTTTGACCCAGCAATTCCACTCCTAGGTATTTATCCTGAAAAAACCAAGACTCTTATTCAAAAAAAGTTATGCACCCCGATGTTCATAGCAGCACAATTTACAATAGCTAAGACTTGGAAACAACCAAAATGCCCGTCAGTAGATGACTGGATTAAGAAACTGTGGTATATTTATACAATGGAGTATTATTCCGCTATAAGGAAGAATGAAATCGTGCCATTTGCAATGATATGGATGGACCTAGAGACTATAATGTTGAGTGAAATAAGTCAGTCAGAGAAGGACAAATACCATATGATCTCACTCATATGTGGAATCCGAAAAACTGTATGAATGAGCAAAGTAAACAGAAACTGTCTCATAGATATAGAGGAAAAATCAGGGTTGCTAATTTGGAAAGGAATGGGGATGAGGGAGAAGGGGAAGGGATTAGACAGCAAAAATAGGCAACTACAATATTGCTATTGGGATAGGAAAAACAGTTTGGGGAATATAATTAATAATGTTGTAAATATTCTGTGGAATGTCAGATGATCATAGGTCTTGTTAGGGAGACCATTTCATGGATGGAGTAGAGGTTTGATCACTACACTGTATTACTAAAGTGGAGGTGGTATACCTACTGTAATTGAACATATATAGATAGTCACAGGATGTGGATTATACTGTGGAAGAGAGTCAGAGGAAGAGTAATAGATATATATGATATGGGGGGGGAGTGGGGTGGTGTATTGGGGTGGGGGGTTGTCACTTTGAGGGGTAAAATGTATAACTATTGCACTGTGTTGTACACCTGAAACTAATTAAAAATAAAATAAAATTAAAAAAAAGTTACTGAGTGGCAGAATGAGTCTAATTAAGAAAACAGCATGGATTTTATTGGCACATTTACCCAGATTTTTAATTTTATGGGCAATATGCAATAATCTAATATTCTAAGGTATTGCCTATAAACGTTAAAAAGTGTATTGCTACAAAATGGGTGGTGAAACCAGATATCACGTAGGGGCCTGGAGTTTATCAGTCCTTCAATCAGTCCTTGGATCTTTAACTTATGTCTATAGCCTGGAGAATTTTATTTCATCTCTAAGCCTCAAATTTTTAATCTGAGTTAACATAATAATAGTGCCTATCCCCATAATTTGTTATGAGATATAGATGGTTGCATAGCACAGTATTTAGCACATCCCATGTTCTCAATACATAATTAATAATTGGAGAATTGGGAGAAGTGTATTGGAGGACTGAAAGATAAGGAACAGTGCTGGTTAAGGATGAATGATAGAGCAGAACACAAAAAAGACAAGAGGTTATTATCAGAGCAGAAAATTTAAGAATTTGAGATCTTACAGGCAAAGCAGTTTTCACTGACGAAGTGTAAGGTCAAGGCAAGTGATTAAGTAATTTTTTTAAATGGAGGCCTTGGAACTGAGGCATCTGATAAAGGGGAAGGAAGTATAAAGATGTTCCCAAGGGAGGGTAATGAGGAAGACAGGGAGACAAATAGGTGATGCATAAAATCATTAAGAATGGTAGGAGAAAGTATATATGCTGTTTATAGGTAAATAAGAAAAGCAATAAGAGAAAAAATGGTATAAAGGAACTTTAAGAAATCGCTAGTGGACAGCAAAGGATATATAAAGTTCTCTGGGAATAGAATGTGAGAAAAGTATCGTCAAGAATTTTGAAGGGCTCTGAAATTTTCTGTTTCTTTCAAGTAACAAGTTAGCCAGCCAGAGCTTCACGGGTGCTGGAAAAAGACATAAAACTCTTTCATAACATATATATATATATATATATATATATATATATATATATATATATATATATATAATGTTATATATATAATGTTATATATATAATGTATATATGTAACATATGTATAAATATTTTTTATAACAACAGCATTCACCAGGGAATTATCATTTTCTTGTGTCATTTTGAGAGACTTAATTCTTTTAGGGGGATATAAAAAGGGCGACACCTGCACACTCTGTAGGTTGAGAATATATTAATAGGAGAGGAACCATGAACTTTGGGAAACCACAGGTTTTATGATAGGCAGTAAACATGCCTGACTTTTGCTCTGAAGGGAGACATTGTCTTTATCTCCCAAAGCTGTTTGCTGTACAAGCATCCTTGAAAAGATAGTCAAGAATGCCAGCAGCCAGTGCCTCTGCTCATAAGATATGCAGAAATGCAAGAGACTCATGGAGAATTATCTCCTAACTAGCTCTTCAGCTATTCAAAAAAGGTGGAAAGAAAATATTGTCAGGGAAAAGCAGGCTTCAATTAATGCAAAGAGATTAAAAATAGAGTTATCATATTTATTCAACTTTAACCTCATTTCAATGAAAATTCCTTCTCTTAGGGATTGTTTTTCCTCTATGCTAGTGTTTTAGAGGTTGGGGTTTATCCACCTTCTTCAAGAGTTTCCCCTCCTTGGATGCCACCCTAATGTTAGCCTAAAAAATTCAGAATTTCTCAGGCTCCCTGTTTATTTGTTCAGTGATTATCATGATAAAATATATTGCTTCTAACTACAGAAAAGTTACTTGCTACTTATAGAATTCTGGCATTGTTATATACTCATTTCTGCCATCTGTGCATTTGTGTATTAAATTTCTCCAAGCTGCGCTCTTAGCCTCTCACCAGAAACACATTTCTTGAAAACTTTCAAAAATGATATGGAAATTCTGTTTCTCTGAGAGTTAAGAGGAAGAACTAGAACTCAGTTGAGTATGTTTCTTCACACAGTGAAGGACTCGGGATGATGGAAATTCAGAAAGAGAAAGCATTATTATAAATTTGAAAACTTGCATATTAAAAGCAACCTCACAGCATCTTCTTTGATCATATAAAACATTAAAAATGAATCCACAGCAATTGAACTTACTTAAGATTTCACCCACGTGATACAATAGCTTTGTAAAACACAGCATTTTTTTCTATACAGTACCAGAAAAATCCTGAAAAAGTAAAGATTCATTCACAAATTCATATTTAATCTGCTTTATGAAAAACATCTGGATTTTTATGATCAGCTGCTTCTAAGAACTGAATGGGCCCAATCCCTAAAAGTGAAAGTGTTCTACTTTTCATCTGGAATACGCTATCAACTCCTGTTATCTTTCTTACCCGTCCATAAAAAAACTATGAATTAAAATTAAACTTTACTCTCGCTTTTAGGAAACGGCAGTTTCCTTTTCATACAAGGTATAAGGTAATAACAATGGTTACTGTTCCCTCAGCCTGACTGTATGCCAGTTGTCAACAAAAAAATAGAGCCTGACAGTAGTTAAAGCAATAAAAAGAGAGATTTTTATTCAGTACTATTGCAATAGAAAAAAAGAGATTTAAGTATAGAACAGGGCTCAATTCCCAACATGACAAGGAAAAGTGGGGGTTTATAGCCAAGGAGAAGAGTGAAGGGGTTACCTAACCAGGTTCTCGCTGAAGGTAGGCCAGGGTGATGAAACATCACCTGGGAGATGGTGGGGGATAAGGAACTTGATCAGATATCAAGAATGATCAGATATCAAGGGTAAAAGTATTCTGGCTAAATGGACTTGACAGGTGTCTTGCTAAAATTAGACTCTACAACGATGGAAACAGAAACCCAAGGGCCAGGTTTAATCAGGCTCAGCAGAATCCAACTAAAATTTGGTTGAGGAGAGAATCTTTGTCATAGGCACTCTCCTAAGTATTTCACATGCATTAATTTATTTAACCTTCACAACAATCCTGTAAGACATATTCTGATACTTTCCCATTTTAAAGATGTGGAAAGTGAGGCACAGAGAGGTTAAATGATTTTCCCAAGATCCCAAGACTAGTAGGGGAGAAAGCTGGGATTTGAATCCAGGCAGCCTAGTTCTAGACTATGTATGTCTTGCAAGAACAGTATTACTAATAGTGACATTCGTTGAGCACTTACCATATTCCAGCCATTGGGCTAATGGCTTTGCAAGCTTTATCTCACTGAAACCTCAAAACAACCCTGTGAATTTGACTTCACTATTATTCCCATATTAAAGATGATAAAACTGAGGTGTCAAGAGATTAACAGGGTCATATAGCTAGCACGTGACAATGGTCATATGATTACTAGTAGTAGCAAAGGTGGAACTTAAACCCCAGGTTTTTTACTCCAAAGCCCATATTCCTAACTTTCTTTTCCTGATCATTTTTTTGCAGTCAAAAAAAATATTTATAAAGCTTCTGCTGGGTACTGTGCAAGGCAGTAGGGCTGTAACAGGGAAAAGAGCAGTTTCCGCGCCCTCACAGAGCTTAGTCTATGGAACAATCAACCTACGTCAGCTGCAACCTAGGATGATAGATGTTGAACAGGACTGGTGCAGGGTGCTGTGGGAGCAGACACGAGGCACTTGACTCTGGTTTGGGAGACTAGGGAATGCTTCCCAAAGGTTACAGAAGGCTTTGTAGAGGAAGCAACATCTAAGCACAGGTCTGTGTCCCCAAAGAAACTGGTGGGGTGGCAGGAGTTAGCCTGAAGGCAAAAAGGTGAAATGTGTTCTGAGCTGAGGGCAGATCAGGTGCACTGTCTCCAAGGCCGCCATAGGCAGGTGAGTATGACTGGGGCACAGGTGAGGAGGAACACAGTGATGGGCTAGAGAGAAGTGTGGGAACAGGCCAACTGAAGAAATTCACACTTAATGCTAAGAGCAACAGAGAACCACCAAAGATTTCATGTAAGAAAATAACATAGTTCCATTTGTATATTAGGAAGACCACTCAGGCTGCCTCAAGAGAACGAGACTCTGGAAGGGGAACTGAACTGATGGAAGGAGAGCCATTTACAAGGCAGATGCAGGAAGCCAGGCAAGCAGGTGAGTGGCAATTACAAGAATGAGAAGTGGATGGACTTGAAATCGATTCCCAAAGTGATTCAGAATTTCCAGGATTTGGTAAGTAGGGCTGTCAGAGGAGGGGTCAGATGACATGCAGATTTCTAGCTTGGAAATCTATTCAAAGAGAAAGGCCATATAAGATACAGCAGGCTTCAGAGAGAAAATTATTTCTGTTTGAGAAATGCTGAGCTGTATGTGCTCATGAGACACCTCGCTGGACAAATTGCTAAAGTGGTTGGTAAGATTGTAGCTTGGGAAAGTTCTGAAGAAAACGATGTAGGAACCATCTTCCTGCAAATAGTAGTTAAAGCACCAGGGCTTATGAGATCACCCAGAGGAAGGGTGTAGAGTAAGGAGAAAAGTAAGTCCGGGAGACCAGTCTTTAAAAGTCAAAAGAGAAAGGTTCAAAAGAGATTGAGAGGGCGGGCCGAGTTGGCTTGTTGGTTAAGAGTTAGCTTGGGAGCGCCAGCTCTGAGCAGCAGGGCCAGCGGTTGGGATCCCACATGGGCCAGTGACGCTGCGCCCTCTAAAGCTAAGATGTTGAACAACAGCTCTACCTGGAGCTGGGCTGCCATGAGTCGCCAGCAACTGGGTAAGCTGCAACCGCTGCTGCAGTGGGCTGCTATGAGCTGCCGTGAATGGCTGGCAGCCAGTGTTAGCTGCCGTGAACCACCATGAGTGGCCATCCAATGGCTGGCAACCGATCTGCCTCAGCCAGGAAGAGCGCAATGATCACAATACCAACATGGGCCAGTGAAGCAACGTCCTCCACAACTAGACTGAAGAACAAAAAGACAGCAATTTGTCTGTTCCCCTTCCCTGATTCCCCAACGCTGTTCTCCTCCCCCAATTCCCCAATAAAATCTTTTTTTTTAAAAAAAGAGACTGAGAAAGACTGGCCTGAGGTGGAAGGAGAGCCAGGTGTGAACATCACAGGGGTCAGAAGAAAAGATTTTAAGAAGGAAGGGGTGACCACCATGTAAATTGCTTCTGAAAGCACAAGTTAAAGAGGACTGAAATTATCTCGTGGCTTTACCAAAGAATTTTTGCAGCAGAGACAAGATGATAGAAGACAACTACCCTTCCTGTCTTCTGTAAAACATGAAAGAGTTTATAATAATTTCCTGGGTTTAGGGGATAGGGATGGGTGAAGGCCTTTGGGAGCAACAAGAGGAGATAGGAAGTTTTCAGATTAAAAAAGAGTTTGGAAGTCAAAGACACCAGCAAGCTTACAGGTAGAAACTAATAATGGGAGATTCTCTAGGTTTGATTCACAGCTCTGCTCCTGAGAAGTGGTGTGACTCTGGCAAATTACTTCTCTGTACCTCAGTTTCCTCATCAGTATAGCAGGTTGTTGTGAGTTTAAATGAGTCAATTGATGTAACAGTTTTAAACGATGCCTGGTGCACAATAAACATAATGTGTTAGTTCTTCCTAATATTGACTTTATTTTCTGGGGACTGTGTAAACCTTCAGAATTCTAATGAAATCTTTGAAAAGATGGGACCCTAGTGCCAACTGAGATTGGATTCTCTCCAATCTAGCAAAAAAAAAAGTGTTTAGAGATAATTTTTATCTTAAAGAAAAAAAGGGGAGGGGATATACAGGGGACCAGCTATGTCACTAAAGAAAGCAGTGAAGTCTTTGACAATAGATCAGGGGTTGGGAAACTAGTGCCCACAAACTGGCATGTAAATGAAACAGCTATGGCATTACATTGCATAGTGTCCATGGCTGCTTTCCCACTATAATAGCAGGGCTGCATAGTTGTAACTAAGACTGTACGGCCCGTAAACTCTAAAATATTTAGTATCTGGCCTTTTAAGAAAAAGCTGACAACCCTTGATATAGTCAATACATTCAAAATACTATGAAAGCACCTAGAGAAAAAACAACTTAAACCACTTAGGAATTTAGTTAATTGTAGATCCTATAAGAATTAGTTGTATGATTTGGCTGCCCCAAAGTGAAACTGAATCATAGTTGGATTTCTAGAAATATAGGATCCAGAATGATGGAAGAAATAGCTGACCATGCTGGTAATATTATGCTGAGTTCAGAGCAGCACTATTACAATCTAGAGTAGCACAGTTCAAATGAACTTTCTGTAATAAAAGAAACATTCTAAACCTGCATTAATACTATAACCACCAGCCATTTGTGCATATTGTTTGACTGAGGAATTGAATTCTAATTTAATACCTAACTTGAATTAATTTAAATATAACTAGCCACGTGTGGCTGGTGGCTACCATATTGGATAGTACAGATATAAAGTATTCATTATCATAGAAGTAGTTGTATAATAAAAAGAAAACAATTTAATTCAATAGACCTTTTTTAGTGCTTTATTCTGGGGATACAAAAGTAAGATTCAATTAATATCTAGCAGGTAGACAGATGCCCACAAAACTAAAATACAAAGATATAAATGTCATAATGACAGATAGATAAAAACTGAGTGCCACCATATGCCAGGCTTTGGGCAAAGTGCTCAACATTAAATATTTTATTTAACCCTATAAGAACTCCATGAAATAAATAACTATCATCCTAAATTTCATATTAAAAACAAAACAAAACAAAACACTGAGACTTAAAAAGAATACATAGATTTGCCAGACCACAAGTGATCATTGAACTGGATTCAAGCATAAATCTGCCTGACTCCAAAACCAAAGGCTCTTTCAAAACAACAGAATGAGTTGTATGCGACTGGAATGCAAATGGGGGAGAAATGTATTCTGATTTTGGAGGTCAGACTTCTAGGGTAGGGAAGGCCAAATACAGCTGGAGAGGATAAGTCATATTTGAGCTGAATCTTGAAGGAGAAGGGGTGCTCCATAAGATGAAATGAAAAGATAGTTCAAGGCAAGGGGAAACAGAGTGAGTAAAGGGACACAAGAGTTGTAGGTAGAGCATGGCATCATGATCTTCGGTAGATTAATATTTATGTTCCTTCTATATGCTTCATATTGTATGCTATATATACACATTACCTAAGCGTTATAGAAGGTAAGATAAACGATCAAGATACAATCCCTGCTCTTCACAAACAATCTAACAGAGATGACTAATACACAGCCAGGCTGGTTGAAGTAATAGAGTTACAAATGACCCTACAAGATTAGGGACTGAACATCTGAATCAGTGGTCAAGCCTCAGAATAATTGAACTTTAGGTTTGTATCAAAGAGTGGAAGAAAAAACAACCAGAATGGGTCGATGGAATGCTAATAGAAGAAATTTGTGAAGAATCTATTTAGTCTGAACAAGGTCAAGGTCAGGAGTACAAGACTTGAATCTCTTAACATTTGAAAGAATGTCATGGAGCAAAGGGATTAACATTGTGCTATGTGACCCTAGATAACAGAACTCAGACCAATGGAGGAAAACTCCAGAAGGCAGATTTTGGTTCTACATACAATTTTTGCTAACAGATGACAAGATTCTCCCCTTGACCAAATTGCAGTCAGGCTCCTCTGAGCTGTCATTTTGACTAGACCCAAACTTGAGCTCTGTCTTTGGTCCCTTTTTAGCAGGAATACTGCTAGGTCAGTTTAGTAACAAGTCCCCACCCTTGATAGCTGATCAAATTCTTAATCCTCCATATCTTATCATACCAGCCTGCCTTCAGTAAGAACATTGGCAAGTCCCAGCCATTTTAGTCAGAATCCCCCTTATCCTTAATGTTTCCTCTTTGTAATTTTCCACCCACTGACACCCATCCTGCACCTTGGCTATAACACTTGTTCTTGTTGTATTTGGACTGGAGCCCAGGTCTATACTGAGGTCTCTCTTTCCCCTATCACAGTCATTCCTGAATAAAATTTGCCTTTACCACTGTAACCTCTCCAGCTCTGATTTTCATTAACACAGGGCAGCCTGGAAATGGCATGGCATCCACCCCTAGCACAGAGGCTGGGAAAGATGGCAATCACACCGGTTGTCCAAAGGCGTTGCTCTAGATAGGAAGCTGACCTCCTGAGCCTGACATTCTGGGATTCTAGCACAGATCTGGCATTAACTTGCTACTTGTTTTCTCATAGCTCAACTGCAATCACTTTTCTAATCAGTTCTTAAAATTTAATTGGAGCTTGAATATATTTATTTGCAATAGTTTAGAAATACAATTAGTTCTTCATAAAGAAATTAATTCTATTCTCAAAGCTTTTTTTTATCTTGGTGAATCTCAATCTGATACTAAGCTTACATGCCGCAGAAAGCAGCATCCAGGATGTCTGGACTTCAGATCCAAGACTGTAGCCTTTGCAGGCAGTCTCAGGTTCCTCAACAAAATGTCTAATATGGGGTGTGTTTTGAAATAATAAATTAGCCTTTCTTTTCATGTGTTCTACACTTCAGAATTTCACTAGTCCCTAATGCTGGCCTCTTACATTTCTATGTTCCCTTTGCTGATTTGTCTGCCTTTCTAAGATCCATCAAGCACACTTCCTCTGCTCTGAATCACCAGGCACTGATGCATGCTACTGTACTTCCCAGGCATCTTGGTATGTCTGGCCAATGGGAGGCACTGGTGAGAGATTGGAAAAGAAAAGATTGGAGGGTGGAATGAGGGAAGAACACAGGGTCTCTCTCTCCCTTCCTTTTTCCCTCCTACCCTCTCCCTCTCTCTGATTTGGTTTTTCCAGCAGCAATTTGTCTCTTCTGTGGTCCCAGTTTGCTCTCCCCATGGTTACTGCTCCCTCCAGTCTGCAGAACCCCTGGAGTCCTGTAGCACTCCCTTTGTCCTTCCAGGAGAAGGGTGACCAGGATACACGCAGCAGATACTCTTATTTTTGCTAATCTTTGGGTTGCCTCTCTGTCCCCTTTACTAATTCTGTGTGTGTGTGTGTGTGTGTGTGTGTGTGTGTGTGTGTGTGTGTGTGTGGGTTTGGGTGTGGGTGTGTTAAAATATACAGAACATAATGTCCCCTTTATTCTCTAGCTTTTCCCAATATAGGTTCCTTATATTGAATTCTGTTAAACTTCTGTTTCTATTTTCCTGGCTGACCTGACTAATATCACGCCACTCTCTAATTTAACAGAGGTTTTATATAATTCTGAAGTGTGGGTTTAAAAAGTAAGTAGAAATCACCAAAAGAAGCTGTATTAATTTAAAGAGAACCTGTTCTTTCACTTAGTCTATACCTTAAGTGATGACTTGTGTAGCCTCCTTTTGTCCTCTCTTCCTTGCAATCTAATTTAAAGTCCCTCTCCACAATACAAAAGTGGCAACTGCGTCATCTGATACTTGAACACTCATTATACCTTGAAGTGTCAGAGATTTCATTTTGGAATCTCTATTACACTTTAAATTCAATTGAATTAATATGAATCCTGCAATGACAAAATCTATTTGGAAAAATCACTCACAGGAATCCCTTTATCGCTTTTATTTTCTATTCTTATTTTTGTCTGTCTGCCTAATGCCTTTTTCTCTTTTCCCCCATGGAAATAAAAGACATGATCAGAGCAACATTGAAACAGGCCACCAACATGACCTCTATCTTCCTTCATGTCATAAGAGGGAGATGTTGCCGTGGCAACTCTGAAGGAGACACTCTTGACTTCCTGGACTGCAATCCCCAAAAAGAACTGTTTTTCAGATCTTATCCATTCTCGGATGGGAGGCCTGATATTGTTTCATATAGAATTTCTTTCTTGAATTTAAGACCCACATTTGAAGAACAACAATTATGGATTGTCCTTCAGACAAGAGGCTCTTTGTCAAATGGGCACTCTTCACTGGCAGACCATTTTGTGGTCAGTTGTCTCTCATTCTGTTGATGCCAGGACCATCCTATTGCTTCAGAGTCATGAATTTAGAGACAATGATGAATTACTGAGCTTTCAATATGTAAAATGCTGAGAAAGAGTGATGAGTCCAAACCCTTTTCCCTAAAACGTTACTATTCTCTTAGCATTTCCTTGTCTCTGACCATTGGCTTTTTACTGCTTTCTTTTTTCTACTTTATATATTTTTTAATAATAGACTCCTGCCTCTGTGAACTCACTCTCTGACCTAAATTGAAGTATATTCCATTAGTTCCTGTGTTGAGAACACTGTGTGCAGCACAGGGGACTGGATCCAGCAGAAGTCAAAGGTGACCAACTTTGGGAGTGGAGAAACCAAAAATCGGGGACAATCCATGTCACGGCCGACAAATTACAGCAACTTCTGTGTTGGACATGCCTCTCCATCTGCTATTTCAGGAGCCAGAAAGAAATAAGGATAAAGGGACAGAATCTTTCTTAAGGCAACACTGGTTTTGTGTTGGCCTCTCTAGCAAGTTGCAAATCCTCCATGAACTATATGATAGACCCATTTCCCATAACCTGCCCAGCTCCTGCCTTTGCTTTCCTTTCTTCCTTTAGCTCTACACTGAGAGCTGCAAGATGTACCAGCACTGTTCTCAGTCCCTCTCATACAGTTTCTCCTCTCATCTTCACAAAAGCCCACCATATTGCTGATGAGGACAAGTAACTTGCCCAGGTCTCTCAAGCAGAAAGGGGCAGAGGCAAAATTTGAATCTCAGACAGTCTGATCCAAAGATTATTTCATACACAACACATTATATCCCCAAAGGAGAAGACCGGAAACACAATGGAAAAGAGTCTGCTTAAGTTTCTAATTTCCCACTGGCCTCTCAGTCATGTGAGTAAGGGGTTAATTCATGTTCACTTCTGTACACTCGCCCTTGCACCCCCTGCATGGCATGTTGTAAATACTCAGTAAGGATTTGTTGAAAGACAGATGGAATTTGTTCATTAATACCCACCTCTCTTCTTTGTCCTGAACATGAATTACTGCCAAAACCTCTAAAATGGACTTTTCACCCCGATTCTTGACTACCTCTAACTGAGCTTCCACAGAAACATAATTAATTTGACATTATTACTTTAAAATTGCTCAGTAGCCCCCTATCAATAGGATAAAGTGCAAGTTTCTATTCCCTTATCTATCCTTAGAGATTTATCTCTTTCCCCTCCATCCCAAGCACACAACCTACCTTCACCCCTTTGCAGAATTATTTTGGAAGTTTGAATTATTGTCAGCTTCCCCAATACAGACCTCTGGGCTTTTGTTTCAAAGCTTTGAGCTTTTGTGCTTGCAGTTTTCTGCATCTGGGTAGCCCTAGTCTCACACACACACACCCCATACACACATTACTCCCTTGTTTTATTTGCCTAGCAAACTCCTCTCCCTCTTTATAAATTGAAAGTTTGTGTCCCCAAAAATTCTTATACGGAAACTCTATCCTTTACCCCAATGTGATGGTATTAGGTGTGGGGTCTTTGAGATGTGATTAGGATTAGATGAGGTCATGAGAGTGGAGCCCCATGAATGGGATCACTGCCCTTATAAGAATAAAAAGAGAGCTTGCTTCTTCTCAGCTCTCTGTCAAGGAGGAGTTGGCAGTCCGCAACCCAGAAGACAGCCCTCACCAGAACCCAACCATGCTGGCACCCTGATCTCAGCCTTCCAGCCTCCACAACTGTGAGAGATCAATGTTTGCTGTTTACAAGCCACCCCATCTACGGTACTTTGTTGTAGCAGCCCAAACTGAGTTAGACACCTTCCTTCAAGAATTAGTTCCAACAAACCTCAAAAGTCAGTGATTTACTGAGAACTCAGTGTTCTCTGCACTTTTCACAGATGTTTACTATAGAAACTGTTATATTATGTTTTCACTGTCCACTACTTCACCATTTTGTGAGCTTGCTAACAGCAGAAACCATGCCTTTTCATCTCCACGCCCTCAGAACTAAGTACAGTGTCTGGTTGTATGAGCCTAAAGAAATCAATATTTGTCCAAAATAGGAAGGAAGGAAGGAAGGAAGAAAGGAAGGAAGGAAGGAAGGAAGGAAGGAAGGAAGGAAGGAAGGAAGGAAGGAAAGAAGGAAGGAAGGAAAGAAGGAAGGAAGGGTGGGTGATGGGAGAGAGGAAGGGAAGAAAGGACTCAATTTGGCTGAGAAGAACCTGTGGGAATAGTCATGCAGTGAATGCATTTTGCTCTTTGAGGTAGGGATAGGCAAGAAAGTGACAAGGCCTGGAACATGGCCTGACACGATTAACCCCAGAACTAGGTGATAATAACAATGATTAGGGAGGTAGAAAATCAGGGAAGGCAAGGGGCAGCAAGACAAAGCTCTATAACAACTTCATCTCACATTGTCCCTGTCTGCAAGATTCATCTCCAAACCCAATAGTGTGGTAATGCTTCTGAAACCACTAAATTTATCGTGTGTGCTTCTTTGGAAGTCAAAATAATTTGAGATATAAAGTCATACCTGTGGCAAAAGGTGTGATACTGTCTTATAAACTGGTTTTCCTTACAGCTACTAATCAAAGAACTCAAATGCATATTTTTTAGGACCTGAAGCACAAAATACGTTATATTTAAAGAAAATCAGAAATTAAAAATGCTCATACCCTCAAGTTCTAGGGGAAGAGCAATTATATCTGGCCAATCACGAAAGGCCGGCTTATTTTACTATCTGCTATTTATAATGTTTAATGTTAAGATAAAATGTGAATAACATTAGCGGAAGTCTGGTTATACTAAGTAAATAAAACAACCAACTTATAACAGGGTGGTAAAAGTAGTTTGTCATGGCAAAACCCAGGCTCTGAGACATTTTTTAAGACTGGCATTTTTGAGACAAATAACAAAGGCTAGAAAATGTCATAAATACACATTCCTCAACTCAAAATAAGGTGGAAAGAATATACAGTGACATGATCGATTTATAATTACAAATTAAATAATAAATATCCTTTGGTCTTTATCAGTATTATAACTTTGACATTTTTATATAGATAATATTTATGTTGGAGGTATTAACACCAGATTTTCCTTCCTGTTAGTGCTCTGGTGGTTTGGATTTTTTTTTTTTTTGTATTGATTAGAGCATTTAGTGTAGCAGTTGGTACAATTCTTGGTTAAATGATGATTACAGTCATCTATTAAGGGTCATGTTCCAGTCACTTTCCCAATACTATTTCTGATCTTCATAACAATTCTTGAAGTGAAGTATTATCAGTATCTCCATTGTTACAGGTGCGGAAATCAAGGATTCAAATAGATTAAGGAATTTTCCCATTGTTCCACAGCTCCTAAGAAAAGTTTTAGAGTTTAGACTCCATGGAACTCTGTGGGACTCTTAAGACTCTAGATCTCATGCCTGTCTCACTGCCATTCACTCTGGGATGCCGCCACTGATCTCAATAAATACGGAAGAATATAGCACCTGTCCAACAAAATGTGTTTGAAGGAAAAAGACTCTTTCTATCAGAGAATTGAGCTGGAAAAGCCCAATTTGAAAGTCCAAACAGGTTTTCAAGGAGGAAAAAACACTAAAGTTAAGATACTTAACAAGATCTCTTTAGAAATATTTCTTTTCCATTTGTTTATTTTTCTTTTATTTCCCTTGTAAAACCAAGAAGGGATGTGATTGTCTTTTTGATGTGTCATCTTGGCTAGGCTAAGTCCCCAGCTTCTCAATCAATCACAGATTTTGGTGTCGCTTTGAAAATATTTTGTAGATGTAATTAAAGTCCATAATTAGTTGACTTTAAACAAAGGATATTATCTCAGATGATCAGAGTGGGCCTGATTCAATCAGTTGAAGGCCCTAAGAACAGGATTGCTTATGTAGCAGTTTCAGGTACCATGCCCAAAGTTATAATGCTCAGTAGTTTTCTTAAACTTTCTTTATACAAGAGTGGACATTGTCTCTAAAATATATATATATATTTATTATTATTTTTTTATCTTTTTATTTTTAACTGAGCCATCCCTCAGCTGCATCTTAGCTCAGGCCAGGAATTGAACTGGTGACGCTGTTGCACAGAGCTCGCATTCTTGAAAGAGCTCTTAACCAACTGAGCCACTCGGCTGGCCCTTGTCTCTAAAATATTTCAGCCAAGTAACATAATACCAAATACCATTAATTTCACTAATGATGGACTTATTGTAAAATCCATTCTGCTGATTAAATAATAATTTCACCTATGAAAATGGATTTCTAACATTCACAATGCTGATTAGCAAATGTCTAGTGTTGACTAGATATAGCTGTAGTGCTTACAGTAGCCACTTGTGGAAAGTGGCTATTCTAATTAAATGCTAACTCACCACCCTACCCTTAGAACAAAGCCTAACTAACATAACACCCAAACCATACAGCTGTGCTGAAGCATTTGGGAGTAAGTTGCAGACATCATAACAAGTACTGTAACCAAATATCTAAAAAGGAAACAAGGTTTTCATAAGCTATTATACCGCATTTAGTATATGTCGAGTTGTGAACCTATTACAAACTATAAAGCTGGCATGTTTGGTTAAGCCAGTCTATATCTAATTACTTCTTTAAAAGAGAAGAAAATTCCTGCTTCTGGACCTTAATAGGTTGAGATAAGTAAGGACAACACAACTGTCCCTCTAAATAAGTTCAGGTTGTCGTTTTGGTGGAGTTTCTCTTATATCATTTTTAAAGTTTGTAAAAATGTAAATTTGCGTTCTTTGAGCGAATCTCTTAAAATAATAAGTTTCACGTAGGAGTGTATAAGCCGCTGGAAAAATTATTAAATTCGATCCATTTCACATTCTTAGGGAAATATATGTATTTAGATTACTCAAAACATAGTTAATGTAACAACACTCAACCATCATAAATATTCGTATGCGTACCTAGAGAAAAAAAAAGAGTATTAGAGTGTCCATTTTGTTCCTGAATTTGAAAATGAAATGGACACAGAAGTGTCAAGCAATCTTATGGTGGGTACTGGCAGACTTCCCCGAAATTCTCTATCAAACGCCTCACTTCTTATTTGTGCAAAAGAAGACCTCCGCAATTGAAGACAGGTTATTCATCAGGCTGAGAGTACAAAATGCATTTCATTTAGCCATATGTCTACAAAGCATAATGTTAAATCCTGAGCTCGGGTGCCAGAGTCAGACAGCTGGTCCTCCTCCATGCTTTCTTTTTACCTGATCATCAAGCATTTGATAGGAAGGTATTCGCTCGTGAAATTCCAAGGGGAGAATGACGCAGGCTCTGCTCGCCATTACTCATAGCAGGCTCAAGAAGACAATCACAACAATCATAGGCCGTTGAAGATTTGTTTGCTGATTTATTTAATTGACATTTACTGAGCATCTGCTATTTGGCAAACTCGGGACTAACAGGTGAGAGCCCAAGCATGTGGAAGACTAATTCTGGCTACTCTCAAGGATTTCACAGTCAATTGGGGAAGATAAACACAAAGTGGCATTAAACTAACTGAATAAGCACATTAGATGTATATACGCAAAGGATGTATTTGTGAAGATCAGGCAAAATAGGGCTGGAAATACTGGGCTGTGATACTTTCTTCCCTAGGTTAAAGAACATGGACCACGCCATGTTGATCTGAGTTCCCATAACCTATAAAAAAATTTGCACTTGTCACCCTTTTCTCTCTCACACACACATCTTCTTTATCTACTTGTCTATCAATAGACTCCTAGGTTGCTTCCATATCTTGCCAATTTTATTTAATTTTTTGTAACTGTTTATTCCCCCATACTAAAAGGTAACTCCCTAAGAGCAAGGCTTTTTCCCTTTTTTTTCCTTTCCCCTAAATGCTGTATCCTTAACACATAAAAGAGTGTGTGGCACTAAGAAAGTCTTCAGTAAGTACTTATTAATTGAATGAAAGCAGGAAGGAATATCATCACCTTTGGAATCAGTAGAATCCAAGCTCAATTTCAACTCTGTCAGTTATTAGCTATGGTAGATATGCAAATGTGCCACCCAGATGCTCTTCAAGGGATGACATGTTGTCCCAGCTGTCAGCTCCTTCGGGGTTTGCTTTAGCTGCAGAGTCACCTTACTCAAGGACACACCGCAAAAAAATGGTAGCCTACATCCTGTATAAATACATCCTGGCACCTAATTATAAAGGTGCCAACATTTCAGCCCATAAGACGCTCAAATGGGAGCCATGCACTCGAGAGCGCCCCCTGGTGTTGGCCATAGCTTAGTCCCGCCTGTTTTTACATTTCAACTTCCTCTGCCCAGTCGTGCTTTCTCTACCACCCCATTCCACAGGCATTAATCCCTAATAAATATCCTGCATACCAAATTCCATTTCAGCATCTGCTTTCAGAAAACCAACCTGCAACAGTAGATAAGTACCCAAGAATCCAACTGGGTGACATCAACTAGGATTCCTCCTTTCCTCAGCTTTCTTCTCCAAATGCTTCAAGGAGGCTCTGAAGAGCTGTGACATGTTGTTAGCAGCCCTCCCAGAAGCAGCTTGTATATCTCAGAGTGTCTACATATTCCTGCAGGTCTCTGTGGATGGGACCTAAGAATTACTGAATGTATCACAGGCTCCAAAGATGAAGTCAAAGCAGGCCCCAAGGACCCTGCCCTGTGGGGACTCTAATCAAAGCTTTTCTTCTATCACAATGAAATAAGGGATCTTCGCCCTGCTGCTGTTTATCTTTCTTCCCGGCTGTCATGCACTATATGAAAACGTTTGTTTTTATTTATAATGTCTGTCTCCAGGTTACAATCCCCACAGGCACCCTCAGGTCTTTATAGCTAACAGAGCTCAGAGGCTGGCTTCTAGATTCTCTAAATAAACAATAGAAAATTGATGATAATAATTACAGCAACTAATCTTTGGCTTTCTAGTGGATCCCACCCATTCATCATGCCATAGGCACCAGGCTATTACACTAGCTGGCTGTGCATTTCCTATAACTAGCTCGCCACATTAGGCTGGAAAGCAAATTACGAGTAGCCATTGGATGAGTGTTATATATATTCACTACAGAGCTCTGCCAGGATCAGTCCAATGACCTACAAGTAAGAACGTTGAAGCCCTATTAATGAATCTCCTAAGACAGAAAAATACCATTTAAAAAACATAGCTTTCTCCATTCAAGGAGATGATTAAATTTTATAATGTTTCAGTGGTTGTTAGACTAAATAGGGAAAGGAAAGTGCACAGAGCATTTTTTAATTAAAATCTAATTATATGGGTGATGACTTTACAGATAAATTGGTTACATGGCATATTATGGCTGTTCTCCTGTCCCTGAGTCATGCAGCACCAGCAGGTGATTGCTTTCATGAGGATGATGCGACTTGACAGTCCATGGAAGTGACTGAAAGGCACAGTTCCCCAATCCACAGTGGAGGAGCCATGGCATCCCAGGGTAAGTGGCTCTTGCATTTTGGGAGCCGTGACATGGGCAGACTGGCATACAAGAGCAAGAGGACGAAAGGCTTAAGGAGTCCACAGTGACGCCAAAACAAATACAAACCTCTGAAGAGCCACTCCCAACCTAAGACATGGAAGACCTACTTATTTAAAAGAATGCAGTGTTAGAGAAAGCACAAACTCTTTGTGCAGGAATTCATACTCACCTTCTACATGCTTAGTTAAGACAGAGACAGAGGGCCAGCTGAGTGGCTCAGTTGGTTAAGAGCTCACTCAAGAGTGCGAGCTCTGAGCAACAGTGTTGTCAGTTGGATTCCCTGGCCCGAGCTGAGCTACGAACAGGTGGCAGGATGGCTCAGCTAAAAAAAAAAAAAAAAAAAAAAAAAAAACAAAGACAGAGACAGAGACAGACTGTAAAGAACAGAGCCTGAGGTCAATGGGAAAGAAGAAATACTGGATTCTCCATGCAGCTCCTTTTCCTTGATGATCATTGTGTGAAAAGAGAATTATTGTGTTTCTGCAATGTAATACATTTAACTTCAGATCCTCAGAATCTATGCTTTTCAAACTGAAAATGCCAAACTATTAGCGAATCATGAAATGAATTTAGCATATTTTAATTACAAAATAGAATAGAGCAGGATAGAGTAGATAGAAGATTTGTTCTTACCTTAGATCTTAGCGACCTCAGCATATGACTTTTTCTTTCCTTAAGACAAGAATTTTTATCTTTTCACTTAAAGAATATACTTTCCGGCTTCTCTTTGGCATATCCAAATTGCCAGCATCACTACTCTTACACTTTGAGTCCATGATTAAGTAAAACAAGGGTTACTTGGACACTGAGATACTGCAGCAGCTGATCTGATAAACCAGATGGCTACTAAGTAACTAACTGGTGGGGAGCATATACAGCGTGGGCTTGCTGGACGAGGGATGAGTCATGTCCAAGCAAGATGGAGCTGGACATCACAAGGTTTCATCATGCTACTCAGAACAGTTTCCAACTTAAAAGCTGTGAACTGTAAATTTTCCATTTAATATTTTCAGACCATGGTTAAGTAAAACCACAGAAATCAAAATTGTGGATAAGGAGGGACTCCTGTACCCCCTCCCAGTGTGTGTTGGGGATGGGGATGGGGATGTAGAAATATAGCACAGGCTCTGATAAACACAGACAGGCCCTGCACTGTCCCCATAATTCTTTTAGTGGTTCTTTCCCAGGTCTCAGATACTTTCCTCCTACACAGACGCTGATCAGTATTCTGTTGATCTCTATGTGGCTGTCTCTTTTTTGGTACTCTCTCCTGGGAACTCTCGCTGCCTTGGTCTCCCTGGACTTTTCAGCAATTTTTCCTCAACTTGGGATGTCTGCCAGGCTCCATCTGGGGTCACCCTCTCTGTGCTGAAGCCTGGACACTCAGCACAGGAAGCTGGGACAATTATAGGAGTCGCCTTGTTTGCTTTTTATCACTCAGGAATCACTTTTCTTCACTGCTTGGATGACCAGTATGTTGAAAACTGTTGTTTCATATATTTTGTCTGGCTTATTTGGGTGGGAGGATAAATTTTTACTCAGTCTTTAGTCAAAATTTCCTAGTGAATATCACTGAGAATTGTTCCTATGGTTTCATTTAGGAATCTTTGTTCCTAAAGATTAATTTTCAGAACTGAGGTTAGAGGCTTGCTTTCTTTATTAGTAATCCTTACATTAAACTTGCCATTACCTAAAATAATCTAAGAGAATGTCCAATATATAATAGTAGGAATTAGGACACTAGCAGGCTAGTGGAGACATATATATATATATATATATATATATATATATATATATATATATATAGCGGGTAATTTTTGCATCTTTGAATCACACTAATGTGTGTACTGGGCTTACAGTAGGATGACAAAAAAGGAAGGAAGGGAGGAAGGGGAGGGAGAGGGTGAGAAGGAGGGAAGAAAGGAAACTGACTCCAGAAGGAATATTCCAGCAGTCTACAGTATCTGACTCCTAGAATATATAGCATATGCTAGGTCACACAACCCCTCTTTCTCCTTTCAAGTCAGCGAGGTCTCATAAGTAAAACTGATACAGCTACTTATTTACCAGAGATGCTAAGAAGATTAATAAGGATCCATTAATATAGTGGTTTCAGAAAGTGTTATATTCCTGCTACATTATCACCATTACCCAGGACCCACACTAATGATATGCTATTGAATTCAGAAAATGAAACAATCAACAAACAACATAAAAATGTATCACATCCATTTATCATGTCAAAAACAAAGCTGGGTCCCTTTCATTCAGGACAGACTGCTGTGCGGCATACTAGCAGCGTGTCTATTTTGTGGGTAATAATAAAGTCTTATTAGTATAAAATTTCATTACAACTAATGATGCTTAAATCTCACCTTGAAGTAGGTGAGGTTATCTTGCTTTGGAGGGAGTTGACAGGTAGATAAATGGATAATGTGAGGAGAATTCAAAAAGGTAAACTGAGTCATCAGACCCTGCCTGGTTCCCAGTCTCTGTACCCCATTTTTCTCACAGCTGCAGCACTTGACCCTCAGCCTTAGGCCCCTTCTCTGTCCAGCCACTAGGTCAGGGGTTCACAAAGTGAGGCTCCCCAATCAGAAGCAGCTAGGAATTTGCTAGAAATGCACATTCTCAGGCCCCACTCAAGACCTACAAAATCAGAAACCCTGGGAGTGGAGCCCAGCAATCTGGGTTTTAACAAGTTCTCTAGGGGATTCTGGTACACGTGGAAGTGTGAGAACTGCTGCTCTATCACATCATCTTCTTATTCATAACAGTTATCACAGTTTAGCTATCTTGTCTCTTGGCTTGTTTGTTTATTATCTGCCTTAATCCATTTGGGCTGCTATAACAAAATCCCACAGACTGGATAGCTTATAGAAAGTAAAAGTTTCCTTGTCTTCGTTCAGGGGGCTGGCAGTCCAAGGTCAAGGTGCCAACATGGTTGGGTTCTAGGAGAGCCCTCTTCCAGGCTGCAGGCTGCTGACTTCTCACTGTGTCCTCCCGTGGTAGAAGGGGCAAGAGATCTCTGTCAGGCCCCTTTTGTGAGAGCAATACCCTCACTCATGAGGGCAGCCCTCATTATCTAGTCACCTCCCAAAGGTCCCACCTTCTAACACCATCACCTTGGGGTTTCAACATATGACTTTGGTGGACCATAGGGTTATCTTTCTTCCATTCTGGCTACATATTAGAAATACCTGTAGAGCAATTTAAAATCCCTATGCCCGGGATAAGAATGACACCAAATAAATTCCAGTGAGGGAAAGGTGCAACATCCGTATTTTTTCTCTTCCCAGGAGATGCCCAGGGGCAGTCCATGTGAAGAACCACAGTGTAGATGAGGCCTCCAGCAGGATGTAGGTAAGCAGCTGTGCCCTGCATTCTGGACCGGGATCCATGCCGTCCCTAGAGACAGCCTTTTAAGGTCCCAGTTTTGATAACCGAATTCCTGTTCCCTTCCTCTGCCCAGGCCCCAATTTGTTCCCCTGTTGTGGCAAATTGGCTTCTGCTAATCCCCCTGTCTTGGTAATCTGACCAGAGCTGCGGTCCCATAGGAAGGGCCGTTCTGTGTGTGAAAGTGTGCTGACTCTGGGGACAAATACAGCTGAACGACTACATTGAATCCTGGCTCTTCCATTTACTAGGTATGTGACATTTGCCAAGATACTAAGAGTAAAAACCACCTGAAATTCCATTACTTTGAAATAACCCCATATTAATAGTTTATGGCCAAACTTAACACATTCCTTTATGCATATATATACAAGTGTATAGGTATACATATATAAAATTCTACATAAATGAAATTCTGTAACACATGTTCATTTTATTGGAAAACTTCCCTGGTCCCCCTTTTTCTCTCACTCCATCCTCTACATCTCACTTCTTCCCTCTCCTTCAGCGAGGAAACTACTATTCACAACCTAGCATGATCTTAATTCTTTTTTCATGCCTTTCACATAACCATACTCATATGCAAATACATACACACATATGTAGGGGATTTTCCACCCTCTATTATTTTTTAATGAAAGGATATATATCTTCCATTTCCTACTTAAAAATATATAACTCCCTCCAAGCAAGTAGTATAGATCTATATAGAAATAACACACTTTTTTTTATTGGTTACATATTATCCCATCCGATGAATTTTGTGTGTGTGTGTGTGTGTGTGTGTGTGTGTGCAGGCATATGATTTATTTCCAAAAAAAGTTTACAATAAATATTCAGGGTACTGGGTCAAATCAAACATGTATTTTTGCTTATTGTATATATTGCCAGATTATAGTCCAAAAAGGCTGTAACAACTCATATTTTCATGAGCAATGAATGACAGTGGTCTTCCCACATCCTTGCTGGCACTGGATGTTATCGGTCTTTCTAATTTTTGCCAATTCAATAAATGGTTGATAATGAGAATTCATAGGTTAATTTGCATGTTTCTGATTACTACTGAGGTTTAAAAATTCTTTCATGTATTCACTAATCATTTTGGATTTGCTTTTATGTGAATTACCTATTCACAACTTTTAAAAGCTTTTCTATTGGATTGTTTGCCATTTGTTATAAGACTTCCTTGCTGATTATAGATATTTATCTTTTGTTCATCTAACAGAATGCTTATTTTCTAGTGCCTCATTTATCTTTTAATTTCATTTATGAAGTTTTTGTCCTATAATTTTGTAATATAATCATATATGTCTATCTTTTTATAGTTTTGACTTCCATATCTTGGTTAAAAGGATCTCCGTAATCTGGATTTTATTAATTTTCATCTAAGGTTTTTTTCTTTTTAAAAAATTAGATGCAGCTGTTATTGATTTTTATGTATTATATAAAGTAAGAGGTGTCTAGCAGATACCGTCAGTTCTTCCTCCTTCCCCCATATCCCCAGGAACTTTCCATGTGCCCTGGAGGATTTCCAGTTGCCAGGGTCTGAATCTCTATGTATGGGAGCTTTTTATCAGACCTACGAAAGGCCATTAGATCCAGATCCATACATCCAAAGTTCCAGAGAGAATTAACACCATCACCACCTCCACCCAGCAATCCTCTTCCACCAACAACTCTCTAGCGTTGGTGTAGAAATATTAAGTTCCCTTGACCAGAACTGGCTACATAATCTGCAGGACCCTATAAAAAATGAATATTACAGGCTAGCACTGGTGGTGTGGAAGTCAATCTCCTGTTCCCAGGGCTCACTGCTCCAACCTGAGGACCCACTACCCCTTCAGGGATTGCAGCCTCCGCATCAAGAGGTGCTCTTTGTCAAGGATTAATGATAGGCAAAGGGCCCTCATCAAATGTACCATGACCCCTTCAAACCAAGGCAGAGACTTGCAAGTCCAAATCCAACCACCACAACTCCCTAAGGCTGGCACACAGATAGGTTAGGGGTAGAGAGCAACAGCAGGAGGTACTCTCATACCCCACCCCCAACCTACACAAGTCAGGTTGCCCGTCCAAAGATGGCACCTGTTGCAGGCAGATCCTGGGGAGACAGGGATGACCAGCAGGAGGCTGATGTCTGGCATTATGACACTGCAAGCCTCTGGACATGCTCTATTGTCTCATCAGGTTTTTCACTTAGGAAACACAAATTCAAAGATAAAGAATTAAGTATTTCAAGGAACTCCATAGAACATGAAACTCCAATTGTAGGGTCCTTTTTATACGCCAGCTCTGTGCCACTGCATGGGCACACACTCATGAAGCTCACCCTGCCTTTTCCATTCATCTGGGATAAGTCTGAGTTAACCTGATTTATGTACTTTCCTAGGGATTCCCAAGTAACTAAGCTCCAGTTGCCAGGTATGGTAGCTAATAGTGCACCTTTTTTTGGCTGCCTTCCTTTTGCACCACTTCACCACTCTCCCATCAGTGTTCTATTCCTCTCAAATCAACCTACTACTTGCATTGAAAGTCTGGCTCAGAATCTGTGCATAGGGAAACCCAAACTAAGACAGGGTCCAACCTCATTTTCTTCCAAATGAATAGGCCAGTTGGGTTTCAACAGGACCTTCTACCAGCTGTGCATGAGAGTTATTCAAAATCACATCTCACGTGGCATTTTCAAGGTTTCTAACTTTTATCATTCTAAGAAGTATTAAGTGATGCCTAATTGTTTTAATTTGCATTTCTTTGATTAAAAATAATTTTGGGCATTTCTTTGTATACTTATTAGCTTTGGACTTTCTCTTTTGTAAACTGTTCATAGTATTATGTCTATTTTCCTCTAGAAGTGGCTTTGTTAATTTTCAGGAGTTTCTTGTTACTCAAGATACTAATCCCTCATCAGCTTTAGACATTAGGACTATCTTCTCCTATTTTGTCACCTATAAATTTTCTCCATGGTCTCCTCCAATAAACAGAAATATTTTAATATTGATATTATCAAATAAATTCATTTTTTGGTCCTTTGACTGGTGCTTCCTATCAAATTTATATCTAAGTACCTAAATAAATTCTTAGGTAAAACCAATATATGTACTAGGTCACTGCAGCAGCAAATTGTGCATAATATTATCAAGGGAAGAGAAAGATCATATTATTCTGTAACTGTCTTTAAGGCTGAGGAAACTGTCTTGGGCAGCTGGTTAGTTCAGTTGGTTAGAACACAGTATTTGTAACACCAAGGTTGCTGGTTCAATCCCGCATAGGTCACTGAGCTGGGCCCTCCACAACTAGATAGAAACAACTGCTTGCCTTGGAACTGATGGTTCCTGGAAAAACACACTGTTTTCCCCAATTTTTTTTTTTTAATTAAAAAAAAAAATCAGAAAACTTTCCCTAAAAGTGCCCAAGGGGCCGGCCAAGTGGCACGGTGGTTAAGCGCTGGTTTGGGATGCCAGCGGCCCTGGTTCGGGTCCCACATATGAAGGCCAGTGACACTGCCCTCAAAAAAATAAAAAATTTAAAAAATTAAAAATAAAAGTGCCCGAATGGAAACACCTACCATGCTCATGGATAGGAAGAATTAATATAGTTAAAATGTCCATACTGCCTAAAGCAATATATAGATTCAATGCAATTCCTATCAAACTACCAAGGGCATTTTCCACAGAAATAGAAAATATAATCCTAAAATTTATATGGAATCATAAAAGACCCAGAATAGCCTCGGCAATTCTGAGAAATAAAAACAAAGTCGGGGGTATCACGCTACCAGACATCAAAACCTACTACAAGGCCACAGTAATCAAGACAGTTTGGTATTGGCATAAAAACAGGCACATCGATCAGCGGAACAGAACAGAGAGCCCAGAAATAAATCCAAGCATTTACGGACAGTTAATCTATGACAAGGGAAGCAAGAATTTACGCTGGAGTAAAGATAGTCTATTCAATAAATGGTGCTGGGAAAATTGGACTGACACATGCAAAAAAATGAAACTGGATCATCTCCTTACGCCTTATACAAGAACAAATTCAAAATGGATTAATGACTTAAATGTAAGACCTGAAACCATAAAAATCCTAAAAGAAAATATAGGGAGTACATTTGCAGACATTACCCGGAGTAATATTTTTACTGATACATCCCTACGGGCAAGGGAAGTAAAAGAAAAAATGAACATTTGGGATTATATCAGACTTAAAAGTTTTTTCACAACAAAGGAAACCATTAATAAAACAAAAAGGAAGCCTACTGAATGGGAGAATATATTTGCCAACGATATATCTGATAAGGGGTTAATATCCAAAATTTATAAAACACTCATGAAACTCAACACCAAAAAAACAAACAACCCAATTAAAAAATGGGCAGAAGATATGAAGAGACATTTCTCTAAAGAGGACATACAGATGGCCAACAGGCATATGAAAAAAAGTTCAACCTCACTGGTCATTAGGGAAATGCAAATAAAAACCACCATGAGATACCACCTCACCCCAGTCAGAATGGCTATCATCAACAAATCAACAAACAACAAGTGCTGGCGGGGCTGTGGGGAAAAGGGGACCCTGCTGCACTGTTGGTGGGACTGCAGATTGGTGCAGCCACTATGGAAGTCAGTATGGAGGTATCTCAAAGAACTGGAAATAGAGCTACCGTTTGACCCAGCAATTCCACTCCTAGGTATTTATCCTGAAAAAACCAAGACACTTATTCAGAAAAAGTTATGCACCCCTATGTTCATAGCAGCACAATTTACAATAGCTAAGACTTGGAAACAACCAAAATGCCCATCAGTAGATGACTGGATTAAGAAACTGTGGTATATTTATACAATGGAGTATTACTCCGCTATAAAGAAGAATGAAATCGTGCCATTTGCAATGATATGGATGGACCTAGAGACCGTAATGTTGAGTGAAATAAGTCAGTCAGAGAAGGACAAATACCATATGATCTCACTCATATGTGGAATATGAAAAACTGTATGAATGAGCAAAGTAAACAGAAACTGTCTCATAGATATAGAAGAAAAATCAAGGTTGCTAATTGAGAGAGGAATGGGGATGAGGGAGAAGGGGAAGGGATTAGACAGCAAAAATAGGCAACTACAATATTGCTACTGGGATAGGAAAAACAGTTTGGGGAATATAATTAATAAGGTTGTAAATATTCTGTGGAATGTCAGATGATCATAGGTCTTGTTAGGGAGACCATTTCATGGATGGAGTAGAGGTTTGATCACTGCACTGTATTACTAAAGCAGAGGTGGTATACCTACTGTAATTGAATATATATAGATAGTCACGGGATGTGGATTATACTGTGGAAGAGAGTCAGAGGAAGAGTAATAGATATATATGATATGGGGGGGGAGTGAGGTGGTGTATTGGGGGTGGGGGGTTGTCACTTTGAGGGGTAAAATGTATAACTATTGCACTGTGTTGTACACCTGAAACTAATTTAAAAAATAAATAAATAAATAAATAAATATAAATAAAATGTTTAGAAAAAAAATAAAAAATAAAACATAAAAAAAAAATAAAAATAAAAGTGCCCGGAATGCTACGATCCAGTTAGATTAAGCAGGGGCTCCTGAAACAATTACTAGTAAGAAAGATAGGATTAGATTACCATGATTGGCTTTAGTTTATTAATTTATGAAGAGGGGCTAATACCTTGAGCCAGTGCACTAACATAATGGAGGCAAGAGAGAATGCATGGTAAAATGAAAACCAGTGTCCACTACAATAATCTGTATGAAATTTTAGTTTCTTTCCATTCCTATTTTACTTAGTGTTTTTATTGGTAATGATTTCTAAATTGCATTAAATGCCTCTCTAGAATCCAACAACATAATTATATACTTCAACCGATATAATAAATTATGTTAATAAATGTCCTTATTATGTTAATAAATTTCCTTATAATAAACCCTTCTTTGATTCCTGACATAAACCACACTTTTTCATAGTGTACTATTCTTTTGATGGACTGCTGGATTTTTTATTTCTTTTTAAAGTTTACATCTGTATTCATAAGTGAGATTGAATTATAGTTTGAGGATGGTTTTTGCGGGGAGGGTATTATTCTGAGTGCTTTTATTTGTTCCCTGAACTAATAACCTCTGTGGAGATAAACAAAGATGACCTGAACGAGAGTAAGAATTGCTTATTGAGAGCAAGAGAGTCAGTCGGCTACCATCACCGCTTATATTTGGCAGAAACTCAAATCAAAAGCAGGTGGAGCAGTGGGAAAGCTTTATGGTGGCCAAAGGGGAAGTTCTGACCCCATGAGAAGTTGTCAGCATGGGGAAGCTGGAGGCAGGCTGACTAAGGAGGGGCCAGGTTGTTGTTTTTGTTATTGCAGCCACTGCTGCTATAAAAATTTTTTATCAGGTTTTCTAGTATTAAATTGTGCTAGTTTCATAAAATAAATTGGGGTGCTTCCCATAATTGTTATAAGCTCTGGAATAATTTTAATAATATTAGAATAATCTGTTCTTTAAAGGTAAGTTGGAACCTAGCTGAGAAGCCATCTGGCCCTGATGACTTTTCTAAGGTAGATTTTTCATCAAGTAATAAGGTAGAGATTTCCCCTGTCTTGACAGCGCTTGATCTGTTCACATTTTCCATCAATGTAGAGTATTTGGGTTCCTTGAATTTTGCAGGGAATTTATTTAACTTTTTTTAAGTTTTCAGATTTTCTCCTTTACAGTGAAACTTAGAGTGTGTTGTTTTATAATTATGTCATCAACCTCATCAGTCATCTTATATGTTGTTTTTCCTATTTTATTCTTTAACTAGGATCATAATTTCCTTATGATTTGTAATTGCACTATTCAAATTACCAGATTATGGACATATTTATATGTCATTTTATTAAAAATCTTACTAATATTATTAATTTCCTCTTCCCACATTCTCATATTTAATTATTGTTCTTCTTTTCCAGTTTCTTAAGATAGATCCTAAATTCTTTGTTTTTTAGTCTTTCTTCTTAATAATAAACATTGATATTATATACATTTTTCTCTTCGTGCAGGTTTTGTGTATTCCAAAAACCTTTGGGTTTATTGTTATCCTTTTCATAATTTTCAATGTATCTATAATCTGTGATCAGAGGCTTGTTTAATTTAATTTTCAAGGTTGAACATTTTTTGTCTTTTTGTTTACTTTCATTTTATTGCTTATGATCAGAAATATGGCCTCCAAAGTTCTGAATTTTTTAATTGGTAAAAGGTAGTTAAGGTATTGAATGAAAAAGCGATTGGGCTTGAGCACAAAGCAAGGGCTAAATACATGATTGTGAAGATGGCAGATGATAGAAGATAGAAAATGCCTGTCTTGTGTGACTTGTACCTCCAGAGCATGTAATTCTTGAAACTCAGACTACAGCTTAGATTTGTTACCTACTGACAGATTTCCCACGGAGTGACAGCATGACGCCTGCCTGGACTTTTGAATTCTTCAGTCTTGATTCCATTATTGAGTTCCCTTTATTTATCATGCAGGCACTATTCAGAGGTAGTTTAACTTAGTGAAAAACAGCTCAGGCTCTGTGGTCAGTCTGATTTCAAATTCCGACTCTGTCCTTAGAATCACCCTTGCCTTCTGCCTATGGGTACTTTTCTGATCACGACAGAAAGGAAAAACCCAAGCAGATCATAATTGTTCTAAATTGTAAATTGTTAAGACAGAGTTTGGACTATGAGGAGAATAACACAGTTGAAAATTTTGGGAAAGAGTACAGTATAGAAGGGTTTACTTCAAAGAAATTTTAGAAGGGTTTACTTCAAAGAAATTACTCCAGAAATCTGCATAAAAATCCCCTGGAGTCTGTTGTTGAATACAAATTCGATCAGGCCAGGGAAAGAGCTACCAAGAAACTGTGAGTTAAACCATTCCCAGAACTTACACAGAACTGAAATGGTTGAGTGCTAATCAGCCAGAGTTGAAAGCCTTGTTGAACAGCTGGCACATGGAGTAGAAATCTCTAGAGTGTCATGACTTAGCACCACAGCAACCCAAGCCAGAAGCACCCTAAAAAGAAATTTAAAACAAGACTAGAAATGATAATGCTAACCTACCAGTAACTTCACTTTGCAGTAAAATGAAGTTTGACATTCTTTAAAGAAAGAAAAAATCCAAACACTCACCAATGTTTACAGTGTCCTGGACCCAATCAAAAAATTACTGGAGCTGCAAAAAAGAGAAAAATGATACCCTTTAACAAGGAAACTAATCAGATAAATAATAACAGACCCAAAAATCGCAGAGGTGATGAAATTATCAGGCAAAGATATTAAAACAGCTATTATAAAAATGTACAAGGATTTAAAGAAAAACATTACCACAATAAGAAGAGAAGTGGAAATTATACAAAAAAATTAAATGGAATGTCTAAAGATGGGAAATATAATTTCTGAAAAAAGTTTACTTGGATGTACTTAATGGCAGATTGTATACCACAGAAGAAAGTATCAGTGCACATAAAAATAGGAACTATCCAAAATGAAGCAGGATAAAACAGGTTTGTTTTTTTTTTAGATTAATAAAACCTCAGTGAGCTGTGGGGCAATAACAAACAATTCAACATGCATGCAATTAGAGTCCCTAAAATTGGAAAAGGGAAAAAGAGGAGCAGAAGAAATAGTTAATGAAATAACAGCAAAATTTTTTCTAATCTTGATGAAAACTATAAACCCCAGATGCAAGAAACTCTATAAACTATAAGCAGGATAAAAACAAAGAAAACCACATCAAGGCACATTATAATCACATAATTAAAAATCAGGGCTAAAAAGAGGTTTTTAAAAGCAGCAAAATGGGGAAACTTCTCATATATACTTTTTTCTTAGGATGAAAATATTGTATTGTTTTCCTTCCATTTTTTTTCCAGCTTAATTGAAATATAATTGGCATACAACATTGTGTTAATTTTAGGTATACACATGATAATTTGGTACACACAAATATTGAGAAATGATTACCAGAATAAGGTTAATTAACACATCCATCACTTCACATAGTTACACATTTTTGTATTGTGTATATAGCTTTTATTTGTCAATTATATCTCAATAAAGCTGGAAGGAAAATAGCAGTGGAAGGGGGGCATACAGCATAGAGAAGCAAAGATAAGAGTGACTTTCAACAAGAGTGGACTTTTCATCAAAAAATATGCAAGAGAGAAGCAATGCAATGACATATTTAAATCGATGAAAACAAACAAACAAAATTCCATCAACCTAGCATTCTATAACCATTAAGAACATCCTTCAAAAATGATGGAGAAATAGATACCTCATTTTTATGTTAACAAAAGTTGCAAAAAATTCAGGGTCAGCATCTGCAGTACAAAAAGAACTCAGGTGGTAATATAGTATGCAAACATAGATATATAAATAGCAATAAAAAGTGCTGGAAATGGTCAATATGTAGGTAAAAATAAAATTATTTTTCTCCTTTTTATTGAGGTATAGTTGATATATAACACTTCTAAGTTTAAGGTGTGTGACGACGATTTGATACATTTATATATCATATTACAATATATTTTCCTCATTTTTTAAATTTTTTAAGATTATTGACTTTAGTAGCAATAATAATAAAAAGGTATTGTGGGATTTATAATACATGCAGAAGAGAAATGTAACAAAGCAATTATACAAAGGACGGGAGAGGGTAAATTGAATTACATCTTTCTAAGATTCTTACATCACATGTAACATGGTATGATACTATTCATAAAATGTGACAAGTTAAAGGTACATACTACAAATATTAGTAACCATCAAAAAAAAATAGAACAAAGAGGTCTAGCTAATAAGCCAACAGTGGAGATAAAATGGAATGCTAAATAATATTTAATTATCCAAAAGAAGTAAGAAAAGTGGTTACAAGGAACAAAGAGCAGAAGGGAAAACTATAAAACACTAACAAGGTTATAAACTTAACTCCAACCATACTGATAAATATTTTAAAATGTAAATGTTTAAACATTCCATTAAATGGCAGAAATTATCCAGCAGGATATTTTTAAAGCAATATTCAATTTTACATTATCTATAATAAACTCAGTTTAAATATAAAGGTGCAGGTTAAAAGTAAAAGGACAATAAAAAATATACTATTTTATCCTAATCATGAGAAAATTAGAGTGACTCCATTAGCATCTGCAAATGAGACTTTAGGACACAAAATATTGCCAGAGGTAAAGAAGGTTGTTTCAAAATGATTACATGATTGATTTATTAAGAAGTCATAATAATTCTAAATGTGTCTGTACCTAATTATAGGACTTCAAACTACATGGAGCAGAGCTGATAGAACTGAAAGGAGATATAGCCAAATCCATAATTATAGTTGAAAATCTCAACACTCCTGCCTCATAGTTGATAAAACAAATAGAAAGAAAATAAGAAAGAATACAAAAGACTAGAATGAGACTATCAATCAATTTGTGTTAATTGATATTTATAGAAACTACACCCAACAACTGCAGAACAGATATTGTTTTAAAGTACACATGAAGATTCACCAAAACAGCCACAGATAGGTCATAAAAACAAATCTTAAATAAACTTCAAAGATAATAAAAGTATGTTTTTGTGATCATAGAAGTATTCAATTTAAAAATGATACTACATAAAAATGCCCAACAAATGAGGAATAGAAGGGAACTTCCTCAACACAATAAGGGCATTTATGAAAAAGACACAGCTGATGTTATATTTAATGATGAAAGACTAAAAGCATCCCCCTCTAAGATCAGGAACAAGACAAGATTTCCCAATTTTGCCAATTCTATTCAACATTGTACTGAAAGTTTTAACCAGAGCAATTCCCCCACCCCATCCCCCCAAAAAATAAAAGGCATTCAGTTTGGAAATTAATAAGTAAAATTATCTCAATTCACAGATGACATGATTTTACATATAGAAAATCTTAAAGAATCTGAAAAAAAATGAGTTCATAAACAAAGTTAACAAAGTTGCAGGATACAAATCAACATGTAAAAATCAACTATGTTTCTATAGCAATAAACAATCCAAAAGGAAATTAAGGAAACAATTCCATTTACAATAACATCAAAGGTTAAAATACTTTGAAATAAATTTAACCAAGGAACTTCAAGTCTTGTACACTGGAAACAACAAAACTTTTCTAAAAGAAATTAAAGATGACCTAAATAAATGGAAAAATGTCCATGTTCATGAATTGGAAGACTTAATATTATTAACATGGTCATACTCCCCAAACCTATCTACACATTCAATGCAATCCCTATCGAAATCACAATGGCCTTCATTGGAAGAAATGGGAAAGCAGATGCTAAAATTTATATAGAATTTCAATGAACCCTACATACCCCAAATAATCTTTGAAAACAATAATGAAGTTGGAGGGCTCATACCTCTGGATTTCAAAACTTACTACAAAGCTACAGTAATCAAAACAGAATGATGCTGACATAAGGACAGGCCAATAGAATAAAACTGAGAGTCCAGAAATAAACTTGTGCATCTGTGGTCAATTGATTTTCAACATAGGTGCCAGAAACATATGCTGGGGAAAGAATAGCCTCTTCGATAAGAAGGATATTTGGTAAATTTTTATAACCATAGACTTAGCAATGGATTCTTAGATATGACACTAAAAGTACAAGCAATGAAAGAGAAAAACAGATAAATTGAACTTCAACAAAATAAAATAAAAAACTGTTGTGCATCCAAGGACAAAAGAAAGTGAAAAAAAAAAAAAGAATGGGAGAAAATATTTATAAATCATATATCTCATATGAGTTTAGTATCCAGAATATATAAAGAACTCTTAGAACTCAATAACAAAAGACCAAAAAAAAAAAAAAAATGTTTTTAAATGAGTAAAAGACTTGAATGGATATCTTTTCCAAGAAGATATATAAGTAGCCAACAAGCATACAAAATGATGCTCAACAACATTAGTCATTAGGGAAGTACAACATCATTAGTCATTACGAATGAGATACCACTTCACATCAGGTAGGATGGCTATAATCAAAAAAGTAGAAAAAAGGTATTGGGAATGATGTGAAGAAATTGTAACCCCTGTACATTGCTGGTAGAAATGTAAAATGGTGCAGCTACTATAGAAAACAGTTTGGTGAAGCCTCAAAAAAAAAAAAAAATTAAACATAGAATTAACATTTGACCCAGCAATTCCACTCCTACATATATGCCCACAAGAATTAAAAACAGATATTCACACAAAACTTCCACACAAATAGCTAAAAGTAAGAAACAACCCAAATGTCCTTCAAATGAGAAATGGATAAACAAAACTACATTCATACAGTGGAATATTATTTAGCATATAAAAGAAATGAAGTAGTGATACATGCTACAATGTGGATGAACTGTGAAAACATTATGCAAAATGAAAGAAGCCAGACACAAGAAGTTGTATATTGTATGATTCTGTTTTCATATGAACTATCCAGAATAGACAAATCCACAGAGACAGAAAAAATTAGGTGTTCCAGGGGCCAGGAAGAGGGGAGGCTGGGGATTGACTGCGTTAAGGTACAGAGTTTCCTTTTATTTTTTTTAAAGATTTCATTGGGGAATTGGGGGAGGGGAACAGTGTTGGGGAACTGGACAAGGGGAATAGACAGGTTGCTGTCCTTTTGTTCTTCAGTCTAGTTGTGGAGGACGTTGCTTTACTGGCCCATGTTGATATCATCATTGTGCTCTTCTCGGCAGATCAGTCGCCAGCCTCTCGATGGCCGCTCACAACAGCTCTTGGCAGCTCACACCAGCTGCCAGCCACTCACGCTGGCTGCTGGCCACTCACTGTTGCCTATGGCAGCCCACTGCAGCAGGGGCTGCAGCTATGCCCTCCTGGGGACTCACAGCAGCCCAGCTCCAGGTGGCGCTGTTGTTCACCATCTTAGCTGTAGAGGGCAGTGTCACTGTCCCTTATATGTGGGATCCGAACTGGGGCTGCTGACACAGGTTTTCCCTTTAGAGTGATGAAAAAGTTTTGGAACTAGATAGCAATGACTGTTGCATATTATTCTGAATATTTGAAATGTCAGTGAATTGTCTACTTAAAAAAGATTGATTTTATGTTATATAAATTTTACCTCAATAATAAAACAAATCAATAGCAAAAAGAAACGTAGAAAACACCCAACTATTTGGAAATTAAACAAAACACCACTAAGTAACCTGTGAGTCAAAGAAGAAAACGGGAACTCGGAAAATATTTTAACTTAGTAATAAAAACCACAGCATATTAGAATTTATGAGATGTTTCTATAGAAGTGCTTAGAATAATATTTATAATTGTAAGTGTTTACATTAAAAAGAATAAAAGTCTAAACAAATGAACTAAGCTTCTAGCTTAATAAACTAGAATAAGAGGAACATATTAAATCCAGAATAAGGAATATAAGAGAAATTATAAAGATAAGGATGGAAATCAATGAAATGAAATATTTTTAAATAGAGACAATCAGTGAGATCATAAACTGGTTCCTTTTAAAAATCAATAAATTTTATAAACTTCTTGCTAGTCTAATAAAAAAAGAGAGAAAACACAAATTAACAATAAAAATGAAATAAGGGGCATTATTATAAGTCTAATAATATTAAAAGTATACTAAGAGATTATCATGCTAACAAATTTTACTATTTAGATGAAATAGACTAATTTTTTTAAGATGCTGGCATATTCTATTTTACAATAATAATTCTCATCCCAATACTCTTTCAGAACTTTCCTCTCTCTTGCTGAGATGGAATCTCTGTCACATACTCCTGAACCTTGGAGGGGCTGTACATCTGCCTCTATTAATAGAATGAAACTAAATGTTGTTAAGTAACTTTAGAAGATAGGTTGTAGAAGGCAAACACAGCTCAATATGGCCCATCAAAATTTTGAAAGTTCTGTTCTTTGCAAGAAACATTAATAAAATAAAAAGACAAGACATAAATTGGGGAAAAAAATATTTGCAATACATATATGTGACAAACGATTTCTGTCCAATTTAGAGAACTCTTACAATTCAGTAAGAAGACAATCAACTCCATTAAAAAGTGGACAAAAGAGTTGAACAAACTCTACATAAAATGAGATGCACAAATGATCAATAGACACATGTAACCATACTTATAAAAGGATGTTGTTTTATTCCATGAAATTCTAGAACAGGCAAAATTAATATATAATTCTACAAAACAAATAAATTATTGCTTGGGGCCAGGAGTTGCAAAGACAATTGACTGCAAAGTCACACAGAAGACGAACAATTTTTATAACCTAAATGCAAATAACTATACACATAAAATTCTATTATGTTCTATTTTTATCTTAAATTTACCTCGATACAGTTGTTTGAATGTTTATATTGTTAAAGTGTTTAAAAGATAAATGTAGGGATTTGAGGGATCTGGGGATTTGAAGTTTAACTTTTAAAACCCAATGAACTATTATAATGTCAACATATATCATTTACTACATATGAACAAAGTTTGAGATTATCTAAGGTATTTTTACTCAGAGAAAATATATGTTTTCCCATAAAATAACGCAGAAAATAATTGTCTACAAAGAAATTAAATAGTTTCTCTATGTTCTTATATGTCCTGATTCTTCCTTTACATAAAAAATTTGGGGCCGGCTGAGTGGCGCATTGGTTAAGAGCTGGCTTGCCCTACTGATTGGGAGAATATATTCGCCAACGATATATCTGATAAGGGGTTAATATCCAAAATTTATAAAACACTCATGAAACTCAACACCAAAAAAACAAACAACCCAATTAGAAAATGGGCAGAAGATATGAAGAGACATTTCTCTAAAGAGGACATACAGAAGACCAACAGGCATATGGAAAAATGTTCAACATAACTGATCATTAGGGAAATGCAAATAAAAACCACTTCACTCCAGTCAGAATGGCTATCATCAATAAATCAACAAACAACAAGTGCTGGCGGGGCTGTGGGGAAAAGGGGGCCCTGCTGCACTATTGGTGGGATTGCAGATTGGTGCAGCCACTATGGAAGTCAGTATGGAGATATCTCAAAAAACTGGAAATGGAACTACCTTTTGGCCCAGCAATTCCACTCCTAGGTATTTATCCCGAAAAACCCAAGACACTAATTCAAAAAAATATATGCACCCCTATGTTCATTGCAGTGCTATTTACAATAGCCAAGACTTGGAAACAAACGAAATGCACATCGGGAGATGACTGGATTAAGAAACTGTGGTACATTTATACAATGGAGTATTACTCCGCTATAAAGAAGAATGAAATCGTACCATTTGCAATTATGTGGATGGATCTAGAGACTATTATGTTAAGTGAAATAAGTCAGTCAGAGAAAGACAAATACCATATGATTTCACTTATATGTGGAATCTGAAAAACTGAATAAATGAGCAATGTAAACAGAAACTGTCTCATAGATATAGAGGGAAAACAGGGTTGCTTGTTGGGAGCGGGGTGGGGATGAGGGAGAAGGGGAAGGGATTAGACAGCAAAAATAGGCAACTACAATATTGCCACAGGGATATGAAAGACAGTTCGGGGAATATAATCAATAATGTTGTAAATATTTTGTGGGGTGTCAGATGGTCACATGTCTTGCTGGGGAGACCATTTCATGGATGGAGTAGAGGCTTGATCACTGCACTGTACACCTGAAGCGGAGGTTGTATGCCAACTGTAATTGAATATATACAGATAGTCATGGGATGTGGATTATACTGTGGAAGGGAGTCACAGGAAGTGTAATAGATATATATGATATGGGGGGGCGGAGTGGGGTGGTGAATTGGGGGAGGGAGGTTGTCACTTTGAGGGGTAAAAAGTATAATTATTGCACTGTTGTTGTACACCTGAAACTAATTAAAAATAAATAAATTTAAAACAAAAAACAAAAAACAAAACAAACAAACAAACAAAGAGCTGGCTTGGGATGACAGTGGCCCCTGTTGGGATCCCACATATGAGGTCCAGTGACACTGCCCTCTATAGCTAAGATGGTGAACAGCAGCTCCACCAGGAGCTGGGCTGCTGTGAATTCCAAGGAAGGCAAAGCTGCAGCCCCTGCTGCAGTGGGCTGCCACAGGCTGCAGTGAGTGGCTGGCAGCCAGCATGAGCAACTGGCAGCAGCTATGAGCTGCCAAGGGCTGCTGTGAGTGGCTGTCCAGAGGCCGGTGACCAATTTGTCTCACCCGGAAAGAGTGCAATGATGATACCAACATGGGCCAGTGAAGCAATGTCCTCCACCACTAGACTGAAGAACAAAAGGATAACAACCTGTCTGTTCCCCTTCCCCTGTTCCCCACGCTGTTCCCCTCTCCCAATTCCCCAAGAAAATCTTAAAAAAAAAAAATTGGCATGTGACCTAAATATGGAGCAGGGGAGAAAGAATAGCTTTGTACGCTGAGCCATAAAACATGTTTGGTGTGTTCCCCTGACTCTGCAGGTCATTAGCTCTCAGAGTAATGTGTTCATGCATCACAAACTACCAATACTATTTAAAATCTACTGTTCTCTCTCTTTTCCACTTTCTTAGTCATGCTTTTCCTAGTGGTGCTATGGAACAAGCTGACATTACCTCAGACCCAGAAGTGAGAAGGAACTGGGCAATGATGTAAGAACAGCAGTTTCTGGATAGATTCAATTATTAAATGGATAGACACCAAAAAAAAAAAAAAAAGGATATCACTAAACAATTTTATCTAAATATCAAAAATATCAATGTATTACATTATAATAACAGTAATGAATAGCTAACTCTAGTATGGTCATTATTAGGAAGAAGGCATTATTATTCTAAGTAATTTGTATACATAAACTCATGTTAATTCTCACAATAACCATAGAAGAAGGTACACTCTTCTTATCTCCATTTTACAGACAAGCAAACTGAGGCACAGAGAGATCAAGTAACTTGCCCAAGGTTATACAGTTAATAAATAGTATAACTAGGATTTTTATTTTTTTTTAAAGATTTTATTGGGGAATTGGCGGAGGGGAACAGCGTTGGGGAATCAGGGAAGGGGAACAGACAAGTTGCCGTCTTCTTGTTCTTCAGTTTTTAGTTGCGGAGGATGTTGCGTCACTGTTGGTATCGTCATTGTGCTCTTCCCGGATGAGGCAGATCGGTCGCTGGCCTCTGGATGTCGCTCACCGCGGCTATTGGCAGCTCACGCTTGGCTGCCAGCCGCTCACGCTGGCTGCGGGCCACTCACTGTAGCCTATGGCAGCCCACTGCAGCAGGAGCTGCAGCCCACACAATCACCGGGGCTCGCACAGCCCAGCTCCAGGTGGAGCTGTTGTTAGCTGTAGAGGGCAGTGTCACTGGCCCTCATGTGGGATCCGAACCGGGACCGCTGGCATCCCAAAACCAGCGCTCAACCAATGCGCCACTCGGCTGGCCCTATAACTAGGATTTAAACCCAGATAGTGTGGCCCAAAGTCTGAGCCCTTAACCTCTACTCTATATCACCTCTTGATGTGTATTGTACCAGTATTTGACATCTGTTAAAAGCAAGGATCTACATTCTGCCATGTGAGATCCTGAGATAAGAGTTCCAGATTATTGTCATGGCCCATTCTGTGTATTTATGTATGCACAAACAAATATATCTTAACCTATATCTATACATACATACACATTTATATATATACATATATATATACACACACATATATATTAATATATCATATATATATATGCCAATGTGTAGCCAATGGTCACACAGTTTACCCAGTTTATGCCTCACATCCTAAAAGATCTCTTCATTCTTTTATCTTCTATATCACTTTTCTTTCTACCATACTCATGATGTATCTCATACACTGCATTTAATATTGTAGTTATTTGTGTATTTCTTTTAATGCCTCTATTTCAGTATAAGCTGGGGTCATGCCTAAGACATGTAATCTAGTTCATTACCTTTCATATAATAGCTGCTAATGCACGTTTGTTGACTTGTTTCTTCTGACAATCAGAGATCTGATGTGGCAGAAAGGTATCCGAAACCAAAATTCACTGTCAATAGCAGTCAGAACAGGAGGGCAAATATGTGAGTACATGAGTCTGAGGACACTATTTGAACTCCAGTTAGGATCATACAATAGTAGAAAGAGCCAAAATAGATCTCAATTTGATTCTGCCTCAGTCAAAAGCTGTGTGACATTGGTGGAGTTAGTCATCCTCTTTGAATCCCAGTATTCTTATCTAGTAAACATGGTTTGACAGTTTTAAATAAAATAAGGAGTATAAAAGTCTTAGCATAGTACCAAGCATAGAATAAAGATGAGGTAAATTCATCCCTCCCTCCTCTTACTTCTTCATTTTATTCCTCCAGAACAGGCACCACAAATTAAATGAAGGAGTAAGAGCCTGAGTGAAAAACACAGTATGAGTGCCACATAGGAATAGAGATCAAAAGTTTCCATATCTTCCCATTATGGGAATGAAACAGAAATCTAGAATTTTGTGTGGAATTGCTCTGCATTTATATGTTGACAGTGAAGTCAAAATGATGGAAATAATATTTGCCAATAGGGTGAGGTCAAACAAAACTTGTCTGCTGTCTGGCGCCATCCAAGAGGCTACAAGTTTGCCACCTCCACTCATCTAAAAAAACAAAAATGCTAACACCGGCAACACACCTGAATTCAGGTATGCATAAACAAATAGCTCTATATCCGGCGTACATGTGGTTCTTGGGACGTGCTGTCAGAAACCACCTGGCTCACTTTATTTCTTTTCAAACTGATTATTTCCCAACACGATGACATGTATTTAGCTAATCCCAGCAGGAGAAATTATTATATTAAGTTTCTCCTCCATTGAGTTAGACAACAATTCTTGAAAACAAGGTCAAAGTCATTCTGCCTTATCCATTCTCCTGTGTTTTTAACAACTGCCTCTGTGTCCAGATGGTCTGAGGCGCGGCCTTCTTTGACACACACAAGCTTTGCCATTTCTTCTGGCCCCTTTCTTCTTAAGAGTTGAAGTCACAAGATAAATGACAATTTTTTAAAGGCTAATTAAGAACCTTTCTTCCTATGCCTTGCTTAATTACCTTCTGTCAACCTTGATTATACTCAAATTTTTAAAATTACTCTTATATTTATTCTGCTTTTATGAATAATGTGAAATAACAGAGGACAGCTATTGTTCTGAGCTTTTCCAGTGAATGACTACTACATTGTGATGAAAGAATTATTTAAATAATATAAATGCTAACCCAGAAACTCTTTAATGTAAATACATTTCATACTGATGTATTCCTATAATTGCTGTGCATGTTTAAGGGTAGAAAGGTAATTTTTCTCTGGCATAATAGCTCCTGAAACTGCCTTGGAATTTCTTAATAGGAAGGTGACCAATTGATAGGAAAGTTCTGTTCTGTACTAGGGCTCTTCAAATTCTGGTGTAAATCCAAGTCATCTTTAGAGCCTGTCAATAATTCAGATTCCCTGTTCCCACCAGCACCTGTATGACCCTTCTCCGGAATTTCCCTTGTCCCCTTTGACCCTCAGTATTCTCTTGTATAAAATGAGAATTATGACTACATTAAAGGTATTTAAGAGTTTAAAATAAAATAATGAGCAAAAGTCTTAGCACAATACCAAATATAGAGCATCTACATAATCTGCAGATTCTGATTCAATGAGCTCCCCCCACCCCCCACCCCGTGATCCTGTTGCAGGAGGGCTGAGAACTGAGCATATTTTGAAAAACTCTTCCATTGTCTTTGGACTGTGATTCCCAGCTGTGACTCTACATCAGAATTACCTTTGGAGCTTTCAAACTATCAATCCTTGGGCTTCATTCCCAGAAATTCTAACACTGCATGTTTGGTAAGGAGCCCAAGCATTTCTGCAACTTTTTAAAAAGTGATCCCTATACTAGCCAGAGTTGAGAATCGTTACTTCACAGTTGTGGTCTTTAGCTATTTTTATCCATGTCTATAGTGGAAAAAAATTCACCATGTATCTGTAATATATCTATATCTGTTTATCAAATAAGCCAGTCTTATTGCTCTATGTATTATATGGTTAGAAAATACACAAAAGTGGAAAATTTTTAAATAACATAAAACAAAAACATTTTATACTATGTTGTATTTATTAATGGCATTAAAACTCTTTTGACATCAGTTAAAAAATTAGTTTTAATAAGATTCTAAAATCTTAGTTCTTAAATGTTTGCTAACCATGATGGCTTCATCATGTCACTAGCTACAATCTCATGGCATAATATACAGTCTTTGCATCTCAGAATAGCTCAAGGTACAACAAACACTCAATATATAACCATGTATCTGAAAAGCACACATCATTAGTGATAGTGGATATCAACTCATGTTTCAAAGAGTCTTCTTGCTAATTCTAATCTTTCTGACTGACTGCTTACTAGATCTGATGAGGGTGTCACTGTTTTTATTTTAAATGTGGCTGATGAGCTTGTACTAGGTAGGAGTTAAAGTATTGATGCTGACATTTTCTTTTTGTCTGCTTGTGTTATTAGCATTACTTCCAATCAGCAAATTTTTTGCAAGAATCTTTTAAGGCCATTGCAATGCCTACCAGGGGGTCTTCTTAAGGCTCTACTAAGTATTAACATTTTGGTCCTATCACAGACCATACTTGGCTTCAGATTCATTCAGAAGGATATAGACTAGGAATCACAGCTTGCCAGAGGTCAGAGCTAAGCATTCCTCTTTTGTGCGAGTCCTTGCAGCAATCCAGGGGGTGGTTTTAGACCTCTCTATGTGACAGCTCAGGTTCAAGAATATAAAATCCTGCATTTTGGCTTGTTTCAGGATCCACCCCAGTAGCCAATGTCTCTTGTAGCAACTCCATAGGCATAGCCTCTGGGGTTCTCATGGGGACATTCTCAGCACCAAGATCACCACTTTCAACCAAAAGCTATGGTGTCCCCGTTAGGAACTGACAGCTCCCTAGTTCAGTTGTAGATTTTTACTGAGTCATTTTTACAAACATAATGTTGCCTAGCATCTTATTTGACATACTACTTTATCAGGACTCTAAAGGAAGAGCTGGAGAACTAACAAAAGGGCAAATTCTTATACAGAAGAAAAAACATTTTGCTAACCCTTTACTCACATCTTTGTAGATATCCAATTTTGTGGTAGCCAGCTTAGTTAAAACCAGAGGATATAATCTTTAAATTTACTTAACTGAGAACGCATACCAAATGTCAATCTAGTTTTCCAGAAGCCAACAAACAAGTGAGGGTACGTCTCTCATCTTTGCCTTGGGGATGCTCATATCGAAATATCTCATGTATTATATATTATTGTCCTATTAAATATCATTGGACTTCAATTTTTTTAGAGAGGTTTTAGGTTCACAGCAAAAAGTCCAGAGATTTCTGCCCCTACACACGCACAGCCTCTCCTTTACCAACATCCCCTACCAAAGTGCTATTGGTTACAAGTGATGAGCCTACAATGACACATCACAATCACACAAGGTCCAGCGTTTAGAGTTCACTCTTGGTGTTGTGCATGCTATGGGTTTGGACAAATGTATAATGACATGTATCTACCATTACAGTAAAAAATAAGAATCGTAGAGAACATGGTACAATTCTTCATTATATCAGGCTTTGACACTATAACCAGTACTATCCTACCCCCACAGAACAATAAAAACAACATGGTAGAGGGCCGGCCGAGTGGCGCATTGGTTAAGAGCTGGTTTGGGGATGCCAGCAGCCCGGGTTGGGATCCCACATATGAGGGCCAGTGACACTGCCCTCTACAGCTAAACAGCTCCACTTGGAGCTGGGTTGCGAGCCCTGGCAACGGTATAGGCTGCATCCCCTGCTGCAGTGGACTGCCATAGGCTACAGTGAGTGGCCGGCAGCCAGCATGAGTGGCTGGCAGCCAGTGTGAGCTGCCAATAGCCACGGTGAGCAACTATCCAGAGGCCAGCGACCTATCTGCCTCATCCGGGAAAAGCACGATGATGATACCAACATGGGCCAGTGAAGCAACGTCCTCCACAACTAGACTGAAGAACAAAAAGACAGCAACTTGTCTGTTCCCCTTCCCCGATTCCCCAACGCTGTTCCCCGCCCCCAATTACTCAATAAAATCTTTAAAAAAAGAACATGGTGGATACAATTTTCTTATCTTTTGGGGTTAAAAAGATAGATAGATAGATAGATAGATAGATAGATAGATAGATAGATAGATAGATAGACAGATAACAATTTTGTTTCTGAACTCCAGGGAGCTGTCTCTTACACTCACTGGGTTACATCATCTCTTTGGAGACATTCTTCTTGGCCCTACATGATCTGAGCTCTGCTTACTCCACTGGTCTTATCCAATCACTCTTCCCCTTATGCTCTGTACACTATCCTTAGTACATGCTGGCTTTTTTTCTTTTTTTTTTTTTTTTTTAGTCTTCTAACCCGGTGCTTCTCTAACTGTATTGTATATAGGGATCATCTGGGTATGTACAGATTTTGATTGAGTCTGAGGTGAGGCCCCAGCTTCTGGTGGTGCTGATGTTTTAGGAACAAGGACCACATTGAGTAGAAAGGCTCCAGCCTTTCACATCCTTGGATACACAGCAGAATCACCTGGTGAGCTTGTAAACCAGCTGACACCTAGGTTCCACCTCCAGCAAGGCCAGCCTTTTTCTCCTCTAAGGAACTTTACCCAACCTACCCACCTTCAAATCACAGTTTAAATGTAACTTCCTCAGAGCTCTCAGCTTGGATAAGACCCCTGTCTTATTCTATTTGGGCTACTATAAAAAAAATATCATCGATTAGGTGGATTATAAACCACAGAAATTTATTTCTCACAGTTCTGGAGTCTAGGAATTCCAAGATTAAGGTGCCAGCAGATTCTGTATCTGCTGAGAATTCACTTCACTGAGAGCTCATATGGTCAAAGGGGCAAGGGAGCTTTGTCAGGCCTCCTTTATAAGAGCACTAATCCCATTCATGAGGACTCAACTCTAATGACCTAATCACCTCCACAGGCCCCACCTCCAATACCATTGCATGGGGCATTAGGTTTCAACATACGAATTTTGGAGGACACAAGCATTCCATTTAGAGCAGCCCTTCTGTCACAGTCTCTCTTAGCATCTTAATCATTTCCTCATTATGTCCATCACCATTAAAGTTAAATAATAAAATATGTAAATAAATCATCTTGCTTTCTGCTCAAATTTCCTTTACAGCAGGGATGGTGCCAACCTACTTTGTTCATTACTATATTCCCAGTACCTAGCATGTTGCCCTGCACACGATAAGAACTGATTTACTATTTATTAAGTAAACAAATCAATCTTTTATGAGAGGTGTGAAAATAAGGTTCCCAAATCGTTGCAACAATGTGCTAACCTTTTTTGATATTGGAAATGGTGAAAAGGCTGCATGAAAAAGTTAGTTAGTAGACTGAACTTTTCTCCAACAATTCATGGCTCTTGCATCTCGACAATGCACCAGCTCACACGGCACTCTGTGAGGGAGTTTTTAACCAGTAAATAAATAGCTGTATTGGAACACTCTCCCTACTCACCTGATTTGGCCCCCAATGACTTCTTTCTGTACCCAAAAATAAAGGAAATATTGAAAGGAAGACATTTTGATGACATTCAGGACATCAAGCATAATACGATGACAGCTCTGATGCTGGTGTCAGTGCATAGCTTCCCAAGGGGAGTACTTTGAAGGTGACTATAACGATATTCAGCAATATGAAGCACTTTTTCTAGGATGAGTTTGAGAACTTAATTGTCCAACCTCGTTTGTGTGTGCGTGTGTGTGTGTGTGTGTGTGTGTGCGTGTGTGTGTGCATTTAAGTTTGCCAGTATAATGCCAAGAAATCTAAAGGCATATATAAAGAATATATATTCTTATTAATTAACCTCAAAGATGAATTACTACTATGTTAGTCAAAAGTCAAATATTAGGTACCTATTTTCTCAGTCAGTAGATGATGGTACAGAAGACAGAAAGGATCCCAGACCTAGCAAAGCTTGTAGTCTTACAGGGAAGACAGATATTCAAGAGCTTAGGGTTCCAACAAACCTCAGGAGATATTAATGTCAAAGCATTCCCCTCTCTTTCATTATGGGGAAGAGGCTGAAAATAATAAATGCTGCACACTGCTGCTCTAAGCCAATTCATATAAATAATTACATGCATTCAATCAAATAATTTTGAATGGATTAAGTGGGGGTGGTTATGAAGCACATAATGAAGGCCCTAGACCTAGTTTAGGAGAAGTGGGAAGCTTCCCTAGGGAAATACAATTAGGCTGAGACCTGAACAATAGTTTAATCCAGGTGACTGGTGAGAGGTATTGAGATTTCAGAGGCAACAATATGTTCAAAGACCGTATGGCAGGAGCCTAAAGAAAAAGACCTGAGTGAACAGAGTCCAATGGGATCGCAGCAGATGTGTGAGATGAATCTAGAGAAGGAAGCAGGAAACAGGTTATGCGGGAGCCTGTAGAGAATTTTGAACTTGACTTTGAGTTCAATGCCAAGTCCCTAAGGAGTTTTAAGCAGGGGAATAATGTGCTGTGATAGCCATGCTGGACAATCTTCCTGGCTCCAGTACAATTACATCAGAATGAACCAGATTAAGCCTTTCCTTCTCCTAATGATTATTATATCATTTTTATTTGTGTATTTATTCTGCTGCAGTTTTCTGAATCATAAAATATCTCTGTCCTTTGAAAATTACTTGGTGATTCATCCTGAACCTTATAAAGCTTAGCTGGAGGCATCCTGTTAGATATATACAGTCTTCAGGTTTTTCTTGAATCTAATCAAAAAGCCATAATTCAATCTTTGATGGTTCTCAGTAGGGCATACTACCTTAAAATATCATTTTATTCATTTTGGTAGCTATAGTTTAATCAAACATTAAGTTACAGAAATTAAAACTATATTTCTGTTTCAAAAGATATAGGAAATATTGTTAGTGTTTAGGAAGCATATGAATGACTATTAGGTTTGAGGAGAGAAATTTTACTGATTAATATCAACACCTGAAATTGTTATAATCTTCCAGATGTTTTAGGTCAGCAATGCTGTCCACCCCCCACTGCACAGAGAACATCTACTTTGATTAAATCTGGATTTAGATGTAACAAAATAAAGAAAATCTATTTCTTAGAAGCACAGTTCTTACTAAGGAAGATACTTTTTTAATTGAGGAAATATTTGTTTATTTGACTGGGTGGAGATAGGGGTGGTAAGTGTGAGACCCTCTGCCCAGGCAACATGCTGCAATCAATAGCTCCTCCTTTGCTATATCTGTTTTTCACTAAACCAGTGGTTTTAAATTCTATCTAGCTCCACTGATCCCTTCTTATGACAAATATTGGTTAACATCCCTTAACTTCCACAAATTAAATTATTAGATTGTATTTTCTATCCACACACATTTCAAGGAATTCAATGAAATTCCCTAAATGGACTCAAAATAAGGTTGCCAGATAAATAGACAATATTTAGAACATACTTATACTAAATAATTATTCATTGTCTATCTGAAATTTAAGTTTAAGTGGGCTACCTATATTTTTATTTGCTAAACCTGGCAACCATAATTATGGAAGAGGAAATAATATAATAGGTATTTGAATGTATAACTGCTGATATCCTCACATAAATATTGTGCATAGTTGCCTTGGAATGGTGTAAAACTTTGCTCTGGCCCCCTCTATCAACTGGGTCTCTTGTGGACTTTTCAGTGATAGAATGCCCAACTGCTTCTCTAGCCCACCGCCCAGACTTCCAGCCCTTTCTGGAATCTCTGGGTTTCTTCATTTGGAATCCTCTTCCACACCCTCCAAGGATCCTAGTTAACAGGATATCTTAGCAAGTGCCCCCCTTCCACTTCCTAGATACACAATAGCAGTTACTTCAGGAAACATATGTTACCTCCTTATGCCAGAAACATATGGCCTCCCTATGCCAGAAATCTCTTAACCCCAATGATCATGTTTCCCTAGGTTCAAACATACCCCCAAATCTCAGAGGACTAATGTCAAGTTTTCCTTCTTTTCTGTGGTGGGGAAGAGACTGAAATTGACAAGCGTTACACACTTCCCTGTGCCAGTTTGGATTTTGGAAGATATCTGTAGTCTCCTGCAGTTCAAAATAGGTAAAGACTGAATGGGTGTTTACCCCCAACCTTGCTACCCTGTAAAATATTACAATAATTTGCTACCCTATAAGCAAGTATTGTAGAAGGCAGGAAAACGGTTTTATAACCTGTACTGTAGGTTTAAGAAAATCTTAGCTTTCTGTCCAGCCACACATGAAAGGTTCTCTTGAAGCAGATGCAATGATGTTCAGTTAGCCTTCTGGTCAGAGTCAGGTAACAAAACTCCCATTAGGAAACTGAAAATAGTCTCTCAATTTCCTTAGAATCTTAAACCTAGGGGACCATTCCAAATAGTGTGGGCTCCTAAATTCACTCTGCATACAAAGAAGAATGTAGCTGCACAATATTACTGCCCATCCACACCCCCTGAGCACCACTGATTTCACTAATGAACATTTTCTAATATTCATTATGCTAATTAACAAAGACAACTGAAGGCAGTGTGCCTTTGGAGATTGGGTTCCTGATTAGTTAGTCATGCAAATGTTAACTAATCACTTTGGAAGTGTGCAAGCCCAATGTGGGACTTCAAAATTAACTAAGCATCCATAGGGTTGGCACATTAAACCTAATTAACATGCATATGTCACACCCTCTGTGATAAAGTATATTAGAGTACATTTAGATGGAGTAATCAGACATCTGGTTGACCTGGGAGACTCTTATTTTACACCTGTTGTCCAGAGACAATTATGCTCTCAAAAGTGTACCAGTTGGGGGTTGGCCGAGTGGCGCGGTGGTTAAGCGCTGGCTTGGAAAGCCAGCAGCCCTGGTTTGGGTCCCACATATGAGGGCCAGTGACACTGCCCTCAAGAGCAAACACTATATAATCACCCTATAATATAAGGGAATTCCTAGTTTTACAGCCATTCTCTAAGAACTCTCTCTCCATACAATTCTGAATACATTCAAGTTGTGCCTGTAGGTTTACAGCTCATTAAGCATTCCGTGGATAACAAAATGCTAACTTCCCCTGCTTAGAGGATACCTCCCAATAGATACAAGTGTATCTCTTGGCTTTGGAAAGGAGAGAGCATTGCCTCATAAGAGGCAAGTGAAAGCAAACCACTTTTATTGAATTTCCTAAAAGGTCACACTCGATTTTCCCCATACTCTTTCTTCTTTTTTTTTTTTAATTGGGGAACAGTGTTTCTCCAGGACTCATCAGCTCCAAGTCAAGCAGTTTCAATCTAGTTGTGAAGGGCACAACTCAGTGGCCCATGTGGGAATCAAACCAGCAACCTTGGTATTATGAGCACTGTGCCCTGAGCTCTAACCACGTGAGCTAACCGGCCGTTCCCCTCATACTCTTCTTACTTTGAGTTGGAAACCTGGGTGAGGTAGATGGTTAGTGAGACCGCTGGTTATACATTGTCTCCTGGTTATAAATCCAGTAGGCAGGAGACTGACCCTAATGGCTGGCATTTGGGGGAGACTAGGCAGTACTTCCCATCTTTGGTGATCAGCTTTGGACATCCCATGTGTTAGCTGGCAGCTCTGAAGCTCCTGCCCTTTCTATAAATTCTGGGCTCTGTCATACCTTTTTTGGTACCCTCCAAGAATGCTGGAAAACAAAACTTGGATGCAGAAGAATCTGAGAAAATAGGAAAAGCCCCACTCCACACCCTGTTACACTGGCATAGACCATGGCTTCCAAAATTCAAGTGAGGACATTCCAATTTGGTGCACTGCATGTTCATTTCATTCCCAGGTTTCTGGTGACTGTACAGGAAGGGAGACACCCAGGAGCAACTGAGACATCATACTCTCAAAAACGCTGTTCAGAAAGCAGATTGGAATCCACTCTTGGTCTCACCAGTATGGCTGAAACCCCCAGCTCTCTTCCTTTGAATATCTTATCTGTGGGAAAACGGTGGCAATGGAGGTGGAGGTGAGGGAAAGGGTAGGTTCACCAGGCAGCTGGAGTTTGAGCTTTCATCTCATATCTGAAGGTAACTGGGGACCTCATAATGGGTCTCAGTTTTCCTCACATAGCCCGCCTTTTTTTGCAGTCAGCCATCTTCAGTATTGTGTTTCTTCATTTGCTGTAGTTACTGTTTTGGCCATCTCAGACCTGGATTTTCACCCTGGCCACCCAATTCCCTTAAAGCTGACCCTCAGAGTGAAACATTTGATGCAAACATGTTAGGGACAGAGGGGCCATACAGATCATGTGTTCAACTCCTTCATTTAAAGGTCACTGAAATATAGACAAAAGAATGAGGATCTAGCATCAGAGAACTTATGTTCAAATTCTTATCCACCACTGATTAACTCTGTGACTTTGGTATCAATCTGTCTGAGTTTCTTTTCTTAACAGTGAATAATACTTACCATACCAAGTTGTTTGAAGATTAGGAGATGTAAAAACACATCACACAATTGTAAAAAAAAGGAAGGAATATAAATGTATTTTGCAGACGATTAAATATCCACACAAAATAATTTATAAGCTGTCTAAAGTAACACACCACTTAGGAAAAAAATATGGCTGTTCTGACTACAGCAGAGGTCGGCAAACTGCAGCTCGCGAGCCACATGCAGCTATTTGGGTACATTTCATCTCAAAAGTTTGCTGACCCCTATAAGAGCCAATCCTGTCCCTCACAACAATTTAAAACTGATTCGAGAGCCATAAATATATTTTTACATAATCACCATTATGTGAATAATATCCTTTAAAAATTTTATAAATGAAACTATGATAGTTTTATTTTCATTTTCAATTTTACTTCAGAGCCACATGTACGTACCCAAAGAGCTGCATGTGGCTTGCGAGCCGCAATTTGCTGAACCCTGGCGGCTCTTCTGTCTCAAAAGTTTGCCGACCCCTGGGCTAGAGTAATAATAACTGACACTGACTGTTAACAGTATTTCGGGCATTGTGCTAAGCCCTCAAAGATGCACATTTAATCTCATTTGTTCTTAATATTGTTATTAATATACTCATCATTTTCTGATGAAAAAACACTAATCCTAAAATGGCTAATACATTTATCAATGCCACACACCTAATAAGTAGCAAAGTTTGCCTAACTAGAAAAGCTGAACTCCTGTAGCTAAGTAAGCAAATCTCAAATTTCCATACCAAGAATCAAATTAAAAATACTAGCCCATGTGATTCATCTTTAAAGTTGGAGAACCATTGTTAAGGACAGTTGCCTCATTTAATGTACGGATACACCTAGCTCAGTGCCTGGACCAAAGGAGCTTTTTCTTACTTCTTTCCTCCTAATTTGGTTTCCCAGGAGAATTTTTCTGCCATCCCACGTGGAGTGGGGGAAAGAATGAGAAGGACATCAGGTGGGGACCAGGCATATAGTGAATATGCAGTGAAGTAAAAGTGGTGGAAATACAGAGAGAATCCAATGGCTTTTCTGATGGTGATGGAAGTGGGTAGTTCACATATATACAATCATCCCAAAACACTTCTCATGAAAACAAAGCTAACCTTCCCAAAGCCCATGCTTACATAAATATCAACAGACTGACCTAGAAATTTACTTCTTTTTCCTCTTAAGGCTGTCCTGAAAGTTAATTTTAATCAAATTTCCCCTATATCAAAATAGGGTCAAGGTTTGAAAAAACCTGTCACTCCATACTTGTGTCATAATGCCCAATGTCAGCCTTAAATATGTGTTAGCTCATATATCATAACTTGTAATCACCTTTAATATAAAACATTTCTAGGGGGCCGGCTGAGTGGCTCAGTTGGTTAAAAGTTGGCTTAAGAGCACGAACTCTGAACAACAGTGCCGCCAATTCTATTCCCACATGGGCCAGTGATGCTGTGCCTGAGCTGAGCTGTCGCTGAGCTGCCAACAGGTGGCAGGATGCCTCAGCTGGTGTAACAAGATTGCCTGTTCAATGGTGGACTATGCCCACCCACAACTAAGACTGCACTCGGCGCCTTGAGCTGAGCTGCCGCCCAGATGGCTCAGTGGGTAACACGTGCACTCCTAACAACAAGGCTGCTGGTACGACTCCCGCATGGGATGGTGACTACTCCCACCCACAACTAACATTGAAGACAGCACCTTGAGCTTAAAGGCCACGAGCTGCCAACAGGAAGCAGGATGGCGACTGGCCCCCTCCACAATGAAGACTGAAGAACAACAACTTGGCTGGTCCCCTCCCCCAATTCTCCAACACTATTCCCCTCCCCCAATTCCCCTATAAAAAAAAGATCTTTAAAAAAAACAAATGAAAAAACATTTCTAGGTTTCTTGCTTTACAGTGAGGGATTTGAGAAAACTAATAAATCCTTTTCCCAATATTGGTGAATCACACAAGTAGAAGGACCTCTAGTCATAAAGTGGATTTCATTACCTGAAGTAGCTCTCCCTGGGAATGGCCTACTTTCTAACCCAAAGTGATAGCACTTTCTCTCCTCACACATGAAAGGACTGCTGGGAATATATCCCCAAGATGGCACTTCTTTACTGTTTTCTTCTGAGGCGGTTTCAATCAGATACACGTGTTCCTGAAATGACGGAATAAGTGGCCTCTAGCATGAAGAACCTTTCTTTAAACCATTCACCTAATGAGGTACAGATTTCTCCTATAGAAATCATCAGTTTCAGAAAAAGCATCGTGGCTATGCAACCTCCCTCAAATGAACAAGGGACTGTGGGTCTCCAAGGCACCTGGCCAAGAGTCAGAGACCAGCATGCCTTCCTGACTAGACAAACATGTGTTAAAGCAATTGTCAGCAGAAGGAAAAAAAGCATGATCATAGAAGAATTTGAAAAGGTTATGAATGCTCTACTCCTTAAAAAGGCATCAAACACCAGGTTCTAAGTAGGAGTTCTTCCAAATATTCAAAAATTAGGAAACCGTTATATTATGTATACAGGGCATAGAAAAGATGGAACAAGTCTTAACCTAGCCTCAAGGCTAGCATAATCCTATAGGTTCATAACACCTAAGAACATAGGTCCCAAAGTCCTAAATAAAATATAAAAAATTATGACAACTTTTTAAAAAAGAACAAGAGACAAAGACAAAGTAAGGTTATTCCCAACAATGGAAGGCTGATTCACCATTAGCAAATCTATTAGTGCAATTCAATACATTAATATAGTAAATTAATATATATATATATATTATATATAATCATCTCAGTAAATGTTATGATTTGATTTTTTAAATCTGATAAATAGTACTTATAAGCAATAGTATGCATTTTATTTAAGACTCAAGCGTTAGAAATAATTCTATTGAAATCAAGAATAAACTCAGAGACTTCCTATCCCTGGCATTCTTCAATATTGTGCCACAGTTCCTCACCAATGCAATAAAACAAGAAAAAAGCTTTACAGGAATAAATATTGGGAAGTGGGACAATCCTAGGCTACCTGTGCTCAGATCCACTCCTGAAATACCTCATGCTTTGCTCTCTATCACAGATGGACCTACCGCCTGTATACTACATTTCCCATGCTTTCTCTTCAGCTGGTGTCCAGCTAAATCCAATAGGTGGGAGTCTCTGGTGGGATATTGGAAGGTAGAGGAATGGAGAAGGTGAAATATTTTTCTCACCTCCTTTCGGCCTCCTACAGCTTCTCTGGCAGCAGCTATGTCTCCTGCATGACACCTGCTCCCACCAGACAGCTCCACCAAGCTTCCAGTTCCCTTGAGGTAACCCTGGTTCCCAGCTCTAGGAACACTGCCTCCTCCTCCCTTTATCCCTTCAGTCTAGTGGTTGTGGCTTCCTGCTATTATTAACCCCTGGGTTATCTCCTTGTTTCTAGTGTGGTTTTTCAAGAACCCCCTCCCCCACAAACACTTCTATAATCATTTTGATCTTTTGAATTCCCTTTGTAGTAAATACTTAAAGTGGCTTTTGTTTTCTCAGTAAGACTGGCTATACTGAAAATGGTTGATATTTGTAAATGCTATATCTCTCTTAGAATATCCAAATGAAACAAATGAAAAACTGTTAAAACCAATGTGAACATTTAGTAAGCCAGTGAAATAAGCTTAACAACAATAATACATTAAAGTTTATATATTAGCAATGTTAAATCAGAAAAATGTAATGGAAATATTCCATTTAGAATGATAGTAACTAAGTTACAATACCTGGGAATAATACTAAAAAGGAATATGTAAGATCTACATAAAGCAAACTATAAAACTTTACTGCAGGACAGAAAGATTGACCTAAATAAATAAAAGATACAGCATGTTCCTGGATATAAAAATTCAATAGTATGAAGTTGTCAATTCTTCCCCCAATTAAAACATTCAGGGCAATCCCAATTGAAGATCTTAGGGCCTTAAAATCAGATTCCAAAGTTCTTAGTAAAAAAGCACAAGATAGCCAAAAATATTTTGGAAGAGAAGAACAATGAGGAGGAATTGGTCCTAAGTGCCATTAAGGCATACAATAAAGCCATGGTTATTGAAATAGTGTAGCAATGTCAATGAAAAAAAAAAAATGTCAATGAAAAAGAAATAGTCAAGAAAGTGTGTGTGTGTGTGTGTGTGTGTGTGTGTGTGTGTGTGTGTAACTAAGGTGGAATTATTCCAATAATTGAATTTGAAACAATTGACTACTCCTGTATGAAAAGATCAAATTAGATCCCTACCCTACCTCAGGCCCTATGCAAAAATCAATTCCACCCAGTCTAAAATGCAAACTGTGAAAAGAAACATAACAATTAATAGAACAAAATATAGAGGATTATTTTTATTTAGATGGGGAAACTATTCTTATTAACATATAAAATCCAGAAGCCAAAAAAAAAGTCTACTGATTTAAATATATAAGACTTTAAATTCTTTATTAATAAAAATACCATATGTAATACTAAATAGAAGCAAGAGATTTAGAGAAAATGCTTACAACATATAAAATAAATGATTGCTATTAATACATTTAAAAAGTTCCTGCAAACCAATAAGAAAAATATCAACAATCCAACTAGAACAACCATAAACATCTTATTTTTTTCTTAGATTTTAACAAACAGTTAAAACATTAATAAGAAGTAGTTATGGAGAGGATGAAAGGAAACATGCTTTACTATATACTGTTCATGGAAGTAAAAATTGATAAAGACTTTTTAAAAGGCAATTACTAATATCTACAAAATTTTATAAATGAAAATACCCTGAGACACAGAAATTCCACTTCTAAAATTATAATCTGATATTCTCATATGTACTAAAAAATGTTCACCAAAGCACCATTTATAATAAAAATATTATTGAAGAAGAAAACTAAATATTCATAGGGAGTGATAAAAAAAAGTTGTGTTATAATCATAAAATCTACATGTATCCACATGGATAAATCTTCGACACATACACTTAAGTGAAAATAAAGTTAAAAGCACACAATACAATGCATGTATAATGGTTCCTTTCTCTTAAGAAATATATTAGTTGTCGGAAAAGTCGTGCCATATTTTTTCTATGTTTTTCATTGCAAAAATGCATCATGACTTTTCTGACAACCCAGTACACACACACACACACACACACACACACACACACACACACCAGGGGTGTAAAAAATTGTATACAAGATGACACTGGTCAACGTTGCTCAAGCAGTGACCACTTTGAGCACCTCTCATAATTGCAGAAGTCAAAACATGACTTGTATTCATCTTTTGCTAACAGTATATATTGAGTATTACAATTTTAATACTTTTTTCCTTTCTTAAAATGTGTATACTTTTTTTGGCACCGTGTGTGTGTGTGTGCGTGTGTGTGTGCGTGTATTTATACAAATATACAGTAAGCCCTCTGCAGTAGAGTGGAATCTGGGCAAGACTGAGAGCAAAAAGAATAGAGAGGGACTTGACATTATATTCTAAATGCTCCTTTATTGTTTAACAGTTTACAATGAAGAAAATTAATAAAATGTAAAAGTACTAGTTAAAATCACATTTGTGACTTTGTTTTCACAAACTTCCTTTCTCCTGCTGTATAACAACTAGGCTCCAGCGAATGAATGACTGAGCTTGGAGTCAGTTCCTAGGACGGGAGTTATGTGGGAGCAGAGACAATGCTGGCCTGGTTCACACAGATGTTCGGTAAACACGTGTGTTAGAATTCCAGCTGTTATTCTGTGTTAGAGGACCTACAGCCTTCAAGTGCTTGTTACGTGCTAGACAGTATTCTAACTGCTTTACACAGCTTATTGCCATGGCCATGTTATCACTGAAGAAACCAATGTCCACAGCTTGTGTCATACAAGTATGGAGTGGCAGACAGCTGACTAGGCAGGTTTGGCCCCAGAGTCTGGATTCAGCTACTTTGCTATACTCCTGCCTACTCACCCACATTTATTACTACCATGCCTAATTTCGTCCTAACTGTAGATTGGGCAGGGGAAATTGGAAAGACTGCTTCACAGCACTTTCGTGGTTAGCCTGTACCCTCTGAGAAGCAATGTGTTTCTGCTGCAGAGCCCGAAAAGGGTCCAAGGCCAGGGTCCAGTGGATGGGAGCAGAGGGTTTCAATAGGCATAGGACTATGAGCAGGAGGGAATTCTACATACTGGATGGGCTCCTACAACAAATTTCTCTGGGATTATGAGAAAGCCCTCATGTCCTTGCAGCGACAAAGTAGCACCCAGACTCAGCGATTACAGAAGGAACAAGTTGTTTTCATTTACTTCAATTGCACTTTCTTATTACCAATTAAATTCATTGCACTTGAAATAAAAGTAATGATAGCTAACATTTTTGAGTGTTTATTGTATGGATAGTATTATTTTAAAAGCTTAAAGCTATTACCATATTACTTCTCCATAAGATCCTATGAAATGGTCATTATCATTATCCCCTTTTTACACTGAGAAGATTGAACAACAATTCATACCAATACTAAATGAACCCACAATTAAAACAATTTATTCATATCTCTCGAAACTACTAATTCCATCCCCACCCCAGGCCCCGGAAGGTCACCCAGGAAGTAGTAGCATATCAGTATTTTCATACTCTGAGCATTTTCCAGGATTGTCCCCAAGACACCAGTCTGACTTTTGCTAGCAATGTGTGCAGGCCACATAATCCCCCTAGGCTTCCATCACCTCATTTGTGAACTGGTATAAATAATATTTAATTTATAGGATGGTATGAGGGTTAAAGAGATGCTATTTGGACACTGATCTAGCCCAGCTGCCTTGTGACCAATTAACAAATGAATTTAGTTTTTTTCATTCAAGGTAACCAGCAATAGCTCTCACAGGCACAGCATTCCTGTGAAATGTTAAGAGAATTTCTAAGGTCATATAATTAGTTAATAACAGAATCCGGATAGGAGCACATGTATATCTGATTCCCAAGCCCTTGGCATTAATCTATATTTTACAGAGGTACAAAATGGTTGTTCCATGGATGGATAAATGAATAAAAGAATAAAAGTGAAATTTATTTCATAAACCGAACATTATTTTAATGTTATGCCCTGGATATAGTTCTGTGTATACCATCACTGTCTGATTACAACTTGGAAAAGTCAAATAGACTATTGGTGGCACGGGAAAAGTGCCATCTCTGCCTAGGTCCAGTTGTAAACACAGCTACTATCAAGAATGGAGACTATCCCTCCCTATTCTACTTGACCTAGGAAAGGAGGGAGACAGAGGGAAAGAGAAGAAACCAGAGAAGCTGTACCTAACATCTTGCCTTCTGACCTTCTGTGTACCCAGAGTAAGCCCTGATTTTAACAACCCTGGTCTGGCATGGTTGGAGCTACTCTGGTGATATTGAGACAATTCTTTTCATGGGCTTACTCTATGACACAGTATGTGCCTAGTTGTGAGGCACTCCATTGCTGTTCAACCCTCTCACAAGAAGTTTGGAGAGACTGGCTCTCCTTTTAGTTACCAAAGAAAAATGCTGTGATATCAGGGCATAATAGTCATAGAATATGTGCAGATAATTGGCAATATCAGTAACCCACATAGGAACCATCAGAAATCACTTGTATTTGATAATCAGAACATGAAGTGTTTCTGACACTGAGTAATGAGCTCAGTATATTTTCAGATTTTATAATCATGCTACTGTTCGATACTGTGAAAAACTTTTTTAAAACACCTTCTAGTCGTTATGTGCTTATGCTTTGACCATTTATCAAATACTGATAAATGATATTGTTATGAGCTAAACTGTGTCTCCCCAATATTCATGTGTTAAAATCCTAACCCCTAGTACCTGAAAACATGACCTTATTTGGAAATATGGTCATCACAGGTGTATTTTAGTTAATATGAGGTCATATTGTAGTAGGGTGGACCCCTACTCTAATATGATTGATGTCCTTATATAAAGAGGAAATTTGGACACAAACATGCACAGAAGAAGAATGCCATGTGAAGATGAAGGCAGAGATTGGGGTGATGCGTCCACAGCTATGTAATACCAAAGATTGCCAGCAAACCACCAGAAGCTAAGAGAGAAGCATGGAACAGATTCTCCTTCAGAGCTATCAGGAAGAGTAATCTCTGCCAACACCTTACCTCATACTTCTATCTCCAGAACTTGAGACAATAAATGTCTGCTATTTTAAACCACCCAGGTTGTGATACTTTGTAATGGCAACCCTAGGAAACTAATACAGGTTATTATTATATAGAATTTCATACCAGGTTAGTTTTCTTATCATAACTGAGAAAGAAAAAGGACAGCATTTGTCAGTCCTAACAATGAAAAGAAAACATTTTTTAGAGTCTATCATCTTTCAAATACTATGTACACTTCCAAGGATAGCTCTGTATACATCAATTGTAAACATTCTTTAATTTACTCAAATTTCCTGCCTTTACCACAAAGAAAACACAGCTGGCACCCTCTGAAACTATAATATGATAGAATGAAAAAGTAATTGGGTAAGAGTTCTCAGTAATGGGTTCTATTTTTTCACATCCTTTTTAAATAGAAATTTGCATTGTAGCTAAGATTTCTATATTTATTGAGCATTTCTTTAAATTAGATACAAAATTCTAAGGAAAAAGGAAAAGTAAAGGAGACGTAGGAAATGAAGATCAACAATATGTTGCGGATTACCCGGGATTACCTTGTGTCCCAGAGGAGAGAGAAGGAGAGAGAGACGGAATGCATAGTAGTAAAGTATAAGGGTGCTCAAGTTTGAGAAGAGAAAAATCTAAAATGTTTTATCAGTTTTACCTGTTTTCTACAAATACACTTTTCCAATGTTAGAGCAGAAACTATGTATGAACTATATCCAGTTTAAGTTAGAAAATTCAAATGAAAGACTCTTACACATGTCTAGAAAACTGATTATAACAGAGAGAGTTGGAGGAAGGTGGCTTCTCTCCTGCTGCTGGCAGGAGTGTGTTTCGTCCTTTTCTGCCACCTATCAATGCTTAATCACACGGCATGTCAGAAACTGCCTGCTGGTATTCCATTACTATTAGTGTTGAGATGACATGAACTTAATAGTTTGCCACTTCCTGGGACAAAACCAAGGCTGAAGGTACCCTGTTCCTGGATACATAGTTTTAAGTGCTAGTTCTTTACTTTCGAGTGGTCACAGACCCCTTTGAGAAAATGATAAATAAGAGAAAAATTCACAAGCACAAATATGCCCAAAATTTGGGAAATACTTTCAGGGATTTTTTTGAAGCTCAAGCATGAATCTTAGGCTAACATCCCTTTTTTAAAGTGTTAAACAGATTTTTAACTTCAGTTCATCTTTCAATATCAGATTAAGTATCATGTCCTCCAGGAAGCTCTCCCTTAATATTCCAGTCCATGTGGACTACTCCTTTCTCTGAACTTCTACTGCATTGATAATATTCAGCAACTTAGTCTTTTACTGATACTTATGTTCTTGCTCCTTAATTTCCTCTTGCCAATTGGATTGTAAACTCTTTGAGGAAAATTGTCTTGTCTTATACATTTAGCATCTTGCAGAGACCTCAGCATATATTATGTGCATAACAAATGTTTATTGCATGATGACTTACTTACTTGACTAATACACACCATAATTCTTCCCATCATCAGGAAAGAAAGGGGCTATAATATTGTGATATCATAAGAAATGTATATTTAATCATCCTGGTTCCCAATTAGGGCTCCTAAAACCCTTGTATTTTCCTTAATGATATAAGCTAAAGGAGCATCTTTGTTATAATATTTGGGTTTGGTCCCCAGTTCCTGAAATAGTTCCAGAGTGAAAAAAGTAATAGGAAGGTCTCTTATTATTCATAACAAGCCCCTTTCAATCACACTTGAGTTTATCTTAATGTGGTGATGTTGGGGCTGATTGCCAGGGGAAACAACCATGTGGTTAGAGAGCTGGAACTCTCCGCCACACCCTAACCTCTGTGGAGAGGAGAGGGCTTGGAGAGGGACTTAATCACCAATGGCCAATGATTTCATTAATCATGCCTACATCATGGAACCTCCATAGAAGCCATGAACAAAAGGATTCAGAGAGCTTCGGGGTTGCTAAACACAGCTAGGCCCATGCTTGGAGAGCTCATGGAAGCTCCACACCTCTTCCCCCACACCCTGCCCTGTGCATCTCTTCCATCTGTCTGCTCCTGAGGTGTACCCTGTATAACAAACCATTAAATCCAGTGAGTAAACTGTTCTCCTGAGTTCTGTGAGCCACTCTAGCAACTTATCAAACCTGAGGGAGTCATGGGAACCTCTCATTTATGGCCAGTTGATCAGAAGCACATGTGACAACCTGAACTTGCCATTGATGTCTGAAGGGGGAAAGGCAGTTTTGTGGGACTGAGCCTTTAACTCCAGATAGTGTCAGAATTGAATTAAATTATAGGACACCCAGTTGGTATCCACAGAGAACTGGAGAATTGGTTGGTGAGGGTAAACCCCCACACGTTTGGTGTCAGAAGTATTTTGAGAGTAGAAAAAACAAAGGCAGTTTTATTTTAGGAACTTCATAATTTTATATATAGTGTAATCTCACCTTCAGCAGCTATGAGATTAATAGGAAACTTAGTTCTATCCTTTGTGGTATAGTATCATTCCTATAAGAAAGGGAATGCAGTTCTCACTGCAGGAAGCATTGTTAGTATGCAGGTACAGAGATTGCACTTGGGTAAACTGTACCTCCCTGTATCTCCTGCAGAGAAGACAATCAGACTGAAAATGACTGATTAGTGAGAAACAAATTAGGGCAGAAATTTCTTTAACATATTCACTAAGCAGAGACTATTTTTAATTAGTGTGAAAAGATATAACATGCCATTGAAAGGTGTTCTGGTCACTCATTTCAACTAATTATAAAGGAAGCTTGTTTCCTAAGTAATATTAAAGGAATTTTTTTAAGTAAAATTATAGTTCTCATACAGATATAAAAATGAACACATAACACATGTTAAAGATTTTCTTGGGCCGGCCGAGTGGCGCGGTGGTTAAGCGCTGGCTTGGGAAGCCAGCGGCCCTGGTTCGGGTCCTACATATGAGGGCCAGTGACACTGCCCTCAAAATAAAAAAATAAAAAGATTTTCTTAACTCATTAATGAGGGAGTGGGTGAGATATTACAATCAATTCAAAGGAGAATTCAAAGAACAGACACATTTATAGATAAGGAATGTTGAAATGAATATGCAAAAGGAGACAAAACTAGATTAATTCCTCAGTGAGGGGAGGGAAGTCAACTGAACCTCTCTACAAGACAATTTGTATGTCTATAAAAAAGAATTATTTTGCATTGTTATCAGTTATCTACCAGTTTTGGAGTTGTAAAATCATTCGCCTAGAATTAATATCAGATAATCTGGAAGGATGTGCTTTTAGACAACATATAGCTCTCTACTGAAATATAAATTTTCCCCTATCATTCCAGTATTTGGAGACCTGCTTTAAAGATTTAGAAAATATACACAAAACATGTCAACTCATTACTTTTAAAGCATTTAAGCACAGTTTGAACAACAGAACTGCCAACATTTTTACTTTGTAACAATTAGGAAAATCATCCTGTCCAAAGTAATAACAACCTCTATCCATTGGTGGCAATTTGGCCTTCTCGTCTCTTAGAAACCCGTAGAGCTGGGCCACACTGAGACTACCAAGGTAATGAGTCTCTCTTCCCAGAGAGCTCAGTGATCTATCCCCTATCATAATTACCTCCGGCTAATAACTCTTGAATACTTACCACTTTGTAACAGAGTGAAATGCTCAGCTCCTCTGACTCCATCTTGTTCACACCTGCTTTGTTCTCCCGGCCTTTAAATTAATAGCTTCTACTTTGTCTTGCATATAGACATGCTAATCATTGGAAGAATTCTGCTTGCAGCTTGAGTTTTACAAAAATAGCCCCTTACCAGAAAGTGTCTCTCCTGAGGAGATAAGAGAAGTATGTATTGTTTAAACACATGACAAGACTCACATTAACTAGAGATAACAGATTAAGAACGAAGAAGTTCCACAATATTCCTCGGACTTGCTGGTACCCACATGTATAAAGTCATCTATCATTTCTTGCCCCTCCCATTTTCCCCTTCCCTTGATATAAAAAAAAACTGAATTCTGTACTTTCTTAAGGTGGCTCTTTAGAATGCTAGTCCGCCACCTCCTTGGCTTGCTGGCTTTCCAAATAATGTCATTTTTCTTGCCCCAACACCTGTCACTCAACCTATTAGCTGTCACGTGGTGAGGGATATGAGCTTGGACTCTGTTATAACTTGATGAGGCCTTTAGACTGAAGTGACTCTAATGCTTTGGTGACTTATGTAAGCAAACCAAAACTTAAGCCTATAAATGTTAAACAATCCAAAACAAAGGACAACCAGTCACAAACAGTCAACTAGGCTTTAAGCCATAGCCAATCGAATAACTTCCTTTCTTTGATTCCGTACCTTCTCTATACAAGTCTGTCTCTGACTTCCGTCAGGGGAGCACTCCTAACCATTCTTGGTTTGGCACAGCCCAATTCAAATTGATTTTGCTCAAACTCTTAAAACTTTTTAATATGTCTCTATTTATCTTTTCACAAGTATTATGCTTTATCTGCATTTTATATTTTATGTATATTTGTTTCAAATCAAGTTTATGTAAAATATGTATCTGAATTATAAATTTTATCTTCTAGGCTTTATTATCTCTCTAAATGTTTTGAATTTTAAATAAAATTTTCCCAAAGGTAAGTTTATCTACTTGCCTATTTTAAACAATCTTTGAATGTCATTTTTCACTTAATTTTTATCCATTTGTTCATAGACCAGGGTTAATATACTGTTTTGTTAGTTTATGCAATAATTTCTTGAATATATTTATAATATTTTACTATCCACAGCTAGTTTTATTATTTTAAAAAGTAAATATTGCTCAATTACAATTTCTTGAATTTAACTCTGTTTACCAATAATTTTAGATGAAAAGTATCTATTGGGATACACTGAATGGTGAAGGAACCTAGGCACTGTGATTTTATATTTCCTCATGTTATCATTTATCTTAAATTAGGTCATATGTTTAATTGGGTATCAGCCAAGTCTAAAGATGGGAGAGCAAATCCAGATGTTAGCACATAGCAAAAAAGAAGAAAACCTTGTTTCTTTAAACAGCAGAATTGCCCCTCCTTCCTTCCCCACCCTCACCCACAGACATTTTTGAGTGTTAATACTTTGCTTCCTGGAGTACTGGATTTGCTTCTTGGAATACTGGACTAAAGCTTCAGTGACAGACTTGAGCAACAATCGATAGTCCCTAAACCTGAACTGGTTTCTTAGAGGCAAGAATCATGCTTTATTTTACAAAGTGAGGTGTGAACACAGCTGAAGGGCTCCAGAAGATAGATGATGTTTTGGAGGCTGTGGAAGAGATTAGGGCATGGACATAAGGATACCATCAGCCAGACAGAACATTTAAGAATAGATCAGAGGGGCCGGCCGAGTGGCGCATTGGTTAAGCGCTGGTTTTCGGATGCCAGCGGCCCCGGTTCGGATCCCACATGAGGGCCAGTGACACTGCCCTCTACAGCTAACAACAGCTCCACCTGGAGCTGGGCTGTGCGAGCCCCGGTGATGGTGTGGGCTGCAGCCCCTGCTGCAGTGGGCTGCCATAGGCTGCAGTGAGTGGCCCGCAGCCAGCGTGAGCGGCTGGCAGCCAAGCGTGAGCTGCCAATAGCCGCGATGAGCAACATCCAGAGGCCAGCGACCGATCTGCCTCATCCGGGAAGAGCGCAATGACGATACCAACAGTGAAGCAACATCCTCCGCAACTAAACTGAAGAACAAGAAGACGACAACTTGTCTGTTCCCCTTCCCCGATTCCCCAACGCTGTTCCCCTCCACCAATTCCCCAATAAAATCTTTAAAAAAAAAAAAAAAAAAAGAATAGATCAGAAATGTAACATAGAGATTTTACTAAGTATGACTTTGATATATGTAAGCTAAACTCTCTTCTCCATTCCCCATTAAATCTTCAGTAAAAATCTACATTATTCTGGGGAGCAGGCCTATATTTTGTAATGTGACATCTTGGTAAAAGGAAAAATTAAATGAGTATGGGCAATAGCTGCCCATGAGTACTACCACGGTTATATACCAATGATAAGCTACTCGGGAGGGAACATGCAGGAGGAGGGATACTTTGCAGAATTTTCTGAAATACCGGCAAAGCTGACAATGCACACTGATGAGCACCTGATGTCTTTTTGATCAGGTCCTCTGTCATATCCATTTTGCCTTCTTAAAGAGATTTACAAGAGAGTGATTAATCTCACTCTCCAATAACTCTGTATTCTATTGAATAATCACAGTGCTTCTTCCATTCAAAAAGTACTTTATAAATATTAATCCCCATATCACTCCCATAAATTCCACTTTTTAAATAAAAGAGAAAAGACAGCTGCTTCCCATTAGTTATCATATCAGGAAATTGATTAGACATTTTCTGAAGAGCTTGACTATGAGAAGGAAAAAATAAAATTTTTCCTTGGCCCTTCTGAATTCTTAGCTGAGATTTCTGTACTAAAAGATTAGAGAAAAACAAACAGAAGTTTATTAACATGTATACATGCATATACATGGGAGATCTCCAGGGGAATAGGAGTTACTCCTCTAGGTGCTTTAGGATTCAGGATTAAATACCATCTCAATAGGGAAAGGGGTGGAGAGATATAGGCCTCTCAGGGGAGAGTAAATGATTTTTAGGAGAGATAGAGAGATGAATGGGCCCTTAGAAGAACAAATGGGAGGTATGATAGCTTGTGACAAAGTTTGTCTGGGCATGGTGTCAGCTCCTAATATCCTCTCCTGTGATGAGTCCATCTCCCCTAACTGATGAAACTATCGGAGGGCGGGGGGAATCTATGGCAACTGAGTTCCTTTTGGAGACTCTGGCTTTAGGCAGATATGGGAAGTTAAGAGGAGAAATCCATTCCGTGCATTTGTTGTTTTTTTCAAGTGCCCACAGCTGAAAATAATTAATATATTAATACCAAAATGGCACATTTTGGGGTGGCATGTCCTCAACTCCTACAGTCATATTCTACTACCCTTCAACTATAAATACAATTTCTACCTCTGGGTGTTAGGAGCCCAAAAGCTGAAAAGCTGCAAAACTCCAAACCTTAAGTCACAGTGGTGGGTTCCATTTGACATGTAGAATTGTGAATGAGGCATAGGTTCTAGTCCTACATGGGGCTTTTGCCTGGTTATGTGATCCTGGGGATATCGCCTTACTTCTCTAGATATCAGTTTACTCATTTTAGGGGAGAATACAATCTCTTCCTCTACCAATCTTAGGTTCTTTAGCTGGAGCCCCATATATTAGAATGGCAAAAAAACCCACAACAGATTAACAAGAGAAAAACAAATAGAAGCTTATTAACATGTACATTATACATGTACACATGGGAGGACTTAGTGATGAATAACCCAAAGTGGTGGTTAAAATACAGATTTAAATACAAACAAAGAAAAAGGAGTTTGGGGCTTCTGGGTAGTGGAGGCAAGTTTTGGGAAAGTGACCAAGAAAATATGGTTAACAAGGGCTATTCAGTAAGGTCTGTTGCACAGATTTAAGTCTGTGCCTTCTCTATTTATAAAAATTGGTAGGAGTCCTCCTCTTCCCTATATGGGAGAGAGAGACATCTCTACAAATGGACATCTTATAAGTGTATGTTTCCTTTACAAAAGAGAATCTGTGCCCTGTTTTTAGAGCTTTTCCTGAGCCTGCTGGTTTTCAGTAGCCTTTGGCTCAAAATAATCCATATGCCAAAGAGGTATATTTTGGGGTGACTTATTCTTGTGCCCCTCACTATCCTTCACCTGCAACAGAGACCTGCCTTTGTATCCATTTTAGTTTGGGAATAGAATGTAGAACAGTTCACTCAGAGAGAGAAATATTTTAATGAGATTCTAAAACATATGCTTAGGGAATTAGGAGAGTTCCTCTGTGTAACAGGAAAGAAAGAGAAGTTTCTGGAGAAAATTCAGGGAATTCCCTGGAGGAAGGAGATAGAAGCCAGAGGGTTTGAATGTTCATGGAAGAATGGAAGGCAGAAAAGCAGGAGACTATGCTAGTGAAATGAGTGAACTTCTAACAGACTGGGTCTAAAGCTCAGCTTTGTTCCTTACTAGTTTCCTTATCTGTAAAATGGGAACACTAATAGTATTCATCTGGATGTCTGGTTAAGATGGCAGAGTAGGTAAACACTATGCTCACCTCCTCTCAGGACCACATCAATTACAGCTAACCCACAGAACAACCACTATTGAGAATCACCTGAAGTCTAGCTGAGCCAAAGCCCTACAACGACAGAAGAAGCCACCTCAAGACTTGTAGGAGGGGCAGAGATGCGAAATGGGCAGGTCGCACACCCATTTGTGACCATTAAAAATCAAGAGGGTATCTCAGCTGCAGAGGTCCCCCCTGGAGGAGCTAGGGGTCCCAGCCCCTTCCCAGTCCAGGGTTTTAGTGCCGGGGAGAGACGTCCCCATAATTTCTGGCTGTGAAAACTAGCAGAGAGTTTGGCTGAGTGAGACAAGGGCAGCTGCACTCCCAGGTGCTCCTCTGAAAGGGCCCATGCACGGACTTACTTGTCGGACTCACTCACTCTGAACTCCAGTGCTGGGGCAGCAGACAGCAGATCAAAAGGCACCAGGGACATAAGGGGAGGAACTGAATTATATGACTTTAGGGTGAGGGCTGGAGGGACAGCAGTCTCCCAGATGGAGGAGCTAGTGGTAGCCATTTTTTTCTTTGCTGAGCCCTCCCCCTTCCTGCGTGCAGACGCAGGCAGAGGTTATACTTGTATATGAGTCTCCATCAAACTGGTTATGACATTTCACCTTCCCCGCCCTACTGATTCACTGAGACCATGCCCCATCCAACTTTTGGGCATTTTCCAGTGGCTTTTCTGTATAAACTGCCTGCCTTAGCTCATACCGTGGACAGTATTAAAATCTTTCAAAGGTTCACAAAACCCAAACAAGCAGCATCTGACTTCAGTATGTTCCATACCTCTGGCTGAACAGCCTAAGCCTGGACTAGTGACAGCCAGGCTTGGTTCACAGATTGGACTCTTAAGGCACTGCTAAGCCCAGTGTGGAAGGCGGCCATTTGTGGATTGCTCTGTGGCTCATACCAGGTGGTCCTGGATAAGGCACAGACTGTAGTTGAACTTGGCCTGCAGTTGGTCCCCTCCCATGAGGCCCCAGGGCTGGCAGGCCCAGTGGCCAGCTTTGGACTGGGCTGTAGCATCACCTGACCACCTCGAAGGATGACACACCCAAAGGGCACACTGGGCAGGCACCAGACTCCTGCTAAAGCAAACCCTGCTCTGTAGGGTCAGCCCCTGCACAACAGCTCCTCTGCTGTATTCACAGCCAGTCCTCACAGCCAATCAGCCTTAAGGTCAAACAAAAGGACACACACAACCCATATTAACGACACACCTGGAGCACCCAGTTCTGGTGACCAGGGAGATTGCACTGAGCCCCACAAGACACCTACTACATATGGCTACTCTACTAAGACAGAAAGACACAGAAGTCCTACACAGAAACAAACATAGGGAGGCAGCCAAAATGAAAGACAACGAAACATTTCCCAAATAAAAGACCAGAATAAAACTCCAGAAAAAGAACTAAATAAAATGGAGACAAGAAATCTACCAGACAGAGAATTCAAAGCACTAGTTATAAGAATGCTCAGTGATCTTAAGGAGAAGTTCTACAAAGAGATAGGAAACATAAAAATGGAGATAAAAAATGTAAAAAAGAACGAGTCAGAAATAAAGACTACAATAACTAACGTGAAGAGTACATTAGAGGAAATCAACAGTAGATTAGATGAAGCAGAGAATTGAATAAGCAATTTATAGCTTTTTTTTTTTGAGGGCAGCATCACTGGCCCTCACATGTGGGACCCGAACCCAGGCTGCTGGCTTCCCAAGCCAGCGCCCAACCACTGCGCTACTCGGCCGGCCCTGAATAAGCAATTTAGAAGATAAGGTGGCAGGAAGCACCCATTCAGAACAGCAAAAAAAAAAAAAAAAAAAAAAAAAAGAATCCAAAAAAAAAATGAGGACAGTTTAAGGGCTTCTGGGACAACATCAAGTGTATCAACATTCATATCATAGGAGTACTAGAAAGAGAAGAGACAGAGTAAGGAATTGAAAACATATTTAAAGAAATAATAACTGAAAACTTCCCTAACCTGGTGAAGGAAATAGATATACAAACTAAGGAAGCGCAGAGAGTCCCAAACAAGATAAACCCAAAGGGTCCCACACCAAGACACATTATAATTAACTGTCAAAGGTTAAAGACAAAGAATCTTAAAAGCAGCAAGAGAAAAGCTGTTAGTTACCTATAAGGGAACTTTCATAAGAATACCAGATAATTTATCAACAGAAATTTTGCAAGCCAGAAGGGATTGGAAGGAAATATTCAAAGTAATGAAAAGTAAGGACCTACAACCAAGGTTACACTACCCAGTGAAGCTATTTAGAATTGAAGACAGATAAAGAGCTTCCCAGACAAGAAAAAGCTAAAGGAGTTCCTTACCACCAAACGAGTATTATAAGGAAGGTTAGAAGGATTGCTTTAAAACAAAATAAATAAATAAATAAATAAATAAATAAATAAAATAAAAAATATGAATAATAAGTGGCAATAACTACATATCCATCAACAATTACTTCCAATGTAAATGGATTAAATACTCCGATCAAAAGATAGGGTGGCTGAATGGATTAGAAAACAAAACCCTTACGTATGCGCTCTACAAAAGACTCACTTCAGATCAAAAGACACACACAGACTGAAAGTAAAGGGATGGGGAAAAGACATTTCATGAAAATGGGAACAAACAAAAAAAAGGCCGTGGTATCAATACTTAGACAAAATAGACTTTAAAACCAAGGCTATCAAAAAGAGACAGAGAAGGGCCCAGTAATCCTACTTCTGGGTAATTATCCAAGGAAAACCAAAATGCTACTTCAAGGGAATGTGTGCATCCATATGTTCATTACAGCATTGTTTACAATGGCCAAGATGTGGAAGCAGCATGAGAGTCCATCAATGGAAAAATGGATAAAGAGGTAGTACATATATATACAATGGTATATTGCTTGACCATGGATGGGAATGGGTTCTTGTCATCTTTGGCAGCCTGGGTGGACTTGAAGGGTATTGTACTGAGTGAAGTATGTCAGACAGCAAAAGGCGGCTGCAATGTGATCTCATGTATATGTAGAATCTAAATTTAAAAATAAACAAAACAGAAATAAACATAGATACAAAGAACATTTTGATTTTTTGCCAGATGGGACAGGAGTTGGGAATGGGTGAAAAAAGGGAAGGGATTAAGAAATAAAAATTGATTGTTACAAAGTAGTCATGGGGATGTAGGATATAGCATAAGGAATATAGTCAATAATTTTGTAATAACTACATATGATGTCAGGTGGGTACTAGATTTATTGGGGTGATAGATGGGATGGGGGGTTAGTGGACAGGGTGAAAAAAGTGAAGGCATTAAGAAGTACAAATTGGTAGTTGCAAGGGGATGTAAAGTAAGGCATAGGGAATATAGTTAATAATATGGTAATAACTCTGTATAGTGCTAGGTGCGTACTAGTCAGGGGATCACTTCTTAAATTACATAAACCTCTAACCACTATGCTGTATACCTGAAATTAATATAATATTGAATGTCAACTGTAATTGAAAAATTTAAATGGAGGAGAAAAGCTGAAGGGCAATAAGAGGTTCAAATTTCCAAGTATAAAACAACTCATGGGGATATAATGTACAGGATAGAGAATATAGTCAATAATATTGTGATAGCATAGTATAGTCTCAGATGGTTGCTGGACTTATGGTCATCACTTCTTTAGGTATACAAATGTTGAATAATTATTGTGTATGCCTGAAACTAATATAATATTCTTTGTTAGCTATATTTAAATAAAAAACTTTTTAAAAATTTAAAAAATAGTATTCATCTAATAGAGTGACTTTATATAGGGACTGAACGCGACAATAAATGCAGTGCTTAGTACAGTGTAATGTCATCTGTTCAAAAAATTTTACTTGCAATCAGTGCACTGCACTTCTATTATACATTCTTGGTCATAATAAAATTAAATATATCATGGCTTTTACTGCATGACTTATATATATTTTATTCTTCTTGGTGGAATGCTGAAGGCTCCTTAGTTCCTTGATGAGCATTGGGCAGCAAAAGTGACATATTTACAGTTCATCTCAGTCAGGTAACTTCAAAGAGATAAATGATCACATTTATTTACTTTATTTTTCTTATGAGCTTTATTCTATTTTAAATTTTAATGTATTCATTATCATGGCACTTTTTCAGAATAGCCTTCCTGTTTGTCATTCTCAAGTCATTTGGCTCTAAGGAGACAAAGCCACAATTTTCTTTATTTAATTTATTTTTTATTTATTAAATTTATTGTGGTGACATTGGCTAGTAAAATTATATAGGTTTCAAGTGTACATTTCTATATACATCCTCTATGTATTACATTATATGGTCACCACCCAGAGTCAGTTCTCCTTCCATCACCATATATCTGAGCCCTTTTTCCCTCTTCTACAACTCCCCTTAACCTCCTTACCCTCTGGTGGTCACTAAACTATTGTCTGTGCTTATGAGCTTTTATTTCTTTGCTTGTCTTTAACGTATTCTTCAATAGATGATTGATAAAGACAATGTGGTACATATACACAATGGAATGCTACTTGGCCATAAGAAGAGATGAAATACTGCCATTTGCGACAACATGGATGGATCTTGAGATTACTATGTTAAACAAAATAACTCAGACAGGAAAAGTCAAGAGCCATATGACTTCACGATTTTCTTATTGCTACTTATCTCTAGCACTTATCATAGTGCCAGGCACATGGTGGATGCTCAATATTTTTTTTCAAATGAAAATATTAATGTATCTATTCTTTCCTAGTTATAGACATAGTCATCCTCTCCTACAAGTCCTATATTAAATTTTTTTACTTGAAAGTTATTTTTTTTTAAGTATTTTATTTCTAGGAAGTCTAATTGTACTTTACTTGAAACCTTAATGGTTCTAATTCTTGTTTTGTTCAAGTTGTTCTCTCTCTCATCCAATATCTCTATTTCATTAGAAGCCTCTTCTGATTGTTCCCTTTGTTTATCTATTTCTACTGTTAGGCTTGCTTAGATGTGCTACAGTTTTTCTTCATTTGCCCATTGGGAGTTTAGAGACTTCGGTGTGGCTAATACCTTAAGTGAGGATGGTCAGGAAAGATGGAAGGTCCTGTGAGATGGCAACACAGTAACAAGAAGGCTGTCAGTCCTCCATCGAGGCATGATGCTCCCTCTCAACTCTGCTCCCTCTCAACTCTCCCACCTCAAGGTAGACGGATGATCCCACAATTCATTTCTTCCTCCATTTCTTGCACCATGACAAGTTGACCCTGCCCTTGAAAGTCAAGGATCCTCAAGGCCAGCTCCCTCCAGGATCTCAACATGGAGTGTGCTGTTGTAGTCTCAAAACTCTCACTAGACCCAGGCAATCTGTGACAATTTCTACCTGGCACCTTCTGGACCCCATGTGCCCTGCTGCAATATCTGCTAGGCTGAAGGGAATTGGGTAAGATGGGGCTATATATAGGTCAACTCAATTTTAGAGTGACATTTTCTTATCTTTTAGCCAAATTCTGAATATTAACCATATTTTGTAGTTTATTATAACTGCAAACTTGTCCCAAATTAATTATTCTCACTCACTTGGTTATATTGAGAACAAGGGAAAAGAAAACTGTATAATCTGGAATAAGAGCATAACTGCAAATTGTCTGTTTATTTTCTCTCACTGGGCACAAATTACTGCATCCAGAACAGATGGCTATTGGTGCTTTTGAGGATAGGGGCTTCTCTTTAGAGTCTAAGTTAGTATTTAGTACATGTAAATGCTCAATGATCATTTTTTGAATAAATTAATAAATAAATGGGTGAATAAATGAATGATAATGCATTTAAGAACTAAGAAGACTTTGGTCATATTCATGGAACTGACTGATAGTTTTCAAAATTTGTTTTTAGCCTAAAAATCTTTTGTTCAAAAACACTTAATGGGGAATCTCAGAGAAAGAGAGGGACTACTCTGGTTGAAATGAGCATAGAGTATCCAGACCACACCTGATTGGGTGTCTCTAGCCACTGAGAGAGTTTCCCACAAACCCTTTTATTCTCGGGGTCACAATACTGCCGTTGACAAACAAGACTCTTGAATAATTGTTATACTTATTTCCGCTACACTTACTGTCAATATCAATCACACCAGCTGAACCCCTGTATTCAATGAACTGCATCAATTATTGAGATGGATTAAGTAAATGAACGGGTCATTACTTTTATGAGCAGCCTAAGCTAGTCATTAAGAGAAAATGATAAAAAGTCAGAAGATTTAATGTAAAGCTGGGCAACAATTTCAAAAGAAATGTAATCAATTATTATATGATTCACATATAATTTTAAAAGAAGTTTAATCAATTACCGGAACATAGCTGACCAGAATCCCGATGAACTGAATTTCCCCCCACATTCATTCATTAGGTAAGATACAGATGGTAAGGAGACATGCTAAAATCAGTCAAAAGTATTTACACGTTATGTCTATCTGTCCAACACAGTTCCTAGCACTACAAAAGAAACAAAGATGTATAAAACATGGTTCTTATAGTTAAGGTGCTTGCAGTTTAGCTGGGCAGACATGAAATCATCTGGAAAGAATTAAGTGTTAAATTCTATGTAATTAATTTTTTAAGCAGGTAGTTTAATTATTTTAGGGCTATTCTTTGCAATACAAGCACCATTAAATAAATGATTTTTTAATCCAAGTTCTTATACTACACTCTGGAGTCATTTAAGATTGAGTTCAATATCTTATGGTTTTATTTATGGCTTATTACTATAAAGTAATGTAACTGTACCATGAAGTGTAAGATTTAGAGCAATAACCTTGAGTCATTATTGAATCCACAAACATCAAAATTCATATCAGTCAACAGTTTGGGCAAAAGTAATAGAGTGAAGCAAAATCACAGGCACCATACCTACAAGGTTTTACAATCTGCTCGTAACAAATCTTCAAGGAAAGAAAAACCCCTACTGTAAACAAACTCATGGAATGAAAAGAGAAGGAGGTGTTCCTCAACTGATTTTGTGAGACAAGAATGATATTGAAACCATTCCTGGACCAAAAAAATATATATATATATATTAATAGAACCTCACTTATGAAATGAGGTGCAAATATACCAAGTTAAATACGATTTAACCAATCCTGCAATATCATGATCAAGCAGAGATTACCCCAGGAATGTAAGAGCTCATCCTTAGAAATTATATCAAGGGGTTGTAGGCAAAGATAATGGATTAACAAATGTATTTACTTTTGTTATCTCCCAACATCTCATTAAAATGACAGTAAAGAGATTCTTTTTTTTTTTTATTCATTTGCTAACTTGTTGGTTTGGTTTTTTGTTTTGTTTTTTAATGTATTTACCCAGACAAAAAGAGAAGGGAAGTTGCAGAGACAAAATTACGGAAATTGGGAAGCAAGTGGACAAGTGATAATTAGCTTAGCATAGTAGAGAAAGGTGAGTGTTAAGTAAACAGGAGAAAGCTGAAAGGCAACCAGATTTATATAATAAAACTGCCAAAAGCCTGAAAATTAGGGGTACCAGAAACCTCTGAAGGTAGGATGAAAGTGAAACTAAGAACCAAAAGATTATTTCAGCATCCATTTAAGAAGAATTCTTCCCAATCACACAACCAGATTACTCAACCCCCAAACTGGACAGGAGACTAAACTCATTCTTCAGAGGAGAAAAGGGAGTTTCTGGACTGGGAAACACCAGGCAGAGTGAGAGCAGAGTTGTAATAAGGAACAGAAAGCATGATTGGATGATTAACTGATGTTTCATATATTCAATGTTGAGACTTCTAGCCTTTATTCTCTCATTTGGGTCTAAAGTGTTAGTAGATAAACCTATATTCTTCAGGCAGGAGATAGAAGAATCCTTTTCTTCAGAATTTGATTAGTCCAAGATGAAAAATATAAAAATATTGATTTTGGGGTTCCTTAATGAAGTGGCCCAGCTAAATTACTATAGAGAAAACCTACACTTGACAAGAAGCGCACGCAAGTACACACACACACACACACACACACACACACACACACACACACACACTTAATAAAAACAGGATGCTATTTAAAGAAAAAACATTGATTTAAGTTTTTAAAACTTGAACATTAAAAGTACGATGGAAGAAAATTTTTAATCCTTAGAGTTTTGGAAGATGAAATGAGAAAATTTTCCAAAAAGTAGAGCCAAAAGACAGAGACGGTAAACAGAAAGTATAAAATAATTAGTGGACTCGACCAGGAGAGCCAATATCCAAATAACAGAAATTCTACAAAGAAAGAACAGAAAAAACAGAAGGAAGACATCAACAATGACATTATTCAGGAGTATTTTCTGGAACTAAAGGATGAGTTTGCAGATTGCAAGGCCCCACTTAGTATTCAACAAAATGGGAGGCAGGGAAAAAAGTAGTTTAACACTAAACACACACTATCAGGAAATTTCACAATATTGGCAACAAGAAAAATATCCTACATGCTTCTGGAATGAACAGTGGGGCCCTGATAAAATGCAACGGCTCAGGACTCAGAATGGCTTTAAAGTTTTCCATATCAACACCAGAATCTAGAAAATAATAGAACAAAACCTTAAAAGTTCTGAGAAAAAATTGTCTTCAGTCTTTAGTCAGGTTATCAGTTGGTGTGAGAGTAGGACATAGACCTTTTATACATACATGTTCTAAAATATAAATTACGCCCCTAGGACCCATTCTCAAAAAGTTACTGGAAAATGTGGTCTACCAAAATGATAGAATAAAACAGAACAAGGAAAATTGGGAGAGAAAATAGGATATTCAACCAAAGTGACAAGCAAGGAGAATCCCCACAATGATGAGAAAGAGAGATTCCAAGATGACAGCTGTATCCCAGCCAAAGAGAACACCCAACAAGACTGAAGCTAGTCCAAAAGCTAGCATCTCTGCAGGAAGACAGATAGAATGTCTGTTGTATCAGAACATATTGAGAGGGGATTGAGATTAAATTAATGATAAATACTAAACAAATACAACTAAGCAAATGAAATAAGGTAATTATGAGCTCTGGGGAATAAATACCTGTTTCTCTGGTGGAACTATGACTGATACAGATTTTGTTGCCTATCCCGTTTCTAGAGAAACAGAATCTTAAGAATGAGTTTTCCGAATTGGTTCAGGGTTTTCTTGAACTGGGTCTCTGATTAGATTTAAAATACTAACGAGTATCCAACAGTAAAGGGAGCATTTGTAGTTCATAATGTGAAGTGGCACTAGATATGCAAAACGTCATAATTGCCTACACAACCAAATACCTATAAAAGCTGAGATTCTAGGTGACTATGTATTCAATACTTTAAAACATTTTAGTCGCACTATAAGAGAATAATACAATTTCCAGGTTGCTCCTAACTGTGCTGAAGAAAGTGGACAAAGAAAAGGATGAGCTCAGGGCTTCAAATTCTGAGCTCAAGCTTTGCATAAATGACCTGAGAGTTTCTAAGTCTGATCTCAAAGAGACCTTTTATCTCCTATAGCTACAAGACTAAGATTTCTGAAAACCAAACCCGGAGTTTCATCCTGCAAGCAGCTGAATTACAATACAAATTGAATTCCCAGTTGTCTTCTGTTAAAGTGAAGTCATTGATTGGGAAGGAATAGGATCCTAATCATTGGAATGAGGACATTTTTGGAAGTTTCCAATGAAACTAGAGAAATAGAACATGTAAAGTCTGCCAATAGAAGCAGCCCTTCTGCCCTGTCTGTGGAGGTTTATCCTGATTTGCCGGAAGAAGCTAAAATGACCTGACCTGTGGCAGTTCCTTGCAAGACACTACTGATTCTCCTTAGGACCCACCATTGCCATTCCCTTTGCTTCTAGACCTAAAACAACTCTAGTCCCAACAAGCACTAAAGGGTGAGATATAAATGTAACCAAAAGTAAGTTTCTCTACACAACAAAAAAAGTGCATGAATTTTCCAATTTATAAAGACAGAAATCTAGGAAGTGGATATTAAGGGTATGAGAGAATGGTGGACGGAATATAAAGTTAGATTAGGTAAAACTTATTCATATGAGCCCCTGAAGCAGATGTTCTGGACTCAGTGGTTTCATTCGAGGGGTTAGAAAGAACTGACAGTGTGTTTCATTGACTGAAAATGGACCAAGTATGTACTAAAAGAAGTCAAAATGCCAGGACTGCCTTGGTATATTACAGAGGAAGGAATCAAAAGACTTAGGGAGATTGGGATGGTAGAATGGATTTGTCATGTAAGACCGGCTCATCCACATCAGGAGAGTACAGAAGAACATTTTATAATCCAGTGGATAGGATGGCCCATTCTGTGCCTACTAGTCAGCCTCTTTCCTCAGCCACTGCTGTCATTGCCCAATGGGCTCATGAACAAAGTGACCATTCTGACGGGGATGGAGGTTAGGCCCAGGCTCAGCAGCATGAACTTCCACTCACCAAAGCTGACGTGGCTGCAGCCACTGCTGAGGACCTAATCAGTCAGCAGCAGACCCTGACACTGAATCCTTCATATGGCACCAATCTCCAAGGTGGTCAGTTAGTTAACTGTTGGCAGATTGATTACTTGTGGCCACCTCAATCATTGAAGGGGCAGCATTTTGTTCTTACTGGAATAGATACTTGCTTTTGATACAAATTTGCCTTCCCTGCGCACACTGCTTTTTCCAAAACTACCATCCATACACTGACAGAATGCCTGATCCACCATCATGGTAATTATGCACAGCATTACTTCTAATCAAGATATGTAATTCACAGCAAATGAAATGTGTCATCAGGTCCATACTCATGGAATTCAGTGGTGTTACCATGTTCCCCATCATCCTGAAGCAGCTGGCTTGATAGAATGGTGGAATGGCTTTTTAAAGAGTCCGTTGCAGTGCCAGATAGGCGGCAATGCCTTGTAGGATAAGAGCTAAGGTTCCCCACGAGGCTGTACATGCTCTGAATCAGCATTCAATCATCTAATACATGCTTCTCCCATAGCCAACATTCATGAGTCCAGGAATCTAGCGGTAGAAATGGGAGAGGCACCATTTACTAGTACCTCTAGTGATCTACTGACAAAATGCTTACTTCCTGTTCCTGTGACCTTATACCCTGCTGGTCTTAGACCCAATAAAAAAAACACTTCTACCAGGATATCCAGCAATAATTTCACTGAACTAGAAGCTAAGACCACCACCCAGCCACTTGAGGCTCCCCATGCTTCTCAATCAACAGGTGAAGAGAGTTGTTAACTATACTGGCTGTGGTGCTTGATCCTGATTCCCAAAGGGAAACTGGGCTGCTACTATACAATGGAGGTAAGAAAGAACATGGTAGAACACAGGAAATCCCTTAGGGCATCTCTTAGTACTACCATGTCTTGTGGTTAATGTTAATGGAAAACTACAACATAATTCAAGCAGGACTTCCAATGGCCTAGAACTTTCAGGAATAAACATTTGAGTCACCTGACCAGGCAAAGAAACATAACTACCTCAGGTGCTTTCTGAGGACAAAAGAAATATGAAAGGGTTAGTGAAGAAGGTAATTATAAATATCAACCAAAACCATATAACCACTGCTGAAACAGGGACTGTAATCATTAAAAGACTAATATATATTGTTATCATATTGTTTTATTCTCTTATCCCCTTATCGTCTAACATAATATGTGTTAATATTATACTTTATGTCATAATATTTAAGTTACAGAATATCAAGAATAGTGAAGTTCACTCAAGGACTTCGTGTTCTCATCTAGGGATCGGGTTAGTGCGTTTTAACTTGTATGCAGGATAGTTGAATCATGTTAGGCAGAAGTATGGACCTTTATTTGGAGATTACCATTTAAGGAGATAAGTAGTGCCAAACTGACAAATGGTGGACCATGATATCAGTTTAATGTTCGGCTTGTCTAGTGTATTGTAGTACCTAGTTATTTAATCAAACACGAATTTAGGTATTGATGGAAATATATTTTGTAGATCTGATTAACATCTACAATCAGTTGACTTTAAGTAAAGGAAATTATCTTTGATAAATTGGGTGGACCTGATCTAATCAGCTGAAAGGCCTTAAGAGCAGAACTGAGGCTTCCTTGAGAAAGAAATTTAATTTACGGACTACAGTGTCAGTTTCTGCCCAAGAGTTTTCAGCTTGCCCTTCTTGATAGCCTGCCCAATGGATTTGAACTTTCCTAGTCAGCCTCCACAGTGGCAATAAACCAATTACTTAAAAGAAATATCCATCTCTTTCTCTCTCTCTCCATATTTATATGTATATGTATATAAAGAGATAGAAATATAGACATAGATAGATAGTATATATAATTCTATAATAATATAGAATAATATATAAAGAGGTTTATTGCAAGAAATAGAATATTGCAAGATATCTCTATATCTATCTATATTATCTCTCTATCATCTATCTATCCATCCATCCATCCATCCCCTATTGTTCTGTTTCTATCTCCTACTGCTCTGTTTCTCTGTTGGAATCCTGATACACTCTTTTAAAGAGATTTTTGCTGTCTTTGAGATCAATTTGCCACAAGTGATGTGAGAGAAATGTTTGTTGACTAATTGGTACAAGTTTGCTTCATATGTTTGTGTTATAAAGAAGGTAACTTTTTTTAAAGTGCAGGACCACTGTTTCAAAACAAAGCAGGGCTACCAGGAAAGTACAAGGGCTATTAAATTATATATTTTTTCCAGCTTCTATTTATTAATGAGAAGGCAGGAAAACACTTTTGAATTTGTAGGCAAAGTCCTTTTAAAACATCTTGAAATTATTTCTCTATTACTTGAAGAACAGACTTCTTTCTTTTCTAGATATCTTTTTAATTTCAAAAATACCAGAAAACTCCATTCCTGTAGTCGCTTAAAATTTTACTGTTCTAAAAAAAAAAGTAAAAATGTATGAGAGACTACTGCTTGCTTCAATACACTCTCTACTGATAACGCGTTCTGTGTGAATTCTTCTAAATGTTTAATATCCTTGTATATACACATGTAACATTTTAAAATAAACTAAACACCTAGCAGCATTGTCATGAATAACTTCTTAAGTGTATGCAAATATATATTCAACTTACTCTTTGAAAGTTAGACTCATATCCATTATAAGGATATTACATAAATTAACCATTTCCACACTGATAGATCCAGCTTCTTTTATTCATCTCCATATCATTGATTCAAAGCACAGTACTCTCTACTTAGTAGGCCCACAATACATACCTGTTTACTAAGCGAGGAGCAATGACTGAATGTCTTTTCCTGACAGCCGTGATCTTGTGCAGGATAGCATGAAACTGAATGAACAAGTCTCATTTAAAACTGTCCAATGTTGCTGAAAAACAACTCTAACTCAGCTCTTCCACCATGACTATGACAATCAACCTCACAAAAGCATTACAGAAATCAATTCTGTCTCAAAAACGTTATATTAGTATTGAAGAGTAACTTACCCTCAAACACAAAACAGTAGGGATCATTTAATGGGGGTAAAAAAACAAGAATTGAGTTGTGAGTATTTGCATGGCAGACTCTGAAATGAAGAATTGTGGGGGTGGGGGGTGGTTTACATAAACTTTGTGTTGCCCTTATTGAATAAAATAAATATCCCTTATATCTAATTCAAAAAGCAAATAAAAGAAAGTTATGTCTCTTTAAAAAAAAAAAAGGAAACGCTTCTAGTGGAGTGTTTTATTAATTTAGCTTGTGCTGCTTCTTTCCCCTGGGTTATGACCTTCTCCAGCAGTGCTTCTAACCTTGCCTGCCCATTGGATCACCTGAAGAGACTTAAAACTCATTTATGTCTGTTTCCACCCCCAGAGATTCTGATTTACTTGACCTGGGACATGCCCTCAGCTCTGGACATTTTTGAAGGTCCCCAGATGATTCCAGTGCACAGCCAAGGTTGAGAAGCACTCCTGTAAAAAGAGAAGCTGGCGTGGTGCTGCCAGCACTCCGAGGATTGCCTAGCATATCGCTAGTAGGAGAAAAGGAAGGGCGAGGTGGATGGGGTTTCAGAGAAGACAGAAGGAGCAGGAGGGAAAAGAAAAGTGAATATGCATCACATGGTGAGAAGCAGGTTGAAACAAGCAGGGATGCTCGCAACACAGCTTAAACCTGGCCTATAGCTCTCAGGTGGAGTGAAACTCATTGACATTGAAGAAAATTCTCATATTCTCTCTCTCTCTCTCTCTCTCTCTCTCTCTCTCTCTCTCTCTCTCTCAAATGAAAAATCGTGATTGTCCTAGTTCAAGATGCTCTAACAAAATACCATACAGTGGGTGGCTTAAACAATGGAAATTTTTTTTTTTTTTGAGGGCAGTGTCACTGGCCCTCATATGTGGGACCCGAACCGGGGCCACTAGCATCCCAAGCCAGTGCTTAACCACCATGCCACTCGGCCGGCCCCAAACAATGGAAATTTATTTCTTACAATTCTGGAGACTGGGAAGTCCAAGATCAGGGTGTTAGCTGGTTCATTGTCTAGTGAGAGTCCTTGGCCTCATTTTCAGACAGCCATCTTCTCCCTGTATTTTCACATGACTGTGAGAGAGAGAGAGAGTTCTGATCTCTTTCTTTTTTTATAAAGACACACTAATCTCATCATGGGGGTCACACCCTCATAACTACATCTAAGCCTTATAGCCTCCCAAAGACCCTACCTCCTAATACCACCATGTTGGGGATTACCGCTTCGACATATGAGTTTGGAGGGACACAATCATGCAATCCATATTGGTCCTAATCACAGAATTTTAGGTATTGGCATTATGGCAGTCCTTGGAGGTAAGCCGTCCTTCAAGATAGAATGTGTTGTAAGAGTTGTAGTTAGCTGATTCCCACCAGTTTCCTTTGGGATCCACAGCAATGATTATGCTGAGGCTATGCTCTTTGCTGGCTGCTCCTAGCTAATGACACAGAGGGGATGCTAAAATCAGGCCATTGCTGCTGATGCAGGACTTTTCTAACGTGCAGTCTTTGTTCTGGGTGTCCCTGAGACTTTGTCAGAGCAGTGCTACAGCCTGAGGTTTTCACTACCGAATCCTCCTTCCTTTGCCCCCTTATTTCACAGGCCTCAGACGGTTTCACTCCCTCTGCTTAGTCCTCCTCCTTCACTCCTTAACGTTTCATAGACTTCTTCCCCAATAAATTTCTTGCACTCCTAATTTCTTCTTGTCATCTACTTTTCAGGGGACCCAAACCAAAATGGGATGGGACCTCAAAAATCATCTAAACTTATGTATATTCTTCTCAGGTCAGAAATCTCAGGTTCAGATGATTTGCTGAATGTCACATGGCTCCTATGTGGTAGACCAGAATTCGCAATAGGTTTCACAACTCACAATCAAATGCTTTTTCTCCCCCAAATAGCAAAGATTCAAAATAAAGGTGACTTCATTGGAAAAACAAAAACAAACAAAAAACACTGAAAGTAATAAAAACAAAAGTACAAAAATGTATACTGGATAAGAACATTGAAAGCACTCAAGGGACTGTCTAACAAGGTATGTTCACAAAATATTTATAACAGGTAAAACAAACACAGTGGCAGGAGCAAAAAAGCAAAGGAAAAAACATTAGGAACATCCAAGCACAGCTTCAGGTCCTCCCTCAGCCGGGCAGACAATTTCCACCTTCAGAGCGCAAACCACTAAAATGTGTGTGATAGCTCCATCTCAGGGAAGCCAACCATAGTGGGTTAAATAGTGTTCCTGCAAAATTCATGTCCACCAAGAACCTCAGAATATAACCTTTGGAGGTAGAGTCTTTGCACATGTAATTAAGGTTAGGATTGAGATGAGATCATACTGGATTAGGGTGGATCCAATATCCAGTGAAAGTGTCCTTATGAGAGAGACAGAAAAGGACACACAGAGGAGATTGGAGTGATGCAGCTACAATCCCAGGAATGTCAGGAAGCACCAGAAACTGGAGGAGGAAAGGAAGAAATCTCCCCATGAGCCTTCGGAAGCAGTGTGGTCCTGTCACAACTTTGATTTTGGACTGCTGGACTCCAGGGCTGTGAGGGAAGAGATTCTTGTGGTAAACCATCAGGTTTGTGCTAATTTGTTACAGCAACCCTAGGAAACGGATACACTGTATACTGAAGGGTATTTTACACTGGTTACATAGCAAACGTCAGACTGTGTGACCAAATATAAAAATCAAAACCATCAATGGCTTTCAGTAATCCATGTAGAGAAGCTGATACAGGATGTCCCCACGAGATGTTTGGACTTCGAAGAGCATTTACATTATACATCTCTAGCTAGCATATTCCAGTCCCACGCTGGCCAAGGGTCAGTACCATGGCTCCAGGTGGCAGGAGAGATAAGCACAAAGCTACTGCAGAACAGCTGCATGTTAAACTATCCTTACCCAAGTACACAGCCAGAGAATTCTTCTGGGCTCCTACGTTGAGAATGTAAAGGAAGAATCAATCTAACCTCAATCTGGGTTCATACTCAGATGCTAAGTGGTCACTGAATAGAATTTCTTCTCGTCCTTAATGTCTTCATCTATAGTATAAGAAGGTTGGACTAAATCGCCTTCCAGGGCTAGCATACTCTAATTAAAGACATATAGGCAGGCGTATAGGGGTCAAGCAGAGGTTATCATTTGGGGGGAAGGGTCATTTCATACTTATGTAGGTCCCAAGAAGAGAAGAGTAACTATCTTTTGACCAATTTTCAGTTAATTCTTATATCAGGGTCCCTAAGACCACATGCAGGCTTGGTGTTTTGATAGACTCATGGGACTCCAAAGCTATTATACCTACAGTTATGGTTTATTACAGTGAAAGGATACAGGCTGCAATCAATAAACGGAAAAGGTGCGAGGGGTGAAGTCCAGGAGAAATCAGGCATAAGCTTCCAGGTGTTCCTTCCCAGTGGAGCCACATGGGGACATGATTCATTTTCTCAACAACATATGTGACAATACATGTGAAGTGATGCCAACCAGGGAAGCTTGGTTTTTATTGGGGTTCAGTTATTATGCTTGCAGTGCCTCTGAGACTGACTTCAGCTACTCAGACTCCAGCCCTTCCCACTCCAGAAGGAAAATATGCATGCACCTTAAATCACATCATTAGGATGAATTGATCTTGTTCAACTGGTACAGCATGGCCCAAGGTCTCAGGCATAAAAAAAAACCACTGTTATCAGGAAGAATATTCCAATGGCTAGGTATCTTAGCTTTTGTTTCTGAAAGATTCACAGCATCCAATTAATAAAGTAACCCAAGTGTATTCCTTTTATCTGCACCCCAAATTCCTAACAGGTGCTCTAATTTTTTTTTTTTTTTTTTTTTTTTTTAGCTGAGCTATCCTGCCACCTGTTGGCAGCTCAACAGCAGCTCAGCAGCAGCTCAGCTCGGGCTGGGCATAGATCTGCTGTTGCTCAGAGCTCAGCTCGCACTCTTGAGCGAGCTCTTAACCAACTGAGCCACTCAGCCAGCCTGGTGCTTCAATATTTGTTTTTTATTTTGAGGGCAGTGTCACTGGCCCTCATACGTGGGACCCAAACCGGGGCCGCTGGCTTCCGAAGCCAGCGCTTAACCTCCACGCTACTCGGCTGGCCCGGTGCTTCAATATTTTTAATAAATGAGTGGTATCTTGCAATATTAGAGGTAGAGATATCTAGATTATGTTATGTTTTTAACGTTAAAACCTTACATAATAATTGGGCACCTTTAGCTAGAAGTGTTCTTTAGATTTTTATATCAGAGATTCAGTCATGTCACCTGTTTAGCCCCTTAAGAATATTTTATCAGATTCATAAAATGTAAGATTTTTTCCTGTTTTTATTTTATGTTTGATAAAGCCAGGATTATACAATAATTCTGTTTTGCAATTTAGTTTTACTTAGTGCTATATCATGGACATCTTTGTTTTCAATGCCTCTAGATCTACCTCATTCTTTTTTTTTTTTTTTTAGGGCAGTGTCACTGGCCCTCATATGTGGGACTGAACCGGGGCCGCTGGCTTCCTAAGCCAGCACTTAACCATCGCTCCACTCGGCCAGCCCTACCTCATTCTTTTTAATGACTGCCTAATATTCCATTGTGTGGATGAAAAAAATATATTTAATCAATCTTCTGTGATCATTTAGGTTGTTTTAGGCTGTTTACTTTTAAATATTTTTTCAATTAATATCCCTGGAAATTTGTGTAAATAGAGGGACAGGGCTTGATTTTATGCATCCTGTGGGGATTCTGGTTACTGTTTTCTGACAATGCAAGCAACCTTGATTACTAGATAGGGAAGACACCCCTTCTCTTATTTGTGTTTCTAAGGAAATACTTAATATGTGCTAAAGAATTTAACATTTAGTATCTTATTGGGTTGTTGGAAAAGTCATGACGCATTTTTGCCACAAAAAACATAGAAAAAATACGTCATGACTTTTCTGACAACCCAATATTTAATCCTCACAAGAGCTATAAGCAGCTAATTGCTATTCTTTTTTTTAATCTTATAGTTTTTCTAATTATGAAGTAATACACATTTATAGAGAATTTAGAAAATATAGAAATGTTTAAAGAAGAACACTAACACCTTTAATTTAACTGCTCAGAGAAAACCTCTGACAATATTTCAATGATTCTACATTGTATTACCTTTCCCTGCAACTATTTGACATAGTTGAAATTCAACTCTATACAACTCTGCATCCTGCTTTTAAAGAGTGTAACATAACACTTCCTATGCTACTCTTCTTGATAGCCAACTTTCAAAAAATGCTGCATAATAATCCATTGTGTTTCTGTACATATTCTATTAACCTTTCAGTTTGCTTTCATTATTTACTACTGTAACAAATTATTTGCTGTGAAGGATATCTTTGGTGTATAGATACATTCTGTATTTTACATTACTTTTCAAAATAAAGTCCTAGAAATAAAATAAAAAATTCAAAGCTCCTAACACTTATTGCCAACTGACTGTTTCACTAGTTGTTAAATTGTTCCTGCCAAGCCTTCAGGTATTCAACCAGGAAGGGTCACGTCCTCAATTATAGTTTTAGCACCCCATAACCTCTCTAGTGTAATGGTGTCAGCATCAGCCATTTACTACATGCTTTTTCTTCTTCCTGTATTATCAGAAAATTTTCTTTAATATAGAAATATATGAATAAACTTAACACATCGAAGAGCTTTTTTATGATATATACTCTAAAAAATGTCCTTTAGTTCTCTATTTGTATTCCACCCGGATGGGTCATATTCTTTATATTATCTACATCCCTTAGGATTGTTTTTAAACACTGAGAAATTTCCCATTGTTTAAGATTCTTATTGTAGGGTTGGGGAGTATCTATCTGCCTGTTTTGGGTAGCAATAAGTCACTAAAATTATTTAAACTTTTTGGAAGATTTTTTTCATAAGAAAAACTGCTTATTTATTTTTTTATTCTTTAATGCATGTTTATCATACTAAAATAAGTTTTTTGTTTGTTTGTTTGTTTTTTTACTGACCTTACCCTATTTCTGAGACACTTCTCTTAAGTAACAATTCAGCTCTTAACTGGGAAACAGAGAAATAGGAACTACAATAGTAATGATTTTTATTTACAAAATGTACTTCTATGATTCTTTTTGTTTGTAGACTTCTTCCTGTCGTTAAGCTAGGTATAAAAATTTATCAAGAAAGGTTTTTAAGAAATCTTCTCTGAGATTCACTCTAGTAGGTCTTCCAGTTTAAAACAATTTATTCTATCAGTTTTATAAAATGTTTCTTATTAGATGCCTACATGGTACTTAAGAGTGTGATTCTTGGGCCGGCCGAGTGGCACATTGGTTAAGAGCTGGCTTGGGGATGCCGGCGGCCCCGGTTCAGATCCCACTATGTGAGGGCCAGTGACACTGCCCTCTACAGCTAACAACAGCTCCACCTGGAGCTGGGCTGTGCGAGCCCCGGCGACGGTGTAGGCTGCAGCCCCTGCTGCAGTAGGCTGCCATAGGCTACAGTGAGTGGCCTGCAGCCAGCGTGAGCGGCTGGCAACCAGTGTGAGCTGCCAATAGCCGCCGTGAGCGACCACCCAGAGGCCAGCGACCCATCTGCCTCATCCGGGAAGAGCACAATGACAATACCAACATGGGCCAGTGAAGCAACGTCCTCCACAACTAGACTGAAAAACAAAACGACAGCAACTTGTCTGTTCCCCTTCCCCGATTCCCCAACGCTGTTTCCCTCGCCCAATTCTTCAATAAAATCTTAAAAAAAAAAAAAGGTGTGATTCTCATTTTGTTTCTCCAAACCGGAATAGAAATGGAAATTTGCTCAATCTGAAAGTACAACTTTATATAAAAACTGATAGAGAACATGTGTCATGCACTCTATATTTCATATCAATGGGAACTTGTAACATCCAATAGAGCAGGCTAGTTGTATTTAATGCAAAATGGAAAATTATACTCTCATTACACTTTTAGATGCAGCGTACTGACTCTCAACTTAAAACAGATTTGTACAGCACTAAGAATTATAAATGATTATACCTTGCCTAGAAGTAATAATTACTTTCTCAGTATCTAGCTAAAATACAGATATATAAAGTCCTATCTTTTTTACATATGAATTGTGCTGACAGCACTTTAAATGGTAGTAAAAAAAAAAAAAGTATGGCTACACTTTCAGCAGCAAAGCCAATGCCTACAAGTTTTGGGGCATCAAGATTTTGTTTTTCATTTTGAACTGCTCTTAGGAATTCATATTTTCCCTGCCATGTTACACTGAACTGAACACCCAGGTTCATTTTGGAGCTGACCCAAAGCTACCGAGTCCAGGATGGGTCCATCTCAGCAGTTAATTCCATGTAAACAAGTGTAAAACAATGTTGATTTCTGGGACTAGAGAGAGGAACAGGGAGTATAGTGGAGGAGGAGGTGGCAAGGAAGCAGTTATCAGCTTTGTTGGAAAGAAAAAGGTGCCCGGACAAATGTCAGCAATTTTCATCTAGTCCTGTGCTTTCTCGTAGTGGTAACACAAAACAACACTTGGTCACTTTCCAGAACCTTTTTTCCCCACAAGATTAATTATATCTCTGAAGCCATTCTGCCTTCAAACACTGCAGCATTCATTCATCATTCATGATTTTATAAACCTTTATCAAAGCTATCTAAATTTTTAGCCCACACTATCTGTAGGTAGAAACTGTATCATAAGTTTGCAAGGCACTGAGGAATTTATCCACACTTGCAAGCTCTAAGGATCATTTCGTCCATCTTTTCAGAGTGGATTTAAAGCATTCCTGACTTCTTGAGTAGCAGAGGCCAGAACTTTAGCGCAAAGTGTGTATTTTAATTTGTTTCTAACATTCCCTGGTGGTCCCTTAACATATACATTTGAATATTTTTCCCATTTTGTTACCCAGGTTATCCACTGTCAAACATCTGTCATTTTTCTGCCCGTTTGTAAGGTGTGCTGGGATATTCTTGTAGTTTTTCAAAATTCCAATATCTAGGAGAGTCTAGTGTCATCTGTAAATCTGAGTGTTTTGTTGTACACAATTTTTTCTTTAATTTTTTTTTTTAAGCTGAGCCATCCTGCCACCTGTTGGCAGCTTAGCGGCAGCTCAGCTCGGCTGGGCATCGAACTGCTGTTGCTCAGAGCTCAGCTCACATCCTTGAGCGAGCTCTTAACCAACTGAGCCACTTGGCCGGCCCCTCTTCTTCAATTTTTTTTGTTGTTGTTGTTGTTGCTGAACACAATTTTTTAATATTATAAATAAAAACATTATCCTAAGCACTGATCTTTGTGAACCATCTCACATCACTGGGTACTTCTTTACTCAGAGAAGTAACCTGTAGTTTTGTAGAATTTAGGTCTGTATCCCAGTGATTCAATGTTTAAGATTACTGTGGAAGCTGGTTCTAATATATTAATTTATGAAAGTATGAATAAATTACATTCTGATTGTCCTTTAATTGCATCACTTATCTGCTCAGCCTGATGGGAGTGCAAATGGTTAGATCTAAAAGAAAGTCCAAGGATACATTTTATTTTAAAAATTATATTTATGATACGTTCCTATTATCTTTTTTATTTAAAAAAAAAAGTCTAGTATTATAAAAATGATATTTGTACTAGTGTAGGGAACATTTGCTTATGTGTTTGTAGTGTTTTCTTATTGTCTATTTATGTACTTGTAAGATACACAGGATCTGAAGTTATTTCTTCCAAACTTATTTTTTCATTTTTTTCTTACACCTCTTTGTAAGTCTATACATAGATTACGTGTTCAATAAATGTCATAAATAATTATTCAGCACCTGCTGTAAGGTTCAGCCTAGGTATTGTGAATATTAATAAAAGAATTTAAAAGACTCTTTAGAAAGATGAATCAGTATAAAATAATAAGGCTGGAAAATTATTTTTAAAAATTGGTAGTAAAAGAAATAAATCCAGATGGCAGAAATTACAGTGGAACAAAGTTTTTTCAAGTTTGTGGACAGGTAGAGGTGGAAAGTTGTTAATGATGAATGCTTGGTTCTTGGTTTTAAACATCAAAACTTAACTTTAGCTAGCTAAGAAGAAAATGATTTTATTATAAGGTTAGGGCATAGCTCACAGAATTGAAGGAAAGGCCAGAAAACCAGGATCATAAAATGAAGAAAGCTTGGTAGCAGAGATTATAGCGAAGGTTATGCTTCAGCCTGGTTAGGATTCTATTACTGGCCCAATCACTGATGAACACTGCTTGAAATGGCACAACTATGAATGAATTCTAAGCAATCTGTGCATTATTGCCATTCATTCACAACTCACCACTTGGACAGAAGTATACAGTTGGTGGCACAAGTTTACATACTACCAGTTGGTTTGGGAGAAAGAAAGTCTCCAACCTCTAAGCCTTCTCTAACGCTATGTAGAACTCCCACAAACACTCCCATAACTAGGAGTCTCCCAAAGTGAAAATGGGTTTGGGATTGAGCAGTCAAAAAAAATAACAAAATATCAAAAAAATAACAAAATACCCGCTGGAGTCCACTCCTTTGCCTGCCCAGTTATGCACTACTTTCCATGATTATACGTCTTCAATAAAATCATCCCACTAACAAAGCACAACCATTCTCATTCAGCTGAGAGTGGACAGACCCTTTTCCTCACAGGGAGACAATCAAATGTCTCGGGTACTATGTTCAGTTCCATATCTGGGAGTTCAAGGAGATGTCCAGTCCTCCCCAGTTCTATGGTAATCAATCCCATCACACTTTTCTGCGCTCTATGCAGTACATTGTAATTGGCCAGTGTAAAACATTCCTACGTACAATGACAGAAACAGAGAAAAAAAATAAAAAGGAAATTAGTTACAAATACACACATGCCATAAAAAGGAAAGAAATATGGTTAGAGGCTATAGCTCTTTGTTTTTGAAACTAGTTACGAGACCCTAGCTAGTATTTGTGATTTATTTTGTCAAATATCTAGTCCATGTTCTCTTGGCTTTCAGCCAGAACTCTCAATAGGTATAGGTTTTTTTTTTCTCTACCCATTGGGCTAACCAAAACCTCATTCCTTAGGGATCTGAGCCCCTGCCCATGTAAGGTTGTTGTAATATTCCACTAACTGAATATGAGAGTCTATCAAGGAAGCAACTCATGGCTTGCGGGGTTTTGTCCTTACTCCTTCTGGCTGCCATTGTGTAGCAGCCAATAAATTTCCCCTCCATGGATTATCAATCACTCCAGTCAGTGCCTTAGCACCCATTTTGCCTGTATGCCCAGGCTCTAAGGAACTTGAAATGGCCAAATGTGGCCTCAGCTTCTAGTTCAACAAGAGCATTGTTATAACAATCTTTGTGGAAGCATTTCTCTCTTGAGGACAAAAACAGGCAGAATATTGAAATGGGAAGAAAATGTCTTGTGAGTGGATTTTTCACATAAACTGAATTCTTTGACCAGAGGTAGTACATTTACTAATATACAAGGCCATAGGAGTTAATGACCTGTGTCTGTGACAGACCTCGCCAGGCAGAGGCCCACAGGGTACTGGCACCAGGACAACTCTTCAGCTAATAACTCTTTCCTTTTGAGAAACAGCTCCTTCTGTTTGACCTTTTGGGAAATGAACACCTGATCTTGGAACTCCAGGTAACTTTGTCACCCCAGCTGTCCCTTCTGAACAGGATGTTATCTGATTCATCTACTCGTGAATATAGATCAGGGTTTCTCAGCGTTGGCACTATTGACATTTCGGCCATTGTTTTTGCTGATGGGGAGCTATCCTGGGCAGTGTAGAATTTTAGCAGCACCCCTGGCCTCTATAAACTAGTTGCTAGTAGCACCATCCAATTGTGACAATCAGAAATGTCTCTAAACATCTCTAAATGTTTAGCTAAATTGTTCAATTTTGCCCCTGGGAGGCAAAATTGCCCTTTATTGAGAACCACTGACAGGCGTATCCTTTGAATTCCATCATCCAGGAGAAGTGCCTGAGGCTGTCCTAGAGTCATGAGCAAATGTATGATCGCATTCCCCGTAGGCTTTTTCCTGTCATGCTGCCTCTTTTCATTCAGCCCACAACTATGGCCTCATGAGAGTCCCCTATGGATGATTGACTGATGTTGGGGAAGAAAAAACTCAAGCTTGAATGATAGGTGTTCTGTGTATCATGTTACTACTAACCCAAAATGAGGTGGTGGAGGCATTAAAATCCCTGTTCATGGGTGGCAGCAAAGGACAGTAAAGGAAAATCCTCCTAGGGCAAACTTCAAGCAGTTTACATTTGTTGTTTCCCTAGCCTTAAGAGGTATGGTATGAAATAAGGGTATGCATATTCATGGCGAGTGAACTACCAGTTGGCAGAATTGTCAGGGGCTTGGAAAAGGATTGGTGCCAACTGAAGAAAGGTTAGGAAGAGGTATATAAGATGGGTCTCTTAAAATGGATCTAGGATGTGAGAATATTTCTGAGCTATGTTAGTTAATGCTCATGGCAAAGTCCTCACTGGGAAAGAAGCTCCGAATAATCAGGTAGATAAGATAATCTACTTTGTAGATGTTAGTCTCCTTCTGTCAAGGCGGTGCTTAATGGGAGCATAAACAGAGTTCCAGGATGGCAAGGATGGAGTCTACAGAGAGCATTTTCAGAGGCTTTCCTGGCTAGTGCTGCCTCCCCTCCCCCACCTTCTCTTTCTTTGCCAAGAGCCCTCCTTGTGGTATCGTATCTTGGGGGGTTCTGCCAGCTATCAACCTATTCCATTAGAAGGGATAACATTTTAGCAGTTTTGTCCTCCACACTGTGGTCTTAGATTTGCTTTTCTTGTCCGTGATACTTCTGGCAACACCACTATTTATGGATTTACTGCATAATTTATCATGGGTTCCCACATACCATTGCTCTGGCCAAGGAAGTTACACAGAAGATAATGTGCTTAGTTCTTGTTTTGTTAATTTCTCTCTTATGCACCTCTTACGCATCCACTGCTGTTTTTGAACATTGGAATAATCTACCAGACTTAGTTATGAACCAGCTGAGAGAAAACACAATCGGCATCTTCTGATTTTTTATACTGTTTCTCCCATTCCGATATTACATAAGGTTCGAAAATGAAGAGGGCTCACTATTACATCCACTTATCCACTCTTGAAGTTTCTGCTTTTTGTTCCTCTGATTCTGGATTTTGTTTTTAAAGGTTTCGGTACTTAAGAAAGGAGTACGACAGATATTAGTTCAACAGAATTGGATCTTCAAACTTCCACATAGTAATTTTAGATTCTTATGCCACCAGGTAATCAGACATAAATAAATAAATAAATAAATAAATAAATAAATAAATAAATAAATAAATAAATTTAATTAAATTAAAAAAGAGGGTTGCTGTGTTAGCTGAGGTGTATTAACCTTTTAATAACAGTTGCTGCCACACGATGAGAGCAGGGAAGAGTGTAGAGGGAAAACTGAAGATTCTCTGGGGTGTGTTCTGGTACTACCATATATGGTGGCAGGAGAACCAACAAAAGCCCAGACCTGTCAGAAATAAATTTGGTCCTTCTATCAAGGAAGGAATCTAATTTGCCTAGTACAGCCAGAACAAAGACAAAAGAACAGATGCGGGGGAAGAAAGGCTTCATGACCAGGCATTTAAATAAGACAGTATCTTCTACCTGTATTTTCTTGCTGTCATATATAACATGTATTTTAAAAATTTCCCCTCTCTTTCCTGTCATTTGTGTTAATAAATGTTAAAATGACTATTTCGTGTAATTTGCAGAATATCAGTAAGAGAATGTGGCAAACTAGAAGAATGGACATAATCTGAAGGTCCGGGCCTTGGCACTGGGTATGGTAAATGATGGCTACGTTGTTGGGCATAACTTTTTGAAGTTTAAATAGGAAAGGAATAGAATGTATGTGGAAACTAAACAGCCAAGAGTGACTTGTATCTCTGTCTTTGTTGGTTGCTTGATATACATTCATCCATCTCAAAAAGGATTCCAGATGCTGCTTTCAATTACAGAAGGCAAAAGGGGTAGGCATATGACCTAATCTTGGGCAATGGGGCACTCTCTCCCAGGACTCTGAGCCTTTAGCTCATCTTGCAAAGAACAAGAACAAATGACAGGGAAGGATTTATTATATCACTCTGACTATGCTGTTCCCACTTTCAGTCAGTCCCTTTAATTCCTCCTCCTTGACCCACAAGCACTTTCTTGGTTCCTGTCCATCAGTTCTAAAAGACACTAGATATCCTTTCAATCAATCCCCTTTTCCTTAAGTTGTTAGTCAGATGGTTTCTGTTGCTTGCAAAATAGAGCCCTGCTATAATCAAGAAAACAGGCAGAAATGAAAAAATAGACATAGAAAATCTCTTTTAAAATCTGTTTTAACAGAAGTCTATCCTATATTTTCAAAGACCCCACTTTTGGTATCAGATGTTGTTATAGAATGCACGTTTGTGCTCCCCACCCAATTCATTGTTGAAACTGTAACCACCAATAGGATAGTACTTGGAGGTGAGGCTTTTGGGGTATAATTGGAGGGTGGAGCCTCCATGATGGGATTAGTATCCTTATAGGAGGAAGACAGCCCTCTCTCTCCCCTGGAGTGAGGATATGATGAGAAGACAGCAGCTGCAAGTGAACCAGGTAGATGGTCTTCGCTTCATGCTGGCAATCTTGGACTTCCAGTCTTCCAAACTGAGAAATATATGTTTGTTGTTTAAGCCACCCAGGCTGTGGTAACCTGTTATTGTACCCACAGAACTAACTCAAAATGGTCTTATCCTGTTTAACAAAATACTGGGTTGGTTTTCAGAGACAACAGACCAAAACCTCAAGCCATGCAGCCAAAGCATGTGCAGAGAGAACTTTGACTTCCAGCTGCCCCTGGAACCAAAGTCTTACTCCTTCCCCATCACAGAACAGAAGGACCTGAAAATAAAAATAATAGGAACTTAAAGCACTGGAACCTTTCAGAAGTACAGGGTCTGTTGTCCAGGAAGATCCTGTGTTTACACCCCCTACCATAAATGGCCAAGCTCCAAGGTACTCCAATTAAAACTTGCCCTGCCAAAAATAAAAAGCAGGAAAGAAAACAACAAAAAGGAAAAACAAAACAAACAAAACAACTTGCCCCTCCAGCACTAAGGAGACCTCTTCCCCTATACCCTTAAAAACTCTCCTGAACCCTGATCAGCAAGTTTCAGCTTTTGAGCATTAGCTTCCCAGTCTCCTAGGGTGTCCCCATTTATAATGAAAGAGCCCATCTTTCCTGACTGCAGTTGTCAGTGTTTAGTGTTTGACTCTGCTGGCTTCTCGTGGAGGAACCCTTTCTATTCTGTAACATTATAGCATCCCCAGCTGACTAAGACAGATATTGCCTCTATTTTTTGGTGTTATTCTCCATTTTGTCCGTATCTTTCCTATTTCCAATCTGTTTTGGAGTTTATTCTGCTGCCTTTTCTAACCTTTGATTTGCATTTTTAGCTTATTTTCAATCTTCCTTGTGTCATGATAAATGTATTTGAAGTTATAAATTTGCTTTACAATGTTTTATCTAGGTCCTACAAATTCTGATATGGAGTATTTTCATTGTAGTTTAAATCTAAGTATTTTGAGTATTATTCTTCCCACTTTTCTCTGTAAACAATGTTTACAGAGAGACATTAAGTTATTAACAGTACTGTATTTAAAATTCATTATCTGATTTATTAAAGACTCATTATACAATAGCCCCCCCCAATCCTTGGGGAATATATTTCAAGACCCCCTAGTGGATGCCTGAAGCCACTGACAGCACTGAACTCTATATATACTATGTATTTTCCTATGCATACATACCTATGATAAACTTTAACTTATAAATTTGGCACAATAAGAGATTAACAATTAATAAAATATGACAATAGACTGTAATAAAAGTTATGTGACTGTGGTCATTTGTTTCTGAGGATCCCCTGCAGAAGTCTTCGGATAGGCTCAATGTTTCCTGGTGGAACATGTTGCTGTTAATCAGAACATATTTTCTATTCATGTCTTCCAGCAACAAATATGCCTTTCCATCTTAACTAAGCACTTATCATACACTGCAGCCATAACTTTCAAAGTTTGAGGTGCAACAGCAAAACTAGCATTTTTTTTCACAATTTCATGGATTTATTTTTACAGATCTTAGCAACATCAGCATACAATATTTTTCTTTTCTTGAGAATTTTCACCTTTTCACTTACAGTATGCACTTTATGGTTTCTTTTTAGCACACCCAAATTGCCAACATTGATATTATTGCACTTAGGGGCCATTATTAAATAAAATAAGGGTCACGTGAACACAAGCACTGTGACAGGCAAGCTGATAACCGAGATGGCTACTATAAATGGCAAAGGGATGACTCATGACCAGGTAGGATGGCATTTGACTTCATCATGCTACTTAGAAAGGCATGTAATTTTAAACTTGTGAATCTTTGTTGAATATTTACTTCTTGAATTTTCCATTTAACATTTTCTGGACTGCAGATGACCAAGGGTAACTGAAACTGCTGAAATCAAAGCCTCCGAAAGCAAAAACTGCAGATGGGGATGTGAACTATTGTACCTCGATAACTAAAAGTAATATTCTGGTAACAACGTAAGGCAGAATTGAATTTGGGGACATAAATGATGAATTCCTGATGAAACAGCAAGTAGATTAATAACTAGTTTTACTCCAAAGCTTTTTAGAGATCACTGATAATCATTAGCCACAGGCACACTTATATGCAATGTATCCTTCGCAAGTAACTGAATGGAATGTTGTAAGCTACACAAATAGATGAGATCATCTGAGACAGTTTCATAATGGAGATGGATTCCAGCTGTTAGGCACTCATATTGACTTATTTTGTTGAAAATGACAAAAACCAATACGAACAGCAGAGGCCAAAGGAGGAATTTATTAGCACGTTACCAGATTTCAAGAACGGCAGGGTCACCACACAGTAGCAGTATCCATGTCAGCCTTATTCTTTCCGAATGAGCTTGGCTGAACCCTGACTGCCCACATCTCCTGGGCTTGTATCATACCAGTTTCATCATACCTTAATTTCAAATTGAAAAATCCTAGGAAGGCTGGCCTGATGTGGGTCATGTCTCTATTCCTGTTGCAATCACTGTGACCACGAAAGATAAGAAAATAGGATTGGCCCAGCTTTGAATAGGTAGGTATCTATCCCTAGTCAATCACTCTGCTATGAAAGTAGAATGGTTTATATTTGAGCCCTATGTTAAACTGGAGAAAGGAGAGCAATTTCTCAAGAAAGAGGGGTGACAGTCCACAAGAACTATCTTACAAACAAATATTTATATGTACCTATTTTAGATATATCTTATACATATCTACATATAGAGGGCCTATTGTAATATTTCTTATAGTCACAAGACAAAGAATCTAAAAGAAACTATCCAAATTTGGGGGGGCAGGGGGATTAGGAATGGTGGGAAAGAAAAACTGATTTGGTTATTTGCACATTCCTTTGCAATAGAAGAGCCCTTTGCAGCCAAGGTGGGCGAGTTATGGGGGAGGAAGACAGGGGATGAAAATTGATTCACTGCAACAACCACTCTGGAAGGAATATTAAGTCATGGGATTTGTATACATATATGTATGTCTCTGTGTACACACACGCACGCACGCACGCGCATCTAAACATTTCAGATAATTTAAATTAGAACATCATTTATCATTTCCAAGTAAATGTTTTTGAGTAGTTAAAACATGTTACAACTTAGAAACATCATTAAATCATTTATTCAGTAACGATGCTCGGCAGATAACAGGAACACACCGCACAAATTCATTTCCATTTAGTCTGAATAAGCAATTGCACTCTACAATGCTTTCCTCATTTTTTATTTTTTTTTGAGGGCAGTGTCACTGGCCCTCATATATGGGACCCAAACCAGGGCCGTTGGCTTCCCAAGCCAGTGCTTAACCACCGTGCCACTCGGCCGGCCCACTACAATGCTTTCCTAAATGTAAGTTTTTCTATGGCTAGGATAAACAGCATTTTAAATAGTCCATCTTTTTAAAATTGAAGTGACTTTCTAAATGGGTATTTAGAAAGAAAATGAGAATAATTAAGGCTTAATTACTATAAAAACAAAAACATCACAATTATTGAACATTTAAATAGGAAAATTATGAAACTATATATAAAAATTATACACATATATACACTGTATCAAAATACTTTTGTTTTGGTAACTAAATTTTTGAGATTGAAAACAAACTAGTTCAAGCATTTCTAAATAAAAAAAATGTCAGGTTTATATTTATTAAAAACAATATCAGGTCTGTTGAAGTAAAACATATACACACCAGGATAAATATCTGGAATTGTAGAAACAGAAACAGTGAACAACTTCAAATTTCTCAATGTTTTAATGGCTTAAATAAGTTACCTTTTCAGTCATTTTTTTGTTAAAAATAAGTTTACTTAATTTTAAACTGAGGTCAATGTGCTTTTTTTAAAAGACAAAATATTTATTAAAAATGGGAGTTATTAGGCTTGCACCAGGTAAAGAATAACATTTACATTTGTCTAGATGTAACAATTTTTAAAACATACAAATTCAAGATGTAGTAGGAAAATATGTAAAACAAAAAACAAACAAAAAAGCACACAAAAATACCCCCACATACACACAAGGAACTATATATCTCATTAAAAAATACAAATGTGGGGCCGGCCGAGTAGCGCATTGGTTAAGCGCTGGTTTTGGGATGCCAGCGGCCCCGGTTCAGATCCCACATGAGGGCCAGTGACACTGCCCTCTACAGCCAACAACAGCTCCACCTGGAGCTGGGCTGTGCGAGCCCCGGTGATGGTGTGGGCTGCAGCCCCTGCTGCAGTGGGCTGCCATAGGCTACAGTGAGTGGCCCGCAGCCAGCGTGAGCGGCTGGCAGCCAAGCGTGAGCTGCCAATAGCCGCGATGAGCGACATCCAGAGGCCAGCGACCGATCTGCCTCATCCGGGAAGAGCGCAATGACGATACCAACAGTGAAGCAACATCCTCCGCAACTAAACTGAAGAACAAGAAGACGGCAACTTGTCTGTTCCCCTTCCCTGATTCCCCAACGCTGTTCCCCTCCCCCAATTCCCCAATAAAATCTTAAAAAAAAAAAAAAAAAAAAATACAAATGTGCCATCTACTGATTAAATGAATATCAAACTAAATATTCTGGTTTAAAAGTAGCTTCTATAAAATGTTCAAGTAGTGGGCATGGTTTGTTTTCCTGTTTGACATAATGAATAATTAAGAAATGGTTCCATCTCAATTAAACAGTAATATCAGTGATTCTTAGCACAAATGTAGAATATACATAGAAAAATGGGCATTGTCCAGTATTCAAGCTTTCCAGTTTGATTTCCATGAAGATGTTTTCTACAATTTAGAAAAATAATACACAGAAAAGTAAAGAGATGAGGTAAACATCTTAGAATTTTAAGAAATTACTTGAAACTTAATACTCAGATATCCTAATGCCCAGGTTCTTGAACAATGCTTAAGAAGGTCCTCCATAATGATGATATAAACTGTATCTGAATCACATGATGAAGAGCAGGTTTCTTGGTCTTCTGAGTAGGCAGTGATGTTCTTCCGTTATTACAAAGCAATCATGACTAAGTTTTGCCAAGAAGATTGCTTCAGTGTGGGTTTACAGGAGGCACCACGCAACAGTAAGAGCTGCCACAATGCCATTCAATATTGCCATACTATAGCCCATGTGGAAAGAATGTCCAGTAAGTTTCCTGGAGGGAAAAAAATGAAAAAGGAAAATGTAATTGGGTATAACAGAAATACTATCAGTTTTTATTGAAAATGCTTGTAATCTAGAAATGTGTTCCACATTAATACACAAGTTAAAAAAGCATATTGGATCAGCTGCAGGATCAGTAATAGACCTTAAGTTCTCTGTCAAAAACTGTCCTGGTTATCAAATACAATTTCTCAATTTCATTATTTAGAGCCAAATGCCCAGTTTGCTTCCCATACTTCTTTCCTGTGCTTCCTAGTCACTGTGTGTACCATAACCAAATTCTAAGGTATAAATCTTCTTACATTACAAACATTTCTTTCATTAATTAGCATTGTATTTCCCTGTTCTTTTGTTCCCATTTAGAACTTAAAATATATATTATTTCAAATATTTGTCCTGTTTGTACTATTTTTAGATTACATGGAAGGAACTCTATTTCTTTGAGCACTAAATACAGCACTTGTCTATGTTTGAGTCATAAATCTGATTGTTTTTTATAGACATTTCAGTTCTCAACCTAGTTATTTAAAGTGGCTTTCAGTGAATTCTAAGTATCAGCAGACACATCTCGTTTGGTGATTCCTATGAGTGCCGACTGTCTTATGTGCACAGATTTTCCCTGACATGTGTCCCCTCTATCTTGTAGCTATTTTACTTATTCTACTACATTTTCTTTTTTAACATTCCTCCCACTAACTGTATTACAATAATACTGTTTGCTTATCCTAACGTGGATCAGACATACTAAAAAGAAAACATGCTAAAAAGAAAACTGGTGTCAGAGGCAGAACAGAAGACTCTCCTCACTGGAACAATTCAAATCGATGACACATCGGCAAGTGCACTGGCAGGAGTGAGGGCTGAGAGTCCTCAGTAACCAAGGCCCTGGGCTGAAAGGGTCATCACACCCACGTCCCTTCCTCCGTTCCTAAGGACAGGTCGAAGCCAGGGAGGTGGCTTAGATCGGAGTGAACATTTGAGGAGCTCCTCACCATGATTTCAGTCCCACAAGATCTGTGGCCGAGAGTAAAGATACACTCTTCCAAGAACAACCTCTTTGTGAATACCTGAGACTACAGAAGACCCCAATGCTTTCTGATGGCTCCCTGTTCTGGTCCATGGGAGTTAATATTTACCCTCTCCACTCAATCTTACTCACCTAGGGACTAGTTTAGGATGCTTCTCATGTGCCATTAAGTGTTAATCTACCTAAGATGTATTACTTAATACATGGTAAAAAAAAAAAAAAAAGGATGTACTAAACGCTTTGCCCCTTTAAAAAAAGAAATTCTTCAAACATATACTAATTAGTGAACAGAAACCTAATCACAAAATTGAAGTATCAGAATTATCATTTATTACAAAAAAAACCAAACCCAACAACCCACTAATGACCTGAGAACATTTAAATTCATACTAACAAAATGAAATTAATCATGAAACAAAATTTCAAGAGTTAATTGTTTTCTTTTATTAGCTTGTAAGAGATTCCTATAAAAACAGAAATACCTCTCACGTACAGTTTACTAAACTTTGGGAAATTGTAACTACAATGTTGTATAACTGAATTTCACTAAGATGTACATCAAATGCTCAGGGACCCCTGCAAAAGAGGCAAAGCATGGGATTTTAAATGGCAATGAAGCAATGCTCCAGCACAGTGGCTCTTAGTCTTCACCATCTCAAATGCATCGTATTCCCACTGAGGGGGGAGCAGTTGTCACATATGTCCTGCTTAGTTAGGCAAGGGACTTAAAAACTCTGAGGAATCACGTGTTTTTAAAGCTCCTTTTCAAAACACCATGCTTTTCCTCTGGGGAAGATACAGACAACCCCTGGCAGGTTTTCTCTCCTATGGCTCTTACTTGTGATATCTGAAGTCCTGTTAAAAAAGAAAAATGGAAGGTATCTTTGTTCCTCTTTGTCAAAACCCTTCATTTATCTCTATTGGAGATCATGTTTTGAATTGAAAAATGATGCCTATTTTATTCAATCTTTATAAAGATGCATTTCACTTTTAAAATTAAAGTACACACAGTGAAGTGCTAATTCCCATCATCTATAGAGATCAATGAATCTTTACAATGGTCCAGCCTCATGTACTCATCATCCAGATCAAAGAGAACATTCCCAGCACCACAGAAAGCTCCTTTCTTCCTTTTGCCTGTCAATATCCACCCTCCCTCCTCCAAATCCTGAGATAACCACCATATTGTCAGTTATAACAATGACTATTTTACCTGCTCTTGAAACTCCATTTACACGGCACCAAACAATGTATATTCTTCTGTATCTGGATTCAGTCCCTCGGTATTGTCTGTGAGATTCACCCATTTTGTATTAGCATTAGTGTATTCTTTTGAATTGCAGTTTAGTACTCCACTGCATAAAAATAACAAAATTAATCTATCCATTCTACTATTTAACATTTGGGCTGCTTCCAATTTGGGGCTCCTATAAATAGAGATACTATGAACATGATACTATGTACATATCTTTGGTGGGTGGTAGGCATATGCTCTAATTTCTCTTGAGTATATCCTAGGAGTCGAACTGCTGGTTTATAAGGTAGATGTAGACCTGGCTTTAGGAGAAAGCTTTAACTATTTTCCCAAAATAGTTGACTACTTTACACTTCCATCAGTAATGTATGAGTTTCAGTGGCTCCACATAGTCGCCAACACTTCATATTATCATCAGTCTTTTTCATTTTAGTGCATCTGCAGAGTATGTTATCGTGGTTTGAATATTATTTTTCTGATGACTAATATACTCACTCCCTATTCAGATATCCACTTTTTTGAAATTCCTGTTCATCTTTTGCTCATTTTTTTTTTTTACTGGTTTAGAGTTCTTTACATAGTCTATATACAAATCTTTTGTCAGAACTGTTTCATGAATATTTTGTTTCTTTTGAAAATGTAACCAATTTACATAAAGCCCATTTTATTTTTTTAATGGTTACTACTTTTTTTGTGGCCTTTACAATAAATCTTTGACTACTTCAAGGTTACAAAGATATTCTATTATTTAGAGAAGCTTTATTGCTCTTCCTTTGACATTTAAGTCTGTAAGATATCTTAAATGAATTTTTGTATATTTCCCATATTGAACTGCTGTGATACCTTTGTCCTAAGTCACATAAGCTGTATACGTGAGTCTGTTATTGGACTTTCTATACCAGGGGTCGGCAAACTGCGGCTCGCGAGCCACATGTGGCTCTTTGAGTGCGTTCCATCTCAAAAGTTTGCCCACCCCTGGAAGAGCCAATCCTGTTCCTCACAACAATTTAAAAATTATTCGAGAGCCATAAATATATTTTTACATAATCACCATTATGTGAATAATATCCTTTAAAAATTTTGTAAATAAAACTATGATAGTTTTATTTTCATTTTCCATTTTACTTCAGAGCCACAGGTATGTACCCAAAGAGCAGCATGAGTCTAGCAAGCCACAATTTGCCGACCCCTGGCGGCTCTTCAGTCTCAAAAGTTTGCCAACCCCTGTTTTCTATACTATTCTTTGGTCTATTTTTATATCCCTGATAAAAAATGAACAAGGTATCGATGCAGCAGCATTAACCAATTAAAAATTTTTATGATAAAAGATCCCTCAAAATAACCAAAGAAAAACTACAAAATCTTCGCAATGCAACTAACAATAATGTTCACTGCAAGTCTCACAAGAAAATAACCAAAAAACTTCACCGAAGAAGATCTAATAGAATTGAAAACAAAATTAAGACGGCAATACTCCCTAAATTGATCTAGAGGTTCAACACAGTTTCTCAAAATTCCAACTGCCTTTTTTTTCTTTGCAGCTATGGACAAGTTGATCCTAAAATTCATATGGAATTGCAAGGAACTCCTAATAGGTAAAACAATCTTGGGGGAAAAAACAAAACAACGTTGGAGGATGCACACTTTCCAATTTCAAAATTTAATACAAAGTAACAGTAATTAAACAGTATGGTACTGGCATAAGGACAGACACATAAAATCAATGGAACAGAATTAAGAGTCGGGAAATAAACCCATATACCTACAGTCAATTAAGTTTTGACAAGGGTACCAAGACCAATTAATAGAAAAAGAACGGTCTTTTCAACAAGTGGTGCTAGGACAACTGGTCTCACACACACAAAATGAATTGGTCTTCTACTTCACACAACATACAAATTTAGCTCAGTATGGAACAGACCTAAATTAAGAACTAACACTACAAAGTTCTTAGAAAGAAGCATAGGTTGTAAATTTTCATGAACATAAATTAAGCAATGGGTTCTCAGATATAATACTAAAAGCAAATAAAGAAAACAACAGATAAATTGAGCTTCATCAAGTTAAAAAGTTTAATGCTTCAAAGGGCATTATCAAGAAAGTGAAAAGACAACCCACAAAATGGAAGAAAATATTTGCAAATCACATATCTGATAAGGGTCTACTATCTAGGATACAAATGAACTCTTTAACTCAAAAGTAAGACAAATAATCCAACTTAAAAGGGGGCAAAGGATTTGAATAGACAGTCCTGCAGATATACAAATGCCCAAGAAGCACATAAAAGTATGCTCAACACTATTAGTCATTATAGAAATGCAAATCAAAATCACAATGAAATAGCACTTCATACCCACTAAAATGGTTATAATACAAAAAAGAGAAAAAGAAAACAGGTATTGGTGAGGATGTGGAATGGGAATATAAAATGGTGCAGCTACTGTAGGAAACAGTTTGGTGGTTCCTCAAAAAGTTAAACAGTTACCATACGATATAGCAATTCCATTCCAGGTATATACCCAAGAGAATTGAAAATATATGTCTACACAAAAATTTGTACCTGAATGTTCATAGCAGCATAATAGCCAAAAAGTGGAAACAAACCAAATGTTCATCAACTGATGCCTAGGTAAACAAAATGTAGTATATCTATACAATGAAATAAAATTCAGCCAGAAAAGTACTGACAAATGCTACAACATGAATGAACCTTGAAAACTGCATGTAAAAGTGAAAGAAGCCAGACATAAAAGACCACATGTTTGGGATTTGTATGATTCCATTTATATGAAATGCCCAGAATAGGCAATCCATAGACACAAAAAGTAGACTAGGGGTTACCTAGAACTGAATATTGTTCAATAAAAATAAAATATATCGGGGGCCGGCCCAGTGGCCTGGTGGTTAAGCGCTGGCTTGGGAAGCCAGCGGCCCCGGTTTGGGTCCCACTTATGAGGGCCAGTGACTCTGCCCTCAAAAACAAAACAAAAACAAAAAACAAAGAAAAAAAAGAATAAAATATATTGGAAAAATATAGTTGCAAAGAAAGGCTCATTATAATAGAACTATTTCCATATCCTAAAAGACTAATTATAAAGAAGGTACTATTTTGTTCTGGTTCTAGAGAATTCCTTACCAAGAAAAAATCTTACAAAATAAATGCTTATGTGGTTCCTGTTAGTGGTTACGAGTTTCAGCTTCATAGAGATAGGTTAAGTGCCAGCTTTGCGACTTACAAGGAGTATGAAGCTAGAAAAATTGTTTGACCTCTAGGAGCCTCAATTCCCCAAAATGGAAATAAAAATAGAATCTACCCTTATATAAAGTTGTTATGAGAATCAGGTGGCTGTCACATATCAAACAATCAATAAATGTTCGCCACTATATAGTAAAGAAAGAAAAATTTAGCTATGGATTTTTAAATATTCTTTCAACTTTCTACTTCAATTCTTCCTTCCTTCTAAGCAAAATACCTAAACCTAGACCCATTCCAAATTCAAAATAAAGAAACAAACAATAACATTATTTTACAAAGAGATCCAGGAGGTGACTAAAAGAAAGACATGAAGAATAAAAGGTTTGTGTATGTATGTGCATGTTTCTGCTTGCTATTACCCTCTTTATAATCATTTTTCCTATTAAATTCACTTGAGAACTTAGACTTCTACTATTTATATCCAGATTTTGTAGTCTCAGCACGTAAATTCTAGCAATATATTTATATTGACATATTTAATAATAACTTGTAAAGTGAACATATCATTAAAGAATTATACCTTAATTACTTTCATTCTTCAGGACTGGAATACATTTAAAATTTAAGATTCATATGAATTCAATGATTCTGGCAATTACTTTTGAACCACAAATTAAAACACTGAATAAAGCCACTGCCAAAAGTTTCAAATTGCCTTTTTTCATTATTTGAAAAAGACCAACAGATTCAAATAGGCCTCTTTTTATGTTTCACGTTGTTCGATTTTACTCTAGCAGTGCTTGACTCTGAACTTAACTCTCTGTACTATATACTCGACTCCACTCACTTGAAATCATCATTCCTGTATTATATTAATTTCGATATTTACTTTCCCTCACATGTATTCCCACATTTCAGACACACTTTTATGACAGAATTCCTATAATTTAAAACAGTAACTTCACTGCCAACTGATTTTGCTCTAACAGAAAGCTCTTTATGCATACGAGAATAAGAAGTTGTATTAAGGTGTTGCATCAAGAATAAACTGTTTGTGTCTGACTGTCTCAGCAGGAGATAGGATGAGAGAATTGGTACTAATCTATCCCCCTTCACACATCTGAGCTGGGATTTACTTCTCATTCTTTCCGTAGCCAATAAATCTCCAATTCCTAAAGAATTTTAAGCCTTGTGAGCTTTAGTGAGTAACTATCAGCTCTTAAAAATTTTAAATCAGTTACTGTCCTAGCTAATAAATTTCTAAATTACTTAAAAATAGAAAATGCTATTAAAATATAAAGTCATTAGAAATAGGACTGTGTAATGACTTCAAGATTTCATGATATATCTGAGGTAAGGATTATCTAGATAAACATTTACTTTGATATAAAAGGTGAGGAAAAAAGTGTAAATGTATATACTTTATGTTGAACTATCATGTATCATTCTTAAAAATACATAGAAGCTGATGGTTAACATTTTGAGCATTTGCTCCATTGTCCCATTGGCCCTGTAATTTGTCTAATGATTGCATTATGAATAAACATCAGTTAAGCACCCACCATTTTAAAGATTGATTTATCAATCTACAGAATAATAAGCTATGTTATAATGGAATTCAAAATTTCAACTTTAAGGATTTCCTCATATTAAAAAAATACTCTATTTTCCTTAGCATTATATTACTTAGCTATCTATGCATATACTGCCAAGTTCTCTGGCCCTACTTCCTCTTCTGCAGCATAAAGATAGTCTACATGATCTCTTTAATCTCTTCTTGATCTCCATTCTGTAATTTATGCCTCCATATGTACACTAAAGTCCTTTATCTAAATTTTATCAACTGGAAATTTTAATTGAGTCACACAAGCCTACGCTTTGCCAGTGTAATAGTAACTAACGTAATGACCTACAGGCACTGAAAGATCCTAAAGATAAGCAGTTCTTTAAAATGGAATTACATACAAGGTCGGACAATTAAGGTCTTAAACTCATCCTAGAAAAAGTGCTACCTACCTCATTGCTGAATATCATTATGATCACCTTTGAAGTGCTCCCCTTGGGAAGCTACGCACTGACACCAGCGCTTACTCCACCCTTCAAAGCAATTTTGGAACTCTTTTTCTGAAATGGCCATCAGAACTGTCATCATATTACCCTTGATGTCCAGAATATCATCAAAATGTCTTCTTTTCACTATTTCCTTTATCTTTGGGTAAAAAAAGAAGTCATTGGGGGTCACATCAGGTGAGTAGGGAGGGTATTCCAATACAGTTATTTGTTTACTGGCTAAAAACTCCCTCACAGGGCCAGCCAAGTGGCGCTGTGGTTAAGAGCTGGCTTGGGATGCCAGTGGCCCCAGGTCGGGTCCCACATGAGGACCAGTGACACTGCCCTCAAAACAAAACAAAACAAAACAAGAAAAACCTCCCTCACAGACAGTGCCATGTGAGCTGGTGCATTGTTGTGATGCAAGAGCCATGAATTGTTGATGAAAAGTTCAGGTCGTCTGACTTTCATGCAGTCTTTTCAGCACTTCCAAATAGTAAACTTGGTTAACTGTCCAATTGGTACAAATTCATAATGAATAATCCCTATGATATCAAAAAAAGGTTAGCAACATTGTCGCAACAAGTTCGCTAACTTAATTGTCAGATCTCGTGCACCTGTGCATTTTAAATATCTCTTATTTACTACAATTCCCTGAAAATCAGTCAGAGAGAAATACGGGTATATCTGGTTAGATGAAACTGCATATTAACCTATAATCTACTTTACTACACATATAGCGGTTTAGTTTGTTGCAAACTGAAGAGTGTCAGATATGTTAACTTTACTGATCAGTGTGTCAAGGTAGAAAAAAGTCTGAGGACATCTATATGTGCTGGGTACTATCTTGATTAAACAAAAAACGAAGTCCTTACTCACTAAGAAGTTTACGCAAACAGTACAAACAGTGCAAGAAAAATGGGATTCCCAAGCCTTTAAATTTCATTAGTCAGTTAAAAAAAGATTTTTTTTTAAAAAACAAAGTAACACTGTGTTGTTTTGTGTCCAAACTTTTATTTTGTCAAGAACAAAGTTTGAAAACCACTACTATCTACTATCATCTCACAAAAGAAAGGGAAAAATTAATGTAAAAAACAACAACAGAAAGAATAAAAACTCAAGATAAATAAGTTATCTAAGAAAAGATAACAGGCAACAGTGCCAGGCCAAGGTCAGATGTCTAGCTTGAAAAATCTCAATAAAGAAAAAAAAGGGGCAGGGGAGGGAAGCTCTGTGATCATGTCTGTTTTATCATCTGATTTATCTGTTGCTTTAACTAGTAAACTTATACTTATTTCCTATGAGGGTAGATAGCATTGTTTTCATCCCATTTTAGAGAGGAGGAAATTAAGGTTCAGAGACACGCTAGCTGACTTGCTCAAATGTTCTTCTGCTGGCATATGGAGTAGCGTGAATTCTGAGGCCACCCCTTCTGATTTATAAGCCCTTTCTAATATACCAGACTGCCTCTTAATTTGACAGATCAAACACATGGAAGGGGTTCCAAATACAAAACTGGCAAGTGTTCTCTCTTAGGTACTTCTTATCAATGTTGTTCTATGCATGTGGACACCTGTGTCTTTCCAGAAGCCCATACAACATATTGTGAATTAGCATAAGCAAGTCATAGAAACAGATGCAAAGCAAACACTCACTAGCTATATTACTTCATGAAAACAACAAGGAAATCAAGAATAGTTAATATGATTTCTTACAGCATTTTGTTACAGCTATTTAAGTCTCCATTGAGAACAGTAATGGAATATATTTTATAAGACATGACTATAGGGCCGGCTGAGTGGCACATTGGTTAAGAGTTGGCTTGGGATGCCAGCTCTGAGCAGCAGGACCCCGGTTCAGATCCCACGAGGGCCAATGACGCTATGCCCTCTACAGCTAAGATGGCGAACAACAGCTTGACCTGGAGCTGGGCTGCCGTGAGTCACCAGTGACAGCATAGGCTGCAGTGGGGTGGGCCCACAACTGGCGTGTACTTTCATGAGCTACCGTGAGCAGCCATCCAATGGCCAGTGAGGGACTGCCTCATCACCTGGGAAGAGCGCAATGATAATACCAACATGGACCAGTGAAGTGGCATCCTCCACAACTAGAGTGAAGAACAAAAGGACAGCAACTTGTCTGTTTCCCTTCCCCGAGTCCCCAATAAAATCTTTAAAACAAACAAAAACATTCATTTTAACCCTTTATTTCAAGAAGCCATGGTACAGTCATTAATAGCGACGGCAGTAGAAGTGATGGCTCCAGTCCCTAGATAGTTAAACTTTGTGTACACAAATATCTAGGTCTAGTTCTTGATCTATCTCTCGTCAGTAGCTTTTCTCTTCTATTGCAATTAGCCATCTGACATCTGTTTCATTAGCCCATGGCAATAAAGGATGTGATTCAACAAAGAGGCAGCTCTCCAAAATTTGTATGAAAGAGTGGTAGAATCAATTTATTTCAAAAACTTCTAATTTAAATACTAATTCAGCCACTTTTCTTGATCTCCAAGACTTATATTACTACTCAAGGTAAGAACTCCTTTTCTATTATGATATTTCTATTCTATTTGTATTCTATCTTTTTAGTTTTCATTAATTAAAGCCCGCAATGCCAAGAACAAGAAGTTAGAGAAAACCCTTTACTAACATAGAAATACAAACTTAATGTTGAAAAGAAAAAGAATACAACAATACCAATCGTAAATTCCAATATTTCCAGAAAATTCCTGTTAAATACTCTCGTCACTGCTTCCTTCCTACACTAGTAGTAACAACAAACACATTTACACACAAAAAAATGTAATGGAAATTTAAATATTTCAGCATCTGATTACATCCAGAACATATGCAAGAGAATATCAGATCACATGTGTTAACTTTTAGTCTGTAAAATAGTTACCAAAAAGCAATTCAAATGAAAACCAAATGTTCCCTTTTCTTTCTCACTTCTAATTTACTTTGCAAGTTTCAAATAGCATTGTAAGGCAATATAATTTTTTTGTTTTACAAAAACAAGGCTGTGTAGAAATAAAATGAATTTAAATTAAAAGTATGTCTTTTGCTTTTTTGTTGTTTTTTAAATTGAGTGTCTTGATATTTATCAAATACCATGTGTGGTTGGAAGAAGAATAAACAGAAAGATGGGTAACTCAGAGTGGTCCAGACTAAAAAGTCCAAAAGCAACAGGAAGGCAAGCAGAGAGCCCCTCGTTTGTGTATTAACTATGAAATACTGGAGATTTCCAATAGAATTCTATAGATAGTATTATAAACAGGCTTTAGTGAAAAGAAGACACTACTCTTTACCTTACCACATTTTTAGAAATCATGACATCAACACCAATAATTATAAAGTTTCCCTGCATTTTGACCATGAACCTCACATCAAATAAGCCATAAATACAACCAATAATACATTTAAAAGCAGGGACCAAATTTTAAACTTCTCTAACAAATAGTGAATTTATGCTCTTAGTTCTATAAAATGAAGATCCAACTATGCTTTCTTATCTGCTTCATTTTTGGAAATACACAGATGTGATTGAGAGTCACCTGAAGTACAAATACTGACTGACTTAAAACTCAGGGTTGAGTTATAATACAAATATAATATTTTTGCTTTATTTCTTTTAATTCAAAATGGCTACTTGAGAGATGATTTTGAGGGCTTAGGTCTCTTTTAAAAGCTATCTAGGGAAACTTAAAATGAGGTCTATAATCTTTTAAAAAATATTCCTAGAACACATACATTCAAAGTCTTTAAACACAGAACTGTGCTCAAGATTGAGATAATTCTTTTTAAAATAATTCATCCTATCCTCAGAAAGACTCATCTTCAGTTGTAAGATTCAAGATGACAAGTTTCTTAAGACAGAAGTCAACAGAGGATTTATGACATGAGACATTCTCCAAAATCTACAACACCGAGACTGCAAGACAGTATTTCTACAGTATTTCTCAATAGGGAAAAAATTATTTAAAATCATTTTTAAAACAAGTGATTCAATAAACCCAGGCTTTGGATTCTGATAGCCAATTCACCAGAAATCTTATTTTTTTATATAATCTTTGACCAGCATAAGATTAAAATTGGAAAATTTCAGTAGCACTTAAGATTTCAATATGGTTAACGCCCACCCTTAATACCTTTAAATACAATCATTGATTTTTTTTTTTGATTTTTTTTCTTTTGTCCTTGGAAATAAGCCTCGGTGGGTATTTCCAGCGCAAAATAATAGTCCTATCCCTATGAAGTTAAATTCTTAGACTGAAAGTTATAGGAATATATGCTGTTAAATTTGGACTTTAAATGAGTATTTTTTTCATGCCAGCAACAAAACTCTTATAATTATCATGATTGCAATAAAGAAACACCCTTAATGTCTTTTAAAATGCTGGCCTCTGACTCTACATAAAAGTATTATAAGGTGAACAAATTTAATGACGTCATTTTTCATATCATTGTTACTAAATAGTTTTACTCTTAATTACAAAACCAATGAGCTTTCTGCACTGTGCTTTTTGCTAGACCCATCACTTACATTATCACTTTTCCACTAAATTTATTTCTAGGCTATAAAGTAACACTTCTACCTTAGGTGGGACCTACTATAATCATTGGGTGGGTTTTTTTTTTTTTAGCATGCTGAGTAACTATAAATGTGCAGCTATATCACTGCTCCACTAGATGGGGCATGTGCACAGATAATGTGAAATGCTGAGAGCAGACTAAAGTGGAGAACACTGGTCAACGGAAGAAAACAATGGAGAGAACGAAGACAATTGAGATGTTGGAACCAGATTTGGATTGGATGTGGAAAAATTGCCACATGGCAAAATCTCCCAGTGAGTGCCTTTAACTGTCAATAAAATTATGCTGTTTCAATTAGTGAAATTCCTCCTGTTAATTCATTTCATAACGCAGAGAAAATGGGTTGGCTAGGAAAAATGAAGCTTCAAGGGACATCTCCTCTCCATACCTAACTTTCTCCCCAATCAGGAGGACTTAAATAAAAATTCTAGTACTGCCACCAGCCCTGCCTAGAAAGAGTTCCAAGAATCTTTCAAGCTCTGGGTTCTCTTTGAATGCAGTATCTTTGCATGGGTAGGTCACATACTTTTAGATGCATTAACTCCTGGAAACTATAATTAAAGCAGATGATCACAGTGTGAAACACTGATTACACACACAACTAGTATATGTGCCTGCTTGGAAATCACTGACAAAACCCAATGAATGACAGGGAAAACTAATGAGAAGTGGAGATGCTCATTAAGGAGTGTACAAGGGCAGGATAACGAATTGTAAAGTAGTGAGAAGTGGGAAATATGTACATATATGTACTCTAACAAATCTAATGTTACTGCCTCTGCCTCTTGTTTTTTAACACTGCAACAGACTTTCAAAAACAACTACGAAAATAATTTAAAGGTATAAATGATCCAAATACACACAAAAAATGATTGCTTCCTAATTAAGAACTTTATATATGTAACATTGCTCTATACCTTTTATTTTATTTATTTATTTATTTATTTTTTTTCCTTAGGGCAGTATCACTGGCCCTCATATGTGGGACCCGAACCGGGGCCACTGGCTTCCCAAGCCATTGCTTAACCACCACGCCACTCGGCCGGCCCCTGCTCTATACCTTTTAATTCAGCAAAGTTTGCAAAGTCAGTCAGCATGACTACTATCTTTCTTAAAAACATGTCTTTTAAAGTCCATTAAGTACCTCTGAAAATATACCTTGCAAAGTTCTTTAACTATCTTGTATTTCCCAGAGGTCTTGTGCTTATGTAAAAGTGTAAATTTCTAAGCTGTATCTGTAATGGACTCTGTCCCCCTACCCCCAATTCATATGTGAAAACCTTACCACCCAATGTGATGGCATTAGGAAGTGGGGTCTTTGGGGGGTGATTAGGATTAGATGAAGTCATGAGAGTGGAGCCCCATGAATGGGATTACTGCCCTTATAAGAGTCAAGAGAGTGCCTGCTTCCTCCTGTCTGCTCTCTGCCTTGTGAGGATACAAGGAGGAGGCCACCTGCAACCCAGAGGATGACCTTCACAGGAACCTGAGCAGCTGGTGACCTAGTCCTGGACTTCTGGCTTCCAGGACTGTGAGAAATAAATCTCTGTTGTTTATAAGCCACCCAGTTTATGGTACTTCGTTACAACAGCCTGAACTAAGATAGTATCTAACAAACACAGAAGAGGAACCATTAAAAAAAAAAATTAATGAAGAAAAGGGTTTTATTTCTAATCTCAACTCCTCTAATGAATTACTGACCCAAATTGTTGATTTCATTAAATGTTTCATCTAATATTTTCTAAATATCAATAAAGGTTATTTTTTTCTTCTATTGAGCAGTGTATATGTTTCTAGGGAAACATAACGAATTGATAGCCACAGTAAACAGTCTTCTCAATTTTATTCCCACTTCTAATTAGTTTAATAAAAAAAAAAAAGCCTGTGTTTAAAATGCAAAGGAAAGCAAAAGACTGCTTTTTAAACAAACTAATTATACATGATTATTTTACTCTCTTCATGTTTGTTATTGATGAAGCTAGAAATAGTAATAATCCTAATCTTAGAAAAAAATAAAGAGAAAAACCTCTTCATTTTATGGTGTGCTGATTACCTTGTCTTTCTTTAGTTTCTAGTTAGTTAAGCAGATCTCTATTTAATAGATTATCTTGGAATTTGGCTAGCATGTATTAGATTTCCCTTAAAAACAAATGTTGATATACATGATGATTGGTCTTTAAAGTATATTTAAAACATTAAAAATTCAAAATACTGAATGGAAATATGTCCCAACACAATGTTAAATAAAAAAATTACAAAAAATAAAAATAAGTGAAAAAAAAAGAAAAAAATAATTACAAAACTATGTATATACTGTGATCCCAATTTCAATTTTTTTCTAATTCCCCCCCCCCCCCCCCGAGGGCAGTGTCACTGGCCCTCATATGTGGGATCTGAACCCGGGCCGCTGGCATCCCAAGCCAGCTCTTAACCACTGCGCCACTCGGTTGACCCCCAATTTCAATTTTTAAAACATGCAAAGAATGGAAAGATATACATCAAAATGTTAGCAGTCATTTTCTCTATGAGTTTTTCCATTATTTTTCTGTTTGTTGAATTTTCAACGAAGAACTTGCAGTCCTATTATATAATATAATCAGGGAAAATATTTATATAAAATCACTGTTTATTTTAGATAGTCAAAGAATACAAACTTGTTACAAAGATATTTTTATAAAAGTGTGATGTTACAAATCAATAAAATATATCAATCTGATTTCTTAGAAAATAAAGCTTTAAGATTTCAACATTCTCAAAACGTAGAGGAGTTTCCTGGACAAGCACTCACTCTACTGGTGACATAAAGAATATACTTATTCTGACATTCTGAATTGCATGGCTTTTCACAAGCACTAGAGGGCAGGGTTTTCACTATAAAACTCAATTCCACCAATTATCACTACATTATATACCTGTTTTGGACTGTGCTTATACTAATACAATCATTTTAAATTACAGTTTGATTCCCATGAGATACTTAATAGCTGATTTATCATAATAAAATTAATTTAGCTCTACCTATATACCGAGAGAAATTCAAATATATATGTATACACAATGTACACGTTTCAAAACTATTTTTAGGGTTGTATTAACAAATATGTAACATAAGTTTCGGAGGTGACACGGTCTCATATTAAAATTGAATGACTAATAAACATTGAAAATTGATGGTCATCACTACTGGTTCTACTTCAATAAAAAATGAAAGATAATTGTTAAGAAATTTGTTAAGGAGCATTTGAGATCTTGCTCTCTGGCACACACTGTCAGTTCGGCTCAAATAAACTCTGATAAAAAAATTAGTTACATGCCCTCAGAAATCTAGATATTTAAGACACTGAAATGCTTTTCTCTAACTCCAAAAACTTCTAACATCAGTTTAGATGAGGCTTATGAATTCTGGTGGTGATAAAAGAGAAACTAAGAGGGAAAAAGACATTTCAGGAAGTAACAACAGTAAGAACTATAATAGTTTGGTAACATACATATCTTTAACAGAATTTATTTTCTACTCTTCACCTCCCCCTCCACACACATAACACCCTAGTTTGTATTGGGTTGTCAGAAAAGTCATGATGCATTTTTGCAACGAAAAACATAAAAAAAATACGTCATGACTTTTCCAACAACCAATAGAATAACGTAGAGGTCTTAGATGCATTTATTCGGCCTGAGCTTTCCTGGCCAAATAAACTACAAAACTGCCTACTGAAACTCTTTGAAACACAGAAAAGAGAGACCACTATGAAATGCATATAATATGGTCTAGATATATAAATTGGGTGCCATAAAAGCTGGTTAATTATTACACAGTTTAAATATGAGAAAAAGTCTAATCCAATTACAGCAATGCCTTGATTTGCGAGCATAATTCATTCCGGAACAAACGTCTCGTAATACAAGACACTGCTTGTTTACCACGTTAAAATGTATTAGAAATGTTTGCTTGTCTTGTGGAACGCTCGCAAACCAAGTTACTCACAATCCAAGGTTTTACTGTATTAAATTGTTATAAGTCTCACCATTTATACATTAGTCAAGCAAAATTTACACACTGCTGATATTTAGCTTTTATAAACTTAAATGAAATTCCATCCCCAAAGGACAAATAGTTACGTTACTTCTTAGATTTCTTGAATTTCATTTCTTAAAAAAAAGACTGCATTATCCACCTATGGAGTTTAAAATATTCTCCACTTATTTAAAGGCTGAAGCAAGCTAAAAACCTTGTGTTATTGTATTTTACAGATTAAAGTCTGGGGTCTCAACATATTATCTCCCAAATAAGGAGCCTCTTCATTCTATCTGTTTTAGTATTTTCACCAGAGTTGAAATGGATTAAAAGAGACAAAAAGAAACAGGTATACTTACTTGAACCTGGCAGGTGAAAGAGGAGTAGGAGGAAACATTCCTGGTTCAAAAGAATCAAAGTAAGTCACTGTCCAAGAAAAGCTGCAGCAGGAGAACCCGGCAGTTAGCGATATTGTAAGTAGAGTCCAGAATCCTTAATGGGAAGAGGGAAGGAAAAAATGAATTATTAAGAACAAAGCAATTTAAATTAAACCAGTATCTTCATGTTCAGAAGATCATGTGTATTTCTGATCTTATGAATTATATGTAAATGATGTAAGAGATTTGAGCTTAGTTTGTACAAGCCAACCCATGTAAAATGTAAAATACTAAAGCACAACTAGAAGTCCTGTCATTGAATATTTTAATTCAATTATAATTTAATTATGTGGAAAAGAGTACAAATTCAACTTAAAAATATAACTCATTCTCAGTTTTATAAAATTCATCTATGAAAAAATGGTTAAAATACTTTACTGTTAAAATGCCTTAACATTTTTCATAGAACTTTGTGAAATAAGAGTTGCTGTCTTTTATTACTTAGCACTAAGTAATTCCTTTCTTTCCATACCATGTACTTTTAACATATGAATCAATTTTAGAGTGCCTACTCTTTACAGCTTTCCTGTGAACAGCATAAACTTAATCTGATTCTTTAATCTTGCTCAGTATATGAACAAAAGTTAATTCTCAATTTATAAATGGGTTAGGATCCCAAATTTTATTTTTGGTCAGACTAGACCTGCATTTTCTCAAAAAAAAAAAAATCAAGTCAAAGCATGAATGGTACTATATTGGGGGAAAGGAAGAAGAAAGGTTGAGAAATGGAAGAATGGAGGGAGTAAACAGTGACAATAGAAGGAATAAATTAACTCCAAGGTTTTCAGATGCACATTCAAACTGCCTCCTTAAAACTTTAGTAAGCCACCACTACTGATGAGTGTGTCTCAGGCCTCAGTACAAGGAAGGAAGGAAAGGTTGAGATTACAGAAGAGAATGACTTCAGAATTACCAAATTTCCTGGCTGTATATAATTGCACAACAAAAGGTGCCTTTATTTTAACAAGAAGCATTTAAGAAATACGTGCACTGGACTGTTTGTAAACCATTTGAAGTCCAGTAACAGACTTAAAAATGCTAGAAAACAAATGCAGAGCAAGAAAGCATCAAGAACTGTGGGAAAGTATTTTTGCAAGATTAAACTAATTATTTTCTCCTGATAGTTCCTTTCCCTTACCCCCTCCATTTTAATGAGATAAAGGACTTTGTGGTTTTTGCCCCAGAAGAATGATGTGGCAAAGAAGGAGAACTACCCTGAACACCTCTTTGGTTTTTATGTTGCAGAATAATTACGGGAACTAGGACAGATACAAGCAGGAGGGTACGCACAAAATGTCCTGAATAGACATCGAGAATAATGAGTTGCCTGGAGAATAGATAAAATGTTTCTGTAGAACAGGGAGAAAGAAGCAAGGGCTTTATCTATAGGTGATAAAGATTCCCAGCGTGAAGAAAGCGGGTTGTGTGTGTGTTTGCACTTGTGTGTATACACAGGGAGGGGGTAGTGCTGCTGGGGCCTCCTGGTAGCCATCAAGAAAAGGCTGCACAACACAAGGCAGGGATTATAGCTGCGTATCAGACAGGGACTACAGCTGTGTAAGTGGCTTTGGCAGATGGGCCCAGAGCCAAAGTTGCAGATGTCCCTGTCCTGAGTGGGTCACAGAAACAGCAGGTAGGCACGTGGCTGGAAGGTGCTACATCTGAAAGACCATCCTGACCAGAATGGAAGATGTTTCAGCAGTAACTCATTTGAGCAAATGTCTTGAGGACTACATTGCACCCCCACCCCAGTATCCTGGCACAGTGTCAGCCTCTAGAACCTTAGCCCGACCTAGGACTGGGTAAACAGAATCTTTACAGTGAAGGCCGAGGCATAACCTTAATGCAAACCTGGTGAGACAAGGGACCAAAAGAGAAATGATGATTGCTTAGTGGACAACTTAAGGGTGACTACATTGCCAAAGAGATATTATTTGTTATTATTTAGACGGATACCTAAAGAAGGGAGAAAATAATTGACAAGTTTACGGTAAGTTTAATATTTTGTAATACATAGAGTCTGTAGAACACAGATGGTAATTAAGAAAAATAAAATATCTGTTTGAGGACTGCTGTGGGATGATGAACTTCTCAATATTGAAAAGTGAGACAGGCAAAAAAATAACATTAAAAAATAACAAAATGTGAGGCTTTCTAAAGCCCATCAACCTTTTTAAATCAGCTGCTGGATTAGACCATCTATCAAATTTAATAGAAGAGGGCTGGCCGAGTGGCGCGGTCGTTAAGCGCTGGTTTCGGAAGCCAGTGGCCTCGGTTCGGGTCCCACATATGCGGGCCAGTGACACTGCCCTCAAAAAAACAAACAAACAAACAAACAAACAAAAACAGTGCAGCAAGTAATATTGTTGTACTTAACTATGTAGTTGCACAAGGGCATCTGTAACAAATTTCCGGAGGCAGAGCTGCTGTGTCAAAGAATATAAGCCTTTCATACATACATTCTTCTTTCTTCTCTACAGTTCAAATTTCATCAGTTGATAAAATGATGGAAATTCATTATTTTCCACCAACTGAAATCTCTTGGACTCAATGTTTTTATCGAAAGCAAAGATAGGGGTAGGTGGGAAATTTCTATTCTGAGTTTTGTATTCACTAGTCTGGTGGTATTATTTTGTTTTGGTATATTTCATTTTTCAAAATAAGTGATTTTGGTTTTAAAATGCAGTTAACTTTTCTAAAAATATGATGGCATCTTTCATTACTTCTATGAAAACTTCCAGCAAAGAAATATTATTATACAAGTTTGTTCTAAATATTTTCATTTTATTTAGCAATTTCAGGCTTAAAGGGATGAGGTGACTCTCAGAAGTTTTATGAAGTTAAGGATGTAGAGGCAGTAGCATACACATATTGGGTTGTCGGAAAAGTCACGACGTATTTTTTCTGGTTTTCATTGCAAAAATGTGTCATGACTTTTCCGACAACTCAATATTATATGTAAGTAGAAACAACCAGAAAAAAATAAAAGTGAAAACAAGAATGCATACAGTCTCACACTAGGAAAGGTTTCTTAATAAAACATTGTTACATTGTTATGTAATCAATTACACTTTCTTCATAAAACTTATTCCTGACATAAACAAATAATGGGACTAAATGTGACAGCACACATAATTTCCAAGCCGGGTTTTAGAGCTTCTGAAATTTGAAATGTTTGAATAAACTGGTATACTATGCAATACAAATGTAATAATGAAAAAGAATGAGGTAGATCTGTGTACACTGATACAGAATGAACTCTAAGACATTCTAGTAGAGCGGCAGAACATGTATGATTACAATTGTTTTTTTCCACAAGTGACAAAAAACACATATCTTAAATTATCATATCTATATGTAAATGAACAGAAAAATATCTGAAAATATACACAAGTAGACTAGTGGGAACCTTTGTGTAATTGTTGGATTTTCCCCTCCTTGAGACTATATTATTGGGTTGTCGTAAAAGTCATGACCTATTTTTTCTGTTTTTCGTTGCAAAAATGCATCATGGCTTTTCCGACATCCCAATAATTATATAATTAATTTATGAAATTATAGAAAATTAAATTAATATTTTGTTAATTTTAAGTTGTACAACCTATAACCAGCTGACTACTAATAAAAACTTTGATGTACTCATGCATAAAACTGATGAACCATTTTCAAATGTTTATGTAAGCAACTTTTTCCAATTTTATCAGGTTCTGTAGTTTTCTAGTTTAGGAGGAGGGCAGGCATTTTAAATAACTTAGTGTTGTCTCTAAACTAAAGCACATTCCCTCCATAGCTCAGGTCTTCAAATCCCTTGACCATGTGTCTCTCTACATGTCAATGCAGAAAGCTGGACAGCCTTGGATATACAAACGTATTTCCAAGTGCAAGAGCCGAGGAAAGAGGTCTTTTCCCCCATTGCCAGTGCCACCTGAACACAGTGGGTGAACAGCAGCTATGCGACCCAAATGCCTGTCCACCTGCAACTCAGCATATAGCAATTCCACTCCCCTTCCTGCTGAAAAGGGTAAGAAAAATGGAAGGGGACAACCTGAGAAATGAAGTAACTGAAACTTGAAAAATAAATAACATCTGTAGTTTCCAACCATGTCAAATCATCAGATTCACATGGGAAACTTTAAAAAATATGTACAATTTCAAAAATAAACAAAAGTAGGGGAAAGAAACCCCATGCACCACCCATCACTCATCTTTAAATAACTCAAAGCAAATCTTGTTAAGCCTTTGAAGTATGTAATCTTCAGTATAAAGATTCAGAGAAAATTGTCATCACTATCATCTGGATCCAACATACCATTTCCCTTATTTTTAAGTAATTCAATGAACAATGTACAGAAGAACAAAAACACTGGAAAAAGGGCCGGCCGAGTGGCGCATTGGTTAAGAGCTGGTTTTGGGATGCCAGCGGCCCCGGTTTGGATCCCACATATGCCCTCCACAGCTAACAACAGCTCCACCTGGAGCTGGGCTGTGCAAGCCCCGGTGACAGTGTAGGTTGCAGCCCCTGCTGCAGTGGGCTCCCATAGGCTACAGTGAGTGGCTGGCAGCCAGCGTGAGCAGCCGGCAGCCAGCTTGAGCTGCCAATAGCCGCGATGAGCGACCATCCAGAGGCCGGCGACTGATCTGCCTCATCCGGGAAGAACGCAATGACGATACCAACATGGGCCAAGTGAAGCAACATCCTCCGCAACTAGACTGAAAAACAAAAAAAAGACAGCAACTTGTCTGTTCCCCTCCCCCAATTCCCCAATAAACTCTTTACAAAAAAAACAAAAACAGTGGGAAAAAAGTCTGGAAGCAAACCCAAATTTTTATTCTAAATTTTCCTGGTTTTAAAGATACGAGGTCAGACAATTAAGTTTGCAAACTCATCCAAAAAAAGTGCTGCATACCTCATTGCTGAGTATCACTATGGTCACTTGTGAAGTACTCTGCTTGGGGAGCGATGCATGGACACCTAGTCCATCTTTGAAGCAATTTTGGGACTCTTTTTCTGGAACGGCCATCAGAACTATTGTCGTATTACCTTTGATATCAAAATGTCTTTCTCTGAATAGTTCCTTTATCTTTGGGTAAAGAAAGAAGTCATTAGGGGCCAGATCAGGCGAGTAGAGAGGGTGTTCCAATAGTTATTTGTTTACGGGCTAAAAACTCCCTCACAGACAGTGTCGTGTGAATTGTTGTTATATAAGAGCCATGAATTGCTGGCAAAAAGTTCAGGTATAACTTTTTCACGCAGCCTGTTCAGCACTTCGAAGTAGTAAACTTGGTTAACTCTTTGTCCAGTTGGTACAAATTCATAATGAATAATCCCTGATACCAAAAAAGGTTAGCAACATCATTGCAACACTTTTGTGAACCTAACTGTCAGACCTCGTACACTGTCTTGAGTTTTGGGTTAGAAGGAAATAATTTATATTGATAGATGCAGGATAGTTGGGGGTACTAAGTGAAATGTCAAAGACTAACCATTTTTGGCATACTGTACAAGTTCAGTAGTGTTGTTAATTGTTGAACATGTTATTTATATTTTTCTAAACTTAAATTTGTGTTTCTATAAACATTTTTTTCATTGGTGAGTTACAATCATTCATTATAGAAAGTAGAGATTAAAAAAAATTAAGGGCTGGCTGAGTGGTGCGTTGGTTAAGAGCTGACATGGGACACTAGCTCTGAGTAGCAGGGCCCTGGTTCGGATCCCACATTAAGTCCAGAGACCCTGCGCCCTCTACAGCTAAAATGGTCAACAACAGCTCGACCTGGAGCTGGTCTGCCATGAAGTCTGAGTCGTCGGCAACGGCATAGGCTACAGCAAGGCTGCAGTGAGACACTGTGAGTGGCAGGCAGCCAGTGTGAGCCATCCAGTGGTCGACGACCAATCTGCGTCACCCGGGAAGAGCACAATGATGATACCAACATGGGCCAGTGAAGCAACGTCCTCCACAACTAGATTGAAGAACACAAGGACAGCAAACTTGTCTGTTCCCCTTCCCCCACTTCTCCAATAAAATCTTAAAAACAAAAACAAATTTAAACAACTTATAGTTCCAAAACCCAGATAAGCTATGTAACATTTTGGTGGTATTCTTCCAGTCCTTTTAGGCTTTCATCTCTCTTCTTTTTGCCTTAGTCATTGTTCTTTTACTAATATGAGTAAGCATTACACACAATTTTATGAAGACTGTGCTATGGAATGGGATAACCTATTTGTGAGTTAAATAAAATATTTGAGGTAGTTACCCCTTCCAGTTGCATGAAGACAGCACTGAATTATTTCTTTAATAGACTGTGGGCTCAAATTATAGGGTTCATACATTCACTTAAAAATTCAAGTTCAGGGCTTCAATTATTTTTCACTGTAAGGAAGAAACTGAATGAGTTCTCCACTTGTGCCTTTCTAAGAGAATGGGTCACTCTCCAACACATCCTTTCACTTAGAAATGTTTGTCATGTTTCTGATGTTCTGTATCATGAAATTACAATATGATGATATAATCTGCTCTTACTGAGCTATGCCAATTTTGGATAAGAGAGTCTCACTTATCACTCTGCATAAGTAGAGAAATAGTTGATGAACTCTTCAAATGAGTTGGTTTCATCTTTGATTGATCTCAGTAGGTCATCCCTTCTCCATAAATGTTCAGAAGCCTGGAAACATTTGTCATATAACAGAAACTAAATGGGCAGCTCAAAAATGAGAATAGCCCTGGACATGGCAAGATACTAAGAATTTGGTCCTAGTCAGCAGAAGGACTTAACTAGTAGATGTCAACGGATGACAGGCACCAAAGATCAAGTTCAAAAGCTTTTCAGACCCTGAAAGAACTCTATAAAATATAATTGCAATTTCTGTATAGTACTATTTACAACATACATATAAAAGTACTAACCCTACATTTAATTTCATAACAATAGTCTTAGATTAAGTGTTTTCAGTTAAAGGCAATTTCTTCTATTTTCCTTATGTACTTCAAATAAAAGTCATTTTATTATATCCTATATTAAGACTAGAGAAAAAAATGCAAAAAGCAGAAATAGAACTAAATGTGTAAAATGTGATAACATTTGGAAAAATGTGACAGATGCAAAAGCCAGTGTGCATAATTGAAACACATTGTTGTATATGATTAGAGCAATGATAATGAGGAATGACTGGAATGTGATTTTAAATAAACTTAAAATTTTATCTTTTAAATTTCATTGAAAAACAGGCTTACAGTAGAGCATGGTTTGCAGTACGATTATAAAAGGAAAGCCCTAAGAACTCTGTAGTGTGACTCCAATGTCACCCAGGAAAGGCCAGAGGAGATAAGTTTCAAAACCAGCTGACAGTATCAATCACACCTCCCCAGGTGGACCACCTCACTAGTAAAGATGAACATTATGATAGGCTAATCCTATTAGACATAAGGATCAATTACCTCCCCAAACGCACTGATGCCATGCTTATTATTTATCTAAACAAACAAACAAAAAAACTATAAATGGGGCTTCCCATGAAGATTTCTTTCAGAGAAACAAAGATGACAAGAGAATGACAGTGTCTTAGTACCTTGGGAAATTAGGTTTCTTAACAGGCATTTGGGCTTATTGTTTCTTTTAGTCTGTTGGTCACTGGTCAATTTTTCAAGGACTGTATTCTTAATACATTTTTAAAAACAGAAATTCTGGCCCTACAGAAGTTATTTCTCAATCTGTGGTGCATCAGCATCACCTATAAAACATGAAAGGTTACACTCTAAACTGAAACAAAATCTAAGTGCTTTTTAAGAAAGTCTAAGTGATGTTTACACACACCAAGATGAGAATCACTGCTATAGTCTGCTCTTACTAAGCTATGTCAATTTTGGGCTAGGATTAAATTGCAATAAAAAAATTTGCAGTGTGCAAAGTTTTTATCAATCTGTCTAGAAAGAGAACTCTCATGGTAAAGCAGTTACTGTGCTCACATTATGTGTTTCTAAAAACCAACCTTCTTTCAAAGAATTGAGGCAGTTTGCAAAAAAAGTTAAACATGAGTCATTGAAATAGAGATACCATTTATGTGCAATAGTGATTGTGACAAAAACCAAAGGATAATACACAAAAAAAATCGAACTTTACATTTAACTATGAAGGTTCCCAGTTAATAAGGCAAAATAAATACAATGAACTACAACAAAATCATTATCAGCCAAGAGGCTGCATTCCCCTTTTTCTGCACATAATGAACAACTTCAACAAGTTTTTATTACAGATTATGGATTGTTTCTTTATGTGAAAACTTTTATATCAACTGTAAAAAGGTAAGGATATAATTTCACAGGCATTTCCTAAGATGTAAGCTAATGCAGCAATCTTCCTTGATATCTAGGTTAATCAACTCAGGGCTGATGTGGATGTAAATCAAAATTTGGGAGAATTGGGCTATCTTTTCAGCTATCAGCTGTCTCAAGTGGACTTTTAACTAGAGGCTAATTTTCAGTTCAGAACATTATTCTGTAAAGACATTAAGTTGTATTTTTCTCCCAACAGGTGAGAATTCCAGTTTAGAACAATGTAAGGGCAAGTGTTACCTCAGTCATCTCAACGTTTTAAGAGCTTAATCCTCCCGGCACTGCTTATCTGAAATTGATTTTTAAGATTCCCATAATCTTGCTAGAGAAGAACATTATCACATGCTATAATGTACACTTGCTATAAATATAACTATGCTAACTTTAAAATTAATCCCCAGGAAATTAATTTAACTGAATTAGGTGATGTTGAAGATATTCTCCATTTGGCCACTGGAGCATTGGTTCAAAATAAGGATGTTCATTTTAGTGTATTGCTTGGTGTATTTGTTTTGTTTTGTTTGCCAAAAAGATACAACAGTTTTTCCTTACTCCTGAGAATGTTCCTGAATCTTGAAAGTGAACTCATGTCACTAGCGAAGACTTAGAAGATGATCCTCCTATTTGCTGTCAAGTACCTATCAAGCACACCTAAAAGCAATACCAGATTATTTATTTAACTAGAAGTGGAAAGCCAAGCAGGACAATGACAAAGCCCCATTATATTCCTTTTGATACTGAAAAAACCATTCCTTCAGACGACAAGTGCTATCCATTCTTTTCATAAGTGTCAAATTTTGCCAATTTTTAAACAAGTTAGAATTCATGCCCAGTTCCTAAGACTATATTCCTACTACATCACGAGTTGACATTATCAATGCTATGAAAGGATTCATAATCTTGGCTGTTTTTAGATTGAAACAATATAACAACATACACTAATAAAATGTGTAAGAAGAAAAAACATATTTTCTCATGCAAGAAGTTGAAAAGAGCATAGACAAGTTTTCATGGGACTTCTAACAAACTAATTTGTAATTTGAAGATAAAGGCTTCTCACTTTTGTAACATCAGGTAAACTATACTTTGTATCATAGTGAGGGCACTGGCCTTGAAGAGGTGGTTTGAGTAGTTTGGGGGAGGGGACAACATGCAGGATAGGATCCCAACCATTTCTTTTTTCCATTTCAGAGTGATTAATCAAATAAATTACAGCAAATAGGATAAATATACCAAAATTCTGAACTCTTCAAAATCATTTTGCAGAAATACAAAATAAATAACACTTGAATTTTTCACTAGAAACATGTGAACTATAGCATTCAATAGACTTTCTACAGAAATTCAGGACTGACTCTTTACTAGCCATTATTAATCTGTGCAAGTATGACCCAATGCTTTTCACGTTTTTTAAAAAACAAGTTGATTATAAGGAGATTTGAACTTAAATCTCTTCTGAGGTCTGCTTAAGATGTTATCTTTTCTAAGTTGGTGGGGAAATTTTTTATTTTTTTAATTCCTGGGAAGAAGTAAATGGACTCTTCCAGAATACTCTTCCAGTATTCTCTGGGTTTTTGTCACCTAGTTGTGTTCAAAATGCATTCATTCCTACTGTGTGTGGTATACATACATACATATACACACAAACACACACCCTACACATATGTAAAAAGAACATCTGATAAAATTTACCACACATATGCACATGAAGAGACTGAATCAACTGCACAAGGGACTATATTAAGTATTTTAATCCAAAGTTTTGTGTAGTTTAAATGTGATGTGGTAAAACAAAAGTGAGCTCAAAATTAGATCAAGTGACAATTAAGTCCATACCTAATAGCCCAGTGTTTACATCATCTTCATTCTTCAAATTCTCAGCATGTAACTCTGTAAACACAAAAAAGGGCTTCAGTAAAATAGATGATTTTGTAATTTGAACAGTAGTAGCTCAAAGGCTGAGAAGATATTGTAGAGTTGTGGAAAGTGCTCTAGTCAGAAACTGGGTTCAAATTCTGATTCCATTTACTAGTTATGTGACCTTCAGCAAGCAAATAAGACATACATGAGATGAGTCAACTACCATATATATATGAAATGGGAATATTTAACCCATAGGGTTGTTGTGAAGACTTTTTATGTAATGCAAATCACAGGGCATACTAGATTTTGAGTTCAGTTCCTTTCTCCATTCTCCAAAATACCACAGCTCGTCTTCTGCAATGGACTTCCAGGTTTTGTGTCTTTATCATAAAAGAGCAATCATTCACAACAAAAGAGAAATAAGCTAACTGTAGATAAAACTCTGAGTTGCAGTGAAAAAAAGAGGGGCAGGGGAATGCCAGAAAAAAGAGAGGAAGGGAATGAAATATTGGCACCCATATACTTAACATTGACAGTTTATAACCAATACCATTGTATGAATAGGTAAAACTTGCCAATCTATCTTCTGTATGAAAAGCAGGCATGGTAAACTGTTAGATGCCACCTGCAGCGCACTAGTGGATTGGAAGAAATGAAGTAAAAATAAAAATTGTAAATAGATTTAATTCTATATTAAATAGATTTAATTCTATATACTTGAGGGACAACTTGTTGAGTTCTTCTCAAAACTACAAAAGGGTAGTTTTGTTCTAATTTTTCTTTTGCAGTTAACTTGGCCAAAGTTACACACGAATAAGAAGCAATTTAAGCTCAGGTCTGATTCTTTTCACTGTAATATAAAATATCCAACCACAGAATACATCTGTATAAGCTTTGGAAAACCTTTCAAGGCACAACTGTATCCCAGTTTGGCGGATATGTCAACTTTAGACACAGGAAAATAATCGGAAAATGCATAGACCAGCTCCTGCAATAGAACTTGACTGCTACACTCAACTGCAAGCTTAATACAAAACCAAGAGGAGCTCATTACTTTACTATCAAATCAGACATTTGGGCTGTGGGATGTTAATCCTTGTACTTCAGGAATTCTGTGAGTGGACAGAGAAATCGGTGGCTAGCACACATTTACCCATTTGTGAATTAGATTTTGAACACGTATAGCCTATTTTAGTTACACACACTTTGCACCGTCTTCTGATCGTTCTGCGTTTTAATGTTGCTAATATTCCACCTCGTGCTCACTGCCTTTAAAATAGTTTTAACTCAAAATAGTTCTTAAAAACGGGTCTCCTAATCACGCAACCAGGCCACTACACCTTTAAGAAAAGTGAAGAGACAAAGGGAAGAGCGCAAAGACAAGTGCAGCTGAGAAGCCTGGATGAAAGCGGCTACCAGCTGGCCGGCCTTGGACGGGGAGACGAGCGGAGGCGAGAGCCACGTCCAGGCTCCACTTTACTCTGGACAGACTTTGAAAGCCCGACCTTCAGTACCTTTCACGATCAGGTAGGCGATGGCGAGAAGGAAGGCGAGGAGGGCGGCGAACAGCAGCGAACAGAGAATTGAGAGGACCTGGACCGGCCACCGCTGACCCCGTGCCCGGCCGCGCGTGGCCGCGGGGAAGATGCCATTGCGCTTCTCCGGCAGGACCGGAGAACCGTCCCCCACCGGCGGGAGGAGGAAGCCCTTTCTAGGCTCCGACGACGCCCCGGCTGAGAACTCTGCCCGCAGGTCGCGGGCTACTTGGTCGCATTCCTCCTCCTCGACTTCACCTTCACCCCAACTCTCCCCTTGAGTGAAGGAGGAAAGCCCCGGCCGAGAAAAAGGGGCAGGGGTACCGAGGCGGCGGCGCTGGGCTAGCGACCGCCTACCGCTCCCCACGAACGACATGGCGGGAAAGACGAGGAGACCGAAGGCGATCCAACCTCTCCCACCCGCCCCGCCCCACCCGCGCAGCAGCCAATCAGCGGCCGGGCCACCCCGCGGCCTCCACCACCCAGCCGCCGAGCGCGGGGGTGCGCGAGGGAGCGCGGAGGGGCGGAGAAGGTGCCGCGGCGCCCGAGGAGAGGCTAGGCGCACCTGCGCGACACATGACCCCCCCCCCCGGGCAGGAGGAGGAAAGGGCAGCCGGGAAGCCAACGGACAAAAGCAAGCCGAGGCCGAAGCGAGCCGAGGTTCCCTCCTGGCTTTGCTTCGTCCCGGCCAGAAGCCTCATCCACCGCCGCGTCACCTCCTGGCCAGCCCCACAGCTGCATCTTCTGACGCCGGGTCCTAGCGCCCGCTCGTGCACCCGATTCACGTACCCACACCTATTGGCTTTCTTCCTTGTTGCCCTCTCCGCTCGCACGCTCCCCGGGCTTCCCTCGCAAACGGCAGCTCCCGGGCCGGTGCGCTCACGTCGCCGCAAGGGCCCACTCCTCTTTCCCTTTGGCCTTGTTCTCCCCGCCCCTAGGACAACGTCCCTCCAGGCGGCTCGACACGCCTCCTCCCCGCCCCACCTCTCCGCCCCGGCGCGCGCGCTCCAGCTGGTGCGTACGGTGCTGCAGCCCGCTCCACCGGACCCCTCCTCTCGCCTTCCCCGCCCCCTCCCCTCCGCCGGGAGCACCGTGCGCGCGCCTCGGGTCCGGCCACCGCTAACGCTAGACGCTGCTCCCCCCGCCCCCACCTACCCTACCCGACCCCACCCTCCCCCCTGGCGGCCTCAGGTTTGTGGGGCGTACGTAATTCGGGCAGGGAGGTGAAGGTGGCAGGCCCCCACTGCCCCGCCCCAGCGGGGTGAGGCGGTCTAAGCTCGGGAAGCTGGGATACGGTTGTCTTCCCTTCCCGGGGGTAAGTTGGTAGAGTTTTTCCGGCGGAGGACTCGGCGCAGAAACTTCCTCCGTCCCCCTCCCCCCCCCATGCAGGCGACGCCGAGTGAGGCTGAGGCTGGGGGCGAATCGCCGCAGAGCTGCGTATCGGCAGCGCACTCTGACTGGACAGCGGGGAAGCCTGTCAGCTTATTGGCCCCGCTGGTCCCGCCCCGTAGCGCGGGGCAGCCTTTAACCTTTGGCCCCAGCGGGCGCCAGCCACTCAGATCGCTTCTTGTTGGCATATGCGGCGGTAGTGGCCGCCGGCGGAGCAGTCTGAGCCAGACGATGAGGCCGGGGACGGGAGCCGAGCGTGGAGGCCTCATGGTGAGTGAAATGGAGAGCCATCCTCCCGCGCGGGGTCCTGGGGACGGGGAGCGGAGATTGTCCGGCTCAAGCCTCTGCTCCAGCTCTTGGGTCTCTGCTGACGGCTTCCTGCGGAGACGGCCCTCGGTAAGGGATCGGTGTGGCAGGGGGAAAAGCGGCACAATGAAACACGGAGTCAGACAGGAAGCGTTCTCCGAAAAGAGGAGAAGATAAGAGTGGACGGAGGAAGAGCTCGAGGTGGTGGGATGTGGTCCGAGGGAGAGAAATGGAGGGCGAGGACGCACAAAGGGAAGGATGTGGGAGCCTGGAAGTTTTCGGTGGGCTTGGCTCAGATAGATGTGTGGCGGAGGTGCCGGGCCCCGCGAGGTAGGCCCGATTTCGTGGGGGGGGGGGGGAGGCGGAGACCTGAGGCTGGAGGCTCGCAGAGCGTCCGCCGGGACCCGTTTTCGCTCGTAGAGGTGGTGTCTGCAGGGGAGACAGCTGAGAGAATTGGCAGGTGGTACATTACCTGGTTTTAAGACCCGGAACAATGGACCCGCAGGTCAAGGAAGTAGGAGTCGTTTGAAAATCAGTGAACATGGATGAATTAGATTTTTTTCATTTAGTGTGTATGAATGACAGACCTCCGTCTCGGAATAAAAATTTTTTTTTTTTGGTAGATGTAATTTTATGCGTATAAAGGTTATATGAGGAAATACTATGTTGATTAGGAATGAGATGTTCCCTGGGTACCCATACTATTGATATATGTTTTACAAGACCCGCTCTTATTTGACTGGATTTGGTAAATTAAGTGTTTGAAAGCTTAAAATCAGCCTAGAAATTAATTTAAAAATAGCCTTAAAAAATAAAAATAATTGTTTTAGATCTGTGTGATATAGGACAAAGTTGAGGTTTACACCGTAACAGTTAAGTTGCTTTCACATACAGTTTTTCTGAGTTTATAGCAAGGCGGTTAGTAACTGATTAAATAAACGTGCTTAAAAAAAAAAAAAACCCTCATGATCTGGCTGTCCAATAATGATTTTAGTTTTTTTACATTTAGTTCTGGAATTTGTTTAATTGAAAGCTCATTATAAATATTATTGTAGCATTTTTGTTTAAGACAAAGTATAAGCTAACCTAGTAATGAAATCACACATTAGCCTAATATTCTATCACTGCACATAACTGATTTGTTGGAATCAGTTTTTTGAGACTGGCTAATTTAGACTTGTTTCTTGCTAATTTTTAAATTTCCCTTGTTTTTCAGATGGGGCACCCTGGCATGCATTATGCCCCAATGGGAATGCACCCTATGGGACAGAGAGCAAATATGCCTCCTGTACCTCATGGAATGATGCCGCAAATGATGCCCCCAATGGGAGGGCCGCCAATGGGACAAGTAAGAATGTTTTTGTTTTATTTTGTTTTTATTTATTTTTGCCTTTGGTATTGTGCCAAGATTTCAAAATCTGGGTCAATACTTGTAGCTATTTAAGGATTCGTGTATGCTAAAATAATGTTTTCAAATAAGTGAAAAATGTTGAATCATGATATTAACCATTTTGAATATAATGAAAAGTCTTCTCTATAAAACATCAACTTTCTATTGCAACAAAACTAAAAGTTTTTGTGTTTTTTTTTAATTTAAAAGTAACACTGTAAATGTAGACTTTTTAATGATTTTTTTCCCCCCCAAGTATGTCAATTGAACTTACTAGTCTAAGGATAAATATTATCTGATACATCAACATAATTTATGTCGGCGGACTATGTAAATACGTAGAATCTAAAAATTGCACTTGTTTAGGTCTTTGGCTCAGAATGAATTTTATTCCTGAAATAGCTTCCTCGTGTGTGTGTGGGGGGGGGGGGGTTGGGGGGTGGAGAGGTTCTACTCTGATTTGATTCTTCATAGGTCAGTGCCAAATAGGTAGTTTCCACTTACACTATTTTGTTGTTATTGTTTTAATGCTTATTGCTTTTGCACTCCTGCTTTTGAGCTGTTCCTTTCATCTCCAGCATAATTCGTAAATGGACATTTTGTGGGAGTGATCTGGATCAAAAGGTTTTCATGTGGACTCAGTGAATTCAGTAAAACTGAGTTCTTAGAGAACCATTCAAGAAAGGTAACAGATGCAGTTACCATGAATAATTTTACGCCCCATTAGTCTATAATAATTTCTTAGTAGAGCTGCTTTAACTATATAATGAATCCTTTAAATACTCTCATTATTTAAAACTAGTTTGGTGGCTCGGTTCATTCCATTTGAGTATCTCAATAAATTATCAAAAATTTAGGCTAACAAAATATTTTGGAAAGCAGTCAATTAGGTATTATGTTTCTGCTAATTAATACTATTTATTTTGATAATTGTTTAAGCCTTGATGGTTTCAGTTATTGGTGAAATTGTAGTGGAGAAAGGAGCTTGCTCTGCATCTCTCTGTTTTTACTTAATCTTAAGATTAATAGGGCTTAAATATCAAGTACTTTTTTTTTTTATTTGGAATATAGCCCTTGACTTTGTGTAAAAATCTTTATTCGAAGGCACCAAGTCCAGAGGATTCTGCCTGTAGTTCTTTAAATAAGAGAACCATTTATTCTGTTACTTTAGAATAACACAAGTTTTAAAACTCCCTAGTGGATGGAGAAACAACTCTGATTCCTCTTCTGTTTCTTTCCATCTTTAAGCAGCAAGGAGCTCTTGTTTTCTTAGTAGAGCTGCTCTAACTAGATAGTGAGCTTTAAAAATATTTATTCTTTAAATGCTCTGGTTCTTATTTAAAATTAGTTTCTTTCCACAGAAAGATAAAATAAAACAATTTGCTACTGCCAGATGCTTCTCTCTTTTCTGGGGCCTTCTGTTTCCATTGGGCCAGTTAAGGTAAGTTTGCAAGGGATTGACCTGCTTGCCCTTGCTCTAATGTGCTATTGCACTACCAAAACCAAGATACCAGCTCATCATTTCTAGTAAAATACAGATTTTATTTTATTTTTTTTAAATACTTTTGTGTGTCTCGTTGACATAAGCTGGTCACAGTTTGCTTGCTCTATGGCCCATTCTCTTCAACTATGTCAGTGACCATCTTCCTAATAAGATGACTTGCTACTTGGTACACATCCATTCAAATACTCTGAATTTTACCTTGTGGTTTTCTTCTACATTTTTCCTAGGCCACTATATGCCAAGTGTACCTGGCTATTTAATAGAAGTCTCTCTCTCCCCATGGCTTCTGTTAGGATCATAAATGTCTTTGGGTCCCAAGAGAATTCCCATTGTTTTTCCTAAAAATTATATTATTTCTTTTTTCCTCTTAATATCTAACTAATAGATAGTGGGTCCAAATCTTGGTAAAACTAATTCTTATTTTAGTTTTTATGATAAACTGAGAGGGCACGGACAATTTAAATACTCAGGTAATCCAGAAATCTAATTTAAAGCCCTATAAACAGCTGCCTTAAAAATAAAAGTTGATAATTAGCAAAATGTATCCTTTTTTTCCTTCATCATTTCTTCTGTTGACCCACTTTCAGAAGTATTAGTGAGCATTAAGTGGTCAGAAGATTTTGAGACAAAGTAGGGTGTATATATCATCATTGCAGTGACAACAAAGCTGGTAGGGTTGGTTCTGCCATCCATTGTGTGTTTTTTTTAATTCACAAATTCTTTAAACTTTGGGATAGAAGGTTATGGAACTTTCATGTATATTGCCTATTTCACATAAAGGTCTCATTTTGAGAACAGCTGAAGACTAAAATGGGTGGCAGCCTTCTAAGTGATTGTGGTCTTTGGAATATTACTGACCATGATGTGAAACTTTAAAACTTATAACATATTATGAAGACTGGACAGAATAACAATTAACAGAAGCCAGAGTTCATAATTTTTCAAATGCAACAATTTATTTAAATTAAAGTATTACATTCATTTTATTTATTTTTTTATTCAAGAGAGAACCTAGAATGCCCTTTTTAGAAATCAGGCTGAATTTATTAGTAATACTTGAAAATTACCAAAATGGAAAATAATTATATTTCTGTCAAGTTTAACTTAATTATCTATCCTGTAGGTTAAATTTGCCCCTTATTTTACTGTACATTAATTTCCTATGGAAAAGTTGTGTTTCTTCTTTTACAGAATTATAGGATCTTATTGGAAGGGACCTTAAAAGTTGTATAAGCTTTAAATAATGTGTGAGTTAAGTAATGGTTTATCACTGGTTAAAAAAACTATCTTAATAAAGTAATTTTTCTGCTTGGTGGCAATACTGAAAGATTTTCAGAAGAGATTTGCATTAAGACATAATTATATGTGAGGTTCTCATCTTCCTCCATATCTGTAACAAATGTTTTGCTTTTAAAATGTGTTTACATTTTATACTTTTGTTATCTTTTCTACACAAAGGATATGCAAATTCTGCCATCTTTATCACAGATGATTTTGACTTCACTTAAGCCCAAGAGAGTCCTCCTAGCTGGATTTTTGCTTTCTCTTTTTTATTTCTTAATTTTTTTTTTTTTTAAAGAATACTGTAAAAGATACTAGGTCCTTTTCAGCTCCAACAGCCTATGCTTCAATTCAGATCACTTGATTAAAAGAGTAGATGATATGTAAGAGATTCTTTGGGTTTATAGGGAAATAAAAAGAACTTAAAATCCTTTTAGTAATGCCTCCCTAATTGTCATTATTCAGTACTTATTTTTTTGTTTTTGTTCAATAAACATAAATAATTGCTTTTTACAAATGAGTTTGATATAGTTCTTTTATTGAGTTAAGGAAGGCTTTAGCAGATCTTATTTCTGTTCCTGCTGCCATCTCAGCCCAAGTTGCTATATTCCCATGCATTGGATCTCTTAACTTTTGAGCAGGTTTTCTTACTTTGAACCTGCCCCCCAAAAGACTATGTTAGATTTCAGTGTGTTATCTCCTTGCCCAACAACCTTCAATGTTTTTCTGTGCCTGTGCCATAATATCTAAATTCCACAGCTTAACTTGGAAGGACAGTATAATTCAAAGCACAAGTCTGAGCTGTGTGTCTTCACATTTCCTAGTTTGAACCCAAGCTGGTCTTTTCATGATATCTTCAGTGATTGTATTAGTTCATGACTGAGATCATGCTGCTCTTGCCCTCCTGCTCCCAACTCATTACCTTCATGAACTTGACTTACCTACATTCTGCCATTTCAAGTCCTGTCTTCTCCAGGAGATCCTCAGCAAGAACTTTGCCCAGCATACATCTCCCCTTCAAATTATTAAAATAAGATTCTCTGTAATCTGCCCATAACTCTTCACTGTTTCACTTATTTTGGCATTTAGTTATTGACTTGTTTATTCGCTTTGTTTTCCCAACAAGTAATAGATTGTAAGCTCTTACAGGGCAGGGGCTATGTTCTGTATTTTTAAAGAATTATATAGGTGCTGAGCACAGTTCTTGGCACACCTTGGATGCTCAGTAAAATACTTGTTGAATGAATGAAACAAACACAGATTTTCTTACCTACAATATAAGGCAATCAGTGGATGTTACATGTGATTGTTTTCAGTGGTTATGTAACTTTACATTATTACACTTACTCTTGTTTTTAGTGTCTGCCCTTTTTACCTTTGCTTTTTCATTTGACAAAAATGGAGGATAGATCAGTTTGAAAATAACTTTTATAGAATAAAGCAAATACTTCTACTTATTTTAAATTACAGGCAGGTGTGTTATCTGCATGACTTCATTGATGTCATCTCTTTAAAGTTTTATCACATCTTTTTTCCCCATACCCTAGCAAATTACGATGATTTAGAATATAGGCCTTCCAGAGAAATGCAAAGTATTGATATCTTAGATTTGTTTGACCTATTTGACAAATTGATTTGTTGCCATTGCTTTTGAATTACTTGGACTTTGGGATATTTACAGAATCCATACCATTGAATTGGATATTAGCCAGTGATAAATATAAACTTTTTTTTTTTAGGTTATATGCTCATAATTCTTGAATCTAGGTAACTTTCTGCATGCATTTATATTTCTCAGGCAAGTACTTTTTAACAAATAGATTGACCCAGACCATTTAATGTGTTTGTGTAACTTTGGGGCTATGTACATAAATAATTTTGATAGTTTTTATTAATGCTACTGGATGATAAGTTTATTTTCATTATCTTTAGATAGCAGTTCATTTAAGTATAAACTCACCTGTTCAAAAACTTTAGAGTAGTATTTCTAAGTATGGAGAGTATTTGGAGAGATGTAAGAAGACCATGTAAGTTCAGAAGAATGAACTGTACCCCTTACCCCCTGTTTGAGAGTTACAGGGCACAGTGTTTTCTAAAGATTCTGAGAAGTCTTTCAGAAGCCTTTTAAAACTGTTTTTAGTTCGTTTTTTTGAGTTGTATTTGTCCATCTTCGCTTCCCCAATCTGGTACCCCCCGTTACCTGTTTATTTGCTTTGTCTAGTACATTGCATGGGATTAGCATTTTTTTGAGAAATGCTGAATTGGGGCTGCTTATTCTTTTAGTCTGATTTTTAGGAAAAAGGGGGAACATCGAAATAAATTGTATTAACACATAAATGAAGCAGCTTGTAGAGTTCAACATATGTAGTGGGATCAAAAAGGAAGAGAACAAACCTGTTCATTTTTAATTAGATTTGATAGAAATGTTGATGATGACTTTGACTCATTATGAAATAGTATATCAGTAAGTAGTAAAGATTTGATACCTGTGTATGTCCCATAGCTGTGTACAAGGGTTTTTTGTTTGTTTTTTACCTAGAGAAATATACTAGGTATAAATCGTGAAGGTTTATAAGCAGGAATGAGTAGATTTTTGTCTCAGAAGTTATTCTTTCATTGTTGGTTTGTTTTTTCATACCTTCATGTCTTTTAGTCAATAGACATTTAAGTGTGGTATTGGTGTATAGATGAACAATGTAAATATGGTGAACTAAAGGAACTTAACAGGCATTACTCAATGCCTGGCTGAACTGTTTTGTCATCTTTTAACTGCTGATTTGGCTGTCACGATACTTTAGGACATTTGGAAATTTATTGGAGATGAATGCTTTTGTGAACCTTCACAGCTTATACCTATCCTCTAGTAAAAAACAAAAAAATCCTAGTACACAACTATGGGATATTCCATAGGCTTTTTTTTTTTTTTTTTAAGCAAAACTCTCATTACAATACAAATGTAATCTTAAATTAAGTCTTGATGTTCTGTTTGGGCTAAGACCTTTTAAATTACCTTTTGATTAATGAATGAGCATTTCTTTTCTCTAGCTTTATTGTAAGAAGACAGTGTAAAATACATACAAAACACAAAATATATATTTATAGACGATTTGTTATTGGTAAGGCTTCTGGTCAACAAGTAAAGTTTTTGGGAAGTGAAAAGTGACACATGGATTTTCAACAGTACAGGTTCAACCCCTAACCCGCCTTGTTCAAGGGTCAGCTGGACTACAGCGAATCTAAACTCTCCAGATTGAGAGTATTAGCAAACTAAATAATTCTGAATAATGGCAATTGACTTATTCAGTGATGATATTCAATTTCATATGGTAACAGTTTGTGCAAATATTGTCTGGTTTTTGTTTATCTGAATGTTTCTTGTATCAGAAAATGATGAATGTCTTGAATTTATATATAACTCTAGATGAAGAGGAAGGAATGTTAATTGAGTATCCCAAAATGCAGTCATTTACTTTGGGTTCTTAGAGTATGCTTTACATAGGGGTGTTTCTATTTCCAATTAAATTAATATTTAAATTCAAAGATGTATTTTGTGCAGGTTATTCAACGATTATTTTTTTTTCCTTTATTTATATTTTCATAAGGTAAGTTAGCAGTATAGAAGATAATTTTAAAATACTATACTTAACAGTCTCTGTACTGTGTAGTACTTGTGGAATTTCACTTAAGCACATTTAAGAGGAACCAAGTAAATATACAAGAATCAAATAATTTAAATAATTTGCAACTGCAGGTTTGCAGCAAGAATGGTTTTTAAAAATCAGCAAAATTTACAAGTTAATATTTAGACAAAAGATAGGTTGTGTGGTTTCTTTCCAGCAGGAAATAATTACGGGAAAAGAAAAAAAAAAAGAACTTTGAAGTGCCTGCATGAAGAAGTTCAATTTTGTTTTCATATCACAATAAAGTTAGGCGAATTTAGTTTAAATTTTGTACAACTAATTTGCTGTAGCATTGATAGGATTGCTTTTATTACTGTAACTTTTAATTTTAAAAATTCGAGGTGTGACAATTAAGTTTGCGGACTTGTTGCAACGATGTTGCTAACCTTTTTTTGATATCAGAGGGATTATTCATTATGAATTTGTACCAACTGGTCAAACAGTTAACCAAGTTTACTATTTGGAAGTGCTGAAACGGTTGCATGAAAAAGTTACACGACCTGAACTTTGCACCAACAATTCATGGCTCTTCCATCATGACAATGCACCAGCTCACATGGCACTGTCTGTGAGGGAGTTTTAGCCAGTAAACAAATAACTGTATTGGAACACCCTCCCTACTCACCTGATCTGGCCCTCAAGTGACTGTTTTTTACCTGAAGATAAAGGAAATATTGAAAGGAAGACTTTTTGATGATATTCAGGACATCAAGGGTAATACAATGATAGCTCTGATGGCCATTCATTCTAGAAAAAGTTCCAAAATTGCTGTGAAGTGTGGACTAAGCACTGGCATCGGTGCACAGCTTCCCAAGGGGAGTACTTCGAAGGTGACCATAGTGATAGCCAGCAATGAGGTATGTAGCTCTTTTTCTAGGATGAGTTCGTGAACTTAATTGTCAGACCTCCCATCTAGAGTAATAAATGAAGCATGCTTGCTTTTATCTAACATTAGAAACTTTTCCAAAGTGGAATGCTAAGAATAAGTAGATTGTGTGGTGCTCCCTAGTTTTTATAAGTTTTTTTTTTCCCTTCTCACTGGTGATTCTTCTTAGGGCATCTTCATAATTAACTTATCATTAGAAATACATATATAGAAATATTTATATAAATTATATAATGTATGTGTGCACGCACACACAAATGGTTGGCCATTTATGAATAAAGCATATCAAATAGGATGTCTGAATTATTTTTGTATTTAAAAGGTGCCAAATTGTCAGTTCAGCTGTGTAATATTTCAGGCAGTTTAACTTAACTCATACATCTTTCACCCTTCGTATTCTCTCCATCTCCTCTAACCACTAAATATTCTTTTTGTGTGTGTGTGTGTGTGTGTGAGTGTGTGTGTGAAATAAACATTGTTTTTTTTAATTAGCTTCAGGTGTACAACACAGTGCAGTAGTTATACTTGTTACCCCTCAAAGTGACAACGCCTCACCCCCAATTTTCCACCTCACTCCCCCCGCCCCATATCATACATATCTATTACAATTCTTTTGACTCCCTTCCACCTAGACATCCCGTGACTATATATTCAATTACAATTGGTATACAATATTATACAACATCAGTTTCAGGTATACAGTACAGTGATCAAGCCTCTACTCCATCCACGAAGTGGTCTCCCTAACAAGACATGTGACCATCTGACACCCCACAAAATATTTACAATGTTATTATATTCCCCGAACTGTCTTTCATATCCCTGTGACAATACTGTAGTTCTCTATTTATGCTGTCTAATCCCTTCTCCTTCTCCCTCATCCCCACCCCCCTCCCAACTAGCAACCCTGTTTTTCCTCTATATCTATGAGACTGTTTCTCTTTATTTTGCTCGTTCTTTCAGTTTTTCAGATTCCACATATAAGTGAGATCATATGGTATTTGTCTTTCTCTGACTGACTTATCTCACTTAATAGTCTCTAGGTCCATCCATATCGTTGCAAATGGTACGATTTCATTCTTCTTTATAACAGAGTAATACTCTATTGTATAAATGTACCACAGTTTCTTAATGCAGTCATCTACCGATGGGCATTTCGGTTGTTTTCAAGTCTTGGATATTGTCAATAGTGCTGCAATAAACATAGGGGTACATATATTTTTTTTGAATTAACATCTTGGATTCCTTTGGGTAGATACCCAAGAGTGGGTCATGTGGCAGTTCCATTACCAGTTTTTTTGAGATAACCTCCATACTGATTTCCATAATGGCTGCACCAATTTGCAGTCCCACCAGCAGTGCACCAGGGTTCCCTTTTCTACACACCCTCGCCAGCACTTGTTGTTTGTTGATTTGTTGATGATAGCCATTCTGACTGGAGTGAAGTGGTTTTTATTTGCATTTCTCTAATGATCAGTGAGGTTGAACATTTTTTCGTATGCCTGTTGGCCATCTGTATGTCCTCTTTAGAGAAATGCCTCCTCATATCCTCTGCCCATTTTTTAATTGGGTTGTTTGTTTTTTTGGTGTTGAGTTTCATGAGTGTTTTATAAATTTTGGATATTAACCCCTTATCAGGTATATCATTGGCAAATATCTTCTCCCATTCAGTAGGCTGCCTTTTTGTTTTATTGATGATTTCCTTTGCTCTGAAAAAACTTTTAAATTTGATATAATTTCATATGTTCATTTTTCCTTTTATTTCCCTTGCCCAAGAGGATATATCAGTAAAAATATTACTCAGGGTAATGTCTGCAAACTTACTCCTATATTTTCTTCTAGAAGTTTTATGGTTTCAGGTCTTACATTTAAGTCTTTAATCCATTTTGAGTTTCTTCTCGTATGTGACCACTAAATATTCTTAATTGTAGCACTTAATTATCAAAGTAGCATAAATGGAAAGTGTGGCGCTCTACATCGTTGTGATTTTATAGTCTTCACATTGTTTATATGAACTACCACTTTGTAACTTTAAGAATGATTTGGCTTATGGAATTTGTTGTGACATAATTGTAGCAACTATGTTAAGAAATTTTCTCTTTAGCCATTTTGAACCAGTATCCCATTTCATTGAACTTACAATGTCATCAGTGGTGAGCCATTTCACTGTATTATGTGTTCTGAGGGGGAGGGGGAAGACCTAAATGAGAAGTCTAAAATACAAATAAAGTTGGGTTTCCAAAAGGCTTTTCACTCCCTCCGTGTAAACCAAGAAGTAAACGTATCATGCAAAAAGGGACAGCAAAGTAACTCGAGTGTCTCAACTTGGGTTATGGGGCAAAGGGAGGAAAAATCACTTCTGAGGATTTGAACCACAAGCCAGTTCTCATAAGTCTACAGCCTGGTTTCCCATTACCAGTGTGCTATTAAAACAAAAAATAACTTGGGCCTGCCGAGTGGCGCGGTGATTAAGAGCTGGCTTGGGATGCCAGCGACCCCAGTTCGGATCCCACATGTGAGGGCCAGTGACACTGCCCTCTTAAAAAAAAACCCAAAAAATAAGTTAAAAAAATGTAATGCTGCCAAGTGACTGGCTTAAGTTAACACAAACCCTCTGAAAGAATTTAACTTCAGCTAGATGGATTAAAGTGTACATCTCCTTCTTATGTGTATTGTAGAATTAATGAAAAGCAGAAATAACATTTCCATAAAGTAGATGTCTTCAGGTTTTGGGAAACAGACTTTTCTAAGCCCTTGGAAGAGCTGTTAATTTGCCAAGTTTTGTTAATAGCTTTTTATAAGAAACAGTAGTTTGCATAATTATGTTTTTGTTCTTTGATTTTATGTGAAGAACATCACAGTTTTGGTTTAAAATTATATTAGTGACCTATTTAATTTTAGAATATTCAGTTGTATTTAAGAATCTTGCCAATGTTTGTCAGGTTGCACAAACTAGTTACCACTCCTCAGAATTTAGAGACACTGAGCAAGAATTTGGCTTTTTGTTTGAAAATAAATCTCATTCTGTAACCAATACCATGAGTTCTAGTCTAAAGACAATTTGAAATGTTTTAAAATTTGAAATATGGGATTTGTTTTTCTCAGATTTTCGAAGTTCAGTTTTACAATTTAGCTTAGAATTCTAGTTTTTGAATGTGTTACTAGCTTTTAATTTTATAAACAGGCCATTTTAAATAGTAGTCTGTTTCTTTCTGTTGCCCACCATGCTTTCCCCCCATAATCAGTTACTTAGTACTTAAAGAATTTAAACCTACGTTGCTATTAGCCTAAAGCATAATTAATTGTTGAGGGTACAGTCTGTTGGAGGTGGGGAGGAAAGGGAACAATCCTAGTTCTTATTTGGTTGCCCTAATTTTTCCCCTTAGTGTAATTTATTTCTATAATACTGTTAGCCTGTGTGGTGGAGACTTGTTAGTGTGTCAGTTTTCAAATTCTGTATGCTTCTGATGCTACTTCATTTTAATGGTACTTTAGCTTGATTTTGCTTCATGGCTTGACTTTCACATGTAATGAAATTCAGAGTGTGTTCTCTACCTTTAGTAAGTTGTATATGTTCCTGTTGACCAGTATGCTTATTATTATTATTATTTTTTTTTGGTCCTGTTTCTCAGATTGTTCATTTAATTTGAAACTTGAGTAACTGGTTATCCGCTTTAAGTACCTATGATTGTTGTGTATAATTTTTTATCCCCCCCTGTGTTTTCTTCATATTTATTCATATTAAAATCAAAATTACAATGAGATTATGCTAACACAGATGAGCATTGGGTCAGAATCTTTTGGAAAGATTCATGTTAATCTTCATGAGACTTAATCCTACTTAGGGAACATTTCTTGCGTTTGGATGGTGGTTATTGGTAGACTAAACTCCCAAAATAATATTTTTTTCTTCAGAAATTCATGTATCTTTTCTTCAGTTTTTCTTTAACAGAGAAGGCATAGATGATTTGTGATTGAGAAGTATGTTTTTGTAAATAACAATTAGAAGCACCTCTTATCTAGAATTTTTAGGACAAGATTGCTATATAATTTATTTGATTTAGATATTAAAATCAAAGATGAGAAATAATGAAAAGTCTTCAAAAAAGGGAGAAAAACGTGAGTGTTGAGCTAAAATTAAAAGGAAATTAATATTCCTAAATATAGGTTACATATTACATAATTGCCTAAACCTATGAATTTATTTGTGAAAATTTTTGACTGTACATATAAATTATGACATAAATGTTAAAATAGATCATTGATAAAGTACTTCATTCATTCAACAAGCACTTACTAAGCATACTATCCATATAGTATAGTGCTCACTGGGTTTGAATCTTTAGTTGTACATACTAGGTTTAAAAACCAGATAGATGCTTTAAGTCATGTCAGTGCTTTGGTCTTATATAGTAACCATTTGTTTCACTTTTGTTCTAGATGCCTGGAATGATGTCCTCAGTAATGCCTGGAATGATGATGTCTCATATGTCCCAGGCTTCCATGCAGCCTGCCTTACCGGTAATCTTGTGAAAATAACTATGTTCTGTGATGCTTTGATTACTTCTATATATGAAATAATATATATGTATTTTATAGGCAATCATGTTAGCTTTTTAAGGGCCTTCAGAATACTGTAATGTAATAGGGAAATTACAGTGGACTTCTATGTTTAGTTTCTTGAATGATAGGCATTTACTCTTTTTCTCTACATTTATATTATAATATGTGAACATCCTTATTAAATTAATTCTATATTAAACAAGTCTAGAATACTAAAAAGCATAATTTGTCAACCAGAAGTATTTTATTGGTCTGCTAGCATTCTAATCTTAAAAGAGTAGGGATTTGCTTTACTGAGTGTTAATTAATTTATATAATGTGATTTAATGCTAGATCCTAGATTTAGGTAGTAGATTGCATTTGAAATCCATTATTTCTTGAGACTTTACCTGTGGCATATTACTTAGAAAAATCCTTGAACAGCCTTACACCCTTATTGGGTAGTATAGCAATATATGAATCATGATATTTAAATTTGTACAATGTGATAGCTTAGTGGTTGTAATAAACACATGTAGCATACTCCACTGGGGTGGTAAGTTTGCAGTGTCTTATCCAAAATCCCTAGGACCAGATATTTCAAATCTTTTTTTCCACATGGTAAAGTAATACATTATATATACTGTATGTTAATGTAAAAATTTCCCATGGGGTCTTGGGCAGTGCCCTATAATTAACTAGCACAGTGTTTCTATAGCGAAACTTATGTGTATTCCCTCTGAAGTGGGATAAATAAAGACTATAAAGAGTTCATTTCATTCAGGACAAGTTTTGTCACTGTAATGAGTTTTGGTGCCAAGCTTGAAAAAACTTGGGTTTCAGGGCTCTTTGGATTTCAGAATTGTGGTTAAAGGGTTGTAGATCTGTATATAATTGATGATCATATAAATATAGCACTTGGATTAAAGTGCTTCAGTAGCCCCTGGTTACTGATGCTTTTTATATAATTTATAGCAAACTCAGGGAAGTGAGACTACAATTTACTAAAAATCTCTGGCTTGAGAATTATGCATAGAGGGGACTGATTGTGCTTTATGAAGAATTTATGTAAAATATAGTTTAAACAAAGTGAATATTACTAATCTTACTTTTCTTCTTATAGCCAGGAGTAAATAACATGGATGTAGCAGCAGGTATGTATACCATTAATGGTGATATGTATTAGATTTCCTTTAAACAGTAGCAACCATAACCTAATTAGGAATGAAAGCAGTATCTCTTGGGCTTTATTATCAGCTCCTGATTTTTGTCTTTTTAAGCAATTGGAAATTGGTATAGCATTCATTCATAATGGTATCCATAAGAAATTATCATAGTTTTTGATCAGGAGTTCTGGGACCAAATTTGGTCTACAGATATAATTTGGCTTACACAATGTTTTTAAATTTTATAAATAGTTGTTAACATTTAAAGTCTGTAGGCTTTAGAGAAAGATTGAATTTATCATTTTATACAAAGATTGAATTTACCTTGAAAAATTGGATGATCTAAATATTCATTGTTTATAGTGGTCCTTGTCAACACTGTAGGTACTCAGAGAATATTTGAATGAAACACTGGTTGACACCATGCTGTACACCTGAAACTAATATAAAATAATACTGAATGGCAACTATAATTGAAAAAAAAAAAATAGTCATGGGGATACAAAGTACAGCACAGGGAATATAGTCAATAATACTGTGATAACTATGTACAGTGTAAGATGGGTAATGGACTTGTTGAGGTGATCACTTTGTGAGGTGTATAAATGTCTAATCACTTATATTTTGTACACCTGAAACTAATAAATATTGTACTTATGTCAATGGTAATTGAAAATTAAATTTTTAAAAATTAAAACAACTGGTTGATTGATCCATATATGTATTCAGCGAACAAGGAATGGGGTAGCACCTCCATACTTTAGGTATGGAGCATGTATTCTTGGCCTTCTGGAATACTTCTCAGCAATTTTTTGTAACTTGCTTGGTCCTTATAGTCACTGAAGTTTATAAACCCTTTGATAATTTTTTGTACGAATTACTAAGAATCGTTTGTTTTCACTAGTGTAACTATATAATATTGTAGTAATGCTTCAATTATCCATGAATAAGTTATGTTCCACATATTAGTATTCTAGATGCTAAACTTTATCCTGAGATTATGTGAAAATAATTTTTTGTTTTCAACATTATGGGTCAAAAACGTTTAAAATGCTCTATGTGCTGTCCTGTAGGCTTATATGGGACATTATTGATGTTTCTAAGATGTTGCACAAATATTGGAGCTGAAATAATGTTCTGAAATATACCTAGTATAATATTTTAGCTTATTTTTATATCTAGAACTGATTTACCATTACCCTAAAATAATTGTGGAAAATTACTTTAACATTTCTTTTCAATTACTTTTTAAATACTTTGGCTCTGCTATTGATGTTTATAGTAGCGTGTTTTGATCTCAGTATATTTGTGTGTGTGTGTATGTGTATATATGTATACACACACACACACTTTGTTTAGCTTTCTTTTTATATACCATCCTTGTTTTCTTTTTACATGACATTTTGTTGCTAGTTTCTAAAGTTAAAAATTATTTATATGAACTTTGTGACCAATGTGCATTTCCCCTATGTCTTAAGGGGTTTTAGGTAGTAGTTTAGGACAATACCATCTAATAGAATATTCTGCAGTGATGGAAATGTTCTGTAATCTGTATGGTCGAATACCGTGGCCGTATGTAATTATCGAGTGCTTGAAATCTGGCTAGTGCAAAGGAGAAACAATTTTTAAATATTATTTAATCTTAATTTAAAATTACATTTAAACAGGGATGTGTGGTGGCTGATGGATACCATATTATATAGCACAAGTCTGGAACCTAGATGGTTGAAGTAGCCAGAAATCTAAAGCATAGGGTCATATGTTCAAATCGTTTTTCTAATAGTAGTATTGCAGAGAAAGAGGAATTAGTCAAAATAGACATCTGTAATAGCAAGAAGAAGAGAAACAAAAAACAAAAGTGTCAGTACTTCTCAAATGAGCTCCAAGTGAGTTTGCAGATTGAAAGTTCAAAATGCCATTTGTTTCTGAAAATATATTGCACTGTAGAAGTTTTACTTTGTGGGAAAGAGAGCAAGCAAGCAATAGATCATATGGGACAGTCATTAGGATATTTAGTGTGATGGGATGAGGTAGAAGAAATAGCATTAATGAACATTTTTAAGCTGTTAAGAGCATGACTTATCACACTGTAAATATTGTTTCTTTTTTTTTTTTTTTTTTAGGTACATCTGGTGCAGTAAGTACCTCTGGAATATATTTCATTGTACTGTTTTAGCCTACTATATTGATCCTTAATTCTATGTTAAATGTTATCTACTAAGTTAAACCCTTTTCCTTTCTTTTTTGTGCCCAATCTTGAAAAATTGATTTATTTAAAAATCTAATTTTGATGCAACTTGAGAAAAATGGGTATCAGATACAGATAAGTTTTCACAAGGATTTGAATTCTACCCGTCACAATTAGAAGAAAAACAACTTGTAGGAACAGTAATTAACCTGATAATTTTCAGTTAACTGTTACATTAGAAGGTATTCTTATACATATAAAAATTTTATATACTTGTGTTTATTATGATAAACCTAATATAGAGTTTTTCTAATACATAGTAGCTTAAAATCCTTTTTTTGCTTGTACCTTTCTTAACGCAGTGTTAGAAAGAAAATATTCAAAATTGCTTGATTCTTCTTAGGAGAGAATTATATTGCTGTGCCACAGTTTTTTTTCTTGATTTTAAGATAGTATATTCTAGTTCTTTTTGTGAATGCTCCTCTATAGGTATTCTGTTAAACATTTTTTGTTGTTTTGGAAAAATAATGTAAGCCTAAGTCCTCACTTATAGATAGCAATTTTATGCTTCTTCTTAATAGCCCCATTCTTTAGCCTCAAGGTTTTGTTTTGTTTGTTTGTTTGGGGTTTTTTTTGAGGGTAGTGTCACTGGCATATGTGGGACCCAAACTGGGGCTGCTGGCCTGCTGGCGTCCCAAGCCAGCTCTTAACCACCGCGTCACTCGGCCTGCCCGCCTCCAGGTTTTTTTTGTTGTTGGTTGTTTTCTTATGGATCTGTGGTAAGAGTTTATATGTATATTTGGTCAAAACAACAGTCCTGAGATAGTTGTTACCCCATATTATGGCTGAGGAAAAGGAAGAAAGCTGTGAAGGGATTGCAAATATGTTAAAATTTTAAATTTGGAAGTAAAGACTTCGAATTGTGAACTGTATAAATATTTTAAACTTTTTATTTTGCTTTAAAAGTTGAATGGTTATAGAATATCCACTTGGTATTCTTACTTTATAAGTGCCTTGTTTTTATTTTTGACTGCTGATAGTTTCTTGTTTTTCTTATTTGAATAATGAGCTCTCTGATAAGAAAATGAAGGAAACATAGGTAAAAAGAAGAAAGTAAATTTCATCCTAAGTTTTCCCACCTTAAGGAAACCACAACCATTAATATTTCGGTTGTGTCAGTTACCTATCAATCCTTTTTTTTCTTAGTTAATTCAGATACTTTTTTGGCATTTATTTCTAGGTTTTCTTTTCCACTATTTCCATTTGTCTATTTCTAATCCATTATTATACTTTTTCTGATTTAAGTAGCTTTAACATTTAATAAGGCAAGTCTTCGTGGGGGTTTCTTTTTTTCATCATTCCCTTAGCTATTTTCAGATATTAGCATATTAATTGCCCTGTCTCCCTCCCAAAGAAATCTATAAATGCACATCCAAGGCACACTCAAAAGATAAACTGTGTGTTTATCTGGGATTGTATTTAATTCATTTCCATTTTAGGAGGATTGACTTTCATACTTTCTGTTAAACTTTCACACTCAAAAACATGGTGTATTTGTTTGAAAACTTGTGTTGTTTTATTCTCGTTTTAGATTTCAAGTACACAAATTTGAGTGATTTGTGTTCTTCAAATTATGGTCATTATTACTCCAAATTATGGTCATTTGTTCTCCATCTTCACTCTCACCCACCGTCCCCAAGACGAGATCACTTGGATATATGTCCTAAGACATTTGTATATTGAGAAAAACTGGAGAAATTTTTTGTGTAGCTTTTTTGTGTGTGTTTATTTTTTCTTTAAAGTTCTTCATCTTTATTTTATTTTTTTAATTAAGTTGTAATTCACATGTAACATATTAGTTTCAGGTATACAGCGTGATTCAGTATTTGTATATATTGTGAAATGATCACCACAGTAAGGTTAGCTAATATCCATTATCATACAAATTATTAAAAAAAAAATTTATTGTGATGAGCACTTTTAAGGTTCATTCTCTCAACAATGCCATACTGTATTATTAACTTCATCATGCTGCACATTATATTCCTATGACTTATTTTATACCTGCAATTTTGTACCTTTTGACTCCTTTCACCCATTCCATCCACTCCCCACCACTCCCTTCTGGCGGCCACCAATCTGTTCTCTATATCTATGAGCATTTTTGTTGGTTTTGTTTAGATTTTATATATAAGTGAAATCAAACAGTATTTTCCTTTCTCTGTCTGAGAAAACAAGTATTTTACTTTACATAATGCCCTCAAGGTCCATCCATGTTTTCACAATTGGCAAGGTTTCATTCTTTTTTATGACTGAATAATATTCCATTGTGTGTATATATAGGGTTGTTGGAAAAGTATTTTTTCTATGTTTTCCGTTGCAAAAATGTGTCATGACTTTTTCGACAACCCAGTATATGCGCGCGCGCGCACACACACACACACACACCCCACATCTTCTTTATTCATTCATCCGTTGTTGGATACTTAAGTTATTTCCATATTTTGGTTCTCGTAAATAATACTGTAGTGAACATGGGGGTTCATATGACTTTTCAAGTTAATGTTTTTGTTTTCTTTACCTAAGTACCTAGAAATGGAAGTGCTAGATCATGTGTTAATTCTATTTTTAATTTTTTGAGGAACCTTCATGCTCTTTTCCATAATGGCTGCACCAATCTATTTTGCAACTAATAGTGCACAAGGGTTTCCTTTTCTTCACATCTTGTCCAACAATTTATTATTATTGGTTTTTGATAAGTCATTCTAACAGATGTGAGGTGATACTTTGTGGTTTTGATTTGCATTTTCCAGATGATTGGTGATGTTCAGCATCTTTTCATGTGTCTGTTGACTGTATGTCTTTGGAAAAATGTCCATTCAGATCCTTGGCCCATTTTTTAATTGGATTGTTTGGGTTTTTTTGCTATTGAACTATATGAGTTATTTATATATTTTGGATATTTACCCCATTATCAGATATATGATTTGCAAATATTTTCTCCCGTTCAGTAGATTGCCTTTTCGTCTGTTGATGGTTTCCCTTGTTGTGCAGAAGCTTTTTAGTATGATGTGCTCCTACTTACTTAATTTTGCTTTTTGTTGTCTTTGCTCTTGAAGTCAGATCCAAAAGTTGTCACCAAGACCTATGTCCGGGAGCTTCCTGCCTATGTTTTCTCCTAGTGTTTATAGTTTTGGGTCTTGCATTCAGGTCTGTAATCCATTTTGAGTTAAATTTTGTATATGGTATAAGGTAGTAGTCTAGTTTATTCTTTTGAATGTAGCTTTTCACTTTTCTCAACACTGTTAATTGAAGATACTGTCATTTCCCCATTGTATATTCTTGGCTTCTTTGTTATAATTTTTTTGAAGAATTTACTGGGGAATTGGGGGAAGGAAACAGCGTTGGGGAATCGTGGGAAGAGGAATAGACAAGTTGCTGTCTTTTTGTTCTTCAGTCTAGTTGTGGAGGACGTTGCTTCACTGGCCCATGTTGGTATCGTCATTGCACTCTTCCCATACGAGGCAGATCGGTCACAGGCCTCTGGATGGTCGCTCACCGTGGCTATTGGCAGCTCACGCTGGCTGCCGGCCACTCACTGTAGCCTTTGGCAGCCCACACTAGCACCAGGGCTCGCAGCCCAGCTCCAGGTGGAGCTGTTAGCTGTAGAGGGCAGCGTCACTGGCCCTCATATTTGGGATCAAACCGGGGCCTCTGGCATCCCAAAACCAGCTCTTAACCAATGCACCACTCGGCCGGCCCTCCTTTGTTGTAAATTAATTGACTATATATGCATAGGTTTATTTCTGGGCTTCTTGTTGGGTTGTCAGAAAAGTCATAACGTATTTTTTTATATGTTTTTCGTTGCAAAAACGCGTCATGACTTTTCTGACAACCCAATATTTTGTTCCATTGATCTGTGTGCCTGTTTGTATGGCTTTGTAATAGAGTTTGAAATTGGGGAGCATGATGCTTCCAGCTTTGTTCTTCTTTCTTAAGATTGTTTTGACTATTTGGGGTCTTTCATTGTTCCATACAAATTTTTCGGATTGTGTGTTCTATTTCTGTGAAAAATGTCATTGGAACTTTGATAGGGAGTACATTGAGTCTGGGGATTGCTTTGTGTAGTATGGACATTTAACAGTATTCTTTCAATCCATGAGAATAGAATACTTTTCCATTTATTTGTGTCATCTTTAGTTGCTTTCATCAACACTTTTTGGTTTTTAGTTTTCATGTTTCTCACCTCCTGGGGTCAGTTTATTCCTAAGAGAGAGAGAGAGTGTGTGTGTGTGTATATGTGTGTGTGTGTGTGTGTATTTTTTTTGATGCAATTGTAAATGACATTGTCTTCTTGATTTCTGTGGTAGTTCATTGTTGGTGTATAAATATGCAACTGATTTCTGTATATTGATTTTGTATTCTGCAACTTGACTAAATTGAACATTTTTTGTTGCAGTCTTTAGGGTTTTCTATATATAATGAATTTTTGTTTTCTATAAATGGCATTATACTGTATCTTAATCTGTAGCTTACCTGTTTTTTCCTTTAAAAAAAAAAAAAGACCCGAATGTTTTTATTGGCCTCTGTTTTCCTGCACCATATCTTTTGCATAGTTTTTAAGTGAATTTGTCAGGTTATCCAAAAAAATATTTTTGGTCTTTAAGTGGATTGGCATTAAATTCATAAATCATGAGGACATACTTATATTAAATCATCGTATCAGTGAACATGGTAGTCAGGTCTTCTTTTGTGTTTGTTCTATAATAGAGTTTTAAATTTTCTCCCTTAAAGGCTTATACATCTTTCCTTTCATTAGTTTATGGATATTACCATATTTTGCCATGTATAATGCACACATTTTTTCCCCAAATTTGTGATGGAAAAATAAGGATGCGCATTATACAAGTACTAATTCTGTATCTATATAAATGTTTTTAATTCTTTTATTATGTTCATGAATTAAAAGTGTAAGTCTAGATCCATTTTGAAGAGACAGGGAAGTGGGGGGACTCGTCTGATTACCGGGCCCTAGACCTAGGAGCAGAGTTTGAGAAGCCAGCAGCTGGGGTACGGCGGCAGCGGCTCCCTCGCGCGGGGTGGGGTGGTCCTGGTCTTTGGCTTCTCAACTCGGTCCTGTTTCGACAGCGAACATGTCTCGACGTGTCAGAAATAGGAAGTTTGTTGATTATTCACAGTTTCAGGAATCTGATGATGCTGATGAAGATTATGTAAGAGATTCAGGCCCTCCAGCTAAGAAAATTTGATCATCTCCCCGAGAAGCTAAAAATAAGAGTAGATCTGGAAAGAATTCACACGAAGATAATGAGGACTCAGAAGAGAAAGATGTGAAGACTAAGAAAGATGATTCTCACTCAGCAGAGGACAGCAAAGATGAAAAAGAAGATCATAAAACTGTGCCAACAGCGGCAGGCGGCCTCTAAAGCAGCTTCTAAGCAGAGGGAGATGCTCATGGAGGACGCGGGCAGTGAGGAGAAGCCGGAGGAGGAGGACGAGGCGCCGTTGCAGGGGAAAGATTCCGGCAGCGATGGAGATTTTCTAATGGAAGACGATGATGATAGTGACTATGGCAGTTCAAAAGAGAAAAACAAAAAGATGATTAAGAAGTCCAAACCTGAGAGAAAAGAAAAGAAAATACCCAAACCCAGGCTAAAGGCTACAGTAACGCCAAGTCCTGTGAAGGGCAAAGGGAGACTAGTGGGCCTTCCCACAGCTTCAAAGGCTTCAAAGGAAAAGACTCCCTTTCCCAAAGAAGACGAGGAACCGCAAAGCCTTCCAGAAAAGAAAACATGTGCAAGCCCCCCACCTGAGAACTCTGGGGATGAAGGGTCTGAAGATGAAGCCCCATCTGGGGAGGATTCAAAATGATGGTGGTTTAGGGAGAGATTTTATTTAAAAAAAGGGGTGGGGGGGGGGGAAACCTACTTAAGATAGAACATGGTTTTGGGTATGGCTTGACTCATGGGCTTTCAGTGCTTTTTTTCCTTTTGTTAAAAGTAACATTTTCTGTTTTTTTTAAGGAAACCATTGTATGTTTAATTTACCTTTTTGTCTATTGGTCTTCTCTTTACCACCACCCTCTCTTCCCCCCTTTTCAAATTAATCACGGGATTGACTGCTTCATCTTTTTATTTTTAATGGAAGGTATACCACAGTTGTAAAACAATACGATTTGAGATGAACACTCTGAAAATGTTGCTTTTTGCTAAATGGTAGTAAGTTGAGCAGTAATCAAAAAACATAGAAGGGTTTTAGTTAAAAATGATTGCTTTCTCTACTTGGACGTTTTAAAAAACATCAATTGTCATCTAATACAAGTTTATATATCTATATACACAAGTATAGATGTCTAAAAAAATCATGACTAAACTTCCACTGATGGGCAGGTAGGAAAAGAAGATGAATTCTGAATTGTTACTAAAAGTATCCATATTTTTTACTTTGAGGGCAGAACAGGGAATGGGGTTACCTGACCTTGTTTGGGGAGTGTTTTTGTTTTGTTTTTTTCATCACTTGTTACCATCTCAAAGAGACTCAGAGCCAGTGATCCTTTTATCCTGCTACAGTCTTTAAGGAACTTAAAAAAGAAAAAAAACAAGGGCCGCCAGAACTTAAATCACTCTTGATTTCCTATTTCATTCTCTAATGATTCATGTTTTAAAATATATATATATCGTTTCTTGGATAAAATTTTACCAAGGGTCAAAAAAATAACCTGAGGATTTAAATGGCAAGAACTATATCACAATGGATTTCTTCTCAAACTGACAATGTTTAGGTTTTAAGCAAATAAAGTACCAGTTAATGTGAAACTCAAAAAAAAAAAAAGTAAGTCTAGAAATCAGTAACGATACCCATATGCAAAATAATATCCTGCAATATGGTAATTGTTTTTGTAGAACTTACAACTTACTTGCAATCTTTAGGAGTTCTTGGCTTTCTGTGATGCGTAAATATCCTAAATTGGCTACCGGTACATAAGATTTCTTGTACCTCATATCTGTTCTTTTATATTGTAATTATTTGTTATCACAAAATGTCTTCTACCATAATATGTTATAAAAGAAATGCTAAAATTCCTTTATAATACAAAAAACAAGTTCCTAAATATAAACAAATAACAATTTGAATTAAAAAATTAAAACGAAAGATTTTTCCTTGGAAGTTCAGGCCAAAACCATGGGTGGTGCACATTATACACAGCAAAATACAGTATATAAGGTGTGCTATTTTTAATCTTCGTGTTAAACTTTACATTGGTCATTTTTACATGTATATATCCAGCAGGTTTGCTTAGTGTGGGTTTTCTGTGTATATTATACTATCAGCCTCAAATAATGACAATTTTGGCTCCTTTTAATCCTCATATATCTGTTTTTGCTTTTATTGTGTAAGCCAGAACCTCTGTAGTATGGTGAGCAATAGCAGTAATAAGCTGACATCTTTGTATTGTTTTCTCTCTTAAAGGGAATATGTATAAAATGTCTTCATGAAACGTGTTTACTGTAGCTTTTTATTATATAATTTGTATTAAGCTGTTTTCTATTTCTGGTTTGCTGGTAAAGTTCATCACCTACTTATTTTGAACGTTCTCTAGTGTGTTTTTGTATATTAACTAAGATGATCATATGACATTTCTTCTCTAGTCTGTTAATGTGAAAGTACACAGATAAATTTTCTGACATTAACCCATCTTTACATTACTAAGATGAACCCCAGTTACCCATTATGTGTGTTTACGGTGTGTATATGTGCACACAAGTGTTGAATTCCTTTGAATTCAGTTTGCTAATGTCTTACTTAGGTTTCTTGTGTCTGGACAATAACCCCTCTTTCTGGTCCTGGAACAACTTGTATAAATGATTAGTAACTTCTTAACAGCTAGCTTGATGGAATGCAACTAAAAATTGACTGCACCTAACACTTTTTGAGAATAGAGGTTTTGGATTAATCTTTCAATTTCTTTAGTAATTATTGAGCTATTCCCATTTTAAATTTCTATTAAGAATTTTGGCTTTGCCAGATATTTATGTATTTTGTTGAGGTTTAATCATTTAGCATATTGTTAGAAAATCATACGCCATCTTATTTTGCTTTTTGAGGGGTGGGGGGTGTCACTTTATAAATTTATTTCTGCTATTTCCTTCTTGGTTACTCTGTGGTTCCTTTTCTAGTGTCAGTGCTTATTAGCTCACTAGTTTTCAGACATCCTTTTTTTTTTGTACTGATTTAACTTTGTTGCCCAAGTTTTGACATACAGGATTTTCATTGTCATTCATTTCTCAAAATCTTTTCTTTTTCCTTAGTATAGTTTTTTTTTTTAATGAAAAGGTTGTCAAGTGTTGTGTTTTTGTTTGGTTTCCAGATGTGGGATTTTTCGTTATTATTATTAAATAGACCTTTTGAGAGCCATTTTAGGTTAATGCAAAATTGAGCACAAAGTGGACAGTTCTTCCCAGATAGTCCCTCTCCCCACACACACATATAGCCTCCTTTACTATCAACATGGGCCATTAGTTAATGAACATACATTGAGACATCATTACCACCCAAAATCCAGTTTACATTAGGGTTCACTCTTGGTGGTATGCATTCTGTGAGTCTGACAAATGTATAATGACATATATCCATCATTATAGTATCATACAGAATAGTTTCAGTGCCTTAAAAAATCCTGTGTTACATCATATGTAATAATGTATGATGTTGAGCATCTTTTCATATGCTTGTTTGCCGTCTGTATGCCTTTTTGGTTAGGTATCTGTTCAGATCTTTTGCCCATTTTTTAATTGTACTCATTTTCTTAAGTTTAATGAGTTCTTTGTATATATTGGGTAACAGTCCTTTATCAGATGTGTCTTTTGCTCCCAGTTTGTGGCTTGTCTTCTCATTCTCTTAACTGTGTCTTTGGCAGAGGAGAAGTTTTTAGTTGTAATGAAGTTCACCCTACCAATTATTTCATGGATTGTGTCTTTGGGTGACTTATTTTTTTTATAAGGTACACTTTTTTGCATTATGATCAAAAAACACAGTCTATAAGATATTGATTCTTTGCAGTTTATTAAAGCTTCATTTATGTTGTATTTACGTCTACAAGTCCCTTTTTTTCATTATGGTTTTTGCTAAAATTCTCTTTAGGTGAGACAAACAGCCATCATAGCTATTTTTACTCCTTTTTGACTTGTAAAAACTTATATATTGTGAATAGATTTTTCCCCCCATTTTTATTGCCAGCTAGTTATTGGCAATTCAGATATTTTTGTATACTTATAGCCAACTATTTTTGCCAGATTCCCTGGATAATTAGAATTGGCTGTCTTTTGGTGTTTTTTTTTATTTTATAGATTTCATTTTAGCCTAGCATAAATAAAAGCAAGAGAATTTATCTCTCACCCAACATTTATACCAATCATTTCATTTTATTGCTGTGCTGTATTTGTTGAATTATAGTGATTGCAGGACCATGTTTTGGTTATGATTTTAATGGATGTGGCATTAGAATGATTTTTATTGGTTTTTGATAAATTACACTTTATCATTTAGCTGTTTTTCATTTGAGGTTTCAAAAAAATTTTTTTTTGAATACTTGTGTATTTTCACAATTTTCAGGGTGTGGTTTGATCCTACCAAGTCTATTAGTGTCATTGTGTTTTCTTTTTTCATTTTGTTAATAGAAATAATGTATATCAATAGATTTCTCAATGTTGAACACTTCTATCCTTAACACTTCTACAATGAATTCTACTTGGTCGAAGTGTATATATTGCAGGTTTCTCTAGGCTAATACTTTATTTAAATTGTTACATTTATATTAATAAGTAGCATTGCCTGCTTTTCATTTTGGATACCTTTCTGTTGAGTTTTGTTAGTAATAAAGAACTCTACCTCTTTTTCTGTGATCAGAAATGATATTGTAATTTTCTGTTCTTTAAAGGTGATGTAACCTACCTGTGAAATCATCAGGCTGGGTATCTTTCATTTGCTTTTATGGCAATTGGAATAATCAAGTGTGATGTGTTTCTTCTGGGTTGAATTTTGGTAATTTGCTAGGAATTCATTTCCTCTATATTTTGAAATTGATTATAAATCTGTTCTGTGTCTGTGTTATGTTTTTCCTCAATTCTAATCTTATAATTTGGCTTTTTCTTATTTTCCTTATTTAGAATAATGAGGGGATCTTTTTACCTATTTAGTGTTTAGACTTAGTCATTTTTTTCTCTTTCAGTTTCATTCGATTGTATACATTGTAAAAATATTTGTATATAAACATTGTCTATTACATATACATTATTAAATTTATTCAATAATTAATAATAATATAAAGAATGCCATGAAATGTAAACATATTTTAAGAAAAGACAAAGCTATTAAAATGTAATAATATATACCGATAACAAAAGATGATACAAGTCATGTGTATACATTTTTTTTTGGCACCCCTGGTATATGTGCATTTTTTCTTATGCCCGCCTTTTTGCCTTTAAAATATTTTCTGTATATATCTTTTGCTACTACATTGTTTGTTACAATGTCTTACTCTTTATTTAACACTGCATCTTAGACATTTTCCATCATGTTACAAATAGATTGCATAAGATACATCTATAGTATGAATGCACCATAATTGAACTCTTTTCCTATGGGTAGATATTTAATTATCTCTAATTATTCATGATTACAAGTAATCCTGTAGACAACATCCTTGTACATCTTTGCGAGTCTATAAATGGGATTTTGTGGAGTACAGTTTCAGGATCAAGAGATGTTTGCATTTTCAATTTTGATAAGAACTACTAAATCGCCCTTCAGAGAAATACTAATTTAATTCCCAATAATAGCATGAGATTTCCCTTTACTTTACACCCTTTACCATTGTGTACTAATAGTCTTTAATTGTCATTTATTTGATGAGCAAAAAGTTTCATTTTAATGAGTGCTTCCTTGATTTACTAATAAAGTTGGACATCTAATTGTGTTATCTGTACTGAGTTGTTAATAGCCATGCTGATTTTTCCGTTAGATTGTCTTACTGATTGTAGTAGATTTTTATTAAGGATAATGATTTTTAATGCCTTATTTTGCAAATATAGATTCCTGGTTTATCATTTGTAAAAATTTTAACTTGATTGATTGCCCAGAACTGCCATTTATGTCAACAATATTTTACTGGTACAGTAACTATGTCAGTAATAAAATAATTTGGGGAATAGTGTCATCTGTGACAAAAGTTCAGATCAATACTAAAGATTCAGTGTAAGGAATATTGTAACAACTTATGCAAGGCCCCAAAGCCAAAAACCGTAAAGATAAAAGTAATTTTTCCTGACTTTGGCCCATTCAAAATGTACATGTAAGTCTTTGTTAGGTTCCCCCAATTCCACAAGGGCAAACTAAGTATTTGATGGCAGTTTTTGTAAGTTTTATCAATAGACTATGCTGATATGACTCATTGATAATAACTGCTTGCCATAAATCATATTTTATCTTATGAAGATAACTTTCCAGTTGTTAGTTGTTAATATATCCATTAATGTTTTATGCCATTCTTCATCTTATATTCGATATTCAGATATATTTGGTTTTAAATTTTTATTTTAAAATATTAGTTTTGGGGCCAGCCAAGTGGTCAGTAGGTTAAGAGCTCACTCAAGTGTGCGAGCTGAGATCTGAGCAATAGCAGTTCGATGCCCAGCCCGAGCTGAGCTGCCAACAGGTGGCAGGATGGTTCACCTAAAAAAAAAAATAAATAAATAAAATATTAGTTTTGGCTAAAAGCAAGATAAATTATAGTTTTACTTTTTAAGTTGCAGATTAGATCATTTTAAGCAAAAGGAGTTAAAAAAAAAACTGAACACTACCAGACAAATAATTTTTCTCCAAAATTGACTTCTATAAGGGAATTTGGCATTAGTACAGAATTTCTATTATTGTCTGAAATGATTGTTTCTTTTGATGTGAAGAGTTGGAGCTTTGCTCCTTAATAGGACCTTAGTTTGGGCTGGGACAGTGTTGTAATGAATTCAAAGAAATAACTGATAAATGATGCAGTTAGCACAGGGCCTAATATTCAGTAGTTGATTGGGAATATATCTGTCCTTATTGATAATTAGACTGTCCCTGAATACAGCAAGCTTAAACAGTATTTTGGTGTGAGTAAAATGAGGTCTTTAAGAGGCAGATATAACTGAATTGTTTTAGTTGATCATTTATTTCCTGAATCAATCTGAGCAAGTTATTAACACTCTTAAGGTTTGGTTTTCTTATTTGTAAAATTGGGGTAGTGGTTATATCTGCTTTGTAGTGTAGCTGTATGACTCAAAGTAATAGATAGTGAAGATTAAATTGCTTACTATTTGTTTTGCTGGTTTGTATACTTCCCCTTTTTCTCCCTATTATTTGGTGAAGTGTACCTTGTCCCTTCGTTTCATTCCATCATCTCATAAGTTTATTTTTGGTGAAAACTTCTTTCTTTGATGCCCTTTAGCAAATGTGACTTGAGAAGTTTAAATACAAATTTGGAACTTAAAATAGATTTCTCTTTAGATAGTGCAATCCTGAAAAGCTACCGTGTTCATTTCTTAAAAAAATAGGAAATACAAACCTCTTTATCCAAACACCATTTAATTTATGAAACAGAGCATTACTCATATAGTTGAAGCTTTTGTTTATGTGTCTAATTGCATCACCTTTTGATCAGAAGATTTCGTTAGAATAGTTGATAACAGCAAGCTGAGTATTTTCCAGCAGTTATTTAATGTTTGCTCTGGAGAGATTGTGGTTTTCATATCTTGTACATTGTGCTAGGACAAGTTTAAGAATTTAATACATCTTTGGAACTGTCTAACTGTCCTGCTACATTATTCTGAAATTCATTCATTAGTAACCAAATGACTTAATGAATCTATAGGAAGGGCCATTCATTTTGTTACCAAATTTTATCAAGTTCTTTCTAGTGGTTATAATTCCTTTCTTAACTCTAGTTCTCTTCTCAGAAGTTATACAAAATAATCATCTTACATATAATATTATATGTCAACTGTAATTGAAAAATATTTTTAAAAAATCATCTTACCTCACATCATCTACCTTTGTTAAAATCACATTGATTTGTGTCCTCAAGTCATTTTTTCTTGTTCTCCATCCTACATTTTGCAAGTGTTCCTTAAATTAGCTAGTTTTCAATTACATATTATTTCTACCATTTAACATGACTGAAATTGGGTTTTTTGTTGGTTTGTTTGTTTTTTGTTTTGAGGGCAGTATCACTTGCCCTCATATGTGGGACCCGAACCGGGGCCACTGGCCTCCCAAACCAGCGCTCAACCACCGCGCCACTCGGCCAGCCCAAACATGACTGAAATTGGATGCACTCTCTAATACATGGTGTCTTATGATCTCTATTCTCCAGGCACCAGCTATGGCTAGTTGTGCATGATTGAACAGCAAAAGTGCCAATAGCAGAAAAAGGAATGTTAGTGGTTTAGAAGAAAATCCTAGAAGTAATTGCACAGCACTATTTTATCAAATGATTATGGTGAGAGATCAGGAAATGCAATGAATCACATCTATTTAGCTACGTTCCCAAAGCAGATATCAAAATTAGGTCTGCTCTATTTAATAAAATTGATAAGAAGAAAAGTTTGGTCAGCATTAAATAAGTACAGTAGAAAATTAAGAACCAACAACAGTGGTTTTTAGGTATTTTGTTTTCTTTTTAAGTAAATGTTGCATTACCAGTATTCTTGGTGCCACAGAGAATGTGTGAAATATAATGGACATCAGCAAGTCAGATACAAAAAGTGGTCTTGGTGTGAAGTTTAAGAAATAACTGAAATATTTTATTTGCCTTTTTTCCTTTTTTTTTATATTCACAAAAATGTCGTAAAACCAATGTCTAAGTAAGAATAAATCCTTTCAAAAAAAGTTTAACATAAAATCTGCGTGGTATAGTCAGAAGCATGTAATAGTTTGACAGTGCTTTTACTTTTTCTTTCTTAGAAGAATGTACAGTAATGTGTTGTCTTAGATTTGAAGAAATATGGTAAAGATCATCTGTATAACCCCTTTCAAGCATACTTGTTACCACCTGAAAAAACTGCCAGAACTGGACTTAGTACCTTTGATCTCATCAAGTAATTCATTCATTCATGATTTCTTGTAAAACTGCTTTTTAAAAACCACTTTATTAAGGTATGATTGACATATAAAAAACTGTACATATTTAATATGTACAGGTGGATTGTTTTGGGACTAAATATACACCTGTGAAACAATCACCACCAGCAAGGCCACAGATTCTATCACTTCGCAAAGTTTCCTCTTGTCCCCTGTATTATTTGTGTGTGTGTGTGTGTGTGTGTGTACGTACGTGTGTATACGTGTGTATGTGTACGTGTGTGTGTGTGTGGTGACCTTGTAAAACTTTTAACAAACCTTTGAGGCTTAATGTTTATTGATACCTGAGGTTATACTAGGAACTTTTAGTAGATTCTTAGTAGTTTTTTGAACCCCAGTAGTGGGTTTATATTCTATATCAGGCTAGTTTGATATAGAATATATGAAACTTGATCTCTCCAACTTGTGTTGAGGCGTTTGAATTCACATTTTATCCCTGTTAAATTTCACCTTGTTGATTATTCTGATTGTCATCCAGAACAGTCCTTTTTAATTTTGACAGCTGCGTCTTTACAGCATGTCAATTTAGAACTTTGTCCAACTTTATGTAAATATTCTGTGGATTTGGGTTGTTGCCCCCATGAATTAGTCCACTACTATATTAGCATTTAGTTCTTGTATTCTCTTTTACCCATGAGGCATAGGTTTGTGTTGCTGAGAGATTGTCTTACATGCTTAAGTTACAAAGGTACTGTCCTTAGGAGAATAGTCATATTCTTAGAATTCTGCGACTTTGTAGAGAGAGATCGTAAAACCCTCATTGATCTATGCTGCTTTTTAAGGACATTTACAGTCTGATTTTTGTGATCTCCCTACTTGCATTGATGAATTATTCTAAATGATGTAAACTCTTAAAAGTGTGTCCATTTTATGCTTTTAATTTTTTTATATAGTGCTTTGAAACTACTGTTAGTGCTGTTAAGTAATTTAACTATTTTTGTAAAAAAAAAAAAATTTTTCTTTAGAAGTCAATGTGGACTGAACATAAATCACCTGATGGAAGGACTTACTACTATAATACTGAAACGAAACAGTCTACTTGGGAGAAACCGGATGATCTTAAAACACCTGCTGAGGTAAAAGTTTGAGGGCTAGAAATTAGAGATTGTTAACTAGACTGGCTCTTTTTTTTTTTTTTTTTAAAGGCTTTCCTGAGTGTTCCAGATAGTTTCTGCTTATATCCTAGAAAGGCATTCAGAGGAGTAAAGGGTTAATAAAATCTCACCAATCGGTAAAAAGAAAACTCGTTGCCTTTTTTTAAACAGACCAATTTTATTTACTGATTTTGCCCCTGCTCAGGAACCCATGTTGGGTGGCATCAATTTAAGAAATGTGGTTTAAAAAATGAATTGGAAGGAAAAAAGGGACTGACTGTCTGACTACCCTTCATTTTTCAAATTCACATTTCAAATTCTTTTCCTCTTAATAGTAAAGCAGGATGATTTCATATGTCTTAGCTACTGAGTTCTTAAAATTTCCAAATGGGATTGAGTTAATGGAGATGAAATTAAATTACAAATACCCCTTCTCTTAGAGTAGGAAATTGCCTCTTTGGAAAATGTGTTCCCCTAAATAATGTATTTTTCATTTTATAATGCAAGTTTTACCATTCAAAATAAACTGAGTAAGCAAGTAGTATATGTGAGAAACCCTGGAGTCCTAAGTAAAATTTGATCTGGCATTTCAAGCTATACCAGAGATTTTTCCTGTTTGGCAACGTATCTTTTGTTTTCCCCTCTTAATTAAAAGTATTTTCCAGCCACTATACTAATATGCACTGCAATACTTGGGAGGGGAGGTTGGTAGATAATTGTATTTTTTTGTTTATCCCAGTATTAACATAGTCATGATATTTATCAATTATGTATTTGCCGAAGACTCTGTCTGGATTTGAAGTTCCAGTAACATTCTCATGCCACCCTAACCAGTTTTATATATTAGGTTTTAAGTATATCATACTTATATTATTTCCTTATGTAAAGTAATTCACATAGATTTGTAATTATTTATTATGAAGCTGAAATCAAAGCATGACTAAACCATATTTTGCTTTTTCCCAAATTTTATGTTTTTCCTACTCAAATTAGTATTTGAGAATCCTGTTTGTGAAGTGTGGATGCTAATTTTTACCTGTGATGGGGGTTATAAATGGCAAGAGCACATAGGATTTGAAATTCAGATTGACCTGGTTTTGAATCTTGCCTCTGCCTCTTAATAGGTATATTATCATAGACAAGTTACTTTCTCTAAGTAACAGTGTAAATTTGGAATAACAGCATAAATGTTACAGTACTGTAAAGATTAAATAATATTTTCAAATCTTAACACCACTATTAAGTACTTTGTAATTGGCAGCTTGTTATACTCATCTCACAAGCTTTATAATTGTATAGGTTGATAATATCTGGTAAAAATAGTGATGTGAATGATGAGTGATGTTAAATACAGACGGTACCATTAAATATATTCACATTTTAAGAAAGGAAAGAACTATTAAAATTCTAATACTCAATATATACTGAAAACAAAAGATGAATACAAGTCATATTGTATACTTCTTTTTTTGCTCCCCCAGTGTATTACTATTAACTAAAGGTTTTTATTTTTCTCCAGCAACTTTTATCTAAATGCCCTTGGAAAGAGTACAAATCTGACTCTGGAAAGCCTTACTATTATAATTCTCAAACAAAAGAATCCCGCTGGGCTAAACCTAAAGAACTTGAGGATCTTGAAGGTAAAAAAGAAAAAAATAATTCTTAATGTTGATTTTATATATACAATGTCATTCACACTGAAACAATCTTGAATAAATAGGATTGTTCAAAGGCCTTATTTTTTTAATTAAATATTTGAACATTTTAAATGGTATAACAGTTTGATGGGCTCTTATTTTCTTGTGCTCTAGATCTCAGTTCTATAGATTTTAAATAGATTTTTATTTGATTTGATTCCACTGAAACTAGGATACCAGAATACCATTGTTGCTGGAAGTCTTATTACAAAATCAAACCTGCATGGTGAGCTGTTTTGATAATTCATTTTCTGTCCTTATTTAACATTTTTTATAGTATGTCACTAATGTTCACTAACCATGATTGGATAAAATCTGCAGTGAGAAATCTCTAATTCAAAGAATTGCTGTCACTTAAGGGTTATATTATAAATGAGCTTGTAGCTTTTCAAGTTGAACTCTTGAGTTTTTAAAATTATTAACGATTGCAAATTGAGCAAGAACATCATGTACAATATTTCTAAACATAGCTGTGGGTGTTGGTGCATACATGGAATGTGATTGAATCCATTTAGCACATCACAGAGAACCTTGAATCCCTATTAGTTTAAACTTTAATATATTGTAAAACTATATATTTAATGCTGATTTTTATATTAGCACAACATTGCAAAATAGTGCTTATGTTGGAGAATTAAGGCAAGCAAGATGTCATGCCTCCCTTACAAAGGGAGGAATTTTAAACATTCTGAACTATTCAAAATACTCCTTAAAATCTTGAAATACTGCCTAATATGAAACCCAGGACTTCAAGTAGCAAAGATTATGAGTAAGAATTGAGAATTTAGTTCTTTTACTATCACTTCTCATAGAATCCGGTGTCATAAACTATATCAGGTCAAAAGGTACAGATTGTAGGAGAATGGGGCTAATAAAGTAGTCTGCTATGTAGAATACAGGAATGAGAATAAAAAATTAAATGCACTGTGGTCTTAAGTTTTACTTTTCCCCGTGTCACCTCATTAGCTTAGGTCATCACTATAATTAGATCATTTGTATCCGAAAAATATGTTACTATAAATTAATAATGATAAACCTCTTCATTGTGTTTTATCAGCCATCCTAAACAGATTTTCAGAAATGATTGTTTTTAAACTATTTTCATAGAGGTAAGCGCTTGTACTATGACTTACATGGAGCACCTCATTCCCTGATGATTCCGAATAAGATATTTTTGTTACCCATAAGGACGAATTTACTTTAACTAGAATAAAAGCTGAAATATTGATTGCAAATCTTTAAAGCTGAATTTAAATTTCTATACTAGCATTGGCTAATAATGTTATAAATAGATTCCTAGTTTATTCATGTAAAGGCCTGTCAAGCTCATTTCTGATATAACCCTACTACAAATAGTTGGTGTGCATAACTATTTATCTGTCAAAGATAGTATGTAGGTGTTGGAATTTCAAAATATGTATTTGATCATGTTTTGAATTTAATTACTTAAAAAAAAATAGTTTTATCTCTGGGGAAAATACTATTTTATTCCAGAATTATACAAATACTTTCAGGGAGTTTTTGCAGTAGCCAGCAATCTCTGGGAAAGCAGCAATATGGGAAGAAGCTTTCCTAAAAACTATTTAAATTTGTTTTTATTCTTTAATTGTTACCCTGGAACTTTGGAGCAAGCGTTTGCTCTGTAAAAGTATTGATTTTTTTCTTCTTTTTTGGATGATAAATTAAATCTTACTGTATGAAACTTCTTTACTCCTTTTAAAGTTTGTTTTCAGTGATTGTATTTAAAACCTATGTACTACATAACTTCTTTTTTCTCTTTAATAGCAATGATCAAAGCTGAAGAAATCAGGTAAGCAATTTTACACATCTATACCTACTTACAAATTTGATATCTCCTAAATATTCTTGTTTTTTTTTTTTTTTTTTTTTGAGGGCAGTGTCACTGGCCCTCATATGTGGGATCCGAACCGGGGCTGCTGGCTTCCCAAGCCAGCGCTTAACCACCGCGCCACTCGGCCGGCCCCTAAATATTCTTGTTTTAATTGTCTGCATAAATAGTATTTAACATGTTAGGCCTGATGGGTTGGTGGAAGATTTGGGGGCGGGAAGAGGGATATTTACTCAAGATCCAGACATGATGCTTTTCTAGACAGTGATTATTTGAATTTGGGCTACATCATTTAAAAGTTAAGATTATGTTATAGTCAAGTCTAAAATTTGGTTTGAATTAATTTGAGAATGAATGAAGTATTATATCTATATATCTCTTCCCTTACTCAGGTTTTTTAATGGGTGAAATGGATAAAATTTAAAATTCTTATAGAAATATATGATATAGGTCAAATTTTGGTATAATGCAATCTGATCAGGCATTTTGTAAATGAAAACAGTTATTAGACTTCTGGAAATGCAGAATGTTGCTTGACTGCCTGTCATAATATTATCAACATTATCACAAATGTTTGCCATAAATTAAATCTTATTTTCTTTCTGTGGTTTTAATTTTTTGTTTGATATTTTCTTTGATTTATTTTTTTTGTTTGATATGTCATTTATTTGTCTGATAATTGAAAACTAGCTTTATTTGGCTTTGTGATTACTAGTAATGAAATGACCGGTTTTCTCTTTTTTAATATGTAGTAAGCAAGAAGAATGCACCACAGCAACAGCCCCCGTTCCTACAACAGAAATTCCAACCACAATGAGCACCATGGCTGCTGCAGAAGCAGCAGCTGCTGTTGTTGCAGCAGCAGCAGCCGCAGCAGCAGCTGCTGCTGCAGCCAATGCCAGTGCTTCCACCTCTGCTTCTAATACTGTGGGTGGAACTGTTCCAGTTGTTCCTGAGCCTGAAGTTACTTCGATTGTTGCTACTGTTGTAGATAATGAGAACACAGTAACAATTTCAACTGAAGAACAAGCACAACTTACTAGTACCTCTGCTGTTCAGGATCAAAGTGTTGAAGTGTCTAGTAATGCTGGAGAAGAAACATCTAAGCAGGAAACTGTAGCTGAGTAAGTTTAGTAGCTTGTCTTCTGCAAATCAGTACCAGACAAGAAATTGCCAGTTAAGTCAGAGGCCAGTAAGTGTTAATATTTTGAGAATCAAAACATATGTCTTTAGAAAAATGAATCACTTTTAAGGTTATCCTATCAAACTGTTGTAAAACTAATCCAAAGAAATTTTAGGAAGCATGGCAAGGGATAGGGTGAGGCACAAATTTAAAGAGGTGCCCAAAACTCCAGTAATCAAGATATATTGTGGTGAAATATTTTCAAACAAAATCAGTGTAAAAAGTCTATGATTAATAAAATACCAGAATTTTAAACAAAGACAAGATTGTATTTTTAATTTTTGCCTCAGTCTCAAATCAGATATGGCTTAGCGCAGCACCGCAAGGAAGTGTGCTATAGTTTGATATTGAACAATCAAGAAAAAATTAAGTAGACAAAAATGTAACAGCAGGATATAGCAAAACTATTAGATTAAATTGGTACTACTTTTTTAAAAAGGCAAAATAGCTGCATCTCTCAGTGTACAGTTTGCAGGTACTTGCGTACCCTGTAATGTAATATTTCATATATATAGCTATTATGCTTTATATATAAAAAGTAACGTTGGGGTGTACTTCTTGACTTGAATGATGCCCGCATATGTAAAAGTTAACCATGGTGTCAAAATTTAAACGTGATCACGCATCTTAATATTCAAGCACATTGGTTTCTTTTCTTCTGTACATTCCTTGAAGTGAAAATAGCTTTATAATTTTCCTTATGTTTAGAAGTTAAAAAAAAATCTATGGTATATTTGAAGGCATAAAAGAGTAATTGTTAACATATTATTTATATTCGCCCTTTTTCTATGCGTTAAAAATACATGCATTTATATATGAGACACATCAATAGGGATACATATACCCCATCATGTTGAATGATAGAATATTAATTTATTATTTACATTCACATAAATTTTAAGTGTGTTCTAGTCAAAGACACTTGGATTGTTTGGAATAACATTCTTGTACATCTTAGATTGTTTGGAATAACATTCTTGTACATCTTTTTATACTTACTGTATTTTTCCCACAATAATTTGTTCTGTGTTTAAGTAAATGTGGGAGGATCATATAGGAGACTTAATTCTAAAATTGTCACATATTATCACATAACTTAAATTTTTCTAAGTGATGCAAATGTTTTATTTAAATAATAAATAACGTGTTTAAATTTCTCTGTAGTTTTACTCCCAAAAAAGAAGAGGAGGAAAGCCAACCAGCAAAAAAAACCTATACTTGGAATACAAAGGAGGAGGCAAAGCAAGCATTTAAAGAATTATTAAAAGAAAAGGTATTTATATTACAGATTTTTATATGACATATAGTAATTTTCTAATAAATGAGGTTATTCTTTAATCATTACTGTGAGGCCTTTATTGAAAGTACTAATTTCATAAACTGTTGTAACTAAAAATGAACTAAATTTGTTCTATTTTTGAAGAACATTTTTGTGAAACTGACTTAAAAACACTATTATGTATGAAGGTATTACGCAGTGCATTTCACCTTAGTATTTGATATAAGGGTTTTTATTCATAAAAATTGTTTCTTTTAATTAGTAGTCTTAAAAAGTATTCATGCTCTGTTTAAATTTCAGTTTAAGTTTCTTTTTTAGTCTATAGGTATGTTATTCAGATTTGCCTTGCTTCAATAAGAAATTATTTTTTTAGACCTTTTTTAAACTCCTGCAAAGGGAAGTACTTGATGTTTGCAGTGAGTATTATATTTTGTTCCCTGTTGTATAACTTCCACTATATTTGTGTGAAATTTTAATTTTTCATTAAATGGTTTTCAGCGGGTACCATCTAATGCTTCCTGGGAGCAAGCTATGAAAATGATCATTAATGATCCACGATATAGGTAACACTTTGATTTTTTACTTACTTTTTACTTTGAACATAGCAATCCTAGCAAATTCAGAATTGTGTAAAATAGTATAACTTCTCACTTCCGTTGTCTTGCGTTATTGTGGGTGCCAAGAATAAAGTTGTTTTATGTCTGATATGAACCAGAAAAAAGCCAAAAGGCTTGTCATACAATTTGAATATCTTGCTACAGATGAAATTAGAATTATTTTGAAAATAGGTATTATTGTCTATAATCATTACTGAAGTTACCTTAATTTGTGAATTAAATCTATTGTGTTGTTTTTTCAAAGCATTAACATTGGATCATCCTGCCTTCATTTAATCTTACATGTTGTTTTTCTGTTATTTAGTGCTTTAGCAAAGTTGAGTGAAAAAAAGCAGGCTTTCAATGCTTATAAAGTCCAGACAGAGAAAGAAGAAAAAGAAGAAGCAAGGTCGAAATACAAAGAGGCTAAGGAATCCTTTCAGCGTTTTCTTGAAAATCATGAGAAAATGACTTCCACAACCAGATATAAGTAAGATTGTTAGTGATGCATGGTGTATGTTTACTGCACTGTTTGTCAGACTTTTTGTCAGGTGTGGTAACTAATCCAAAGTAGATGCTCATTAAATGAAAACAGATGATTATGAACATGGTAGTTTCATTAGGTGCACACATGATAAATCAGTAGTTAAATGTGAAATTTAACTTAGAGAGTCATCGAGTTATTAACTAGGTACTAGAATAAAAAAGGGGAGAGAGGCTTAATTTAATAATCAAAGTTTGTTATCAATAAATCAATAAACAAGTGTTGACTAGGATGTGGAGGAAACAGAACTGTTGTGTACTGTTGGTGGAATTGCAGATTGGTGCAGCCAATCAATGGACAACTGTATAAAGAAATTGTGGTATATTTATACTCTGGAGTATTGAATACATATATGGTCACAGGATGTAAAGTACAGCATAGGGAATTTAGTAAATGGTATTATAATAACTATATATGATGTCAGAAAGGTAGTAGACTTGAAGGGGGTTTATCACTTTGTGAGAGGTATAAATATCTAATTGTTGTTTTGGACACCTGACCTGAAACTAATATAAAAAAAAAATAATCAAAGCTTGACTCTACTTAATATAAGAATTGAAATTTTTGATATTTGTGGGTAGGAATAGGCTGTTTTCATTAAGTATAGCATTTTGAAAACTGGCATTTGTATATCATTTGTTTTTTTTTTTGTTTGTTTGTTTGTTTGTTTTAAGATTTTATTGGGGAAGGGAACATTGTGTTTTTCCAGGACCCATCAACTCCAAGTCAAGTTGTTGTCCTTCAGTCTTAGTTGTGAAGGGCGCAGCTCAGCTCCAAGTCCAGTTGCTGCTTTCAATCTAGTTGGTGGGGGCGGGGGAGGGGCCTACCACCCCCTACCATCCTATTGGGAATCGAACCGGCAGCCTTTTTGTTAAGAGCATGCGCTCTAACCAACTGAGCCACCCAGCCGCCCGTTGGCAGCTCACGACCGCCTCAGCTCAAGGTGTTGTGTTCACTCGTGGTGGGAGAGGGGGAGGTTGGGAGGCAGCTCACTATCCCATGCAGGAGTTGAACTGGCAACCTTGTTAAGAGCATGTGCTCTCATCAGCTGAGCCATCCGGCCGCCCGTTAGTAGCTTGGGCACAGCTCACTGGCCCATGTGGGAATTGAACTGGCGACCTGTTGTTCAAAGCTTGCACTCTAACCAACTGCGCCACCCAGCTGGCCCCTTTCTTTTTAAAAGAATGGCTTATTGTTTAAAATTGTGGGTAATTCAATATTAATATTTGTGCAATAAGCTATTTAGTTCACTTTTCCTGTGTGCTTCCTTATTTTCCTTACTATTCCAGAAAAACTTTAGTGTAAGATTTCATTTCTTTAAGTATTCCTATATTATGTGTTAGCCAAATTTCTGACAGCTTTTTGAAGTCTGTAATTTAGTTCCATGGGCAGTTTTGGTAGTCTCTGTAGCTACTCTAAGAGATAAATATAGTCTTGACTACAAAACATGGCTCAATTGGAATGAACCACACCATAAGGAAGTATGGAGGCTTAAGCTGTTTTGTTCTTTTACTTAATTATCCAGAAGTTTTCCATTGTGATACAGTCATGAACTTAGAGTAGAAATGAGTGTTCATTTGCTGATTTTAAATTTAGTATAAAGTTAAAATGGTTTAAAATTTTTATTGTCCAATATAGAATAACATCTAATTTTTTTAACAAATAGAAAAGCCGAGCAAATGTTTGGAGAGTTGGAAGTCTGGAATGCAATATCAGAACGTGATCGTCTTGAAATCTATGAAGATGTTTTATTCTTTCTTTCAAAAAAAGAAAAGGTATTTATTATTCACTCTTAATTATTGGTGTTTATAGATAAAATAAGATGTTTCTTCAGTCTGATTTGGAGTTACTTTATTACATGTCCGGTTTTTATGTGGTGTAGCAGATCTGTTTATTGGAATGTAGGTTTAAAAATGGATGGCTCCTATGATAAGTACTGACCTGAACATAGTAGGTATAGGTTTATCTCTACTTGAGTTGTCATTAATTGGCTGTCTTATGTCTACTTTGAAAGATAGGTAATTTTTCTTTTTAGCTTATTAGGTTTACAAAATACTCACTGTCTTTGTTTATAATGTTTATAATTTGTGATTCTTTTATAAGAAGGGAGGTAGTGTAATGGTTTTCACTAAAATATACCTGTAGGATAGTGTTTTAAAACACTTTTTTTGCTCATGACTTTTGTTATGCTCCAAGTTGTATGTTATCCAGGCTTTAAGAGACTTACAGAAATGTATTATTAACAAAAATTTGAACGTACCTGGAAGTGGTTGAAGACCTTAGCACTTACTCATTTTGTGATTTGTCTACAGTAACTTTAGTTTTACACTGCATTTCTAATGCATAGTTGTAGGAGGAGACATTTATTGGGAAAGGGGAGAGACATGTTTTCCAGATTGCAGCTTTAGAAGAGAGGTAAAAAGGTTGAAGGTAGGTACCAAGCCAAGCATTTAGGCAAGAGCAATGGAAAAGTAAATAATGTTGGTATTTAAAGTAAATGGGTAACGTTTGAAATTAGGTCATCAGTTAGAATGTAAAGAAACCTTTTACTAATTGCAGTTCAAAAATACCCTCTTTGAACTTCAAAACACGAATTCATACTTTTGATTTAGGAGCAAGCAAAGCAGTTGCGAAAGAGAAATTGGGAAGCCTTAAAAAACATACTTGACAACATGGCTAACGTAACATACTCTACTACTTGGTCCGAAGCCCAGCAGTATCTGATGGATAATCCGACTTTTGCAGAAGATGAGGAATTACAGAGTAAGCATAATAACTAAATGGCAGAAAGTTTTAAAAAGTTGTCCAGCAGCAAAGAATTCTCATTTTTTTATGAGACCGGTAACTGAATATTACACAGTTGTTTGTCTATTTCTGGAAAAGTATTTTGTTTCCAAATAGGATATTTCTTTCTAATTGTCTTTTGTGATTCAGAATAAAAATACTCTTCCAGAAATCTGAAGTTAGCTTTATCAGATAATCCTTGAAATATGTTTATCAGAGGTCAGTTTGCCATTTTTATGTAACTTGGTAAGAGCCAAATAAATTACCACATTTTACTCACCCTGTCTACTTCAGGTAATGACTTTAAAGATTGGCAAAAAAAAAAGGGGAGGGGATGGATGAGGCAACACAAACTGATAACTACAATATTACAGAGACAGAAGAGACAGTTTAGGGAAGATAATAAGGTTGTAAATATTTTTTTTTAGGGAATCAGAAGGACTCATGTCTTTTTAGGGAGACCACTTCATGGACGGTAGTGGCCTTACGACTGCACTGTACATCTGAAGCTGCCACTAAATAATAGTATATGTCAACTATAATTTAACACATACATAGTCATGGGATATGGAATATAATGTGGGGATGGAGTCAGTGGAATTGTAATAGATAGGTATGATATTGGGGGTGGGGGCAGTGTAGGGGGAGAGGGTAGTCACTTTGTAAGGGGTGAAAAAGATAACTGTTGCATTGTTGTGTACATCTGTAACTAATAATAATAAAAAAGTTTTAAAAAAGATTGGCAAAAATGTATTAGCATTATTTTATTTATCCATTTATTTATTTACTTATTTGGTGTTAGTATTATTTTAGATTAAGCTTCCCCAAATTCCATCTTTTTTACGTAGTTTTATTTACATATATATATATATTTATATATATAGGTATATATAGATATATATAGATATATAAAATTTTTATTGGGGAACAGTGGGGTTTTTCCAGGACCCATCAGCTCAAGGTCAAGTAGTTGTTTGTCTAGTGGAGGGTGAACTCAGTGGCCCATGTGGGGATTGAACCAGCAACCTTGGTGTTATGAACACTCTGATATAACCAACTGAGCTAACTGGCTGCCCCACTTAGTTGCTTTTTAAATTACAGCTTTCTTGATTATCTCTCTGAATACCATGCTTCAGGTGGGTTGGGATAGAACCTAGATTTCTGTACTTCGAAAACTCTTTGGGTAATTCTGCTATTGCTGACAAATTTTACCATAATAATTTTATTTTCATTAGTTGTGTCATGTGTATGGTTTTTGTTTCATCCTCGCATTCAGGGTATCTTTTAATGAGATCGTATTGGAATTTCCCTTAAATGTTTCCTAGTTAGATGATTACAAGTTATATTTGAGTTTAAATACAAGTATTTTGAAAAGGTGAATTTGAAATTTATAGAGAGTTAATGCACATAATTAAACTGCTTTCCTTACTAATATTTGACATTTTAATTTTTTTTTAACTTAAAACTAGACATGGATAAAGAAGATGCATTAATTTGCTTTGAAGAACACATTCGGGCTTTAGAAAAGGAAGAAGAAGAAGAAAAACAGAAGAGTTTGCTGAGAGAAAGGAGACGACAGCGTAAAAATAGAGAATCTTTTCAGGTAATCTCTTTTCTAACTTAATTTTATAATATGTTTAATGAGCTTAAATAATACTGTAAATAATTTGAAGACACCTGATCACAGATCACTAACTTAGGTTTTATGGAGTATTCACACACATTTAACTCTTAATTTCTATAATTAGTTATGACTCTACTTAAGGAATAGCATTTTGGTCTAGGGCAGGGGTCAGCAAACTGCGGCTTATGAGCTACATGCGACTCTTTGGGTATATACATGTGGCTCTGAAGTAAAATTGAAAATAAAACTATCATAGTTTCATATATAACATTTTTAAAGGATATTATTCACATAATGGTAATTTCACTTGTTTTATGCCTCTCGAATAATTTTTAAGTTGTTGTGAGCGACAGGATTGGCTTTTCCGTCTCAAAAGTTTGCTGACCCCTGGTCTAGGGGAACATAGAACGCTGTAGTACATTTAGTATTTAAGGTGCCCACTGATAAAGTTTTGCTTTGGAAGGAGGAATAGGATGACGGAAGATTGAAAACAAAATGCGTGTGATGAGTTAGTTCATTTTTAGTCTCTAGAGAATCATAGGGAATGTTGTGGTATAGTTTGGGGCATGGGCCATGATTTTAAAACGCTATACATAGGAGCTGAAATTACGTACCCTTTACATAGGCTAGTGTCTCATTTTCACCTCCAAGAACTGCTTCTATTCTCTCAGTAATGGGAGAATATCATAGACCAGTGAATCTTTTTGCATTTTATATTTCACCAGATAGTCCATTTCAGTGAAGATGATTATAATAGCACTTAGCATTCATCGCTTACTGGTTATACATTTTAAATTTAAATTTCTTAATTTTTATGACAGCTTTGTATTATAAGAGTAGGTACCATTTTAATGTCCATTTATATAGATAAGAAAATGGTCTGGGAGAGGGGGAGTGACTTATTCAACTACTGAATAGTGGAACCAGAATTTGAATCTATGCAGTCTTAATTACGGGGTCTGTTTGATTAAACACTAAGATCAATGCGTAAATAAGTATATTTCTTGAAATAACATTTGTTTAGTCTAGGGTAGGGCACATTGGCATGCCATAGGTAGTGATTCTCAGAACTTACTGAGCATCAAAATCAACTAGCTGGCTTTTAAAAACACTCAGACCACCATGTCAAAGGTCAGTAACCATCTTAAAAGTCGCAGCTAATTGCATTATTTAAGTCATTCCATAAAACCTTAACATTTAATACTCCTGAGGGTTTTTATCTTAGTCATTTCCCAAATAATCACTCAAAGGGGATTGTTAAAACCACAGTTCTTGAGCCTCCAAAAACCACCAGAATTTGATTCAGTAGGTGTGGAGTGGATTCTGAGAATTTGCATTTCGAATAAATTTCCAGCTGATAGTGATGCGTGGCCCATACTTTGAGAGTTGCCCTGGGCAATTAGCCTTGCTGCATGATGTTCCCATGATTGCATTTTGGTTTGGAAGAAGTTGAAAGGGCAGTTCTTTTTCAGTCCAATGATGTAGAAGTTCTGCTTGACTCCTTAATACTCAGTTGCTGAGAATTTAGTCATGGCATAAGTAGCTAGAAAGGTGGGTAGAAAACCTAGATGTTAACTAAGCAGCCATGTGCCTAGGAAGAAGGGGAGGACAGATTTTTAGGAGGTCAGTTAATACTCTTCTTCAACCATTGAGCTTTAATATTTCTTATAAAGGTTTTGGGATGATTTAAAATAAGGAGACCTATGTAATAAAATAATAATATACTAAAAAAAGGAAATCTGGGTCACAGAAAATAGAATGGAGAATGTGTAATGAAAAGGCCACATGAGTCTTGTTTGTAGCAAGCCTAAACAGATTGGTGTTTCTGGCATGGATTCTGATTGCTATTGATATTACTGGTGTTAGCATGTGATATTGATTTTGCTTTAGATACTCAGTTTGGTAATTTTCCGGTGTTACTAGGTTAACCTGTCAAAGGCTATGCTTAGAATGCCAGTAAAATGAATTAGAAGAGAAGACTGGCATTTAGAATAAAAAATATTGGTTATGTTGGTGGCTGCTATTTTATTGAATACTCATTTGCCAGTCATGTAATAATAATTACGTCTGTGACAAGGAGTCCATGATTTTTTTTTTTCTTTTTAACTTTTAAAACTGGCATTTGAAATCATACCAAGAGTAGAAAGGATTGTATAGTGTCTCAGAAGCCAAGATGGAGTTTATTTAGGATAGAGCAGTGGTCCTCAAAGTATGGTCCTGAGATGCATAGTATTAGTTTTACCTGGGAAATTACAGTAATGCAGCTTCTCACACCCCACACCAAACCTACTGAATCAAAATCTGGGACAGGGGCCCGATAATCTATAGTTTTTTACAGTCTTTAAAATTGATTCTTTTTTTTTTTTTTTTTTTTTTTTTTTGAGGGCAGTGTCACTGGCCCTCGTATGTGGGACCCGAACCGGGGCTGCTGGCTTCCCAAGCCGGTGCTTAACTACCGTGCCACTCGTCTGGCTCCTAAAATTGATTCTTTGAGAAACCATTGAGATAGCAGAGCCCACCCAAAATAGTGAATGTTAATAAGAAATAAGACTGAAAGAAAAGTGTTAGGTGTAGTATTGAAGGTATTTAGTGACTTCTTGGCATAGTAGGAAAAGTTACAGGGTTGCCAAATAGTTTAAGGGTAAATAGAGACAAAATTAAACCTTTCTCTAATATTTTGATGATAAAATAAAATAAATTTTTAAGTAAGCTCACGGTGAAGAAAATAGCTTTTCCTGTGTAAGAGCAGTCAGTCAAGAGAATGACGAAAGAATTGAATGATAGATCTTACAAGGTTTAGAATTCAAGTATATATATAAATAGTTATGTTATGAAGAACATAAGGAGATAAAAAGAAGAAAGGAGATGGCGGGGGGGCGGGCGGCGAGATATTAAATTGTCTCTGAAAGCAGTGTCAAGGTTGGGAGCCTCTCCTCTCTAGGAAGGGAAATACCAGGCTCAACCTTCTTCGAAACAACTTGCTCTCCATGAGAGCAGCAGGCTCCTGTCCCACTCCCCCAAGATGGGGTTAGTAAATAAAAAGCATGAACCATACAATTTTAGCATAACTGTTTTCAAACCTGAATTCACATCAGAGTCATCTAGTGATCTTTAAAAAGTAAAATTACAAATATCTGAATTTCAATTGATATGGGAAAAAAAAATTTCAGATGATTCTAATTTTTACTTGGATTCACTATTGAAATGGATTCAATATCAAAATTTTATGACTTTATCAGAGCTTAGCAGCCTGAAAGTGACCAAAAACACTAGCAAAGCAGGTGTGATGGAGTGAAGTAAATTCTGGGATCCTAGACAGCATCACTGAAGGGGGTTTCTAAGCCATGTTAGGGACTCAAAAGAGGGAGTAAGTGAAGAAATTGATCCCACAACAGGGTTGGGTTAAGATAGGATTCCATTTATGTTAAAGGGGTAGGAACAAACAGGTAGAAACTAAGTTTGAAACAAGAATTTTGGAAATACAACACTATATGGACATGCTTACTGTTTGAATAGGAGTTACAGATGTCTGGTGTTATTCAGGGTAGTGCTATCCAATAAAAATTTGTGTGCCACATACATGATTTTAATTTCTTACTAATTTTTAATGAATTTTAGTAAATCTTTTATTTCACCCAGTATGTCCAAAATATATAACATGCAATCAGTATTTTTAAACATTGGCATTTTTTAGTAATAAATCTTCAAAGTCATTGTGTGTTATATACTGATGGGATATCTCAATTCAGACCTGCCACATTTCATGTACTTAGAAGCTACATTTGATTAGTGGCTACTATATTGGATAGTGCAGGTATAGGAATTTTTGGAGCAGAATTTTGGGCCATAGTTCTTTAGGGACATTTGTTAATAGGATTAAACTTTCTAAGGATTTTGGGGGAACTGGAAATATGGAAATTGCACAGTACTAAAGTCCCAATGTGTTTCCCTGAAAGTCAGCAGATAGCATAAAAGGACAAAGAAATTGGAATGAGCATACAAAGATTTAGCTTTAAGGTATAATAGTCATATTGGAAAAAGGAAATAGGCTTTGAAATTAGAACAGGGTTGAGTCCTAGTTCCCCGAAGTGCTATATGTATTACGTTGGTAAAGTTGTATGGAGGCCCACATTTTTTAAGAAAATTAAATAAAAACACCTAGAACATAGCAGCCATTATGTTTAAAAACAAAAAGTATTATTTTATAGAAAACATCCATACACATTCATCATTTGGATAGACACTATCTAATATTTTGAGTTAACTTTTATTTTTATATATATTTTTAAACTGGAAATGATATTCATCTTACAGGACAGTAAACTGAAACCTGGAAAGACAATGTAGCTCTGTAAAGGCCCTTTTCTCTGAAATACAATATAATTTTTTGCCTGAAAGCAGATTTTACTTTCATCAAAGAGCCAAGTATTTTCATTTAAACATATTTGGGATAACATTGGTAGAGGAGTTTTAAATATTGCTGTGTTTTTAACCTGTGTTTTCATGTTACAGTAATATTTTTTTTCTAATGTCCTTAAAGATGACTTCAATACAGTGGGTTTGGTGTTTTTGTTGGTTTTAAAAAAAAATGTTTTCCAGATATTTTTAGATGAACTGCATGAACATGGACAACTGCATTCTATGTCATCTTGGATGGAATTGTATCCAACAATTAGTTCTGACATTAGGTTCACTAATATGCTTGGTCAGCCGGGTGAGATTCTCTTCTTTCCTAACTTACAGTTATGACAGTAGTTGGAGTGGGGCGAGGGGAAGGTGGTTGTATTGGGAAATGGGGGTGGGGGAGTGTGCTTTATTTTGTTTTATAAACAAAAAATAATAATTGCAGCTCTTTGGTTAGAGCTAGCTTTTGACTTCTTTAGTTTTTTCATTAGGATCAACTGCACTTGACCTTTTCAAGTTTTATGTTGAGGATCTTAAAGCACGTTATCATGATGAGAAGAAGATAATAAAAGACATTCTAAAGGTAATTAATATATTATTAACTGTTAACCTGTGGCACATTTTAAAAATTAATATTGTATTCATTTGATATGTGTTATTAACAGGGTTTCTGTTTTTTAGGATAAAGGATTTGTAGTTGAAGTAAATACTACTTTTGAAGACTTTGTGGCAGTAATCAGTTCAACTAAAAGATCAACCACATTAGATGCTGGAAATATTAAGTTGGCTTTTAATAGTGTAAGTTACTCATTTAATAGTATGTTTTTTAATGTATTTGGCCAAAAGTAGGCTACTGGAATAAGGGAATATGGAAAGGATTTCATAAAGTAGTAGTCTTTCAGGGTAACGTTAAATAAAATAATGTATTTAGATGATGAGCTGATGTTAAGCTTTTTATGTTTAAATTAACTGGTGTTATAAATTGGCCGTTAACTTACTAATGATGAGAGAAAAATTAAGAATAATGAATAATTTCAATTAACAAAATATAATTGTACTATTGTAACTGATTAAATATGATTTCTAAAAGTTACTAGAAAAGGCAGAAGCCCGTGAACGTGAAAGAGAAAAAGAAGAGGCTCGGAAGATGAAACGAAAAGAATCTGCATTTAAGAGTATGTTGAAACAAGCTACTCCTCCAATAGAATTGGATGCTGTCTGGGAAGATGTATGTATATTTGTAAATTTTTTTGTAATGAGTCTTTACAATGGAAGATTAAAATATTTTTAATTCCTTTTTTATTTTATAGCCACAAAAATAAGCTGAAGTTATTTGTAGAGTATATTAAATATATTGAGGCTATATTAAAAGTATAAAGCCAGCTGTGGCTCTGCATTTAGGAATATTTGTTAAGAATCGTATAGACTTTAAAGAAAAGGAAATAATAGACTTTGAGAGGACTGGGCTGTCACCATTTTCACTTGCGTTATGTTTCCTTTTAGTAATATTGGTATTAATATATTTATTCCATATCTGAATTTTTCAGATTCGGGAGAGATTTGTGAAAGAGCCAGCATTTGAGGACATAACTCTAGAGTCTGAAAGAAAACGAATATTTAAAGATTTTATGCATGTGCTTGAGGTAATTTTAGTATTCTCATAATTGGTTGAAATGCAAAATACATAAAAATACAAACAAAAACTAAGGAATTCAGAATGAACAAGTAAGTTTCTTAAATTAGTGCTTTTATACAAGTTTAGTTACCTGGGATGGTTAGGGGATGTTTTTTCTCTAGAAACTGCTTTCAAGTGAAACAAAGCTTGCGTGGGAATATAAAGATTTGTTTGTGGAGACTATTCATATTTGTTTCATATTTTGACAATATTTTAGGAATTCAGCAGCCACGTGGACTGACTAGTAAACCTAAAAGAAAACTTAGATTTATGTAAAGCAGATAGAAAACAGCTTTTAAGCGCATGTTTCAAATATTATACTACATTAGATGTGTTGAAAACTTGGGGGGGTTCTGAAAAAAATCGAATTAGTATATTTTTGTTGGAATAAGTAATGATAAAATTGCAAGTTACTCCGTTAGCTGAATAACGGTATTTTGATGAAGATTTAAGACAGGTACTTATATATAATAAACATGCTAAATTGACCAGTAATTATTGAATAATTATTGAATAATATTTGGTGCCTGTGTGGGCCAGGCATGCTCTAATTGTTAGATTAATATTATGTATATGAACTTAATCCTCACAGCAACTCAGTGAAGTTACAGATGAAAAAACTGAGACAAAGGAAAATTTGCAGGGAAGGGGTTCCAATCCAGGCTGTTTGACTGCAGAGTCAATACTTTTAACAAACACGCTATGCTGCCAGGTTACATACAAACTAATAATTTACAACAAGCTGAAAACTGGCATGTATTTAGAGTTTCGTGGTCGTTGGGCAATATGGTCACTTAATTGACTTGATTATTTCATTGTATTTATTCTTGATGAGTGTCAATGTTGACAGCAGTTCTGTTAATATATCCACATATACCCTGTATTATTTTCCAGCTGCCTCTAGACCTAATCCTATAGTCTTCTAGATCCTTTCTACTCAAAGTGTGTTTCAGATTAGCCACATCTGTATTACCTGGGAGCTTGTTAGAAATCCAGAACTCAGACTCTGTCAGCAGAAATCCTGCATCAGAATCATCATTTTAACAAGATTTTAGAATGTACATTTAATTTTGAGAAGCTGTACTCTGGGTAGTGTCTTAACTTTTTTCCTTGATTCCAGAATCTCTAACAAGGTTCTTTCATGATCTGTGCTGGAGGTAAAGTGTTAAGGTCATAAATGGTGATAGTAGTATGGGGGAAGGGCTGAACCCATTAGAATAGGTTTTTGTACCCCAGTAATCTGGCCTACAGGTCGAAAAGGAAGAAGAGTTAGCTTTCAGTGACATGAAGAAAAAAAATTAGAACCCCTTCTGATCCAGATATTCCATTTCCACTTGTAAACTGAAGCTGAATTCATTTTCAAAGCCATAGATATGTTGGGGCAAGGAGCTTTTACTCCAGCATTTCCCCTTTCCTGGTACCCTGATAATTATTTAATAATAAAGGGTTAAAGTTCACAGGCATTTCTTTTTCTGATTTCATGTGGGGTTAGAGTCTTAAGTTTGACTAGGATGGGACTGCTTCTGTGTGAAAAGAGCCCTGAATCTTGCATTTATTTTGAGATCAGCCTGCTTTATCTTAGCTCAAGGACAAGTCTGAGGTGGTTCTTTATCTTGGTGCTGAGCCGTCAGATAAACCATATTTGAATGTAATTGTATTTCATTGTTTTTGAAAGCAGTATGACTAGTCTGCAAGTTGTACTTTCCTGGAATGTATCAAGTATCCCTGCTAACCCACACTATTCTCATTCCTATAAAGTACTTTCTTTATTAAATCTTAATATTGTTATCACAGTGGGTGGGTACTAGATGGTTAAGAAGGAACACCAGAGAACATTTTAAGCAATTATAATTGCTTTGTACAGTTTCAAGGATGTACATCCTAAATATGCAAAATGGAGTTTAAGAGCTTATTTATATAGCTTTTTAAAATTCTCCATGATCTACTGCCTAAAGTAAATGTAAACTTCGAAATTTTCTTTTTGTTTTTTGTCCCTATAGCATGAATGTCAGCATCATCATTCAAAGAACAAGAAACATTCTAAAAAATCTAAAAAACACCACAGGAAACGTTCTCGATCTCGATCGGTAAGAAGTTTATTAGATGGTGCCATAAGTGGATTGAAATATTTGTTAGCTTCATTATGAAATTAATTGTGTTGTTTAGGGGTCAGATTCAGATGACGACGATAGCCATTCAAAGAAAAAAAGGCAGCGATCAGAGTCTCGTTCTGCGTCAGAACATTCTTCTAGTGCTGAATCTGGTAAGCATGTCTTTTAACTTGATTAAAATTATTGTCACCTGAATGTTCTCAAAATCTGACAGTTTTTCCTTTTCATGCTGTTTAGAGAGAAGTTACAAGAAGTCAAAAAAACATAAGAAGAAAAGCAAGAAGAGGAGACATAAATCTGTAAATAAGCCTTTAATTTTTACACTAAGCTTTTGCCCTTCTCTTCCCCAGTAGCAGTAGAACATTTTTCTAGTCATATACATACAGTCCAATACAGTTTAGGTGGGCACCTAAACTGAAGAGCTTGATAGTTGGCTTTTGTCTTAATCTTCCATTAAAATCTTTTTGGTGAGCTTTGAAACAAAAAAAAAAAATATATACACACACCATTAAGATTTCCACGCTGGTTTTTTAAAGTGATCTTAGAGAAAGATGTAAGTGTGTATGTATGTTTTACCTCTGTTGTTGAGAACCCCAATGTTTAACTCTTTCCTCTAGTCTTAGTTTTTAATCTTAGGCAAACGTCAAGATACGCTTAGGGAGCTTTTTCAAAATGTAAGGACCTGGGTGTTAACCATAAACCTGTTGAATGCATTTTTTTTATGCTGCTTAGTTGAATCTGCATATCTAATGAAGGACTGCTTAGGCACTGACATTACATTTTAAATAATTCCTACTCAGTAGCAATTTTGAGGAAAGAATTTTATTATATAGCTGTCAGCCTAGTATGTGATTAAGTTAATCACAACAGCCTATATACATACCTAAATAAATAAGCTAATATTTTGTTGGGTTTGTAGAAAATGTAATACCTGTCTGCATTTACATATATCTTAAGTGTATTTTCATCACTAATATAGTGAAGTTCTTTTAGTGGTATGTATTACCCTATCAAAATGTCATCCTTCCCATAGAAAAAAAATCACTCTCTCCATGAATCTTGGAAATGATCTAGAATCCTTGAGCTCAACAATTTAATTTCACCACGCTGGGAACATATGCTCTGTTACATGTGCGTTTTCTTAAATATTACCTATATAAGGACTTTAGAACGAAGTCTTTGTGAAATGCTAACATTTTCTAATTACACAGGACTCACCAGAGTCAGATGCTGAGCGAGAGAAGGATAAAAAAGAAAAAGACCGGGAAAGCGAAAAAGACAGAACTAGACAAAGATCAGAATCAAAACACAAATCACCTAAGAAAAAGACTGGAAAGGATTCTGTAAGTAGTTAGAATTCTTTCATACCTGTATTTTCAAAATAGAAAAATGGATACTATGGTTAAATCTATGATGGTGTTTAGAGTTTGTTTAGGTCTGCTACCATTAGAGAAAACAATGAAAATAACTACCTTTCATACAAAATTTTTTGGTATACATGGCCATAAATGACCTGATTTGAGTGTCCAAAATTTTACGTTGCTTGAAAAAATAACAGCATTCCATAGCTATTATTATTTATTTATTTATTAAAGATTTTATTGGAGAATTGGGGGAGGGGAACAACGTTGGGGAACCGATAGGGGAACAGACAAGTTCTTCAGTCTAGTTGGGGAAGACGTTGCTTCACTGGCCCATGTTGGTATCATCACTGTGCTTTTCCTGGGTGAGGCAGTCACTTGACGGCGGCTCTTGGCAGCTCACGCCGGCTGCCGACCACTCACAGCTTACAGCAGCCCACTGCAGCTCTGCTGCAGCCTACACCATCACTGGTGACTCATTCATGGCAGCCCAGCTCCAGGTTGAGCTGTTGTTCACCATCTTAGCTGTAGAGGACAGTGTCACTGGCCCTCATGTGGGATCCAAACTTGGGCCCGGCTGCTCAGAGCCGGTGTCCCAAGCCAACTCTTAACCAGTGCGCCACTCCGCCAGCCCCATAACTATTATTTTAACTCACTAAGGAAGGATATGGTCTTCTGCTTTATGTGTTGTGAGAAGGGCCGCTGGACATTTTCTACTTATTTAAGGAATATAAAATTTAAGGCTCAAATCAGGGTTCTCCCTCCAGTTGTTCACAGTTGTCATTGTTACCAAATCCAGTTTCAAAAGGTAGCATTCCAGTAACTTTTGGAAATAATCATTGGAGGAAAGTGAGGGCAAGTGAACAGAGGAGGGCTATAAGCCCAAGTCAAGTAGTCCTATTTTCCTATATTTGTGTGTGGGTGTGTATATGAATGACAGAACACAATTCCCAGCCTTGCCATTCCTTCCACAAGTGCTGTGGGCTTAGCAAGGATAATGCCTCTGAGTCACTAGTGGAGAGTTGAAACTGTGTAGCTAAACCCTGGCCCTCCCTCTGCATATTCTGATTCAGTTGCTATTGGGTGGAGGGTTTTTTAAATGCTGCACTGGTGAGTCTGATTCACATCCTTGGTGAAATATGAGTATTTACTCTGTATTTATTAGCAGCTTAATTCTTCCTTATTATAGGTTAAAGGAACTCCCTGAAGGGAAGGAAGATAGGTGAATTTCACTTTTCAAAGACCATTTTTTACAAACAATGCAGTGTTTTTAAAAAATTGTTTCTTCAGGCAAGGTCCTGACTTGTTCATAAATCTTGAATGTTTATCTCGGCACAGTAGTGTGCTTAAAGTATACATTTTTTGTAATATAAAACATAAGACAATCTAGAATCTTTGCAAAATTAGCAAGAATATAGTGCTTAGGAAATGGAATAGCCAGCTTTCATTGAAAGGAATCAAGGTGTTTAATATTCAGTTGTGTAAGAGGAATGAAAAGAAAGCAGTGTGTACCATTGTGCCTGATTTACGTATTAATGTGAACTAAAAGTAGCACTATATACAGTCTCATTCTAAGTTAAGGATTTCCCCTACTTTGCCTACACATTGACAGGCTTTTAGGAAAGAGATCAGTCTTTAAACCCTTTGATGTGTCTGTGAAAGAGAATCCATGTAGACATTGGAAACTTTTTTCAAATGTTCATTACTACTTACCCTTTTAAGTACTAATATAAATGTAATTATATTTAATGTCTTTTCAGGGTAATTGGGATACTTCTGGCAGTGAACTGAGTGAAGGGGAATTGGAAAAGCGCAGAAGGACCCTTTTGGAGCAACTGGATGATGATCAATAAATTATACCAAATATATGTTTACAGTATGATTTAAAATCTAATTCTGACCAGGGACTCTATTTTAAGTTCAATTGAAATAACACTGGGTTTTAATTATATCACAGGAAAAAAAAAGTGCATTTAAGTATTGTTATTGTGGACTTTATAAAAGCAAAGGAAATTGAAAATAACTTTCGATTCTGTATCAAGAATCATATTTTCATAGTCATAACTGTCTCTCTGTGACCCTTTCATAGGGCACTGCAGGATGGATTAAAGGTGGCGATTTAATGATAACTGCAGATGTCTCTACTTTGTTCTAAGCCTAAGTCATGAGGTGATTTGATTTACTTTATAGAAGTTGGATTTTAAAGATATGAGAAAACTTTTTTGATATCTAGTAGTACAAAAAAGGCACCAGCAACTGACTGATAAAACTGCTTTTTTGTGCACTACCCAACTGGTTAAAGCCAATATGATCTTTTATGGTGAACCCAGAAATAGGTGTTAATGGAAACCTGGCAGACCCTTAACTATAGCGGTGCCAGTGAGCACTGCTATCATAAAGCCACCATTATTTTTTATGAAACACCTGAATCCATTTTAAAAAGGCTATTGTGAGGGCATTATTTTGAGGTGATGTTTAAAACTTTAACATCAAATCAAATTGTAAATTAGTTTAAATATATTGCCTTAAGGACCTACTAAAGAATGTGCCACCAAACTTTAAGTGATAGTTGCAATACCCTTGTCTAAAACAAAAATCAATGTTGACTTAAGCATTTTCTTTAACCGTTGTCTTTTTTTTAATCCGATCTTTCTCTTGCTTTTTTTCATTGAGGAAGTCTTACCTTCCCTGCTCACTGAAAAGTATTGACTTCGTGGTACACATTCTAAAGCATTTCTGATTTGAATATTTTTGTACATTTTTATCAATTATTAAACCTTCTCTTCTAGCGTGTACTAGTATTTATTTCTATGTAAACTGCTCAGCTCTAAAAAAAAGTTGTATGATCATTTAAAGATAGATACTAAATCCCTGAAATTTTGCTTCCTCTTATCACTTAGCTAGGTTACTTTTTTAATATTTAAGACTATCATAAATCAATGCATTTGAGGCCCCTACATTTGTTTTTGACTATGAATTTCGTATAGAGTACTTTAGAGAGGCAATGGTTTGGAGCTAGATTTACATGCTAACTTTTGAAGGTTGGTAATGTAATTTATACTATATTCCTTCAGTGCAGGAGATTTTTTTTTAAATAGTAAATTTTAATGTTTGGTATTATCTTAGGTATTTTTTTATTTTGAACTTTGAGCGATCCTATTGCAAGTTGGGATTTAGAAGAACAAAAAGTTCATTTTATTTTTCCTTTACTATCCTAATGAATTTTAAAGTGGGACCGACCAGGCTGACTCTTTCCCATCCTTGCTCCCTGTTTCAATTAAATCTTCCGTGCACTATTGAAAGCCTCCTCTTCCCCAAAAAGGGGGTGGTGGGACTGTTTCTAAACTTCTCTGCCAAGTCATTTTTCTGCTGTGAAGTATGACATGACATTGTAGAAAGTGAGAATCACTATCTTTAGAAAATGTGAAGTAATCAGGTTGCTTGCTTGGGTCTCCTATTGTATATTAGAACCAAAACATATAACAACTTTGGAGACAGGGAGTTGCCTAGACTTAATTTTCAGAAGTCCCATTGTAATGATAGTTAATACCGCCAATCATGTCTAACATTTGACATGGAAGTCAGTGGTAAAATCTTTAAAGTAAACGTATGATATTGGCAGAAATATTAGAGATGTGTTCACAAGAAATTTGGAATCTGTAACATGTTTTAATTACTTCTATGAATGATTTTTTAAAGTACAACTTAAAGTTTTGATTTTTCTATTTAAATAAAAAGCTATTGATGTGTTTTAGCATGTCCTCAAAATAGATTTCTGTATTTCTTATAGAGATACTGTCATATCACAACCTCAAATTACTACAAGACAATACAAATTCAAGTTTCTCTATAGTTCAACCATGAAAATTATTTGACCTAAATAAAACTAGTGAACAAATTACAACTCAAAGTACAACATCCTTGTTATAAAAGGTATAATTGAAGTGACTATAATCCTTGTCTACCATCCTTTGATGATCCCATCAAATGAGATTTAGTTGCCAGAAAGATACTGTACAGTCTGAAGGCACAGGTGATGTGAAGGTTTTATTAAAAGAAGAGTTCTGTATGAAGGTTTTAACCTATTAGATGAAAGATAATAGATTTCTAAATCTTCAGTCTGGTAAAAGCTGAAATGTCTTGAATATTGGCTGTATTATAATCGAACAGATATGTTGAAACAGGAGTTTGAACAAATGTGTTCAAACAGGAAAGTGTTTATTTTCAGATGAGGCGAGTATATACTTTTCATTTTCAGTTAAGTCTCAGACTTAGGAAAATATTGAGCGTTTATCTTCCCTGATTGTCATTAATATTAATTGAATTAATTTCACTAATGCATTTAAGATCATACTTAATAGTCAAAATAAGAACTTCAAATATTTGATGTTTTTAATTTCTCCCAGTTAGTCAAGTATGAACAACGCATTGCACTTTTCCCAAGTGTAATTAAATAACAGTGCTTTCAAATAAAAGTTATGGTCCCACATTTTTTTAACATAGTGATGGCATTTCATTATCATGATCCAAAGTAGCTTTAGCATATAGATTATTAATGTTTTTCAACAATAAAAATACATTTTATGCCTCCCAGTAAATTTGAAAAAGTATCATAGCTCTTTTTTAGACTGTTGCTAATTTGGCCTCATTTTTATACGAGTATAAAATGGCAAGGATTGGCAATCTTAATTCATAGCGGTAAAGAAACTGAAAACTAAAACGTTAGTGTACATTTTTCTGGAAAGAAGGTCCATCATTTTCATTCAGTTACCAAAGGGCCTGTGTCCTGTGTTAGGAAGCATTTGCCTAGATGATTCTGGTTTTCTTCCAGTGTTAGTGGGCACCTGAGTGCTGACTAAACAGGCACTTTTATATATTTTTGCATCTAGAAAGTGGTAGCTCCTTTTATATAAAGAGTTTTTAAGCCTAGATGCTATTTAAGAGAGAATGGTTTCTAATCAAATAGGGAAGAGTGATGAATGCTTTTTTTAAACTTTATAGGATATTTAAGTATGTTATGTAATTTAAATGTAAATTACAAAAGTAAAGAACTAAACATTTCTAAAAGCAAAATCAGACAAAGCACATTAATTCCATATATCTTAAATCTGAAACTTCCCTTAGGGGGATTTATTTCTCAATACAAGGCAGAATTTTAGGTTTTTTACATTGTCTAGGTAAAACTGCACTAATTTCACATGAAGGATAATGATGTTATGAGTCATTTTCATGGGACTGTGTTATCAGTAATTATTCTTACCTTACTTATTAATTCTTACCTTACTCTTAAGTTTTCAATTGTTTTGACTTCAGTGGTTTTGACTTCAAATATTTTGACTTCTTCCTGTGGATAGGGATTTGCCTTTCACTTACTGCTGTATTCTGTGGATTAGAACAGTGCCTGGCACATAGTATCTAGTGAATGAATGTAAAATATAAGTTGGCAGATGTACTCAGCCAGCATCCATGGTACCCATCATCTATTAAAGGGCTTGAAAAAGCATCATTGCAATAAATCATACTAACCCACAACTAAAGCCACATACACAATTGAAGTGCACTGAAGATAAGTTTTAGTGACTATACTGTTACTTCAGAAAAGTCCAAAAGCTTGTTAGTGAGAATGTATAACTTCCCTGTGGTTTTGGGTAGGAAAGGAAATCCTCTGTGATGAGTTGAAACCTACTTTGTTGTATTCATAAATTAGTACTATACAAGAGTAGTTTAAACATAGTAACTTTTCTCTGAGGAGCTAACAGGTAGATCAGAGTTGGTCTTTAAAGGGCCTAATGGACACCATAGCAAAATTATTTAAATTCTAAGCTGAGAACTAATTTTGACATTTTTTCAGGCTATTTTTGACCAAGGGGTGAATAATGGTGACATGACAGGCACTTAAGTGTTACTGTAGCTGACTTAATGGTGAGGTGGAAATTGGGAGTATTACCCATACACTCGCTCCATTTTATTTAGCTTGTCTACCTGGCCTAAGTTCCTTAATTACAGTAGATTTTCTTTTTTAAACTTGCTATATAAAGACTGCTTTCGTGACTCAGGCTCTAGTTCTCATTGTTAGTGATGGTAATTGACTGTTAATTTGGTGGTAACTGCCCTAGGTATAAGGTTGATGTTTGCATTTCAGGGGTACTGTCCAGTTCCCCCAATCCTAGTTTTTAATCATAGACTATGAAACAGTGGCTGCCTAATCAGACCAGATTCAAATTAAGCCATTTTTTGATGCCCTTCTTTATGCTGTTCTTTGGGGTATCCAAATGTGCTATTTAAAACATCTTTTTTTTTTTTTTTTTGGTCCTGACTGCAAACATTCTTTGGTAGGTGTTGGTCTCTTGCCTACCTTTACAACTAAACTGAAGACTTGTTCTTAAGGTGAGTAACGGGGAACAAAGTTTCTATGTTTTGGGTTTGTAATGACCAGATTTTCTCTTCTGTTTATATATTGTTCTGATGTAAAGAACCTCCTAGTTATATACAATTAGACCTTTTGTAAATAAATATTATTATAAAAAAAATGGCACCTTTTACTAAATAAGTTGTTTGTGTCGACATTTACCTTTCAGCCTCATGCAGCAGTTCTGTGCTGTGAGGTGCTAGATGCCCACATTCTGTTTTCTTAGTGTAATGCTGCTGTATAAAAAGATCAAAAAAGTACATTAATACTTCTTTATGCAGTTTTGTGCTTCAAATATTTTCTTGGAAATAGAAGTTTTTTCTAAAAGTTTTAAAAGAAATGGAAAACTAATAAGCTATTTATATGAACTGGGATGATAGTATATTCATCTTTGCAGACATTTCTGGTACAATTTAGGAAACAGGTGCATTTAGGGCTAAGAAGAGTTTTATCAAATATTAAAATTAACAGGTATGTGAATTATAAAGCTATTGGGTTATCGGAAAAGTCATGATGTATTTTTGCAACGGAAAACATAGAAAAAATAATGTCATGACTTTTCCAACAACCCAGTAATATAAAAGAATATCTTCCAATGCAGAAATAGGTAATTCTACACAATCCAGTATATGGAACCAGCAGGGTCTGGTGGATATCAAGCTCCATTCTGTGCTGTGTAGTGGTGAGTCAGCAGGCGCACTAGGCATTCATTGCAGTGAGTTTAAGTAGATCAGAACTTTTTAGTTAGAGATTTGGAAGTGGGGACTTAATTTTGAGTCATTGGTTAACATCTTTAAAAATGGTGCTACTGGTATATAATGCCCTTAAACCTAACCTCATTTAAACTTATTCCTGTAGTTTGGGTTTGAAAACATTCAGAATTTGTAGAATATTAAAAGCCTGATTTCTTTCACCATGAGGAACTTTGTCCACATCCGAAACTAGAGATTATTGCTAACTGATGAACTTAACTTCTGCTCCTCTTTATAAAATAAAGCTTCAACTACATTATATAACAGTGAAAGAAGCACTGAATTGGGAACAAAGACTAATGCAACAGTGATTTCTAAAGTGACAAGTTTACCCCTGTAAGTTGTTTTTAGCCATGTCTATAATTTCCTAAAGTACAAATTTCCTTGCTTTCCTAAAAAGAATATACTAAAAACAATTTACTACACTTTTCTGATGACTTGGAGTTACCATTAAAATGATAACTGGAAGTAATACATTAAAAGGTATGATTTTGGAGATGTATCCTGTACTGCCAAAATATTTGATTGCTTCGTTCCATACAGCAAGTGCTCAAGAGTTTGTATAGGGAGGCATTTCACTTAAAATTTACCAAATATATTTAGTTTCTGACTTTTAAGTAGCAAGACATTTTGTAGAAGATAATAAGTATTCACAAAACTGGCAAAACCTTTAAAATATACCATTGAAAAACTACAACATATTACAGAATAGTAGTGTAAATAGTTTATTTGCTCATATGCCATGAAAAGACCAGAAAAGTAACATGAACTGCTTTTATAAAACATTTCTAATATTGCTAAGAAGCAGGCCCATTAATAGACAAACGGAAAAGAACATGCCAACATTGCTGTCTATTTGTAGATTAATAAATAGGCAATTATTTTAATAGATGCTCATCAGCATTGAGCTTTGGAAAACAGCTGCTTGTGGTAAAGGACCAAACTGTGTTGTGTATCTCTTGGTTGAGTAGCTTTTTTCATCAAAATGAAAGCTGAGTCAACAGACAGAATCTTGGCATGTTCTTTTTAAAGTACACGTTTATGAAAATGTGCTGGCAAGTGGCAGTTTAAAAGCAATTTTTATGTAAATAGGTATGCTAAAGTGAAATGTTAACTGATCCTAAACTGTTCTTGTAGTTAAATATATATATTAAAAAAAAAAAACTATAAGTTAAAATAACATTCAGATTGTATAGCATAGGCTGATGCATTTTTAAACAATATTTACAATATTACCCAGAGGCTTAGGTGGGAATTAAAGAGAAGTGTAAAAACCATAAAAAACTGCACCAATTTTATAGCAAAATATCTGTACATTTAAAAAGAGATCATATAACTACACATTATCCAAGGAAAATTGGACCTTCACCAAGGAGTTCACATAAGCACAACATAAAATAAGAAATTCAGTGGTTAAATACTATACAATAAACTTTACAATTAATATATTGACGTAATGTACCAAGAAGGTAAGCCAGAAGCAGAATGTATATTATGAAAAGTAAAAATTAGCTTCAGTCCAGTTTTTGACTTTGGAATGGATCAAGTGCCCTGCCAGAGAGGAAGGAAAAATAACTGGCTTAGTTGGACTAATAGTCTCATTAAATATCATTTCAACTTAATCCCAATGTGAATATTTTAGCAACTTATTTGCAATTCCCCATAAAGTAATCAGGGAAATACAACTTCTTAGTTTTGATATATGATGCCAAATATATCTTATGCAATTTACAGAAAGAGGGGGAGGGGACGATTGTCAGAGGAGCATAAGGCCAGTTTACTAACACTACTAGCAGAAGTAATCTTGATACTTGATAGAGCTAGAGAACTTCTCCCTGGCTAGCAAGGCACCAATTTCTGTTCCCAGGTTTGACCCATAATGGTCCTCAGAAATCCTAATATTGATTACTGAGATGTTAAGTTTAGTGCTAATTAATAAATACATTTGCATTATTTGTAAAGCTGCCTCTAGCTGAAGAACACAGTACTGCAAATAAGTTCTTTACATTTGTATGCCAGCATATCCTTGCATTCATCCCGGTGAATCTCTCACAGGGCATCGTACCCTAGCACAGAAGTAGTGGAATGAAAGGAGACAACTGAGCGACTTCTGTGCTACTGCAGTTGCATCCTGTTTGTATTTTGCTGGGGCTTGGCGATTGGCAGAAGGAGCTCATCATGTGACTCTTTCCTTCTTCCATGCTGCAAGCTCTTAAAATTACAAAGTTGATGGGTATGGCTGAAACACAAAATGAATTCCTTCAAAGACATCTCAGCAAAGGAAGCCCACAGCAGATGCATCCATGTTATTTACAACTTATCAGGAAACCAGGGTGGGCCATCATGTGATAGTCACAATGGCAGGTAATGTATGTAATAGGAAATTTACAATTTCATTAAAAAATTGAGTAACATACTGGTGTAAAAAGATACCTAACCAAATCAAATCCTATTGCTTTGATTAATCTGAGCAGGTACTTCCACATTTTAGGCACTTGTTAACAAAGGTTGAAAGGAGAGTCCATCATTTAAAAATTCCTATGTGTTTGCTAAATCTGAGCCCTTAGAATATTTTATCTATGTTCAAGGCTGCAGTTAAATAGTAGCATATCAAGTTCATATGGGTGGTTTCTTTAGCGCACACCCTCTATTCACATAGGCAAGTCTCAGGTTCACATGGTTATTTCGGCACCATTAACAGAACGCAAGTTCTGATCATCAAAGCGCCGCCTGACACTTCTCCTCACCGCATCGGCTCTTCTGTATGGTTGGTTTCTAAGATCTGTAAAGAGGAGAGCACCAATGAGAGAATTGCAACCTTTAAAATCCTGGGTCTAAGCAAGACAAAGGCCAGCTGGCAGCCAATCAAAGCAGCTTGTGTAGAAGAGTCAGCTAAGGGGCCCTTCAAACTCTTATTTGAGCCAAAGACATACTCTGCCCTCAATATTTACAGTCCAACAAAACAGGATGTAATACTGGTGGGATTCTGGAACTTTCAGGAAAATATACAGGAGAGGAGATTGCTTCTGTCACTGGCCAGAGTCTAGCTAGGTGAAGTCTTATTTTGAAATGTTTCCTAAACTGGAAAAAGCTATGGCTTCGGTGTTTTGTTTTCCTTTCCTTCTGGAAACCTGAATACAAACAATAGTTGCAATGAATTTTAAACTGCAATACTAATAAAATCAACTGCCCTTTCCTCTTATCAGAAGTTTTAATGAAGAAAGGAACAAATGCTCAGTTTGCAAACACAGGTTCCATTATTCTTATCCCATTAGCTGAGGTCAGTTTTTTTATTGTGTGAATTAGAAACATCATCTAGCTCAACCTACTAAATCACTAAATCAAAATAATACTCCATTTCTGAACATTTCTTTCCTGCCACCCAATTTTTTTTACTTTTTATTAGAGGAGAGAAATTATATGGGCCCTCCTGTGTTCTTCAATTGGTATTGCAAATGCACAGAATGCCTAACCTTTAAATTTTTTTTTAAATGCCTTGTTGAATGAATCAACAACTGAATATCAGTCAGTTCAAGTAGGCATTGTTCTAGAGGGATAAGGTGGGGTGAACAAGAATAATTTTATGTAAGCACCCCTAGTATGAAAGCCTGCTTTCTTGATGAAAAGACAGGTAGCCTCCTTTTGATGGAGTCAGGGAATAGTGCAAAAATGACACAGGTTTCATACTACTTCCCCTTGTTTTGTTCAATTACTGTATGTTTCCCTTTCATTCACTTAGTATTCTTGACTTTTGTTAGGAAACATTCTACGTTTAGAAAGGGAAACACAAATAACAGAATGAAACCAGATTGAAATTTCCCTTCACCTACTCAGTAGACTGAAAAGTGGAACTGATGGGCCATACCTGGCCCAAGAATGTTTAGTCCAGACTTATAGTTAATTTAATTCATTAAAGTTAATTTCCTAGTAACTAACGTAAAACCCAGGGTTTCTGACTTCTCTTAGAAAACTAGAGGATTTGGCAGTACTGGGCCCAAATTCTTCCATAGCAAAAACCAGCAGGAGCTGGTGCGAGAACAATGCTCTCAGGTTCAGTGCAGCCCCCACCAGATCCTGACTCATTGGAATTTGGGAGCTTGCCCAACTCCTAAATTCAAGCAAAGTATAGTTTTGCATACCCTCGTCCTCTGGAGCCTCCATTTCCTGGCCCAGAGTGGTAAGGGAAGGTCAGGAGTTCCTTTTTTTACTAAGGACATGCAGTGACCTGCAGCTCTGTGATAGGTCCTGAGTCCTCTGAACAATTAGTTTTAAAGATCTAATCCTTCTTCAAAAGTTATAGATCATGTTCCCTGGCCAGGACTTGTTCTCAATTTCTTCAGATAAAAGGGGTTATATGAATAACTTGAAGGCCAAGAAGGGGGTAAGGGAAGGACAGCCTAGCACCCAAAGCCATCAATCACCAGCAAAACCCTTGCCCAAGCCATCACACTTGAGGACAAGGAAGCAGGCCAGAAAGAGTCCAACAGAGAGGCTCAGCTTCACATCATTGGGACGTGGGGTCCACAGACTTCTCCCTGGTCAGACTCTCACCAGTATTACCCTCAGCCATAGATTGAAACCATTGATCTGCATACAGAGAGAGGAGGAAGCTAAGTAAAAAGTGATGCTTGCCAGCTCTGTGTATCCTCCACCACCGGTGTGCTAGAAGAAATCCTTACCCTCGAGTGAACATTTGGAAATTTAGTGATATTATTCTTCTTTAAAGCTAAACAGAAACAAAAACAAAAACACAAAATGATGGTTAAGTAAAAATGGGATGAAAATGGAAAGCAATTCAACTTAGTGCTTAACATTCCCGGGCATGTTAGCCAACAGAGGAAGAAAGTGGGAGGTCATTTACCATGAGGTGTTAGATAAAACAAGGGAAGGATGAGCGTGTCTTCCCACCCAGCTCACTGACCACCCAGATCCAAGCTGCTTTGAAGTTTGGCTCCAGAACCATAGATAGTCCAGCAGCAAAACCGACAGTAAACATTAGCCAAGGAGATGATAGCGTTTAGCCTTGTTAATAAGCACTGGTGGGTAAGTACACTGCAGAGCAGGCAACAACATACCATGTACTTTCATATCTTCAAAGACAGCGGGACATATGTAACAAGTGCAATTATAGAAGAGTTAATGCCACAAAATAAACATATCTCCGGTTCCATGTCAATCTCAGCATGGGAGTCAAACAATGGTTATTTCCATTTGGAGTATGTGCTTCCCTTGTCTCTTTTCTAATCAACTGGGCACTGCAAAGAAGTTTGTTCCTTATCTAGGCCTCAGGAACTAAAGCCCAGCCAGTTACTTCTTGGGGAAATTTGATCATTTTATTTCAAATTCTAAGAAGAGTGCAGCAGCACTTTTCTGATGATAGGTATTTGCTATTAGTATTCTGGTGCCACCATCCTGACCAAAGAAGCAGGTCTTTGAAGCAGATATGATCTCATCACAGAAGAAATACCCTGGGTTTGACATGGAACACAGACACCAGGAAGAAGCATGAATGCGATTGAGACGGTGAAGAGCTCCTACGCCTTTGTTTTTCACTTCCTGACTCACAGCCTTAGTCCAATAATGGAACTGCTGATAGCTGAACTTGGACGTGACACTCAGAAAAGAGGTGAGTATACAGCTATGGCTTGCTTAGATCAGCTTATACAGATTTCGAGGTCTAAAAAACTCTTATGTGTTAAGCTTGTGCCATGGGCTCCATCACAGTGTGGACGGCGGCCATGGACTGCGTAAGGCAGTGAAGGCCTAATCTACAGCTGTGCATAGTTCACAGGTCCTTCTGAGAACCATTCTGCAACTTGTGAACACCCTGCATTCCCGAGCACTTATACAGCAGCTCACTTTACTATCAAAGCATGTTAAATGACTAGAAAACGAAGGCTGGTTTAATATCTGTAAACCTATTAGAACACAGTGAATGTTCAATGAATGTCAGGTACAGTAGTTATTGTTATTAATGACTACATTTTTTGTTTAAAGATATTAGCCCCCAAAATCTTAGAAGCAACCTAGTTGGTCCCAATCCTGATTCTCAAAGAAGTGTTCTACATACTACTCTTATGAAAATTTCTGCAAGCGATTCTATAAATGCAACTCACACACATCTGGATGGTCACAGCTACGTGGATTCATATATGTACTGAAAGGTGCAGTGAGGGAGCAGTTATGGCTAAAACGCAAACCCATGCAGCATGATGACAACACACAATACAACAATGATGGCAGAGAGGGTGCTTCCATGCTAGCACGGTGGGTGGCCCTGACAGACACACAGGGGATCATAAGAGGTCAAAAAATCTGTAGCAACCTTGTAAGAGCGTCAGGTGAGAAAGAGTAATAGTTTAGTAATGGTATTCCTCAGTGAGAACAGGTTCGCAGAAAAATCGAGAGCCACGCTTGGCGGTGCGAGCAGTAAAGGGCACAGTCTTCAGCACTGCATCCAAAATGACAGCCAGACAAGACAAACAGAAGAAAGTGACAAGCCAAGATCCAGTGCATTAGTCCCCGGTTAGTGCCTTGTCAATCATATGGGGGGAGGGGGGAGGGAGCAGAGGAGGGGGAAGGCGATGACACCCGAGTCAGGTCATGAAATCGGAAAGTCCCTCAGCCTGGGGCTGGGTGGTGGGTTAAAAGTGGAAAATATCCCTAGGAGAATAAACAATGCTGCAGAAACAGATTCACAGTCACCTCCAATAGTAGATTTAGGATGAGGGCAGGCAAATAGAAACTGTACATTTCGTTCATTTTATAAGCCAGGTGTCCCTGAGATGGAGAACAAACTGAAAGCAAAGGGACTCTTAACGTGCAAGGCTGGCTGTTTCTCTACCTGTCAGTAATCCTAATCATGGCACTGAAGGTAAGAGGTGCTCACTCAGAGAGGTCTAGTCCTGGTCTTGCTCAGAGCAGGGCTTCTGCCTCAAAGTGGGGAGGCAAGGAAAGAGGCTAAATAATGAAGTCTTTACCTGGGGGCCACCTGCGAGCCACAGCAGGGGTAAACACTAAGACACCAGCAGGCCAATATATACACAGAAAACACCTGGACTGGACTGTATACAGGGACCAGCATTTTCACCAGCCACTTAACATATCCACTCAAATCCTACACTGCTTTACACCAGTCTACGAACTTTTTATTGACTTCCTCTTTACTATTTATTTTATTTCCTTGCGTCTGAACTGGTTAAAAACTTTGTGGTTTTGGCAGTTTGGGATCCTCATTTCCAATGCTGACTAAGCCAGTAACAAAAAATGAGAAGTCAAAAGTGGAAGAGTTAAAAAAAAAAAAAAAAAAGTCTAAGAGTTTTAAGAAATGAGGACAATTGGGGGAATGTGAATGACGACTGGATATTTGATAGCAAGGAATTGTTGGTTTAGGAGGTGTATTAGATAATGGTACTCTGGGTATGTTTGTTTGCTTTATTAAAGAGTCCTCATCTTCTGAAGATACATACTGAAATATTTCCGGATGAAATTGTATGTCTTGGATTTGCTTCAAAATAATCCCAGAGGTTGGGGAATGGGACGTAAGGAGAAGCAGGCATGTGACATGACTGGCCCCGAGTTGAAGACTGTTGATGGGTGATGGGTACATGGTAACTCATTAAACATTCTCTATACTTGCCTATATCTTAAAAATTTCTCACAATAAAAATGTTTTAAGCATCTTAGAAGCTGATAAACAGTATTCATATGCAACAGACATGACAGGAAAGTCACTTGCAGTCACTGCCACAAGACAGTGACCCAAATTATTGTCCCGATCTGTAAGAGAAAATGCAGAAACTCTAGAGAATTGGGTCCAGCAGAAAGCATTAATCATACAAAAACTAAACTGGGTCAGGCATGCTTCTCAGCTGACAAAATGACCATTTCCTAACCCTGGGCTAGAAGCTCACTGGCCCTTCTGAATGAAAACACCAGCTCCTGATTTCTCATTGTCTTCAGTTACTTTGAATACATAAAGAGGCTTTCAAAGAACATGTTTGAAAAATCTGCATTAGTTAGTGCAGACCGCTGAATGGATCTTGTCCACAGTATTTATGAAGCAGGCAAGTGGGGGGTAGTGGCCACGAGGAGGAAAATGGGGCTTGGTGACAAACTGAAGACAAGGGAAAACCATTTGGGGAAGGAGCCCTGGTGAAATCCACAGCATTCCAAGGATACTGAGAAATAAAGAGAGTTTTCAGAATACTGGAATCTCTGACAGGGAGCATACAGGCTACTACAAATATACTTCAAATACTAGCATGGAGTCTCTCTGCATCTTTCTAGATCTGAATACAGTCCACTGAAGAACTTGTAAACTGGACAAAAGCAAGGGGGCTCAGTATGGGAGACGACAGTGGGGTCTCCTGGGCCACGATGAGGAAATATCTTTTACCTGTGATAATATCTTCAATGGCACCATCTTTTCCTTCATATACATGTCTATTGTCTTTAACTTGACGCCTTCTTAATTCTGCAATTAATTCTTGCTGTTGCCTCTTTGATTTATGAGAAGGAGACTGAGAAGAAAGAAACACGGCAGGGATTAGTGGGACCAGCACCCACTGGGGGTCTGAGTAAATCCAAAAAGCACCTGAGCCTTATGTTTCTAATAAGCAGCAAGAAATGCAAACAGCACCATCTCAACATGGTTCTCAAACAGAAGCACTCAGAAAGCCCTCTCTGGGAAGAAAACAAACTTTCACTGAAGATCTCTTAAAACGTAGCAATGCTACACAAACATGCTCTCAGCTTCATTCCAGTTTTTGCTGAACAACGTAATGAGTGAACAAATACTCATCTGCCAAGTTGCCAGGCCGTGGAAGGAAGTGGTGGGGATCCCGGGCAAACCTGGCCTTTTGCCCATCCCTCTGTCTGCCTCCCAGGACATGGGGTCTCCCTCACACACGGGCCATCCTGGGAAGGAGTCTGGCCCGTCTTACCTTTGGATCCTGCTGCCCCATCAGGGCATCCTGCTCCAGAAGCTTCTCCATGAGTGCTTGCTCCTGCTTTTTCCTCAGCTCATTTTCCTCTTCTGCTTGCTGGGTCAAGTCAAGAGAAACACAAGGTTATGTCCACGGAAATGACAGAAGTCAAGAATCTGAAACGTCGTTCTTAAGAGAACCCTTGGTGAGCCAGGAATTAGAGTAAATGTGTATAACTCTGATTCTGGGTTTCACTGTCTCCCTATATCACTTCTCTTCAAAATCTGAGCTGAAATTTACCCTCATCTAGCAGTCCTTTCCTCATTATCCTTTCCCTGCTTACACCACTGCCTAGTCTCAGTCCCACAGACGTGGCGGGGCCTGCCCTTCGGGCAGCTCTGCTCAGTGATGTTCATGTGAGTTTGTCTTGCTTCCAGAATCGGTCCACCTGCCTATAGCTTCTCTGAAAATGGGATCTCAGACTTCTCTCCTTCTGCCCATTTTTAGGGAAAGCCTCCATTCCCTTGCGTATTGTCTCCTTCAGGGGCCTTACTTAGTGCCACTTTTGGGCTTTTTATCCACAGCTCGCCCCTTCCCAGGGGAAGGAGAATGACTGATGAATGTGGGGTAAGAAAATGGAAAGGCTCACCTCAGCTCAGCCCCCTGGAGCATAGCATTCTCTCTTTTGAAGTCAGCCTCCCGAAAGAGACTTCTAACAGTCTAGCTGTGAACTGATAATGCGTCTAATGTAAGGCTAATGCGTTAAGTTCACAGATACCATATCCTCCAGTCTAACTTTGATCAGTAATAAAGTTTTTGTTTTGACCACTGCTGCTTTGGTCTTAAGTTTCATTTTGCTTCGAACTTGGGAAGGGAAAGGAGAGATGACATCTTAAAATCCCAACATCTATCTGTCCATAAAGTCCCTCAGTCAGTGTCAGGCTGGCAGGTTATTCCTTACCTAATATCTAAGGCAAGGAAAACATCCTGCCACATCACTGCCTGACCAGTGCCTTCTGGAGCCAGCTAAGAGGGCCACAGGGAGAAATGACAGGCTCTGACCTGTCACTCCCCACAGATCCCCAGGGCAGCTTCCCTTTTCCCTCTACCCTGCACAGATACATCCCTGCTGAAGCATCAGGCTTTGAGACCAACCACAGCTACCTTGCAGCTTGTGTCATGCAATTTGAAAACAGCATATATTTTCTCTTTAGACGTTAGACTTGTAATTTTTTGTGTGAAGAAATGTGGTCCCAGCACCTAATAGGAGTTGCCACAGCACACGAGCATTACCAGCTGGGGAACCCCAGAGCACCAGTCAGCAGCACCTTCTCACGGCTCCCAGCTCCCAGTGTCCTATACATAGACTGTGCTGTGTTTATATGCACCGCGGCTGCCAAGGACACTGTCCTTCTGCAAACAGCATGTGATATCACAGCTACACGAAGCCATGCTGAGAGACGATGGCTAAATATTGTAACCTTTGGAGTTTCAATAAAAGGCCCAGGGGTGGCTCTCCAAAGCCATCAGCCTCTAGTGGCATTGGGGAAAGGACCCACTATTGCCAATCGGATAGTTTTCAACAATGCAGATGCCCCTGCTGCGTCCCTCCTCCCTTCTACAATCAATTACACTCCTCCTTCCTCCACCGGTGTTCCCCAGGTTACATGGAGTCAGGCCCAGATAATCCAGACTGCAATGTCTCCTAAGTGTACTAAAATCCTCTAATGCCCCCTTTGTCATTCTTTTTCAACGTGTCTTCTGACACCTGCCTCATTGAGCCCCATGTTTTTCAAGACCAGTACCCTGGATTATGTCAAAGAGTGCTTCCCATTTAAAGGAAGGGTCATTATTGGTCTAGACCAGGGGTCGGCAAACTTTTGAGACGGAAGAGCTGCCAGGGGTCAGCAAACTGTGGCTCATGAGCCGCAGGCTCTGAAGTAAAATTGAAAATGAAAACTATCATAGTTTCATTTATAAATTTTTTTTAGCTGAGCCATGCTGCCACCTGTTGGCAGCTTAGCAGCAGCTCAGCTTGGGCTGGGCATCGAACTGCTGTTGCTCAGAGCTCAGCTCGCACTCTTGAGTGAGTATAAAATTTTTAAAGGATGTTATTCACATAATGGTGATTATGTAAAAATATATAACTCTTGAATAATTTTTAAATTGTTGTGAGGGACAGGATTGGCTCTTCTAGGAGTCAGCAGACTTTTGAGATGGAACGTACCCAACCTGTGGCTCGCGAGCCGCAGTTTGCCGACCCATGGTCTAGATGAAGAAACAGCAACCGTCTTTCCTAGAGACATCTTTGAGTCCACACCACAGAAATGCTAGTATATGAGGCCTGAAGCCCTGGCAGGACTAGCGCATGCAGGCTCATCCTGACCTTAGCTACAGCGCCAGGCCACCAGCCGGGACTCATGCTGTTCAGCCTGGATTTTCTAAGTCCTTCGCCTTGCCCGCGAGGGCGAACAGTCCATGGGGCAGCAATGGCCTTGAAGCATCTCGCGTGCCCCAGGGAGCAGCCAAGAGCTTTTGTTTCCAGGCTGAGCCTCAGGGTGGCTGAGTGGAGACGGGGAGCACGATGGGCTGAGGGCCCAAGAAGGGCTAAGCGTCCGCAAGGCCAGAGACTGCTGCCTCATACTGACCACCCAGGTCTGCTGCCCAAAGAAACAGGGAAGGCCTTTGCAGAGCTGTAGAGACTCAGACCCGGCTCTAGGAGGGCATCTGCTTGAAAATAATGCCCAGGGAGGCGCCTGTTTACCTTATAGGCTTTCACAAACCGCACAAAGACGGGGAAGAAGACAGAGGGTGGTGTCGTCTTGGGGTTTTCTCCAAAATACTTCACCACATCATCAAAGGCATCCTGTGAAGAAGCAAATTTCTCTTGAATTTCATTAGTTCCAGCATTTGAACTTGATGCTCTGGAGGAAAAGCTACAGCAAAGCTGCAGTGACAATAGTGGTTCCCACAGGCTCCCACCACTAGCCTCCCTCACCTCCCCGCGATTCTCTACAGCCCGGGTGCTCCCTCCTGAAGCCTGCTCAAAGGCACCAGACTTCAACAGCGCTGCACAGGAATCCACCTCTGGGACCCCCTGCCGCTTTGACGCACATGCGTGTACACACACACACACACAAATGCGCACACGCATGCGTGCACATGCACGAAAGCTATTCCTAAGGCCATGGCAGAACTCCTTGAAACCAACAAGGTTAGAAGGGATCTTAGAAGTCATGAGACTCTAAATCCCAACTTGCTGCTTCAATGCTCCTTATAATATTCCCACATCAGGAACATTCAAGTGTCTGCTTGAATTCTTCCATGACACAAGATAGCCAGCCTCAACAGGCAGCCATTCAACCATATGCACTTTCAGAGTTTTCACAACACTCTGCCTTCCCTTCTGAGGGTGTGTAGTCCATTCTGGCTGTTTTTCAGGAGCATAAACCTGACCCCCAGGGGAGTGTAAGATTTTGAGGTCAAGGCCTATAGGAACCCAACACTGGGGACACTGCTGTGCTGAGCCCAGGTGTGACACGTGTTAATGGAACTGGATACAGGAGGAGGAACACAGAAGGTGCCTAGGAGTCGGGGGCAGGCAGGGCTTCTAGAGAAGACGGTGAAGACCCCAAACCAGAAGAGGACAGTGAAGACATGGGCACTTCCAGGTACAGTACTTGGAAAGACCCTCCCCCTGATAATCATTAGCTACATAAGAAATCTACCCTCAGCACACAGAAGGCAATTTACCCCAAAGCCAGCCTGGCTTTGAGGGATTCCAAGTACTTCTTTGTGGGTGTCCAGGGGCACAGGCATTTACCTGGGCGATCTTGGCATCATCCTGCAGCTTCTTCAGCTTCCCCTCGTTGTTGAGAATGAACTCCTTCAGCAGCGTGTTGTGGTCATGCATGGTGTACTCCCTCTTGGTCAAGTCCATGCCCCTCTGGAGCTCCTTAACGTCCAGTAAAACATTCTCAAGGGAGACTAAAGGAGAGAAAGCCATGTTCCCGTGAACCCCAACCAAGGAGGTCACGCCCACAGTGGGTCTGGCTGGTAAGCCAAGTTCTCAGTGGATTCCTAGGGTTACTCAAGGGCCTTAGATCGCCTTTTCAGCTTTCAGCGCAGAGATCCTTTAATATGTATCATTTACTACGTGCTACCGAGCACTGCATTAAATTCTTCACATGCAATAATTCACTTGCACCATTAGCCCATTTTGCCAACGAGGAAAAGCTGCATAAAGAGGTTACGTGGCCTGCTCGAGGTCACAGAGTTAGGAGGTGGCAGAAATAGAGTTCAGATAACAACAGCAGACTCCAAATCCTGTGCTTGTACAGAACCATTGCACTTCTCTTACAGGAAATGGTGGCCTATTGGCCTATAGCGAGAGGTCCCAAGATCTTACCCTCTACCTAACCCTTGGAATGCCTTTGTATTTCTGTTGCTCTCCAGCAGGGGGCAGCACTTTACCTGTTGAACTTTAGCTGTATTGACCATGAGGACCCAAGGCACCCTAGGACAGCTTCTTTTGGTTAAACAACCCTTCCCTGCGTTAGAAGGGTTTACTAGCATGCGCGTTTCCATGCACAGTGTGACCACGCTCCTACACAGGTCTGCGCCTGCACCAGGTCCAGACATCCCCATCCGGTGCCCCCCTGCCTGACCCACTCTGCACATGGGTGAATTACAGAACAATGCAGTGTGCTTCCCCCTCACTAGACTCATGCTGTCTTAATCATCTTCGACTCTTCAATGCTTAAGACAGTGCCAAGTCCACAGCAGGAACTCAAAAAGGTTCACTGGATAAATGAAGGAGTGAGGGAATAAACGAGTGATGGTATAAAGAATCTCTCAGCTCGCCTGGGCACCAGAGAGCAAACAGAAAACAATTTAGCCAGCGAGTTCCTCAATCTCCCCATCTACCCCTACTGAGCTTTTTCAAATGACACTTTTAGGGACTCTCATTTTGCCCAAAAAAAAAAAAAAAAAAAAAAGTGTTAACTAGTAACAGAGGAATTTTTTAAAACTTTTTTCTTAATTAGAATAGTGATGATGCTAAACAACTCCTAATTTTGGCTAAGGATAATTGAAAGGAGGGAAATAACTCCACCAGGATAGAAATCCTGGTAACAGCCTACGTGAGCCCTGACCCTGCAGTGGGTCTGTCACAGCCTGTCTTGCATAGTCCTTCATTGTCACAATGTCATTTTCACCTGCCTCTCAGTTTCCACTAGAGTTTCAGCAGCAAAGATCCCAGTCACAGTGCATAATTCATTCATTTGTTCATCTCCTCACTCATTTATTCCATGCATCAACTCATCAGGGTTTAAGGGAATCATAAAGTAAATAAAGCTTAAAGTGATCGATACAGAGAACAAACTGATTGTCACTAGATGGGAGTTTGGGGGCTGGGTGAAAAGGTGAAAGAAATTAAGAAGTACAATTTGCTAGTTACAAAATAGTCACAGGGATGTAAAGTACAGCATAGGGAATATAGTCAATATTGTAATAAGTATGTATGGTGTCAGATGGGTATAAGACTTATCGGGGTGATCACTTCATAAGTTACATAAATGTCTAATCACTATGTTGTACACCTGAAACTAATGATATAATATTGAATGTCAACTGTAATTGAAAAATAAATTTTAAAAAAGATAAAATAAAACTTAATTATGCCCATAAGTGCACAAGTTGCAATGGACATGCAAACTGTTATAAGAAGCCTGATAAACCCTGCATGAAAGGGTAGTACAGAGCACTCTTTAGTAAAAACACTGAAGCCACAGCCACTGACTCTGTCTGAGGAAGTCAGAGAAGGCCTTACTCTCAAAGGTTAGAGGCAGTAAAACTGGGATAGGTCCTTGGAATACGGATCTGTAATAAACATCTTGGCTGCTCAGGGTTCAAGACCACAATTTAGGAAACACAGCCTATAACTAAGTCTCAGATCAATTTGCATGTTGTTCCCTATTCTAATAGGGACACTGTACCTTGGATGACATATTACATGAGACAACAACTTGGGTTCTAGTCCTGTCTCTACTACTTGTGACCCATGTAACATTGGGCAAGACATTTAACCTCAGAAAAAGTCAGTTTTCTCATCTATAATATCGGGATATGATTACAGCCCAGCTATCTCAGAATCACTGATGATCTCAATGAGAAAATGCATAACTGTCATAGCAAAGTAACAAATAAGAACCACTGGTATTTTAGCCTGGGCTCAGCCTAAAGGCAAAACGTGTAGACCTGCCAAACCCGAGCACCCGGGACAACACAAAATCAAAGTGTTCGTTGGGGGGGAGGTTTTCAGATTCTCATTCGCATATTTCAAATGACAGCAATACAATAAAAAGGGCAACAAATAGAAGAGGAAAGGTGCAGAAGGGCCAGAAACCTGGATCTTTACAAGGGAGGACACTGAGAGAGATGACCTTCATGTCCAAGTTCATCATTGTTCCCACGAGTGGGCAACACCATCACCCACGGGTCCCAGCTCAGAGCTCTGGAGGGTTAAGCCTAGGCTTTTTCAAGGGGTTCTGGAGCGTTTGTTTAAGCAGAGATGAGTCCCCAATGATAAAAGGCCTTCAGGACCCGAGAGTAACATTAACAGCTGAAATCAAGTACCTGCAGCAGCTTTCTCCACATAATGAAGCTCATTATAAAATAGGGACACTTGGTGATATTTTTCCTTTACAACATTCGATATATAGTGCAACAGTGTTTGCTTTCGGTCTGTTGACTTTGTATCCAAGAGCTGAAAACAAAAGGGAACATAGGTTAGAGTGAAAGATAGTGGGATTTCTCCCACTCAGGGTTAGGAACTGAATAGAGGTGCCCCAACATGGCACCCCCACCCCCCCAAAAAAAAAATTCCCATAGGAGATTGAAGATTGGATTTGTTCTCTGGTGAACCAGTCCACTGATTTTTAAATGGCTAGAGGATGATCCTTCCCCTAGAGAATGAGAGGACATGCTCAACTTTAGAGATGATTCCAAGCACCTCCAACAGCTCACACACCTTCACTCACAGGAACTCCCCCACCTGACAGCTGCTATCCTGGCTTAAAGCAGGGAGACTCCGGTTTTCGTGTTCTCCAAAGTGAAGGCCCAGAGTAGGAGTGCACGTGCACGTGGAGCAGCAGGTGAGTGCAGGGCGCCCCCTTGCCCCAACATCAGGGCTCCTGTCTGCTGACCCAAAGCAGATGTGCTTAATGGACCATGACCTTTCTGGAGCCAGAACTGTGACTAACTGGACACTCCCTATCAAACAGCCATGTCTCCCGCAAGCAGGGCGCTCAGCCCATCGCCCCACCTTCTCACATGGAGGCCACGTTACCCACACGCAGCCTGGGGGGGTTGGGGAAGGGGGTGCCATGCAAGATTGTCTCTAGTCCTGTTCATATAAGCCAGGTGACTCTGAAAAACATCACTCTTTTCCATCCAGGTGAAAAAAACAAACTTTTTTTTTAGGGGGGGCGGCGGGGGGGGGGAACAGCAGAAAAAAACCCACAATACCATCCGACCTTTGTTAATATCTTAACTACTTCCATTCAGTTGGTTCAACCTACTTTACTTAGCAAAAATCAAACTGTATATTCAATTTATACCCTTCTTTCTTTTCTCAACACAAAATTACCCATTTCTTTGAAAGCTATTCACAAATATTTTAACAGTTGAAGAGTTCACTGTATTAACTACTGTTATAGCATATTTAATCATTTCCCCAAATTTTGCAACTTTACATTGTTGCCAATTATTTGTAATTATAAATAAAACAGAACATCTATAATTCAGACTCCTGAGGAAAGATTCCTAGAAATGGAAATACTGGGTCAAAGGGTATGAGTATTTTTAAGGTTTTAAATGGTGTTCCAGAAAATTTATACCACTTGGTCCCCCTATTGGCAGAGGATCCTCATCAAAACACCCCTCCTACCCCTCCCTAAAGACCCTCTCTGCTCCAAGACCTGGGCCAGATGTTTTATCCCTCATATAAATCTTGTATTTCTCTTAGTCCACTCACCAGATCTAAACTCTGAAGCTTAAATCCATAAACTGCTCCTCGTTTACTGCTATTCATATAATTCCCAAGGGCCAAAATAATCTGTTGACAAAAAAAAAAAGAGAGAAAAGAGAAACCATCAGCACAGCATCCCAGGCAGAGGAATGTGGCTGACAGGTCAGCTCTTCCAAATGTATACAAAAGGAAAACTTCACTTGCCTCCAGAATTTTCTTGAGTTTTTGAGATGACTTTATAGAGACAGATGCTGCTATAATTGAGTGCAGTTGCTAGATACCAGTTGAAGGGGAGAAAAGAATAATAAAAAAAAAAAAGACGTTAAACATGGGAAACTCTAATTGGAAACTAAAAATTAACACAGAAAAAAACAGGCCTGCATTTAGACCTTAAAGCCATAATACTGAGATTCTATGTTTCTTAAATATCACAAATTTAAGTTGTCCTCCTCGATTAACCATATCACATACAAGCTCTTCATTGAAACTATTTGCAATGAGAAATAATGTCAGAACTTGCTTATCACACACCTATAGCCAAGGAGACTCAGAGTTAGGTAGCTGTCAACAGCAGCTTCCAACAGGGCTCAATTCCCACCACCTCTAATCATGTAATACAATTTATTTTTCAATCAATTGGAGCTATCCAAGAATGAAAACTAAACAGCAAAGGAACAGAGTCACCCTCCAGAAGCTGTCAGAACATATCTTAAACAGACGGGTATGTTACCATAATCAGTAATTAACAAAAGTGTATTTAGAAACAGAACCAGGGAAGAACTGTTTATGATATTTATATGATATTCATAAGTCTCTACCAGATTACCATTAAAAAAAAACAAGAGATGGTTGGCTACTATTGTATATCACCACAGTGTAACCTAACACACTTCCAAGGAAGAAGATGCGTATGGTAAATGTAATGCTTCTAATGAGAACCAATAAGCCTGTTCACTAAAGATACGGGATCGTTTTTAGAAATGAAAGTCACATGTTTTTAGAAATGAAAGCCAATCCAGCCAGAGAAATGGTATCTTCAGGAGGGGACTAAGTTGGAGAAGATGGTTTTTCCTTGTCCTCTCTGTATTAACCTGTCCTTTAAAATCCAGAGGACATCTGCAGATAACTGAAAATGACCTTCTCTAGCGACAACAGCAATATGGAATATTGGAAAGTCACCATTTTCAAATTTACTCAGAAGACACACTATGAAAAAGATGGCCCAAATAACAAGGCCGTCTAGAAAGTTCTGGGAACGAGTTTTTAGAGCCCATGACCCTAAGTGTCATTCTGGGAGAGGCTTAAAAGAACAACAACAAAAAATTCTACATCTTTTTGGGCGCCCTCCCTTGCCAGCGCCGGTACACTCACAGGTGTCAGCATCTGAATGCTTTCAGCAAAGTTCCCGATGAAGGCCATGATGGTCATCTTCTGCATGAGCCTCTCGATCTTACTGAACTGCATCATAAACCGGTCTTCATCCGACAAGTTCTCCAGAGGTTTCCTTTCCCGCTCATAGAGCCGGAGCACTTTTACCTCGTTCTCCGTTGGCAAGAACCTCATCAAACATTCTACAAAGTCTACCGGCAATGTCTTCAAGTCAAATCTGAAGACAGAAGGGGACGTGGCAGTGTTAGAGAGAAGACCTCCTGTCCCCTACACCACACCTCTACCGGGTCAGCCTGCACGTCAAGTCCTTCTTTACAGGTGGACGGTGAAGACGCTCTCTTGGTGCTGCCCCCTGACTGTGCATCAAGTACCTGCATTGGTTCTTCCTGAAAAACTGGACTTCATCACAATCACCCCACTCAGCTGTGCATATATAGGCTTTTCAGCTATTAGTGTAGCTCTAATCCTCTAGAAATCAACAGTAAATGACAGTAGAAAGAGACAGAAGGAAGATGGAAGCATCTGATGGTTAAGTCATTCAAGGACATGGTGTTTTGGCACATAAAGCACTGCTAATTAAAGAGATTCATATTATATACACAGTTATAGACTATCTGGTGAACGCTGTAAAATATTTCACTTAAACCAATAGTCCGGTCTAGATTTTCTTCTTTAGAAAAAAGAAAATGCCTCCAAAGGCCTGTGCCATATGGATGTTTTGGCTTAAACGCATACATCCCTTGAAGGAATACCAGGTATCTGTAGATGTATGCTCCGGTTGAACAAATGGAGTCTTTGTTACAGCCTCTACTTGATTCTCTGGACAATCTTTGCTTTCAGCAAACTAATATAATTGTATTTAATCACTATGACAAACAAGGTAATAAAAACTAAACCAAAATGTATATTAGGTTTTAACATCAGAAATCTGTACAGACTATAGGATGCACTAGACTATTAAATTATGATCCTGGCTGAGGACATGAAATTGGAACAAATGACTTCTTAGGGCCATTTACTGCTCTAGGAATCCCTGATCAAATTTACGAAATACAAATTTATGATGAATTAGTTCCTAAAACATCTAATAATATCCTTATCATATTCGAAAGTCACCATGACCACAAGAAGAGTGGTTCTTCTAATAGACAAGTAAATAAAACCAATGCTCCTTCTCTGCTGTTCAAGGATAAAAAAAGAACTGAACTTTGTTTAAAATGTCCTGAAAGCACAAAGAGCAACAGAAATCGCATTCCTATTGTTATAAATTAAAATACGCATCTGTATCATATTTGCATCTGGCGTTGAATTGTATCATTCCACAAATGCCATCAAATTTGTATTCAACAAATCTGGATAAAATTCAGATACTCCAGAGAAAACTGACATTTTCTCCCTTTTCTTAGCATCTGCAGTCCTCCACTCAACTTTCCTTTTGTGTAAGCTTTGCTGTAGACTTATATAAGAGAGCAGACAGAGATAAATGATGCCGTGATCGAGTTGTTATTCTTCTAAAGCGATTAATTACTCATTCTAACATAGCACTCCTGAGGGTAATTTCTGGTCCACCTCTTCTTTGTTAGCGTTTTACAAAATACTGAAGTTGCATATAACTTAACGAAGGGAATCACTCGTGTGTAGATATCAAGACTTGCTCCATCTTTTTTCTTAGGTCTCGCCTCACTATTGAAATATTTCTGTCATCTATTATACTAATTAAAAACTGTCTCATTTTAATCCTAAATTTACTAGAATATAGTTTTTCAGAATGCCCTAAACTTACACATGAATAGCTTTACATATCTCATCGGCGGTCTTTCCAGCTTTTCTTAAAGTTATGGCAAGATTTTTGGCCCTATTTGCTTCTAGTAATGTCACTTTGTTGGATCCCTTCTGCGTTATCTTCTGTTTGCTTGAAGAAAGATCAATGGCAGGACCTTGGGCTTTTGTCTTAAATATTTCCTCAAATTCATCCACATTTAGATCCTGGGGTAGAGAGGGGTTAAATAGGCAAATTGTATTATACTTAAAAATTAAGTCAGGAAGCCACGATTTACACAGCTTCTTAAGTGTCTTAAAGAACTTACTTTTTCTATTCAATACTTGTCTTTGACCATGACTAGCTCTATTTTTCCTATTTAGGTTAGAGTATGACTTATGCCACATATCCAGACATGAATATCTAAAGTAGATAACTGATCCCACTCAATTCTATTGCCTCTCAATAATTAACTGGCAGGGATGGCAACCACAGACTAAAACTATCCTTCAAATCAGCTACTGAGTGTGATTGTTAAGCTCCATTCATTATAGTTCAATAAAGGGTTTTATGCTCTTTCAAAAATTAAGCGCAGAGACTGTGTCAGACCGATCAATCGATCCATTGATAGATAGATATATCTCTATAGATATGTATTTTGTGGCATACACTGAAGATGCTTAAAACAATTCCATTTTATCATAACTTTTAAAACATAGTTTTAGAAACACCTTACAAAATACTATCCAATTTTAGTCTCTGATATTAGAAATCTTTTTCTTTCCATCAGTAGTTTATCACTGAAACGTCCAGGTTCACAGAGCCCCCATTTTGACTTTGCTGCATAGAGAGCCCCATGTTTCTAACCATTGAGAAAGATACCTCCAGAATTCGCTCGTCATCAATTTCATTGAAGACGGTGCCATTGATCTGATTTGGCTTCAGGGCAACCCAGTTAAACACTGGCATTCTGAATTTCGTCTTGATTGGCTTCTTAATTTTCACAGCTACAGAGGTCAGAGAGAATGAAAGTAAGATTCCACCAAGACCCCATGACCCTCAACAACAATCAGACAACAGTCCTTGCAGATGTAACACTGGAGGAAGACTGGTAAGAGGTGCCCGATTGTTTTAAACCATCACACTGAGCTTTCGCCAGAGCAATCTGAAGTCATCATTTGGTCGACTGATACAACATTATATTAAAGTTGTCTAAGAGCTCGGGCTGATTTTCTTTTTTGAATGCAGGCAGCTGGATTGCTATATTCCAGCCACAATGTCAGGACAATGCTTATTTAGGACAAAGAAAAGAAATGGGGGACAAAAAATTATTATTAATGTTATTCAACAGCAGAGAGGGCAAATACTCTGTGTGACTTAGATATTGGTGAGCATGAGTGGAATTTTGACACCCTAAATTCTTGGTTCTAGAACCCATGTTTCCAAACAAATCTTAAACGACGATCAGAGACTGACAACAGTGGCTCTCTAAACCCCAGGAATGTCACGTCAAGAATGCTGACAGCCAGAGCAATACATTCCTGTGATGATTTCAGATAATGAGGATTATACTGGCTGCTGAGTTGTTTCAAACAGACCAAGGGCCATGAATAGCCCCAAATAGAAAATGTTTAAGAAGACAGCAGGGGTGCTTTAGAAATCAGGATTTGTGTTGCTTTTTGAGATAGGCACAAGTCCCTTCCCCTCTCTTTTAAAGAGCAACTTCTCCCCAGGCATCAGCTATGTCTCCAAGAAAGTATCCATGAACTCATTAAAGCACTCTTCCCACTTTGGGGAAATGAGCTAAAAAAGGCAATCCATTAACTATTCCATTAGTTAATTACATATCATAAAGCAGTCTTCCCCAAACATTTAGTTATCTATAGTCGGCTTCTTAAGTCTGTCCTGGGATGCCCGCTGTACTATTTGGGAGCTTTGCCATCTGCCTCATTAGCAAGGCAAGGAGAAGGACTTCAGCGCAGAGCAAAACAAATGCGACACACACTGGGCTTTTACCTGGCTGCCCACCTCAGTGAGAGGAAACTGAGAAAGGGGGGCAGATGGCCTCTCATTCCTCCAGAGTTACAAAGGCCACAGACACAGCAGGAATGTCATCTGATAAATCGATACAAAGGCATGCAGGAACACAAAAACACAGATTTGCCAAACCAGGACTTTCCACTACCAAATGTGACACCTCTGTCCCTAAGACCAACAGTATCAGATTCCTTGCTGCACTTCATTTTTGTCTAGGATGCCCAAGAAAATCCATGTCCTCCATGGGACACAGGATCACACCTTCCTCTCACTGGGACTTTGGCAATAGTGAGGGAGCAGGGGGAGGGGCTGTGAGGAATCTTTTCATAATCTTAGGTCAGTGACATTTGGTTCCACCATCCCTCAGAAAACACTGCAGGCCTCAGTTCGCTAACTAAAAGTCATTCCCTTTGCAGCCCCCCTTCTTTTAACTGTTTAGCAAGATTAGGAATAAGCCTGAGATTAGAACGCAGGCAAACAAGTTCTCTTTGGAAAGGTTGTCCTGACTTTGACTGGGGAATGTAGATGGAGAGGGGGAGGGGGTCCGAGGAGGAGGGGACTGTAGGTGACCATGATACACAGTGTTCAGGCTACAGGAAGTGACTCTGCGTGGGCAGATAGGTGTTCCAAGGAGAGAGCTGGAGACCAGTGGGGCGGAAATAGAAAAGCAGCACCTAGCAGCTTATCCTTGCTCTGTGGAGGAGCTTTCCTTTTCCCCTCAGAATAAATCTAAAATCCTTCTAGAGCTGAGGCCTTAGAGCTAATTCTGAAACTTAACCTAAAAGGAAAAACACTCCTTTTCTCAGGGGGAAAGGAATGTGGCATACGAAATCCAGGAAGTCTGCTTCAAGGGCCATAATCTCTTCTACAGGTTTCACTAAAAAGTGTGGGCAAACCTGGAATAACAGTCAGCCAACACCAAGACTCCCGCAGACACAAAGTCAAAATGCAATGGATCAATGTTAGGATGAAGTGGAAAGATGTCAAAGCACACTGTGACCAACGGGAACACATGGCAAATACTCAACACACTCAGTGAGGAGCAACCTACAGAAAAGCTTGATTGGCCCATCTTTTGTGGAAGCAGAAAGAACAAAGAAAATACAAAAAAAAAAAATTAGATATGGTTAGAGTCAAGCGGCTCGGCAGTTGACACACTCGTAGTATAGAATTTCATGCTTCTTGGACACATTTCACAAGGCAAGACAGAGCCAAAAATTCATTTCCATTCAAGCCTGCCTCAAAGACTCACTTATTATTTCATTTTTTAAAAAAGAATCCTTTTTTTAGAAGAGGGGGAAAAAACGACTTCATTATAGTGGTCCGAAACAGCTACTTTGAACTGTGCTAAGTATTCCATAAGATACGAATGATGTTTAATGAAAAATAATTAGCCAGAGTCTGAGTTCTCACTGTGGCGTTCCAAAGCACATTGTCCTACAAAGACAGCAACCGTTACAGACTGCTCAGCGGTCTGTCATTGATGATCTAACCAGGAAATGGGAGAAAGATCAAGCTATCATAGACTTGAGGGAGTAAGCCTTACACGTTAAATACACATTTCACACTACTAATATTTTCTCTGTAAAATGCAAAGAAAACTCAACTACATAAACGTAGAGGACCTCTTTCTGGTCCCCTGTCTCGGCCACAAAGAACCTGCTTGCTCATTGTCTGTTAAAGAGATAAGACATCCTGTTGCTTGCGGGTCCAGGGACCTAGCGATGTCACAGGTTTCTGACTTCCTGGGAGCCCTTGGCATATCATCTCAGCTCTGTCCCTTGGCTCTACTGGGACATCCTGATTCTTTCTGGCTTCGTGGTCCCAGAGAGAGAGGGAACTAATGAACACACTGGAAAGATATCTCACAAAATGGGCTACAACCACTAAATATTTACAGCCAAATGAAGGATGAATAATGAAAAGAAATTAAAGGTCCTGTAGAAATTGCCTAATCTCAAGCTACCAAAGACTCATAAAGATCTTATAATCCTCATGTCTTGTAAAACAGAACATCCTGCAATTGTTTAATGGACACTTACAGCACCAAAGAGGAGCTTTTTCCATCCTACATATGGGCCTCTACAGTGCAAAAGACAAAGGGGTCCGCTTGCCATTGTAGCAACCCTAAAGGTAACAGTGGGTAATCAGCTGAACACAGAGTTCAACACCGTGAAATTGAGGCAAGCAATAGAGCCAACAATTTTTTTTAAATTAAGTAGAGAGAAGAACCCAAGCAAAGAAAAAAAAAAAGTTAACCAGAGAGGACAAGAGCCGTTCAGCAGAGAGCCATGGAACTGCGCATCTCAGCTTGCGGGCTCTTTTGCTCTGCCAAGGCTGTTCTAAGTTCTGTGCTAGAGCTCAGAGGAAAGCAAGTGGAGGCTGCGTCACATGGCAGGTTTTGCCAGAGAGAAAGAAAACAGGACCAAGTCGGAGACAGCACTGCAGACACATCTCGCGGTGAGCACGCTGAGGGCGTGACAAGGAAAGCCTCATCAGTGAGTCCAGTGCACATGACAATTACAGGTTTTCACACTCTGTCGCTGAAAACAGCTGGCTGATGGAACAGATTTCTGGGGCTTGTTAAAGAGGTTTTTTGGTTTGTTTGTTTACATTCCCAAATTCAACAGTTCCACGATGACACTCCTTCAACTTGTGTCCTTCAAAAGCAATAAAAGTTCTAGAAGAAACTGGCAGATGGGAGTGACCTTGAAAGGTAGAAATAAGTCACGGGTTTACTGTGAACATTACTTTGAACAGGCATCTTGTTACTTTGACAGTTTTATGAAGTTGGGGTGGAAGTAAATACCATGGATTTGATGTGGAATGCGTTTGCTACCGATGGCTTGCTGGTGTCCAAAAGGGCTTCAGTCAGTTGGCTGAATGAGCCCTAAAGACGGGCTGGTAAAACTGCCGTGGGACACTCTACGGGGTGGAGGCTGGGATATCATTTACAGCTAAGGCTGTTTTTCAGACTTTGGGCAAAGACTCTGAGAACTACTATAGCCTTGGAGATGGAGAATATCAGAGTGGTAGTTTATCCCCAATGCGAGACCTCACAAAGGGACTGAACTGGATGCGGAAGCAGAGTCATCCAATGTCACAGGAACAGCATGGCAAAGCTCAGAGCAATTCCAAATGCCAAGGGAACACTCCATGGCTGGGAAAGTAGCTGGTGGTATTTTAGAAAAGAGTAAGAAGTCCTTTCCAAGAGTTGAAAATAAGAACAAGGCATTAGAGCAACCATCTTCCTCTCAGCCCACACCCAGCCCATTTTCCTTCTGGGAAGGTAAAGGATGCTGCATTCTGTCCTGGTTGGCAGGAAAGGAAGACAACACGCATTATTTGGAAGCATTTCCAGGCAGAAATGCTGGGACATTTCCCCTTGAGGCTTAACTATACTATAGTGAATCCTCAAATGCTCACAAGAAATGCCTGGAAACCTACACAGCAGGCAATTACACAAAAAGGCACGTTTTCCTTTTGTAGATGACACTGCATATACTTAAAAAAAAGACACAAGCACCAGAAGCAGTGTCAGAGCTCTGACTACTCCAGACATCCAGAAGTGTCGGTGAACCAGTGAAAATGCACTGTTCCCTATGAAGGTAACAGGTTTCTCTTCCCTTCTCTAGGTAGGGAGACTGGAAGGCCGAAGGCAGGGTGAGACAGGACGTCCTGCTGGGGAGAGAGTGACAAAGGCTACTCAAAGAAAAATGCCTCCTGTGCAGAACCATTTCCCCTTTACATTAGCAGGGATGTTCTTATAGAAGAGGAGATAAGTGTGATTGCAAGAGACCTGAACTTTGAAAGCATGGAGTTAACTCTCCAGAGGTAAAACAACAGTGTATTTCTTACATAAGTACCTGAGTCTTGATTCTGGGCTCTTACCTGCTAATCCTGAGTTGAAAACCACTGTGGGAGAAGACGTCCCGGGCAGTGGGGGTGCAGAAGGAGGAGGAGGGGGTGGTAAAGGAGGAGCTGGCGCAGTCTCAGCAGCAGGACCGGGCAGAGGAGGGGGCGGGGGAGGAGGCGGAGGGGGCGGGGGTGGGGGAGGGGGTGGCGGCATAGGTGGTGTTACCGGACCATTTTGCACTAGCAAAAGAAAAGAAACACATTGCTTTGAAAATAGGGCAGCGCTTTTTCCTGCAACAGGACGCATATACACAAAGTATCTGAAAACAAAACTGAAAAAGACAAAGGATTTTTTTTTCAAAGACTGTAACATTTCATCATTGACAAATGGGGAGTATACTGCAACATACGTGAAACAAAGATTTATAGGCTTAATCTCAAAATGTAAAAAGTTCTTAAAATTGATAGGTAAAAGAACATGCCAACAAAAGCAGACCAAGGACATAAATGAACAGTGTTAAAAAAACACACAAGCAGACCAAGGACATAAATGAACAGTGTTAAAAAAACACACAAACCCGAATCTCCCCAAACTACCTCAGTTCTCACACAAAGGCTTCTTACCTGCTTCAGGTGCGTCTGACAATAGAGGTAGTGGTGGGGGAGGAGGGGGCAAGGGTCCCGAGGAGGCGGCCCCTGTTATTGGTCCCACAAAGTTACCCACTGCCACTTCTGACCCTGTGGACAATGTGCCAGAAGCCACAACTGGAAGTATGGCGATGTCTCCATCCCCTTTCTTCTGAATTTTAATGGTCCCTTGTTTCTCCAGTTCATGAATCTTTTTTTCCAGGGTAGACTGTCTTTGAATGGCTTCTTCTTTTTCTTTCACCATCTTTCTTAATGTGTGAACCTGGGTATTTGCATCTTTGTAGATTTCCTGCAAAAGAGTCCACGGTCAAGAGTTTGTCTTCACATGACATTCATACTTCTTACCATCAGATTGGCAAATTGAGGGAAAAAATAAGATAAAAAGAAAGAGGGTGCTCATATATAGGAAATCTGTGGAACTTAGCCAGAACTTACAAAGTTCCATTCATTATCATTTGCTCACTGGTAATGCATGCAATATATGTTAACAATGGTTATTGTTGATGTACTTCTTTCCATTAATAAATAAGGGTAACAACTTTCCCTACACGTGGAGAAGAATGGGTCAGAGATGACCCCAAAATAATTTTTATAGCTGACTTGGGGATATCCTGGGGCTATTTTGATGGTGCAGCATTTTTCTCTTCACTTATTTTAGAATTCATTTGTAACTCCTAGATACATATCAACTAACAAAAGGGCCCTAAATCAGATTTGGATAGAAGTCAGACTGGGATTAAAAATCTGCCAAGTATGGGATAATCGACTCCCAAGTAACCAGGAGCTGATGGTTCCTGAATGGATTTCTCTGGCCTCACAATGCCCCCTTGACCAAGCTCGGGACAGCAATTGTTGTAACATTTTCCTTTTGGTAATGCAGTTAGCAAAACAGGCCAATGTTTCCCTCTACTAATGACTTATTTCTGTCTACATTTTCAGCAGAAACCAAAGAAGTTAAAATTTTCGATGCAAAGGCTGTCCCAGTTCCTTTAATAAGGGGCCCAGAGCGGTTCCAGTGAAAGGATTTTATGGAACTTACTCGCTGGGCCTTGTACATGTGATCTCTCACCACAAACCTCCAGCAGGCAGGGAAACATTCTTCACACCCTGTCTATTATTAATAATCTGAGAGTCTGAACTTGAATTGAGTCCATATGCTACAACTTTGTCTCGATGGTGTGCCAGAAAATAAATTTCCTAGAGTTAACTGTAGGACATGTCAGAATATCAAGCAGCACACACAGACATGATAACCATCGCATAAAATGTGCCATTTCATCAACAGTGGTGTAAAGGCAAGCCATTTGCCTGAGAGCCCTCCAGGCATCTTAGCGGTTTTATGTTCTGTACAACTCTAAGCACATGGATGGCACTCCATAAATACCTGACATGTAAGGTAAAACAATGCTAACGACAAATAAAATAGCTGGGGTTATCTGATAATAAAATAGATTGGTTTTGCTTTGCTTTTTTTCTTTCTTTTTCTTTTTTTTCTTTCTTTTGTGCATGCCATTAGGTCTTGTCTGTGTTGTGATTTCACTATTTCCATGGCAACCACCAAATCTGGTTTCAAGTAGAAGCAAAGCAAAATAACAAAGAAATCCAAGTTCTAATAAAAATAAATAAGTGGCATGAATTAAATCCATGCCGTTTTTTGTTGTAGTTTTTTTTAAAATTTCCAACCAAATGGGTGATCCACAGAATCAACTCAGATTCGTCCAGATGGGAAAATATCATTGCTCCCAAAACCTGGGAGAAGGAAGTACACTGTATCCCTAGCACTTGATTGCACGCATATGTGTATATAAACCATAACTATGTGTACTTTTGAGTATCACCCCTGAAATAGTTCCAGTACATATGCTGCATCAATGCATTCAGATGGCATGAATGTATTCCAGGCTCTACTAGCCTAACGCTGGAGCGCTCTCCCCCCAGTGCCCATCTGTGCCAGCCATCAGCAGCACACTTACTCGAACCACATCCAGTTCCTTGTTCCTCTGCATGAGCTGCTTTTCCAGTTCCACGATCTTGGACATGGCTTCATTCTCTGTGTCTTGCAGTTTTTCAGACAACTGTAGAGTTGTGAAAGGAAAAGTGGTGTCACAACACAGGATCACTCTGATCAGGTCCTTAGTTCTTAGAAAGTGCAGCTCAAAGACCATCAGGGGCCCGTCAGAGTCCCGCAGATGTTGCACAAGTTATTTTCTGGAAATGTTAATGTTTATAATGCTTCTGAACATGTGTTTGTTTCTAACAGAAAGTAACTTATACATGATCCTTAATGAAACCTGTACATCAGCTCCTTGATGTTGGGATCTACACGGTGTCTCTCTCCATTTCTACTGGGACTATAGAACAGTAGGTGAGGGAGGAGAGACGTCTACCTTTCCCTCCCTGAGAAGGGCCATTAGGCAAAAGTTTCTGAAAACTGTTGATCCAGAAAACTTGGCTGTTATGATAGGTAACCAACTGAAAAAAAATACTACTTATTTTGACCTAAACTACCCAAATAATAAAAGTCATTTTGGAGGGGCAGTTCAAATAAACAGGTGGCCTACTACAAAAGTAGGTCATATAAGTATGGCAATGCAATGCTGGCTGAGGCTTTAAGAGAAAGACAGGGTGAGCCATGGGTTAAACAGTTCCTTTTCACATAAGGCTATAGAACTGAGAAGTTTCTGATTTCTTACATCTCACTGAAAATGATCACAAGTAAAGGAAATCAGGGGGCCAGGGTGCGGAGGAAGAGTAGAGATTTACACCGATCGGGTTCAGAATAATCCAAATCTTTTAAGGGGAGAAACATTAAGGCTGTAAACGCTCTTCCTAAGCAAGTGTCAATCAGGTGGAGCCTTCACTGCAGCACTCCCAAAGACAGGGGTTTTGGCAACTTGGCTTCACCACAAGCCAGGAAGATGCCCATTTGCAGATGATGGGAAAAGGTGAAGGATATTAAACACAAATAATACTTGTAAATGAGGAAAATAAATGTCCGAAGGGAAAAATATTGTCCCTTCAAAGAGACAATTCATTTTACAATCAAGGACACTGTCAATCAGAATTCATGCAAAAAAAACTCTGGTCCTGGGCCGGCCAAGTGGCGCGGTGGTTAAGCGCTGGCTTAGGAAGCCAGCGGCCCTGGTTCAGTCCCACATATGAGGGCCAGTAACACTGCCCTCAAAAAAGAAAAAACTCTGGTCCTCACAATGCTTGGGTTTTGAAGAAGCACCATTGTTCTATTCATTTTTGCACTATTCCAATATTAGTTGAATGGATGAACAAATGAATAATCTCAAAAGGCCTTTAGACTCATGTTCAACTGGGTTTGTGGGACAAAAAATCCCTCAAAGAAAAACAAGCCCCCACCTTGATGCAGAGCTGACATTACACTAGAGGACATTCTGCTTGAAAGAAGACATATGGGAAAGCTGGCTGATTTCCTTGAAAATGCTTATTGTTTACATGACGTTATTTAGAGCTTGGGTAACCATGAGGCAGGAATGTGAAGACATACATCATGAAGCCACTAGGTCCTGCTGTCCACGGGCTTGTGTGGACACATCTGGTAGAAGGTGATTCACATTCAGAAGGGACTGTTTCACCTCGGGCCAAATTCACATACTTGAGTTGCACTTCCCTTTAGGTAATGCCGATCACCTAACTCCCCTGTGCCTATCATTAAGATGACCAGGAAATCTGGACTTAGCAGAAATTGAGCAGGTAAGCTAAGACACAGCAAAGGATTCCACTGGGTTTGAAGTAACATACCTGCCTTCTTTGAAAGAACCCAGAATGGTTTCTGACAGCGCTCCACCCCAAGTTGCAGCTCATTTCTATACTTCAAGTCTTTTCATTTACTGCAACGATGGCTAATATTTACTGTAATTTGCACCCAGTTAAAACATAAGCATTTGCTCCTTTTTGAGATGTAATTACATGAGAGATGTTTTCTTCCAGTTCTTCCACCCTCTCCAAGGCTGCATTCTTGGTTTCAGCGTCTTCCAGCAGCGCTCCCACATCAAACACATTGTCCAGGTAAGCCTGAATCTGCACCTGCAGCTTGTCACTCTCAGTGTGTTTCAGCTTCTAAAAACCAAAATGCAAGACAAGGCGGTGTTAGCACATCTGTGAAAATAGAACATAATTACCTAACAACTTACATATTTTTGTTTCAAATCGTCTCGCCTTTTCCAAAAGAGGGTTCGATATATCATTCTTCTTAAGAGAATTACGGGGCTGGCCGAGTGGCGTGGTGGTTAAGCGCTGGCTTGGGACGCCAGCGGCCCCGGTTCGGGTCCCACATACGAGGATCAGTGACACTGCCCTCATAAAAAAAAAAAAAAAATGTTTGGGCCGGCCGAGTGGCGCGGTGGTTAAGCGCTGGCCTAGGAAGCCAGCGGCCCCGGTTCGGTCCCACATATGAGGGCCAGTGATACTGCCCTCAAAAAAAAAAAAAAAAAAAAGAGAATTACGGAGTAGCCATCTAAAAGGGTACCATCAGATTACTTCCTGGTAAATACCCGCTCCCAAATACACACACATTTGCTCCTTTATCCTTCCTGTGGATATATTCCCAGCATGGATATATTCCAACCTTTGATACAGGTGAAATCAGGAAAATAGAAAAATCAAAAGCAACTTGAGGGGCAACAACAGTCACAGGTGACATAAAACTTGAGGAGTATTTCTGTAGAAGAAGAGTGGAGTGGTGGCATCTTGCCTGGGTAGTGATGGTAGTTCCAGTTGGAGGAGTGGGAGGTGGAGTAGGCACTCATAGAGTATACTAGCCTTGGGGCTTATTGTAGCACAAATTGGTAGAACCCACCCTCCATGATTACTTCCTAAGACACTGCCCCAACATGAGGAGCGCAGGGTTTCCCAAAGCACAGACCAGGAAGCTTTCCCCCATTCTCTGCATTCCAGGGTGGACATTCCAAAGGAAGTCAACTAACTCTAAGGTGAAATTAGAGGTCAAGTAAATCAGTGAATCTTCCTTACAAGTAACACAAGTCAGGGTTTTCCCTGAGGAGCAGATCAGTGGCTAGAATAATATATGGCACAGGGATGACGCCCATAAACATTTACTGAACAAATTAATGACTCCTTATAAGGCTGGGTTTTGTAATCTACTGAACCATTTATATATTACATGCTTGTAATATTATTCTTCTAGACACTTCCATCTATCAGGGTCCAGAACCAACAGATCAGGAAGTTACAGAAATACAGTTTTGAAAAAAATCTTAAATTTTTAAGAGAAATTCTGCTCTACAGAGATTATCAGGAAAACAGGTTTTTCTCCTAGTTCTAATCTGGCGTTCTACAATAGTGCTTGTTCTGAAGACAGTATGTTCCCTCCTAGGTTAGGAGTCAGAACTGGAAAAGATTTCTGAATAAGGGCGAAGTCTAGAAAAGAAAATGGAGAAGAAACTTGGGGAGTTTTCACAAGATTCACAATGACTACCAGGTGCTGGTATGTTACTACCTGTCACTGTCACCTGAGCCTGAAGCAGGCTCTATGGAGACATCACAAAACTGAACTCAGGACACCATTAGGGAGCCCTACACCCAATTTCTGTTCAAATACTGCTACTCTCAGAGCATTGGGGAGAGAAAATAGACAAACCTTGATCTCAAAGCAGAAAAGAAAACCTTTCAATACAATATTCTGTCAAAGATATTAGTGGGCCTTTAAATAGGAAAACAACTCAAACAACTTTTTAGTGGAAATCTACCATGCCTTTCCTTGAGTACAGTCTTTAGACAACATGAGGCCAGTCTATCTAAGAGCAGCCCTGCTGCTCTCATCAGCAAGGCCATGAGCTCCAGAATAAGCAATTCTGTGATTCTACCTTACAATAAAGCGAGGGTACGGTATCTGTAATTTCCTGGCTGTACCCGTAACAAAGATGGGTAGCTGAACTCTGCAGATGTCCAAGGAAAGTACTTCTGTGTTCTTTTTAGCTAGAAAAAACCTTGAAATTGAGTTTAACAATTCGTGCCCTATCACTAGTGGTCTTCCAAGTTCAAGTGGACCATTCTTATATAAAATGGAAAACAAAACTGCCCAAAGGTCAAAAGACAGGGAGGGGTACATCCTGTGCACACAGAGCAACTCAAGTCCATCTACGATTTTCACATCAGCTTTCTGTTTCTAAGCTGAAGAACTTCAGGGAACTGGGTGAGCACTTCTGCAAGGGAGCAAGAGAAAGAGAAACTTTAGATTCCCTTCTCCCAAGAACTAAAAGGAGAACCTCTAAAGCCACAAACATTTTAAGCAGTATTTAACAACTACACAAGGAAGTATCTAGTGTCCATTTCCTCATTATTTTTTTATGCTCCAAGCAATTAGTCATCAGTCTGCAGCAGTCTTGGTTTGACTTTCCCTGCCCAGAGAGGGTCCCCAGAGTAAACAAGAACATGAATTGCCCAATAGCCTGAAGGAAGGATGCAATGAGACTTGACTCACACAGAGCTCCAAAGCAGAGGAAAGCTGCAGCCAGGCTACAAGAGGTTATCTGACTCTGGGATCAAAGGCTGCTGGCAGAAGACAGCCGAGGGTCCCAGGAGAACCGCAGGAATCCAGTTTCTCTGGCAGATTGCATCACTCAGATTGGTTCCTTTTAACTCGTGCTACAGTGAAGCTGACTGCATAGCGCTTTAAGTGTTCGTTAGTCACTGTGGAAGTGTATCTTGGAGGGGAAGCAATAAATCAAGTCTTAGATTAGAGCCAAAGCTTTCAGCTATACTTACATCCAAGTATTCGTCCAGGCCTAACTTGGTAAATTCATATTGGAGGTGAACTCTGAAATTCATATCTTCTACTGAATGGACTACGATATTAATAAACTGCATAGAGGCCACCTGAAATGAAATTGCCAATGGGTTAGATGAACTGCAAACTTGTTTTCTCAGTTTAAGTATCACATATACTTTCAGTTACACACATCAAAGCTCATGGACCGATTTCCTTTTTCTTCATTTCACTGGGTCTTTAAAAATATTTTATGCATACTTTTGTAAATTCCAAAGTCATTTGGTACCATAATTAGACACCACTTTACATTCACCAGGATGGCTAATATCGGAAAGAAAGAAAATAACAGGTGTGGCAAGGATGTGGGAAAATTAAAGTCCTCATCCATTGCTGGTGGGGATGGAAAATAGAGCAGCCACTCTGAAAAGTTTGACAGTTCCTCAAAATGTTAAATACAGAGTTACCTTATGACCCAGCAATCCCACTCCTAGGTATATACTCAAGAGAAATGAAAATACAGTCTATATAAAAACTTGTACACAAAAGTTCATAGTACCATTACTCGTAATAACTAAAAAGTAGGAAAGAAATCCCGTTGTTCATCAACTGATAGTTTTAAAAAATGTGATTATCCATACAATGGAATAATATGTGGCAATCAAAAGGAATGAAGTACTGATGATATTTGCCACAACATGGATGAACTTGAAAACACTATGATAAGTGGAAAAAGTCAGTCACAAAAGACCACATCCACTATGATTCCATTCATATGGAATGTCCAGAATAAGTAAATCTACAGAGACAGAAAGCACGCCACTAGTTGCCTAGGACTGGGGTTGGGAACAATAAAAAGCAGCTGCTACTGTGTATGGGGAGTCTTTTAGGGGTGACAAAATTTTCCAAATTAGGTTGCAGTGCTTACCGCACAACCCTGTAAATACACTAAAAATATGTTGACTTCTACACTTTAGATGGGTAAATTGGATAGTATGCTAATTATACCTCAGTAAAGTCATTTTTGAAAAGTTTTGTAGGTATACAGCACAGGCTATGTAAGTTATTACAGATATATTGTAGAAAATGTGAAAAGTATTAACAAGAAAATCATTCAAATCACCCCAGAAGATGATCACTTCTAAAAATTTCACTGTGGCCCCCACCGTACCAATAGGATTGTAACAAGATCTCTGATCCATCTTGCCAAAGTTTTAAACAACCATCCAGTTCCCATCCCACAGAATCTGTGCATTTATTGCATTCTACCCACAACGGCATCAGTGGCCCTGAGACAGGCCACAGAGAAAACCCCTCCCCAGTTGGGTAAAAACAGTATACAGTACAACAGATCTATTTTGCTTTTAATAGAGAGTTTATTTATGGTGAAAATCTCTCCCTAATGATTTCCCTCTATGGTTAATCAAGCCTCCTGCAAGGAGGTAAATTGACTGTGGGACCCAGATTCACATTTACTCTGGAAACCACCTCACTCTGCCTCTCTCCCCCAAACCCAATATCCTTTTCTTTTTAAAACTGTAACCAAGTTAGATTCTTCCTCAAGTATACATTATACTTTGGATATCCTTGGAAGATACGTACACTCTCTAGATTTCAAGGGACTCTACTGCAATTTACTAAAGTTACTTGAGGTGGTATGGTTCAAAGAATCAAAAAAGATTCGTCAGTTTTTTTGTCTTATTTTGTCCACACACACACAAAGATACTTTAAAAGGTCTTGAGCTATGTTAAAAGAATTTATATTGTATTTTACAAGAAATATGTTGTTTGGGAGGTTGTGTACCTTAATTGCATTCCCAAAACAGTTTATGAAAAGCCTCATTTCTGGAAGAAAAATACGGTTGGATTTTGGCATCTTTCCATTTCTCTTCTGAAAGCTGGTCTAAATGATCTGTTGAGTTTTATGATATGCCTAAGAGGCACTATTTGCTAGGTGACATGAGAATTGAGCACACAGTCCCCTGTAATAAAGGTTCCTCCATACATGTACATATGAATAAGCGGACTGACATGAAATATGCTCTCGCATGTGAACAGTGCAGGTGTTTTTAAAGGGTCTAACATAATTATAATTTCAGCAGAAACTCCGATGGCAGAGAGATCCAATAGGATGATAAATAGGTGAGGTGGGCCCCATGTAATACAATGGGGGATGGTATAGGCTGAAAAGGCTATCTGCAGACTAAAGGAATAGGGGCATCTTGGCTCCAACAGGTGACAGTTCGCAAGAACAGGAGACGGTTACTACCAGAAATTTTTAGCTTAAGAATATCAGAAATCAGTATTTTAATACACAATTTTCAAATTCTTTTATGGAAGGACATCGCTGTCAGACTAACTCACAAACCTGTAGTTTGGCTTCAGTTGGGAGTCTCCAGTTTGCAACCCCAGCTTAAAGGAACAAGTAGGGTTCCCCCAGGAAGGCTGAGGAAAGAAACTGGTGAGGTGAGCCGAAGCACAGCTTCTTTACATATTTACCACCAGTGTAAACAGCCTTGTACACTCCAAAAACTCCTCATAACAAGAATTCAAAAGTCAATGTAAAAGTACATTTCACATTTGTTTTTGTTTTTTTACCTGTTTGAGAAGCGTATATACATATACTTTAAGGAACAGGAAATCTTCTCTATAAAAGATTTCATCTTTCTCACTGATTTTGGAAAGGGCTGAGGACCAGGGTGCATATTAAATTTGAGGACCCAGAAAAAAGTTTTTACATAAAAGGCTTAGAAATCTGCAAAGCTATGTTTCATATTTTATAGTCACTGAAGCAATTCAAATCAAACTCTTGCCTGGCATCCTAAGTGCAGGTTTTAGAAGACTCAACAATGTAAGAACTGACTGGGATATCTGCTCCAGGCTAGAAGAGATCTGGGAGATTAAGCCCAAGTAAGGATGACCTTACCTGGTTCAGAAGCTGCCTAGGTCAACCAGATTAGGTCAAAGAACATCTGCAGACCTCAGTGCACTCAAGAGTAATCTGTCTCAGGAAATTCTCTATAGTGGCTTCCATCCTTCATCCAGGATGGAGATTTGGATATATGACTTCAAAAGTGCTCAAACTCCTTTTGCTGTTTGTATCTGAAGATGACAGTCCTGCCACTGAAAGCTATGTTGCTGCACGTGATTTTTCCCTGCTGAGAGGACGTCTAGTATGATTATGCCCACTCAGAATTACCAGAACAGGAAAGAGATCAAGAGGGGAGAAACAGCACTGCTGTATATGAATTTGGAGGATATATAAGTCAGTTCTACAAACTAAAGCACTTTACTCTTTGAGACTATTGTCTCGAGAAGGCCACTGGCTGGGGTGTACAGAAGGCAAAATGTTCATGATTCTTACTTCTGCCTTAAGGACTCTTATGCAGCACTACTGACAGCTGCAGGCATTTGCACCAGGCGTTAACTTCCTTTTCCCAAATGCATGGCTTCACCCTTTATTTGTTTTAAATAATCTGTACTTTTGGTCTGTACCATAGTGTGTAGATAAGGAAGAAAACTGGAAATAAATGCCATAAAGGGAAAATACAGACTAAGTGGGACAGTCTAGATTGGATCTACAGCATATTATACTCAATTTCCTGGCCTTTGTAACATATACATACCTATGTATGTATAATACACATAAATGTTAAATGGATTTAGGAAAAAATTGCTGAAACTGAGTTTTATTGAATGTAGGACTAAAATAGCTCACCATAAAATCTATGTTATTGTCTTCATTCCTGAAATGTTCCATCAACTTCTCAAAGCGCTGTTTTTCTCCGCAGACCTGAAACACACATTTTCATTATGCATGTGAAATTCCAAATATAAGTATTCCAAAATTAAATGCAGACATTTTAACATTAATAATTATTTCCAGAATATCCATTTTTTTCTCCCCTCTCTTGCTATTTACTTTTCTTCTAAGCTAGTGAACTCACAAACAGCAACATGAGCTGAAACCAAAGCTGATCCTGGTTTCCTTCTGTATGTTCTCATGATATTTCGAAATCCATATAAAATGTATTCTTCTTTCGTTATCTTTGCATGTCCCACCAATATTTTTAGCCTGTATTCAGAATCCCAGAGTGTTGCTTATCGTTAAAAAAAAAAAAAAATCACTACCGGTTTCCTTTTTACAAAAAAAGACATGCTAAAAGATCTTAATCATTTTGTATTTAAATTCTTTGAAAGGCAGATTCAAAATGTTCATATCATGTCTAACCGAATCAAATCATTTTAGTGTACAAGCTACAACACAGAAATTTTGGGAAGCTATAGTAACCCAGTCAAGGTGAGTACAAACATTTGCAGGAATTTGCAAAGTAGCCCTCCAGAGGCCTGAAACGTACGCATTCAGTTTGAATTAATGCATTCGTTGAACAGGTGAAATAAAACAGATAAAATACTCCAGGGCCCCAAGGTGTCTGTATATATATGGAATTAAATATGTTGAGTTAAAACACAAAGTCAAAGAAAGATTTGGACCAAATAATAACTCTGGAGAGTTATTATTTCCAAAGTCAGAGGATAAACTTTAGTTCTGTCAGTGTCCTTGGCTACCTTTTGTGGAGCAAAGTCCTACATCCACTGGTTTATTGATTCCACCTTCAAGAAACATTTACTTCAACATCTGTGGGCTACATGTTGTGTTAGTAAGTCACAATCTCTGGTCTTAACATTTTGCAAACTTAAAAAAAATTTTTTAATTAAATTTATTGGAATGATAATGGTTAGTAAAATTACATAGGTTTCAGGTGTATAATTCTGTAATACACCATCTATATATCACATTGTATGTTCACCACCCAGAGTCAGTTCCCCTTCCATCACCATATATTTGATCCTTTTTCCTTCTTCTATCATCCCCCACCTCCCTTACCCTCTGGTAACCACTAAACTATGGTCTGTATCTATGAGTTTTTGTTTCTTTGTCTTGTTCCTTTGTTGCTTTCAGTTTTATATCCTGCATATCAGTGAAGTCATATGGGTCTCAACTTCTTCTGACTTATTTCGCTTAGCAGAATCATCTCAGGATCCATCCATGTTGTCACAAATAGGCTTAACTAAATTTTCTGATTCCATCTTTGATCTTAGGGATACTCAGTCAATCCTAAAGAATTCTCCATAAATGATATTTCATAATGCTCTAACACAGCCATTCAACTCCATTACATTAAATTCCATGTGTGTATGCATACACATGTGTGTGTGTGCGCAGGAATTTTGTGTTTTGTTCACCACTCTAGCCTCAGCATCTAGAACAACACTTAACACATGGTAAGTTCTCAGTAATTGTTGAATTGCACTGAATAGAGAATAAACAATTATGTTTAAACTACACTTAACAAAGGGGACTTGCTACTCTCCACCATGACAGTTCTCCAACAAAAACAGTCAGACCACGTAGACAGGCACCAGGCCTAAATCTTTAGTGGTGGTTCGTGTGCCTGAACTGAGAATGGTAAGAGACTTTCGATCTCTGAGGGCCTGCTGGTCTTACAGCAACTTCATTTTCTCAACAGATTCAGACCTCAGTTTACTGTATGCTGATGACAACTCTCCATTTACTTAACACCTGTCGTAACAAATAATTAACTGAAGACAGAGGGACAGTGCACGCACCCAGTCCGGAGGAAGTGGGGGAGGCTCCAGAAAGGAGAGTTCGAAGTAAAGCCTTTAAAAACACACATGTCCAATCCCACCCGAGAGAAGCTGATTACGCAGGCCTGGGTGAGGCTGGGTGACGTAGGCACGGCAGACCATCTGATGCTCTACAAAGGCTGAGAACCAGAGATTTAAAGGGATACTCAGGCCGTGTTCTGCCCCGGCCCCTCTTGAGAATATGCAGTAAGTTCCTGGAAACCAAAGGTTTAATGAAGCAGCTGAGGCAGTGCCAAATCAGCTCCCTAGACTATGACATCAATCCCATCTTGTGCCCAAAATCCCAAGTGTCCCCAGTCTGAACAAGGGCCCAGTGGGTGAAAACTGCGAAGGCTTGGTAGGGATAAGATCAGAATTACAACCTGAATTTTCTTGAAAAGAAACCTTAACATAAGCATTTGTTCCCTAGGAGAATGGTTTAGTTCAATCCGTTTGGGGACGCTGTAGTGAAGATAGGTGGTCTTGGATGTGGGGACAGCTGCCAGCTCTCCCAAAAAACAGGCTGTTTAATGTCTTGTTTGTGTGGCTAGGCACTTACTGAACCAGACGAGGCAATGGCCATCAATGAACAGTAATGAAGACTACAAATTCTGCAAAATGAAAAGGCAAAGCCCTTCAAATTCAAGAATGTCAGAAATCTGGAAAGGACCTTGGGTAATTCAGTACCCTCAATTTATAAATGAGACTGACACCCTGATATATCACATATCTTCAATTTGATGAAAGGTCTACACAGAGGCTAGAACCAGGTCCCCAACTGCCAGCATGATGCTCCTTCTCCCACACAGCCCAGAATGTTCAAGTAAAAATATTCCATTTAAAACAATGGTTAAAGCCTTCCAGAATTATCTGAGATGCCAAGAGAGGAAAAACATTGTTAAAAACTGCAGCTGTTACTTCATGCATACGGTTCATGTCCATGCACCAGAATCTTCCATGGAGCTTCTCAAAATGGCAGATTCTCAGGGTCTAAATCAAGACACCCCGAGTGTCTCCACAGATAGAACTAAGAATCTGTATTTTGAAAAAGTACTCAAGGTCGTTGGACTGGCATTTGGGAAACAGTGGCTTATACAATATTAGACTAGCTGATTAAACCCTCAGCCTTTTTGACTACCAATGATAAACCAGACAGCTAGATCATTAACTGTCCAATTTGCTCAACCTCCAGTTTAGCAACACAAATAAAGAACCATAGTTACTATAACTGGGTATCACAGGAACCCAGTAGGGATGGGCTCACTGATCCTGCACAGCTGTTGAGGGCCGTGTAGCCCAATATTGAGGGGCATGGGCATGCAGGTTGACTTTAGTGGTCTTGGTGACTCTGACATGTGTTCCTCAAATTTGTATTCCCTTGAAGCCTGTGTTTTTATTACAAAATGTATGTTTTGTTAAGGTTTGTGATAAGTCTTGAGAGAACTTTAGGTACAGTTAAGCCAAAATTAAATATCAAAAGTGAGATTCTCTTTAGTATTCACACCCAGGATTACAGATTATGTAGAAACTGAGTCTGGGTCATAAAGAGATTATTATAGATGGGATTATAGAAAAGGTCACAGTGTGCCCTAAGGAGAACAATTATAGGGACTAAAGGTCTTAAGAGAAAAATACATCAAGACCATGTGGAATTTAAACTTGTAATTGGATAATGGTCAAAAGTCCCTATAAAAAGGACACGTTATTGTAATAAAAGTGTGACACTTCTGAGAAACTCTTCCCGGTGTCTCCGCTTTCTTTTTTCTGCCTTTACTGTAACAAAAATTTTCTGTCTTTCGTATCGCCGACTCCGTGTCCACCTTCTTGAACCCTGGTCAGCGGAGGCTGGTCCCCCGCACACAGCTACGATGAATAATAAGGTAATGCCCAAATAATCAGGGATTGTGCCCAGGGCATGAGAGAAAATGGATTTTATATGGCTGAGGAAAGCACATGTGGGTAGCAACAAAACAAACTACTCATTTCCTGTGAGTAAAAAGAGATAGCATCAAATCCCAAACAAGCAATATTAGATTAATTTCATGCTGGGTAAAGACCCCCTAAAAAACCACTGTACTAGCCTGGTAGGTAGGACTGAAATAGACGTTATGAGCTTTGAATATATATATTTCTTTAGAACTGCTCATTCTTTCAACAGACAAATCCATGCTGAGAACATGTGTTATGAAACAGAGAAATACCTTCAATCTTCAAAAATAACGGACTTCAATATCTTCCAATTTACAGCTGCTATGAACTTGGTGAAAAGAATCCAAATGCACAAAACAATATTTTGCCAACATGGGTGCCAGCTTCAGGGAACCATGAAAGAATGATCTGATTGACCATTCTCCTCATCCACTGTAAGAACTAGAAGGGCCCTTCCTATCAGCCCCAACCAAGCCCTTCCCTGTAAAGGTTTAGACAGGCTGCTCTGCTGCCAATCTCCTCTAATGGATTCAGGGTGGTATTTTTGACACTGTTCCATAGGAACAGCATGGATTCCCGAGACCCCCTTCACTCCTGCTGAAGGAAAGAACGCATGCAAACCAGATTCACATCTGTTTCTACGTTACTTTAGCAATCATTAAACAAGTGTATACTACAATCCCACAGGAAATGGGAAGATACGTTTGGGGAAGGTTGGTAAGGCATGTCCCACATCAAAGGAAGTCATCGAAGCTCATAGAGCTCACATCTGGACCACCCCCACACACGTGGTTCAAACAGGACCATCATGGCAGAACGTGCTGCTTCTCTCCTTTAAATTGGGCCTTGTTTTAGAAAATTGGTGAGGATGAAAGGAATGGGACCACTAATTCTCAGTCATTTTTCTGAATCCACACATTGGCCTTTGTAGGGAAGCTTTCGAGACCTTCATCAAAACAGATGTAAGAGCCAGGGGCATATTTGCATGTATATGTTATTGTGCATTATAGTTTGCTGCATGTAACTTCCACCTGCCAACAAAGACCAGACAAGTAAAAAAAAAATGGCACTATGGCAAGTGAAATCTGTCATGTCTTGACTTTTCAAGTCACTGGTATTTCTCATTCCCCTTCTAGCTTTGACACTGATTTCCTATTTCAGTGACAAGTACCCACCAGAGTAAGTGGGATAGGGAATGAATTTAAGAGACACAGACAATCACAGAAAGGCTGAGCACAGCAGACTGGAGAGGAGCCCGTGTGTGTACTGGGCCATTCCACCAGGAATTAGACTTCCACCCCAGCAGCCAGTGCTGCCAGAAATTAAGTCAACCAGCAGAAAAACAAAAGTATATGCTCTGGAATAGCAGGTACTCTACTGCAAACTTATGTTTATTACTGTACACTTACGAGGCATCTTCATTTATGAATCATTTATAGATCATGCTTATGTGAGTGTGTTTACTGATTAACCCTGTGGAAAGGGAACACGCTCAGGCTGGGATCTTGGAGCTCAAACATTAGACTGCGAATGCAGCCACCCATCCACCCATCCACCTGTCCCTGTGGGGTTGGACATCCGGCCCTCTTTGCACCTTTAAGCTCTGCCATTGATAAGGGTTAGGGTAGAAATAGGACGATGTGGAATATTAAACAGGGGACCATAAAACCTGGATTATAAATCCTGGCTCTGCCACAACCCCACAGTGAGCTTGGACAACTCAGGGAACCTCTCTGGACTTCAGTTTTCACATTCATTAATTTGAGAGCCTTAGATTATATCCTTGGTTTTCATACCCTGTTCTAGGAAGCCATAAGTGTTCCCAGATGAATGCTTTGGAAGCTCCAAAGATGGGGGTTGGCCAGGAAAGGGAAAGCACACGTAAGAAAGGTTCTCGGGATTTCTATCCTCATTTATCCAGCTCTGCTTGATTATCTGAGTTTCCTGGTAAGATTTCTTTTAGAAAAAGAAAGATTCATTGAATGTTTCCATTGCTAATAAAAGTTTGAAAAATTCCTCTCCCTTGCTATCTTAAAGCTCTAAGATTCTAATCTAGGCCTGGCAATAATATGATATTCCCACGCTGACCGGCCTGGAAGCTCTATACAAACCAAATTTAGAGAGAAGCACTCGGCTACACAGGCCCTGAGTACCAAAGATAAGAGCCAAGCACTAAGCATGGCGTCTGGCTCACTGGTGCTGGCGAAGTGGATAAATCCTGCCCTACCCAGATAAAAATGGGCCACACCCGGGACAAGCAAGATACATTTTCACTTCAAGGAGGATTGAAGCAACAGCTCAGCTTCTGCCAAAAAACAATTCAACTCTGTACTCCAACATCTGTGAAAGACATCTCTGAACAGTGTCCCAAGCTATTCAAATAAATCTAGGGCCCTGGATGCAAGAGGGGTGGTAGTTTAAAGCATCTCTAAGGGTGGGCAGAGGTTAGGGGATGATTTCCCTAAAGGGTAATAGCACAGAAAATATGGTTTTACAAAAGCCTTGTAATACAGAGTATCATCTTGCTAGCCAGATGGTGAAATGAACAACAGACTGCCGGCCTTCAGCCACTTCTGGGTTCCTCTTCAAGGTCAGGGACTGTCTTTGGCTTCCCCCAGCAATAGCTCCCAGGACACCACGCAAGTTCTGCCGCCAGACTGAGAGGCCTGCCTCTTATGAGGTGGCTGTAAAATATGCTTCTGGGTTAGTTATATAAAAATTAAAGGCCCCTTACCTAAGTGTTTCCTACTTGCCCTGTTGCCTGGCGCCTGCCTCAATACTCTCTTTTTCTCGTCTCACAATAGGCCCCTGTGATCCACAGGACTCCCTGCAGGAAGGCACCGTTTTAGAGGCACAGTCTATTATGACTGATTAGACTACCCTTCTCGGGGCTGCCCGAGGAACAAAAGTTCTGTTTTCTTTTCAGGGCCACATGAAGTAAACAGTTATTTCATAGTTAGTTGTAGGTGAAAAGAAAGCATCTTGTACCTGCTATTGAGAGCACCAGCAGACTGAGGGGTACTGACGCCATGATGGCCAGCCAGAAACCACTTTTCTGGGGTGTTCTGTAGTTGTAGGGCATCTGTTAATTTTTGCCCTGAGGTGATGAGACATTTCATGCACTGACACCAAATGGCAGCCATGACAAAAGCAGATCACTCCAACCTGTTGCTGGCTCTCATGTCTCCTTGGGGTTTAAAGGTGGAAATGTTCATCAAATGGAAGCACTCTGAAACTAAACACCCTGAAATACATGCCACTGAAATACAAACTAATGAAAGCTAAACAGCTGAATGTATTCTAATCTACAATTTAACCCTCCTTCCTCATAAATTAATAAAATATTTATATATCAATCTTAGACTGGCAGACATCTGATTATGGGCCAGAGGTTTCCTCCACATAATGCAAAACACCCTTTTGAAATCATCAGTCACTTTTCCAGATGTTTCCAAATATCCAGATGTTTGGCACCAAGCACACAAAGCATCCAGATGACTGTTTTACTTTCTGTGCACATATTTTGCTGTACTGAATAAAGAATCCTGACGTAGAAGTAAAGGGCTAGTGAAATCCCCAAAGGATGACTTGTTGACACACCACACCTTAAATCAGAAATGCATTTTTATCACTCCTCTAAAAAAAGACGACCTTCATTAAATTCTAGAGAGTAAGGCTCTACCATACAATTCCTCATAAATGACATCTTTCAGAAATAGGCCTAATATATGATTTGAATCTCTCTGGCTTCAATGCAAGGCTCACATCTCTTGGTCATCAATAAGGACATATACAGATTCTTTCAAGGCTTCTGTTCCTACAGGAAAACATTCTAGTTCTTCCAGAGAAACTGGTGTTTAAATAGCTACCTAAGGACTAAATGACGAAGGCCTTCAGGCAACCCTGGAACAACTTATAGTCAGACCCCTCAAAAGCAGAAGAGGGCCTGACTGTATTCTTTATTTCATTCACTTCTCCTAGCTTCAGTCTTGGAGAATACCCAATCTGGTCAAGCGAGCCAAGGGAAGGGACACAAGGACACATTTCTAGTGGTCATCACTTGTTCACTAAGCCATAGCAATAGCACATGGTACAAGCTGTTTAAATTCTGTGGCACTTTCACCAACAGAACTTGGGAACTGCTTAGGGGGAAGACGTCAACCCACACTCTTCTCCTGCCCGAATCACAACAAATTAAATTGTACGAAGATGTGCTATGAACTCAGAGCCCTTGAAGACAAGGACTCTTTGTTTGTGAGATCAAAGACCTCAGCCCACAAAGAGGCAAGTGCCTGAAGTTTGTCCATTGCTCCCTCCTAATTCTCAGTTCACATCTCTTCTACTTTCTCCTATGCTCTGCCCCAGTCCTGGGTCTTAATCAGAACAACCTTGTTCTCAGCTGCCTTGACCACTTCTACCCAGCCCAAGATGACGACCAGGCAATGGATTTGGGTAACAGTCTTGAAGTGTGATCCTCGAACACTGAGGGCCCCTGAGGCCCTTTTACCTAAAAATAGTGAGGTCAGAACTATTTTTATAATAATATTAAGATGTGAGAAACCTTATGCACAGAGTCAACATTTGCACTGGTGGTGCAAAAGCAATGGTGGGTGAATGAAACCGCTGGTGTTTTGTATGCATCAAGGCAGTGACACTAAATTATACCAGCAATCACTGCATCCATCACAGCCATGCATTCTCAGTGGTTTTTTTTTTTTAAAGCTAATTCACCCCTAAGAATACCCTTGATGATGCAATAAAAATATTAATTTTATTTAATCTCAACTCCTTGAATGTGTATTTTTAATATTCTATACAAGAAATGGAAAGTCTGCATATGAATATATACTGTCATAAGGAAAAGCACTTCTGTGATTATTCTAGTTGTAAGATAAACTAGTCACTTTTTCATTCTTATATGAAAGAACAAGTGACAAATGACAGTTATTCAGACATATATACTTGGCAGTAATTTTCTTGAAAATGAATGAAGTGAGCCTTTTACTTTAAGGAAAACAACTGACGATATTTGTTTCCAATGATAAAAATTGAACTTTCAAGCAGAAATGAGAATTTTGGAAAACTTGTATCCACTGTAAGCTTGAGAGCTAACCAATATTTAAAGATTTTTCTTTTTTTTTCTTTTTTTTTCTTTTTTTGAGGGCAGTGTCACTGGCCCTCATATATGGGACCCGAACCGGGGCTACTGGCTTCCCAAGCCAGAGCTTAACCACCACGCTACTCGGCCGGCCCTAAAGATTTTTCTGATGAGATTGGTGGTAATAATAATTTATGTGATTTAAAAACTATATTGGATTGGGCCGGCCGAGTGGTATGGTGTTAAGAGCTGGCTGGGACGCCAGGGGCCCCGGTTCGGATCTCACATACGTGGGCCAGTGACATTGCCCTCAAAAAAAAAAAAAAAATCCCAACAAGTTAAAAAATATATTGGATTATGAAATGTGTCAGTATTTAGAAGATCTAGATAATTCAGTGAATTGATATTTTCTAATTGATCACTGCATGTTGATACAAAACTATGCATTCATTCAAGGTGCAAGAGAGGAAAATAAATTTTAATGTAACAGTATAAGAAGTTCATTAATATGGTTTTGGATTCCACTTTGCAACTAACATTTAAGAAATTACTACTTATCTAGAGTTTGTACAGCACAGTATCAAAAAATGCTGCTAAAACACTTCCTTTTCTATTTGCGTATTTGTCGGGGTGCTAGATTTTCTTTTACTACTTTAACCTAAGCAACACAAGTGACTGAATGCAGAAGCAGCTATGAGAGTGATGCTATCCTCTATTAAGCTAGACTTTACAAAATATATAAAATAATACCACTGCTATGCACTGAATTGTGTCTGCAAAATTGTGTCTGCTAGGTTAAAGCCCTAACCCTCAATTCAACTGTATTTGGAAACAGGGCTTTTAGGAAGTTAATGATGTCGTAAAGGTGGGGTCCTGATCCAATGGGATTGGTGGTCTTTTAAGAAGAGGAAAAGGGATCTCTCTCTATCTTTCTCTATCTCTCCCTCTCTCTATCTCTCTCTCTACATACACACACACACACACACATGCATACACACACACACAGACACACACACACACACACACACACACACACACACGACCATCTGAGGACACAGTGAGAAGGTAGCCATCTGAAAGCTAGGAAGAGAACCCAACCATCTGGCATAGGACTTGCTGCCTCCACAGCAGAATAAATTTCTGTTGTTTCAGCCATCCAGTGTATGGTATTTTGTCCCAGTACCCTAAAATGACTAAGACACTATTCTCACTGATTTTCATTTTTAGTTTTAAATAATAGGTAATTTTTATAGAAAAAGTTAACATCATGTAATGAGATTATTATTTTTAATAAAATAAGACAGTTTATCTTGGGAGACATGTCTGTTCAGGCCTTCTGCCCATCTTTTAATTGGATAGTTTGGGGGGTTTTGTTGTTGAGTTGTATGAGCTCTCTATATATTTTGGATATTAGCCCGCTATTGGAGGTGGTTTTGCCAATATCTTTTCCAATATGCTTGGTTGCCTCTTTGTTTTGTTGATGGTTTCTTTTGCTGTGCAGAAGCTTTTTAGTTTGATATAATCCCATTCATTTATTTTTGCTTTTACGTCTCTTGCCTTTGAGGTCAAATTCATAAAATCTCTCCTGAACCCAAGACCCATAAGTTTAGTACCTTTCTTTAGTATGCTTTCTTCAACATAATTTGTTGATTCAGGTTTTATGTTTAGGTATTTGATCAATTTTGAGTTAATTTGGTACATGGTGACAGATAGCAGTTTAGTTTCATTCTTTCGCAGAGGACCTTAACAGACACTTCTTCCAAGAAGATGTACAACCAACAAACAAATATATGAAAAAATGCTCAGCTTCACTAGTTTTTAGGGAAATACAAATCAAAACCACAATAAGGTACCACCTCACACCTGTTACATTGGCTATTATCAACGAGACAAATAATAACAAGTGTTGGAGAGGATGTGGAGAAAAAGGAACTCTCATACACTGCTGGTAGGAATGGAAATTGGTACAGCAAATATGGAAAACAATATGGAGGTTCCTCAAAAAACTAAGAATAGAATTACCATATAACCCAGCAATCCCTCTTCTGGGTATCTACCCAAAAAAATCTGAAAACATTTAGCAGTAAAGATACATGTACCACTATATTCAATGCAGCATTATTTATGGTGGCCAAGACATAGAAACAATCAAAGTTCCTTTGATAGATGACTGGATAAAAAAGATGTCTCTCTCTCTCTCTCACACACACACACACACACACACACACACACACACACACACACAAAATGGAATATTACTTGACCATAAAAAAGATGAAATACTGCCATTTCCCAAAACATCGATGGATCTTGAGTTTATTATGCTAAGTGAAATATATCAGACAGAAAAAGTTGAGAACCATATAACTTCACTCACATGTGGGATATAAAACTGAAAGCAACAAACGAACAAGACAAACAAAGAAACAAAAACTCATAGACACAGGCACAGTTTAGTGGTTACCAGAGGGTAAGGGGGTAGGTGAGGCAGTAGAAGAGGGAAAAGGGATCAAATATATAATGTTGGAGGGAGAACTGACTCTGAGTGGTCAAGACACAATGCAATATATAGATGATGTATTATAGAATCGTACAATTGAAACCTATGTAATTTTATTATCCAATGTCACCACAATTATTTAATAAACAAAAAAAGAAAATTCAATGAAAAACACTTCACCAAAATTTTGCTTTAATTTCTAATGTGCTAAATACCAATACATAACCTACATAAACAAATACTTCTGGAGAGCCTTGGTAATTTTAAGAGTATAAAAAGGGGTCCTGAGGCCAAAAGTTTGAGAACTACTGGATTAGAGAATTACCCTTTATTTCTACAAAGATGATGAATCTTAAAACCTAAAACTTGAAGAAACAAATAAATGGATTTCTAGTAGTAAAATTTCTTGCAAGACTGTTAGGGAATCAACGACTCTATATAAAGACCAACAACATCTGCTATCTCTCCACAAAGAGGAGGTCACAGCATTCAGAAACAGATCAAACTTCCCTATATAGAAAGAAGCCCTCCATCCAGTAGGGGAGGGGAAAAAAAAAAAAAAAAGAAGACTTCCCTTCAGTTCTTATGTTTACAACCCCTGGCATTCACCAGCTTGGACAGCAGCAATCTCTATTCTCTGGCTGTCTCTGGGATGTGCCCACCCCATCATAGGAAAGCACATTACAAGGCTAGATATTCTTTTCCCAAAGCCAAGTGAATGTCAGATTCCAGGCAAGAATATGCGAAAGACAGAGACAATTCTCTCCCACGTGGTCTATACGACATGCATTCCCCAAAATTCAGGGAGAATCAGACTCAATGAATCTACTCAAGAAAACGACGTGCAACAGGAACGCCTGACGTGCTATGATATCAAACGATGAAGAACAAAACAGGCCAACAAAAAAAGATGATTGTCTTTGACTAATGGACTAAACATGTCCTATGATACCTACCACACAGAATACACTACCTCCTAGTTTTATACCTACTCCTGGAAAATACTTCAAAATGGAAATGGCAGTTTCACTTAGTGGTGTACCAGTAAGTCTGGGATACCATGTGTGTGGCTGGTATGTTTCCTGGTGGGGAAGGAGCCCTCATTTTCCATAGCCAAAACCAAACTGCTGAGACACAACAGAGCTATAGCTCATATTACTGTGATTGGCCATTTCCACTCTCCAATGACGCAGAGCAGAGGGGAAAAGTTGTCAGAAAACTGAACTGCATGATGAGGGGTGAGTGACAGTGGTTGTTGAGCCATAATCAGGAAGTGTTGAGCCGTTTTCTTCTACTGAGTGTTCCCGTCAGTTGTTTTGAATAAAAACTGAGTACGAATATACAGCTTTGGCAGATTGATATATGGAATGAATGAGCTGGGCATAAATACATCTTTTGTACTGTTACTCATAATACACACACACACACACACACACACACACTATACATACATACATATATACATACATATGACACACAGATACATATATATGATTTATTCTTTTCTTAGTTACATATCTAGCATAAGCATTTTCACAATGATTTTATCAGCTCTATTTGAACCCAGAAGCTTATCTCATAAGATGGTTAATACAGCCTTAGGTGTGGGGCTTAGCCACCGCTCAGCACTGGACTTGATGACCACAGAAATAACCTATAATCCAGAATTATTTGACATTTAAACACAATGATTTCTATTTTCACTTTAAAAAGTAGCTAAAACAAACACTGAATATTAAAGTTTACTTAAGTCCCAAGATATTTTTTTTAAAAGATCCTTACTATTCAAGTCAAGTCAAGAATAAGGAGGCAGATCCCTCATACAGGAAAAAGAAACCAACGTGACCCTAAAATAGTCCTTAACCTTCCTCTGCAGAAAAAAAAGCCAGAACGACAACCGAATCCTAACTGGGAACTGAAAACTCCTATTATGCTAGTGGTTTTGGAGTTGCTGATGATACTGTCATGCTGTAAGAGTTCCGATTTCAGTTGTCTAAATCAACTCACCCTTCTGTATCTTAACAACCATAACAACATCTTATTGTCAGGGAAACAAGGGAAAGCTCCTGGGCCAGCCTCTATTTCAGATTCTATGGAGTCTTAAAGTAACACACAGAGCCCACTGCTCTTCCATTGTTACCTTCCCAAAATATGAAACAAGGGCACATATGCCAGCTGTTTTATAGTTGGCAAAGGGCACAAGTTTTAGAAATGGGATTTTTACATGAGTAAAAATAACAAGGAAGCAACACTGTTTAAAAAACACACACACACAACTGGCTGCTTCAAATGAAATAGAAGATGAGGCTCCCTGGTGTAAAAAATTGCACTCAGGCTTGTGGAGAGGGGACAGTTTAATTACAGTCAGGTTAAAAGCAAAGCATCTCTACACATGTTCGCCAGTTACCACAATAGATAATCTTATCTGTCCAGATGACCACTATCTTCTTCTACTTCCTCTTTCTCTCTCTTTTTTTTTTAAGTTCCGCCAGGCCCACATCAAAGGAAGGTCCTGCAGATGTTAGAAGTGAATGAATACAGCAGCTGAGGGAGCAGATAACTGTCAGTGGAAGAAGAGGCCCAAGGAATGAGAACTATGAATGGCAACATTTCTGAAATAAATCTCAGACCCCGGCCACACCCTGTTCTGTCAAAGCGACCTCATGCTGAGCCCACTGCCAGCTTGCTTTTGGAGCAAAATAGAACAGTCATTTCTTTACTAATGGAGAGAGTCAATTTGCAGAGCCAATGCTTGCAGAAGACTGGGGAGCACATTTTCTACCACTGTTCCTTGCTACTTTTAGGCTACATGACAATACGAAGACTCTTTCCAGATCTGCCCCTAACTTCCTGTCCCACCTTTTGATTCAAGGTAAACTAAAGTCCTTGTAGCTTTATTAAGATGCCACCTTCTTTGTATAAAATCACATCATTACCTGGTGTGTTAGGCTGAATAACTGGCCCCTACAAAGACTTCCCTGTCCCAATCCAATATTTATCTTACATATAAAAGGGATGTCACAGATATGATTAAGTTAAGTCTCTTGAGATGGGGAGATTTCTTGGATTTTTCTGGGTGGGTCCAATGTAATTCCAATGGTCATTAAAGGAAGGAGGCCAGAAGATCAGAGTCAAAGGGCCAAGAGCAAGCAGCTTCTAGAAACTGCAAGGCAAGGAAATGGATTCCTCAGAAGAATGCCACCATGTAGACTCATTTTATATGTCTGACATATAAATGTCAGGTAATAAATTTGTGTTGTTGTCAGCCACTAAGTTTGTGCTAATCTGCTATAGCAGTGATAAGAAATGAATACGCCTGGTTAATATACCTCTTGTCCGTCCTGAACTCAGCTCACGCACCCTTTCCTATAAAAAGCCTCCCCTGAGAAGTCTGACCCCATCTGCCCTCCTTTCTCTATCTCCTCCTAAGTACTTGTTCCTCCTCTTTGCAAAGCACCTGGCATTGAGCTTTAGAAAGCCTAGCAGTATAACTGTTGAAATATTTATGTTTCCTTAACTAGATTGAAAGTTCCCTCGTAAGGGCAGGGCCTATGTCTTACCCATTTTCTTATTTCCAGTGTTTATCAATGGTTCTGCCATATAAGAGACACACAATATTCATAAAAATATTTTTCCAGTAAGTTAGTATGACCCATTCCTTAATAATCAGCAGCCTTTGCTTCCGTACTAGATGATAAAGACACAGATCATAAAGAAATAATGAATTCATTACCAGGGACTTGGAAATTCTATGTAAGTAGCTCCTTTCTCCTCTAGAAGAGCTCTCAAAATATCGTTTGCCCATAGTACACTGGCTTGAAGGAAGTAGTAACCATCCTTTCTATCTGCAATGAAAACGTTTATAAAGCTTTCAGCCCTGAGGAGAAACCAAGTATTGAGTTGAATGAAAGAGAGAGAGAATAGAAGAGGAACAACTAGAGATACATTGGTGTTTCTCAAAACGTTACTGAGGCATAAATTGTATTTTCCAAAAAGGACCACAGCAGTCTCTCCTACTCCACATTCTTCTGCACTGTGACTCTCACACTGCACCATCAAGAAGTAAGGTCATTACCTTCCCCTTTGCATCTGGGTTGACCTTAGTGACACTTGCAACTAATAGAATGCATCAGAAGTGACACTGGTGACTTTTAAGAGTAGCTCAGAAGACACGTTGCGACTTCTGTCCCTTTGAATGCCTGCTCCCCCGATGTTCCTTCCTGTTCCCTCCCCGGGAAAGCCAGCTGTCATGCTATGAGAAGCTCCAGCGACATGGAATCCTACGTGGAGGCACTGCAGGTAACAGGCTCCACTGAGCTCAGCCCAAACACTAGACATACGAGTCAAGAAGCCTTCAAACGAATTCCTGGCCCTAGTCATTCAGATCTCCCTGGATGAGGCTCTAGCCAAGACAGAGCGGGGACAACCACCGCCTGCCATGCCCAGCCTGACCTCCTGACCCACAGAGTCTATGAGCCTAATAAAACTAAGTTGGTGTAATTTGTTATGCACAAGCAATTAACAGCAACAGTTAATACACAGTTCAAAAAAAAAAATTACTGTAACTTTGCTTCCTGGTCCTAGGAAGATGGACTGGCCAGAGAAGAGTCTTGGTGAATTAGTTTAATCTAATTCTGGCCTGATATGGTGAAATACACACATAATCTAGAACTGTAGCTCCCATACTTGGAAATTTAAAAGAATACATTGCTTATCGTTCAATGTGAAACTGAAAAAAGTAAATACCCTTCCCTGCATGTTGAAAATTTTACCACTAAAGCAGTTATCCACACGGTCTTGTGCTGGATTTATAATCCTACACCCTAAATGTTCAGGAGGTTAGATTAGATGGGATTAAACTCTGAGCAATGCTGGAAGCAGACCAAACTGTCTGTCTGCTCTCTTTCCTGCCCAGTTTGGTCCACAGTAAATAAAACTTGACAGGCTTTCTTAAATCAACTTAATAACGTGTAGCACAAGTGCTTTCAGATGCCCAGTAGCTAAACCACATCAGCTTTCTTAGGAAACTTTCTAGCAAGAGGTGAAAATAAAAACAGATACTGCCAAGAGTGCTATGCATGAGAGAGCTGGTGGCCTTGAGTGACTCATTTCACAAGGCTCCATCTATCCATACTGGAAGGTCAAAGTAGGAAGGAGCTGGGCCTTTCATAACCACACGCAGGCCTCAGGCTTATTTGTTACAGCCAGATGCTGTCATGTTGGAAGCAGATGAGAATACAGTTCTAATCGATCTGGAATCCTGATGAATTCCAGGTGTGCCTCTCAGCAGCCTGGGGGAGCTGAGAGCTCAAAGCCCTCGGAGGGTTTTATTACAATTGTCATAGTGGGCTGTGCAGAGTCTATGGGGTCTCAGTCCTTTTCCACTTTGATTTCAAATAGGAGCATTTTATTTTTTTGCCAGAGTTTTACAGAAGCTTTCTTAAAGGCAATTTCTCAGATAAATCTAAGACAATAATGGAAAAAAGTAGGAAGACTAAGAAAAGTTGAGGAGAGCAAGGTCTAGGTAGAAGACCTCAAAGTTCCTAAGGGAAATTGGATTAAATATAGTGTTTATAACTCTCACGTGGGGGTTACTTGATGTCCTTAACCTGTACGCGTAGTTTTATGACCCAGCGGATGGCTAGCTATGGTCCATGTTACTTGAGAGAGAAGAAAATGCATTCCCAGAACCCCAAGCAGTGTTTATGGTGGCTACGCTTCAGGATCAGAGCATGAGAGTCTAACCGCATTTCAGGAACACCAGCCCATTTTCCAGGCCTGTTTCTCCAGCCTCCTTGTCAACTCTGCATTTCTCCTCATCCTTCCAATCAACCCTTTCCTCGGTATAGGAGAGTTAGTTTCTGCTTCTTGCAAATAAGACCCTGAACTAATGAAAACACCAAAAGAGCAACCTTTACTTCCAAAGGTGCTTTTTTTCTGCCTGGTAGGCCAAATGGGCAAAAATATATATTGCGTTATAACTAATTAAGTATCAATTGAGGGAAGATGTAATACGTCCTTCCATGTAGTTCAATTAGCCAATAAGGAAAAACAGATGACTTTGTTCTCACCCTGGTCCTCAATTCAGGACCATAAAAGTTTCATGAGGAGATGTTTCAACACCAAAACCAGATGCATTAATTCCCTTTATTTAAAAACCAAACAAAAAAAATTAAGAAGAAAATAATTCAAGGATAATAATGGTTGACTTAACGGTTTAGCTTTCATATACTTACTACACTCACATTGACAGGTGTGTCACAAACCATGGTTGGTACATGTTTACCAGCTTAGGCCCCAACCCCGACGCCCAAAAGTAAGGCCTTGGGTTAATATCCTTACCACCATCAGACAGAATTAAGTTGCAAGTGCTCTCTATTTTCCTAAAACATGTACTTCAGATATTTTAAGACATATAGCAAGATTATTTGCAAAAAAAAAAAAAAAAAATAGAAAACCAAACTTGGGATTCTGAATATTGATTGAAATATGAGGAAATGATGTAATCATACATAAAAATCTATCAAGAGGTAAAAGACACCTTCCTTCAATTTACATTTGAATTAATGAGTGGTGGTCAAATAGGACAGAATGGATTTGTTGGCTCAAGTGGAGTGGGGAAAACACTGCCATATACATAAGACATGTGGTCTTTAAATTTCCTTTTAGCATCTGGTGCCATACTGCAGCAGTGCTTGGCTGTACTCTATCAGTGATCAAACACAAAGGGTCTGGCTACTGTCATGCATATTACTTTATTTGCAAAAATGGATTCCGATGCCTGATATTAAACCCCACCACCACCATGCCCCATTCCCCACTGTAAAAACAGGGATAATTCCTTCATCCTTCTTAACTCTTTTGCTGTGATGTTCAGATATGTTTTCCTGTGGCTTGCACTATCAATAACAAAGATATTTTGTGTGCCATATTGTGTAACATTTTATAATAAATTTTTTATGTCATCAATGCCATTAGATTCTCATTTATCTATACTTAAATCTAATTGATGCCACTTAGTATGTTTTGAGTGCTTTTTGCCAAAATTCAATATAATGGTAAATTTATTACTATATAACAAAGGTTTAAAACAAAACTAATGTCATATATGTACAAAGCAGCTTAAAATGTTATTAAATGCATAAAATAGTCAAAATATCAACTTTTTATTTTTTGTGGATTTTTGACACATTTTGAAAAAAGAACCTGAAGTCAATTAACGCAGTCAAACAGTTAAGGAGATGAATGGAATCCCAATTCACTAAATGGGATAAAAAGCTTTAAAAACGATCATCTTGAGGGCAAAGATCCTTCTTTGGCCCTCCTGCCTGTTATACTGGAACTGGTAGCATTCTCTATCAGGGGCAGCTCAGTGGGTTCACTCACTGACCAAAACCCTATCTGCACAGGCACCTGAGGTCACAGGACAACTTTTCCTACTCAGGACCAGCTGGCTCCCAAACCTCCTTCAACTCAGAAAATTTCAATGACATTTTAGATAAAAAGATTAAATGCCACACTCTTCACTATGATATACACGAAAAAAATAATCCACTTATATAAAGATGGAAGAAGAGAAAAGGAAGGGATATAAAAGACTGGACTGTGAGTGCCATTACAATTAAAATTTTTTTTAAAAGATCAATACAGAGGGGCCAGCCGAGTGGCTCAGTTGGTTAAGAGCTCGCTCAGGAGTGAGAGCTGAGCTCTGAGCAACAGCAGTTTGATGCCCAGCCTGAGCTGAGCTGCCACTGAGCTGCCAACAGGTGGCAGGATGGCTCAGCTAAAAAAAAGAAAAGAAAAGATCAATACAAAGTAACACGTTTTTTACCCTAGGATTGCACAGGTAAATGTGTCGATGCTCTTTTGACCTATCCATAAGAATAGTGTCTCAGTAGCATGCTCCCACAAGGGCTGTTAGAAGAACCGCTTTGCTTGGTCTGTCCATACACACACCACGGTTGAGGTTAATGCAGGCCCAGGCAGACAGCATGCACAGAACCAGCCGGGTCCTTGTTCCCCTCTCCCATACAGCATGGTTTCTCGCAGATTCTCCTGTCCCAGGAGAATCAGAACTTACCCACCATCACTCATAGGTAATTAAAGAAATGACGCAGATTTTAGTTAAAGCTCTAAAAATTCAAAGTCGAAATTAATTTAGTTCTCATTACACCTAGAGAGTTATTAGATTTAGAGCAGGATTACCTTTTTTTCCCCAACCAAGTACATCCTATACCTTAAATGGCTGAGCCATATAAAATTCTGACACCAGATAGCTAAAACTCAATTCTGCCAGTATTTGGGTGCCAAGCACAAGAAAGAGACTCAAGTTCATCTAAGAAAATCAAAATTAACACTCATCTCATTAAATACTGTTTTCAATTAATCCTGACTCTATAAAATTATAATTTTAGGACATAAATTGACCTGCAGTATAATTGCTATAATATGGCTTATATTACAACAAGGGTCACTGACAAATGTACAGTATGTGCTTCTAGTATGAAAAAGATTTGACATATGATATATTTGAATATGATCTCATGATAAAGATTTGGGAGTTATATTAGCTTCACATACTGTTTCACTATTAGACCCATTCACCAAAACTTGTTATGTCCTTATTTGTAAATGTAAATCTTATGTACTGATATATAGACATTCATAGACAAGCATTCATACATTCTTATCTCTGAAGTCTCTTTTTGTTTTAGAAGCCAGAATATGAATGAATCAAAGATTTGCTATTATTCTTCATCATTTTCTTGTGACCTGGATATTTTTTCATTATCACTGAGGCTGAATAGAGAAAAAGACAATATTTGGGGGCCGGCCGAGTGGCGCATTGGTTAAGCGCTGGTTTTGGGATGCCAGCGGCCCCGGTTCGGATCCCACATGAGGGCCAGTGACACTGCCCTCTACAGCTAACATCAGCTCCATCTGGAGCTGGGCTGTGCGAGCCCCGGTGATGGTGTGGGCTGCAGCCCCTGCTGCAGTGGGCTGCCATAGGCTACAGTGAGTGGCCCGCAGCCAGCGTGAGCGGCTGGCAGCCAGCGTGAGCTGCCAATAGCCGCAGTGAGCGACATCCAGAGGCCAGCGACCGATCTGCCTCATCCGGGAAGAGCGCAATGACGATACCAACAGTGAAGCAACATCCTCCGCAACTAAACTGAAGAACAAAAAGACAGCAACTTGTCTGTTCCCCTTCTCCGATTCCCCAACGCTGTTCCCCTCTGCCAATTCCCCAATAAAATCTTTAAAAAAAAAAAAAAAAAAAGACAATATTTGGTTCTGTCCATGGTTGGTACTAACAAAATGAATAATATCAAAATCGTAAAGCAGTGACTGGGGCAGGAAGGCAAGTAAAGGCGCAGAAGGACCTTTCTCTCTTGTTGACAAGATATATTTGCAGCTTCCCAGCCCACGTGCAGGATTATGGGTGGCTCTCTAGTACATTTGGCCACCAGGGTAGTGAGTCCAATTAAGAAGGCGGGGTGGGGAAATGGCTCCAAGGTCCTGTCTAACTCAGGGCTTCCTACAGGACAGTCACACACAACTGGGCCCAGACATCTTCTGAAATGAAGTTCAGAGTTAGGAGCAGCAAATCCTGATCCTGGCTCTGTCCCTTACCTGGCTATGTGACCTGAGCAATCAATGTATATGAAATTATTTTATTTTATTTTATTTTATTTTATTTTATTTTATTTTATTTCATGTGGGAGTCGAATCTGCAACCTTGCTGTTAACACATTTTTTGTGGGAAACGAGTAAACTCGTCATATAGCTTTTTATGCCCGATTACAAAGTGTATGTGGGAAACGAGTAAACTCGTCATATAGCTTTTTATGCCCGCTTACAAAGTGTTAAGAGCACACACTCTATCCACTGAGCCATCCGGGAGGCAGCTGGGCTCAAGGTGCCAAGTTCAGTCCCAGCCGTGGGTGGACATAGCCCACCGTCAAACAGGAAGTCTTGACATTAGGAGCACATGCTCTCACCAGGTGAGCCATCCTGCCACCTGGCATTTGGAATTTTAATTTATTCTTCTGTAACAGGGAGATAGTACTATCTGCCTCTCAGGTGATCGTATAGAACCAATGATTTCATGTGGGCACCTGGCACAGCCTCTGGGCTAGAGCAGGTCTTCAATAAATGCTAGTTGGGTTCTACTTTAGAGGATCCCAGGAGAGATGCGAGTTTGGGAGTCCCTCTGAGATCTGGATTTAATAGAGCTTGGGTTTTAATCCAGAAGCATCTGGAATCAAATGGAATTGCGAGGATAAGGCACAACTTGGCTGAGGGTCCTACTGTAACCTGGGACTCCCATTGCCTTCAATTACTTTTGTCATGTCTCACTTCAAAGTGGCCTCAGATGTCAGGCACGTATTAGGGGAGCTAACAGGTACTCTTCCTGGCTATGTAACACTGCACACCAACACGAAGGGAAACTGGTTATTATTTCAGTTATGGTATTTTGAAGCCAGAATCCTTAGTATCAAATAACCTATATATAATTGTTTCTTCTTTTGTAGTCATTTAATTCCCATTTTCAACCATCCATGTCCATTGGCTTATTGTTTCCCCAAGACAGGATCACCTGGTTAAGATTACAAACTGCTAAAATCAGTGTCTGTATATACTTGATAGGTTTTTCATGGCATCCAGCAGAGCAACAATAATGTGTATGATTTGAGGAAAGTAACTATGATGAAAGAGTTCATAAAATTTACATGGTGGATGCTCAAGTATCAACCATAATGAAAACCACATACATTTAACAAAACCTATTTTCAAATTGGCTACAGTCCATGTTCTCCAAAGGAAAATGAGTACTGAAAATCGCCTTTAACTTTTCTTGGAAACGAGACACCAACGAAAGCTTAATGCACCCATTTAAGATATTTAGACTAAGTTCATTGCTTTTCCCTCAGTGACGTCTCAGGAAAGTAACTATTATACCCCTCGGGCCCTAGAATAAATAAAAAGGTTAAATCATTCTGTTCAATGATGTCCAAACGTAAGATGTTTGTGTGAGCATTCTTTTTAAAACTAAAGAGTATCCTACCTCCTTGAAGTTGTCAAATGCTGATAAAATGATTTCATGCCCGCCTCTGACAAGACAAACGGCTGCCAACAGTTCTAACACAAGGGCTTTTGTTCTGTCAAAACAAGAAGAAAAAAATAAAACCACAAATCAGTGCAAGTGACAAGATGAGTCAACTGTTCCTTGCTTCCAAGAAGAATATGACAACAATAAAATATTTGTCCATGCATGTTTTTTAAACTTTTAAAAACTAAGGTATAAACATGTTAAAGTACATATTTTAACCTTTACCTACCTACTATATGTGATTTATCTGGGTAGCAAAGTTGGAAGGCATATTCCTCACTCCCCAAATTACAAATTACTCATTAATGAAAATCAATTCTGGAAAGATTAGTCTTTTAGTCCTATCATCAGATGACTCGGTATAATATAGTTGAAAAAGTTTTGATGAGCTAAAGACAATACGAAATGTGGGAATATTCAGGAAAAAATCCACTGGTTAAATGTTTTCTCTGGTTTTAGAGTCGGAGATAAAACATTTGCCAAAAGAGTTCAAAATCAACTGAAATTAATGTCCTACATTTCAAATCTGCTAATTTGCACATGGCCCCATAAAAATTCTCTACAACAATGCAAGCTTCTATCATTTCTTCTTCTTATACAGGAGATCTGATAGGAGCTACATCACAGCTCTGCTAACACAAGAATATTTTCTCTGACTCAAGAAAACTCCATGTGAAATATTTTTAGAAGGAGAACCTAGAGATACATTCCAAGTTTTCAAATACAATGTAGACAGCATTGTTTCTTCATCATAAGATCACTTCAGTATTTAATCTCTTTTCTGGAATAAAGGTTATTATCAACCTTTAAACAAACACTGTTCTGATCATTCACAATGTCAATTTTCTTAAGAAAAATGAATAATGACTTCCCTGTAGTGGAAAGCAGAGACACAAGTAGCATGAGTACTTGGGATTCTAGTAAACTAAGGAAGCAATCACAAAGTTGCAAAAGCTTTAGCTAGGGGAAGCTTGAAATAATAATGTCAGCATCTAAATAGGACTTCATGGTTTACATTGCATTCCAAATCAGAAAGGATCTAATTTATAATCAGATTTGTTCTGTTGCTCAATTAACAGTTTTCAGATACACAGTCTATACAGAGGTACCTGAATAACACATTTGAAATGCAGAATGCCTCACAAGAATGGAAAACACATTAGAATGACTAAAAGAAACTGATAAGACAGGCTTCTAGAAGTAATCTGTGATGTGAATAATATATATCGCCCTGGTCTTTATAGGAAAGTGAATATAAGATGAAATCTGCATATGTGACTATTTTCTTGTGTGTGTGTTTGGTTTTTCTTTTGTACTAAAAGCTATATATGCAAATGTTGCAAGTGAAGCGTACACAAGGGATAGTGGTTTTAGTTAGCTTTCAGCAATACTTGGTGTAGCTAAGTCGGTATCAGTCCTGGCAATCTGGCATCCTAATGCTTCCTCCCAAATCTGGCTAAATTTGCAAGGATGCTGAGAACCAGGTCTCGAAAGGAATGAAAGCTTCAAGAGAAGAGTAAAGAAGGGCTGGAATTGTCACCAGTTGCTCAACTCTGCCACATGTAAGAATATAACTTAGGTGATCTACCTACAAAGCAAAGGGGTCTACAGGCAACCTTATTTTTCAGAGTTGCACATGAGAGTTTCCGAACTCTAACTTGGTTAAGTGCCAACTAGCTCTCTTCTTTCTCTAGTTAGATTCACACTTGCACATTACAAGTCAAACTCACCTTGGATTCTTGTTGTTCAAGCTTAGTGCAATCTCATTGACAGCATGTGGATGAGACATGACCATGTTGAAACCATACTGAAATTAATGTGGAAAAGAAACAAAGCATTAAGAGTCAACTTAGGAGACCGTCAAAGTTAATTAAAAACAAAAGCCTGAAGTTTCTTCTTCTTTTTTTTTTTAAGCTTATGAAACATTTATTTCTCACAAGTCTGGAGTCTGGGAAGTCGAAGAACAGGGTGCCAACAGATTAGGCGTTTGATGAACGCCCTCTTCTGAGTTGTAATGCTGAGTTTAGTGTCCTCACTTGGTGGAAGAGGAGAAACCTGACGTTTTAACCAAATGTAATTTTTACCACCCTAAATGCATTTATGTCTCTATCTACTACATCAGTGTCTGAAAGTATTTTTCAGAAAAACTCCAGGAATGATGTTACTACCAAGGAAGCCTATTTCCATTCTTTATGAATGAACTATGTGTTTATTAAAATGGTGGAAAGGCTCTAATCCAGCCCAATGAATCTTAATCCTGGCTGTTCATTCAAATTACCTGAAAGACTAAACAAAACACTGATTCTCCAGGACCCACCCCAGGTCAACTTACGCTGACTCTCAAGGACAGGACCCGCTTTCAGAGTGATTCCACGGTACAGCCAGATTGACGGCCACTGTACATACTCCCTTATCTGGGCAATGGCGGCCACTGTACATACTCCCTTATCTGGGCAATGGCTAACAGGACCTAAAGCTGAAGAAAACCTGCATTGCTCTGAGGCACCGCATCCTTCTATAAAATGAAGTTCAATAAGAGGCTCAGGAATCATGAATCTGCTGAGCTGACGGATTTTTTTCTTCTCCTACAAACTCACTCTCAGCTCATGGCTTTATTTCCGATTATACTAATCTAAGTAGAAAAACACTTCCAAAAGATGCTGCCACTGCCACATCAATCCTCTCACATAGACCCGTGGCTTACCTCCTCTCCTCTTCCTAAAGATGAACTCTGCCACGCTCCAATCTAAGGCCAATTCTTCCACTTGAGTCCTTGATCCCATTTCCTCTTACCTACCCCAGAGCATTATAACTTTAGCAATTCTCTCATCCCCCATCATTATTTTCCTCTCTGATTCACTACCATGAACATAAAAACATGATGCAAATCATCTTATCCTAAATAAAAACAACCACATATCTCTTGACCCTACCAGTGTCCTGCTACTGCCTCATTTCTCTGCTATGCTTTACCGCAAAACTATCACTCACTGTCTTATTCCTCTTCTCCTGTTCTCATCTGAAACCACTCCAATCAGGCATTCATCCCCGCCACTCCAGTGAACCTGTGCCGAGATCACCAACAACCCACACTGGGCCAGAGCCAATGGCCACCTCTCACTCCGCATCTTTCATGACTGGACACAGGTGAGCACTCTTTTCTCAAAACATGTCCTGTTCTTGGCATCTATGACCCCGGCTACTTCTCAGTCTCTCTAGCTACTTTGTCCTCATCTCTCTGACATTTACACAGATTGCCCCAGGGTTATTAGGGACCTCCTTGCTTCTCTGTCTGCTCTGTTGATCACATCACTTCCCTGACTTTATATACCATGTATTAACTCCCGAATTTGCATCTCCAGCCCAGACCTCTCTGCCTTGAAAACTCCAGACTAGCATATCTGACCACCTACTTACGGTCTCTATTTGGATGTCTAACAATGTCTCTAAGTTAATGTCCCCAAAACAGAGCTCCTGATCATATGTCCCAAATCTGCTCATCATGCAGCCTTCCGCACCTTAGAAGATGACAACTCCATCTCACAGGTGCCCAGGACAAACGCCCTGGAGTCACCCTCCAGGCCTCATCACACATCCAATGCTATTGTCTTTATCATTAAAAGAAAACCAGAATCTGCCCATCTCTTATCATCTCTATTCCTAAAATCCTGGTCTATACCACCATCAACACTCACTTAAATCAATGCAAGAGCCTCCTAAATGGTCTACCTCCTTTTGTCTTCGCCTTTAGCCCCAAATTCAATCCTACACACAGAAGTCAGAGTGATCAGATCAGATAAAGTCACATTTTCCCTCAGGACTTTTGAACAGCTTTTCACTCATAGCAAAGCCGGTGTCCTTTCTTCACTGGCTTATAAAGCCATACACAGTCAGGACCTCCTGTTAGCCAGAGATTGCATCTTCTATGTTTTCTCCCTCTTATTCATTCTGATCCATCTGACCTGTGCTTTGAGCACATCAGACTTCTTCCTGCCTCAAGGCCTTTGCACTTGTTCTTCTCTGCCTAGACTCTTCTTCCGCTAATATCCCTTACCTTTTTCCCTCAATCAGGTTGTTATTAAATGTAATCTTCTCAGTGACACTTTCCTGGCTGGCCTATTTAAAACTGAACACAAACTTTCATCACTTCCCATTCCTTTTCCCGATAATTTTTTTCTACAGCACTTAGTAATAGTTTTCTGGAGTCAGTCTTCCTGGGTTCAAATTTGACTCCACCACTTATTAGCCACAGAATCTTGGGCAAATTACTTCTCTGTCTCATCTCCCAGCTTCCTCATCAATAAAATAAGGAGAGTAATATTACCAATCTCACGGGACTGTTACTTACATTAATTAATAGGTTTAAAAGCATTAGACCTGGGGCCGGCCGAGTGGCGCGGTGATTAAGCGCTGGCTTGGGAAGCCAGCGGCCCCGGTTCGGTCCCACATATGAGGGCCAGTGACACTGCCCTCAAAAAACAAGAAAAAAATTAAAAAAATAAAAAATAAAATAAAAGCAGTAGACCTGTAGGAAGCACTATATCAATATTAGCTTTCATTTCTTCATCACCATTATTCTCTGGAATGCTATATAGTTTACCAATTTATTTATTTATCATCTGTCTCCCTCACCAGAAAGTAAGTCCTTATTTTTTAATGCTTTCCCTATGCCTAGAACAGAGATTATCTAACAATGCTCAAAAAATATTAATTGACTGAAAAAAAAATAAATGCATGTTTCCATTATTGAATTCAATTTAGGGCCGGCCGAGTGGCGCGGTGGTTAAGCGCTGGCCTAGGAAGCCAGCGGCCCCAGTTCGGTCCCACATATGAGGGCCAGTGATACTGCCCTCAAAAAAAAAAACAAAAAAAAAAAACAATTTAGCACTGTGATGTTGGGTTTGAACTCAATTTCTGACCCTCTATGTAGGCATTTATTTCCTATTTGTACTTGGACCCACCTGTAGCATCCTTATCAATGGAAATCAAATCTTATTTTTATATATGAATCATGTGTTTCTAATTCTTACCCCTGGTTTGCTAATGTAACTAGACCTTGACCCTGTCAGATCACCCTAGATATTACAGGTTCTACCTTCCATTTTCTTGTTAGGATTAATGCAACCCACACACTGTGCTGCCTCTCCCAGTATTTCTCAGGTGAGAACAACTCGACATATAATCACCTGAAGCAGGAATCTGCACTTTTAACAAGAATCCCCCAGGCACTGATTATAAAGACTAGGAACCACGAGGTCCAACACACAGTAACTGTAACTTCCTGCCGGTCTACCATATAACCCTTTGAGTAGCACTGACCTCCCTACTGTGTGTGCATCTCTTCATTCCCAGTGTTCTAAAGGTGTCCCATGACTGCCCACAACCAAAGGCTACTCTATCTTTAATGGTCACAAAGATTTACCAAGTAATCTAGACAAGTTTATCCCTATAGGTGAAAACATCTTCCCCCCTTAAATATATTACAAATACTAATTAAAATATGAGAACAACGGGTTAAATCCTGAGCATCAGAGCAAACCAGACCTTTCTTGTTCAACAGAGTCTCATTAAATCCTGATGTTTATTTCAAGTAGAAATAATCCAAGGAAACCAAAAATAAGATCAGAGTCTGACACATTCAGATTTTTTTTAAAAAACATTAGAAACACAAACATACCTGATAATTCATGATGGCACGTAAACACATGATACAGACATGCACGTCATCTTTCTTACTCACTAATCTTGAATTTTTCAAGGTTCTTCTGCTCGGCAAAGTATTATATCTACAAATAAAAAGAATAAATTCTATAAAACTATAGATTACTCTTACCATATGCACACGCAGTGGAAAAAATGGGCATTGTTCTCTACCTTTACGTGCCCCTAAACAAGGACTGCAGGTTAAGACCGCCACCAACACACCCACCGCCACAAAGATATTTCCATAAACGGCGAGGTTGCAGGACCTTGCGCACTGGTCATCATCAGGTCAGGCCAGTTAGTCACGGACAATGAAACTCAACTCCACTCACAGCATGTAACAAAACAGACTGTAGGTGGGATTCATCAACAACCCCAGCTCCTAGTCAATAGGCCAAGCCAGACTGCAGAGGGGATCTAAGGCAACACGCACGCAGACTGCATTTGCCAGCAAGTGAAGAGGAGCAACTTAGTTCCTGTACAGACCTCCCATCACTGACACAGTTGAAACTGCACCTTGCCATAGGTGCTCTCAGAAGTCGCTGCTGCACAGTTTAAGCCTAGGCCGTCATATTAGTGACTTTGACATCAGCCTGTGATGTGAGACCTTAACAGTATGCATAACCTTAATACAATGCAAATGCCTCCACAGCCTGACCTTCATTCACCTAAAGCCTCATTTGGCAGCTAGAACTTAGATGAAAATATGCTGTTATTTCACAGGGTAAAGATGTTTCAATGGTAAGATTCATTCTAGAGACCCTACATTGCTAAGCCTTAGAGGTTCTGTCTGGAGACTTATCAGAGCCTGCAAGTAGTAAAGAAATGAAAAGATAAGATGATGGCAGTAGGGAAGATGAAAACACTGAGGGCATTTTTTTTTTCAGCTGAGCCATCCTGCCACCTGTTGGCAGCTCAACTGCAGCTCAGCTCGGGCTGGGCATCGAACTGCCATTGCTCAGAGCTCAGCTCACACTCTTCAGTGAGCTCTTAACCAACTGAGCCACTAGGCTGGCCCAGCTGAGGGCTTTAATATGAGCTTTAAATTACTGCCTCAGAGTTCAGTTTTCTCTGCAATTCCAAGCCTGAACTAAAAGGAAATTTCAAAAGTTGTCAACTACTTTCCCAGAGATAGTGAAGGACAGAAATATTCCACAAAATAAGCTATAGGCTTTCCTTCTTCTTGAATTGAACTAATGAAAAAAATTAAAGGAAGTTATGATTAATATTAACTCCTTTCAAAAGTTCTACAGGTGCAGGCAAGGAGTTGAAAGCTGGATTGACAGTTTTGTCTGAAACTGTTCACCGGAGCAGCCCTTTTCAATTTGATTTTCTATTCAAAAACTTATCAAATGGAAGAAAGATGGTTCTTTCATATAAGCCTACTAATGCACCAAATAAATTTTTGATGAACACTTCAGTAAGTCACTTGCCTCAATATGCCTGACGGTACAGAATTAGTTTGCTCATGCTAGTTAGAAGAAGAATGCTTTATTCAAGGACTTACTTCATTCACACTGAGAAATGAAATTTCAGTGATGGAAGTTGGCCTAAATCATTTTTGAATGCAAAACCAAAGTTAAGGGAACAGATTCAGATTTTGGTGTTAGTTAAACTCAATTTCAACATCTAAAATACTATTTTAAAATGTGTCACTTTGTCATAAACCCAGCTTGAGCATGACTTGATAGAGGTCTCACACACAGACTGGGACACCATCAAACAACAGCCACACACCAGTCTGACCCAAGAATATGTGGTTTCCTCAGTCTATCAGAAGTTCTTTCACTTCCTCTATCTTTCTTAATTTATTTTAACCTCAGTTTTATATTTCTTTAGTGCAATCACTTGTTAGGTATATAACAGTTGATTAGAGGAATAATTGTCATTATTAATTGACAGCAGTAGCTACTAGTGTAAAAGTATCTAAGATTAATACGGGAGTTATCAATATAATTATCTATTGCTTCCTGAACTAGAAGGTAAGGCCTTGGGGGCAGAAACAATATATTTATATTGCATTTACCCTTAGCACTTAGTAGAGTCTAGTATAAATAGCAGATGTTTAATAAAACCAAATCTGGGGCTTCAACAAAAGATTTGGTTTGATTTTCTATGGCTGGTGGAAAGCGCCAGAAGCCAATTCTTCTTGACTGCTCGTCTTATTCAGGTGTCCTTATTGTGTAAAGTGGGTGTGTCAGTTGTTAGTCCTAATTCTGCCAGTAATTTAGAGTCACCTTCAGGGAATCTATTAAAACTAGCTCCACAGGAATGGGGTTTTGAGAGTATCACCATTGTGCATTGGAGCTGCATGCACATTATATTAATATATGTGTAAAATAAATGCAATCATAGTATACACGCTTGCACAGCACAATATGGTGGACGATAGTCACGCCTTCTCAAAGGAGAACACTTTTTCTTGCAAAGCATCATATTTAAAATTCCCGTATAGTCAACCTTTTCTCAATCAAGTCAGACTTGATTAATATAGACTTACTCTCAGTAACTGTCTTTAGGCATGTAGCAGTCGTTTTTAAATGGGGCTGTAATTCAAGAAGTAAATATAAAAGGAATGGATAAATTCTGGGATGAGTAGCGTAACAATGAGTTCATGACAAATGACAATGAATATAACTGAACATGAAATATTACCAATGTCTATTTAAAACATACCTGGCTTAAGGTTCATTGAATGGTAGAACTACAAGATACTTTCATTATTTTTGTCAATCATTTAAAATTTTCTACAATGGATGTATATTACTCTCCAAATAAAGAAAAAAACATTGCATAAAAATGAACTCTTGTGGATGGTCTAGGTTAGATTCCCCTAAAGACAGAGAGCTAACTGGAGTATGTGGTCATAACGCTTTTTCCACTTCAATCACCCTATGGAATGTTTCCTTGAAGGCCTCTTAGATGGAGAGCTGGTCCTGATCTGCCCTCACAAAGCATAGTTGAGGGTTTCTGCGATGAGGCCAAATTCCACAACACATGAAACAAAAGAGCTAAGTATCATCAGAAAAACTAAGCTTTGAAAATCTTATTCTGTGGTGCCACAAATGTCTACCTGGACATCAATAAGCCTAAATATGATGATTAACACTTCCCACAGAAAAAGGAAAAGGGTAACTGATTTAGTGCCACGGAACTCCACCAAGTGCACGAGTCACACTGATCCCTTTAGGTAGGATTGGAAAATCACAGCAATAATCAGTCACCAATGAAAAATTCAAACAGCTCAAATGAATCTCATCACCACTGCCAAATATTGTATGTACAAGATGCTGTTGCATAATCATGTTAACACGAGTAAATACGATTCAGTATACTGTCTTTAGAAAAGCAGATAAGGCAGCCTGCATCCAGTTCTATGACACAGCCCTCAGGCTGAGCTTTCTTCCCTTTTTCCAAGCACTGATCATCCTAAGCTAGCTATTTGAATCTGCAAAGACCTGAGCTTCACAGGAATGAAGCTAGTGACTCAGAAGGAGGTATGGGTGCCTCTGTGGTAAACTATTACCCTTGGTACATGTTCTATTACAGAATTACATAGAGTGAAACCAATTACTATAATATTTTCTTCCTGAAGCTATTATGACACCTCATATAAAACAGAGACTATTTGACCAGAGCCAGATTGAGACTGTCTCTCCAGATCACTGTGATGTTTTACAAAGGCCCCAAAGAGAGGCAGCACTGGTGTCCTGTGGATAGTTGAGGTAGATGAGCTTTAATCCTGCCCCATGTAATATGTCTTGAGTGATTCCAGACACTGTCAGCAGCTAATGATGCACGTTCTTTTAACTGAGACTTGAAGTTGCCTTCTTCACTAGTAGTTCTCAAATCTCATGGTACATCATACCTATCCTAGGATGAGGAGGAAAAAGAGGGGCTTGGAAAGAGCTTCAACTGCATTCATCCCTCCACACTGGCTCCCAGGCTGATGTCTACACTGCGATTATGGAGCTACTGGTTTTCAAGGCTGCTGTGGAACTCAAGAGGGAGGGAGGGGAACAGCATAAGTTAGAACACCACAAAGCTAGCTGTTCTTACTGACAGTCACTGTGTTTCCTGAATAGATGCTCCCCAGATTGCAGCAAGACTTTAATTTCTAGAGTATTGAAAGAGTTGATTCAGGCATATTTTGCCAATGTTCTCATTGCTTTTATGGATGAGAGCATTTACGGAGGTTCTCACTCCACCATTTTCACAGATGTCCCATAACTGACATTTAGAGATCATTTTCTGCCCAATGCATTCATTCTGAGGTTGATGGGAACAGGGTTAATGAGGTTCTGAAATAATTAGGTCTCTCTGGTGTCTCATGGCAGGTTCCCTGAGATGTGGAGATCAAAGAGAACTTCCCTAGATTCCAAAGGAAAAAGCAAAGGCATAAAATATTTATGGAGTAGTTGTAACCCAATGCCTGGATCACTGGGGTTGGATATCTATTGTAAATGCCATTCTGAGACCCCTTCATCCCCCAACAGGCAAGTCGAGCTCTGAGGCTCTGGATATCTAGACACACAAGAGGGGTTCCCCCAGTGACAGAAAATAGCCCTGAGTCAAATTTTTGGAGTTCCTGCCATGTATAGGAAAAATAATGGGGAAGAGATATTACAGCCATTTTTTGAGGTCTCAAGAGTTTTAAGGAAATCCTGTTTTTTTAAGAAACCTTGGGAAACTAATACCACCAAATTTCTGAGGCTCGCTTCCCCAACAACTTTGAGAATTGCCTGATATCTTGTCATGCACTGAACCAAAACTAAATGTCACCCCATCATTCAAAGATGAGACACTATCTGGGAGGGGCTGACAATTAGAACTCACAAAGTTCCATGAATATGGAAACAAACACATTACAAAATTGACTTCAGATCAAAAGCAAACAGAAATGATTCTAACCACTTATATTAATTTTATGCACCAGTATTTATATATACATAAAATAATAATAAATGAAGAAGTTATAAGTCAATGCGAGTATGAGTAGTAGGCCTAAAACCTAAGTGATTTTTACAAATATCTTTTAAACAACCTATACAAAACATTTCCTGTTTAGCACTATGGTTACAGCTGCCCTCTGAGCCACCTAGGTCATATGTGGCGATGAATCTGAGAAGCATGGAGTGAGCCATTCAACCCGTATAGACAGCAGGCACTACAAGGAAAAAAGATACTTCTATTTTGAAAGCCCTGAAGAATGATTGATGAGTGAGCTCCAACCAGAAGACTTACTCTAAAAAATGACAAGTAAACCCTGAATTTTTGACTCCAGAAAGCAAAAAGAATGGCTAGACCAGCAAAGGAAATGGGGAAGCAGCTCTCTTGGATCTGCTTCACCACAAATTAGATACACAGGAATTTATCTTGCCAGGTATGTGTTGATAGCCTGAATTAAGTACAATGCTCATTAGAGTTCCAGTTAGAGTCCGATTTTGCTGTCTTTAAACCACTTCTCATTGTAAGGGAGTTTAAAAAGGAAGCTACAGTTATTTTGAAGTGAGTTCTTCATGTTTAGGAATATAACAGAGAAGTTGGACTACATAAAACTAAAAAGCTTCTGCACAGTACACAATTTCAGTGAAAAGGTAACCTACAGAATGGGGGAAAATAGTTCCCATATATCTGATAAGGGTTAATATGTAAAGTATATAAGAAACTCCTACAACTCATGAAATCAAATAATCCAATTAAAGAATGGGCAAAGAACTTCAATAGGCATTTTTTCCAAAGACTACGGCCAAAAGACATGTGAAAAGATGCTCAACATCACTAATCATCAGAAAAATGCAAATCAAAATCACAGTGAGATATCACCTCACACCTGTCAGAATGGCCACTTTCAAAGAAACAAAAGATAACAAATGCAGGCCAGGCTGTGGAGAAAGGGGAACCCCTGTACACTGTTGATGAGAATGTAAATTGGTACAGCCACTATGGAAAATAATACATGAACATTCCTCAAAAAATTACAAATAGAACTGCTCTGATCTGACCCAGCAATCCCACTTCCAAGTATTTAGCCGAAAGAATTAAAATCAGGATCTAGGAGAGATAGCTGCACTCTCATGGTCATCGCAGCATTATTCACAATAGCCAAGATGCAGAAACAACTTATATATCCACCAACGGATGAATGAACAAAGAAAATGTGGTAAATACATACAATGGACTATCATTCAACCTTAAGAAACAAGGATAGCCTGCAACATGCAACAACATGGATGAACCTTGAGGATGTCATTCTAAGTGAAATAAGTGAAATAAGCCAATTACAGGGGACAAGGGCTGTATGATTCTTTTTATATGAGTTATCTAAAATAGTCAAACTCATAGAAGCAGAGAGTAGAATGGTGGTTGTTAGAGGTCAGGAGAGGTTAAAATGAGGAGTTGCTAACCAACAGGTATAAAGTTTCAGTTAGGCAAAGAGAATAAAGTCTAGAGATCTGTACAGCATCATGCCTATAGTTAAAATATTGTATTGTACAATTAAAAATTTAAGAGGGTAGATCTTAAATTTTAAGTGTTCTTACCACAGTAAAAAACAAAAGCAGTATATAAAAAATAACAACAGGTGACAAACATAAGAATAAATTATAAGTAGTGTGTCTATGACAATTCTGGGAGTTCAGGAGAAAGACCAAAAGCTAGATATGATCAAATACTGGATTTGTTTGGACATCTATTGGGTTGTCAGAAAAGTCATGACGTATTTTTTCTATGTTTTTCGTTGCAAAAATGCATCATGACTTTTCTGACAACCCAATATATATGCAAAGCACCAAGCACTTAGTAACTAACACCAACATGGATGCTACTGTTCACTCAGTGATGCCTTGAAATCAGTTGATTGCTCATCTATTATCTTAACATATACTTATTTCTAGACATTTAGACATTTCTTATATGCGGGTTATGTGCATGTCTGCCTCTCCTTCTGAACCTGTATTATTCACAGACAATATATTACTGCAGAACCTTGAATGAACATTTCCTGAATTGACCTAACCAGGCTTTCCCAGAGGCGGGCCAAAAACAAAAAAATTTTTTTTTCAAAAATCTTCTGCGGCACTCATGCCAACATTTGTGAGATTTGTAATATCTAGATCCTAACAGAAATAAGAAAAAAAAAGATACATGTTTTTTCTCTTACGAAAAATATTTTCAAATGGTCTATTCAGATATCAAACAAATATCTACCTATAAATAAAGAACAGTAATTAGAACTCCCTTGAAAGCAAATATAAGGGTTCAACCCAAGTGAAATGCAATGCCAACTGGGTATGTCAAATAATTTGGCATAATCGTACTAATCTTTTATGGTTCCAAGGTCTGGGCTAATGGAGCTTTACAAAGATTTGGGGTTTTTAGATTTCCTCTGTCTTACCCTTCAGACATGATGTCACTTCGGCATATTTTTTCTATCAATTAAACTCATAAAATATATGATGCTATAAAGAATGAGCCAAGCACTTTTCTGAATGTCTCTATAGCCAAAAGAAATAGAGCTAAAAGAGTTGAATCAAGATAGTTCAAAGTGAGCGTAAAGGGATGGGGGGGAGGGAGGGAGGGAGGGAGGAAGGAGGAGGGGGAGAGGGAGAAGAAGAGGGAGAGAGGGAGAGAGGGGGGGAGAGGGACAGAGGGAAGAAAGGAGGAAGGGAGGGAGGCAGGGAGAGAGGGAGTGGAAGGAGGAGAGAGAGTGAGAGATAAATGTACACAAAATTTCTAATGAACCTTTTCTATAGTTATTGAAAGGTTCTGTTCATCTATATTTCCCATTATAGGACCAGATGACAGCTAGACCAGAACCTGTAAAATCAAAAGGTCTCGGTACATGTTTTTTGAATAGAGTAAGTAAATGAACAGGCCGCCAACCCATCATATGAATGGAGAGTCATCATTAGTCTTAATTTTCTGATTTTTCATTATATTCCTTTGTCAAAGGCATTTGCTATGGAGTGGCTAATTAATCAGGATGTAGCCCGATGTGGAAAGTATTCCAGGAAACCACCTACCTCTTGTTCCATAAAAACTTCTATGTTCATCCCAAATTGCCCCGCTTTTCATAAACTTTCAGTAAATCATTGCCAATGAGCTAAAATGACAACTCCATAGTCTTGCTTGCAATGTATGATGTAAACTGGCTCTAAACTACTTCCAGCCACACTCATTTATTCATTGTTTCCTAAACAAGCCTTACAGTCTTACCATGGAACCACTGCTCCTACCACCCTACACCTCCGCTTTCCTAGTCACTCCTCCAAGTCTCACTCACTGTTGTTTCACATCCAGACCACATCATGAATCTTCCTTAGGTTTTGTTGCTCACTCAAGTTCCATATCACTAGCTTTATTTATACTCATATGACACTTACCATATGTTAGTGTGCACATACAAACATGTATATACTTTTTTCTTAATCAAATCGTAAGGACACTGTGGCATAGAAAGAATTCAGAAGACTTTGATTATAAATCCTGCCTCTGTCATTTACTAGCTATGGATAATTTCTCTGAGCCTCGGCTTCCTCATCTGTAAAATGGGGCTACTAATCCTTGATTAGCTCCCAAAGATTTCATTAAGATCTACTGTTGCAAGTATGAACACATCCTCTATCAGTCATGAATCATGTACAAATGTATTATTTTTTTTTAAATTTTTTACAAATGTATTATTTCATGTCTCTTCCTGTACCTCAGCACTTGAGATAAAGTACCCTTTACATCGTAAGTATGTAATACATCTCACTGAAGAAAGTGCTAGAGCACAGCTGAAGAAATTTGCTGAGTCATCTTTAGTTATTTCCCTCAATTCTATACAGTTAACATGAATGACTATTCACTATTGTGCCAGCTTCTTTACAGGAATTATTAATTTAATTTCATAACATGAGGTAGGTCCTAGACCCTATTATCTCCACCAATCTGACAACCTGTGAGACAGATCCCCAACAGTGAAATGGCTAGGTGACTTCTTTTTCCATTTCCATTAGAGAAAAGACACAATAAAGTCAAACTCATAGTAATGAATGCTGGACAAATCTGCCAGTATGGTGCACCCAAAAAGCTATAATTAAAGTTGTCACCATTTTCACTGGCAGGGCCATCAAAATAAACTCCAACCTGAAAAGCTGGAATGCACATTCTTAACCCAAGTATGTTTTTGTTTGCAACTTCAAATAAACAAAGAAATACAAAAATGCGAAAATGCAACAACCCAATACTTTCAGTTGTTTCTGCTTACAATGTGCTGAAAGTAAATCTGAAAGTTAGTAGTTATAGACTATTTTTGTCAAGTCTGCAAATTTAGAAAGTCTGTATTTTATAGAAGGTTATTGCCTTTTCTTCAACCTCAGATCTTTATCAGATTAAGGAATGTCTTCAACATTTTTCCTCCCTCAAAAATAAAACTCGGGTGTTTCCTATGATTGTCTCCTCGTTATTCTTTTTTTCTTCCATTCTTTAACAGTATTTTCACCACTTCAAAATTGACTGCCAATTAAAATCTTAATCACTTTAATGCCATCTCATCTAATGAACAGGGGAAAATTCCTTGAGAATAATTTTTTCATAATTTTTCTTTGTAGTTTTTTCCCCTTTAAGTTGGCATCTATGGAAATTGATTCTTCAATATCCATCCAGAGAGAATATTTAAAATAAATGGAGTTAAGGAAAAGGAATACACGTAGAATAAAATACAGATGACAACTCTCAATAATGAAGACCATACAAAATCTGAGTTGATTTTGTATATCTGGGGGGAGAAAAGAGACAAGGAACGTAAATGATGCTCATTTCAGAAATTATATTCCTAATTTATATAAGCTGGCAAATGAACAAAAAGGAGTTCAACCTCATTGTTATGAATTGAGATAAAAAGTGCTTTAGCTTCTAACTGTAGAATCAAAGACGTTTTTTTATGTGACAATATAATGGTGTAAGAGGTTAGATGATTTTTTTTTCCCCCAACAATTAAAACTGAAGGTAAAATGCTACTTGTAAGCATAAAAGAACTTGTAAGAGCCTGGAAGAGTTCAACTCTTCTAGAGTACCCCTTACTTTATATGCAAACTGGTACAGGGCTGGTGTTCCCATATATTTAAATAGGATTACTGTTACACAGAGATCTGAAAAACTGCTATGAGCAAAGTATTTATTGCAATAAGGACCAAAAAAACTATGTGGGCTATCAGCCCATACATGGAAATAGGTTCGCAGGGACTAAGTAACTCCTTGGAGAACAAAGTCTTAGAGCTGGGCCTCAGGTGTCTAATCAACAAAACGAGAATTGAACTAAAGGACATTTCAGATCCCTTCCAGATTCCGACTTTTCTCTTCCTGCTAATGGTTCTAGTTCTCTTCTAATCAATCATACACAAAACTTTTTTTTTTTTAAACTTCTGCGGTCACCAAGTCAATTTTGGAATGTTCTCATATTTGGCCTTTGTGCTGCATTCTAAGTTTCAGACACCCCATGTTTAGGTCCAAGCATCAGCTGTTTTAGAAATCTTTTCCTCCAATTAACATCCAGTGAATTCAGCAGACTCTACATGCCAGAAAAGACCAACCGTTTTATGTGATTTCCCATTCCACTGCCTACCAGATAAAAGCCAAACTCCACAATTCAAGGTTCTTTATTATGTGGTTTCTTCCTATCTGATTCATGGGTATATGCTGCATGTATTTAATGTCAGTTCTAAAACACTATAAAAACAAAAATTTGAAAAGAAAAACTTTTATGCATATTTCCCCATCGTCAAAAATAGTCACTATTTTCATTTAATGAACTTCCAATACCTTCTCATTTGCTAATAGATGAGAATAAAATTGTATAAATACAGAACTTTTTGTGTATTTTTATCACTCTTATTTGTTTAGAGAACACTTTTTCATGTTTCTATGATGTTATTTTTGAATAGCTGTAAAACAGTACATATTGATCAGCATCTCCACTAGTTTCGTTGGCACTTTTGTGTGAAGTAGAAAAAGGCATATCTTCTGGCCTCCTGTGGGGGACAATTTACCTAATGACATGTGGGCACCCTGATATATAAACAGTGTATTTACTGGGGTGGGGGTGGGGGGTCATGGGGAATCATCCCATAAACAGGTAGGATAGATAATGTAGTGTGGAAGTTGAGGGCAGACCACCTTCCTTCAAACCCTACCTCATTTACTCACTGTTTGATCCCATCCAAGTTGCTTAATCACTAGAGGCCTCAGTTTCTTCACAGGGATAGTAATAGCAGCTATCACATAAAACGCTGTGAGCAGGAAATCAGAGAAGGCTCTTAGAACAGCGCCTGGCATGCAGTGGACATGCCATAAAAGCTTTTTTCCCCAATAAAAACTGTATCAATGCTATCTATCTATATCTTTGTGCCCATTTCTAAATATTTCAAAAAATTACTCCCATGAAAAACATGGACAGTAAAGGGATTACTGTAGTAAAATGTACAAACAAGGATCTAAATTTGAACTTTCATCTCTTCATATAAATCCACTACATATAAAAGTATATAGGTAGTAAAGTGTCAGACGATGACTACTCATGAAATGCCATTCCAGTAAGATAATAATCTCAGGGAAAGCAGTGAAAATTGTTCTGAGGGCTCTTAGAAATATTTATAGGAGTTAATATCTTCAAGGAAATATGGATCTCGGTCTCCTTACCACAGTGGGGAGGGTCAGTCAGGGTGTCCTACAAGGCCTTTCTGGGTTTGTACATCCAAAAGACCCAGCCTCACCATTACACAGCATCTGCCCCGGAAAAGACAGGTTCTTCCCTCCTTCCCAAACATGCCTGATCTGTGATGTAAGATTTGGCTCATCTCATCCTCTTTCCCCTTACCTCCACCTGAAGCAACCTTTCCTCACTTTGAGAATCAAACTCCAGCCATCATCCAAAACCCTAGTTTAAATCTGACACTTCCTCCAGGCTCTTAATGCTCCATCGCTTTCTTTAAAAATTCAGAATATTTATTTATTTATTTATTTATTCATTTATTTATTTATTTATTTATTTTTGAGGGCAGTGTCACTGGCCCTCACATGTGGGATCTGAACTGGGGCCGCTGGTGTCCCAAGCCAGCTCCCAACCAATGCACCACTTGGCTGGCCCAAAATTCAGAATATTTATTTATTGCTTATGTCACTGCTTATTTAAGTCTAAGAGCATTTACTATGACATTCTGAAGATATAAAAATTACTTTCTCTTGCATCTGAATTAATGCAACCTTTATCTTCAAAAGTCTAGTGTGCTCATGGATGCAGATACAGCATCATTTAATTTAGCAAGATCTGTAGCCACGTTAAGAATCTATCTAAACTGAAGGCACACCAGTCTCTAAGGTTGCAAGACAGCACAATCCAGGTTTCTACTGTATCAATATCTTTTTACCACTGGCCACGCTAACAGACTTATGATGATACAGAGTCTAATAGCTGATATAACTCAAGGTGACTGTCATGTCATAAGATGTTTAATAATCTATTTTAAATAGTTAAAAAATAAAGGCTGAAACAAGGGAGTGTGCATTAACATTAAAATTTTGTTTCAAAACAGCAGTTTTCCTTTTTTCTTTTATCAAGCCCAATTTATAAAGTGTTATAAATTTCTTGAAATCTCATTTCTTCTTCCAAGTTTAATCGAACCTTTTTGCCAAGTGATATAAGATTACCCAACCTACGTCATTATCTGGCGATTAAGATGAGGGAACTAAAATCTGCAGTTAGATATTGAAGACATATTCTAATCAACAAGGCTACCAGAATAAACCATGTCTCTACAGGACATGAATTAATATCCCTTTTTTCTTTCAAAAAAACGCTTATAATATTAACAAAAATGCAATAAGAATTTAAACCTTAAAGGTTTAAATTCTTAAAATGAGCAATCATAATATGATAACAGGATGTATCAAAGTTTAAAAGGCAGCGGGCACATCCAGTACAGGGTAATGGCACGAAGCCACGAGGTTATCATATTATAACATGGAGAGCAGTTGCAATACCCTGCCACCATGCACTACAAGCTCTCTTGGGTGCCATTTTCACCCGCAACTTACGAGATTTTCCGGTTTGAAGCCTCATCATCAGTGTGTAAACTGAAGCTGCTCCAGAGGCAGCAGGGAGAGAAGCAGCTGTGGTGGCATTTGAACTGAAGATACTCAGGCAGAAAAACCAATCTGGTGGTGGTGTAAGACATGATGGAACCGGAGGAAGAAGAGACAGTAGGACAAGAAAGGACAGAGAAGAGGAGGGAGAAGAATACAATCAGAAATGAGATGGCAGAATGAAAAAGAAGGGTAGCACAAAGAAAGTCAAACAGTGAAGGAAGTGTGAGGAGCAGGGAAAGAAAGGGGAGAGAGGAAGGAGAAGGAAGAGAAAAAAAAAAGTAAACAATCTTTGGGTCTACGAAAAAAAAACACGTATCATATGCCTGTACTTCTGATTGCTGTTTTTATAAGGCACAGGTGCTATCAAATGACCAAACACAGAATTAGAATCCAGGCACAAATCCATGAGCCCCAAGAGCTGGAATATCATTGATACATATTGTATCAAAATAAAAATGACAATCTAAGCTTCAGGTCAACAAGCGGCGTGAAATGTACTGCGTGTTGATTTTCTTGAGTGACTAGAACCCATGAAGGAGAGACAAAGGAAATTCCAGTGTTCCGTTCCTGAGCCTGAAATTGTTCAAACACAAAACAGAACAATGTGATGCTGTTTTCTTAGTTGGTCATCTTCGAGCACACCTGCCAACCAGAAATGCCATACAGTTCCTGAGCTTCTCAGGAAAGCATTTCCATCATGGCTATCCCTATACTTTTGGTCCTTTTTGCTTTTGTTTTTTGTTTTCAATTTAAAACCAATTTTAGCAGGATCTACCTTGAGCCAGCCATGAGGCAAAACAGGCTGGACATTGATGTCTCGGTACCATGCCTTCCAGGGTCCAAGATTACAACTCTCCTCGGACCTGGGATGTTTCCCCATATTTTCCTAAATCTCCCATTCTCTATCAGAAACAATGTGCTCTCAGTGAACAGTCTTCAATAATTCAAAACAGGCATGATGAATTATTAATCAGAAAAATGAATCCTTGCTAAGGTGGTAGTTGGCCAATATATGATACTTTCCAGTTAAGAAATGATGGAAAAGCAAATTAAAATGTACTTTTTCAATTAAATCCCTTACATATAATTATAGCTATACTAACGGTAAGAGTTTCCATTCTAGTACAAAGTTGATGAGGGAATTCTTCAGGCACAACTGGCCTTTCTTCAGCTTCCAAATCAGCCCACATATGTCCCTGTCCACATGTAAAGTTGATGCTGACTAGCAGGTTATAGAGCCCCTGGCCTATTGCAAATACCATGAGATGTACTGAAACACTGCTCTTCATTAATCTTGAATCATTCTAAACCCATTAATACTTTTGGCATTTCCAAACCAGGAAAAGACGAATTGGAAACATGATGTTCAAAAATCAAATCCTTCACCAGAACTGAGCTTTGTCCTAGAGACTTTAACTTTCTATGACCAAAACACAAACCAAAGGGACACAAGGTCATTAAAAGCCTACCAAATATGAAAGGTCTGGAAGCCACATATCACTGACTACAAGCTGACATGGGGACTCTGCTACAATAACCCAAAACCCATGGGGATCTTAAACACTGACAGAAACAACGTCCACTTGCCAGATCGAACCTCAAATAAGTGAGATAAAATTTTCAAGCTACAAAGAGTAAGCAACATTTGGGTAAGAGGGGCTTATTAATAAAACATTTTATTAAACTCCTGGAACACAGAAGCCTTTATGAACTGGCTCTAGATGATATATCTATCTTGACAGGCAGGAGGTTTTTTTTGTTTTGTTTTTTTCCTTTTTTTTAAAAAATTTATTTATATATTTTTTAATTAGTTTCAGGTGTACAACAAAGTGCAATAGTTATACTTTTTACCCCTCAAAGTGACAACCCCTCTCCCCCAATTCTCCCCTCCCACTCCTCCCCCCCATATCATACTATCTATTACAATTCCTTTGACTCCTTTCCACCGTATAATCCACATCCCGTGACTATCTATATATTCAATTACAGTTGGCGACAGGCAGGAGTTTTGATTGACTAAGTTCAATGCCTGGGAAATTACAGAAGCTCAAAAATATTTTCCAGTGAATGAATGATTGTAGGTACAAGTGAATGAACAATGCAGTGATATTAAACCCATTAGTGTTACAGGTGGTCAGCAGCCGCCTTCCATTCGCACGGTGGTATTTCAGCCAGGAGAGACTAGAGATGGAGTCCTTAGAATAGAAGGTTGACAACTGAGCACACCTAACCAAAGGAACACTGCTTAAAAGCATCTCATTAATAAAAATGATCACTATAGCATTTTGAGCCTATGACTAAGGACACAGCCCACGGACACACACCTGAGCTACCACCACAGGAAGGAAGGGGAGGAGCTGGGAACAAACAGCAACAAAGGAGTTCTTGAGATTCTCAAATTTGTGTGCTGCCTGTACCCATAAAACAGAGCCTAAATCATGATGTCAGCGTCTTCCTGGTGTCAGAAACTTATTTGCCTATGGAGACTACGCTATGGACGTATCTGTTGGCAGCAGAATTTTCTTTGTGCCCAATGAGGGTGTGAAGTTTCCCAGAAGCTATTTAAAGCTACAGAGTACTGATCCCACAAACAGCACAGAGTGATGATCCCATGAACTCCTGAAGAAACTTTCATTTGGAATCACTGGAAATGCAAGCGCTGTGCAGCAAGATACAGGCACACATGGCCTAGGACCATCATGGAAGCGAGGGACCCGGGCTGTCCCCCAGCATGTCCAGGCAAACATGCCTCCCTGCTGATGAAAGGAACTCACCGCAGTGCAGAATGTCGTCCTGAGCGGGACACGCTGTTGGCCACAGGGGACGGCAGGTTGCTCCCTCTGTGCAGGTCCTCAATGGACCTACTCCAGGGCTTTGATTTGTCCACCGAGCTCTCCACAGTGCTTTCCACACTCTCGAAGTCAAAACTAAAAAGAGAAAAATGCCACTGAAAACTTAAAGAGTCACATGCACACAAATACATATAGATGTGCGTAACTTGCTCCTCCTTCCTATTACACATCTGCACCTTGATGATGGGTAGGCTTTGCAAACGAAGAAAACTAAAAAGGACATACAAAAGAATTTCCATGACTCAGTGTTAGCTTCAAAACTACGGAAGGACAAACAGCAGACCAGGCCAAAAAAGAGCTGAACAACAGCAACAACTAAATACAAAGAATACATTTGAAATCTTTGTATGTTACTATAAGGCTTGCTAACTTAACTGCCAATATTGCTAAGGTGGAAGGAGACCTTACAGCTGTCTTCATTTTGTTTTAACAAGTCAATATGTTAGGCTTGTACTAATTTATTCCTACCCATCAATTTTCACTGAGCATTTTCTCCTAGTGTGTTGGCAAGTGCACTTTTCCAACCATATGTGATCCATTACTCGCAAAGTTATGAATTTGCTTTGATTTTGGAATCTCTTCCCAATGTGGTGCTCTTTAAAGCAGGGTTGTTGTTTCTCTGACATTTTTTGAGGTTATTACTCACGTTAACCATGTTAGAATAAGTGGAGAGTTAAGTTGCTCATTCTTGTATAATTTTAGGAACAAAGGTTTTAAACAGATAGGCCTTTGTGTTCTATGGATTTTTTTTTCCTCTCCCAAAGTCAGTAGCCCTGCTTCCACCCACCCTCCCCAATATTGTATTAATTGTTTCTACCCTAGCTCCTCCAAGCAACACCTGATCAGATAGAGAAGAAACAGAAGGCAGCTATAATTAATAGCATCTGGCAGATCTTGGAGGCCATCACAAAAGAAACTGCCACACTACATACTGGAAATAACGAGTATGACTTTTGTATGAAAAAGTATGACTTTTATGAAAGTATGATGGCCAAAATAAAATACTTGGTTAAAACAGTCATCTGTAAACCAGGTGATGCTGTCTGTTTATTAAATATTAATCCAGATGGCATAGACTGATGTATAAAGTTATGCAATCAGTCTGACAATTTTGTGATGCCTTCAGATGCAGGAAACAGTGCTGAACAGAAGGGAGGTAGAATTGAGGGATCCAATAGATCCTTAAGTACTAAAACTAGAAGCCTATAATTGGAAAAGCTGAGCTGAGGAGACCTTCCAAGACCACTCAGGTCTTGAACACTCCTGCAGCCTCCATGTCACTCAGGCGCTCGGCACCCTCCTGATCCCCTCGGCTCATTGCCCACTCTCGCACAGCAGAAAAAGGAACCACACACCTTCGGGACAACTTTGGTTTTAGGGAAGGGGCATGAATCTGTTGCATCACACGACATGGGTTAGGAAGCTGTCACAGGCCAAGGAACAATAAGACATTTTTCAGCCCATTAGTTTCAAGAAAGAACAGAAATTATGTATCTCTATGTAATTTTTCACCTAATTAAAGCAAAAGAAAAACAAAACTAATGAGCAAAGAATGTAAAGTTAATGCCAAAAAAGGACAAGATTAGGAAGCAAAGCAAACCCTTTGTTGGGTTTGATCTTCTGCCGCAGACTAGAATTCCCTCACAGTAGAACCACCTTTCCCTGGTGGTTTTATGTGAGGGTACATTCGGGAAAGCTGGTTCACAAGCTCTACTGTGATGGAGAGAAAGGGTTAAAGACAGCAAATATGTAATACATAGCATGCCATTTTTTTCATTATTCCTAAAGTTTCTTGGCCCTTCCTTAATTGCATAAATATTCCCCTAGATTTTAAAATAAAAGGGTAATAGTATTGTTTAGTCACATAATATGAAATGTAAGGGGGGCACATAGGAGATAGATAAGAAACAACTTTTGGAAGAGTATGCTACAAAAACTAGTATTATATTTTAAAGCACAATTTCTCAGGAAGATACACGTAAGTGCTGTCTTTTGGTTTTTCTTACTCTAGTCCATGTAATATATGAGTTATCAGAACTGAAACTCATCAAACCACTTTCAGTTAATACTTTAGTTTCTGTATCCACAAGGTAGGAATAATTATAGCTTTCTCCTTACAAATTCTCAAGGAAGTGATGAGGATTATGATAGCATCTGGTTAGGTCTTAGGATTCTATTGGAGTGAAGCAATGTAAAAACAAGTTACTGCTCTTAAAAGAAAAGTTGAAGGGGAAAAACACCACATAGGCCAAAATGTCTTCCAGTCAAATTAAAAATACAGTATGAGCTCCTCAAGCTATGTGTGTGACAGTATATCTGTGGGTACTGATATATTTTTTGATTCAAGGAAGAAATGTGGAGGAGAGAGTATCTCATTCAAATATACACTTTTCATTCCTGTTGTGAATCTTTCCAGAAGTCAAGCAAATGGGAAAATTCTAGGAATTAACAAAAACACAGTTAAATAAGTTTTTTTTTTTCCTGCTTTGTTCCAGTTTTTTTTTTTTTTCCCCCTTCACCTTTACAAAGGGCAAGTCAATACAAATATATATAAAATAAAAAGGGAAAGGCTCTTATATACCCCTTCTTTCAGACCAGTATCAATTTCTGCCTTTCCTAGCACATACAAATAGGCATATATATGTCTTTTTTTTTCTAAATAAAAAGAGAGCAACTCTTCTGTGTCTTGCTGTATTCACACAACAATCTATCATACACCTCTTTCAATAAGTGCTAGAGTATTCTACCATATGGATATATGAAACTTGAGCACCAAACAAAGTATTTCGTTTTAAAATAAGGACTCTTCTAAGGGTAATTCTTACTCCCCTGTTTTGTTCCTGCCTAAAAAGTATCTCTAATAACAATTATGTGATTTGCTTTTAGTTATTTGGATAAAAACAAACCTCCCTAAACCTCACCACATCTGCTTCTGGTTTCTCCCCTCAGTGCAGTGTATAATTTTACCACTGAGTTGCATCTTCTGTGACCACATAAAATTCAAAAGAAACAAGCCAAGTTTTACTTACGTTACCGCATACTGCGCAAATGACAGATATTCCACTAGAACATCAAGACCTTTGTTTTCTTCATTCAAAAACTCTCTGACCCATCTGTTGGAAAAAAAAAAAAGTTACTGGGAAGATCATCACATGCTCTGCCACAAAAGGCCAGTGAAAACTTTTGTTTTTCCACCACAATCCTTACTGCCTGAAAGAAAATAGGGAGTAAGAAGGCCTAGACTCTACCACATGCGGTAGGAGCTTTTAGTTAATGACAACTAAGAAAACCACAACATTTTAATATTCAAGAAGAGGGGAAAGTGTGCCTTCTTTGCATTTTACTGCTTAGGACACTTAAGATAACCTATAAGAAATTTTCTAAAAATGGAACTTGCTAAAGGTGCTTTTTCCACCATAGCAGATCAACGGCCTGCTTGGTGAAGGAGCCCAGACTACACAGGGAATGAGGCAGACTGGGGACATGACGACATAACCACTGAAATACAGGCGCGAGTCCAAATCCACGTTCAACTCTTTCTTGGCATCCAAAGCTGCAGAAAACACTCAACTAGCCAATGAGACCAATGTTTATGGGCTTCTGGAAATTCAATAGGGATGATTTTAATTTTTTCCATGAATGTTAAAACCTTTTATGAAGTTACAGGCACTGCAACCATCATCAAAGCTGCGACGTGACAAATATCACGGTTTTTAAAAATTCATTTTGAAATAGTACCACCATGCATTTGAATGGTGGGTTTAATTGCAGTTCACTGGTTTTTTTTACACATTTTTATTCATTCTTCATAATAACTCCTAGAGATGAAGTGGTCAAACAGGACCTTCAGATATTGAGAATAAATAGCTGTGACTCCACCTTACAGATTCCCTCCAGGGCACCCATCTTCAAAGAACATGTGGTACCCCAGCAAGCCTTTGCTAGATTTGAAGCTCCAATAAATAATAAGTAATCACAGAAATGAAACTTCGGGTACATCTGCCAATGGCATTCCAAAATGGTTGCCTCTTCCCTGCACACCACACTAACGACCAGCTGTGGACACGATCGATTGCTGATGGATCGCTGCTACAGAAGTCAGTGTGGAGAGCTGTTAGAACAACAGTAGAACAACCCTACTGTGTGTCCGTAAGGATTAGCAGCCCCGTGATGTCTGTCTGAAAAGAAGAAAACAATCTGGTGGACTCAGGGTGCCTGTTTTTTTATTTCTGGTTTTTTTGAGGATGTTTTCGTTTTTGTTTTAACCTCAAAGTTTATTCTTTCTTTTAGGTAGATCATCTCCATGATATAATCTCAGGTCTGCAGGTAGTTCTAAGAGGCAGCAAGGTCGGAGAAAAAGATAGCCTGCCTCTTATTTTCCCCAAGAATCTTGGGGAGACTATCACAAAATGTATGTACTTACCACAGCCACATGTGAGCAAATAACATTTAATTTAAAAGAGACCTAGAATGGCAACACTGGCAAAGAAAATACCACCCACAGGGCCTCACAAAGTGTCTCTGTTGTAAGAGATGACCAAAACTGACAGGGTTGCTTCCTGGCAGAGGTCACGGCTTCATTTCAAAAGCACCACATACACAATCTCATGGCATCTGCTTCTACTTATTTTCATTTGATTTATTTAATTACTACTCCCTGTGCAGTTAGGTCTCAGGAGATATTGGACATTTTTTAAGTACTGATTATTAGAAGCTTAAAAATAGTAAAAACGTTTTTTGTTTTTTTTTTTCTTTTTACAACTGGTAGGAGACTAAAGAACGGCTAAAACTCACTATGAAAATCTGATGACGAGCTGATCCTGAAATTCAAGCCCCTCAGCTTTGCTCAGACCTCTCCATGGGTCTGCATATGTGCTCTGGCTGCAGGATTTCAACTGGCCCTCCCTCCATGGTGCGTACACAGCCGGAATCCTCAGAGGTAGGCCTGGGAGTCATCTTTTTAATAGGGAAAGTCACAAGATCCAGATTTCTCAGGGCAGTCTTGATTCTACATATTCTATCTCAGTGGCCCACGAGAGTGCTCTCATTTAGAAGTTGAGAAAAACGGTCATATAGTGCCTTAGGATTGATTTTCCAGACACTTACCCCTAAAAAGTAGAGGTGGTCGAGGATACCCTGAGGACATGCCATTGTCTCAACCACTAGCACCTTCATCTCACTTAGAAAGTTTAGCCACAAACTGGATAGGAGGCAAATGACTCAGAGATAATAACATTAAAAAAAGAAGAAGAGGCAGGGAGAAAGGGAGGGAAGAAGGGTAGGAAATAGCCAAGCATAGTCAGAGTCACAATTCTCTTGACTCAAAATGTTAATCATGTACATATTGAGTTGTCGGAAAAGTCATGACGCATTTTTGCAATGAAAAACAAATAAATATGTCATGACTTTTCCGACAACCCACTATTTTGATGCAGGAATAAAGATTATTAATTAGCTTCTCATACTTCAATTCAATGCCCTTATCGAAACCTACATTCCTAATTGCTGATTTTGAGCAAAAGTGCTTTATAAAAACAATTATCAAAGTGAAAGGCAGGAGCCTGGTGCTCAGTTCCTAAAAAGCCAGCTAAAGTGTAACATGTTCTCCCTCTGAGAGGTTTAATTTCATTCAGTTACACAATTTTGTAAGCTATGAGATCTCCCCTGGGTTCTTTTATCTGACCCAGATACCCCGAGGTGATTTAGGAAAAAAATAAGATAAAAATCCATCATGGTTCACTACGCTACATTCTTTGTCAAATGATATCAGGTAAGCAAAGTCATTTCAGCAAAAAAGCTATGGATTATAAGAAAAAAAAAACAAACAGCCTTTACTTTTCCCCTGTCCTCTAAATTGGGATATTCTATATGGAGAAAACAGAAGTGAGAGTGAACTGTTGTGGAAATGAAAGATGGAAAGAAAATAGGCAAAGATGAGAAAAGAGTAACTTCCAAAGCAGAATCTTGAATACAAAGGCATTAAAAAAAAATGGATGCCCTATTTTGCAGATTTCTGTATATGACCATGCAATGCAATGGCATCAATTTAGGGTTCCTGTAGTCAATTTCCATTTTCACCTCTGTGTATGCTACACACACTTTTTTATATATTACCAATATGCAAACAGTTTCAAATTGGGTAATTACAGGTTTGGGAAAGCAGAATTATTTCTGATTCTGACAGCATGCATCATTTACTAGGTGCCTCACAGGCTCACTGTAATTACCATATGTTGTAAATTTGAATTAGGCAAATTCCAAATCAGCGTTTCAGGAGCTGGAAGAGATGGTGGTCATGAAAAACAGCTCTGGAAAAAACCTTTTTCAAGGAAGGGATCTAAGCACAGATGCCAATTGGTACTATTTTATTGTAGACAGATCAAAGGTTTGTTTCCAATACGCTGCTGTTTTCTCTCTGCCCCCTAAATCTCACACCTCATTGTTCTCATCTAGACACACAAGATAAAGGGACAAATAGTGAATTCTCTTTGCCAGTCTCCTTTAGAGAGCCACTACAGACATGGTGGAAACTGCAGTGGCTGAAAAAATCATGAGATGCAAGAGAGAGAAGATAAGTATCACCAGGTTGCCCATCAGCTACCAAATCTATGAGACAGTGTCGCAAATTGGTTCTCAAAGTTTAGCCCACGCACCACCAGGGGTTCTGAGACCCTCTCAGGGGTTTCTGAACTTAAAACTATTTTAATAAAAATAATAAGAACATAGTTGTTTTTGTCATTGTGCTGATATTTGCACCAATGGTACAAAGAACTGTGGATAGAACTGCTGACACCAAAGAATACACCTATTTATTGTATTCTTCACCCCATGCACTTGGGAGGAAAAAAGAATCAGCTTCACTTAAAACTATCCTTAGTGAAGCAATAAAAGTTATTGATTTTCTTAAAGCTTCCTGCTTGCATGTACATCTTTTTAATTTTCTGTATGACAAAATGGGAAACCCACATAAAGCACTTCTGCTGCTTACCCAAGTGCCACGGCTGTCCTGAGGAAAAGCACTTGTGCAATTGTTTGAGTTGCAAACTGAACTATCCCTTTTACATGGAATGTAAAATGACTGACAAACTATGTTCATTCTGTCTTGGGTATTTGGCAGATATTTTCTCAAAAGTGAAAGTGAGCCTGTCCATTCGAGGAAAACAACTGACGGTATTTGTTGTCAATGGTAAAATTTGAGCTTTCGAACAAAAAAAATCTGAATTTTGAAACACTTGTATTGCACACCATGAGCTTGACAGTTTCCCAATACTTAAAAAGTATATTGTGATGAGAATGGTAAATATGAACAAAAGTGATTGCTGTTATAGTATAGAATAAAATGTGTCGATGTTTGAAAGATCGAAGAACTCAGTAAAACCATATTTTCCAAATGACCAATTCATCCTGTTACAAAATTATGAATGGGTAAAGAGACTCATTCAAGTACAAGACAGTAAAATGAATTTTAGTATAACAGAGTACAAAAGCTCATTGATATGGTTTCAGATTTCATACTGCAGCTACCTTTAAGAAATTGACACTTCTTGAATTTTGGTGTAATATCAAAGAAGAATATCTGCAATTATCTGAAAAGGTTACTATAAAAAAAACTCCTCCTTTTACCAAGCATGTATCTGTGTAAGGCCAAGTTTTCTTCATATACATCAACCCAAATAATGTATCACAACAAATTGAATTGCAAAAATCTGAGAACCCTTTTATTAAGCCTTCTATTAATGAGACATTAAAGAGATTTGTAAACATGCAAACCAATGCTACTCTTGCCACTAATTTTTTTTTTTTTTTGCTTTGGAAAATAGTTAATGGCTGACTCAGTTTTATCATCTGTAAAATGGAGGTTCAAAGGTAAAGGCGATAATAAAAAGATTTTGTAAGAAATAAATAAAACCACACATTTATATGCCTAAGACAGTGCTTAAGAAAATGACAAAATGATTATGAGCTTAAGAATTTTCAAACAGCACCATTAAAGAATGAATTAATCATAGAGTAGCTTGATGTACATACACCCCATACATGTTTTCTACCTCTTAAAACCAGCCTAGGTTATTCTTCTCTCTTTCCTCTTTTGGCCTGGCTCCACTGCCCTGTTTCACAAAGGAGCAGGGAGTCCAGGAGGGAAAGGTCACTGAGCAGTTCCATGGTTCCTTCCCCTTTCCACACACCTCTTCTCCCTGCCAACCTGCACATTGCTCCCACAAACTCATGCCCACTCTCTCAACTCTCCCAGTGAGGTCAAGTATAATGAGCATCTTTTGGAGTTTCTATGACTTTATACTCAGGATGAAAATTAATTTTCTATCATAATAGGGAGTTTTACTACAGTAGATTACCTGTAAGTAGAGATAGCCTACACCTCAGTTCCAAGAAACAAAGTCCTTAAATGTATCCAGCTCCCCACCATCACCACCACTTGAATCTTATCACTCTGACGTCCAAAACATCATGATGTGTCTACTCACACTGCACGGCCGATGTGTTCTAACATGACTTGGCTCCTTTCAAGGGTATTTCAAGTCATTTCAACTACTTGGATCAGCCATAATCCAATTTTTCTCTATTATTACAGTTCCTAGGAGTAAGTGAATGAGATTATTTCTAGTCCAATTCTTATTTCAATTTGGCTCAAAGAAAATTAATTTTCTTTCTCAGAAGACTGCTCTGTCTATAGAGTTTTGGGCTTATAATTGAAACTCAGAACAAATCTTTTGCACGACAAATCCGTAGCTTAGAATGTTATCTCAGAAAAACCCCAGACTTTAACCTTGAAATGCAAGCATGTGCCAAGAATAATTTTTTTAGGGCAAGTAGATATTAAATGCAATTCTTTCTTTTAATTTCTGGGAATCACAATATCCTAGGTGTCAGGGTCATTCTAGACAGTGAAGGCAACATTCTATGCATGGAATTCCTTAGGGATATATTATAATATATAATATTATTGAATTATTATTAGATATAATATGATTTTCAAGAAACATAACAAACAACGGCTATCATATAGAATAATTATTATGTATTAAACCCTAAAGTAGATCTTTTATAAGTTATCTCATTGAATCCTTACAACATTCCTATAGAGTAAATATTATTATCCTCATTTTAAAGATGAGAAGTCATATAGTAAATAGAAAGAGCGTATGCAACTTATCTAAAGTCAAATAACAAATAAGGAGGCATGGCAAAAATCTGAACCAAGATTCTCTTTCCACAAGGCAAATGGGCACCCAATTCCCTTTCTTTCAACGGTATCTCAAAGAATGCATTAAATCTATGGATCTCTTATACATAATAGCACCTTGCATTCCAAGAATTCTTCATGGCAGCAATTGATTATTTTTACATTATATAATAACTTCAGAAAACTGCCCCATCAAATGAGGTCAAGTCACTTAGTTTCTATAATGAAGAGTCCAGTTCAGGTTTGGCTTTCAGGCGGGATAGGTCAAACCCTGGCGTGTGGCTTCATTTCATACAAGAAGAGGCCGCTAATTGGTTGCATGCAACCAGAAAACGCACCTCTGTGAATTTCTCTGCTGCTAAAGCCAAAGCTTTCTGAGTGTCCCACGTAGGTGGCAGACACGGGAAAACTTCAGCTGGAGAAGATGAAAGGAATGTAGGAATCTTTCAACATGCCTATAGAAACCTAAACAACAAACCATTCCAATTGCTTGCAGATTTGCACTGGCTTCAACGCAACCAGGGCTATACTATTCAGCCAGCTTTGTATTGAAAATGATCATCTTGCTTTGGTATTTGATGGTCAATTTCACATTACTCTAGCAATGTTTGAAGCAATGCTTTTGGACAATTTGTAGAAATTCTGGCTACAGCTCATTCCACCGATTTCAGTCAAGAAGCGATGCCAACAGTATGGGGTTGGGCCTTACCGAATGGAATCTAGCTCCTGACCCACAAATATTGGAAAGTATTTGAATTTCCTAAGATTGGATGCCCAACTGTATTAAATCACCACCACTTTCACCCCCAATAGACAAGCCTCACTGCTTTGATCCCAGAACCCTGATTATCTTATTTCCCTTCAGGGAAAGAGCTGCCAGACTAGGCTACATAAGAAACAGAACACAGCATTTTGAACCAAAGCACCTGGCTCTACAGCTGTAGACCTTGTGGGGTTCACTCACCTTCGCTGGTCCTTAAATCTTTGAATCTGTAAAACGAGGGACTAGATAATCCTTAATTTCTCTCCCAGTTCTAAATTATGACTTTATGATTCACTGTTCCATAACCTATTTTCTAGGACAAAGGTGATTTTCAACTTTAGGTTAGACTCAGTTCATTTTTCAAACACTTTATTCTCAAGATGACAAATGTGCCAAGTTACCCGTTAGGAAATGAACATTCTCACCCCAGCTCCATCACCTATAAATCAGCCTTGCATTTCTGCAACTTAAAAAAGCTTATTCTGAAACAACTGTGAAAATTAACCATTTGAAAGCCTTATAAAAAACATACTCTGAAGTAGATGTAAATTGTGATTTATATATTTATTTTACAGAATACTCTATAAAACTACAAAATAATATACACGTGAAACTTTATTTCCAATAGGCCCGCAAAGAAAGCCACAGAGGAAAAACTCTAAAAGATCTAAAGTCTATAGTCTTCTCATCGTAAAACTCAAAAAATCAAAACCCAAAGGGCCAGCTGAGTGGTGCAGTGGTTAAGCGCTGGCTTGGGAAGCCAGCGGCCCCAGTTCGGTCCCATATATGAGGGCCAGTGACACTGCCCTCAAAAAAAAAGAAATCAAAACCCAGAGGGTTAAATAATTTGCTGGGTGTTAAACAGAAAGTTTAGGAAGAACTACAGCTACAAAATAGGATACCTGGTATCATTCTGCCTTGGAGATAAACCATTTTAAGGGACTGTACAATTATGGCAACCTACGAGTTAGGGAGAATGTCACGAAGTTGTACTTGTTTGAGGCAAAATAACCATGTTGTTGCATGAAAAATTCTTACAAATACTTAGAGCAGAGATTCCCCAACCTTTATTTTCTAGAGTGGATTTACATTGAATGGTCCTGAAATGTTGGGATGTAGTAAGAATGACTCTCAGAACAAAGTATCTAGGTTATGCTAGGTAACATCACTCCAGCTTTACCCATTCCTGGCCAGAAAGTCCAGGGACTTGAGGAAAGGAGAATGGAGCAACTTTAAGTAATAGCTCGGAGAACTCCTGTGAAGGCTGAGAGATCCTCTAGGATCTCCGTCTACATTACTTGTTGGGGGTTCCTTGTTTGCCAGGAATTATTATGCGGCCAAGAAACCAAGCACGTATCACTGCACCTGAGAAACGAATTTTAGAATGGTTATAAATATCCCAAATGCAGGTCTGTCTGTCCTGCTTCTACTGATTCTTATACAGTGAATATTTCAAGTACTAATACAAGCTCCACCCTTCTAAACTTTGGTCTCCTGACTTACAATGAACAATAAGGAAGCTTATCTCTTTGAGTATAATTCAGTCACTTTGAAAGGTGTCTAAAAGCCTTAGAGCTTAAATTTAAATGGGCACACTTACCCAATATGGTTGGTTCTCAAAGAAATTTCCAGTTCTCTTAGCACTTGTGTGGATTCTTGAACACGCCGTCTGAATTTCTATAATCCAAGAACACACATTCTCACAAAACATATTTTAGCAACTGCTAGAACTGCAGCTTACTTGTAATAAGTTTAACACAATATGGAAATATCTCTGCTCTGAAAGTGGGCTTCTCTCTCTCACATTTCCTTTGGCAAAGCCCCCAAATGTTTTTGGATCATGAAAATCTGCTTATGTGAAAGGATTGGGAAAGATTACTTATTTCATGTACTGTCTTTGAGTAAGTGAATTATTTCTCTCTACTCCACAATACAACAATATTCACCAATATACCTATGTGATGGGGTCGCTAAAGACCACCCCAGTTTCAGAGGTTCGCTAGGACTCACAGGACTCAATGTACTGTTGTCCTTATGGCTAGGATTTATTACAGTGAGAAAAATACAACGCGCAATCAGCCAAGGGAAATGGTACGTGGGGTGCAGTCTGGGGGACACCAGGTACAAGCTTCTGAGGGTCTTCTGCCAGAGGAGTCACGAATGACAATATTCATGAAATGCTGTCTACCAGAGAAGCTCATGATAGAGACTCTGTGCGCCCAGGGTTTTTAATGGGTATTGGTCATGTAGGCAATCTGTGCCTACCTAGCACATACCAAAAGTCCAGACTCCCAAAAGGAAAGCAGGCATTCAACATAAACCATGTTGTTGGCATAATCAGTTTTTAGGCACTGTGAGTCGTTCTTATCAGGAAATGGTGGGAGCTCTCCGAAAATCCAAGTTCCCAGTTGACAACCGAGACCCACCCTTACAAGCAGCCCTTTATAAGGTAGCAGTCTCAGGTTTGCTATGTTAATTCCTTTCTGCACGACCTAACACTTTCAGAAACTAAGCATTTCACAGCTACCTCTGCCCATGAGCCCATACTTGGAAGGGTCCTGCTCTGGAGCGCCTCCCTTATACTTTAGGAATGTCCTTCCTCATTCCCTTGCCTATCAAATCCTACCGATCTTTCCAGAACTCCCTCAGGTCTTTCTTCTTCAAGGAATCTGATAGTAAATGTATTGATCTATCTATTCGTCTCCACTTTAAATAATCTCCAAAGAATCATTAGGCTGCACTACACATCAGTTCTGTGGAACACAATTTCCTACAGAAACATTTATTTACAGTAACTAAAGTCTCAGGTCAGTCTGGAAGAAGGACCTTTGATGTGCAATGCCTTCTAAGAGGCGTTCTATGCTCTCTGTGCTATGAACCCAACCACCTTCATGTTACACTGTTTTCAGGGAAAGGCTTTGAGAATTTTAGCTCAGGATATTAAGGGCCCTTCTCTTCTGCCACAATTGCAATGTAAATAGGGTCATCCAGCTCCAAAGACAAGGACATACAAAGAAAGGAAGAAAAGGAGAAAGTCTGCGAAGGATTCCAGGATGGGAGGTGGGGAGAGCCTGGTAGGACCTGGTGGCTGGGTGAAGACCTGGAACTCTGCCGAGCATGGGGAGGCTCCTGTGACCCTCGTCTCCTCTTCTGAAGGCTCTTTGCTTCTCCCCTAACTGCTTCTCACCAGGGCCCCGAGGAAGCACACAGTCTCACGGTTTCCCCTGGCTGCTATTCCTAAAGCACCCCCCAAAGACTCTCAGGTTTATAGAATGTAGATACAATGAGGTCTACAAAATAAAAGCCTCCTCGATGCAATGAAAACAAAAGGGCACTCCCCTTTTTGTCAAGAAAGGACTAAGAAATGGCAAAGAGTCATCTATTGTTGGAGGGACATCCAAGCCCAGTGCTTTCTGGAGAGCTTGCCAGCAACGGGAACTGCTGATGAAGCAGGGTCCATGGCCGCACAGCGCATTTCCAGGTGTGCTGGCTGCTCCGGAGGGGACCTTCCCATGTCAGAGTCACAAAGCTCAGGCTGTCTGCACATGTGGCCTTTAGAAAACAACTCAGTGTTCCTGGCTGTGCACTATGCCCAGTTCTGACTTGCTCCCTGAGGCCTGTGCTGGTCCCCTAACTCTGTCTTATGCTTCCTCAGGGCAAGGTCATCCCTGCCAGATGCCATCAGCCCCAAGGACACCCAGCGAAGCCCTGAGGACGTAGTAGACTATAAAAGAGGATCTGTTGAAGGGCTCAGAGGCATATATCAAAACAAAACTCCATGAAAACTCTATGAGCTAATGGAAACAACAACAATAGCAGATACCGTCTATTTACTATAGTGGGCACGACCCTTTGGCAACTGCATGATATATCTGAGGTAAAACTAAACTGATGTCATGCCCATATTATATTCTATTAGGAAGCGTTCGATTGTCAGCTGGGTCTCTGGGCTAGAGAGAAGCCTCGGCACCCACTTCTCTAACACATAAACAATGAGTGCACGTCTACAATGTACCAGAATGCTTTAAAAGAGAAACTGCGGGCCAGCCGAGTGGCACGGTGGTTAAGCGCCGGTTTGGGAAGTCAGCGGCCCTGGTTCGGGTCCCACATATGAGGGCCAGTGACACTGCCCTCAAAAAAACAAAAAAAGAGAAACTGCGTGCTTGCAGGGACCGGCACCAAGGAGCCGGGTGCCCTCCATTAGCAGTCTCTCCATAAGAGAAGGGCCCAGGGACCAGCCCATGGAGGCAGCTGAGCCCCAGAGACCTAGACAATAGGTTTCATTTCAGGACAGCGGCACCACAGAGGACCGGACTCCTTTCTTTGCGATCTGAAGCCTGCTTCCATGCAGACATGAGCGATCCCTCCCACCCCTGCAAAGCACGGACTAAGAACTCCCTGGTATCAAATGAGGAGGCTTGTTTGCAGAGTTCTGGTTACAGACTTATCTAATTTAGGCTCTTCCTTCCCTGCCCTGGAGGGTTTAAAACTACTTAGAAGAAAATCTAAGGAGGATATGCTTAAGGAATCTTTTTTTTTTTTAGAAGACAGCAAATTAAGTATCTTACATTCAATATGAACAGAAGATTAATGAATGAAGTGTTGGAGGACTCCAGACGCAGTTAAGGGAAGACTGCTCGGCCCAGATTGTCTGGCTAAAATTGAAAGCACTGTCTTGAAATCGTTTCTTCCCCCTCCCCATAATACAGCTGAAAATCTTAACTGCAAGCCCTGCCTTATTCCAAACAAAATCTCCCCTTTTTTTCCAGGCTTTAAGCATGACAATTATGTTGAGCGGAACAGAGCAGTTCCTACTGCCAGCTCCTGACAGAAATCGTACTAAAAGCAGGGACGGTTGATCCAACATCCATTTGATTTTTGTCTGAGCCAAATGAGTGATGGTGAAAGATGAGGCACAGACCAGACAAGGCCAGTCAGGTGAACACACTCAGTCCCAGGCAGAGATTTGGGGAACAAAAGTCAGCCCAAACAGACATCTTTTGTATTGGGCCTCTTTATTAAGTTATTTGCAGGAGACCAAAAACACTTTCTGAGCAGATTCCTTATTGTTTTCTGTTTTGTATTCTTTGCCTTAACCCAGGAATAATTGTTCTGAAGGAGAACTGGGACTGTGCCTGCAGCAACCCACCACTCCCCTCCAAGCAGTTTCCTCTCTGTGGAGTTTCAGGCTGGAGTCTAAGAAGTGCTCTCTAGGAGTTCACATGTTCTCCTTTCCTTTCAGAATCTGATAAATGTTGCAGTAATTGTTTGGGGGTGGAACATATTCTGGGAGGGGAGCTCTCAGTCTTTTGCACAAACATCGGTGTTTCTGCCATGCTTAGCTCAGGGTGAGTGTGCAGAATGCTGGGGTCTCAGCCATCCAGGCTTGAAAGTTTACAAGTCTGAGGATTTCTGGAACTATTTCCAAAACAGAATCTCGCTGCCCCTGTGCAAAGAAACAGCCCAGAAAACCACCTGAGATTTGGGGGTTGTGTTTTGTGTGCATGGGTGTGCCTTCATTTAACCCTCTCGAATCTGATGAAATTGAGGCTGCTACATCTTTGGGGGATGAAACAAACAAAAAAGGAATGAACAGAATTAAGCAGCTGTCTCTTTTAGTGGGGCTGACAGAGCTCTTTTAAAAACAGAAACATGTGTGCCATATTTATGAGGAGGGGAAATACTATGATACTCTGACAGGTACATTCTAAGAAAACAAGGCTGTGTCATCCAAGCCACAGATGGCGTCTAGTCGACAGCAAAAGTCTAGTCCACTGTCATCATTACACCCAGATTGTACTTCTGCTTGCCTGCATATTAGCCATAGGACAAAGGACCAGGAAACTTCCAAAAGGAAATAATAGCTGTTCTCTTTTGCTTGACTTTTCTTCTTTGGGGGATGGCGCGGGGTGGGAGAAGGGCGGTGATGAGAGTGGAAGTAGAAGATAAAGAAAAAGGAGAATATTTTTTTACAAATATAAGAGCCCCGGAAACAGTGGCTAACTAGGAAAAAGGAGCCTTTCTTCTCTCATGAGTCACATGCAGAAACAGCAAACGGAATTCAGCTCAAGATATTTTTGCTGCAGCCTTGAAAGCATGAGTTGTGGAAGGTCAAGCAAAAAACAAATGCTATCTGGTGAAGATCCCCTTTACCGATCTTGAGCAAGGACAGCTCTGCCCTGAGACATCCCAGGGCTGCCCGGGCTAGCTGGGCTGTGCCAGGCTTCATACTTTACCATGAGGCCTCAGTGTGAACCAATTGTGTAGCTGCACAAAGCAGGGCTTGTTTGTAAAAGGAGAGAGTCAGTTGAGAATGGAATCAGCTATTCTCTCCTTACCTTCTTGGAGCCAGGGGCAGGGTTGGGGCGGGGAAGCTGCTAAAAGCATCAACACAGGATGTGAGAGCACAGCTGGGATGACAAAGCCCCAGTGATTTTTCAAGGTCTCTGGAAATGCACCAAGACATGAAAGACAAGTCTCCCCTTTGCTAGGCTTGCTTTTCTAGGGGCCTGAACACCTTTGCACTGGATTCACTGCCCTGTGTAATTGGAAATGGCCGTGACTCAATAGCCATCACAGGTACGTGACTCCCATCTCAGGGAAGTACTTTTAAATGCATCATCACACCAGAATGATGGCTTTTTTTCTTTGTCTTCCCTTGTTGTTGTCTCCAGAAGTTGTTTTCCTGGAGGCTCTGGCAGAGGCTATAATGCGAGGAAGGAAGGTTCCCCTTGACGACCCCCACCCCCTCCCCAGTGTAGAGGATTCTGCTTGCCAATGGGGGAAAGGACAACAAAGGGTGGAAATAAATCCATCTTACCTTCCTGGTTACCGCTGGATCCAGATAGCCTTTTAGTTTTTGAATGTATGTATGGGGAGGATTCTTCACCTGGAATCGTTCCTGCAGGAAGCACAGAAGTACAGTAAAAAGCATGACAGGTATGAAGGCACGACAGTCAGCCATGTTCAAACAGATTAATACTGTTGATCTAAGGCTGAAATGCACCCACAGTATGAATGTGGCCCTGCAAATCATCATTATGTACTAGTGGTTCTGAATCTTTATAGTAGGTGTTATTATCCTTTCTTTCCATAGAAGGAAACTGAAGCTTGGAGAAATTCAGTACTTCCCTAAGATGACACAGCTGTCAGTGGTACCAATGGACTTGAACCCATGTCTGTCCAACTCTAGTCTATACTCTTCTTTCTCTGTAGGGCTCTGCAGCTCTCATTCTAGAAATAATGCTTTACACAAACTGCAATCAGGTCCTTTTTTTAGTAAGTCTTCAGTCTATTACATATTCTTTTGAATATCTTCAATGCTGGCAAATCTTGTTTGTTTTCAATTATATATATGTTGGTGTTTTTTTTTTAGCCGAACCATCCTGCCACCTGTTGGCAGCTCAACAGCAACTCAGCTCGGGCTGGTATCGAACCGACGTTGCTCAGAGCTCAGCTCGCACTCTTGAGCAAGCTCTTAACCAACTGAGCCACTCGGTCGGCCCTATTTTATCTTTGAAAATACCAAACACTTGACTTAAACTGGATAAAACTAATTGGTTTCAAAAATGAGTAATGAGTCCATTGCTTAGAGGCTGGAGTGAGTGTGTGTGTGTGTATTTGTGTGTATATACATGCATGTGTGTGATCATTAATGGGTTCCTAAAGAGGCTCCAAACTAGAAGACCCAAAAATAGTTTGAGCAAAAGCACAACCATTGAAATAAGCATATAATGTATATATACTATATATCCCAAGGTGATATTTAAATGTAGATCTGGGATAGGGCGAGAGAATCTGCATTTCTCACAAGTTCATGCTGATGCTATGGATAGAGGTATCACACTTTGAGAAGCTCATGCCCATGTGTATCAGGTTGAATAGACCATAATGTCCAAAGCAGCATAATAAAGCAGTAGTAAAAAACTGGGTAAAATCCAAATATCCACACACTATAAAAAGGATAGGTACTTGCATTATGTTCATACAATGGTATATAATGATGAAAATGAACAAATTGAACTGAGCACTCCTACATGGATAGATCTTATAAAGCTGATGTTGAGACAAAAAAGAACATGTGATTTTACTTATATGGATTTACACAACAAACAAAAATAAACTTTAATGGTTAGGGACACATACATAGGTGGTTTATTTATGTGTGTGTGTGTGTATTTGTATGCATGTGTATGTGTACAGAGAGAAAGGTTATATAGAGAACACACACACACACACACACACACACACACACAAACAGAAAGTATGTATAGAAAATATTTATCTTCCATAGGAAACAAATGAATGAACTCATGAGAGGAATGAATAATACCCATCTATTTACCTTCAGCTCCAACTCTGTGTGTGTGTGTGTGTGTGCGTGTGTGTGTAGAGATAGAGGGGGGGGGGAAGAAGGAAAGATGGAGGGAGGCAAAAGGAAGGGGAGAGGGAGAGGGAAGGAGAGAGAGAGAGAGAGAGAGAGAGAGAGAGAGAGAGAGAGAGAGATGATTAGCATAAAATAATAGTTGGAGGCCTGAGGTGGGGGAAGGGGAGTACAGAGTAATCCTGAGAGGCTGTCAATGTTCTATTTCTTGACGCAAGTACTAGTCACACAGGTGCTGGCTTTATCCCTCGTATTATGCTGTTCTTAGGTTTCAGAGCCTTTTCTGTACATGCGCTATCTCTCTCTCTCTCTCTCTCTCTCTCTCTCTCTCTCACACACACACACACACACACACACACACACACACACACACACTTAAATACATCAGCTCTAAAAGGAAAAACAAAGATTTATCATGAAATCTTGACAATTCTTATCAGGTTTTCCTCTACCTACAACCCAAAAGATGTTTCCTTAGTAAGTCTTTTAAATCTGATTCCTGCTTATGCCATAATGGAATTTTTTAGTATTTCACAACTCTGACATTGGCCAGCATGTTTAAGCATTTGTTTATAGCATATAAACTGTATTTCTCCCATGGGGAACCACAACATTCTTCCTGGTCCACTCAAGCCTTGCTCACTTACAGATTTGGAAATGCTAAAGATCATCTTACTATAATACTACCAAAAAGATAATCTTATTAGTGAAAGTATATACATTTTATTATTGTTTAATGCTTTAAAATAGAAGGAAGCTGGGCCAGCCGAGTGGCGCGGTGGTTAAGCGCTGGCTTGGGAAGCCAGCGGCCCCGGTTCGGTCCCACATATGAGGGCCAGTGCCACTGCCCTCAAAAAAAAAAAAAAAAAAAAATAGAAGGAAGTGGCTTGCAGTAAGACACCGATTAATACTTTCCATTTATTTAAAAAATGATCAGGGTAAACTTTAGTCTATAAACTACATCTCCAAAAAGCTGTTAACAAAACAAAACAAAACAAAACAAAACAAAACAAAACAATTGTTTGTAACTATTCCCCCCAAATTTTCTATCCTGAGAGTAATTTCCAAATAACCTCTAGTGCCATCACTGTGCCTATGTATAAAGTCCTTTTTTTTTTTTTTTTTAAATCACTATCACTTCACTAAGGGATCAGATAGAATCCAACTGCCATGCGGTTTTAGCAATAGACCAGCTGAAGGCTAAAATAATCACAAAAAACTCTGATCTGGAAAGTGAACTGATAAGCTATCTAGGAACCAGTTATTTCCAACCTTGAATATAACAACAGCTGATGCCAGAAATATATTAGGATATAATAAAACTTACACTTTTAAATAAAACAATCCTATTATGCAATTTTGAAAACATCCCATGACCAGTAACATTGCAAAACTGAGCTCCTTTCTGCTATAGCAACCAATTACCTCTACATATAAGGCCCCGAACACATGAACCTCAAGGAATTTTAGTTCTGGCTCATGTAATAGTTGCTTGAGACCTAAAATTTGAATCTGTGGACAGTTGCTGAGAGATTTCTAATATTTGTCCTTCTAGGCAATGCCATCACACCATCAGTAAGAGCTATATTTATTCCTTTAAAAATAACAAAATCTGAGTAGCACATGTAACGTTGGCATTCACTCACTAAATCCCATTTTTGACAGTCAATAAATGCAGCTTTCTCCATTTCCTGCTTAAGAATGGGTAATCCAGAAAAGCTTTCTCAAAAATATACATTTACTGATCCTGTTAAATATTTCCTTACAATCATTCCCCTGAAATTAGGGACAAGGTCTAAATTTAATACACTCATCCTTTTTCAAGTGTGCTTATTAGTATTTATGTTTTAGGCACATTTTCCACTTGAGACTTATTCATGTATTTCCAAGAAACAGAAAATAAAGACGCCTGATGCTTTTAAAATACAGTGGTCTACCTTATACCTACTTCTCAGAATACTCAGCCTACATCCAGGGATTCAAAAAAAAAGTGCTATGGCAGAAGAATACAAAGCTCCAATCATTTTCCTAAAACTTGATGTTTCTCTAATCTCAAAAGGAGCTACTGTTTGAGTTATACATCCAGCGTCTGGCTCAGCAAACCTCTTTTTTCTGCCTCTTCAATATGGCCATTTGGGCAATTAGAAACATTTGGGGAATACATTGGAGAATGTCGGCACCTTGTCAAAACACATTTTTATTTTGAAGAAATTTGGCTGGATTATTGACATATTAAATAATAATTTTTTTTCTCTGAATATTAGAATTTTAAATTTTTTGAACTGAAACCCAAAACTGCTTTCGCTGGCAGTTTTCCATCACCCCCATTTCCAGATCTGCTTCATCTCCCACATGCTGTTTTCAATAACCAGTTAGTTACCCGCTTGTTCAGCATGGATATGGGTAGCCTAATTAAGTCCTCCACTTGAGTTACATTATATAGAAATATTATTCATAGGAATAGAAAATCCTCTTTAATATGGTGATTTGTCAATATGGGCTGATAAGTCTCTTAAAGAGTTTTGTTTTTTAATTACAATTTATTGGGGTGACAATGGCAAGTAAAATTACATAGATTTCAAGTGTACAATTCTGTAATACATTACCTACATATAACATTGTATGCTCACTATCCAGAGTCAGTTCTCCTTCCATCACCATATATTTGATCCCTTTTCCCTCTTCTACCACCCCCTACCCCCTTACCCTCTGGTAACCACTAAACTGTTGTCTGTGTCTATGAGTTTTTGTTTCTTTATTTGTTTATCTTGCTCCTTTGTTGTTTTCAGTTTTATATCCCACATATCAGTGAAATCATATGGTTCCCTACTTTTTCTGTCTGACTTATTTTGCTTAGTATAAGAATCTCAAGATCCATCCATATTGTCACAAATGGCACTATTTCATCTTTTCTTATGGCAGAGTAGTATTTCATTGTGTATATATATCACATCTTCTTAAAGAGTTTTTAAATACCAATTTCTTTCAAAATGTCTAACCAATATAGCATCACACATCACCCTGACCTCTTGCCATTTATCTTTTTGTGTGATCAAACTTTCTTCATGAAATGTTTCTGGGTTGGAAATACCAATTGTTCTGGAATTTTTATAAAGCACTCACTATAAAGAGCCTAAATGGGCCGGCTGGGTGGCAAAGTTGGTTAGAGTGCGAGCTGTGAGCATCAGGGGCACTGGTTCGATTCCCACATGGGTCAGTGAACTGTGCCCAAGTTGAGCTGCCAATGAGCTGCCAACGGGTGGCCGGATGGCTCAGCTGTACAAGGTTGCCGGTTCGATTCCAGCATGGGATGGTAGACTGTGCCCTCTCCCTGCAACTAAGTTTGAACATGGCACCTTGAGCTAAGCAGCCACTCAGTTGGTGAGAGGGCATGCTCTTAACAACAAGGTTGCCGACTTGGCTCCCGCATGGGATGGTGGGCTGTGCCCCACTCCCTGCAACTAGATTGAAAGCAGCAACTGGACTTGGAGCTGAGCTTGCGCCCTCCACAACTAAGGTTGAAGGACAACAACTTGACTTGGCGCTGATGGGTCCTGGAAAAACACAATGTTCCCCTTCCCCAATTTCCTAATAAAAATCTTTAATAATAATAATAATATAAAAATAAATTTAAAAAAGAGCCCAAAGCCATTTCTTAACATTCAGGCACACTAGGCCACAGACTTCACTGGGAAGAGCCTGGGGGGAAAGCGAGGGGGAGAACAAGCCTCAGAATCAGAATCTTCATTAAGCGTCTGTGTCGTTTGCAAATATTTTACTTTAATAGAGTGTTACGTGTTCAATTTCTCTGGCAATACTCAGATTAATTCTTCTCACTGCGAAAAGTGACTTCATTTATGCAAGCCCAGGAACACAATTACTTCTTTTCATCTGGGGCCGCACTTTTGTTTCTCAAAGGTTATCTTTTAATAACACTTTACAGTTTACCATATTCTTAGCTCACTCAAGCCTCCCTATGTGTCAAGTCAATATTAACTCCATTTCATAGATGGAGGAGAAACTGGAGGAACTGAAACTCAAGAGATTAAATGGCTTGCCTTAACACACGCACACACACACACACACAGCTCAGGTCAAGGATTCAAAATCAGGTTTTCTGAGTCTCTGATCCTTGTTCTTTTCACCACACTGTAATAAGTGCACTCATCTTGTTTTTGATAAAAGTTTTTAAAAGGGTGGAAACATGTTCTTCTCTTCTCTGAGTCCCAGTATGGAGAAAAATACTTGGCACACAGTTAGTCCTTAATAATGTTCAAAGAGCTAAACTTCTTTAAATGTCATATCCAAGTCACTTCTTTCATAAATTAAGGGTAAGTTTTTAAAGTTTAAAAGTACACAAAGAGATTGTAAACACTCTGTCCAGTCCACACAGTCAGTGGGTCCTGCGCTAGACGAAGTCAGCCAAACTCATGTCATAGCTAAAGAACATCTGCTGATAAACCTGTGTTGTATCTCTAAGGGCTCTGAAACTGCCCCGTTTCTTATTATCCTTTCCTTATTATCCATTTCTCATTAACTCAATCCACTCAGGCTTATGCTCGCCTCCCCTCCCCTCAACGGCCACCAGGAAGGTTAGGCAGCCTGTACATAGGCCTGGCCTGCAGATAAGGAAAAGACAAAGCCCTCATTGGACTCCACTGATGACTACGGTTCAAGTCTACTGCAACCCAAGATGGAAAACCAGGCCATTCTGAAAGGAACAAACCAAAGAGGCTGTGACGGGCATGTAGTAAGTTAATTAGGACATTACACAGAATTTATCAGCTATACTGCAACATGGCCTTTTCTGTATTAGACACAGACAGAAAGCTGAACTCTTTCTTTGGGGTCTCCCTCCCTCCATGATCCCCCTTCTCCATCTAAATCTAATCAAATTTGTAACTCAAAGCCTTTCTGCATAAAGGATTGGAATCGGACACTCCACTCACCTAGCAAAACATTTCTAATCCTTTATATCTTCTCTGTCCATGTGTATAATTACATGAAAAATTACTTAATTGAGGTTAATTTGGTGTTAGCTGGACCTACACCACGCATGTTATAAGCATTTCCACTCTATAAATTATATTGGGATAAGCAGCTCCAAAATCGAGCAGAATTCCACTCAAATTTATTTTATACCTTAATATTCTTAGGTTTAAGGGTAAAGATTATATGGAGATATCTGAAAATAAAGGAAGTCTCTGGGAAATGGATGGCTCGTGGGGGGCATATTGTTGAGTTTCTCTCCCCAATTGAGATGACTGCAGGGTCGCTGGCTCTATTTCAGAAGTGTGTTAGCAAAGCTACAAAAAATTGCTTAAACACCTTTAGGGAGAAATTAGATGTCACCATCCTCATGTCATTATTAATGTTTTATTATTTTGATCCTGTAATAATTCACTTTAGATAGTGAAAATTCAAAGACTTTGCTTTTGTGCACAGAAGCTCACTACACTTGACTGATTTCTCCTCCTAGAAGCTGACGGTAGTGAGGCTTCCTTTCCCAAGGCTGAGTAAGCAAACTGTAGTTTCCAAATGAACCATAATTACACCAGCATCATTGCCATTACTGAATACTAACTTGCAGGATTTAGCTTGGTACTAAACGCTCTTCAGAGCAATGTTGACAGGAATAATCTCTGTGCTCAATGACTTGACCCCCTAAAATAGATAATGCTGACATGAGTACATAAGGAGAAGAAAAGACGAAAGGGCATTAATATTGTATGTAGATAGAAAGGACTTATACAGTATAGCAGAGGCCAAAATATAGTGCACGGGGGTTGATGAGGGTGGGGGGGAAGGTTGCCAAGACCAGGATTATGGTTCCTAAGCAGGAGGGACTAAGGGAAGTAGTAACATCTCAGCCCTCGCAGAGCTAACAATTTATATACATAGAAAAAAAATTACAAACAGATTTAGATTCCCCCCTCCCAAGAAATTAACAGCGCTTAAGTCCCCAAGGGAACGCATATTCCATTCCCCAACCCCCCGCAAAAAAAAAAAAAAAATTCTGAAACTTCAGAGAGGCTGCCAGACTGTCCCACCTACAGAAAGTATATGTATAAAAGAAGTGGACAATTGAGCGAAAACGAGGAAAAAGTATTAAGACTCTACTTGCTGTAATAGATAGGAAGGAAAGCAAGTTCAGATGGAATTCTAATTTTGTCTAACAACTACCAGAGGCAGCTAGTGTTAGCCATGATCTGATTTAGAAGGGTCCCTATAGTTATTATTGGATGAAACATTTTGCTAAACAAGTCCCTACCTCTGAACATCTTAATCTTGCTATCACATTTAGGTCTCCTGTTTTTAGGCACCAATGTGAAAAATACCAAGGGGGGGGGAGTTTTTTTGTCATTTTACTGTTTCATTCATCCAGAACACATTATGCAAAACGTGCATAAAAAGCACAAAATGAAACAAATTCAATCCCAAAACATTAAATCTCATCTCTGAGATACAACAGACATCGCTGTAATACAAAGTAGACTATGATAAGAACCATATGTGATCCCCTGGAAGTTCAAAGAAAGGTAAGGTTCTTTCCAACTGAGATGATCAAAGGAACTTCCCTAGAGAAAGTAGCTTTTGAATTGAGTTTTGAAGGACAGGCAGCATATAGACATCCTGGGACAATGTGAGAGGCAGGAGACAGAGGAGTTTTCCAGATGGGGGAACACAGAAACAAAGATAGAAAAGCATGGGACATGTGCTAGTCACTTCAAGGGGTTTAGCTGGGTCTTAGTAATGCGGTTTATGAAAGGTAATGGCACAAAGGATCTAAATGGTAACTTGGAAAGGACAATGGCATATGTCAAACAACAGGCTAATGCATATAGGACAGACAACAGGGAGTCAATAAGGAGTTTTGAATAGTGGAAGAACATATGGCTAATACCATATAACTGTCTCCTTTCTTCATTCCCAACTTAAAAGTTGGCCATTTCTACACTAAACTAGACTTGAAAAATTAGCATGTCAGATTCATTCCACAGCCATGGTTTCTTGGAGAGCCTTGAAGCATTCTTCAGCCCTGAATATGAAATCATTTTCCTAGTCTGAGAGGAGAAGACAACTTTCCAAGTGTTCCATTACAGCTCTCAGACTGAAAATAACTTTTGATGAGACTTTTCCAAATAATTTCATTTATTTAGACTAGCAGAAGTTTGTTCTCATTCAACAGGTTTTTCCTAGTCATAACATCCTATAATTCATTCTCTAATATGCAATATTAATTGGGTTTTTTTAATCCTGTTCATAGTTCCTCGTTTTTCCCAATTTAAAAAGTGTTTTAGTTGAATTTGTTGGATTTGTAAGGAAGGAGGTCAAACTAATTAAGTTTATTATCTCATGTTGTCCTAAGAATAGATTGAACCATGACTCTGCCTGACTCCCAGCAGTGTTCGGTTATTGTTATTAAGGATCTAAGAATTGGATACTGATGGAAGGTCAGATTTATATCGGAAAATTTTTTTTGAGTAAGATTTTTGTTTCAATTTTTCAATTACAGTTCACATACAATATTATATTAGTTTCAGGTGTATAACAGTGATTAGACATTTATATACTTTACAAAGTGATCACCCTGGTAAGTCTAGTACCCCTGTCACACCATACATTATACTGAAAAATCTTTGAGATAATGAATCTTCAAATCCTTTGCTCTCTCCCCTCAAGAGCCAAAGCTTTCACCTTCTTATAGATTGGCATTTTCTAAAATATATACTACCAAAGGCCTGCATCTAAAGAAATTGAGGATACTTGTTAAATTGCAAAAATTTTCCTGACCCAATTGATCAAATACTCAAGAAGCTGCATTTTCTCAAATTCCCTAAGTAGGTCCTCTGTACACTAAAGCTTTACATTGTACGTCCTACTTTGAAACCTGAAGTCCTCTCTTTACTCAGTCTACAAAGAGAATGTACATAGCTTTGGTAAACAGACTTGAAAAATATTTTTAGTTATGTTTAAAGTTACAGACTTACATTATAAAACTATAGTTACAGTCTATGCTTTCATGAAAAATTTTGCTAAATCCCTGGGGAGTACTCTTCCTATAAAAATGGAAGGAGTATAAACATGCCTTATTGTTTCTTCACCTGAAAAATGAGAATATGGAACTCTTTCTCCCCCATGTACTATACTTTCCAAAAACCTTACTTAAGGATGCCTTCAAAACAAAAATAACATACTGAATATCTTTAAACGTCTCCTGAGCTAAAGTTTCATACAAAAAAAAAAAATAGCCAACCTTTTCTGATCCTGATTAGGAAGGAAGGAAAGACAGAATAAGCTTAGATTTCTTATAGAAACCATTAGGTATTTAATCGCTCAAGAATTTAAAAGAATGGCAGTGTCTTATTTTAAGGATTGCTTTTCTGACTACAATAATACTAACTTGATTCTCTGAAACTTCACTTGCTCCAATTCAAACAGCACACATATATATATGCCCAGGTACCATTTTCAGAAATCAATATGTGCTTGCTGAACTGAATGAACTGTAATATTTGTGAAGGGCATAACTAATGTCAGGAATCCTTCAAAGTACATAACATGGAAAGAAGTGGAGAAGAAAGATGCCTCCACTAAAGTCAATAAGTGTCTAATACATGCAAAGAAAGCATCCTTATGAAGAGAATATAAGGATTGAAAATAGGAGGGAAAGTTATCAGATCTTAATCATACCCTACCACTTGCTTTCATTTACTTTAGGCATAGATTTAAACATAAGATCCAAGCTCGGAATATTAAACTTCAACTTGTATCCACGGCTGTTATTTACAATACAGAAACCATTAAGATAGTATTTAATTGCAGAACTTGGTTTTGACAATGCAGAGATATAACATAAACCACCTACCTCTCTCCATAAGGAGATCAGTGAAATGTTAGGAGGTTGTTCAAAAATAGTATTTCTCTAGGAACAAACCACTGGAAACTTGTATTTAAAAAATATATCATTTATAATAGCACTAAAAATTATGAAACACTTAGGCATAAATTTAACAAAGTATGTGTAAGATCTATACACTGGAAACTTCAAAACATTCCTGTAAGATATTGATGACTTACATAAAGAAAGATGCCATGTTCATAGATGAGAAGAGTCAATATTGTTAAGAGGTCAGTTCTCCTAAAATTGATCTAAAGAGTCAATGCAGCCTCAATCAAAATCCTGGAGGCTTTTCCTTAGAAATTGACAAGCTGATTCTAAAATTTATATAAAAACACAAAATTAGAGTAGAAAAAATAATTTTGTGAAAGAGCAAAGAATTCACACTACCTGATTTCAAGGCAGTAATCAAAACAGTGCTGTATTGACAAAAAGATAGAAATAAAGATCAGTGGAACAGAATAGAGTAAGTACAAAACTAGGTCCACACATTTATGGCCAATTGGTTTTTCAAAGACACTCAGGTAGTTCATGAAAAAAAGAACAGTGTATTCAACAAATGGTATACATGTGGGGATAAAGCAGTGACCCTCCAGCCTTGCTTCACCCCATGCGCCAAAATTAACTCAAAATACACTGTAGACTTAAATATAAGAATCAAAACCATAAAATTTCTAGAAGAAAGTATAGGAGATAATCTTTGTGATCTGCCCTTGGGCAAAGATTTCTTAGCCCACAAAATGCATGACCCACTGAAAAAATAGAAGATAAATTCTACTTCATCAGAAAAACTTTCATTCTTTGAAAGACACTGTTATAAATATGAAAAGGCAAGACACAAACTAGAAAATATTTGCATAATATATGTCTGATAAAGACTTGTATTCTGAATATATTTTTTAAAAACTTCTATAGTTCAATAAGACAATAACCAACCTAATTTTTTTTTAAAAAGGCAAAAGATTTTGAACACATCTGTCAACAAGGAATGTACATAAATGGCCAACAAGCACATAAAAAGATGCTCAACATCATTAGGGAAATGCAAATTAATATCACGAGATACCATTATATGTCCATAAAAATGTCTAAAATTAAAAAGACTGACAATAATCAAGGGTTGGTAAGGACTTGGAGCTAGGACTCTATTACATTGCTGGTGGGAATGCAAAATGGTCCAGCCGCTTTAGAAAACATTTGCAGTTGGTGAACTGTATTGTATGTAAACTATACCTCAGTAAAGATGATTTTAAAAACAGTATCTCAAAGTAATTTCTTTAGATTCATTTTACTTTGTTACTGAGCACAGCTCTTTTTTAAAAGTTTTTCTTGACATTTTGTTGTTTTCACTTGCCCTAAATTAAAATAAATCCAAAAGCCAAATAGTCCACTTTGTCAGTTAATACTTTTGCAAGAAATGAAGCACTCCAAGAAAGTCCTGTAAACCTCTTAGTTGTACAATTTCCAAAATATTTACATGATAAATATTTCATAACTCTTTAAAATTCTGGGAGTTGTATCAGTTTTTATATCAAGGTCTAAATGTACCTTCACACCTCAAATCATTATTGTATCTTCACTGTCATTCATGCGATTTGCTTAATACACCATCTTTGCCCAATCCTCCCCACCTCCACCAATCCAACACACATCCCAGTTTCCTAGATACATAAATATTTACCTTCTAAAACTTAAAAACAAAAGCAACATGTGCTAACAACCTGAAAACCTAAATCTTAAACCCAGTTCCAGTTGGATATTTTATGGTTTCTCCTTAGATCGCGCATAATTTCAAATTTAACATAAACACACACACACACACACACACACACACACACCCCTTTGAAGCAGCCTCAGGTCTTTTTCATCTTCAAGTCATAAGATTAAGTGAACAGTAATTTCAATCTGTGATCCACATGGTCAAAATTAGTCCTTAAATCAAATTCTCAAACAATCCCTGACAAGGATAGGCTCAGAAGGGAGGTAGAAGCCGCAGCTCCTTTGAAATTGGTCATTGCGGAGGACATCTACTGGTTGCAACAGAGATACGAGTATATAAACACAATATCAAACCTATTGCCAGTGTTCATTTTATAGGGTTTTACTTGGACTTGGGAAGTTATATCTGGAAATATGAACAAACACATCAACAGCTGAGTGGTTGAGTCAAAGCTCTCGGGAAGAGCACTAGCAGTGGCATTAAGGGTAACAAACATCATCTCATAATGAGGGTATTTCTAGTGCCTGAAGAGGTGACTGTAAGCCATGGTCCTGTCCGCAGCTAGTATCCACCATGTTAACACAGATTATACACAGTTTCTGCTCCTACATACAACTGTCCATTTCTTACAAAATCCAAACCATATTTCTAATTCACTTTCCTTCTCTATCCCTTCACCCCCCAACATCGACACTCTAATTAAAATAACTTCTTTTAAAACATTTTACTTGAAAGTTCATCAAGAACTGCAATGAATGCTACAGATAAGGAGAAAATATGTGAGCTGAAAGTTCCCTGTTGTTTATTCAGTCTTTCCAGAATTTACTTTTGAGATGATGTCTTAATTCTTTTTTCAGTTACCACTTTTAAAAGATTTAGCATTGTTTTCCGAGGCACTAGGGTCACGGCATCTAGCATATCACTCTTCACAGCATGTACTCAGTTCATTGATGAATAGATTGATGAAAAAGAGCCACCATCACATGCTGATCCACGTAATCGATTGGCAATTTGTTTCAAAACAACTTTTCCAAACCATTTTTTTGAAGACAGAAAATTTCAGAATTTTTTACTATCAGCTCAACCATGTGCTGGCTAACTTCCAGAAAGTTGTTTGGCTTTCCTTTTTTTATGAAAGTTCAACAAAAACAGCCTTCCACAGCACAGATTTTAAGTTAAATGTCCAAGTATTAAAACAATGTAAAGTAGTATTTGTATTACCTAGTAGGAATTCTTGGCTAATGCACTTTAATAAATCACTTAAATTCCTTTCTAAAAGGTAGTGCCAAAGGGTCAACATCAGTCTAGCCCGGAGGCATTCATTTGGCTGTATGATTCTTCACTTCCTGTAACAGCATTCTCAAGTTTACAAAAGATGCTCATACAATCAAGTTCACTTCAAACAACATAAGGGGGTTGTCTAAGCCAGATTAGGGAATTAGCCTTTTTTTTGATGGGGGGCGGGTAGAAGGGGGGCGTCTATAATTCCATTTGTATTATCAGGCAGGAAGACAGACAATGCGATGTTCGTTTTGGCAGATGACCTGAAAGCTTCAAATCAGACTGAGCCCTCGGCTTCTTGCTCTGAAAGCACATCTGACAGAGGTTTGTATAAAACGGCCAAAAGGATTAGAATGAAAAGGAATAAAACGTCCCCTCCCCCGTTAGGTTATCTTTGCCTCTTTTTCATCTCCCTCTCTATCCTGTGGAATAGACCATCATCTTTTCTCCCCACTATAGAAACGTTATGACAAAGGGAACTTCTAGAAGAAGGGATACATAAACCCGTTCCAGGTTCATTCTCAATTTTCCACTGCTCCAGAGATACTGAACACGAGGAAGCTCAACCCGCAGGGCCAGCGCCTGTCCCTCTCTGTGCTTCTCCAGTGTTTCAGAATCAAGGGGTTAGAGGCTCGGAGAGAGTCTTAATGAAATGGAAACATTGCTTTCAGGGGAAACGGAAAGAAACTTGCCTTCTTTTCAACAGCAACTAACTCAATACCTTTCCAGATTTGGAGACCAAGAAAAGGAAGGCAGTCTCTTTAAAATCTCAAGCAGAAGATAACCCAGAAACAAACTGGTTTGCTTGTTTGTTTTTAAGTTAGGCAAAACATACAGATCCATAACCAGCTCATAGCCAGTTCACACCACTGGAACTCAGGACAAATTAGTAATAGCAGCCTTTTAGAGTCTTTTCCTGTCTCAAAGTAGGAAGCTGTTTGGGGAACACTGAGATCCGTACCCTCTCATTTCACTCTGTTTTCCCTTATCGAAACAGCTAAATGCTTATTCAATGAATAAATTAGTGAATGACTAAATAAAAGCAAGTTGTAATGTACTGAATACCACCTAAAACACATGAAACTATCAGATAATCAAAACTGGTAACCATGGCTGAGACTACCTTTTACTAAACATGTGCTTCTCTTTGTGGATATTCCACTAGCCTACATTTCTCACCTTTCTCTGCAGGTCCAGTCAATGGAGTAAGATTGCGGGCGATGCACGCTATTTCCCAGCCTGGCCCAGAAAACTCCCCAGCTGTGCCCCTGCATGTTCTTCCTTCCTCTGACTATAGACAACCCTGAGGGCAAACTGAAGCTGAAAACAGCCTCACCTGGGTCCCTAATGGCCTGGGAAGAATTTAACCCCCGATGGTCAACAATACCAACGTGCATTATGTGAATGACAAGCTTATTATGCAAATCATTATACATCTTGATATGTGTAGTAGGTTGAATGGTGACCCCCAAAGAGATATGTCTATGTCCTAACCCCCACATGAGCAAATGTGACCATATGTGGAGAAAGGATCTTTGCAGATGTAATAAAGTTAAGAATGACATCTTGAGATGAGGTCATCCTAGACTATGCAGCTAGGTCCTAAATCCAATAAGTGTCCTTATAAGAGACAAAAGAGAAGAAACAGACAAGGGGAGAAAAGGGAAATGCCATATGAAGATGGAGGCGGAGACTGGAGTATGCAGCCACATGCCAAGAGGAAAGGCCTAGGCCATCAGAAGCTAGAAGAGGCAAGGAAGGATTCTCCCCTAGAGCTTTTGGAGGAAACAAGGGTCAGCCGACACTTGTGTCCAGACTCCTGCCCTCCAGAACTGACACGGAATATTGGGTTGTCAGAAAAGTCATGACACATTTTTGCAACAAAAAACATAGAAAAAATACATCATGACTTTTCTGACAATCCATATTTTGTTATTAAACCACCAAGTTTCTGGTAATTTGTCAGGGCAGCCCTAGAAAACTAACAGAGCATCATCTATTTGTTATTCTATTGTTACTGTAATGTACACTGGAAGTTAATAACAGAAAAGTTATCTACATATATAGCAAGCGACTTTAGATCACATAACTTAGTACATCTTCAATAGGATGTATTCTGGGGACACAGAATTACCAAAGGGGGACAAAATGTATCCTTCACTCAATAATTTTAGTTATTAATGTGTTAGTGAGTAAAGATATTGGTATGCTATTTTGAAATTTTTTATATTATAACAAAAAGACAAACAATTATATTTATGTTAGGAATGAAACATTTCAAAGTAAAAGAAAAATGTGATTATAAAATCAAATAAGTAAATTAATATAAAAAAAAAGATTCAGAAATATCAGTATGAACTCAATTTTTAGACACATTTTCAAGGTCTAAACATTTAAACTGAGAAGCAAATGCACCAAGCAGCTGTGATGACCTCTACCTCTCGTATTCTCACCGCTAATACCATCCCCCACTAAAAACAATAGGTTCCTTAGATTAAGTCAGTATGTTCTAGGGCAAGAAAAGTACAAGTTAAGTGTAAGACATGGGTTTTGCACCATAAAACAAGCTCTCAAAGATAAACAGAGCCATGTTAAAAAGACACAGGAGCCAGCATGAATGGGTTCCAATGTATTGAAGTACTGGTAATATGAGCCTGAAGAATATCACATTGACTGAAACACACTAACTCTATGCAAATCCATTAGTTCACAATGATACTCACAAAAGGAAGCCAGAGAAAACTCATTTGCCACCTTTTGAGGTATATACTAAACTAAATCCTTACTTTGAAAAATGGTAATTAAGGAGAGAATTCCAGGAATAATGATATTCCAGGGTAAACCAAGATCCAATTGAAAGCTCTCGTTGCTGGCTTAATGTAGAAGGGAAATGAAATTATAAAATCACTTTTGTACAACTCCTCATGAAACTGATTCAGCAAAAAATTATCAATTGGTTTTATACCCACTAGATACAAGGCTGATAGGTAACTAGGTGTATGTGTGATACCAAAATAACATTCCACAGATTCTTTTTGGCTCAAGGGGAAAAACATATTACACAATGGAGGGATCACACTGTGACCTAATTCACTGACCATCATCTGTGATAATGAGACATCAGGCATTGTCTACTATGACAATCTAGACAAAGATGTTCAACATCAATCTATAATGGTTTATATGTAACTTCTGGTTAACAGAAAATTCAGGAGCTCAGACACCTCTCGGGAACAATCAGGTAAATGCAGAAAAGAAAACTTTCTATTGTACAAGACAGCTTGCCTGGTTCTCTTCACTATATGAACATCATGAATAAAAGTCTATTCTAGGTTCAAACAGACTTACAGCAGATAACAGCCAGACGTAACGTGTGACTGATGGACTAGATTCTCACTTGAACAAACCAGGTGAAAACAACATTATGGAAAATTGGGCTATATGAACTAGGCAATAGCAGATATTAAGGAGTTATTATTCATTTTAACTGCAATTAGTTTATTTGGATACAAGAGAAAATTCTCATTTTTATAAGATGCATACTGATTTTTTTTTTAAAAAAGGGTAAACTAGAAAACAAAATACCAAACACAAAAATCTGAAATCCAAAAGAAGGATTACATGCAGGGGGAACACCCAGTATAAAAACAATAAAAGAAAAACACTAAGATAGAATTTCCAAAGAATTAAACAGATCTCAATAACCTTGTAATGAATTTAAAATAGCATTTCAACATACCACAGAATTATGGAAATACAGTAAAAATTTAAATAATTTAACACCAAGCGATATTAAATATAGTAAAAATATCAGCTAGCCAGAGGACTGAATAAGAGGGAGGGGAAAAGGGAAATGGCTGTCGGGTAACCCAACAGCTGGTAAATGCTGTGACTGTGGCTAAATGTAGAATCAAAGCCTGGAACTTGAAGACAGGGACCAAGGAAGGCAGATTAAGTCTGGGGTTTGGGAGCCGGGGGAGCAGGGTTCGGGCAAAGAAGGGTATTTCTGCATCACTACCTTTTCCACAACTTCTTCCCCTCTGTCTATATTTGTTCAAATAACTAGCATGGCAGCCATCAACACAGAAGGCTATAGCCTGCCCCCCACCCTTCGCCATGTCACCACTCATTTATTGCCCCTGGTGCTCCAAGGACAAGCCCTCATTACCTAGAATCTGATGGTCCCCAGGAAATAATATATCAGTATCCAATAATATTTGCTTACCTGGCAGAGAAGAGTTGTACTAGCTCACATGAACAACAACAAAAACAAAAATAGCAATGTTTACTCTAGTTTTTTAGGAAATTTTATTCCAGTGGCAAATTGGCTAAACTATTCATAGAAGTTATCCAATAAGTAACCTTCTTGTCTTTTGAAACAGTATTAGGAAATACAAGTGAGTGGTTTAAAAATAATTCTTCATGATTAAATACATTCAAATGGTATGGGTCAGCTGTGTTGAAAAAGCCAAGAGAGCGCCTCTCCCTGTAATGGACTAATGAAGCATCTCAGCAGAGCATCTTGGTGCCACTGCCTTGATGCAGCTCTAGCCAAGTGGCAGGAGGGGCCCTCTGCTTTCCTGATCGGGACCTGTGCCAAGCGTTGACGGGTGAAATTCAATCTCTCTGAAGTGCTTAACACAGGAAGCTGAGTCTAAGTGGGTATGATTTCCTGCCACCTCTTCACACTCACCATTTTTGTTTTGCTTTTTAATCTCCTTCTCCCATATCATTCCACACAAATCAAGGAAGGGAAGACCCCATCTCTCTCTATGGCTACAATGCAAGACAATAGCTAGCCATTAGGGGGCAAGGTCGAGCCATGCCAAACCACCCCCCAAAATAAATCACTGCCACCAGTACTGGCAGAGCCACAGGGGAGCTTCCTAACCCAGGACTGGATTATACCTTCATGCAATCTAAGTTGGCATTGGTCATCTAAAATGTCCTGAATTTATGACAACCACTTTCACTTAATCATTCGGCAGAGGCACAGTTATGAGCCAATCCCCCACCACTTGTAAATTACAGCTCCCTCCCATCCCACCGCTGCCCCACAACCAATAACACCTGAGCAGCTACAGGATGGAGCCGCAATGATGGCTAGCCTCTTACCTACTACCATTTTTGTTTCAATGGACCGTTTCCCAGACTCTTTTTAACAGGGATAATTGAAAGGGCTCGTGACTGTGGAGTTTGGAAATAGGCATCCTCATCTCATTTAACTAGGCAGCGTGGTCCTGGTGCAGCTGGCTAAGTCATGTATGCTCTTAAGCCTCAGTTTCACCATCAATAAAATAAGGGGACGAGTGAACAGGTAGGAAAGGCATAAGAACTTTCACTTGACTTCATACGCTCCAATGTAAGTTAATTTTTATTTTTTCACAAATGTGTGTTGACTTTTCAAGTTAGAAAAATAAAAAGAGGCTTGAAATAATCTCTAATGACCCCATCGGATATAATGATTTGAAAGTCTGAAGTCCAGCTGAGATCTCTAAAGCTCCTTAAATGCAGCCTGGACCTTAAAATGCTGTGAAATAGCCAAGACCCCAAAGCCAAACAATGCAGCACAAGGGTCTGTGTTTAGGGAGTGCTGACAATTGAGTCAGGAGTGAGAGCAAGGGGTTGTTCTCTGCTTGCATAGGAACAGGAAGCATTCTTACTGCTGTGCCCTGTGTGGGTTTTCATTTGCAATTGTCAAAGGAACTTAACACTTCTAGCTTTTCACTCTTACACTGCCATCTCATGCTGTTATAAAACTTGCCTCAGTGTCCTCAGAGTCCTCAAATTACTGTCGTCACAGGAATTCAGCCCACTTACAACAGCACAGAAATCAACTCTCTGTTATCTACACAGACCATGTGTATATATGAATAGTACATAATGAATGCTTTAAGTTTATGGGTTTTATCCTTTCCCTGATAAACATAAATAGTAGAAATGCTATTCATGTGGGTGACACACCAATAACTTACCTGTATATAACAAAAAGTCCAGTTTTCTGCTGGCCACAATTCTCACAATGACTGATGGCTGACCAAAAAATCGTAGGTCACCACAGTGGTAATGCAGATAGGCGAGGCTCAGTGCCTGTGTTACAACCTTAGCTTTCTCTCCCTCTCAGGAAATAATACCAAAATGATGTCAGAGAAGTAGAAATAACCTGTATTTTTAAAAATTTATTCTTAGCATATCATTCACATACTTGAATAGCTGGTGAGGAAGGGAGCAGAAAGAACGTTTATGAGTATAAACCCCAGAATGGGCATATTCTCTAGAATCTGGCCACCTATGCCACATTACCACTTAACTCTATTTAATCTTCAGCAATGACTTAATCTCTAGGTCTCTGTTTTCCCCATATGTCAAAAGGAGATACTGATAAGTTTCTTAGTGCTATGCTTTGAAGATTAAACACAAAGCTCTTATTAAGAAAATCTGCTTACTAAATGCTGGCTACTGGCAATAATAATAATAACTATTATTATTTCATTATTACTAACGTATCATCCATGACACCTCAGAACTGACGGAGCCACTTCAATTTGGAGCTTTCAGTATGTGTTGAAGTGACTGCCAGAAAGGAACAGATGGAGTAGCTAAATTTCTACGTCCTGGCATATTAACATTTAAAGCACTAATAACCTGAACTTTGGGGATTTGAACATCAGAAACATAATTAGATAACTGATTTGCTCCTCTCCCAGCCTCAAGAGACCCGAGACTCTACCATCAACCCTATGAAGGTACTTTTGGTCTGAGAGAGGAGTACTGCTGTTAGGAATCTTCCATTACCAGCAGCCTTCCCTTTCTGCCATATGGGAGACACAAAAATTAATGATTCAACAAAACCAGAAGGAGCAGGGCACACTGGTTTGGCAGGGAATATTTCCGCAGGTCTGAGGAAGGAAGGACACTCCAGCCCTTCCTCACAGCACTACCAAAATGGCCCCCAGAGGTGGCCTCCCTTCATCGTCTGCACTGTCTACTCTATCATAACCCGTCTTCCTGTCACGTTTTTCACCTCCTTCACTTGTGTGATTATCTTTCCTTTATATAAATTATCCTTATCATCTTTGTTCACTGTCGTAAAATCATTTTTCCCCACAATAATAAGTTTAGATGATGCTCATTAAAAATTAAGTCTCAAGAAAGGAGATTGTGTCAGCAAAATTTTATTCTTTTGGATTGCGGTCATAGAAGCAGTAGCTTCCTCTTCAGATTCTATTTACTCTTGGTGATCAAATGTAGCATGGAAGAGAGAGGAGGATTTTACCACCATTTCATTACTGTTTTAGATTAGGGGCTAAGGCAAAATAACATACAATGAATGCTTTAGAAGCTCTTTGTGAACTGTGGGCATTTATTTCTTAGGAAACGTGGAGCCTCCACCTATGAAGAACAGACAACCCAAAGGAGCAGTGTTAGGAGGAATTACAACATTCACCCGAAATTTTCAGGGTGGCAAGGGGTTGGGGGACACAACAACCCTAAAGCTCATGGCCAAAAATAAAAAAGCTAATGATATACAATATACAAAACATACTCTCTACCTTTACAGAGTAACTTTACTAGGTTTTAAAACAACTAGCCTCTACCTAGCCCCAGAATAAAGTTCCCCCAAAGTTACTGCCAATGACAATGGAATACTACATACCATTTAAAAGAATGAGGTAGAGACATATATACTGATGAATGTATTAAGATGCACGTGTGTGTGTGTGTGTGTATTTATATATTTTTTTCTTTGTTTTTAAAAACCCAATACATAAAAAAGCTGGAAGCATACTTCAAAATCTTACCAGTGGATCCCTAGAGTTGGGAGAGCAGAGAGAAACAAAATGGAGAATTCCACTTTTTATTTTATATCGCTTTGAAGGGTCTGACTTTGTGATTATGTGTTAATGATAAAATAAAAATACCTGGAGATTGTTAAAAACTGAAATAATTTTTTATCAGCCTAAGTAATGTTTTTTTATAAACAATTCACCTTGCATGAATATACATCAACATACACGAAGAGGAAAGCCAGCTAAATTAGAGGACCTGCATTATGCAAGCAAAAAAAAATTGTTATGTAAGATAAATATTAATAGTAAAATAGATCATCTGAATTTGGTTTGCCCACTTGACCAAATTTCCCAGAAAATCTAATTACTAAACGTTCTAAAGGAGAGCATCAAAATAATGCAAGAATAAAAGAAGTGATTTTCTAACTTTTCTTTTGGTCAGAAGAAACAGGAAGGCAGAGTCACAAAACAGAAATCCATGCACCTCCTGGAAAAAGTCTAATATGTCAGTATTTAGAGAGGAAATCTGGTTCTCTTCCTTCATTATTTCTTTTCTTTTAATTTTGTTGGGGAACAGCCAAGGTCATTGGTTACACATTGCTTTCAGGATACAATGGCATAGTTGACTCCTATAAGGAGCAGCTCACAGTGGCCCATGCAGGGATTGAACTGGCAACCTTGGTTGTTATCAGCACCATGCTCTAACCAACTGAGCTAACCGGTCTGTCATTACTTTTTTTTTTTGAGGGCAGTGTCACTGGCCTTCATCTGTGGGACCGAACTGGGGCCGCTGGCGTCCCAAGCCAGCGCTTAACCACTGTGCCACTCGGCCAGCCCTGTCATTATTTCTTGATAAAAGCATCACTGTTTCTTACCTGATCACAAATCAGTTCCCACTTTTTCTCATTGTCATACTGCCGCAGTAACCTGGCTTTGTCAGGGGGTAGGTTCATAGCATTCTAGGAAAAAAAAAAAAGAGAGAGAGAGAGAGATGTCACATTCCACAATAAACTGCTAATGGGTAACTCCTAGGCAGACCAAAGAATACTACTGTGGTTCTTTCAGGACTTCTTTTCAATTCCTAGCATCTCATTAAACAGAAACATACTGCAGGAGTCATGTAAACATCAAATCAGTTTAATGGGAGGGGAGAGATTCGGAACTCCTATGCTGGGACATGGAGGAGGTCTGCTTTGAACTGCAGATTTACATTTCAGCAAAGGTAATGCAGCATTTCTTCATTTACTAGCGGACTCCCATTCTACTCCACAAAAGGTCAGAAACTATTGAGAAGGTATAGCCCCAATTTCTTTTTAAAGCACTGCAGCCCCACTAGACGCAGAACAGAAAACACAAAAAGAAAACTCAATGACCAGATCCATTGATAGATAATGACTTCTACTTTGACAGACAACCTCAAGTGAAAGAATATATATATATTTTTTTTAATGAAAACAATGCCACTGGTTTTTGTCACCTCTGTGAGATGACAGCACTCCTTCAGGATGTTTGTTAACATTAACAACCACAATGCTCAGTTTAGCTATATTGGTTTATGAAATTGAGCTTGCAATGAGAATTTGACCATGAGCTAAAAGAGAGTTTACACATCAGCACTCATATAACACCCCTCCTTTATTAATACAGCACAACTCCTACAGTGTTCCATGGATTTTCCCCCAGTATATTCACATGCTATTAGTTTAAAGTCCCAAATAACCAATCATACACATTCTCAAGACATGTGGCTTGAGTCTGAGGTGAGATTTTTAGCTACAGAACATGGCAGAGAGAGACAGCCCCAGAAGGAATTCATATCTCTTCCCTTGACCTTCCTAAAGTTCCCCTGCTCTAAACAACAGAGCAAAGTAGTCAACTAATGTCTTACATCTATTAATTGTCCTGTCTGTGCCCTGTATCAGCATGCTAAGTCATACCACAATAAACAATATAGTGCCTTGCCTGGGTCAGTATTTGAGTAGACAATGCAAAGTTCTTGAACTTTTATTGCCCAAGCCCCTAACTCTCTGGAAGACTTGGCTTATAGAGAAACAATTTCCCTTGCCACAGTTACTGTCTCATATCATCCCATGAAACAAATTTAATAGAGGCAAGGATGGGTGAGTTAACAGATGCAAAGAATTCACCTTTGATACTGGTAGATATAACTCAAGCATTTTCCCTTAAACTCAATGTAGCATCCAAATTGGAATGCCTAAGTAGGTGGTAGATATATACCACTTACTAATTTAAATTTAACTCATTTGAATCTAATAAACTCTCTTCAGAATATTAAAGTTTTTAATTACCCCCCAAAGCTGACAACATACTTAGAAGAGCTTTGGATTGCAGAGTTTTCCATGGTATTGTCAAGGCTTTTCCATAGAAATATCTAAAATTGGGAAAGTATTTTCCCATGGCCTAGCTCCATAGAATATCTACTTGAACTAGAATGCAAAATGTCCACTTGTGTTTATTTGTTATTTTAATTTTACAATGTTAAACAACAACTCCTGAGATAAGGCAAAGGAGAATTCCATGTGTATTTTTCTGAGGGAGCCCAAAGTTACTGACCATTAAATAACCAGTCCATCATTGTTTATTTGTACTCCAGAGATGGATTATTTCCTCTTAAACTGATTCTGACCTCATGCAAGTGCCCCTGGGTATGATTATGCATTAAATAAGAACAATAAGTTTATGAGGTAAGTTAAATGAGTTTTCTCTGAGTCCTTATTAATCTCTTGAGATATAAAGGGGAGAAGAAAAGAATGCCTGAATTACAAGATGCCAAGCACTGTTATGAGGTACTTTGCATACATAATCTCATGCAACCTTCATAACAAGCCCATAGGATATATATAATTTTCCCCATTTTATATATGGGGAAACAGATCTGGCAGAACTAGGTAAAACTTGCTCAAATTGGAGAGATTTAACAGAAGCGAAAACAGGACCTAAACTTAGTCTGTTGGACAAACACTAAAAATGCCACCAAGTTTTTGTTTGTTTGTTTGTTTTTGTTTTCTTTTGTTTTTTGACAGCAGGGCAAAAACAGCACGTAACTGACTTTCTGTTAGTACTCTAGTAGACACTCATGCAGAAAGCAGTGTGCAAACCCTGCTAGAGGAATTAGATGCAGGCTCTGTTATTACTGCAAAGAGAAAGCAGTAATGCTCCTTTCTAAATTAACTTTTATTTTAATGAAACAGTCATTCAACAATGTTTATGAAGCACCACTCTTGTACGAGCACTGTGCTACATGGCACATTGCAGAAACAAAGAGATATGGTCCCCATGGAGCATATTATTGTGGGGTACGTACAGGTGAAACAAACTCATCTTCTTAAGCTCTGATAAATCTTGATAGAGATTATCAGAGGGCACATTTAGATTGGATGATCTGGAAAGATCTCTCAGGAAAAAGTAACAAGGTGATTCCTAAAAATGAGAAGGAGTGAGCCCAGTGAAGAGTGGATGAACAGCATTCTGAACAAAGGAAACAGACGAGAAGATGCTAAGGCAGGAACAGGTTGGCACATCAAAAAGCTGAAAGAGAGTGAGCATGACTAGAGATGGAGTGAAAGCGGGAAGGAAGGAAAGATAGAGTTGGAGAGGTAAGTCAAGGCTATATCATGCCCAGCCATGTAGGTCAGGGTAAATATTTTTAATTAAACCTAAAGTGCAAAAAATCCCAAGCAACCTAACATTACATCTTGAAGAACTAGCAAAATAACAACAAATGAAACCCAAATTCAGCAGAAGAAAGGAAATAATAAAAATTGGAGCAGAATTAAATGAAATAGAGCACAATAGAAAAAAATTAATGTAACAGAGAGCTGATTCTTTGAAAAGATTAATAATATTAACAAATCCCTGGCTAGACTCATTAAGGAGAAAAGAGAAAAGACACAAACAAAATAAAAAATGAAAGAGGAGAAGTTATGACAGATACCATATAAATACAAAGGATCATACAAGAATACTATGAAGGACTAAATGCCACCAAATGCAATAACCTAGAAGAAATGGACAGGTTCTTAGAAATATATAGCCTTCCTAAACTGAATCACAAAGAACTGGAAAATCTAAATAGACCAATCATCAGTAAAGAAATTGAAACAATCACCCCAAAACCTGCCCCAAAGCAAAAGTCAAGGACCAGATGGCTTCACTAGTGAATTCTACCAAACATTCAAAGATGATTTAATACCTGTCCTCCTCAAACTCTTACAAAAATTTAAAGAAGAGGCAATATTACCTAACTCGTTTTATGAGGCCAACATTACTCTGATACCAAAACCTGGTAAGGATAACAGAAAAAAAGAAAACTACAGACCAATATCTCTGATGAATGCAAAAATCTTCAACAAAACACTAGTGAATCGAATACAACAATAATTAAAAAGATTATACATCATGATAAAGTGGGGGTTCATTCCAGGGGCACAAGGATGGTTCAGCATATGCAAATCAATCAATGTGATATACCACATAAACAAAATAGAGGATAAAAATCACATGATCATATCAATAGATGCAGAAAAAGCATATAAGATACAACATCCATTTATGATTGAAACACTTAATAAAATAGGTACAGAAGGAAAGTACCTCAACATAATAGAGGTCATATACATACAACAAACCCTCAGCTAATATCATACTTACTGGTAAAAACCGAAAATGTTCCCTTTCAGATCAGGAACAAAGCAGGAATGCCCCCTTTCACCACTATTATTCAACATAGTCTTGGAAGTCTAGCCAGAGCAATCAGGCAAGAGAAAGAAATCAAAAGCATACAAGTAGGAAATGAAGAAGTTAAATTGTCACTTTTTGCAGATGAAATGATTCTTTAAATAGAAGATCTTACAGACTCCACCAAAAAAAAAAAAACGATTAAAAACGATAAATAGCGGGAGGGAGGCAGCGATGGCAGATGAGATCGCCAAGGCTCAGGCCGCCCGGCCTGGCGGCGACACAATCTTCGGCAAGATCATTCGCAAGGAAATCCCAGCCAAAATCATTTTTGAGGATGACCAGTGTCTTGCTTTCCATGACATTTCCCCTCAAGCACCAACACATTTTCTGGTAATACCCAAGAAGCATATATCCCAGATTTCTGTAGCAGAAGATGATGATGAAAGTCTTCTTGGACATTTAATGATTGTTGGCAAGAAGTGTGCTGCTGATCTGGGCCTGAAGAAAGGTTATCGAATGGTAGTGAATGAAGGCTCAGATGGGGGACAGTCTGTGTATCATGTTCATTTCCATGTTCTAGGGGGTCGGCAGATGACCTGGCCTCCAGGTTAAGCATGTCCATTTTCCCTTAGACGGTGATCAGTTTCGCATGTTCTATTATGTTAACCCAGCACACTTATTTTTCCCTGTGTGTGGACACATTGAGGAAATAATTGGAAAAATCCATACATAATAAACGATATTGTTGCACGGTCAAAAAAAAAACAAACGATAAACAAATACAATAAGGTTGCAGAATACAAAAATCAACGTACAAAAATCTATTATGTTTCTATATACTAATAATGAAATTTCAGGGGGAAAAAGAAAAAAAATTCCTTTTGCAATTGTAACAAAAAGAATAAAATACCTAGTTATAAACTTAACAAAGGATGTGAAGGACCTATACACTGAAAACTGTAAGACATTGTTAAAAGAAATTGAGGAAGACACAAAGAAATGGAATGATATTCTGTGTTCATGGATTGGAAGAATCTACATAGTTAAAAATGACCATATGCAGATTTAATGCAATCCCCATCAAAATCCTAGTGGCATTTTTTTTCAAGAAATAGAACCAAAAATCATCAGATTTGTATGGAATCAGAAAAGACCCTGAATAGCCAAAGCAGTCCTAAGAAAAAAGAACAAGGCGGTAGGTGTCACACTCCTTGGCTTCAATTTATGCTGCAAAGTGACAATAATCAAAACAGCATAGTATTGGCGAAAAAACAGACACACAGACCAATGGAATAGAATTCAGAACCCAGGAATAAACCCACATATGTACAGAGGGTGCTAAAAAAAAAAATGTATATACATTTTAAGAAAGAAAAAAACTGTACTAAAATTACGCTGATGGTAACCACTTTGAGCACCTCTTATAATTGCAGAAGTCAAATGTGACTTGTATTCATCTTTTGTTATCAGTATATATTGAATTTTTTTCAATTTTAATACAGTTTTTTCCTTTCTTGAAATGTGTAAACCTTTTTTGGCACCCTCTATATATGGGCAGATAATTTTCGACAAAGGAATAAAAAATATACAATGAAGAAAAGAAAGCCTCTTCAAGAAATGGTACTAGAGGGGGCTGGCCTAGTGGTGTGGTGGTTAAGCGGCCCTGGTTCGGGTCCCACATATGAGAGCCAATGACACTGCCCTCAAAAAAAAAAAAGAAAGAAATGGTACTAGGAAAATTGGAAAGCCACATATAAAAAAAAAAATGAAGCTAGACTGCTATCTGTTACCAGGTATCAAAGTTAACACAAAATGGATCAAGGACCTAAACACAAGACCTGAAATAATAAATTGTATAGAGGAAAGCATTGGTACTAAACTTATGGACCGTCGGGTCAGAAAGGATTTTATGAATTTGACCTCAAAGGAAAGGGAAGTAAAAGCGAAAATAAACGAATGGGATTATATGAAACTAAAAAGCTTCTGCACAGCAAAAGAATCAATCAACAAAACAAAGAGGCAACCAACCAAATGGGAGAAGATACTTGAAATTAACGCCTCTGAGAAGGGGCTAATATCCAAAATATATAAAGAACTCATACAACTCAACTACGACAACAAAAAACAAACAGTCTAATTAAAAAAATGGTCAGAGGACAAACAAATGCCAACAGATATGAGAAAAATGCTCAACTTCATTAGCTATTAGGAAAATATATATCAAAACCCCAATGAAATACAACCTCACAGCTGTTATAATGGCTAATAGCAATAAGACATTGTTAATACTTGTGGAGAAAAAAGAACCTGATATACTGCTGGTGGGAATGGAAATTGGTACAGCCTATATGGAAAACAGTATGGAGGTTCTTCAAAAAATTAAGAATAGAATTACCATATGACCCAGCAATCCCTCTTCTGGATATCTACCCAAAAAAATCTAAAACATTTGTCTGCAAAGATATATGTACCCCTATGTTCACTGCAGCATTATTCATGGTAGCCAAGACAATGGAAACAACCAAAGTGCCCCTCAATAGATGACTGGATAAAGATGTGGTACATATACACAATGGAATACTACTCAGCCATAAGAAAAGATGAAATACTGCCATTTGCTACAACATGGATAGATCTTGATATTACCATACTAAGCAAATAAAGTCAGACAGAAAAAGTCAAGAACTGTATGACTTCACTCATATGTGGAGTATAAAACTGAAAATAACATACAAAAAAAATCATAGACACAAACAATTTAGTGGTTACCAGAGGGTAAGGGGGGAAGAGATGTGGTATAAGAGGGAAAAGGTGGTCAAATACCTGGTGATAGAAGGAGAACTGACTCTGAATGGTGATCGCACAGTGCAATATAAGGATAATGTAATGTAGAGATGTACACTTGAAACACGTAGAATTTTACTTATCAATGTCACACCAATAAATTTCATAAAAATTAATAAAAAATAAATGAAGACACTATTCCATCATAAAAATAGAACTCAAGAATTCAATACTAGTATTCTTTTGTGTGGATGATAACTGTATACTTGTATTAATTGTCAGAGCCAACTGATAACCTTATATCATGCTTAACTTTTTGAGTAAATCCTGTGTTCTTCAAATCTCCCCAGAGATGATTTATGACAACATTTTTCAATATTAAAAAACTAAAATAGAATGGAGAGCTAATGAAGGCTTGCAAGCATGAGATGATATAATCAAGTTATGTTTTACAAAAATTATTGTAGGTACTATGTGGACAACTGATTAGAAACAGCAAAAGTGGAAGAAAGGAGGCCAGTTAAGAAGTTAGGGCAAAGATGACCATTTAGCTCAGGTGGTTAGAGCACAGAGTTCAGTGCTCATAACACCAAGGCTGCCAGTTCGATTCCCACATGGGCCACTGAGGTTCACCCTCCACAACTAGATTGAAACAACTACTTGACTTGGTTGGAGCTGATGGGTCCTGGAGAAACACACTGTTCCCCAATACTCCCCAATTAAAAAAAAAAAAAAGACAGAGCAGTAGTTCAAATGAATGATAATGACTTGGATAAGGCTAATGGCAAATAAAATGATGTTAGTACGTAGATCTCAGAAATATTAACTAGTTAGACTTAAGGGTTGACGGAGGATGACAAGAATTAATATCTTGCCTCTACCTTGAGTCACTAGGTGAATGATGGTCCATTTCTTGAGAGCGGCACACTTCAAAAGAAAGCACCAGTATGGAGTAGAGGTAAAGAGTAAGATTTCTAAATGGCTCTGTTTAGGTCTGAGATAGCTATGAGACATCCAAGAAAACAGTCAAGCAGGCAGGTAGATACACGATTCTGGGGGTTAAAAGAAAGGTATGTATCTTTTTGAATGAGAAAAATCTTAAAAAGTCTTTTGGGACCTGATGACTAGTTATTGTTAGGAGAAGTTGCTAACGTCAGTACACTAATACTGCACTTGGTAATTATTCATCTAAAATAACCCCTTTCAAGGGTCAAGCCTCTGAACTGCTCAGGCATACACTGCACAGCTTATTAATTCTACAGGGACCACAAGGGAGCAGTTCTATTTAAAATCAGACACTCCACAGATGCCTGGCTAAAGTTCAGGGATGTTGTGATTAGCTGGTAATAACTGCCCTTAAACTTTTTTAGAGTGAACTCATTCCTGTTGTGCCGCACAGGACAGGACTCGAGAGTCCAAGCTAAATGTTTGTGCAGGTATTCCTAAGAGTACAAGCTCTTTTCGGATGAAAACATTGCCTCTATCTCCAGGTCCCTTTGCTGCCTGTATAAAAATGGATTGCTCTTCTATTTGGCTGAAAATGTAAATCAACTTCCAAGTTCTCCTAACAGAGACAACTCTACCTCATCCATGACATCTATGATATTGGTCTATCTATGATATCTATGACATTGGGCTCTCCTCTCCTGCCTTTCATCCATCAACATCCAGTGTTTACGGGGCTTTGACCATGTGCCAGAATATGTGCACTGTAGACATAGGCAAGAGTTTAATCATGAAGTTGCTGCACTCGAGTACATGCTAAAGGTCCACTGAAGACACATGCTATTTGAGTTGATAAGTTTAGTGGACATTAATTATCTATGCCTAGATTGTACAAGTCCCTAGCTAAAATAAATTAGACCCTCCGAGAGCATTCTTTCTGTAAGAAATGTCCCTTTACTTCCTTTCAACCTGGCAAGAACTATCTCAAATATTGTTGATCATTAGAACCTTCCCCCAACTATACACATCTCCATGATAGCACCTTGCACAATGTACCCTAATAATCTGTTTCTCTACCCAAATTCTTCCCCACTGGTCTAAGTATTCCAAGGACAATTTCTTTGTTAATCCGCAATGTCTGGCACAGTAAATGGCAAACAATAGGCACTAGGTGGATTGCTGAATAAATGAAAAGCAAACTAACTTGGTCATACTGTGCAGTCTGAAAATATCTTCACTGATTTAGCATTTATGCTTCAGCTGTTAACAAATTCTATACAGTAATGAATTTTTGTTTCTTATAAAACCTCAGTCAGGGGCCGGCCGAGTGGCGCATTGGTTAAGCGCTGGTTTTGGGATGCCAGCGGCCCCGGTTCGGATCCCACATGAGGGCCAGTGACACTACCCTCTACAGCTAACAACAGCTCCACCTGGAGCTGGGCTGTGCGAGCCCCGGTGATGGTGTGGGCTGCAGCCCCTGCTACAGTGGGCTGCCAAAGGTTACAGTGAGTGGCCAGCAGCCAGCGTGAGCGGCTGGCAGCCAAGTGTGAGCTGCCAATAGCCGCGGTGAGCGACATCCAGAGGTCAGCAACCTATCTGCCTCATCCGGGAAGAGCGCAATGACGATACCAACAGTGAAGCAACATCCTCCGCAACTAAACTGAAGAACAAAAAGACAGCAACTTGTCTGTTCCCCTTCCCCGATTCTCCAACGCTGTTCCCCTCCACCAATTCCCCAATAAAATCTTTAAATAAATAAATAAATAAATAAATAAATAAATAAATAAAACCTCAGTCAGGGCCGGCCCAGTGGCTTAGTTGGTTAAGAGTTGGCTTGGGAGCGCAAGCTCTAAGCAGAGGGGCTGTCAGTTCAGTGCCCACATGGGCCAGTGACATTGCGCCCTCTACAGCTAAAATGGTGAACAACAGCACGACCTGGAGCTGGGCTTCCGTGAGCTACCATGAGTGGCCGTCCAATGGCTGGTGACTGATCTGCCTCGGCCAGGAAGAGTGCAATAACGATACCAACATGGGCCAGTGAGGCGACATCCTCCACAACTAGACTGAAGAACAAAAAGATAGCAACTTGTCTGTTCCCTTTCCCCGATTCCCCAACGCGGTTCCCCTTCCCGGATTCCCCAATGCTGTTCCCCTTCCCCAATTCCCCAATAAAATCTTTAAAAAAAAAAAAATACCTCAGTCAATGATGTCTATTATTCATTACTAATTCTCAAACAAGAATTCATGGGGAAAAAAAATCTTCAAGTTCAATTCTAGCAACATTTCCCTGAAAAGAAAAATGATGTTTTGGGCATTCTTCTGCCACATATAGTAAACCATCGGAATTGAATCTTGTTTTGTATTTGTTGGCAGTAAATTCAAATCGGTATCAACAATAACAATCTGTAGTAGTTACGTTTATGGTTTATATTCTGGTTTTATTTTTAACTGTACTATTTTACAATGTTTTTAAATGTTCTTTCCATCTCAGAACCTTTTGTAAATAGAAGGTAAATAACAATGAAATATCAAGTTTCTGGGTATTTCATGGAGAAATTAATTATGGCTATAAAAAACACTCTGGGCCAGCTGAGTGGTGCCATGGTTAAGCGCTGGCTTGGGAAGCCAGTGGCCCCGGTTCGGGTCCTATATATGAGGGCCAGTGACACTGCCCTAAAAAAAAAAAAAAAAAAAAAAGAAAAAAGAAAAAGAAAAAAAAACACTCTGTGACAGCCTATATATCTGAAGTTATAGTTACAGATTAATTATCAAATACAACACAGAGCACAAGGAAGGTACCCAAATCGTTCAAAACCAAGTAAACTCATGTCCTAGGAATATAGTTTTCTGTTATCAGCTCTTTTCCCGAGTCAGTGGGAGCAATGAAAACTTTCAAAACGTCCTTCTTTCCCCCTAATATCCTCAAGGCTCATGTTGAGAAACCCACAAAGATATCCACACACACAACAGTGAAAGTGAATCGTACCCTAACATGCTTTATGTAACACAGCACCTTTGTTCTCGTAATCTCTAAATTAAAACTTCTAAGTATTAAGTCACCAGATTCAACAACAGAAACTTCTGTTACATAACCATCTATATACAAAGAAGGAAGGACATGAACTTCACAAGCCGAGTTCCTTCTAGAAGCAGGGAAAACATGTCCCAAGAGAAATACCTTACCTAGACAATGCTCTAGAGTTCTTAAATGATAAAAGAACTTTTCCGTTTTTTTGTTGTTGTTGTTGTCTTTTGTTGCCTTTTTTTTTAAAAGATTTTATTGGGGAATTGGGGAAGAGGAACACCATTGGGGAATCAGGGAAGGGGAACAGACAAGTTGCTGTCTTTTTGTTCTTCAGTCTAGTTTCAGAGGACGTTGCTTCACTGGCCCTTGTTGGTATCGTCATTGCACTCTTCCCAGATGAGGCAGATTGGTCGCCGGCCTGTGGATGTCGCTCACCGCGGCTATTGGCAGCTCACGCTGGCTGTCAGCCGCTCACACTGGCTGCCGGCCACTCACTGTAGCCTATGGCAGCCCACGGCAGCAGGGGCTGCAGCCCACACTGTCGCCGGGACTCGCACAGCCCAGCTCCAGGTGGAGCTGTTGTTGTTAGCTATAGAGGGCAGTGTCACTGGCCCTCATACATGGGATCCGAACTGGGGCCACTGGCATCCCAAAACCAGCTCTTAACCAATGCGCCACTCGGCCGGCCCCCGTTTTTTGAATTTGGGGTAAAAATTGTATATAATATAATATGTGCCCTTTTATTTATTTATTTATTTATTTATTTATTTATTTATTTTTGAGGGCAGTGTCACTGGCCCTCATATGTGGAACTGAACCGGGGCCGCTGGCTTCCCAAGCCACCACTTAACCACTGTGCCACTAGGCCAGCCCAATATGTGCCCTTTTAATCATGTTTAAGTGTACAGTTTAGTAGTGTTAACTATAGTCACAGTGTTGTACAACATATCTCTAGAGCTCTTTCATCTTGGGAAACTGAAATTCCACCCAAACAACAACTCCTCATTTCTCCCTCCCTGGAGTCATGACTTTTTGCTACAAGAAGCAAGGAAATGTGATAGGTTGCAACTGTATGTCTGGGTAACAAAGTAGGAGTGGGGTCTAATGAGGCATCATGGGACAGGGATTCACTAGTTGGGCTCTGGAGTTGGGCTAGCTGGGTTCCAACTCTGATCAAGCACTTATTATTGGTGATCTTGGGCTGCACAACTTGAATCAAAAAGAAAACTAAAATGAAAACAGTCCAGACTTGAAAAAGCCAGTAAATGCAATTCAAAATTGAAAGTCAGAATCAAAGCTAAGGGTCAAAAACAACAAGATGTGCAATTTATTAATGGTCTGATATGTCTCAGATATTTAGGCATTTAGGCTCTCTGCACACATTATCCAAGTTATTCTGCTCTATAATGTTGACAAGTAGGTATTATCTTCTCTGTTTAACAGAGAAGGAAATGGAAGGACAAGGAAGTTAAGTAACTCTTCTATGCATGAGATAGGTGACAAAGCCAGGCCTGAAAAGAGAGGTCTGTATGACCACACTCTTTCCATGACACTTAAGCTATACTGTTTCTAAAATATGACCTGTCTGAGCGACGCAATACAACAATTCTACCTGAATAACCACAGTCATCAGCATGGAAGGTGAAAGTGAAAATGCACACTACTACTTAAGCTCTTGATATTTTCAGACAAAATCATGGCATTTTAACAGTAGTCTTCAATATCTTTAAAAATATGAACTAGAACTACCACGAACACCCCCCACCCCAAAAAAAAAGTTACTGGGTCAAATCTATAGACAGTCAGGTACTTTCTCAATTCAGCAAATACTTAATAAACTCCGATTAAAAAAAATGAAGTGGAAATGTAAACATGAGAAAAACTCAGGCTTCAATGAAGCAGAAGGAGAGAAGATAAGTACACTAATACAAAGCAGAACCTGTTAGATAATATAACCAAACCTCAGAGAAACAGCCATTACTTTTCATTATGGAAAGCAGGACATGCTACGGGCTAGGCTTGAATCGGGGAGGGCATTTAATGGCATAATATGATTTTTAATATTTGAGCTCTGGAGACAGGCCACCTGGTTGCAATTCTAACTCTACCACTCATTAATAGGGTAATGTTAGGTAAATTATTGGGTTGTCAGAAAAGTCATGAGGTGTTTTTTCTATGTTTTTCATTGCAAAAATGTATCATGACTTTTCTTTTTTTTTTGTATTTTTATTTTTTATTTTTTTTTGTTTTTATTCTTTTCAAGCTATGTTTTTATTGACAAGGAAAGATGCACATAATAAGTAAAGAGGTAGGCTTCCAATAGTGTATAGAGGATGATGTCATTTAAAATTCATATTTACATGAGTGCACATTTTTTTTTCCACATGCAGAAGTCTCATGACTTTTCCAACAACCAAATATTTAAACGAAATCTCAGTTTCCTTACTTGTAAAATGGAGATGATGGTGATGAGAAGAATGATGATGGTAATGATACTACCTGCCTCATAGAGCTTGGGAAAAATTAAATTGGGTAATGCATGTAGTTAGCACAAAGTAGGTATATGGAAAGCACTAAATATGTTATATTATTATTATCATTCTCATTATTTAAGATGAAGAGAAAGTGTGAACGGAGGTATGAATGTAGAAGAGGGCAGAGGATTGGGAGCTACACAGAATAAACCTGAGAGTCAGGAGTGGGTAGAATGAGACCACGTTAGAAAGGCAGGACTTTGGACACCGACCACAGAATTGTAAAATTACTTGACAGGCAGTGGGAAGTCACCAGCGAAGGAAATATCCAAAAGAAGAAAGCTTTTGGGGTCCTCAAGTCACACTAGGTAAAGGGTTTTCTTCTGTGAATTCTTCCCACATTGCCTTTTTACCTCATACCATTACTAGGACATCAGGTTGAGTCACTTGATACTGAATAATGTACCAATTCCCCTATGAGTTCACCTTAAAATTACAACATGTAAGGGCAGCAGGAGGGTGGTTGCAAACTCAACACATGACCCTCTCTGTTCAACTAACCTCAAAGCCATTTCCTTCCTTGATCTCCATTCTTGTTCTAAGCAACTACCTGACATCTGAAATTTTAATATCCTCCTAACCTAAAGGATGCTGCTAAAATATATTCAGCTTCTTTCCTGGCACAGGACTCAGGCAGCCAGCCAAATAATTCCCCAAAGCGAATCATCAGTCAGTCATCTTGCATTGTCACTGTTACTTTTATTTAATCATTGAGGGTATTAATATCATTCACTGTAGTCAGTGAAGCCTACAATAGTAGAAATTTGCCTGCTCCCTGATCAAGTTACATCTTCAAAATAAAATCTAACTGGAAAGCTGTCCTTTCTGGGGAACCTGTGAGAATAAATAAGACACACCTCTAATCTCCCATTCCCAATTCTAGTTACAGCCTGTTTTCTTGGGAGGCTTTCTTTAAGGATTCAGCTTAATACAAATGACTCTTCCATAACTTTTTAATAATCAAAAACTACAGAGCTGGAAGAGAAGCTTGTGATATTTGAGTCCTATTGTGTTTTCGAGGTGACCAAACAGATGCAAAAAAACTGAAGGTAATATCCACGTTCATACAATGGGTTATTACCAGCAGCTGAGCAAGGAATCTAGACCAGCAGGTCTACGGCTTTCTTTCCGTTATAATGAAAGAAAGCTCATTTACAGCAGTTGTGTGTGTGCGTACACGTACAGTGAACACACATACATGTATATTTGGAAAATCAAATCAGGTGACACATGTACAACAGTTGGCACAAAATCCTGCACATAGTAGGCTCTCATTACATGTTATATATTGTTACTTTTATTATCATTTTAAGGAATATGTGAATTACTATTATGCTCCTACCTTAGGAAGCCTCCATCATTTCCTGATTATACAACTGTTCTTACACCATAATATGAAGTATCAGCACTTGCCATTGTCTCCATCATTCTGCCTTGATTTGGGGCTTTGTATTCATAGAACAACTCATTTTATTTGTGAAGTTATGAACCTGTAGAGAATTATACATTTGTTCTTACCAGTAAATACAAACTAAGCAAAGAAAAAACTTCCCAAAGTCTCATGTAAATTATCTACCGCTTTAAGTTAGTCATATTTTCACTACCTTTTGTAAGTGAGAATGAACAAGTGTTGAGATATATATATATACATACACACACACATACATATACGTATATACATGCTTATATTATATATTTATAATATATTTATAATACCTATGCTTATAATTATACATTTATGCTTATGTGTATAATGTGTGTGTATATATTACATTATATTATATGTTTATATTATATTATATTATATTATATTATATTATATTATATTATATTATATTATATTCTTATATTATTTCCATGTAATTGTGAGGCCAGCTTATCATCAATATGTATGGGTGAAGCCAGGTGGGAGAGCCCATCTTACCTACAAGACAAAAGGGCAGGCACAGCTAATATCAATCTAGGTAAGTTTCTCCACAGCCCTTTTTTCTATTATGTCCCATACTATACCACTAGCATAAGTGATTCAATACCCAATAGATGCCAAAACCACACATCCCTCCTCTGGCCATCAAGCCAACTCCTGAAATACAGATTCTTATCATATTCCAACACAAAGGGAATAATAGAAAGAAACACTCAATTTCTTTCAAACCTCACATCTGATTGTCATTAGAGGTGTGATGCCTGATTCCTTGACATGTTCTAAAATTCAAACAGTTCTTTACCAACTGGCTGCCAACTGCTGTGCCAAAAGCTGTACCACCCTGCACGCATCTGTGTACTGGGATGGGGGAGTTACACACACTTAAGATGCTAGGAAACTGCTTTATGGGCAACCATTTGACAATGTAATAGCAAATCTATACCGCCTCATTTGTAAATAGCTCCAACTTGAAGGCTAGACTTACTGTCATAGGCAGAATAATGGCCCTTGAAGACATCCTCATCCTAATCCTTACATATTAAGAAGTGATTTGTAGACAGACTGAGTTAAGAATACTGAGATTGGGAGATTATTTTAGACTACCTGGATGGTACCAATGTAATCACAAGAGTTGTTAAAAGTGGAAGAATAATTTTAAAAATGGAAAAATACATGTTAGTGAGGACGTAGAGAAGTTGGTACATTCATACATTGCTGTTGGGAATGTAAAATGGTGCAGCCACTGTGAGTGTGGTGGTTGTTCAAAAAGTTAAATAAAGAATTAACAGCTGACCCCTCAATTCTATTCCTAGGTATATATACCCCAAAGAATCTAAAACAGAAATTCTCATAGATATCTGTATACCAATATTTACAGCAGCATCGTTCATAATAGTCAAAAAGTAGAAACAACCCAAGTGCCCATCAATAGATGGATGGATAAACAATATGTGGTATATATACATGCAACAGAATATTATTCAGCCATAAAAAGGAATGAAGTTCTGATACATACTACAGCATGGATGAACCCTGAAAATATGTTTAAGTAAAAAAAAAGCCAGTCACAAAAGGACGAATATTATACAATTCTACTAATGTGAAGTATCTGTGATAGGCAAAAATCATAAAGACAAAAAACAGGTTAGATGTTGCCAGTGGCTGGCAAGAGTGTGGAATAGGGATTATGCTTAATGGGGACTAAGTTTCTGTTTGGAGTGATAAAGAATTTTGGAAATAGGTAGGGATGACAGTTGTATGACATTGTGAATTTACTTAATGCCACTGAATTGCACACTTAAAAATGGTTAAAATGGTAAACTTCATAACATGAATATTTTACCACAATAAAAAAAAATAGTTAAAAAAAACAGTGGAAGAAGGCAGAAGAAAGTCAGAGGGGAGAAGTCAGAGTGATACAATGTGAGACGAATTTCACCAGATAATGTTGGCTTTGACGACGGAAAAAAGGGGCCACATGCCAAGGATTTCAGCAGACTATATAGAAACTGAAAAGGCAAAGAAATAGAACTTCCCCTAGAGCTTCTAGAAAGGGAGCCCGGCTGAGACCTTGATTTTCGCCCAGTAAGACAGGTGTCAGGCTTCTACCCAACAAAATTGTAAGATAATTAAATTGAGTTGTTTTAAGCCACTAAATTCATGCTGATTTGTTACAGAAGCAATAGAAAACTAATAATCTGGCTGACAATATCCCCCTCTTGCATGGCGTCCCTCCTTCCACAACACCAAAGCCCAACATTTTCATTTCTACTACTCACTGCCAGTGAGCAGAGGCATGGTTTCCATTTTATACATTCAAATTCATAAAATTCAGCACTTAATTTAATTACAGTAGGAAATGGAAAACCTTGGGAGACTAGATGATGTCCTAAAATGAAATTACTGAAAAATCTAAAACTAAAACTACCAGCTCATGAGAAAGACATGTTATGACATTAAACTCTACACCATCCGCTCCAAGAAAATAACATTGGAACAATTTAGGTTTCTCTGCAACCCATGTTTATCAGCCTTGATAGACTCTGTTTCAAGATACTCATAGTGCCCCTATAGACAAGCCCAGCCAAGACAGGCAGGAAAATTGGGAGATCTTGCATGACAGGCCTTCTTCTGATGGGTGATAAGTGTTCACTGATGTGCTCCTGGCTTTGTCCTCCATCAGCCTGCTACTTAGCTTCTTGGCCCTCACCCCTCACAGTTGTGGAAAAAAACATCAAGTACCCTTTTGTATATATGTGAACAACATCCTGGTATTAAAGTATAGTTTATTATATATCAGTTAATTCAAAAAAGCTGTTACAAAACAAAATGAAAAAGAGAGAACATAAAACTTGGATAACCAATTTGAAGATTTTAATAACTGATTCAAATAAATCATGAGCAAAAAGAAATCCCCTTTATATTATTGTTTTGCACTATTGTTTGAATGTCCTTTTTTATTATTAAAATACCTTTCTGATTTTAAAGTAGAAACAAAAAAGCACTACTTTAATGCCACTGGTATTTTTGTGGCCAAAACCAACCATCAACGAGTTAATTCAGACACAATGTCAAAGGGAACATTTTTATATTAAATTTTTAAAAGTGTGTAACTCCTTAGGTGTCATAAAAACTGAAGAATTCCCCCAAATTACTGACATTAAGAACAAAATGATTCAACAACTTCAAAATCTTTTTTAAAGGGACCACTGGCCACATTCTATTTTACTGATTCATCTTTCTGTCCTTACAACACTACAAGTCCCTAAAGGCAGGTCCCCTTAATGGCCCCAGCTTCCAGCAAAGAGCCAAACACTCAGGAGGTGCCTAATAACTGTGTGCTGAATTCTCCTCAGCCACACGTTATATTTAAATAAAGACATCCCTCCCCCAAGATGTTTTATCTTCTTTTAAACAAATAAATTAGGGCCACATGAAAAGTATCATATTTAGCCATCACCTATTCACATTTTAACTATTGTACAAATACAAACAGTGTCTATTTCCATTCTGTAAGGTAAAAACATACACACAAACAGATTTGTACTTTCTTCTCTCCAGAATGTACTTTCTCCCCTCGTCCTCTAGCTAGTACCTGAACTGCCCAGCTGCCCCGACCTCCATCCTTCTTCACCAAAAACTTCACCTCCATCTAGGTCCTGTGTATTCCGTGGATACCCTACTCACAGTTGTCTTTTCTATGTGTTGTCTTCAATTGCACTTGTTTGGGGGATTAAACATGATCACGTGTGTTGTTCTACCATTTCACATGTGTAGACTTTTTCTCCAATGAGAGGGAAAGTTTTCTGGCATACTATATCTTCTATAGTACTCTGAACACAATAGGTAAACAACACACATTTAACAAACATTCATGAGTTAAGTAAATTCTCCCACAATACCAGCAAGACCAAAACCTCCAAGGTTTGGTGCATGGTAATTTAAATTTTATACATGCAATGCAAAACAATTATGATATTAAACAGACTATATATTAAACAGCTGAACTAATTCATGTATTACAAACCTAAACCCCTAGACACCTCGGTACAAGGTATCTCTTGTTTGGGGTATAAGTTTACAACCTTTGTTGTTTCTATCTAGGAGAGTATTACAGTTCATGGGAAATAAAATCCATGTCATTTGAATTACTCCTAGTTTTATATGCTCACACTACAGTCATGTATTCTTGGCGTGAAGTGCTACCCAAGTGTATGATCTGGTCTCGGTCTAACATGAAGAAGAGTGGCCACATTTGCACTGCATGCCCCAAGCAAAGCAACAAGAACAAAGCACCTTCCAGAGAAAGCAAACACCTACATTTACAGACAACCAATTTCTGGGAAGCAGGCCCCAAGAGTGTGTGCTGTTCAATTTTAAGTGCTGGACTTGGCCATGCGCAAGAAAAAGGAAAGAGAAACCATGAAAGCAAGAGATGAAAAGGGGGAGAGGAGATGGAGTGGGACTGTATTGATTCCCTGTGCTTCCCAGCTGGGTAAACCACAACAGTAGGCCTGGGGGACATGACCCTGGCTGCTGAACTCAGTACACCCACTCAATATGTTCTGCATGTAAACACTCTTCTGTTTCCTACAAAGCAGTGTTATGCTTCTCTAAGAGAGCTATAAGCATTTGGGAAAATGCCAAAATACTACAGTGGCCATTTCATTCTGTAACAACTCTACTCTCCTCACTCAAGAGATAAACCATACTCAACTCACATGAACCAATTTATCCTACTGCAAACTAAACCTCAAGTTTGAGTCCTAGGAACCCCAGGGATAAGGCAATACAATTTATCCCATAACCTCTACCCAAAGAGTTTGCCAATTTGTAGTGTGCCTCTGATTTGGATCTTCTTCCCCAGAGGAATTAAACTCCAAGTACAAATGAACCATTGTTTGATAAGAAGCTTGAAAAAGAAGTGACAGATTCAAGAACATTTCCAATTTGTCACTTAAAAAATACCTAGTACTTACTTTACTTCCGAAATGAAACTTTAAAACCAGATCCTGAAATACAGTCCTCCACACACTTTCTATTTCAGGGTTCTGTTGGCTTACTTAGTGCTGCTGCCATGTTCCATCCGGGTCAGCTGGCCCACTGACAAACAGGTCCATTCATTTCCCCTGCTCTCTTCTATACATATATTTATAAATGGCAAGCACAATATATTCTCTGTTATTCCATATGTTTGGCAATAGAGACACTGTTTAATAGAGAGGTGCCACACATAACATGCATGATTTTCCATGAATAAAACTTATCAAAATATATTAACATAAAAGCCATATTTATCATAACTCAATCTTTCTTTAATGATTCTGAATGAACTCCAGGATTTTACCATGTCTTCTGGTCATCCCTATAAATTACAACAATAAGCCTTGTGGTGGGAATCACTGAGGCCTAGGTTCGAATTCCAGTGACTAGCAGTTCATTTTGGAAAGTTAATTAAATTTCTGAGTCTCGGTGTCTTCATCGAAAATGAAGACAGAAGAATCTCCCTGTTAGTCACCATAAAACATGCACCTTGCGTGGCAGGAGACACATGTATGGCCTCACGGTGTCTGCAGAAGCTGTGGTAGGGGACAGAGATCAGTCTTCAGAGTTTAAAATAGAAATGAGTTTATATCCCAGAAATAAAACTACTTACTGTATGTTCACTAGCAAGTCACTTGACTTTTTTTTTTTTTTTTGAGGGCAGTGTCACTGGCCCTCATATGTGGGACCCGAACCGGGGCTGCTGGCTTCCCAAGCCAGCACTTAACCACCGCCCTCACTTGACTTTTTTTAACTTTGGTTTCCACACCTGTAAAATGAGGATCCTGCCTACTCCAGGGGATTTCTGGAGGAGCTTGATAGGAGGGGCTTTATACAGCAGGGCTGCTATGACAATTAAAACTTAAATGAGTGAACACATGTCAAGTGTTTCATTGAGCTCAGTGCGTGTCATAATAAGCGTTCAATAAACTTTAGCTACTGAGTACCAGAATCCAATACAACCAAACTCAAGAAAGAGGATGGGTGAAAGATAGGAGCATCTTAACTTCTTTCAGAGCTTCTCAAATACACACAGAAAATAATTTTTGGTACTATAAATACAGTGCATGTTTAGCTAAAAGTCCAAATGATGAACTTAAAATGGCTAGATCTCTGGTTTCCAAACTGAGTGCTAAGGTACCCCGAACACACTATGGTGAACTCACAGGGAAATTGTAAGATCATTTTTAATGTTCAAAACCTGACACTCCGCAAACTATTAATACCACTCTGAAGTAGTTCCCAGCTTTTATGTTACATTGCATGACATTCATGTCCATGATAGCTCATCTCTGCAAAGTTGAGTTTTTTAGCAGTTGATGTGATAAAAAAAAAAAGCAAGTAAAAGGAAAAAAAAAATCGAGCAAGAAATGAGGGTGACAGTATCAAATCTGAATTCAAGGTCTGAGAAGTTGTGCAGTACCCAATAAGTACACACATAAATTATTTAACTGATTTTTTTTAAAGAGGACAGCGAATGTACTTTTCTGTCATTTATTTACATGTAATAGTTTTTCAAACAGCCACTAAGTTATAAGTATATAAATACGTATTAAGTTGTTTGGACATAAATAGTTAATAAATGGAGCACTCAGATATTCCTTTTGGTCTATGGTTGCCATGAAATATTATGGAGACACTAAGGGCTCTGCAAACCAAGAAAGTGTGGAAGCTTCTGGTCTAGATTATATCCACCACCCCTCCCCATTATACCCAATATTACGTCTTTGTGGAACTAATATTCTAAAAGAACCTCTATAAAGACTTTTAACCTTTCATTCTAAGCCATATATGAGAAATTATTGAAAGAACTGGATGAGGGTGATATATTTTTCAACCAAATAAAATTTTTTATCATAAAGAGAGATATTTCTTTAGAGGTTCCATGTAAACAAAGTGTCACATAATATGCAGCACTCTAATCACCTAATAAATGTCAGTTTAGATAAATCTTTTTCACATGTAATTTCTAAAGAAATCTTTCAGGCTAAACGAAACACTGCGTTTCAAAACTGTTAGATAGAACTTAGTTTTGTGATCCAGTATTATTCTGAAATCCCTGCTGTCCTGGCATAATTATTAACAGAGCCTTTCACTCTCAGAATTCTAGTTATTCTAGTTTGGATGATTAGTTATACGGCCATCCTACCTTCAAGGACAATTACATGCTCAAGAAATTAAGATAGGAATGTCTACTTGGCACTAAGCAAGAATTATAATGCTGGGTTTCGGTTTTTAAAAAACCCAATGGCAGACGCTCAAAGACCAGGCTGGGGCCAGATGACCCCTAACATCCTCCTTCTAATCCTGCAGTCCTGTGACTCTGAAGTCACTGTGTAAGACTGTGAATCAGCACTTCTAGCAGCCAAAGCTACTGATGAGTTAGTCAGGCTCTGCACCCTACATACTACATGTATATTTAAAATAAGTTGTTCATCATTTGTAATCATAAGCCAAGTCATAAGCTGGTTTACTTATTTAAGAAGTATAAAGAAGAGAATACCATAAAAAAAAGTAATTCATGAATTCTAAATTCTCATTTGCTCAAGTGTTTTTCATACTTTATTTTAAGATAGCTACAGTTGGATCTTTTCACTAATTCAACCAGTTTTTTTTCTTGTAACCATTCAACTTGCCCTACAGCAAATTCTGCTTTTTTCATATAAAAACTATGGTTTACTTTCTAAGAAACTCAGTGACTAGATAGATTTCATGCTGTCTCTCATTCATTATAAATGAAATATGCAAGGATTTTGTCTTCTCTGTCTCTCTCAAAACCTCTCATGCTTCAGGGTAAAAAGAAAAAAGAAAAAAAAAATCTTCTGACTTAATCAAATACAGACTCCTAAAGAAAAACACAGTCATGCCTGACTTTCCATAACATCCAGGACAGGAGAGCTACAAATAATCTCAGCTAAATAGAATGAAATATCATACAATATTCTCACTCAATTTCTGAAGAACTATGCTTCAAATGTGATGGTATTTCAAGACAAAATTGACTGGTTTCACCCTTGCATTTCCCCACGATTGTACTCTCTACAGTACAGTACAGTTAAGGTCTAAGATGTAGGTGAATGACAGCAGCATTTCTCCAAGAGTTTTCAGAGAAGTAGTGAGCAGATATGCACATTCCTAGGTCCCAGCCCGGGACCCTACTGAGTCAAGAACTCTGGGATTGAAGCCCAGGAATTCACATCTCTTACAAATCTCTGGGGAAATCCATCGTACATAACTTCTGAGACCTACCAATTAAAAGATGCTTCCCCATACATTCAGTGAATAACTCAATAACTCATTTATCCCAATTTTGATTATGAATATATATGTATATATATCCATATATCAAATTTGATTATATATATTCATAATCAAAATGTGATATATTCATAATCAAAATTGTGATAAATGAGTATACACACACACACACACACACACACACACACACACACACACGTTAGGTTGTTTGAAAAGTCATGACGTATTTTTTCTGTTTTTCATCACAAAAATGCATCATGACTTTTCCGACAACCCAATATATACATATATATAAAACCTAACATGAGAAACAGGTATGGAGAGACATGGACTGGACAGATTTTTAAGAAGTCTTTCAGCGTTTGAGTAGGAGAAACCATAGGAATGGAAGTACAAATCAGAAATGGACAAACTACTCCTTACCGTGAAAAGTATGCAAAACTGGTCATTTATCAAAAACAAGGGTAGAAACTCAGTAATAAGGGAATGTGTTGGCTCTAATTTTAATGATTTGTCCTTATACATCATAATACTTTTGCCAAATTTGTCTGACCCTTAATAAAGAGCTCCCATCATCTCATTCCTATCTGTAGTTCCCTCCTTATGCAGCTCAGAATCTATGGTCTTGGTAAATAATATTCTTGAAAACGCACTAAAGTTCCTTGTTCCACTAGATGTCTTTTCAGCACAGTCATCTGACAAACCCCCAAACCTAAGAAACTTGGCTTCTGAATCTGCCCATCCTGGTATGTAAGCAGCTGAGCATTGTTACAGAGTACTACCAACAGGCCATCTGGTCTACCACACAGTGACAATCACCAATCTCAAATGTTTCTCAGCACTGCCATCTTCATTCCTCTGGTCAACTCACTCTGCATACACACTACATCAATCCTTTTCCAGTCTCTCAAACCTCCACCAACCTCCATCCACTCTACTCGCTCCCTCTTCAATCTAGTCTCACCCCGTATACGTAACAAAGGAAATGAACACTCTGATACCAGAACTCTTTCCACTTCCTGCTATGAAACTTACAAACCAGCCACACATCTGTACCTTCCTCTTCCACTCTCCTACAATAAAATCAAGAAAGTATATTTTCCTATCTTTGAAGACCATTCTCTTCTATGTTCTCTACTCATAGGGCCATTGTGAAAAATAAAACATTATAGGGACGGCCGAGTGGCACATTGGTTAAGAGTTGGCTTGGGACGCCAGCGGCCCCGGTTTGGATCCCACATACGAGGGCCAGTGACACTGCCCTCTACAGCTAAGATGGTGAACAACAGCTCCACCTGGAGCTGGGCTGCTTGAGTCCTGGCAACGGTGTTGGCTGCAGCCCCTGCTACAGTGGGCTGCCATAGGCTACAGTAAGCGTGAGCAGCTGGCAGCCAACATGAGCTGCCGTGAGCCGCCGTGAACGGCTGTCAAGAGGCCGGCGACCAATCTGCCTCACCTGGGAAGAGCACAATGATAATACCAACATGGGCCAGTGAAGCAACGTCCTCCACAACTAGACGGAAGAACAAAAGGACAGCAACTTCTCTGGTCCACTCCCCCAATTCCCCAATAAAAATCTTAAAGAAAAAGAAAACATTATAATCTGTGTATCACAAAGCATAATGTATGGCATATTAAAAAGCATTCACTAAATAGTAGCTGTTTTCACTAGTAAGCTTTCCATTAGAGCTGTGTCCAAGTGCACACTCCAAGGATAAAGCAATCAATCCCATATTTGAATAGGAAGAGAGAATCAGATGAACATATACTTCAAACAAAAATCCTCACTGCTACCATCTTCTCCCAAACCCAGGTAATAACCTAAATATTCACCACCACAAGAAAAACTTACCTCATAGCCTAATATGAAAAACAAAAGTGGGCCGGCCGAGTGGCACGGTGGTTAAGTGCTGGCTTGGAAAGCCAGCGGCCCTGGTTCGGGTCCCACATATGAGGGCCAGTGACACTGCCCTCAGAAAAAAAAGAAAGAAAGAAAGAAAGAAAGAAAAAGAAAGAAAGAAAGAAAGAAAGAAAGAAAGAAAGAAAGAAAGAAAGAAAGAAAGAAAGAAAGAAAAGAAAAACAAAAGCATAAAAGTTAAGGCACCAATATTTTGTTGCCTTCACTGATTTTAGAATTACTCAGACCTACTTTTAAGTGGCAGAGCACAATGGTGAAAGCTATTACTATACGTTTCTTTGCATGCTTGCTAAGATACACTCAGTTACCAGTTTCTCTTTCAGGAAACTATAATTTATGACATTTAAATGGACTAGCACATTTGGATCACATTCAAAATGTATACCATCCCTTGCTGCCAATATCTAAATCACGGGATACACAGGACTCCATTAGAGAAACAGTACAGTGTGCACATTCAATAGACCCATACAGTAATCTTACTTCTAGATGAAGGAACATTAGCAATTGATTCCAGGAACATAATTAGGCTCTTTGCTCATTTCTATGTAAATATTCCTAAAATCCTCTCACTCAAAACCCTAAATAGCCCAGGGAATTTCATTTCTTAGGCATCACGACAACTGGCAAATTCGGGTTGGATCCTCTGTTCTGCCTGTCATTCAAGATAATTTTTACAAATAAATGGAGCCTTGGTTACCATTTCCATCAACCCATCTGGAGTTCTCAATGTCAGTTCACACAGAATTATGCTTTTAAGTTAGAAGACAAGTCTTTGAGAAAAGTCAAAGATAAATTTTCAGAGCTACCATTTAGGGGGGTCATTCTGCAAGTTTCACTGAATGTAGGTAAGAGCTATCTTCTTTCTCTGCCCCTCCTTCTCTCACCAACCCATGCCCCCATCTCCAAGTCATTTTATAAAAGCAATTACATTCTTACACCAAAAATATATTTAGGACAAAAATCTCAGAATAAAATGATAATCCCTAAATTAAATAAATTTAGCTTTGAGAAAACATACTCTATCATGGACTTGTACTTAGGAACTGCTGGACTATATGGTTTGATTATAGGGGACCCAAGGGCCTAAGGAAGGAACTGTTTGTATTGCCCACAAAACTCTTAATTAAAACTATAAAATGTAATGAGGTGTCGAAGATTTCATATAAGATTCCAAATTTCATTCTTCTCGTGACAATCTAGAAGGTCTGGCAACACTGGCCTACCTTGCTGGTGTGGGCTAAAGCAGAGTGGCGCCTGCCTGCCCCTCAATCAGCGCATTTCCTCTGAGGCTTGCTTAGGCCCCACCACTCATTTCTGTCTTAAATACAGGCAGATTTTACTAATTTAATGGACATGCCTTACCCCTAAGGACATCTGAGTTTTGACCCCTGTTTTAAGGCATTGCTAGGATACTGGGATATGGCAGAGGGTAGGAGATCTATTGGAAGCAGTTAGCAGTTGTTGATTCTTCAGCAGAACAAATCTCAGGTGGCTTCTGAGAAAAGGTTTTGAGGGGGTAGATGGGAAGGTTTAATTAACCATGTGCTGGGGACTTAAGTAGGAAGGAAAGAAATAAAAGAACACATTGTACCCCCCCGCCCCAATTAATTTTGCCTGAGGCCAGTCTTGTTTTCCTTTTTGATAAAAGTCATATTGTGGAATGAGAACCAGACTGATTTCTTAATCTAAGTTTAGCTGAGAAGACAATTTAGTTCTCACTCGCCTGCTCTCTTGGTGGGCCAGAAACATCTAGCGATTCTTATCATGGTTTATCATCAGTTTTCTTCTGGGTGTTGCCTACAACAACAGCATGTTGTCTTCAGAGATTCCCCACCCAAGTAGTCCTGCTCTGAAGTCAGGGCTGTCTGATTCACTGTTCTGACTTTATTAACATTGGGTGAGTTCTCCTAAAGTAAACCCAACATTGATTGCATCAGAGGCCAACATTCTGTCTCCCGACAGTGCAAAAAAGAAAGCAGACAGACTTCCTCCAGGCCTCAGAGAACATGAGAGTGAAACTCAAATGAATTCCTTAGGAAATCCAGAGTTAGGTTTTGGGCAACACAGTACAAATTAATTCTCCGGAAACCAGTACAGGAGAACAAAAACATCAGATTACCAAAATAACAAAACTAAGAACTTATAACTCCATGTACTGCTTGCTAATATGTGAACATCGAATGTTTTTTTGTGGATCATACATGTTCTAGGCTTGTGCCACAGACTCTCTTGCTGAAATCACTAGCCTGGAAGGCTAATGGTCAAGTCTGCCAACCATCGGCTGGTAAAACTTATTCACACCCAAGCATCCTCATATAGATTAGACCTCAGGCTTAAAAGACATGCACCTTGAAAAAGCCTGTACTTGGTCCTGAGTGACTTACAACAACGTCAGGAAACCCTTTCACAAACTAGATACTTTCTCACTTCTCTCCCTTCTAGTGATTTCTTTGATTTAGATTTTAGGTGGACTTAGTTATTAACTAAGTCATGGTTATAAAATGTTCGAGAGCTGTGTTATATAAAGTCCTAGATGCCAGGAACCCAACACTCCCAACACTCAGCTATCTTCCCAAACGAGTCAAGTGCCTGCAGAGAGAGGCAGGCCACACTTCAAAGCAATCTTTCTCAGGATGCCTGATCATCAATAGGAAAATCTTGTCAGTGAAAATTCTGACCTTTCATTTGTTCATTTCATTTTTCTGGAGCTTCAACAGCTGTTTAGCTGTGAATTCCAGAGAGCTTGAAGGGAAACCCTGAATACTGTATGAATCCCCAGGATCTGCACTCTCATCACTGCCACTTTTCCAATGGCAGACTTTCCCTCTCCAGTCTTAACGAGAAACATAGCTTACCAAGCTCCCAGAGAAGAAAAGATGTTTGTTAACTCTCAGTTTTTCTAGTTAAAAAAAGCCATTAGCCCTTCCCATCTTGCTCAGGTTATAAATAACCAAAGACCTCTTTTCCCCCATGCTGGTTGCCTTACAGAAAGCCAAGTATTCATCACCTAGGCACTTATGTTTACAAAGATGCCAAATTCCTTCACTAATTAAGTTGATTAAGGAACCACCAGATCTCTTTCTGAAAAGGGACCATTTGCTATGTTTTCAATAATTCACATAAATGGTAAAGTCTTTTTTTTTTTTTTTTAAAGATTTTATTGGGGATTTGGTGGAGGGGAACAGCGTTGGGGAATCGGGGAAGGGGAACAGACAAGTTGCTGTCTTCTTGCTCTTCAGTTTAGTTGCGGAGGATGTTGCTTCACTGTTAGTATTGTCATTGCGCTCTTCCCGGATGAGGCAGATGGGTCGCTGGCCTCTGGATGTCGCTCACCGCGGCTATTGGCAGCTCACGCTTGGCTGCCAGCCGCTCACGCTGGCTGCGGGCAACTCACTGTAGCCTATGGCAGCCCACTGCAGCCCACACCATCACCGGGGCTCGCACAGCCCAGCTCCAGGTGGAGCTGTTGTTAGCTGTAGAGGGCAGTGTCACTGGCCCTCATGTGGGATCCGAACCGGGGCCGCTGGCATCCCAAAACCAGCGCTTAACCAATGCGCCACTCGGCCGGCCCCTAAAATGGTAAAGTCTTTGAACAACTGGGTAAGTTTACCTGTTTTTCTTCAATTTTATTTTCTTGGATGGTCTCCAAAACTCAGTACTCTCAAGATTTTAAAGAAAAAGATGGGGGGGGGGGGTGTTGAGGAATTCCTGCTATAAGAACAGCAATATTATTTTCCAAAAATTATGCAGAACAATAAGAAAAAATAAGTCACACAAAAACCATGCCAGCAGCAAAATTTGAAGAAAAAGAATGAAATGCACATCTGTAAGACTCATGTTATATATGTTGTGATAACATAGAGATGACACAACTTTTAAAAATGGAAGAAGGGGGCTGGCCAAGTGGCTCAGTTGGTTAAGAGCACGAGCTCTGAGCAACAGGGTCACTGGTTCGATTCCCACATAGGCCAGAGAGCTGCGCCTGAGTTGAGCTGCCGCTGAGCTGCCAACAGGTGGCAGGATGGCTCATCTGGTGAGCATGTGCTCCTAACAACAAAGTTGTCAGTTCGACTCCCACATGGGATGGAGGCTGTGCTTCGCTTCAACTAAGATTGAACATGGCACCTTGAGCTGAGTGGCCACGACCTGCTGACGGGTGGCCGGATGGCGCCTGGAGAGCAGCAGAGCTAGCTGCACCCTCCACAACTAAGATTGAAGGACAACAACTTGACTGTTCCTCTTCCCCAATTCCCCAACACTGTCCCCCCTCCCCAATTCCCCAATAAAATCTCTTTTTAAAAAAATGAAAGTGAGAGTGAAAAAAGGAAAACACATTTAGCTCATTGATTATTTTATACGAAATAGGTAAGAGTTAAAGAATATCATTAAAACCTGACAAACCTGATAACATAAAATTAAATAAGAGACCAGTGGCTGAGGGCTTTTTTAAAAAAAACAAAGTACAAACATAACCACTAGAACAGAAATTCAAACCTTCCGAAGTACCAAAAATAATTGTTTAATAAATGACAAGAACAATATATCTCATAGAAAAGCATTGAAAATATAACAATTCTTTTCCAATATTCCATTATATTATGGAAAGTGTAGAAATACATATTGTATGCTACCTGGTAATGCAGAATTCTAAAGCAGCCCCCAAGATTCCTGCTCTCTGATGCACATGTCCTGTATCTTGTCCTCCTCTGGAGTGTGGGCAGGAATTATGAATATGATAGAATTTCCATCCTACGATTGAGTTACATTTCTGGCAGAGGTGGGGAGAGATTGTCCTGGGTAGGAATTATCTGATCAGGAAGCCCTTTAAAGAGTATCTATTATCAGAGAAAATGTAGCCAGAAAACTTCAAAGCAACAGAGACACTGTCTTGTTGGTCTTGGAGAGGCAAACTGTATGTTGTAGACAGGACTGTGTGGCAAGGAATGATGGGCAGCTTCTAAGAAATGAGAGCGTTAGTCCTATAATCACAAGGAACTGAATTCTGCCAACTACCAGTGAGTGAGCATGGAAGAGAACCCCACGCCTCTGATGAGATCACAGCCGGGACTGACACGCTGAGCAGACAGGGTCATCTAAGCCATGGCCACCCCCAGACCCAAGGAAACCGTGAGATAAAAAAAAAATTGTGTTGTTTTAAGCCACTAAGTTTGTGGTAATTTTTGCACAGCAATAGAAACCTAATATACCAACTTTCATGTAAAAAAGGAAGAAATAAGAAAATAAGGTGTCTGCTGATTCATGCAAAGGAATTACCTGAAATAACAGTGAAACTCAAAGGATTCTTTTACCCTGAACGACTCTCCTGTTGCCTCTTCGTATTGCTTTTTATGAAAGTTTTTCCTAAAAGAACTCTGAGCTTCCTTTTACATTTACAGGCTTTGTAGAGAATAACAGAAATAGTAAGAAGGCAGCATAGCCAAATCAGAGGTTCCAGGGCAGAATTTCCAGATGTTGGATGTATTCCTGAGGTTAAACTTTTTCCTCTGTTAATTAAATTGAGCTACAAACAAAAGAAGGTGACTTGGTAGGGGTGATTCCCATGTTCTGACGATGCTGACGGTTCGTTTGCTTCCATGTGGACTCTACTTGCGTCCACACACACACACACAATATCTACAATGTAATAGGTACAGTAAGTATTTGTCAAATGAACAGGATCCTGATCATGTGCTTTCAGAGCCAACAGTCCCAAACGTACCAGGTCACTTTTCTAACAAACCGATAACCTAGGGCTTACTTTGACAACAGCCAAGGGACATGGAAAAGGGCCAGGACACAAAACTTTTCATTTTTAATCAAATTTAAAGAACAACCTGAAATCATCATGCAACTGTTTGGGCAAAACCAGTTTAGCACAGTGATGTTAACACCTTTCACGTACTTGTTAATTAAACCAAAATCACATTTTTCAGATCAAATTAATATTGTTTCTCTCTGAAAGGAGAAAAACTAGCAGAAAGTTAAGAAATTTTCATTTAATGCCAGGTATTTCTTAAGCCATACTTAAAACACTACTGAACCTTTGAAAAACACAATTACACCGCAACTCTGAAAACACTGCTGAATTATTATTGTGGTGGTAGTTACCCTACATTTTGCTCCCATCTCACTTGGCGAAGTTTATAATCCTTGTTTTACAATTGGGTTCCTTTTAAGTTTTTGTTTTTGGTCAGCTTTGTCCCTAGTTACAAAAAAGATACTTGTTATTTTGGGTCAGATCCTGAGGGTAAAATAGGAAGGACAATGACATAGAGGTCAAAGGCCTTTTATAATTTTGGTCCAACAAAACATACACCCTACAAGAGGAAAGGCTCACAGCTTCCTGAAGATGGTCCCTTCCTCTTGGCTGACCCTTGTTTAGCCTTCAGTTTTCCAGAGGCCTCAGTCTGACTTACCCAGGGCTGCATTCATTACTGGGGTAGATGGTTAAAGGATCCACCAGGAAATGCAGTTGGCTTTTCTTTTCTTATAAATCAACTGTGTGTGTTTTCTTTTATTTCTAATCAAGCCTGTGTGCTCACCAAGCAAACAACATATGTATGCCAAATGGTGTGGCAATACCTGAAATGAGTTTTTATGGTTTCCTAAGAAGAAACGCAGGATCCTAAACACTGGCTATCCTACAAAAAATTGACTAAGACCATTCATTTTATCAGCACCTTAGTTTCTTTCTTCATACAGTGCCACATGCTTCTGGAAAGATAGAGTTGAGTTCCAAAAGACTTGGATATCTTTTCTTATAAAGATCATTTTCAAAATTCTGATGATTTGTGTACAGGGGGGAAACATACTAATTAAAAGCCTATCAAATGCTAAATTTAAAATGAGGACAAGTTTGGTGAGAAAACAGTTTGAACTCTCAACTCAAGTTCCTCCTCAAGAAGAATATTTTCCATAATTGCACAACGACCTATTGCTTCCCTTTAAATTCTTACAGGCTGCACCATACCATCTAGAATTTATTCTTACAATGACAATTCTAATCATTAATTGCTTCATAATGTAACTCTTATTGATCTAATTAGATTATATGTCCTTTCAAGCTAGGAAATAAACATCTACTATTTCTCTCATGATGGCTCGTTTCTTATTGGGCAGTAGTGGGTACACAATTCTTGTTGAAGCTGTTTTCATGAAAGCTGTTAGAGAGGCAGTGAAATAATCTTGCACAACAAAGTGATAGTAAGAAAAAAATACAGAACAATTACTAATATATCAGCTATTTTCTTTTTATAAGCAACCCATGAAAGCTGCTTCTGGGTCAAATTTCAATTAGGGGGTTCAGTAAAGTAAAGGAACAATATCTGATCTGCTTAAGCTCTGAGAAAAATTTAGTGTCAGAAGGAACAAGAGATGATTAACACCTCAAAAATGCTAAGACAGAGCCAGCTGAGTGGCGCATTCGTTAAGAGCTGGCTTGGGACGCCAACGGCCCAGGTTTGGATCCCATATATGAGGGCCAGTGACACTGCCCTCTACAGCTAAGATGGTGAACAACAGCTTCACCTGGAGCTTGGCTGTGTAAGCCCCGGTGACGGTGTAGGCTGCAGCCCCTGCTGCAGTGGGCTGCCAAAGGCTACAGTGAGTGGCCGGCAGCCAGCATGAGCGGCCGGCAGCCAGCATGAACGGCCGGCAGCCAATGCGAGCTGCCAAGAACTGCAGTGAGCGACCATCCAGAGGCCGGCGATGGAGCTTCCTCATCTGGGAAGAGCACATTGATGATACCAACATGTGCCAGTGAAGCAATGTCCTCCGCAACTAGACTGAAGAACAAAAAGACAGCAACTTGTCTGTTCCCCTCCCCCAATTCCCCAATAACATTTAAAAAAAAAAAAATGCTAAGACACCAGATCTTTTAAAATAGTAGTTTCTTGTCTGAATCAAAGCTAATTAATTCAATACAAATATGGAAAATGGTGAAGATAAGGAAACAAGGATTTTCTTTATTCCACACTATGCTTGAGCATCCTACTTACAAAGCATTAGATTAAAATGGAAGAAAAAAATAGTAATTTCAAAGCACTTAAACTAAAATCATTCTGCAGCTGATAAAAGCCAAAACTGCAATGACAACAGAGCACACCTACTATTGAGTACTGAGATGACAAAGCCAAAAAGATTCAACTAATTTCCTTGCTAAAAAGCATTACTGAAATATTTCTGATACCATGCTATTTTAGAAAGCGATCTTTAAAACATCTTCCCTGAAATAAAGTTCCTGTTTTTATAGGCTGATCATGAGCTTTGATTTAATCTATACCAGTTGCTTTTGGAGGTAGTGATTGCTCTAACAAGAAATTACATGAAGCAAGGAAAATGGGTTTCGTTTTTTTTTCAATTATAGTTGACAGTCAATATTATTTTATATTAGTTTCAGGTGTACAGCATAGTGGTTAGATATTTATATAACTTACGAAGTGATCCCCCCACCTGGCACTATAAATAGCTATTATAATATTACTGACTATATTCCCTACGCTGTACTTTATGTCCCCATGCCTATTTTGTAACTATGAATTTGTACTTCCTAATCCCTTCACCTTTTTCACCCAGCCCATCGCCCTCCCACCTGGTAACCATCAGCTTGTTCTCTGTATCTGTGAGTTTCTGTTTCGTTGTGTTTACTTTGCTCTTGAGATTCCACATATAGGTGAGATCATATGGTATTTGTCTTTCTCTGACTGACTTATCTTACCTAGCATAAGATCCTCAGTCCATCCATGCTGTTGCAAATGATATGATTTCATTTTTTATGGCTGAGTAATATTCCATTGTATATATGTACGATATCTTATGTATACACCTGTCTATCAATAGACATATAAGTTGCTTCCATATCTTGGCTATTATAAATAATGCTGCAGTGAACATAGGGATGCATATATCTTTTCAAATTACTGCTTTGGATTTCTTCAGATAAATACCCCAAAGTGGAATTGCTGGGTCATAAGGTAGCTCTATTTTTAACTTTTTGAGGAACCTCCATACTGTTTTCCATAGTGGCTGCACCAATCTGCAATCTCACCAACAGTGCACAAGGGTTCCCTTTTCTCCACAGCCTCGCCAGCACTTGTCTGTTGATTTATTGATGATGGTCATTCTGACAGGTGTGAGATGGTATCTCATTGTGGTTTTAATTTGCATTTCTCTGATGATTAGTCATGTTGGGCATCTTTTCATATGTCCATTGGCCATATGTATGTCCTCTTTGGAGAAATTTCTATTCAGGTTCTCTGCCCATTTTTTAATTAAATTGTTTACTTTTGGGGGGTTGAATTGTATAAGTTATTTATAAATTTTGGGTATTAACCTCCTGTCAGATGTACCATTAGTGAATATCTTCTCCCATTAGTAGGATGTCTTTTCATTTTGTTGATGGTGTCCTTTGCTGTGTAAGAACTTTTTAGTTTGATGTACTCCTATTTGTTTATTTTTTCTTTTATTTCCATTGCCCAGGGAGATATATGAGAAAAACTATTACTAAAGGGAATGGCAGAGAGCTTACTGCCTTGTGTTTCTTCTAAGGGTTTTATGGTTTTAGGTCTTCTGTTAAGTCTTTAATACGTTTACAGCTTATTCCTGTACATGGAATAAGAAGGTGGTCACCAGTTTCAACTTTTTTTGCATGTATCTGTGCAGTTTTCCCAACACCATTTACTGAATAGATTGTTTTTATCCCACAGTATATTCTTATTTTCTTTGTCATAGATTAAATGACCATACAGCCGTGGATCTATTTCTGGGCTCTCTATTCTGTTCCATTGATCTATGTGCCTATTTTTATGCTAGTACCATGCTGTTTTGATTATTATTGCCTGCAGTATATTTTGATATCAGATAATGTGATACCTCCAACTTTTTTTTTTTCCTTAATATGGTCATGGATATTTGGGGGACTTTTACGAGTCCATATAAATAAATAGGATCATTTATTCTAGTTCTGTGAAAAATACCATTGGTATTTTGATAGGGATTGCATTGGGTATATATCGATTGCTTGGAGTAGTAGGGACAATTTTGTGGGGTTTTTTTTTTTAGCTGAGCCATCCTGCCACCTGTTGGCAGCTCAGCAGCAGCTCAGCTGGGGCGGGGAATCGAACTGGTGACCCTGTTGCTCAGAGTTCACACTCTTGAGCAAGCTCTTAACCAATTGAGCCACTCGGCCAGCCCAGTATGGACATTTTAACTATGTTAATTCTTCCTATCCATGAGCACAGTATATGCTTCCATTTATTTGTAACTTCTTTAATTTCTTTCTTCAATGACTTATTATGTTCTGCGTACAGGTGCTTTACCTCCTTGGTTAAATTTAGCCGTTGGCATTTTCTTTTTTCTCTCTTTTTTTTTTTTCTTGACGCAATTGTACATAGGATTGTTTTCTTAATTTCTCTTTGTGATAGTTTGGTATTGGTGTATAAAAATGCAACCAATTTCTGAATATTAATTTTGTATCCTGATTCTTTACTAAACTCATTTATTGGTTCCAATAGTTTTTTGGTGGAATCTTTGGGGTTCCTTATATATAATATGTCATCTGCAAATAATGACAGTTTTATTTTTTTTCTACTTTCAATGCTTTTATTTCTTTTTCTTGTCTGATTGCTATGGCTGGGGTTTCCAAAACTGTGTTGAATAAAAGTGGTGAAAGTGGACATCCTTGTCTTATTCCTGATCTTAAAGAGAATGCTTTTAACTTTTCCCTGTTAAGTATGGTATTAGCTGTGGGTTTGTTACATATGTCCTTTATTATGTTGAGATATATTCCCTCTATTGCCACTTTGCTGAGAGTTTTTATCACAAATGGATGCTGGATTTTATCAAACGCTTTCTCTGCATGTATTGATATGATCATATGATTTTTATCTTTCATTTTGTTTATGTGGCTTATCACATTAATTGATTTGTGGACACCGAACCAAACTTGCATCCTAGGAATAAATCCCACTAGATCATGATGTATGATCTTTCTAACATATTGCTGAATTCAGTTTGCTAATATTTTGCTGAGTATTTTTGCATCTATGTTCATAAGGGATATCAGCCTATAATTTTTTTTTTTCTTGTAATGTCTTTGTCTGATTTTGGAATCAAGGTAATGGTGGCCTCATAGAATGAGTTTGGGAGCCTTCTCCCCTCCTGAATTTTTTTTTTAATAGTTTGAAAAGAATAGGTGTTAATTCTTCTTTGAACGCTTGGTAAAATTCACCTTTGAAGCCATCAAGTCCAGTCCAGTTGGGAGTTTTTTGATTACTGGTTCTATTTCATTAGTAGTAATTGGTCAGTTCAGAATTTCTGCTTTTTTTTGAGGGCCGTGTCACTGGCCCTCATATGTGGGACCTGAACCGGGGCTGCTGGCTTCCCAATCCAGTGCTGAACCACCGTGCCACTCGGCTGGCCCAAGAATTTCTGTTTCTTGATTCAGCCTTGAAAGATTGTGTTTCTAGGAGTTTATCCATTTCTTCCAGATTGTGCAATTTGTTAGTGTATAATTGCTTGCAATATTTTCTTTTTTTTTTTTTTTTTTGCAATATTTTCTTATAATTTTTTATATATCTCTGATGTTCATTGTCACTTCTCTTTCACTTATGATTTTATTTATCTGAGTCTTCTATCTTTTTTTCTTGATGGAGCTGGTTAAAGGTTATCAATTTTGTTTAACTTTTCAAAGCAGCAGCACTTGGTTTCATTGATATTTTGTATTTTTTTTTTTGGACTCTATTTTGTTTATTTCCAGTCTGACTTATTTATTTCCTTCCTTCTACTCACATTGGACTTTGTTTGCATGTTTTTTTCCTAGTTCCTTTAAGTGTAAAGTTAGATGATTTGAGATTTTCCTCGTTTCTTGAGGTTGGCCTGTATTGCTATGAATTTTCTTCTTGGGACTGCTTTCGCAGTATCCCATAGATTTGGGGTCATTGTGTTTTCATTTGTCTCAAGGTATCATTTGATTTCTTCCTTGATCTCATTATTTAGTAGTATGTTATTTAGCTTCCATGTGTTTGTGCATTTTTAAGGGTTTTTTGTTTGTTTGTTTGTTTCTTGTAATTGATTTCCAGTTTCATACCATCGTGGTTGGAGAAGACGCCTGATATGATTTCAATCTTCCTGAATTTACTGAGATTTGTTTTGGGGCCTAACATGTGGTCTGTCTTGGAAAATGTTCCATGTGCACTTGAAAAAAAAATATATATTCTGCTGCTTTGGGGGTGGAATGCTCTAAAAATATCAATTAAATCCATCTGGTCTAGTGTGTCATTTAACTCTGCTATTTCAGCAAGGAAAACGTTTTGAGGACAGAGGCTGGGGACTGAATGAAGATATGTCATACAATTACCATGAGTTTAACAGGCAGGACTCTATCTAAACCAGGATTTAACAAACCTCTGTGACCCAAAAAAACCCTTCAACAGGTACAGTGTTAAGTTCCTGTTCCACGTTAGTAATGTTTTAAAAAAATCAATATATTCCTTTTCATGGTATATAAGTGATTAAGTAGAAATATATTCTTTGAATCAGCATCATTCTTTTGTGTTATAGAGTTCATTTTTTAAATTACCTTTAATAGTCATTGTGAAGATAAATTAAAATATATCTTACACTGTTAACTTCAAGGAAAAGGGGTAAATAAAGCAATTGGGGGTTTAGCAAGTGGGATTTAAGAGACTGAATTTTCTTGTAGCCAATTTAGCTTAACTCTGGTTGGTGATCAAGAGGACAAGAGGCGTCTGGCCAACAATTCACACCCACTGTCCTTGCACAAAAACTGAAGCCAGAGAGAAAACACAGGCATCTAGGCAGCCAGCAGCCGCTCGGCTGAGACAAAATGTTTTTCCAGTCTAGGCAGCAAGTCCAGCACCCCTCTCACCCCACCCCACTCATGACCCCCAAATAACTGTGCAGCAAGTTCTCTTCCCCAGCGTTTCCTCCAGTTTATATTCGAGCAGAAATGGGAGATCATAAATCCAGTGAACTTCCTCTGTAAATCAGGACAGTTTCTTTGCCAGATGTTCATTTTTACTGGTTTTCACAGCACAATGGGGATGGGGGTGGGGGAAATGAGAACCCATTCTCTATACTAGTAATTTTCAGACAGCAACAGGGCGAGGGAGCGTGAGGCAAGCAGACATATCACTGAACCTCCATGGGCTCCTCCAAACAGCACTGCAGAGTAACACAGGGAGCAAGAAACAGCAGCATTATTTGAGGCAAATGGCAAGCAAGATGGAAGAAATAAAAATAATGTAATGCATTTAAGACAATTTTTTTCCCATCTTTTGAGACAGCCAGATATTACTTGGCTAGCTACCTAAGACATTCAATTTCCCATCTCCACCCGTCTGCAATTTTTCTTTTTTAAAATCAAATGTTATGTCCACACACTGATCCATAAACAACTTGTTTGGAGTCTGATGATTTTCCTTTGGTTATTTATTTTCAACTCCAAACAGTCTCCTGAAAATATAGTTTTATCTAATATGTAAGGAGAGGCCAAATGTGATTCTTAAGTTTAGGTTGTGGCTCATCACCAGGGCATGGAATCAACAGGGTTTTTTTAAGTTTATCAAACACATACACATACACACACACACACACACACACACACACACACACGGGACTACAGCCCATGCATGTAACACAGCTGTTAAATTCTTGGCTCACATACGACAAGCAACCTCAGAGGCCAAAGGCTTCCAGGAAAGTTTATGTTCAGGTACATCATAAACTGTGGCAGTAAACTCAAGTTCTCATAGAATGGGCCTGAGCATGGTGGTGTAAGTTTTGGATTTTCAAAGAAAACATGAACATAAACACTATATGCCTGCATTTTATTTTCCCCTATCCTCCCAAACCCTAACCTCCTCCATTACCTCACCCCTCATTTTAAACTCATTCCCAACTGAGGTTCATGTTTACTTCTCCTGCACCCATTCATCTCCCTCTTCCCTTTTTTGGCAACTTTCCTCATCACCTCTGCCGTAGCAAAATTAACACATTAAGACATTTTTAGTACAATCTTTAAATCTCCCCCAGTAACAGGCAAAGCTTGAAATCTAACATCTGTTTTTCTAAATTAGGGAGAACTCAAAGGGTCTGTCACACTTTCTCTTTGCTAATTCCTAAGCAGCTGCATGATGCTAATTAAAAACCCATTTTATTCTTTGTGGTTTGCCACTAAAATACAGGTGCTGTTTTTTAGATCCCCTAGTGGTAACACTTTCAGTTCAGCTAATATGACTAAAACCCTCAATATATTTTGACGGACAAATGTTGTTTTTTTATTAAAACCATCAGTCATGCAAACTTTTCTGACAATGGAATCTTTGGCAGTTCATCTTCACAACACCATCTTGTAAGCTCATGACACAAACCATGCTTTTAAAAAACGTTTTAATGTTTAAAATGTTCACTATAAAAAAATAATTTAAAAAAATAAACAATAACATGTTCACTATAATCAATGAAATAACAGCAATGTGCAGGGGTAAGAAGTTCAGTTCCTACTTCCTTTAGCCGCCTCCCCAACGGGAGATCCTGTTACCAGGGCACAGGCGTCCTTCTCTAGGCCTTCTGCTCTGCCCTTACAAGCATTACTTTTTTTTTTTTTTTCATGCAGGAGTCAAACCAGCAGCCTTGTTGTTAAGAGCGCACGCCCTATCCTCTAAGCCATCCAGGCGGGCAGCTCAGCTCAAGGTACCGAATTCAGTCTTAGTTGCGGGTGGGCATAGCCACCATCCCATGTGGGAGTTGAACCAGCAGCCTTGTTGTTAAGAGCGCACACTCTTATCCACTGAGCCATCCCGGCGGCAGCTCAGCTCAAGGTGCTGGGTTCAATCTTTAGTTGCGGATGGATGTAGCCCACCATTGAACAGGCAATCTTATTGTTACACCAGCTGAGCCATCCTGCCACCTGTTGGCAGCTCAGCAACAGCTCAGCTCGGGCGCAGCGTTCACTGGCCCATGTGGGAATCGAACCGGTGGCCCTATTGATCAGAGCACGCACTTTAAGGCAACTCAACCAACTGAGCCACTCGGCCGGCCCCAAGCATTACATTTTATATATACTGAGCACAGAGGATCTGCAGCTATGCTGTTTGCTCTGGGGTCAACTCTTCTGATCATCTTGGTCCTGCTTTCACGCTCTTCATTTTTCCTCAAATGCCACATCCCTTATTGGTACAGGTAGCTGGTGAGTAAGGCATTTCCACATCTGGCTCCTCGCCAAAAGGAAGGCTGCAAAGCAGACTCATAAAGTAGCTTTGAGCCAGCATGAAAAGGAGAAGAACACACCACCTGGGGCCTGGAAATGCCACATATGGAAGGCTTTACTCCACAGGTAGTATTTCCTTCCTGTTGGGGGGCGGGGGCTTTCCCTTTCTGTTTTGACAGTCAGGAATAATTATTTTGTTGTTTTTGTTGTTGTGTTGCCTTTCCCTTCAACTTCAATTCTTCCCCACCATGGGGAAAAACCCTGCTATTCCTTCCCAGTCCCTGAATGCTCCTTTTGGTTAGAGTTCTTCTCATGGTTTTAGTAGGTGAGCAAGTGTCAACCAACGACTCCTTACACTGGGCAGGAAGGACAACGCTCACAAGATTCCACCAGCAACCTTTACACTGTCCATCCCAGTCATGTCCATGCCTACTTGCTGTTGGGTAGACTCTGAACTTAGACACTGTTTGGGGTTTGGACAAGAAGCTGCTTCCTACTTCTCCAATGACCTCACCTTCTTATGGGAAGGAATACACGACAGCGTTCCTTTGACCCCCAGCTGCCCACTATTTTCCAAAAATTCCTCAATATTTCTTCCCCGCTAAGGATTCCTTTCCTATTTCCTATAGATTTATTCTTTCTCTGTCATTTCAATGGGAAGGAAAAGAGATAAACCCACATAAATGTATGTATTATAAATACATGTAACCTATACATAGTTCCACAATATCTACATTCCCTCATCCTATTCTCCAGTTAACACCAAAACCACATGCTAATTCTTGCAGATTGCTTCAAGCCAATGTAACTGACCTTACAGGCATTCATGTCGCTATTAGTTTTGGGAAAAAATTACACAAATTAAAAGGAACATAAAAGTACTGTGATTAAAAATGTGTGTGCATGCGTGTGTGTGTGTGTGTGTGTGTGTGTGTGTGTGTGTGTGTGACTGTGTGTGTATTATAGCATGCATTCTGGATCCAAAGTGGATTCACAGTAAGTAAATTCTTTGATTGTTACCTTAGTATCATTCACTTTTCTTGCATGAACAGTATATATCTTGGAAAAATAACACTTTTGATTACACAAGCGTGCTGGTATGACCAAGGCTTCAATGCCAATAAAATAACTAGGCTTAAGTAGCTAAAAATAACTAGATTTATTTGCTGACTTGCTAGCTCTGAGGGTTCCACCAATAGTCCGACCTCTCTTTTGCCCTCAATTGTCAAATAGGATGACGCGTGATACTATACCACTGTAGGAAGCTCTTTATAAAAACCTGGTGGAGGTAGACTGCTTCACCTTGAAAGTGTGAAATTTAACATCTATAAATCACAAACCCCAACAAGACTCAGCATAGGGTCCATTCCTTTTACAATACTAAAATGAAACATTTTTGCGACATGTATAAAATAAATTTCTGAAAGAAATGACTCATCCAAAAGCGTTACTATATTTCAAATACACATATATGTACCTATGTACAGAGAATATAATACATTCCCCATGAACCCAGGCCAATTTCTCATCAAATCTTAACCTTTGCCATATTTTCTTCAGATTATTTTCAGGTATGTTTTAAAGAGATTTTGATAATCATAGTAGAGCTAGATCAAACCTAAGGGAAGAAACCATTGGAAATAGGTTTCATTTTGATTTAAGCCAAAATCTGGACTATAGACTATTATTCTTACATTACTTCCTAGTATTCTTAGCTCTCACTGTTATCATTGATAGGTGACAACATAAACTCTTTTTTTTTTTAAAATCAGTAATAGATTTTAGATGAAATTAAAACCTAAGTTCTCTAGCTCAGAAAAAATTTCTGTGTTCTCAAAAATCTATAATTTATGAGTAATGAAAAATGTAGTATTTTAACTTTTGGAATGAAATTTCTTTGTTTCTAAGTATTGAGCACAAAAGTAAAAAAAAAAACAAAAAACTGGCAAGCTTAACAATATTTGGAACACTAATTTCAAACAAGGAAATCAGACCACAAAGTCCCACAGGGCAAGTTTCCCTTGCTTTTTAGAAAGTAAGATTTCTGCCACCACTATCAGAAGTTGACAAATTTATGCTGTGACATCATTACTGATGTTAAAACTGCCTAACATGGTACATGAAGAGCGCAGAGCAGGTGTTCAATATTTGCTGGATACATTTATTGTCTGGATTGTGCAAAAGAGCCAACTCAATGGCCTGTTAAAGTAAATACAACTTGACTAACTCACACTGAAAGAAAATCAGCATCTTAAACAGTTCACAGACAACTCATTTCTGTTGCTATATTTTGCCAGAATATCTGCAAACCCTCAAACACGATTATATAAATATCTAGGCCTACTGATGCGAGGTGTGGCAAAATAGCTTTTCATTCTGAATCTGAGAAAGATACAAGAAAACAAAATAACACAAAAAGGGATTTATTCTCCAAGAAAAACAACTTACAGAGCTCAGCAGCCTCACCCCGTGCTTCTTAAACCCCTGTAGAAAGTGAAGCCTGAATAACAAGATTCATAACTCATAAGGATGTTCCAAAGATTATTACAGACTAACTCAAAGAAACCTTATTTTCCTAATCCTGACATCTGAATTCCAAAAGACAAAGTTAATAATAAGGGTTGAGAAAAAGTAAATTGTTTAACCTTCAATTCAAAAGAAAATCCAATTACCTAGAAACTACCCTTTCTCCAAGTAATCCTAGTTAATTGAAGTTCTGTTATACAGGGCAGTTCACAATAACCCTCAAAATTTACTTCTGAGTTAAAAAGCTTAGAGCCCAGTCCCTATCTCTCTATTAACCAGCCCAACTATGGAAAGAACTCCTGAAAGAATGGAATATTGTTAAGAACATAAAAAGCTCTCCTTTAATAAAAGGCGGCAGGAAGCTTGAGTCTTGTGACACACACAAGTGTGCAGTGTGACAAGAGAACATCCTACAAATGAGATTAATTTTACAGTGATTTCTTTTTGCTGATTCAAGGAGAGCAAATACTAAACAGCTGAAAGGTGACACAGGCAGATCCTGCCCCAAGCACACTCAGGATAGCAATCCCCTTGAACTGGGTTCCTGGTAATGATGGGGACCATCATGATCCTTTGCTATCTACCTTAGGTCTCAAGATATCCATGTTTGGCCCTTTCCATGATATCAAATAATTATTCCCAAAGATGAGGGGTTTGCCAATTACACAATAAAGTCCTACCTCTAAACATTCTTTTTCAAAAGTTTCATGCCCCTCTCATGTCCCTGCACAGCCTGGGGTGTAGTGTAATCAGCAAATTAATATATGGCAGTGAATTCACTAAACATCCTCTCGAACCATTCCTATCCTTGTAGGACAGTCTCTCTTCTTCTACAATTAGTAGGTAAAAATGCCACCCACCCCCACCCCAGAGAACAGTATCATTATTCAAAGAGATTCACTGGATTTCCTCTTTATGGGGTACCCTTACTACTCTTATGTTAAATATGCTTTCTTTTTTAATTTATAATATTATTTGTAGGAAGGAAAATGATTTGAGTTGTCAAACCATCAGAAAAACATTCAAAACACACAATCATTTTAATTTGAAAACTGCCCATATCAGAATACTTTAAATTCTAGGATAAGTTTACATAAAAAATAAAGAACAAACATCAAATACCACCTGTTCTTCTGCCATTGGTGAGCGACCTTGAAAACGGCCATATCTCATATCCAGGAGCTACTATGAAAAGCCCACACATTGCCACATCCAGCTTTTTTTCAAGCCATGAAGCATTGACACATCAGAGACTCAAATTCCCCAAGAACATCTTTTCTTTCAATAAAATAAATCTCTTCTGCATCACTGCATCCAGCCTGAATCCTAAAGCCACCAATTCTCCCTCTTTCTTTAATTAGGCTTTTTCATTGAGAACATGGGCAATGTGGACTTCCAAAATTATGTAAGAGAGAGAAAAGTTGCTGGGTGCCAAGACCCTGGACTGTGGCAAATATTTAAAGTCATTCTGTAAATGTTAGGTATCTGATGGAAAGACTGAGAAACTCTGGCACTGCACTCCCATGGCACTGTTATTTTTCAGCATGTAAGGGGGGAAAGGAGCCAAAATCAACCACATGCAAAGTGATTGGAGCCATTATCATTAAAAATTGTTTACTAGGGAGCTTCTAGCAATACAACAGACCAGTCTAGAGGAGCGATTATCTGGCCCCATATCTGCAGATACATTAAACGCCAGTGATCAACACCTGCACCCTGCACAAATACATCTAAGAGCCTTGCTCACGCAAACTGCATCTTCCTCACCCAGAAACAGGAGCCTGGATCAAGGGTTGTTTTTCTTCTCCCCTCTCCATGGAAACTGTCTGTGGATGCATTTCTCAAGAGACATCAAATGCTAGCTATTAACTACAAATAAGTAGCTTCAAAAGATGAACGATTCCTATTGTAGTCTAGAAACACATGTGTACAGTTACAGTGCTGGAGCCTTGGCGAGCTCTGTGCTAGTAAAGAAGAGCTGGAGAACACGGACACAGTAATGAGCTATTAAGGGCAAATCACATCCAGGTTAAGTCCTTCCTTAGGGCTCAGCATAGGGTGGGGGTTGGAGGCACAACTGAGACAACATGAGAAAACAGTGAGTGGCATGCCCTGCTATGCAATGTTCAGTTCCTGATGACTATTCTTCCCACCACTAAGAAGAGTTCTCAGCTTCCAGCAGTACTTTCAAGAAGTCTGCCATGCCTGACATGTGCCAAGTTCAAGGGACACAATCCAACTGTAGTTTGCTGAACTTGACTGAAAACCTCTTGAACCCACAGCAAAAACTAGTAGAGCTCTGTCACTTCTACTTTTTTTAAAACACGTCTGGAGTTCTGGTTATGGAAACAGTTGATTCTAATTTTAACCAACACCTACTACTGTTTCAGAACATTCCTCTGGTTAAAGGAAATGATGACTTTCCAGTCAGTGACTACAGTGACACAGACATGAACTTGAAGAATTAAGCCTCCAGCTTTCAGCCACTCCAAGATGTTTTTAAGTTTGTTTGGTTTTTTTTAAGTCAATGCATCATGAAAAAATATTGTCCAATACTTTATGGAATTCCTATGACTATAGGACTATACCACACGATTCATATTCATAGCTTCATATATTCAATATAGCTGAAAAACACAGAATTTTGCATCTCCTGGGAAGGAGGGTGGAGGTGGTTTTTGTTTTGTTGTTTTTTGGGTTTTTTTTAAAATGTGGTATAAAAGAGATTCCTGCCCTCAGTAAGCCTGTAACCACCCAGAAATAAGCCTCTGGCTCAAGACTGCGTGAGAGTACTCAAAAGAAGGCCTAGGGAAAGACAGTTCATTCCTTTTCATCATAACTCACCGATGACCTCAATGTACCTGATATCTCATAAGACTGTAAGAGTCATAACTGGGGCAGCACCAGGAAAAGCAGTAGTAGTTACACTAATAATAACTGTGGTGGGCTATACCAGCCGCAGCCAACATTTACAGAATGCCAGAAACAGTTATAAGGCTTAAACATCTCACTTAATCATCATTGCTATCCTATGAGATAGGCGATGAGTATCGGCATTTTGTAGGTGAAGAAAATAAGCTTTAAGATTTAGAGAGGTTAAAAAAAAAAACAAAAAAAAACACCACCTCAGTCACTCAGCTATTAAGTGGCAAAGCCATAATTCAAATCCAAAAAGTTTAAGTCCAGAATCTATACTCTTTAATCACACCACCTCACATTCAAAAGCCATCAAAGCCAGTTTTAAGAAAATGACCATAAACTTCCCCACAGGCCGATGAGGGTCCTCAGAGAAGAACAAGAATGAATCAAAAAGACTCAATGCATCACATTATCACCAACGATAGTAGTATGAGTCCTACAGAGTTATGGAACCAATATGCTGCTTCAAATACGACTAGAAAGAAATCCATGTACATGCAGGTAGGCTATATCTATAAGATAAATTTAAGTGGGAGAGGCAGAAAATCCTATCCTCTTCTAAAAAAAAATTTATATAGCAAAAGCAATACACACTTCCAATTCTGTGGACTTCAGTGTTTAAAAACCAAAAGGCACACATGCAAAAGCTTTCTATTTGAAACTTTTATAGGGACCTGTCACTGACTATTTACACAGGCAGCTGACAGAGAAAGGTAAGCTATGTCCCGAGTCCTTAACAAGGCCCTACTGTGTTCACTGTAACTGAGGTCACCTAAGCAAAGCCACTGGGCTCCTCTCCATGGGGAAGGGAAGTCCGCAATTGAAATCAGTTTCTATAAAGTTGACTGAGGTAGCATGATTTAAAAGGCAACTTTGAAAATTACCCCAATGGCTCAATGGAGTCATAAAGGAAGGCAGCGATCCCCAAGCTACCTTAATACTGTATGTATGCAACTAATTCTCCTTTATCAGTCTACCAAGAATGGTCCAAAAGCAGTAGGTTGAAAACAGGAGATAAACAAAGCTGCTTCAACATGATGCTAATTTCCTAGAAGATTTCATTATCAGGTTGATCTGAACAATGGAGGTGAATCACTGAACAAACCTACATGCAAAACAGATTTCTAACCTGAATTGTTTAGAACAGGGGTGGGCAAACTGCAGCTCGGGAGCCACTTGCAGCTCTTTAGACATGTTCCGTCTCAAAAGTTTGCTGACCCTGGAAGAGCCAATCCTGTCCCTCACAACAGTTTAAATATTATTCGAGAGCCATAAATATATTTTCACATAATCACCATTATGTGAATAATATCCTTTAAAAGTTTTATAAATTAAACTATGATAGTTTTATTTTCATTTTCGATTTTACCTCAGAGCCTGCGGCTCGCTAGCAGCAGTTTGCTGACCACTGGCGGCTCTTCCAACTCAAAAGTTTGCCTTTTCAGTTGCTCTTCCAACTGAAAAGTAGCTAATACAGTTTGTAGTAAGACTGTATCTATGTCAATGGTTGTCGACTCTGACAACTAGTCAGTCACCTGGGACGTTTTAAAAAATACCAGTGCAAGGACCAGCCGAGTGGCGCGGTGATTAAGTGCTGGCTTGGGAAGCCAGCGGCCCCGGTTCAGTCCCACATATGAGGGCCAGTGACATTGCCCTCAAAAAAAAAAAAAAAAATACCAGTGCCTGGGCCCCCCCCTAAATCAATTAATCTTGATGAAGGATCCTGGACATCACTATTTTTGAAAGCTCCCCATGTTAGACTCATGTGAAGCAGGGTACAGAATTATTAAAAAGGCCTAACTCTTGCTTTGGGGCTGTTGAAAGTGCTATGTCAGTCAGAAGCATGATCAAGTTAATGATATGAAAGAAAATGGATGATTATGAAAAGAAGAGTGTCAAAATTTGGTCAATTAAGTGTATTCTAGGAAAATACAGTTATTTTCAATTACGTTTTCTACTTTGGGGATCTAAGTCTCTTGGGTTAACTGAGTAAGCAGTAGATACATGCAGACATAACAAGATATCTCAAACTCTTCTGCCGAGGAGAAATTTTTTTAAAATATAAATCAACTTTTTGTACAGGTAGTATTTTCTTTAGAAAATGAAAGAGTATGTGCAAGAAACTGATCTAAACACTCATGGGGCAGCCGACTATGCATAAACACATACATATGCTTAAATCCTACAAACAAATATGGAAGGCATTTGTGTATATGTATGCATGTATCTTACAAAATTCAATGATGATGTATATACAGAGACTTTGAAACTATGCCTAACAGAAAGGCCAAAATTTTGTTCCTACTGTACTCAAAAATGACTCATCTACACCAAAAACACCAGGCTTCTATTCATAGCCCGTTGGAGGTCTCACTGGAAAAATGAACAGTGCACTCAAGTCTGGCCATACATCTTTTACTGCATACATCTGGTTTTGGTGTATAGTATATTCTTTAAAAGGCCGACTATCAAGAATCCTAGCTTACTACATAGACCATTCAGCCTTTGGTAGAAGGTCATCATCCCCCAAGTGATTTTTGATATAGAAATTATCTCAGTAAACTATCTTAGGTGCAACTTCTGGTTCTGCTAATTCAGACCCCAAAAAAAGGTAACAAGAATATTGCTAGATTTGTGAGTTGTAGTATCAAATTAGATCTGTGAGGCCAATAGGTAGCTGTAGTCTGATGCATCTTACTAAAGAGGTCAGCCTGCCTGCTGAGAGTAAGGATCCAGTGAGTACACCCCCTGACTCACTGTGCAGTCCAGACTGAAAAGACTATAGCTAGCTGGGGCATCTTTTCCTCATGTTAATCACAGGGACACCTTAGCTCCGTGGCATTTAAGGCATGTAAGAAATCTGCTTGCATCTGCTCACTTATATTCCATTGGCCAAATAGGTTCTAGGCCACGCCCACCATCAATGGAGCAGGAAATACACTCTCATGCACTGTAAGTCACATGGGAGAGGAGGGAATTAAGATACGGAAATAATAATCTACAACATTCATGACCCATCAATCTGCCAATTACAGTTTTTTTTTTTCCCAAAGCCAACATACTTACAGTTTTTCTTCTTTCCAAATAATTGGTTTTTGACACCACATACATAATTTATATTTTAAAGATATCAAAGTTGAAGGGTTAATGCAAAATATCATACAGACTCCAAAAGAGCCATATTAAAAAAGTTAGATGGAAATGAAGATGCTGTGCTCTCAAATTATAGGAAAAGCCAAACAGTGGCTCTGGTGATGAAAGCTGATATGAAACAGAGTAGAAAATTGCAGACTTTCTAAATTAATATGTTTATGTGTGTATAACTAAATATTAATATACTTTCCATTATTTTATTTATATTTGAGGAAGTTTGTGTAGTCAAACTGTTTTTCGCTTCTTCTTAAGAAAACAGGACTGCCTAATTTGGGGTTGCCTTACATTCAGGCTTATAGAGTAGTTTTTATTTAATATATTACTTTGAAATTCACCAGGCCATAAATATTAATCTCTTCTTTCCGCTTAACTTGGTCTTTTTACACTTTTTAATAAAACTCATCTTTGGCTTCATGATACTTTTTTCAGTAACTGTAGGGCTGTAAACCTTCCTAAAATTTAGTTCTATCGTGATCTATCAGTCTATATAATGGATGTTTGTTCAGACCATTTAACATTAAACACAAATGATTTTCAATGCAGAGAACTAGTTCCTACTATGCTAAAAACAAAAACACTTCACCAGCATAATACTTGAGGGGTGTTTTGCAATTTTATTTGGTATATTTTACCTCCCTATAGTGATAACTGAAAGATATTTCAATCAGGATTTTTCAAACAGTGTAACTTAACTCCCCAAGGCCATGTGAAGGCCTCAAAGGAGCCCAAGAAAATAGAACTGTTTTTGCTTTCAACTGTTTTGTATACTGTGGTTCTGTGTTAAGTTTTAATTTGGGAAACAAAGGTCCTGCTATTTAAAAAAAAAAAAATTAACCACTGATTGTGAATTATCAATAGTGTTTAGACCCCTTTAAGCAAGGCCTCAAGTCTCCTGAGGTTTGGTTTAGCAGACTGTGCTGACTCCATAAAAACTACATGTGGTATAAAGCAACACTGGGGCATTCAATTTAGAACCTGCTATGTTTATATGTATATAGTTTGTGTGTGTATATATACACCATGCATTACTTAATTTTACCAAAGATACCTTTCCTGGAACCATGTCAGACCATAATTATAAAGAATCCAAGCCATTTTTATATTATTATTGTCCAACCTATACTCAGTGTCCATCTTTTGCTTCCCTCTGCTTTTTTTAAAATTTGTCGGTATAAAATTATGCAAGAACTCAACGACTGGCATTGCTCAGGACCCAAGAGGCTCCTAACAGACCAGAAACCTCAACAAGGAAGCTTCAACGGACAATGTGCTCCAGACTCCAGTCTTGATTACTGCTTGTCCTGAGACCCCAATTCGTCATGATCTATGACCTACAGCAAGCAGAGTTGAAAGGAATCCAAGGACGAAAGCACATGTTCGGGACAGGGGTAGTAGAGCACCAGGATCTGCATACTCTGGTTTGGTTTGGTTTTGAAATTTTTTCAGAGGTCTTCTCATCCCAACCCCCTCATTTTACAAGTGAGGACCTAAGAAGTTAAGAGGCATTCCTAGTTCACATGGGTATTCCTTTAGCTCCCACCCAGAACTTACTAAGGAAAATTTCAGTTCCAAAAGTGAAGGCTGATGATGAGAATCTCTTCATAGATTTAAGGAGTTCGTTATCCGCCATGGCTTAGTGAACTATATAATTCCTGTTAACTAAAGAAACTAAGTGTTTTCTTGACTGTGCTGGATCTACATGGTAACTTCCTTAATAGGACTTGCTATCTTTCCAGAAAAGGTAAGCAGTCCCATATTTTTTGTTTCTAACCAGGAACACTTGCATCCTTTTGGAACTTACCGACGTTTATAATTCTGTTTTGATGCTTGAGAAGGTAAAAAGGATGTTACACAAATGATAGCTCTCACTGCCCAAACAGGAAATTAGTTAGACAATGAACTCACCTCTCAGCCCAAACTCTTCTGTGAGCTCCTGCTTCTCAGAGGTGAGGATTGCATGGTCAGCATTATAAGATATTTTTTAAAACCTCATAAACATTTGTCAGACACCAAGTTTCTACAGGGTGTTCAGCCTACAGTGGAGAGTACTTGTCAAAACTATTTAGTGACTGCATGGCCTTGTGCAAGTCAATTAAACTCCACCGCCCATCTATAAAATGTTGGTAATACTTCTTTTTCCTTTATAAGACAATAAATAGAAAATAAACACAAATGGCTAATAAAAATATATCCTCAAATAGTACATAGAGCCAGTGCTTTAAGTAGAGCCATTCCTAGGATGGTTAAGTTCTTGGAGAATTTCGACCAGCTGCCATCAAAGACTCTCTAGCAGGAAGCTACACTGTTGACATCACCTATACTTAGGACATCATGGAAGGCAGAAATTTTGAAACGAATTGTCACTGTGTTCACAAAAAAGGAGAAGGCAAAGTGCATTGCCCACCCACCCCCTTATTAGAAATATATACTATCCTAAGGTGCTAAATCTAAGGTTGAGTCTCATTTTCTGTGTCAAGACCACAGTCTAAAAGGTTGAACATCTACTCCCATCCTCTCAACACTCGCATCTCAAACCTTAAAAGACAAATAAAACTAACAGCTTTTGGAGTTTTTCAGAAGCAAACTAATATCCCAGGATTTACTAAACTGCTACAACTGGCATCATGTTAGCTGCATGTTATGGGTACAAAGATGAATCAGATACTGATCCTATCCTCTACAATTTTCCAGTATTCTATCACCATGCAATTTACATTTGAACAGCAGTTACCAGTTTTCAAAAATGGTTTCACACACAGTTCCCTCATTTTTGCCTAATTCTTCAATGCGAGTCGTGCATGGGCAGTTTTCCTCATTTTATAAATAAGCAAAGATTTCAAAAGATTACATGACTTGACCATAGTCACTTAAGACTTGGAGGGTAAGCTATAGGGAAAGTAAGATGTATATGTTATACAGTCTTGAAAAACAGACAAAAATCCCTGTAATCAACTGAGTGATATAAGACAACAATGACACCCCTCAAATGGCTCTGAGACTCTTTTCCTCTGCCTCTCAGCCATCAGATCAAGAACTGTTAAGTAAAAGCTACATGGCTCCACAGGTCCCTTTAGACCTATGTAATAGTCATTAATCATTAACAAAGGTCTGTCTAAACATGTATATGAAATAAGTGCTGGCTGCATCTTAATTACATACAGTTATTATACTTAAGCTCATTTTCCAACTAATAAAAATGCTTTACACTTAGAGAAATCCTCTTCAGTCAACGTTTACACAAAAAACAATCGTGAATCACAGAGCTAAGGGCCTTTCCTGACGGAGCAGAGTGGCACAAGTGCAAGACCACTGAATAAGGCTCTAGATGGGAAAACAAGATGGGGAAAAAGCAAAGATACTCTCTTGGTTTGGTATTAAGTAAATTTGGCCTATGATTAGGCAAACTCCTGAGGGGCAGAAAATCCCAAATGTGATAAAAGTAACAAATACTCCATGGTTTAAGAAATTCAGTATGTGTCTTTACAACAGCAAGAGTCTCCTAACAGAAAAATATCCTCTATATTTTCTATGGAGATCTTTCAATACTGAGTCTGCATATGCAAGGAAGAAATGAAGAACGTAAGCAATGTTCAGATACTTGGAAACAAAATGAAATCTTTGGCCTTGATTTTTTTGGATATTATAGCAAAAGAAACTTTGACTCATATCATCCCCATAATTTTCTCAATTCTCTGAATCACCACGTGTGTATTAAATGTATATTAGGCCATCTCAGCACATTAAAAATAAATAGACCACTAATAGTTGCGAACTCTCTCCTCAATCCTCTTTTTGTTGCCTCTCCCACAATGGAAGAATTGTGATTCTGAACATACATATACAAATGTACAGATAAAAAAAATTTACACACAAAAACTGCCTTTATGCAATGCACAAATTCTTTTTATTTTATCACTGTATTTCTTTTTTATATAAAGTCATCACAAGATCCTACTAGATTCCAAAAACCCAATCTAACCTACAGCGTGAAAAAAACCACTGCATTGAGTGTCCTTGTAATACACAGTGGACTGTCAGCTAGAAGGAACCTATATTGGAGGCTTCACCATGTACCATTTTACTTCCCAGAGGAAAAGCTTATGGTATTTGCAACTTCCTAAGACTATTTTTAAAACACGTGATGTACATTACCCCTCAATTCTCACCACAGCCCTTAAAGCAGATACTACCCTTTGCACCACTTTACAGATAGGAAATCAAGGCTCCAAGAGGTCGTGTAACTCAACGAAGGTTACACAGCTAAGCAGTGGCAGGGCTGGAGTGCACAGACACTGGCAGAATGACAACACAACTCAGATCTACAAGCCCCGATCTAAAATCTCCTGAAGCCCGAGGTAGTTCAGAATTCACAATTCTTTCAGAATTTAGAGAGGTCATGAACATTGCCATGCCCTCACTCACAATGGTGTGTGGGGAAGCATCACATAGTAGAAAGAGTAGACCTTCTGTAGCAGAATATAAATGTTCACACCAAGTAAGCTACATCAAGGTTGTAAGTAGCTTCCCATTAGCTGAGGTCATGTTGATGACCAGGTGAACTCAGGTTTGGCCAGGCAGGCTGTGCCAACTAAATCAATTGTTTTAAAGGAAAAATCTTTTCTGAGGCTTGTTAATCAGAAATACAAATACTGGTTTGCAGACCTGTACCAAAAAAGCAAATATTAATGCAAGTAACTGAGGTGGTTTTATATACACTAATTGGACATCTAGATCCTGTTATTCTTTTATCACTAGTAATTAGGAGGTACTACCTCAAGGTACTTGAAAATACTACAGGACACCACTGGGAGGCTTCTGTTTCAATAAAGGAAGATTACGATGTGCCTAGCTCATAAAGGCTCACCTACTATAATGTAGAAAAGCTAGATTAATCAGAGCAATGAAATCATTCTGACCCTAATAGCATTAAGAACGGCCCTATTACTGACACTTTGCATTTGAAAGGAAGCTTCTTATCTTTTCTTCTTGTGACTGGTAATCAACCCAATCTTAGATTAGAGCAGATCTGCCCACCTGTTCTGCGTTGGCTGTGCCCAGGAATCCTCTGGAATGCTCTAAAAAGCATTGACTGGGTCTCACTCCTGAGATTGGAATTCTGCTGGTACGGGCTCAGAACAGGGTACAGCCTGGTACTCGGCATTTTCAAAAGCTCCCAGAACGCTTCTATTGTACAGTTAAGTTTGAGAACCGCTGGGTCAAGAAACGTGCTAGGTGGGCTCTCATCTCAAAGAAAAGTTCTGGCAAACGCCGTTAAGCAAAGAGCTCTATTTCCCAAATATCATCACTCAGAACCCCAAACTAATAACAGGCCTCCAAGTGATCCCGCTTAAGAAAAGGTTCCTATTTATAAATTTCAGGCAGGGTTAAAAGTTTCTAAATGTAACCACAAGGAAACAAATGTTGGCTCCAGCTCTGGCATCCTCAGGCGCCAACCCCCTCCCCAACCCCCACGTGGATTGTACTGAGAACTCATTCTTTTGCTCATTTTTGGTCCCTTGCTTTTTTAAGACACCCTGCAGTCAAGTCCTAGGTACAGGAAACGAAAGAGCTTTCTGGTAAATAATTTGGCTTTCTTTGTCCAGAAGAATAAATATATCTTACTTGCTTAATGTAAACAGCCTCTCACTCCTCAGAGGATCAAAATGAAGGGCTGAACAGCCTCACATTGTTTTGTGGGGGTAAAAAAAAAAAAAAAAGTCATTTGGAACTGCGTTTTCCAAAAGACAAAATGTGGTCCCAAATTACCAAGGGGGTTCAACTAATATTCTGTGGCTGTTCAAATGGCACAAAGGGCAAAAATGTAAGCCAGCTCAGATAAAACTAAGAAAACGACAGCCTACAGGACTTTGCTTTTTTTTTTTTAAATGGCACGGCTTTAAAAATTAAATCTTCCAAACAACTTAAAATTACATTCCTTGCCTCTTTAGACATGAAAGGAAGGTCTCTCATGTGAAGCCAAACATTCTCTAACACTTCCACAGAACAGGGTTTGGTCATACCACTGAGAAAGCAAGAGCAAGGGCAGTTAACTGTTAAGACAGAAGCCAATCTTTCATTTAAAAAAATAACAACAACAACAACAACATCAAATTCACGGCCTTCATTAAGAGCATACAGCTTTAAAGATCCTGCTCTGCTCCCAGCTGCAAATGAGAACTATATTTACTCCCTTAGTTACAGTTTCTCTGGCTAGATGTCAAAGTAGCTGGCTAAACTCTTGGGTCTCCCATTCATGTAATAACCAGAACACATGATTCACTCCTTCCTGGAACTGTATATGGCCATTATAATCACTTTGATTCCATAATGCAGTTTGAACCCTGCATTCGATCTGGAATGAAACCTGCAAAGGGAATCCAGAAGTGGCACTGTGAGAAAACTATTTTATAAGCCTTTATTGGCAGGACTATGAATTAATTATGGCCATAAGGGGAAAACAGGTTGATTGTGCATATTTTTCTTTATAGACTATTATCTACAATCAGTTTCTAATCTAGAAGAAATAAATTTCCCATCTCCTGTACAGATGATATTTTCATCGTGTTCAGCATCTTTTTCTACTTTCTTAAGACCTAAGGACCTCGTCTTAGTTCTCAGCGTGGTTGAAAACGCATAGACAGCAATCCTTCAAATAGTTTCATCTAAATCTTCGAGGTGGGTGATGTTCTAAGGACACAGCCAATACAAAAACCTAGTATTTATTGATCTATTACTACTTAACAGGCCCCATTCTAAGGGAGATATATTATCATCTGAGATTAAGGAACAGGCTCAATTCACACCATGACTGAATAGGCTGAAATGTAACCAGAAACCAGGTCTCTCCACTTTCTAAGCATATGCCTTATGAGGCCTCAAATATAACCTACCTCTAAAACTGCCACCTTCATCCTCTCCATAGGAAGTGAAAAAGGCTATCTTTAAAGCTAAGAGTTATTCAGATCTGTTTGAAACTTTTAAAACTATAATGCGGACACAACAAATCATCCACTCAGTAATTATCTTTTGAGCATTTGCTTTAGCAAAATATTAATCTATAGGGGAACATTCACATCTAAGCTTCAGAAGAGCACTGTCAAGTAGAAGTGCAATGTAAGCCACATATGGAGTTACATTTTATAATGGTCACATTAATAGGTAAAAGGAAGTAAAACTGATTTCAATAATATTATAGATGTGTTGGTTTAAGTAAGGTATAGAATTTCAACATGTAACCAGTATAAAAGTTATTAATGATAATATTTTAAAAGGCAAAATTAATTTTCCAAGTATTGAGTGTATTTTATACTTAAAACACATTCCAATTCAGATGCTAAATTTTTATCATCTATACTTGACTTATGTTTAGATTTCATAAAATACCCAATTGAGAAACTAAATTCATATACCCAAGTTGTTCCAGATATACATACAAGGTTTTCATTAACTGAATTGGGCATCTGTTTTTAAATTTAAATTAACTAAAATGAAAATGTTTGCTCCTGGGTTATATCAGGCACATCTCAATACACCATAGCCACACGAGGCTAGTGGTTCCTGTATTAGCGCAGTTCCAGAGCCCTCAAGACTCACGTGAGAGGAAACCAGACAGAAACCTCATTCCACATCAGGGCAAGTTGTTTTTTAATGAAAGGCCTCAAGGGAAGTAATAAAGTTGGAATTCCTTAGAATCCCCCAAATAAAGATATCACTTAAATTAAAGCCATGACTAGTCTAGCTTTCTCACTGAGGGGCTAAATCAACTCCCCGGGTGATAACTTGGTTTAGCAATTTAGGAGCAGCAGTTTAGAACTGCATGAGAGCAGGGGCTCTGGTGCCCAACTGCCTGGGCTGAAAATCCAGACCACTTGCTGTGGGGCTTGGGGCCAGTTGCTTAACCTCTCTGTGCCTTGGGTTCTTCATGGGGAACATGGAATGATGATGATGATAATAGTATCTATCAAATAAGGTTCTTTTGAGGATGAAATGAGCTAAAACATGTACAGCTAGTACCTGGCACACATTAAGAGCTCAATAAAAGAATGCTATTGGCTTGTACAACTTCTCGCCATGCCTGCTCTCAGAAGTAAAGTGCTGCATGGCAAAAAATCCACGGTGTGTACATGCCATGCATACACTGGAAAAAGACCACAGTTAGCTCACTCTGAAGATGCCAAGCAGGGTTAACCCTATATTAGTCACATTCTCCACGAACAAAATAATATATGTCCAGACGGGTCTTTCAACACTGTAGTCAATGAAAACAGGGGCCATGGGATCGAAGCAGATGCAGCATAACTACACAGGCATGAGCTGCCAGCAAGGCTCTGTCAGCCTTCCCTCTGCAGAAAGCACAGAGGTAGGAAAGAGACAGGAGAGCGGGAGACGGACCACTTACCAAACAGAACAAACTGAAGTCCAAGTGTAAGCACAGCTGGTACTTATTAAGGTTGAGGAGTCTGGTTACATCTATTTTGAGATTTCTGTGCTTTATTTCAGTTTGCCAAAAGGAATGACCATCCATCAAAAATTACTGATGAACAGGTTCGGCACGTAGAGAAACCTGTTGGCACTTCCAGGAAAAAAGGACAGGGGATGGTGGGGGCACAATGGATGGGTAACGAGCAAAGTCCACGATTCCCCCTCTTGTTGGGGAAGAAAAAAGAGCCAAATTACGAAGAAGAAAGGAGAACTGAGACTCTGCCCAGACACTGGGCTTACTCCAGGATTAAGGTAAGGCAGTGTCAGTCCAGGGAAGAAATAAATATGAGAGCAAGGTCAAGAACAGTATGAATTTCCTCGCTGGAGGTGCAACCCTGCCTCACTGGGTTCCTCCGACTGTAAGTCAGGCTTCCCAGGCTGGAGGGGACAGGAGGAAGGAAGGGCATCAAAACCTTCGGGGCCGGCCGAATGGCGCGGTGGTTAAGCCCTGGCTTGGGACGCTGGCGGCCCCAGTTCGGGTCCCACATATGAGGGCCAGTGACACTGCCCTCAAAAAAAAAAAAAAAAAACACCTTCAGGGTTACACTCTGTGCAGCCTGATACTCAGGGAGAAACAACAGGCTCAACCGCACCAACCAACCAAACTCCACACAGAAAGATGTATTGTTGCCGCCCCCACCCCTTACAGCACTTTGGGAAACTGCAGATGTTGCTGTACTTCTTTGAATCAAGTGGACAAAGGAAGATTTGCTTTATACAATACAAAGGAGGAAATCTGTAAGAACTTACCATGCTTTTGAGGTAATTAGTTTAAGAATACCACATTTAGAGGGCTGTCTAGACCTCCCCCAGTACTAAGGGAAACCCCAGGGGTCTTATGAGGGAGGAGAAATAAAGGAGGGCCAAGTGTGAACAGAATGGCCTGTGCCAGTTTCATTTCATGAGATAGGACTTCAGCTCTACACGTCTTCATACCTAATTACTAGCCAGACTTAATCTGATTATTCAGATCCAATGTGGCCCGAATGATATCCACCATTTATTAGAAATACTGAAGTGGTCGCTGTGGGGTAAGTCAGCTACAAGGGAGTAAGGGAAGAAGAAGAGAATTCCAGGCATTTCTTTGAAATCATCTCAGTTTCAGAAAACCTTAAAGAGACAATAAACTAAAGAAACGACATTTCTGCGCTGGCCGAGTGGCGCAGTGGTTAAGCGCTGGCCTGGGAAGCCAGCGGCCCCGGTTCGGGTCCCACATATGAAGGCCAGTGACACTGCCCTCAAAAAAAAAAAAAAAAAAAGGCCGAGTGGCGCATTGGTTAAGCACTGGTTTTGGGATGCCAGCGGCCCCAGTTCGGATCCCACATGAGGGCCAGTGACACTGCCCTCTACAGCTAACAACAGCTCCACCTGGAGCTGGGCTGTGCGAGCCCCGGTGATGGTGTGGGCTGCAAGTCCCTGCTGCAGTGGGCTGCCATAGGCTACAGTGAGTGGCCCGCAGCCAGCGTGAGCGGTTGGCAGCCAAGCGTGAGCTGCCAGTAGCCGCGGTGAGCGACATCCAGAGGCCAGCGACCGATCTGCCTCATCCGGGAAGAGCGCAATGACGATACCAACAGTGAAGAAACATCCTGCGCAACTAAACTGAAGAACAAAAAGACAGCAACTTGTCTGTTCCCCTTCCCCGATTCCCCAACGCTGTTCCCCTCCGCCAATTCCCCAATAAAATCTTAAAAAAAAAAAAAGAAATGACATTTCACTTTTACTGAGAAACAGTTTCTTCAAAGCTAAGGTGGTTTGCAGAACTGCAATGAGTCACCTAGCAGCTGGTCCAGCCCAGGTGCATCGGGCATACATCCTCCCTCCTGGCAGGCAGGAGGACACATGCAGCGGCCAGATGGAAGTGCTAAATGACAGGATACCGACGGAGCTAGCAAACTATTGTAAAAAGAGCCGTATCATTTAGCAGACTTGTGTGTTGCTCTTTTGATTCTTCCAATATTATCCTTCTCATTTGTCTATTAGGAAATTAAGGCTCAGAAAGACAAAGGTGATATGACTAGTTAGGGTAGAACCAGGATTAGACCCCAACGTTCCCAAAACCTTGTCCAATGCATTTTCCCACAACATCAAGTTGCTTCCTGAAAATCAACCACCTTTCCAGCAATCATTCTGGTACTTGTCACAAACTTCCATCTCCACCATACACAGATGCCTTAATCAAGGGTATACTCACTATCATACCTGTATGTCTCCAAAGCAGAAAGGAAATTCTAGGGAACCCCTTTCCTTTGCTCTGGGTACAAGGCTGCCAGTATCCTGGGGCCAGGGTACAAAGACAGGTGTGTTGGCATAGAAGAAACTTGACCTCTCTAAAAACCAAGTGCTTTCAGTCCACAATACCTCTGCTCCCTACTCATGCAAACTGTTTAGTTTGGGCAGGGGAAGAGGAGAGGTCCATTGTCACAATATAGAAGCATTACTGTTTAAGTGAAATATGTCTTTAAAGAAAAAGAAGTAAACACAATCAAAATATAGCACTGTACTTGGACTCATATCTAAAAGTCTCATTCAGGGTACCAAGGGACCATGTCTCCCCTGACCTCTGTGGGTCCCTTCCTGTCCTAAGTATTTATCCCACATTAGCCACTTTGGCCATGCAGCCTGATGATCTGCAATAGCCCAGCAGGGTACTTCCAAATCAGGCTAGCTCAGCCTTCCTGCGCTCAGGGCCCTTTGTACTGCCTGCCATGCACAAAATAAGGCTTAAGGTCTTCCCCTATTCTTGACATGCATCCTCCAACACACCAGGCTGTCTCACATCTCAGTGCCTTTGCACATGATGTTCTTCCCTCCAGAAATACCCTATCCCACTAGTCTCAGGGAAAACCTCTTCAAAACTCTGTTCAACTCCACCTCTCGGTGAAGTCACCCTGATTTCCTTGGCAGACTTTATCACTTGATCTGGGCTGTGAGCCCTCACTGTTTCCTGTTCATGTTTCTATGATAATCCTGATCATACTGTATTACAAGTCACAGAGGAGCTCTCTCCTAAGCTGTAGACCAAAAGAGGGTGGCACTCATGGCTATTTTTTAATCTTGGTACATCTTGTGCCTAGCACAGAGGAGCCGGATGCGTTCTAGCAAATCCTATAAGGTCATCTTCCCAATTCTATAATCTTCCTGAGGCCAGTGGTAAGAACAAAATTTTTGTATCCCCCACAGAACTGAGCACAAATGTCAAAGGCATCAACAGGACGCACATAGTAGCTTTGCTCCTCTAGGAAAGAGCACAGGCATTCCCAGAGAGGCTCTGAGGGAAATGCTTTAACCTCATCAAACTAGAGGATCTCGCATCTGTAGCTCCTCCTCCTGGGCTGATCTGCTTCCACTTCACTTGGGCTAACTCATTTTATACTCAGTCAAGTTCACACTAACATCCAAGGTTATCCTCTGGGGGCAAGGACAACGAAATGGAAATTATAGAAGTTCATCAACACACCGACGCCATGGGGAACCTTCTAGGAAGTGGATTCTGCTCCCTTTTCCCCCAAACAATTTCACTGGAGTGGACCAAGTTCAGTTCATTAAAATGCAATCTCAAGGAGCTACAGAAACCTTGAGAATTCTCATACCCAGTGAACAGGAATCAAACAGGAAATGTCTACATCAAACGTTTAGAAAATGATAAATCTAAAAGAACAGATTAAAAACTAGCCAAAGGAGATAAGAATAACAGGAGGATCTACCATTCTATCTGTTGCCACTCACACGGAAAAGCAAAAGAGAAGGGGAAAATGCATATCTGAACTTGAACCATCAAACAAGGTTAATGCCTATTCTAGATTTAAAATACTTTTCTCCAAGAGGGAGGAACAAGAGAGAAACGAAAACGACATCCAATTAGTTACCAACTAATTCAATTCAAATTGAATTCTGGCTGTATAATACTGGGATCTCTCCAGGATCCCTATTAGAAAAAGCTGGGGGAAGAAGACATTTGCATAGCAAGATAACTGCTCTTGAAGTTTGAGCCACATGAATGGCAATATTTTCTAAAGATGCTTTTATTCACATTTCACTTGAGACTCAGAAAATTTCCACCATGTATTATAAGTCTAAGTGGGGCAACTTCAAAGTCACTAATGAATCTTGCCACCTCTTGGCCCCACTAATACAGAGACCACCATAAACACCAAATTGCACTCAGGCCACAAGCTCTGATTTAGTTCTCTGGAGAAATCGCCATGGGCTTTGGAGCAGAATCCCCTTGGTTCTAACGGGGGCTCTGCCTCTCCTAAGCTGTGTGACCTTGGGCAAGTTATTGAACTGTGATTTCTTCTTCCATAAGGTAGGGGCATAAGTCCTGTCTCCCAAGGCTGGTATGAGGGTTGAGTTAATTCACATCTCGAATACAAAAAGTGCTCTTTAGTTTATTATTTAGAAAGAGTCAAGGAAAAAACAATATTTTATTTTCCTGAGTTTTTCAAGTCCTATTTGCAGAAGTGTAAACAGTCTTTCAGGCAGGGCAATGACCTTTTGTTTTCACAATAATCCTTTAGGTTATAGAACAGGCAGGTTCGATAACTCCCATTCTAACCACTAGAAATCTGATGCACCAACTGGCTCACTGGCTGGCTCCAGGTCACCAAGCTCATATGTTGTACCAGGAAAAGAGCAGAGATCTCACCATACCCAGCACAGTGCTCTTTAGAGGATCATGAATCTGTTGGACTACAAACATCCAATTGTTAAAGAGATTTTTTCCCCCTAAATATCAAAAGAAACATTCTTTATAAATCTAAGCACAAGGGCTCTATTATGAAGAGAGAGAGAAAACAAGCCATGAATTGGAGGAGGCTGGATACTCTGTATTGCTTGGCTTATGGGGTGGCAGAAACACGAGATTCAGGTTCAAGACATGACTCCTTCACCCCCCAGCTATGTGACCTTCAGCAAGTGAACTAACCTTTGAGTCTCTATCTTTATATTAGCCAGACGGCAATCATTTCTGTTCCATCAAATTCATGGGTCTTTGTATGATCAAATAAGAGTATACAGTCCATAGTCTTAGGAACCTAGAAAATAGCAGGTACTGATTTGGTGGCTTCTGTATTTGTTCTTGTTCCTAGCAAACTTATATATGATATGAATGATGAGAGAACAGATTTGTGGAGAACTTATAATAAAGCACAGGTCTGTTCCCAAATCTGCTGTACATCAGAATCATTTGGAGCGCTTTGGAAACTCATAATGATTAGGTCACCCACACCAATTAAATCAGTATATCTGGGATTGGCAGCTGAGCATAGGTCTTTTTTAAAGATTACCCCTATAATTACAATGTTCTGTAATGTTTGAGAACCACTGGTCTATGCTATTCCCCACTCAATAATGTCTTTATATCCTCACTGCCTACAATAATTCAAGTTGGGGCCCCTTCAAGAGACTCTCTAGTTCAAGGCTAACCCATATGGTAGCCATCAGTCCCCCTGTGTGGCTCTTTAAATTTGAATTAAAATTAAAATGGACCCCCTACTTGCACTTGCCACATTCAAAGTGTTCAAAAGCTGCCTGGGGCCAGTGGCTACCTCACTGGGCTCCACCAACACAGAACATTTTCAGCATAGAAAGTTCTACTGGACAACTCTGCTCCAGCCCATATTTCTCTTAATTATCCTACATAAATGCATATGAATTCATTTTGTAATTACATATCATCTTGAATTATCTAAGTATTGGAGATGCAGAAAACTCTTTCAGCATCCATATCTGTGCTGTCCGATAGGGGAGCCACCAGCAATACGGAGCCACCGGCACTTGAAATGTTAGAATAAAATTAATATTATTTATTTTTATTCAAATTTTAAAACAGATGTTCACCTCAATTAGAAAACTTAAAAATATTTTTAAGACAAACTTGGTTTTGCAAATCTACTTTTTCAACTTTACATATTATGATCAAGTATTTAATAAAGATCAAGTATTTCCAATGAAATTGAGATGTGCTTTAAAGAGTAACTCATACACCAGATTTTGAAGACTCAGCATATATATATATATATATATATATATATATTTTAAAGAGGGCAGTGTCACTGGCCCTCATATATGGGATCCGAACTGGGGCTGCTGGCATCCCAAGCCAGCCCTTAACCACCATGCCACTCGACCGGCCCAAGACTCAGTATTCTTAAAAGAATGTAAAATGTCTTGCTGGTGATTTTTATAGAGATTATATGTTGAAATAATATTTTTGTTATCTTGTGTTAAATAAAATATGTTATTAAAAATAATTTCATTTTTAAAAATCTTTTAATGTGGTTACTGGGAAATGTTAAGTTAGTTATGTGGTACATATAATATTTCTATCATACAGCTCTGTTCTAAATTATTAATTCTTTGAAGGCAAGGATTATATTACTCTTCTCTTATTCTCTACAGAGAGTGCCACTGTGAGCAAGAAAGATGTTAAACAAATATTGACTCATTTAATTCAATACTAGGCCAAAATGCCTTGATCACTCCTAAGTCAAGTTATACTGGAGTGAATTTTAACAGTGAGCATTCTGACAAATTACAGAGTTCCATCCAGAAGAAATACTGTATGTAATGACCAACTTGAGTAGTAACTTCCTTTAGCCTTTCATTTTATTTTGTCTGGCAAGACATTGTAGACGTCATGACTACCTAAAAACAAACAAACAAAAATCCAAGGATTTGAAACCAAATCATCAAATTATCAATATTTTAATTTAGCTACGCATGCAGAGAACATACTATTCTTTGCCCCTGTTGGTCCCACTTGGTTAAGTTCAATCAGAATCAGATATCATAGGACCTCACTACCAACTAAAGATAACATGACCACCAGGTATGCTAATGAGCCTACTGGAAAAAAAAAAAGAATCAATTTTCACAACTTCCTTTATGAATTTTTTAAAATTTAATAGGCACAGAGAACTGGCTTAAACTGAAGCAAAGACTGTAATTAAAGTGCCCAGCACAATTCACCTTATAATAGCTCTTCTCCTTTCAACAAGACATTAATATATATGTTAGGGTTACCAAAAAAAATGTATATACATGACTTGTGTTGATCTTTTGTTATCGATATATACTGAGTATTACAATTTAATAGTTTTTTCCTTTCTTAAAATGTGTATACATTACTTTGGCATCCTCTGTGTTGATGTTTTGTTTGGTGACTAGGGAACCAGAAGGAAATTTAGGTGATTTCCAATTCAAGTATATCACCCCTGTGACAGCTTCCAGCTCACAGAAACATTTGTTATTTTTAATACCTGCTCTTCTGGCTCAGGTTAAATTCCTTTAATTATTTACTACAGGTAGAACCCTATTATAATAGAAACTCTAAAATAGCTAAAGCTCTTCTCTCAATAAAAACTGATGTCTTTCCGTTGTCATAAAGTTGACAGAAAAATTAATGGAAAGTAGACAACTGAATGACACAAAAAAATATTTTTTGCTTAATTAGCCTATTAATAGTTTCATTTTATGCTATGAAATCTCCCAAAATCAGAAAAATCTATCAAATCATGTGGACTTAAACTTCCTAGGGGGCGTCTAAGAAATAATGTAAAACAACAAGGCTTCATTCCAATCTTAACAAAAGCAGAAATCAAAATCATGGCCTGAAAGGCCTCATTCCAAAAATGCTTCGTTCAATGGGAATTCAGATTTTTGGGTATTCTTTGCATTCCAGTCATCAAGAACTAGTTATCAAAATGACCACTGAAAGCACAGAGATCCCTCTGCGTGTTCCAAAAAATTAGCCATATTCCCTTTTCAAATTTTTTTCGTAACAGAATTTCTGCTTTTGATACTGCACATTAGGTCCCTAACCCATACAAAAGTTCCATAAAATATTAAATCTAAAAAAAAAAAAAAAAAATTAAATCTAGGGGCTGTCATCCTAACAGGTTATTTCTAAATCTCGACCGTACCATTTGTCTTATCCATTTCCACTGGGTGCAGAGACCAGCTCCTTGTCCATCTTTGAACTGTTATGACTCAACAGTTGGCTCCAAAAGATGGTGCACAGTTTGGTGTCTTTATTACATACTTCCCGTGCGACACTCTCTTTCTCTCTAGATTAAAGCTCACCTGCAGAACACCGGTACTCATTTCTCAAAAATATAATAGTCCCTACCTACAAGTACAGTATGATGTCTGTCACTATGAGATGATACATCATTCATCGTCCCTTTCAAGAAGTTTCTAGTACATGTGTGTCGGCCACCTGAACCAGCATCACCCACAGAGTCTGTTAAAAAGCCCAACTCCTGGCCCCATCCCAGACCATTCAATCAATCTCTCCAAGGGGGAATCTCAGGGACTTTGCCTTTTTTTTTTTTTTCAACTTTACTGGGTAACAGTGTGTTTTCCCAGGACCCATCAGCTCCAAGTCAAGTTGTTGTCCTTCAATCTGAGTTGTGGAGGGCTCAGCTCAGCTCCAAGTCCAGTCACCATTTTCAATCTAGTTGTGGGGAGCACAGCCCACCATTCCATGCAGGAGTTGAACCAGCAACCTTGTTGTTAAAAACATTCATTCTAACCAACTGAGTCATTCATCGGCAGCTCAGCAGCAGCTCAGCTCAAGACACTGTCTTCAATGTAGTTGCGGAGGGCACAGCTCATTGGCCCATGTGGGAACTGAACCAGCAACCCTGTTGCTCAGAGCTCATGCTCTAACCAACTGAGCCACCCGGCCACCCCCAACTCTGCCTTTTTAACAAGCACCTTAGGATGATGACTAGTCCAGACAGAAAAATCCAAATGCATTCACACAGAAGTTAAGTCTTAACAATACTTGATAAGTATGATAAATTCCAACTGTGAACTAAAGATGGTCAACATCACAGGATTTCACAGGAAGGATGGGCAGAAATCAAGGAAGAGGGTGTTCTGGTTTTGGCAGGAACAACCCAGGCAAAGGCAGACGGTCAAGAATGTTCAGAAAGGAACAGGGGACAGAGGGCAATGGTAAGTAAACACCTCTAACCAGAACACAAAGTTCTTGTTCCAGACCAGGAGGAGAAGGGGTGACTAAGGACCCTCCTGTGGAGTGACCTGAGTGCCTGGCCAACTAGTATTTCTGAGTCAAGGAATGGCGTATCAAACAGAGCTGTCTAGCCATTATGGCAGTGATGTAAACATGTGAAAGAAAATTAATCTGGAGGCCCACTTACCTGGGTTAGAAAACCACAGGCACAGCAGAAAGAACAGAGCCCTTCTTTTCTTATAGACAAAGATGTCCATATCCTAATCCACAGAACTTGTGAATATGTTATCTTACATGGCACAATGGATTGCACAGATATGGTTCAAGTTAAGGACCCTGAGATGGGGACATTATCTTGGCTTTGATTGGGTGGGCCCAATCAAATTATGAGTCATCTTACGTGGAAAAAATCTTTCAAGGTTATAGCCATAGAACAAGACAAATGACATCACTTGCTTTAAATATGGAGGAACAGGGTGATGAGACAAGAAATGTGGGCACTCTGAAAAGGCAATGAAACAGGTTCTCCCCTGGAGCCTCCAGAAAGCAGGCAGCCCTACGGACACCTTGATTTTAGCCCCTTGAGACTCATGTCAGACTTCCATCCTATGTGTTGACAGAAGAACATCCAAACCTGTGGAGAATTTTTATAAGAGTTTATTTGAACCAAACTGATTGACACATGCCAAAAACAAGATCTCAAATGCTCCTGGACAATAATCGTTTTGCAGGGAGAAAGCAAGGCAGGCATTGGGTTACAGGTTAATTAACATCATGTGCTCTCTTAAGAGTTAATACCCATTACTTCTGGCATCTCAAAAGTGTATCAACCTAAATGCCCAAGAGCAATGGACAGGGCTGCCTTAACACTTTTCACTAAAGAAGTTATACACACCATGATTTGCCCAGTTAGGTATTTATGATGGGATTACCCTGTTAGGTTACTTTCCATAAAGCCCCTTTTTCGTCCACATACATAACTGGAAAATCATAAATATGTGTGTAAAGTCACTAAGTTTATGGCAATTTGTTACAGCCGCAATAGAAAACTAATACATCTTTTGGACCTTTTTTCTTACCGAGGCTTTCTCCACTATATACCATCCTTTCAGTCCTACATCCAACCACAACTAAGAATCATGGAGAGATCTCTTTCGTTGGAGACAGACCCTCAATGCTGTATAAGTCTCACTTGCTTTAGAGATTTAAATTCACAGGTGTGAAGAGGGCAGTTAGGCACCAGTCTAGAAGCACCTTCATGCTACACCAGCTTTACAGATTTCTCCACCAGTGTCTCTTATCTCCAAGAGCAACTGAAGTCTTGGGGCAAACTCATATCATAGGGATGAAAAAGGGGTTCTACTGAAAGTAAACACACAGGGTGGTCTGAACAGAAATTCCTGACTGAGCGAGTCTTGGTGAGTAGTCAGTCCCCAAGCATATACCTTCTTTAGTGAAAGGTTTATCTTTGCCTTAAGCAAGCCCTGTCCATTGTTTGTGGGCATCTAGATTAACATACTGCTAGCTTCATGGAGCTCACTCAGTCATGAGCTCCATCAAGAACTGTGTTGCATTCATCTTTATTTTACTTGATCCTGGCACAGTGCCAGGCCTATAGGAGATGCTCAATAAATCGATGAATAAACAAGTCTTAGTTTCTCAAAGTTTCCCTCTTACCCTTATCCAATTCTGAAACCTTCACTTCTTGCCAATAACTATCCCAATGTATTTCCAGATATTTACCAGGCTCCCATTCATATCCAATTCTACTTTTCAGGCACTAGAAACTACCATTATCACAACCAAATATGGTAGCAAGTATACAGTGTCACTGAAAAGTATTTCAATAATGAAATAGTATTCAAATAGTATTCCTACCAGCAAATGCTTTCAAAACACACCCCTTATATAAATGGGTCTTGACTCCCCTCACCACCATCACATTCTCCAGAATCTAGTTGACAGACAATAATTTAAAGGCGACATTAGGGTACTCTTCTTGCTTCTGACTCCCTGAAAAGGCAAGTTCAGAGATGGAGGAACTCATTGCTTTACCCTCGGCAAGCCTTATTTACCAAATTTATGATGCCAGAAAACGAGATTGACAAAGTCTTCTCCTCACTATTCAAGGGACAGTTGGTAAGAAAATTTGATTAAAACAGGAGTTTGCCAAAGAAACACAGCTCTACAGGGAGCTTAGACAAAGGAAGACAAAATTTCTGGCTCAAACATGTCCCTCATCTCAAAACCCTTCCTTCTGATATTTATTGAATGTGCTGCCTTTATATTCAAATGCATTAATCAAGACATGTGTTGCACCAGGAGATATGAGATATTCCGGACAGCATTCAATGAAGAAAATAGGACATGAAATACAAGCTCTGGTGACCCCTACCTCAATGATGTCCCAGGACTCCACGCTCCTTCGGAGCTCTAGCCTCAATTTCAAACATGAGTTTCCCTCCCTCCTATACACACTTACTGGAACTTTCCTCGGGCAGTTTCACCAGTGCACTTTCCCTCCTTCTCTACAATGGTTTTGTTTTGTGAACACCATCCTTTCCTTAAAAGGATTGCATCTGATTTGATTCCATTTCCTTATTTATTTACTTTCTCTCCCTGAGGCCTTGTTCCTCTTGCCTTTTAAGTAGCCACCCGCCACTCCCATCCCTTTTAAGTGCACTTTCAGGGCTGCTTCTTTTTTTTTTCTGTTCTGCCTGCCTTCTGGTGCTGGGTTTCCCCTCTCCCTCACTTCCTGGCCTCCCTTCTGGCCTTCCTCACAAAAGGAGGGCTGCCTCCTGGCTCCAGGGATTGTCCTCTGAGGTGGGCTTTGAATACTATCAGGCCATCCATAGGCAACAACTTCTTCCCTGTCCAGGGACTCCCTGCAAAAGCCTAGGGATCCTCTCAATCATCTCTCGACTTCAAAGGAAGGTGTCTGGATAGGGTTTACCTGCCCTGAGGCAGCAGGGGACCAAGCTTCTGCTCAGGATGCAGGGCTCCTGGACACTGCTTTTCACATCTGAGTAGAAACAGCTACAGGTGGTGAGTGCTTTCCCCAGGGTCACGCCCCTTCTTTGGTCCTTTCTCTGATGAACTCAAGGGCATTAACAGACACTCTAGATCCCTTCCTCATGCATGTTGATTAATGTTCCAATCATTCGGTGGCCCTTGAAGACACGGAACCTGACTTAATGAAGAGTGCTTGGGATCCCCTTAACTCAAGGAGCAAACATGGAGGATGGCGGTGGCAGGAATAAGACAAAGTGTATATAACCTGACATAGGCTCAGAAAACACCTTCAACCAAAGACGAGCTTTTTCTGTGCCTCTTGCACTCTGCTACCTGTGATCCCACAGGATTTCAACAGTTCTTTTCACATGAAACATTACACCCACCCACAGAGAGATTATTTTCAACTTGATGTGTGAAGATTTTTACCGAGGTGTTTCCAAGAACCAGTGATAAGCCTATAGTCTTAAATTTAATACAAGACCAAAAAGAGATTAGGAAAACAATGAAAACTAGCCATCTTTATCAGTTCATATCCTTTTCTCAACTGCAAAGAAAAAAGTCCAACTCTAATATTAACTTGTTCATTTCCAGACATACAGTACCTAAGCTATGTAAGCTTTCTGAAGTGTTTTTCACTGCATTATCCTCATTTTTCATGTGTTTGAAAACCATGTCCTTGACGACACAAAGACATATTTTGGACATGCATATTTTTCAGTTAGGCTCCAATGCCTTGTCTTTCTGTTACAAAGAATCTCACTTTTTAAAATTCCTGCTCATCTGGGCTCTACCCTCAAAGAGGCAGCATGCCAGGGGAGGTGGGGCAGATCAGTCAAATTAATCCAAAAACCAGATAGCTTTGATCTTTACTGTCTGCACTCCTAACCCACCCAGCTAGCCTTCAAGGTAAGCTGCTAGACCACGAGCAAAACCAGCAGTTGAATTTTAACTCCTTAGGTTGGTTTCTTCCTCTAACAAAGAGGTTAATAAGCAGTAAAACAGCCAGAAGGCTGGCCGGGAGGAAAAGAACAAAAGCAAGCATCCAAGCAATCCACAAATTGGATTGGCCCCTCCTCTGAGAACAAGGGCAGGGGATTCTACACACCTTCCTATCCCAACAAGTGTTAATAAGGTCCAATAATTCACATTTCACTGGTGATGCAGAAAGCTCCCTTTGAATACTTATATGAGGGGGATTTCTTAGAGGACCGTGCCTAATTAAGGCGTCTGTTCATCACCACACAGGGTCAAGCCAGGCCCCGAATCCACTCCTGACCTTTCATTCTGCCATATTTTCCTTCTAAGCCTGCACCACACTGAGTCTAAACTCTGGTTTACATTTGGACAGAGAAGCTGAGACCCAAACCCTGCTGCTTCCATGGCTGGGATTAACCACTAATTGCATCTCACCTGGCCCAACACCCCTCTGGGCCTGGACAAAAGTCTGCAAAAGGAAACCCAGTGCCCATGGCAGACCCGCCTCTCCAGATAACATAGTTGCTCGGTGACTGCCCCCACATACTTAAACTGCCCCCTCACATCCAAAAGAGAGAAAATATATTCTGCGGGGATCATGTGGGAATGATCTGAGCAGTCACATTTGTCCCATTACAAAAGTGTTTTTAAAAGATTTTTTTTTTTTGCACACATTCCTTCCAACCCACATTTATTTGTCTTTGTAAAGAAGCTTTTGCCCCATCAACCCAATGCGCAGTAGTTTCTGCCCACAAAAATAAGGTGGCAACCCTGACTAGCCCTCCCAATGGTGACTCCTCCGGAGCAAAATTTATGTGTGAGAAAAGACACAGGCAAGCTTTTGTTGTTCTGAAATGCTACCAAAAGGGGAAGGGGGGAGGGAGGGGTTCCCACAGGGCATAGAATCTGCCTTCTGACCAGCATTTCTTGTGCTACTGATAGTAAAAGGAGTCACACTTCTGAAAATCTGATTTCAACGATTCAGAGATTTTTCTTTAGAATCTACCCCAACTGTCTCTCAGGATGGGGAGAGGAAAGGAGATTCTAACACCTCAAGTGACCAAAACAATGAACTTTCTCACTTAGGAGTGAAGGGGACAGGGGAACCATGTGACTGTGGGCACACTCGTCATATCAGAAATTAAATGGGTATACAAACGAATGGCTCTAGAGACTTCAGATCAAAGTCAGGGAACCCACGGGCCAGAGACGTTTTAGGTTTTGGAGGAGATGATCTTGTGCCTCTCTTTTCTGGTCTTTTGGTCCAGTCCCTCCTCTTTCTCTTCTCCCTCTATCCACTTCCAACTATCCCCACACAGGCCCGGGCTGAACAATTACATGAGGGCACATTCAGCCCAAAATTGAATGTTCAGCCTATGGAAAGAAGTGTCTGAGGGCTGTACTTCTACCAGTTAAGTCTTTAAAAGCTACCCAGTTCTGTGAATGCACTGAGTTTGTTCTGAGTCTAGTGTTTAAAAGTACAGACCCTGGAACAAGTGGGCTGAGGTCAGATTCCTGGCTCTGGCACTTCCTAACTACATAACCTTGGGCAAGATAGTTAACCTCTGTGCTTCAGTCTCCTCAACCATAAGATGGTAATAAATAATAGCACCCATGTCAGTCAGGTACAGATTAAGTAAGTCAATATGCATAAGAGCCCCAGTCACAATAAGCACTCAACAAACATGAGCCGCGAATGGGAGAGCTGTGAGAGATCTGAACGTAAACACACATCTAATGTATTTTGGAACAATATAAAAACTTCTTTAAAAAAGAAGAATGCCAAAAGTTCATAGTTAGCACCTCCAGTAGAATATGGGGGTGGGGGGAAGGGGAGACAAAGCATTTTAGCAGTTATCTGATCCCATGGTTTTCAAATTTTTTTAAAGTCCTGGAACATTTTGTTCAACAAAATCTTACTCCAAGTTCAAAAGGCAGAACAAAAGTGGAGCTGCTCCAACTAAAGCTATGAGGATGGGAGTGGGGGTGGAGGACACCCGAAGGCCCTGTGACCCAGGCACATCTGAGAAACAACTTTGAAAACCATCACCGCTGGCTGTGGACACACAGAGCAGAGACCAAATCTCATGATCTTGTCCTGTTTTTTTCAAGATGACGACAGTCCATGATTTTGAAGGATGGAGGACAGAGGTAAGACACTGAGGACAGAGGGGCTGGCAATGAGATTTTGTGGGAGCTCAGGCAAGAGACAGAGAATTTAGGCATGCAGGAATCAGATAGGAGTTAGGCAGCAGAGGAGATGGGGGGCTGACTTACTCAGAAGTGAGGGAGGGAGAGGAAGAGCTGAAGATGACCCTGCTTTCTGGCCTCTATATAAATGTTTCTGTGTGATATGGGGTGTTACGGACAATGATGATTGACCAATTACTTTTTAACAGGAAAATTTTAGGAAAATGGTTTTGGGGTTTTTTTTGCATACTCTAGTTAAAAGCAGAAAAGATATTTTTGGTTTAAATATAACACCAATATATATTATAAAAGTTTCTAGCAATTACAATATACGAAAAACTTGTGGTACCTGAAGATACCGTTACATCAGTTCCCATGGCAGGATACTACCGAAGTACAAACTTAAGCTGATGCCGTCCTCACTTCATTATATTACTCACAAATAATCTTGTGTTTTCCAAATCCTTTCTTCAGCCTTTCCTGTGTCTTGCTTCTTTCTTATTACACAAAGCAAAGGAAAAAGATATGACTGACTGCATATTCTGGTTAATACAGGTTTTATGTATTTGGTTTTGAAATGTATATCATTTTTCATAGTATATTTGTCTAATTATTCTGTGAATGCAAATATTAAAATCAGTTTTTATTCCCTGAGCACTCAGCAATTGAAACTCCTGGATATTTTTTCAAGAATTCGATTATTTCTGCATGGGTACCTGAGAAAAGGGACACTATCGAAATGGAAATGGTTATTAGTATGGAATACGATATGACTTGCCCTTGAAATCTGTTTGAATGAGGAGCAGTTCATATCTGGGGAGGAACTGTATAAAGGTGGTGATTAGACCACTCCAGGAAAACGTAGGAATTTTATGTGATGTTTAACATATAACCACACTGATACTTTAGCAAATAGCTTTGTCATCATATCAGAAAAGCTTCTTCTATACATAAATTTCATTTCAAAAGCCCTTGGAGTATTTTATGACTGTCTTTACCTAAAAAGCCACAACCGTTACATACGTCTGTTTGCACTAGGGGACTAAGCAAATAACACAAGACTTCAGCAGAACATTTAGTCTGTTCTACCACAAAGTCCTGCTCAAACAGTGTGGACCTAAATAAAAGGCTTTCCGTCCTCTCCAGAAGCTAACATCAGGTCATTTTAAATGTCTCAAAGACACATTTACTGCAAAAACCTTGATTGGTCCTTGCCTGCGGGGATGGGAGCCCAACAGTCGCGCCATACAAAGACAGATTATTTTGAGTGGAGGCATGAAGAAAAATATTAAGAAATCTTACACTGTTAATTAATTTTGTAGATATCCATTAGGTGATAGGAAAATCCTGGGAAAGGATCTTCTATCCTAAGGCTTCTGAATGGAATCAAAAATGAAAAAAAAGGGGTCCCAGACAGAGTCTGCTCCCTGCATATAACCTTGGATTAAGCTTGAATGTCACACAACTAAGGGCCTCATGCAATAAAAATCCCATAGTTCAAGAGAGAGAAACCAGAGAGTGGAAGACGAAAGAGAAAGGAAGGGAAGATGTGTGCCTATAAAATGAACATTGTCTAGTCCTTTCCAGCAAGGAAGAGGCACAAAGACGTTTACAAAAAGAGAAACATTTGGGGGCTCCCTGGGGTGCCTGCGCTTGGTGGGCTCAGTGTTGGTCTTGATTATGGAGTGCCATCTTACTCGGTGACATTAGCGGCTCCAACATGCCTATATCACTGGTCCTTCGGTTCTTTCTTTACAAAGCCAAAGTGCAAGGTTTAAAAGCACAAAACAATTCTATATTTCAGAGACTTTTCAAGGGACAAGAGCATGAGAGATGTAAGAAATCCAGACACATACATTTAACCAGCGATCTGGGGACAAGCTTATAAATCTTATCAAAGAAGCACTCTCCAAGGAGTTTCTTTTTTCAAATTTTTTTTTCTTACCTCAAAGTGGTTGCTGACCTACTTTTAAACTCATTATTGAAAAAGGTAGGTGCAAGGCTTCAAAAGAATGGCAGGGCCTCCTGAACAGGTGTTCAACAAATGCTTTGATGAGGGCATCCAGGATCAGTATTCTCCAGCTGTAAAAAGTTTCCTTTGATATCATACTAAAAAAAAAAAAAAAAAAAAAAAATCCAGAAAAGAGAAAACCACCAAGAACTGTACTCCACGTTTAGCCTGCCTTTCCAAGGTGGGTCAAAGAAAGTGAGTTTTATGCACAAACTCCTTAGTCTTGTCAGTTTGACTGAGGGACAGTCAAGGCTTGTCCTGACAATTAACATTTCACATTCCCGGAGGATTCTCCTATTGCCCTTGTAGGAACATTACTAAAACCCCACGGAAGACTCAAAGGTACCACGTCCTTTAAAACACACACACACACACACACACACACACACACACACACACACACACACCCCAGGCCCAAGCAGATACAATCACTTGCTTGATTGATGCTTTACACACACCCTTAGAAGAAGCTCCATAAAGGGGGAAGATCAACCAACTCTATTATCCAAACATTTGAAACCAAGCAATAAATATTTAAACACGAAGGACTGCTGAGACAATTGTGTACAGAACAGCCTTTTTAGTGTTTCTTCCCCATCCCACCCCCCAAGTCCCAAATGGTAGGTGCAAAACAAAATGTACACTGCCAAGGTTTTGGGGGTTTTTTTACACAACGAATTTACAGATGTAGTCAGGTATGTTTCAATGAACTCAATGGGTGAAGGAGAAAAAGTCTGGATACATATCTACAACCATTAGTACAACCTGCAGGCTTGGAGGCAATGCTTGCCCTGATGAAGATGCCACCTTTGAAATATTTATTCTCTACTGAATTACAGGTAAGTAATAACACTACATAGAGACTGAAGGTCTTGTTACATTTCAAAAATATTTTCAGCCGAATACAAGCAGTGTTAGGAACTTGAAGAAAAGCCCCATGGTTATACAGGCATACTTTCCGTGTCATTGGCAAACAAAAGTGATGCACATGTAATAAAGAACAAATGACTGTTAAGTCATGTGGCCAGGTATAGAAGACAGTCAAAGAAAAGCAAAATCGCTGGTGAGAGGGAAGGGGACAGGACAGGGCCCTATTTCAGGGCAGAACGTCCAGCAAATCAACCTACTGCAGTAATCAAGGCAGAGGGCATATAAACTAACAGAACAAGGGAGTGAAGTTGATGGGGGATAGGAATGAAATGAAACTGAATTAAAGCGACATTTCAAGTGGGAAAAGATGGATGACAAACTGGATAAGTCCAAGGGAAAGAGTGTGGTCTAGGTTATACCCTGTAAATTAACAGGAAGCTCACTGCAACTTTATAACCACTTTTTTAAATTTGTAATTATCAAGAAAATTTAAAATACTGAACTCCTACTATCATCTAGCTAAAATAGAAACCTGAGACTGTTTCCTAAATCAAATACAAGTTGAGTTTATTCATACAGCTTTTAGAAGATCAAAAATAGTCTGTTTTTACTTTTATGCTCCTCTCCTCCTTCAGGGTAAAAATTATCACTATACTGGAAAAAAAATCAAAACTCAGCCATCTATGAGGGCTCAGCTGCCTACAAACTCCTGTGATGTGATTCACCACTGCTTTTCCTCTCCTCTTACCTTCCTTGTAAAAAAAACTTTTCAAAACTTTGTTTTGTCCAAATCATGGAAAACTTTGATACATCAAAGTGAGCCCCAGTTATATTAAGGCTGTATGTTTGGAAGAAGACATACCTATAATGAGATGCAGAAAAATCAGCAAGGGTGTATTACCTCCACTGAAATCCTACACACACATATGAAGTACTTGCCTATCTGCAGATTTTTCATTAATGACAGCCAGTAACCCATTACATTCAAACAATTGCTATTTACGTATTTTCCATTTACTTTAGATCATCCCGTAAATCAAAATCTTACGCTAGATGAATTCCCTAAAGCAAAACCAACAAACTACTTTTCATTTTCACCTTGAACTATACACCTGGTACATTACAAAGACTGAACTTCATTTCTCTAAGGACACTAATTTTTATTATTTATTATTAAAATTCCAAACAATTACAAAAGTAGAGAGAATAGGATACTGCATCTCCATGTACCTTCTACAGTGATCAACATTTTGCAATCTTGTTTCATCCACCCTCTCACCTGGTACTTTAAAAAGTACCTGAGACAGTGTATCATTTGATTTGTAAATACTTCAACACAGACTTTCTCAGAAGAATCTTTTATAAGCAATCACCCATAAGATAATGTTTTGTTAGTTTAGAAACCTTGTTGTTGTTTTTTTCTATTAGGTGGCCTTTCTGAGTATGAAAAAAATGATTTTATCATTTGCTTAAAATACAAGGCTGCTGGTTAAAACAGGATTTTAGGGACAGTCCATCTGAGCCCAGTCCAGTCAGCCAGAATAGAGGCAGAAATCAGTCAGTATCATGCCAAGTATGAGCTTGGCAAAGACAAAATTACTCACACTTTATATACACTACACATGGTCTAATTTCTTGTAAGGTTAGAGAATAAATTAATAAAGCTGGAATAAAAAACAAAGCCTATTCAAGGCTGGAATTTCAATGACCAGAAGGTCACTGTTACAGCTACTGTGGCTACTCAAAAAGTATCATGAGTCAGCTTTATAAATGAGCTGTAATGGTTTGGGAAAAGGATCCAGTGTGGGTTTGTGGTAGTGGGGCACTAGGCTGCTTATCAACTAGCTGACCGGGGATGCTGAAGATGGGCTGAAGGCATTTCTATCTGTGCTAATTAGCATGAAAATTAAACAGTACAAATGGGTCTACAGCAGTGGTTCTCAAAATGTGGTTTTCCCTAGACTAGCAGCTGCACCTTGGAACTTGCTAGAAATGCAAACTGTCAACCCCTAACCCACACATACTGTATCAGAAACTTTGGGGGTAGGCCCAGCCATTTGTATTTTGATAAGCCCTTCAGGTCATTGTGATGCACAACATGGTGGCAAATGACATTTTCTCCCCTTCCTTTCTCAGGTGTCAAAATATTATCTGTTCCTCATCCAGTTATCCTGTCTTCCTTCACCAACAAAAATTGCAGCCACAACACAGATTTAACACACAAAACTCCCTAGCCACCATTTCCTGTTTAAAACCAAAACAAAACAAAAACCCCAAGTGGTGAGTTATTACACTCCAATTTCTGATCCTATAAATGAAACACATTTCCAATTGGCCTTTCAGGTTCTCAGCAACTACTCAGTTCCCATCACACTTCTACATCAACTTTACTGCCCAAGTCTCTCACCTTTTACTAAAATTGGTTCAAATCACCTAGAAAATATATCACTACAATGAGGCATACTCATCATGGTATAGATCCTCAGTATTTAAATGTGTTCATGTGTACGTATTTGTATAAATATCAATCAGTTGCTACACCATAAAACTCAAGAATACTTATAAATACACATGTATCCATTCAATAGGTTCACTTCCTCGAGGGCAAAACTGTTTCTCTTCTCAATTGCCTCATTTTCAAAATACTGGGTTGTCTGTAAAGTCATGACGTATTTTGTCTGTTTTTCAAAGGTCATTTATTTATATCAAGAACAAAGACCAATCAGTGATATACTGCCTGTTTTGTTCAATAACCTTTTGCTGTCTTTCAGTGAGCTTCATAATTCCTCCTTCATGGAAGGACCTGTCTTTATTTGCAAAAAAAAAAACTGAACAAGGTGCTGACTTACAGCCTCATCTGAATTCAACGTTATACCATGCAAGGAGTTTTGAAGAGAGTGAAACAAGTGGAAGTCTGACGGAGCAAAGTCAGGCGAGTATGGTGGGTGTGGCAACACGTCCCATCCAAGCTCTAATAATTTTTGATGGGTGATGAAACTTGTGTGTGGTCTAGCGCTGTCGCAATGGAACACAACTTTACAATTAACAAGCTCTGGACGTTTCTGGATGATGGACTCGTTCAAACTGTCCAATTGCGGACAGTACACATTTGATTGATTGTTGGTTCCTTGGTAGGAGCTCAAAAAAACACACCTTTAAAATCCCACCGCACTGAGAGCATAACCTTCCTCTGATGAATGTCTGCTTTCGATGTCATTTGAGGCAAATCATCACTTCGGGACCAAGGCTATTTGCGCACCACATTCCAATTCTCATCACCAGTTATCAGTCGCTTCAAAAAAGGATCGTTTTCTTCATGTTTAACGGGCATATCGCAGATGTTTATACGAGCTGTCAAATCAACTTCTTTGAGTTCATGTAGAACCCAAATATCAAGCTTGCTTACGTATCCCAGCTTCTTCAGGTGGTTGTGAATGCTTGAATGATTGATGTTCAATGTTTCTGCAATCTCTCGTGTCATGTAACGTGGGTTTGACTTGATCAATGTCTTTATTTTGTCATCGTCAACCTCAGTGGGCCTCCCTGACTGAGGAGCATCGTTGAGATCAAAATCACCAGCACGGAATTTCGTGAACCATCGTTGGCACTGACGTTCTTGTAGAGCATTGTCACCATAAACTTTATGCAACTTTCCACAAGCTTGATGCGCATTCTTCCCTTTATGGAAATAAAATATGGCAAAAATGCACATTTTGGTCTTTCATCTTCAACTTGTAAAATCTCTAAAACTCAACCAAATTGTTCATTTTTTATTTTTTTAGAATGAAGCTAGAACTGTCAGCAATCAAATCACATAGCAATAACATAGATGCAAATGACTCTAGTACTTCCGAAAATGAACTAGTGCCATCTGTTGCAAAAATGCGTCATGACTTTTCCAACAACCCAATAAGTCAGCTGAATAAAATGACAACTGAGGTTAATTCCAACTCTAAAATTTCATTACCTGTAATCACCTTTAGTGTTCTGCATATATTATACTGACTGTCCTAAGTGACACTGATGAAGGCGCCAGAAGTCACATTTCCAAGAAGTCAACAAAGAGGCCCCTGCCTTCCCTAGATTTCCCACTTTGAAAAAGGCCCCGTAAAGGTACTTTTTCTTTGATTCCCCCCATCTTGTGGAGGTTTACATTTCAACCACATCCTGCTGACTAGTAAGATTCAGCCATGTTTCAGATTTAAGGAAACAAGAATTTAAGAATTTTGACATAACAGTGTTTTTATGGTTCACATAAAGTAGTCTCCCTATTTTGGTGAGGAAGACTAGAGAAAACGCTTCAAAGAAAAAGAGTGAAAGCTTGTCTTTGTCTCCTACATGCAGAGTCTCCCATAAGGACCTGCAGCTTGAACAAGACAGTGCTCTCTGCATGGGTCTACCTGTTACAACTTACTCTTTTTTGTTTGTTTTTTGAATCACACAGTTAGTTCTGCTGTGACTACAGATACATATCAAGGAAGGCTTCTGAAACCAACTGAGGTCACAGGAATGAAATCCTGTGAAGACAGTTCCAACATCATGTTCCAAGAATAGACTTTTTATTCTAAGGCAAAAGGAAGAATTCCTGACCCCAAACACTGTAAGTCATGCCGTTTCCCGTGTCCTTATCAGCAATGTCAAGAAGCAGGAGGACATGGGAGTATTTACAGCCATACTAACGATCTAAGATATTGGTTGTTTGCAAGCATCAAGTCACAGTACTTACATGTACCAAACTTTTCTCTTTCCTCTGTTTTCCAACAAGCAAGCAATTTCACAACTGAGTTAGGTGCTTAACTGCCAAGTTAATATGCAATAAAGCCCTACCTCTTCCATCTGGGAAGACAGGCTGATCAAGGCTGTTTTTTCAAGCCCACTTCTCATCCTGTGGCTCTTCCTTGAATGTTCTCAGTAGAGAGGTCTACTTGGCAATGTTGCAAGTTCATTTTTCTACTAGGGGTTAAGATGCTGACTCTTATGTTCAATTTTACAAAGGGTGCGATAAAAATTTATTTATGGTAAAAGAACTCTAAGTACCTGCCATATCATAAGCCTATAACTTCCAGGGGGGTTAGAAAAAGAGGCAAATGCTGCATAAGAATTATACTCATGGTACACTAGAGCAAACTAAATAAAACATGGCCCCAAAGAAAAATGGTCTTTCTCTGACTAGAATCTGTCTGATAGCCTCAATAGGACTCTACACCTTGATATATTTAACCCCAAAGCCAGTGAAGGAAAGAATGAGTCCCTATTACATATCAGGTATTGCAATTGGCACATTATACAGATAGATGCTAAAGAATGATCTGCAAGACGAGGGAACTATTCCCAATTTACAGATAAAGGTTCGGAGAGAAATACTTGACTTACAAAGGTTACTCACCTAACAAAAACACCTTTTAAAATAAAAATGCTTTTTTAAAAGCTGTTTTCTTATAACCACACAGATTCTGTAAAATAAAATGAAGCTTGGCTTGACTAAAATGTGTGTTGGCGGGGAGGAGGGAAGGAGACAGGAGGGGTGAGAGAGAAAGAGAGAGATTTGTCTTCTCTTAGGAAAAATACACCTTGAACCTAACATAGCATTCAGTTATTTTCAGGGTTGTTCTTTTTTTTTTTTTTTTTAATAGAGTAGTTTGTTAGCTTTTCAATCATGAAACCAGCAGTTTTTAATTAGACATGTAACACTCTTAACGTAAGTTCTCTCTTATTATATCTCATCTTTGTCAATTTACATAAGTTACATGATAATTTCTTTTTCCTACACTTGGAAACTTTTTCCCCTAAAAGCCAAACCTCCTAAAAACCTAAGGATATGAAACCAAGGACACTTAAATTAGCTTTGGCAACTCACCCCCCAAAAATTAAACTGAATTCTATCCACTTTAAGGCCAAATGCTGTTATTTTACTTTTTTCTCAGTTCCTGAGGAGATTTTAGCTTGGTTATGTTTTCAATCCCCAATAAACCATCTTTGTTGATTTCCTAATCTCAAGTACTAGAAACATGAGTGTGGGCAACTGATGATCATGGCATTCCTATAAAGTAAATAAAACTTCAGTTTATGAAAGAATATCAAATAACAGCAAGTTCTCCGTAGAGCCACTATAATCTTGTAGCTTCACAATGGCATTCGCCTCCTGAGGCTTTGACTGCAATAACTGCGGCCTGTGTACTCAGAGAATATGGTGCTAAACCAGAGAGCCCTCCCTGTCCATCCCAGGCCCAGAAGCCAATATGGGTTCTTTGATGCTAAAATAGAACCACAGAGAAGTGGCTCTCAGGGCAAAGCAAACCAGCAGATAATTTTTAATTAGCCTATATAATTTATGTCTAAAAAAAAAAAAAAAAAAAAAACCCACATTTCCAGCTTCTCTTTAAAAACCTCAAGATCTGGGCCGGCCAGTAGCGTGTTGGTTAGGAGTAGGCTTGGGACGCCAGCACTGAGAAGCAGGGCCGCAGGTTCAGATCCCACATGAGGGCCAGTGATGCTGCACCCTCTACAGCTAAGATGGTGAACAACTGCTCAATCTGGAGCTGGGCTCCCGTGAGTCGCTGGCGACAGTGTAGGCTGTAGCCCCTGATGCAGTGGGCTGCCACAAGCTACCATAAGTGGCCAACAGCCAGCATGAGCAGCCGGCAGCTGGCGTGAACTGCCGTGAGTGACTGTCTAATGGCTGGTGAGCAACTACCTAAGCCAGGAAGAGTGAAATGATCACAATACCAACATGGGCCAGTGAAGCGACGTCCTCCACAACTGAACTAAAGAACAAAAGGACAGCAACTTGTCTGTTCCCCTTCCCCGATTCCCCAATGCTGTTTCCCTCCCCAACAAATAAATAAATAAATAAATACCTCAAGATCTGACAACACTGGTCCTGCATTTCTACATAAAATTTCAGTATCTATTGGGTTGTCGGAAAAGTCATGATGCAATTTTGCAACAAAAAAACATAGAAAAATATGTCATGACTTTTCTGGCAACCCAATAGTTTCTCTCCCTTCCCCCAGACTTGATCTCTCCATTTGCCACTTAGGGGAACATGGCCCTTGGGCACATCTGAGTTTGTGATCCTTTTACTTCTGAATACCAGAGGAAGCTGCCCAATCACTTTTGATTTCTAGATGCCTATCCCAGAAGAAGGATGAGTCAACCATGCATGACACCATGTTCCATTTCTTCTCTATTTAAACCCAATGTTGAACAGGGCTTCGTATTTTCCCTATATCTGTGTGGGTCTCATTTGAATACACTTCCCAATTTCCATCCAAAATTTCCCTTTTTTAATGTGTCAAGTGCTAGCATTCAGGCATTCTGCCTTCTCATTTTGGCACTGAGAGACAGATGTTAGGGGCAAATTTCACTAAAAACCACTTCCCAAGTTTCCATATAAGTCTCTTTTATTTGTCATGGCCAAATGTAAGGCAAATATCTCTCCTGTTTCAAATATACATTTCTTAAAAGCTCTGGGGGTTTTTTTCCCTCCCCCACACATTCTAATGTTTTTTACAAAGACGTGAGTGATACAGAACTGAGTAAACAATCTCAAGTTGGCCTCTTAAGTAGATAAATCCAAGAAACAGCCAAAAGGCAATGATATTCAAGAACTAACTACATATTTCTTGTAGATGTGACAAAGAATGGCCAAGAGGGGACTGCTGTGTCACTTTTGTTTCTGTTATTTGAACTTGGGATTTTTACTAATGGACTATGGTATCCTAGCTGTTCTGTCACTGGGTTACAAATATAGTCAGTTTCTGACAAACTGATACACTATAAAAAGGCATAATCAAGACTTGTTTGTTTTAAAAAGCAGTATTAAATCGATCTAGCAATCTACTGCAAGTCAGGAAAGGTTTCATGCGGTCGATATCATTTTTGCTGGGCTCGAGATTCCTTTTCGCTGCAAAGAGGACCCATGGTCATTATTCCACTGCTTAGCAGCTAGTGTTTCTCTTGTCAATATAATCTCATTCTTGTTCATTTAATCTTTACAACAACCTAAGCAAACAGGTATGGCAAGCAGTAAATAAAATACACCCCAAGTAGTTTAAAACTTGGCTCATGGCAGATACAAAGTGACAAATTTAATACCTAGCCCAACGATGTCCAAATACTGTCTAATCAAAATTCCTGGAATATACAATGTTGTGGGCAGAGGGGATTTCCTCTGCACCAGATCCCTACATCCCCTTTATACTATCAACATGCCACTGGGAAGGGGTTTTCCTTCCATGACTGTATTTCCAGGCCCTTCGTTTGCATCTATGTGGTATATTGGGACTATTTCTCATTTCCTGAAACACCAGGGCAAAGTGCTATATATCACCTCTGGGCAAAGGTGGCAAAGAAGTGGGGTGTTTTCACCCTCCTTCCCATCTCCATTTGCCAGTCCAAAGCCACAGGGCAGTAAGACACCAGAAAAAAAGAAATCTGGCAACCCACCCAATCCACCTACCGAGAACACCTACACTGAACTGTTGGGTGAGTGAAACTCGGTAACAGGCCAGTTACATTCTAGCAGGTAACATTTACTTTGAACTTTAACATTAGATTTGTTGTGGAGTGAGGAAGTGGGAAAAAGTCCAGTGTAACAAGCATGGGATTGCAACATTGTCTGATGTTCTCTATTTGAAGTACCTTCAGTGAAAAAGATGAGAGAAATAACAAACAAAGAGGTCTTCTGGTGATGGGGCAATGTGTTTTATATACTTAACACTATGTGGAAGAGAGGAGGAAATGGTAGGTGGAGGGGAGTCTTGGGGATCTGAACAGCAGCTGGGACTGGCTCAAGGAAGCACATGGCAGCGGCCTCTTCAAGCTTGTGACCTTAGCTTATTTCTAGAGAGGGAATAATCAGGCTCCCTCTAACTCCAATAAAGTATCACACAATAAAATACTAGAATGTCACAGCAACTTGCTGAGGACATAATTACCATTTTAGTCTCTTAAATTATTTTTCACTTCTCTCATTCCCTGATGATTCAACTAGCTATATTGCTCAGTTCCACCATGAACAAAATTAAAATGCTGGAAAATCTATATGCAAGAGAGAGAGTCTAGAAACTCCACCACTCATTTTACCACCTTTACAGATATATAATGGACCATTGCTTGTTACGTTTCTTTTTTTTTTTAACCATTTATTTTTGACCTCTCTAAAGTTCTGCTAATAGCAGTTTACATCCCACTGCCTAGTACAGAAAAGTATCTCTTCAGCTTTTATCTCAAGTATTTATCTCAGGTATTTACCACATGTAACAAAATATCTCAGGTATTTACCACATATAACAAAAAATCCTCAACACAATAGAATAGAAAAAGATGCCAAGGTGTAACCAATATGGTATATCTAAATATAATTACTTTAAAAGTATACATAAATTACCATAAATCTCAAAAGATTTTTACATAACCCATCCCATTCACCCTTAAATGGCTGTGTGAAGTGTTTATGTACAGGTATCTCAGGAAAGAAATCTAGGCCGTATGATTCCAGGGCCTCCACAGAAACATTAACCATAAGAACACCATCTAGACTGTATCTCTCTACTGGAGGCTGACAAATGCTCCAAGGCTCCTTGGCCACAAACCATGCAGCCTAGATGTTGAGTACTAGGGCCTGCTCAGCATCACTGTGCATGTGTGTGGATTCTGGATGTGGGTAACAAACATGTGCTTGCACAGCTGGGGGGGGGGGGCGTCCTAGGGGATTAGTTTCACATTCATGCTAATCCTGCAGCTGGCCAGACCCAAGAATTTCCACCCAAGGCCAGGCCCCAGAGCTCTGAATAGGCAGCTTATGCTTTCCCAAAGTGGCATGAATAATTAAAGCAGCTAAACCTACCTGCCTAATTAGGGCCAATAACAAACCAAGAGGCCACCAAAAGCCAACTTCCAGCCCACTGGGGCAAGCAGGAGGTGGGCTGGTTAACAGGCCCACTGCTGTGTTCTGCAGGGGCCCTTCCCGTTTTGTGGAAAGATCCCACCATCACCAAGTGCCACCTAATCACTGCACAGAAGCTAAAATCAAAGGCCAGTCAGGATGCAGATGATGGCAAAGCTGAAGGGGCACTAGAGCCCCTGTGTACTACTGGTTAAGATGCTGGAGGTCAAGTGTCTTAATTCTTATAATGTACCTCATTTGATCCAAAGGGATTCAAATCTCAAATTCAGATTTAGTTGCAACTAGAAACACGAACTCCAAATATACAGTTTTCAAAGATCATATACAATCCTAACGCCTTCATCCACCCACCCGCACACACCCCATGGCATTTGTAAATTTTAAACGGGACAAATCTAATGTGGAAATTCACTGCTCATACTTTCCTGCTTTACAACACAGTCTGCACAAAATTTACATATCGGACTTATTCCCTTCCCTGCTGAGCTAGGTCAGAGTGTACTCTTGTTAATGGCTACTATGCTAATTACTAGCCAACCTCCAACAGTTTGAAGAGGGTTTCCAAAAACTTCAATGGAATAATTATAGTCAAATTTCTTATCACTCAGTTTTGCCACCGTCAGCCAACTTTTCCCTCATCAATGTCCTTCTGTTTCTACTCAAAATGGGCTTTCTCCTTACATGACATTAATAGTACCAGTCTCCTCTATTACGTTAGTAATAATTCGCTGCTTGGCCTTGCATTTGTGATTTTCAAAGGCAAGGGGAAGAAGGGTGGGACACAAATTTCCTCCAGACTACATCAGATTAATTTTCTCCCACTGCTGTCTACAGAGCTTTTTCTTTAGAAGGACAGGCATAATCATGGGAAGGATTAGAAGAACCCAGTGATGAGAGGAATGCTGACCCTGCTTTATCCACCACCTTCAGATCACAGGCTCAGTCAAGAGTCACAGCCCACCTAATATGGTGAAATATTTTCCTCAAAGGCTCCCAGGCCGTTGTTTTCCTCAACAACCCCATTTACTTTTTCCTAACTTTTCCTGTCATCCCTCAACCAAAGCTGATGCCCAGGAGCATTCAACTTTATGGTCACACCAACTTTGATGTCCTCACATACACTACACTGAGTCGACTCACTAAACAAGACTTCCCATTCTCAAGTTCACCCCACATCCTGGCAGCAGGAAGGAAAGAAGCTAGGTTTCACTCCCCCAGAATGACCATGTCAATTTCCTTTATCCACCTTTAGGTTTTTTGATCTATGGACATACAGTGACTTACTGTGACTTCTCCCACAAAAGGAGTTGTTACAAACAAAGACATGATGGTTCTTTAAGACAACCTGCAGTCTCTGTTGAAAAGCACCCCACACAATGAATTCTACAGTAAATGATAAAGAAGTTAATAGAATTATTCACACGATTCTTTTTCTGATTCTCTGCTTGGAAGCACACAAGTTCCCTTTCCTTCGTTACTTCCAAAGCACCCTGTCCTTGAATGCAGAGATTTCTAAATGAGCTCTTATGATGGAAAATTAAGTGATTATGATTTATTGAGCACCTGTGAGGTCCAAGCTCGGTTCTCGGCTGTGTATATGTCAGACCTTATTAACAGTTCCATGAGGTAAGCTCTGCTAGCACACAGCAGAGGCAGAATTCAAACCCTGGTCTGCCTGACCCCAAAGATAATGTCTTGTCTGCCATGCAGCCTGAAAAGTTCTTTCAAAGCCAGCCTTCAGCAGAGCTCTACGGCAACCTCTCCTATTGGGTTGTAGGAAAAGTCCTGATGTATTTTTGCAACAAAAAGCATAGAAAAAATACGTCATGACTTTTCTGACAACCCAACAGATTCTCTCACACTGCAGGACTCAGGAATTACCATGGAACACTGTCACTCATTTGTTGTAGTCCTCAAAAAGAACATACTATTGGGGCGGCTAGGTGGCTCAGTTGGTTAGAGCATGTGCTCTGAAAAACAAGGTTGCCAGTTCGACTCCCACATGGGAAGGTGGGCTGCACCTCCCAACCTCCCACCCACCCCCGGAACTAGATTGCAAATGGCAACTGGACTTGGAGCTTTGTTGCGCCCTCCACAACTAAGATTGGAGGACAATGACTTGGAGCCAATGAGTCCTAGAAAAAACACATTGCTCCCCGAAAAAACACATTGTTCCCCAATGAAGTTTGGAAAAAAAAGAGTATGTTATTTAAACCTCAGAAGTAACATCCAAAGACTTGAATTTATTTATCATAAAAGTAAAAAGATCTACTACAATGGCCTGGAATGCTACTCTCAGAAGAGATTGTCTTTCTCCAGACGAAAAGGAAGGGGAGGTACAAATTTAGATCTTTGAACAGCCATCTGCTGATGCATAAGGAAAACAAAGGAGGGAGGCAAGAAAATGACAGGAGGCAGCCAAGTCCCAATCCCTTTAGATGTCCTGCTGGGTATTGTGTATGTCTTTGTGTGTGTGTGTGTGTGTGTGTGTGTGTGTGTGTGTTTCCATGTACACTGTTAGAATACTCTAAATTAAGATGGGTGTATCAGACCTGAAGAAAACTGGCATAATTCTCTCATGATGTTTCTGTTCCACTTTGAATTACTATGAAATCAGGGAACGATTTAATCATAATGTCAAGCTTTAACATGCTCAATCAACACAGGCAACACTGGAATGAAAATGGAGGTGAAAACTGAATCATTGGCGATACTTTAAAAAATGCAACCACTAGTCCGTCTGTATAAGAAGAAAACACATGTTCAGTATATAAGGACCTCATTTGCCTTTTACACAGATATTAGCCAAATACTAACAACAGGTAACAGTGTAAATCATATTTCATAATTTCATACAGAGAGAGTGAGAGACTCTTTTCTCAGAAATATTCAGAATACTTCTCATATTTAAAATTTATAGATTTATTCTTTAAAAGAGGCACATAGCACATTATTTTCTCCTGTTTAGCTCAGATACTCCAAGTTTTACATAATAATAACACAAATTATGGTACTTGAGCCTAAAAATGATATATTTGATGTTTAAATGACTAATTCAAAATCACAGTGGTTTCAAAAACATGTTCCTCATTTACTGTGACAGCTAGAATAGATTATGTTTCATCTCATATGATCCATAGAGAAATTAATCTTTCTCTATTTGCTGAAAAGCAGAAACTCTTAGATTAACTGCACATGCAATAAGTTAGTAGACAAAACACTTTTTAAACTTTCAGTTACTGAGACACTGATAAGCAATCCCAGATTAACTCAGTTTCTCTCAAGCCTAATTTTCAAAGTTTTTACACCATTATCTCAATTGAACCTTATAATGAATCTGTGAGGGTAGAGATTAATTTTCTCCATTTTTGGATGAAGCAACAGAGAACTAATATTCAAGGAAGATGATTTAAAGCAATGGTTCCTAAAGGTGATCTCTTCTTCATGTGATAAAGAAAATAATAATTCACCTAAAAAAAAGGACCATTAATTTCCAGATCCCTGTAGAAAGCAGCAGAAAATTAAAAACCAGCCCAGCATTCAGCCCCCAAAGTCACTTTGCCCTTTGTAAAGCAAAACACAATCACTCAAAACAGATGTAAGACAGGCTAGGAAATGCATTTTTAACCATCCATGAGGAGGAAAAAAAAAAAAAAAGTTAGGGTTTTTAATGCAAGGGTTTGCTGACATGAATTCTGAATCAAACCTTTAAAGAAAGGGATTAACAGAGGTGATGGTAGGTTTATAAATATTCTTTTGCTTTACCAAGCTCAGGTCTTCCTCCTACCCTGTAGACCTGGGCTCTAAGCCATCCAAAAGGCCATTAGGAAATGGTATTTCACTTTCATCCCAACTCAAGGACTTGAGTAAAACACATAGGGCACAATGTTCATTTAGCCCAAAACACAACATGAACAAAGAGAAGTAAAGGGTAGTGTGAATGAGCGCATAAATTACCTGAACTCAGACAGATTATAATCTCTCCACTTTCACATGGGAAACGAACACTACTTTACTTTGCAAGGAGGAGAATAATTAGTCATCGTTTGATAAAAACCAGTAGCATAAAAACCCCCAAATAACCAACTGCTCGGTGTACACATGTGCCGCCACATTTTTTTTAAACATGTTATTCCAGACAGATACATAGATGCAACATATGCATGAAACTGCTGAGCTGAATGAAAAAGATGGAGATTATTTAAATACAGCATCTTGGGCCGGCTGAGTGGCACGGTGGTTAAACGCTGGTTTGGGAAGCCAGCGGCCCCGGTTTGGGTCCGACATATGAGGGCCAGTGACACTGCCCTAAAAAAAAATCTTAAAAAAAAAAAAAATACAGCATCTTCATTGGACAGAGCAGAAAACTCCGACCTGTATAATGTAACACTCATGACTCTCAGGAGCAAATTCAGGTCTTGGACTGCTATCATACTAACTGAATTCAGACACAAACCTGGAGTGTCAATTTCTAAAAACTTAGAAATGAAAAATGAAAGAAAGTTCCAGGGCCGGCCGAGTGGCTCACTGGTTAAGAGCTGGTTTTGGGATGCCAGCAGCCCTGGTTTGGATCCGACATAGAGGATCAGTGACACTGCCCTCCACAGCTAATAACAGCTCCACCTGGAGCTGGGCTGTGTGAGCCCTGGCAACGGTGTAGGCTGCAGTCCCTGCTGCAGTGGGCTGCCATAGGCTACAGTGAGTGGCCGGCAACCGGCGTGAGCTGCCAATAGCCGCGGTGAACGACCATCCAGAGGCCGGTGACCGATCTGCCTCATCCGGGAAGAATGCAATGACGATACCAACATGGACCAGTGAAGCAACGTCCTCCACAACTAGACTGAAGAACAAAAAGACGGCAACTTGTCTGTTCTCCTCCCCCAACTCCCCAATAAAATCTTTAAAAAAAAAAGAGAGAGTTCCACCCGAACTAAAAACAAGCTGAGGGTAGGTACTACAAAAAGCCGGAGAAGGGAAAGAAAGAAGTGGGTCCTAGAAGGGATCAGCTGATAAATACCAACCCCGTTAATATGGTAACAACTCTGGACTATAAGTCAGCAAGAGCTGGCAAACTGAAATACTAAATTTTTAGCCTTTTCTCCCTTTAAATTTCAATAAAGCCTCTAGCTCTAACAGGATGTAGGAAAAAAAGGAATCGCTAGAGGCAGGACATCATTACCAATTCATGCTCCAGTTCTCACAGTAGGCCCTTACCCAGAGTCTGTAAGGGAGCAGAGGTTTAACAGCAATAAATGGCAGGGGTAGGGGCAGAGGGGACAACTAGCTCTACATGGGCACGCTTGGATGGCTACTATACACTGCCTTGGGCTTTAACCATTTTTATGCAACAATGTTACATAAATCTCTAGAAAGATCAGAAAAATAGCACCAGACATTAGGCTAAGATGTATGTTACATATTGTAATAACTAGAAACACTTTCTCCCCCACAACTTGAACTATGTCCATGCAAAGTCACTAATAATTTAAGGCCGAAATAGCCATGTTACAGAATTATAAAACACAATTTAGTCAGCACAAGGCTTTCTATAAGCTCTTGTTTCAAATTACTAGAAATTTTTCACCTTCCCAACACTTTGTATAGTAGTCCCCCAGAAACAAATAAAAATGGTTAACAATTTCAGAAAAGTTTTAAAAAGAGAGTCTTTAAAGAGTTAGTATCTACTGTATATTTCATGCATCTGGAGTGAAAGGAAAAGGCTCTTGAATTATACAGAAAATATTACTTAGAAGACACAAGAAGAAATCAAATAGAAAATATATTACAAATGAGAAGAAAAACACTGCCACAACTTAAGCAGGAATGGGCATGTTTCTGTGGCATTTTGAACTTTAAATTAAACCATAATGGATTACTACAGTTGCCCCCTTGCTTCCATAATAAATTTATACATTAATTACAAATTGTGATTTGCTTACTTTTTTGTCACATTCATACTAAACCATAAACTTCTATAAGAGCAGGAACCATGCCTCTGATTTGTTGGTGTCACCCAGCAGAGAGCACAGAGCCTACCTAGTCCATAGGAGTCACTTAAAACACTCTGGGAATGAATATTTTACCAAACAATTGGCAAACATTTTTCAAGCTTGGTGAGATGCAAAGTTGACAAGAATGGGGGGAAACAGATACCCTCACACGCTGTTGGTAACATAAGCCAGTACTAAGTTTAAAAGGTAATTTAGCAATAGCCTTTAAAAACAATGGCAAGGTTTCCATGTTGTATTGTTAAGTGAAAAGACAAGGGGTAGCAGAGTACAGTGAGTGTAATCCTATTTTGTTTTGTTTGAAAGGTAGTGTGTCTTACTCTGCATATAGGGCAACCGCATACAGCTGGGGGTGTATACCGCACAACCCCAGGGAGTCGTTCATGGTGTACCCGAAATACCATCCACATGTTCTATTCCAGAGGCCCTGCCTGAATACATACCCAATTCTGGAAAGATTTACAAAAAACTTTACAGAGGTTACCTGGAATGATGATACTGGAGAACGGAACTGGAATTTTGAAAACACTTCAAAGAGTAGAAGAAGTTGTATTTTTCATCTGCTAGTCTTTTGAAGTATTTTCACTTCACATATTACTTAGAAAGTTTTAATCACCTTTTTAAGACAAATGTTATGTTGTTGAAAAGAAAGAGAGACAGAGAGAGAGACAGAGGGAAGGAAGGAAGGAAGGAAGGAAGGAAGGAAGGAAGGAAGGAAGAGAGAGAGAGAGTGACAGAGAGAAAGAAAGAAAGAAAGAAAGAAAGAAAGAAAGAAAGAAAGAAAGAAAGAAAGAAAGAAAGAAAGAAAGAAAGAAAATGAGAAAGAAAGAAAATGAGAAAAGAAGGAAGGAAAGAAAGATGGAAGGAGGGAGAGGCGGAAGTGGGAGGAAGCAGAAGGGAATAAATTATATAAAGTAAAACAGCAACAGATGAATAGAAACATAACTTCTCCCCACTTTTCTTCCCTCTTCTGTATAATATATTTTAAGACTCAGTGGTTAGAGCATTGGTTTGCATTTTACGCCTGCTTGGGGCCTAATCAGGATCGTTTCCTGTTCCCAATCATGCCAAAATAAGAGCAGGGGAAACAAACCAGGTTGACACAATCCTCCCCTGCCAAGGGTAAGGAAAGGTCCACTGAGGGATTCTGACCTACAGAACACCAGGCCATGTGACCCAGTGAGGTGGGGACAAAGGGGCCAGGCAAGGAGAGAGAAGCATGCCTGGTGGGCAGCGAGTACTTGATTTTTTTTGTTTCTTCAGATGGATCGGTTGTACTTAAAATTTTAACTTTTCTTACAAATCCCTTCTAGGTTTCCTAGAGTTATCTAAATATGAACAAGTGATGAACTTGACATTTATTTCCTTATGGTAGTTCAAACTAATAACAGGAATAGGCTATAGACAACTTTTCTAAAACTATCAAGAGGTGAGCATATGTAAACTATAGCACTGCTTTATATGCCTCTCTGTGTTTTCTAAGAGAGATACATCTCAACCTCAGCTGCCCATCAGAACCATCTGGGGAGCTTTAAAAAAAATCCCAATACCTGATTGAAATCAGAACTACTATGTCTTAAATGATAGTCAAAGGACACATGTCACATCAAAGCTGAGTATGTATTCATCCTGTTAATTGATGACGTGAGGAATGAGTTTTCAGGAATTAAGCACACAAACAATTCTTGGGCCCTTAGATATACAGTAGAATGGCCAATGGTAATGGAGGATGGAATAAAACGAGTGATACAAGGTACTGAGGGGGCTGCTGCCTTATGTCTCTTTCCACGGACTGCTTGTCTATGCCACAACCCGCACTTCCAAAGGTCTTCTAAATACACAAGCACCCTGCTAGACTGCCATTCCTAACACCCACAGCTTTTCTCGTGGGCATCTCAGCCACAGACAGCTACAAAAATAAATAACCTAAAATTCACAGCTCAAGGTCCATTGTGATCTAAAACACACTGAACTTCTCTTCTTCACTGATTCCGCCATCTCCCATCTCCATTTGCTCACTCAAAGATGCCATAACACTTCAATAGTTGTTACATGATGACAATGAGGCAGATGAAAATCCACCTTCATTGTCCCAGAAATGACAGGCCCCTACCACCAATCTCCCACAATGTATAACCAACTGCTAAGAGAGCCTATGTTCAACCTGTGAAATCAGGGACTCCTCCAACAAGACACTGGGAAAAAGCCTTGCAATCTTGTGTTTTCTAGTCAAAAAGATCACACAGTTTGTTCCTTGGAATACTCACCCCAGATAGCTGAGGGTGGGGAAGTCATTTGGAAACTGCCAAGATATTTTCATTGGAAACATGTGGGAAACCACAAAAGGCATTACCTTGACTTACTTTAACCTAAGGGCAGTTCTTCTCTCTTCCCAATGTTACAGCACTGACCTCACCGGAACACCATTTAACTTATGATTGTGGGGCATGTTTCACAACAAAACACCTGGTAAAAACTTGACTGTTACACTCTAATTAGTTCCAGTATATTAGGATATAGCAGGTTTGTTCTTTTATTTCGATTTTAAATAAAACAGCGTCATTAATACAAATATAAGAAGGACCCCTGATCATTCATTTTTATTTTTGGTTTCTGTTAGGAAATCAAGCCAAGGCATTTAAGAAGAACTGTCAGAAAAATATTATGTAACATATACAAATTTTCCATAACTGTCACTTACATGGACTTTACCAGCATTCCTGACACATACACTGGAAATCCTTAAGTCCAACTTAGCATTAATCAACAGCACAGAATGAAAACTGTAAGACTATTTGCAGTTACTTGATCCCAAGTAGCTCTGATTCCAGTGCCATTATCAAAGTAGGACATGGTGCTCTTACCTAGGAAGTCAGCTCTCACAGGCCTATGTCCTTAGCTTTATAAGAAGGCTCCATATTGGATTTTCAGGATGAGGAAGCACTGGAAAATTAAGAATACTGGACTGATTATTTCATCTAAGTCTTTACAGGACTTTGAACCACTCTCGGCTTCAAATCCTACAAATGTAAAATGAGATTGTGCTTCAAGGTTTGCTGGAGTTCCTTTTCAGCTTCAAAAATCTCTTCTAATTTACAACTAGAAAAAAAAAAATGACACCTGAAAGGTTAAAAGTGAATAAACATTACAGCCTTGGCCGTCTCACCAATGCTGTCTTTGATCAGCGTTCCCTGTGGGTGCCTGTTGGACGCCTATTACACCAGACATGATGGAAGTCAGAAAGGAATGGCTGGATTCTTGACCTCTACAAATTTGGGGAGATACTTTATAAATGTAAATATTTACATTCACATATATATGAAGCAGTTAAGTTATGGGGCAAGGCTGTGTGAGACTGTGATAGGAGTTACACAGATAGAAGGAAAGGTCAGTGAGAATCAAGAAACAGAAAGGCAGTGAAGAGTCTGCAGTTAGAATGAGGCAGGAAGACATATTCACAGAATTGCTAAGTACCCGAAACTGTAGTCGGTGCTTTAGTTCCATCTAATTTAAATTATACAGCAATCCATGAGGTGCCTCGTGCCAAAGAAGAATGTTAATAGCTAGTCCCATGAAAGAGCATGACCAGGGAGGCTCACGGAGCTGATAAGGAAACCCTCCCAAAGGAAGTAGGAGTTGAATTAAATCCACATATTGGCCTTTTGCATGACTGGAAGCTGCATATGTGTAGGGGCAAATGCCAAGAAAGTCTCTTAAACCCGACACCTGACCCATTCTATTTGCCAAAGAAGTCCCTAAATAAATGAGGTACAGACAATCAAAGAGGTATTTCATTCATGTGCAAAATCTGGAGCCTTAGTTCTTAAGTGTCCACCAAGTATCCCCATTGCTCAATCCACATTGTCCCATGAAACAAGTCGTGTTCTCCTAAACCCTCCCCTTCTGGTTCCCAAAGCTCAGCTCTGTTCTCCATGAGTCGTATCAGGACTTAACACTTTTCAGGACTTGGAGGTTCTATTGGGTTGTCAGAAAAGTCATGATGCATTTTTGCAACGAAAAACATAGAAAAAATACGTCATGACTTTTCTGACAACCCAACAGCAAATGTTATTTGAAAACGTGGTTGTAATAGAAACCAACCCATGAGAGCAACAAGGTGAGCACAGAACCAATCACCCCCATTTTTTTTTCAGTTGGAAGGCTGAGAGGTTGACACTCCGGACTGCAGTGCCACATTGGCACAGAGCCAGTACCATAGAGTCATCAGGCCTTAGAGCACAGGAGCCCACATAAACAAGGGGAAATGCCTCTCCACCAAGTCACGTCATCATCAAGGTGTCTTAATCTCCATAAGTAAAACGCGGCTAAGTTTGCTATCTAGTTCAACTATATAAAAGAAGCCATTAACACAAGACAGAGAGCTAGCCTACCAACTCATTAGGTCAGGAAAAAACCTTATATTACATTTCCCCTTTGAGGCTAATTACTATCATGGTTGGCATTTTGCAGATTAACCATTCCCAAAGACAGCTGTTTTTGGTGGGCAGCTAAACTTAATCACTGTACCATTTTTATGGGCTCACCTCCTTGGAACCCTAGCACCCTGAGAGACCATCCCCCTAAACAGAGAAGGGGTCCCAGGCTTCAAAGGAAGAAAAGTTAATGGACAGACACCAATAGTCATAATACAACCATTTGTAAGAAAAGAGGAATGGGGCCAGGAAAAAGGACGGGACACAGGGGACATGGACTGGACCCAGTTCCTCCAACATTTCATCCCAAGCCAGGCTTCTCTGACCCTTACCAAGGACCTTTTGACCAGAACACAGCCTCCTCACACACCCTCCCCAGCATACACCCCTCTCAGGTAAGGGGTCTCTAGCACAACACTCTAGCTCTTTGGTATCCAGTATATAAACCCAAGTAAGTCCATAAAAACATGTTTTGCTCCCTATGACACCAAGGCAAAGGGAGAGCAAAAGGAAGGAGGATGAGTCCTCGGTAACAGATTAAGTGCTATGCAGACCACCAGGATGGATTTAGCAGATCTCACTTAATACTTCACTGAGGAATCTGAGACCAAGCCCTAACTGAAGCCCTTCACTCTTTCCTGGAGGGGACTAGCTCACTTTTTCTGATGCCTCCCATTCATCTGCCTACCTGCTGCATCCCCAACTCTTTCTGGTCTCATTGGATGGTTTAGATTACTTAGCACAACATGTTTGATACCTGACTCCACCATGACTAGTACTATGACATTGGTCAAGATATTTAATTTTTCTGTATTTCTATTTCCTTGCCTGTAAATGTAAATGAGAATACTTGTCTCAAGGGGTGTTATGAGGAATCAGTGAGGTCAACAAGTCAATCCCAAAACTCTCAGAACAGCGCCTGACATGTGGTGACTGCTGGATTCTACACTAAGTGTTTGATCAAATTAAAAGACAGGTTTTTTAAAAAATGGTGTCTTTCTCTTCATGGACAGCTACAAAATCTGATAGCACATCAGAGGAGGGTACCATAAAAGAGAAGCTAAAAACTAACACAAACTGGAGCCAAGTTTCTTTTCAGGGCAACAGAAATATTCCAAAATTAGAGTATGGTGATGATGGCACAATTCTGTAAATCTACTAAAAGTCATGTACATCTACTCTTTAGTGAATTTTATGGCACATAAATTATACCTCAATAAAGCAGTTAAAAAATAGAATTGAGACAACCACATATTAACCTAACCAAATCAACTATGTAGTTATAATAACGAAAATCAAAATTCTAAACTCTGTTCGGCTCAAAATCCAGGACACAACCAATGCTCCTGGTTCCTCTGCATGGAGCACCATGAACACATTTGATCTCACAGTGAGTATCCATGACTTAACTGGCAAAACATCGGAACGAGAGAATTCCTAGGAAGCGTTCAGCTTCTGGGAAGAATGTTTCACACAAGCACTAAATGCCGTCAGTGCCTGTGAGTAAGAAAACGTGCCTCAACAGGAAAGTACTTTCCCTGAATTTCTGAGGCCTACTCCCCTAAACATGGGAGGCAGCACAGGATGGCCTAAACAGGCCTTCTGAGGTTTGCAAAGGTGATTTCAAACCCAGCCTGCATGGCCTACAAGAGATTTCCTATCCAAGCCAGTTTCCTCATCGGGAAAAACCACCTCTCATGTAGGTGTCACTAAAGATTGGAAACAAATAGTGTGCGGCACAGGGGAAGCACTCAAACACAAACCAATTACATCTTATCATTATATTGGGTTGTCGGAAAAGTCATGGCGCATTTTTGCAACAAAAAACATACAAAAAAATATGTCATGACTTTTCCGACAACCCAATATATAAACATAATAAAATGAACACTAAGACATCATCGTGCAAAATAACAAAGCAACTAAATCTTTCCATTTATCTGCACTTACACTATTCCTATAACATCAATCCCTGGCAGTATCTCTCTGTACTCTACTCAGTACAAAAGGAAATGGGCTCCAAAGTAGCTGTGGTTCAAGTAACAGAAAAATAGGCTAACAACAGAATACAGTCCTCTTACATTTCTAGAAGTTTCTAGGTTAGTTCAGGGTCCTTTGATAAGCATTTGGAAGAAACCCTAAGAGTAAGAGTTGAGGGAGCCCCAATGTACCAATTATCTACTCTTGGCCATGCTTGTAGATTTCACAAAGAAGAGGCTACTACTACCTTTCCCCTTTGCAGGGCTGGTGGGTGGACACCTCAGACCTTTCAGAATTGCACCTGTGTTTCCCCAGACACATTAGCACTGATTTGTTGTCCCAATGTAGCTGCACATTATTAAATATCCAGAAACAGCATCACAAGGCCGTCGTGCTTATGCTGCACCTGGAACCTTCACATTGTCTCAGGAAAAAGAAGAGAATTAATTTGTGTTTGGTTCAAGCACCTCGCATTATTGGTTTTGGGATTAAGCAAACCACCATATGGTCCATAACTTGACAATAACCTAATTTTCAAACTCTGAAGTCATTCATTCAACTCTTAGGTCTTCAGAGCCAAAGACTTTAATGGGAGCTTAGCACCAGCTGACAAGAGAATCCTAAGTAATGCCAAAAGAGGAAATGAGTAATGGGGCGGGGCGGGGCGGGGCAGGAGAGTTCTTTTTTCATTTCAGCTTTACTATATGACTTCCTAATAACAGTGCTTGCAGTAGTCTACCATTCCAAAGTGTTCCCGCATTCACGATGCATCTGACAGTTGCCAGCACACCTTACAGAACCATTAAGCTACCCACATTAGTCTCGGGCTCATACACAGGCAAATCTGAGTCTGGAGCCCAGGGCTCGCGCTTCCAGTCTTGTGTTGTCACATGCTACCCACACAGCTGAGAAGCACAGCGCAATCGGGTCAAGCTCTTTCCACCAGTGGGTTTCTAAGGTCTTTACAGAGGCACTGTCTTCATGGAGTCATCCCTGTAACCGTACTGTAGAGTTGAATTCCACGGACATGAATAAATTAGTCCCTCAGGCCCATTCAATTCATTCTCTTTGCTCTAGTCTGCAAATTTCCCCATAATCATCTGGAATGACTATGGAGCTCAGAGCTGACAGTGTCTGTCTGGCAATTTTTGGACTCAAGAAGTGGCTTGTCAGCTTCTTCCTGAAACACAGATGAGCTCACCATTGATGACCAACAGCCCAGTGTCACATGCGGTCCTGGTAAGCTTGTAGGACAAATATCCATTCTCTGGGAGATAAAGAGCTGCTTCTTTCAGATAATACTCAGACATAGATGCTGCTTTCCAAAAACTACAGGTTAAAATGTAGTCAGCAGCAAAGAGGTGTTTGCTTCCTGGCATTTTAAGTAACATTCCGCTTTAGTCTTAGAAATCATGCTTACAAATGAAGCTCCATAGTAAACATTTTTAAACTCAGTTCTACAAAGAGTTCCATTTTACTTACAAGCAAGCATTCTCTGTATCTTCTGAAAGTTTCTATAATTTCTGGTGACCTAATTAGTCTTCACACAAAGCACTTATTTTTGCTTCACTATTCTCTTTTAAACACTCTGGCGTTTAGTAACCATACCCTGTCATCTCTCCTAAGGGAGTATTTTAAGATTCTTTTTCAAAAGCTTTGCTTAATCACTGCTCTAGCCTTTTGGTAAAACAAGTTTAACAAACTGGCCTGCAGGGGACAAGTTTTTAAATTATTCTGAAGCTTTCCCTGCCCCTTCAAAGTTTTCCCAAACTACTTAAAAGCCTCTCAGCCTTGGGGGAAGGATGATAAATTGGATGATTTTGCTCTGTCTCTGTTGCTTGGCATTGCTGTGGTCTAATCCATTTTTGTCTCACCAGGAACTTACCTCTCTTAGAACCGGACTGCCTCACATATTCTGCAGCATATAGCACATATGTTCATTGATGAAGTTTCTCAGAGACATAGGAAGCCCTCCAATTGCTTTCTGGGGTGTTCTCAGGGGCATCTACACACTGTTTTACAGTCTTACACTGTCTTTTTCCTTTCTGCAGCAAAGACCAGGTTTGCATTCTTGGCTCAAATTCTAATTCTTCAGAGGTAACTTCGACACGGATCCCAGAAAGAACCAATTAAAGATAGTCGTTTTAAAGGCAAAAGAAAACTTGATAAAATATTAACTGAGCGAGGATGCCAAATGACATGTATGCTTTGTTTAAACATATTTTTTAAACCTATGCATATATGCAAACCAAAGTCACGAGATTCACATCAATTAGGGTGGCTATTATCCAAACAGCAGAAAATAACAAGTGTTGGCAAGGATGCAGAGAAATTGGAACCCTTGTTCATTGCAGATGGGAGTATAAAATGGTGCAGCCTCTGTGGAAAATTATACATGGAGTTACTTTGTGATCCAGCAATTCCAATTCTAGGTACATACCCAAAAGAACTGAAAGCAGGGATACAGACACTTGTACACCAATGTTTATAGCAGCATCATTCACCACAACTAGAAGGTAGAAACAACCCAAATGTCTATCAATAGATGAATGGATAAACAAAATGTTGTATACACATATAATGGAATATCATTCAGCCTTAAAAAGGAATGATATTCTGATACATGCTACAACATGGAAGAAACTTGGAGACATTATCGTACATGAAATAAGCCAGACACAAAAGGACAAATATTGTACAATTCTACTTATAGGACCTGCCTAGAATAGGCTAATTCATAGAGACTGAGAATTAGAATAGAAGTTACCAAGGGCTAAGGGGAGTGGGGAATGCAAAGCTATTGCTTACTGGGTAGAGTTTCAATTTGAGATGGATAGTGGTGATAACTGCACAACAATGTGAATATACTAAATGCCATTTTATTGTATACCTAAAGATGGTTAAAATGGTAAATGTTATCTTATGTATATTCTACCACAATAAAAAAAGTGACAAAAAATCTATATTCATAAATGAAGAGAAAAAGGACATTATCAAATGAAATGCAATGGAATAACAGGTGATTTTTCCAGTTTCCAACTATTCCATAAGAGCTGCTACAATAGGGGAGCTACGAGCTGTGGAGTAGACCACTGGGGCCTTTCAACAGGGCTAAAGTTACCAGGAAACCAGAGAAACCTAGAAAAGCCATGAAACAACCAGCCTCACGCACAAAAGGGAGGAAGAAGAGTAAGAACTCCTGTCAACGCAAGTCCAGAGCTGCTGGCAAGGTGAAGAAGATACAGAGGGAAATAAAAAGACGGCTTCATGGGACTTCAAGAAAAAAATCCTCTCGTGCTAGTAAAATTCCAAAGAAGGTGAAGAGAGTGAAAAGGGCCAAGAAGTTTCGTCCATTAAGAAAGATTGAATAGTAGCCTCAGGCAAAAGCGCTGAAGCCAGGCCCAGGAGACCCTACAAGATACAACACCATCATGGAATGGAGGTGGTAGGGATTAAAATAAAACCAGCAATCTTTGAAAAGGCAAAAAAAAAAAAAAAAAAAAGAGCTGCTACAATGTAAAAAATTCAGTTCATTTACTCCCATACCCACTGGTACACAAAGAAGCAGATGGGGCACGTCAAAAATAACGATTCAGGTTCAGGGAGATTTTTAGCACCAATTCAATGAGGCACATTGAGGGCGAGATTATATCAGGGAGGCAAACGTAGACAGGGGCAAAGCAGAGTAGAAGATACATCAAGAGATGGTATGTTGTCTTCATCCTTATCTTTTGTCTCGAAAGCCAGCCTCAAGGTCCTATTCCTCAGGTCCCTGATTATCCTGGATGTATGTGCACAAATCACGGGAACCCTTCTGTGTAGGCACATCCAAAAGTCCCAACTACCTAACACCCACTTGGCCCCACCTCTCAGCCTCTTGGCACACCATGTGGACCGACAGCAAGGCTGCTCTTCTCCTGCCCTAACAGTCTAACCAGGCAGCAGATTCAGCTCACAGAAAGCCCAAGAAGTCTCTGGATGTGTCAATGGCATTCAAAGAACTTCCAAACTCTTCTGGTTAAGCCACGACCTTGAGGTTTCTTATCTGGAGACTTCAAGCACAAATTCAACACAAACCTCAATCAATCACTAGCCCCTGGAAGGCAGAAGAGGGGCATGAACCATCTGGATTAACAGTTAACCTCACATATTTTCTGTTTAGCTTAAGGAACCTTGCACATGTCAGGTCTGTGTGTCTATGCTACCTTATGTTTCCTCAGGGGACTTCGTGCTCCCTAATGAGACTGGGATGATAAGTGGCAATGTGGGAGTCAACACAGACCTGTAATTCACGGCTGATCCCTACAGAGGACAACCTGCACCAGAATCATTAAGGCTTGGCCACCCAGTCCTGCAAAAATCCAAGTCAAATTCCATGATTTCAAGTACCCCTAGAAGCAGGCTGCCAATCGGAGAGACACTGGGGCTATTTTTCTAGACCTGTGATGTATGCACACACATTAGTAACTGCAGGCTGCTCTAATTAATTACCTGAGACACAACTGGTACATTTTGGGGTTTGTTATGTTGCTTTTTAACATCTATTAGCTCACATGACCCATATTGTCATGCCTTGGCTGTAACACTTGGGAAATTAAAAGTTATCACAAGGAGGTATAATTAGAAGTTAAATATAGCAACTAAAATCTAATCTCATTGAAAAGCTCCTCCAAATCACAGAAGTGCTATTGTGTCCATGTGGCTAGAAGTCAGCATGGACAGCTCTGGATCCAGGCACTTACTTCCAACTGTGATGCATTTGTAAAGCTCAGACTGAGCAAGGGAAGGAGTACCCACCCAACATACTCAGTCAAAGCTTTGGTCTTTCATTTCCGCTGTTAGAGAAACTGAGATTTGATGGGAGCTTTGCCAAACATCTAGCCAGCCCTTTACAGGGAGGGCTGAACAATGGCACCGTTTCATATAGAAATTATAAAATGGGTTCATACTTCATGAAAGTTGGAGACAAAATACTAGTCACTAGTTACTGTCACTATCTACTAATCTTGCTTTGAAAAAAGAAGCAAACATCACTCCTCAAAGTCAACTCCAGAAATGTGGTGAGTACACCAAACCCCCTGCTCTGCCCCATGGCGTTCTTCCACCCTCCACCATTCTGCAAAGAGAACACCTCAGCCCTTCCCCTCCACTTTAGGAAACGATTTTAATAGCACCTCTAGGCACTGAGCAGCTGTCCCTCCACTCTTTCAAATAGTAGTCTTATTACCCCGAAACATCTTCCTCCATCCATGCTTGGCTCCAACCCACATGGTTTTCCCAATAGCCAGGGAAGCTAACACTGAGCCTTCATGTCCTGAACTCCAAACTTCAGATGAGCTGGCAGCCCTGGGAGGGGCATCTGAATTCAGGTCTTGCACTTGTCTGGCTAAAGACTTTCCATTGTTGCCCCTGGTGACCACACTCATGCTGGCAGAAAAAGCTGTGGTAAATATTTCTCTGGAGAGTCAATTCACTTCAACCGGGGGCTTTTGTTTAAGGAAACAACGTCTCGCTAATTTATCCTGAGAAAACTCTTCTCGAAAATGGACAGTGCTTAAAGGCAGCACTATCTCTCTCCCGTCTGACTTTTACTACATATCATGGAGCCCAGAACTGGCTCATTTGTAAGAAACTTAATATCCTTGGAGCAGAAGATACCAAGTACAGCACAGTTAAGAGTGGGAAAAAGAGTCTCTTAAACTCAGTAATAGTTAGTGGCTTCAATCTTCCACTAGCCACCTCCAAAATAAGTGTCAGCAAGCTCTACCTAAGGTATGCCTATGTTCTAAGTTTCCCAAGCGGAAAACACTTAGTGGCAGAAAATAGAATGCACAACTTACATTCATAGAGTGACAGTTTTCAAAACCACTTTCAGGAACCAATATATAACCTTAGTCCTACCACAAGCCTGTGAAGTAAGCTGAGTGTTACTATCCCCACAAGACCGATAAGTCTAAAAGAGGTGATGTAGGGCCAGCTGAGTGGCGCGATGGTTAAGCGCTGGCTTGGGAAGCCAGCGGCCCCGGTTCGGGTCCCACATATGAGGGCCAGTGACACTGCCCTCAAAAAATAAAAAAAATAAAAATTAAAAATAAAAAAAATAAAAGAGGTGATGTAGCTTATCCACAGGCACTCAAAACAGACAGAGCGGGATGGTGAACTTAGAACTTGACAAATCCAAGCTACTTCTACACAGACTATGTTGTCTTCAAGTGAAGAACCTCCATGATCCAAAAAACTCCTCCATCACTGAGAAGTGGGTGTTCCCCTTAACATGATAAATCTCTGGGGTTATCTTAAAAAAATGACATAACAGGACTGACATAATGTTGCCACTGGGAGACAGGTTCACACCTCTGCTGTAGGCTTTCCTCATCACAGCTTAAAAGGGACCTAAATAGTAATGACCTACAGCTGCCTCTGTGGTAAGATATTCTGTCCTGGGATTTTATGTTTTATGTGCTTCAGGCACACAAAGCTCAACCAGTCCAAGAGAAACTCAAGGAACTCTGTGCACATGTGTTTTCCATGCATATTGCTCACATCTCCTTGAAAAACAATGGCAGTTACTAGATACTTGGAGGCTCAATCACTGTATTAAATTTTCTGTAAAAGCATTATAGGTAGCAACCAGTGAGTGAGTGTGGCTAAAAGTTATGTGAGTGTGTGTGAGAGAGGAACATTTGAGATAAGAAAAGAACAACCTTGATTCAACTGACACAGCTAGAAAGGACTGGTAAAGCTGGTACAGTTTTAAAGATTAGAGCTTCCTAAAGAGGGCTAAAACCCTCCAGCTTGTGCCCTACCTCCAAGGTGGGGCTGGCATCTGGTTTAGGTGAGTCTAGTGATTCCAATATCAAGTTATTGTATGCCAGATATCCTGCCAAGGAAAGTCCTTGCTATGGAAGAGCTGACAGTCTCATGGGGATACCAGAAAGCTGCCATACTTATTCTAGAGAGCCAACAATTCAGCAGTAGGGTCCTCTACTTCTGATGGGAGCATCTCCAAGGGCAGATGACACTGGACAAGAGCGCTGATGAAAGTTACAAGCCATTTCAGTAAATAAGCGCTAGTATGGGAGGGACTTAAGCAGGAAATAAGGACATAAGTATTCCACCACCAGTGGGGTTCACTAAGAGTCGCACACTTTTCTAAATGAAAGCAGTGTGCAAAACAGAGGTGAAAGGAAGTGTCCATATTGGGCTGTAATAAGTCAGCACGCACTCTGTAACCTCAGAAAACCACTAAAGGGAGAGCAAAATAATTAACAAGTTAATAAACAGGAAAAATGGAAGAACTCTTTGAGTAACCCAAAAGAAGTCAAGAAGGAGAAAAAGGACATAAAGAAGGTAGGTCAAATTCAAAACAAGTTATGAGACAGTAGATAAAAATGCAAATACATCAATAATCACAAGAAAGGTAAATGGATAAACTACTCCAATTAAGATAATAGATAAAATTAAAGGGAGGGAGAAAGAAGAGAGGAAAGAAGGGAAAGACCCAAGTGCATTACAACAAGCATAACACAGGGTAGAAGCCGTCACTTGGGTCTGTCTTACTGCCCACAATGAGGAGCCTGCCGAGACTGGCATGGGCCTGTGTGCCTCAGTATCCCTGTTTTTCACAACACATTTGCTCCCTCCACGCACTGTCAGGAAAGCAAATCACTGTATTGGGAAGGCCATAGAAAACTCTGCTGTCTTGCTGATTCTACATTGAGAAAGCCTTTGTTCCTATCCTCCCTGCTAGGAATAATTCATTTAGTGCATCCTTGCATGTGCATATTAAACCCGTCATGGTATCTAGATTATCACACTGTTTTACTGGAAACTGTCTAACAACTTATCTGGGGGACACTGCTAATCATGGAAAGAGATCCTTTTCTCCTATCCACATTCCTTGCCCCACCCTTTCCCCCCTCCATGAAACCCCAGCCTCCAAGTACCAGGCTCCATTAGTACAGTAATAAAACCACTACTGTTTGGTTAGCAGTAATGAGTTCTAAAAGTATCAATGGAGTGTTTCATGGAGAAAGACTATTGTTAGGGGCAGTAAACTTTCCCGGCATCCATCAACTACAGTAAATTGTAGCAGCCTTTTTTAAAGCATGACAAGAATGCAATGAAAAACAGCACAATCCATGCTCCCCAAGGACATGATGTGGCTCAGACAATTAAATGACCAGTGACTAAATACACACATTTCTGGAGAAGCTGGCTTTGTTTTAGCCTTTTAGCCTTGTCTTAAAATCTGGATGTAATTATTTCCTAGTGTTGAGAGGCATGGTTGCTGCCTGCTCACCTCCAAAATTATCAGTCACCTTGACTTTCAGAAGGTCTCTCCTACAAAGATAACCTTTATTCCTTTATATCTGTTAACTTGATAAGAGAGAAGGGGAGAGAGAAAAGAAAGGAGGAGGAAGGGAGGGAGGGAAAGGGGGGGAAGGGAAAAAGGGAGGGAGGACAGTGAAGAAGGAAGAAAGGAAGGAAGGAAGGAAAGAAGAAAGGGAGTGAGTTTTGTCTCAGTTTTCTGCCTACTGGGTTCAAGGACAGAAGGGGGGAGGGGAGATTAGATGATTTAACCTTCCTGGGTCTCCATTTCCTCATGGGTTGAACCATACAAAATCACTGTCATTCAACTATTTTTGACCTATAACAACAGCAAGTTCATATGGTTCAAATTATTGGTAACAGAAACACTTGATTACTTGGTTAAAACTGGATATGGAAATAAGTTTCCATTTCAGTTTAGCTCTCTGGTCATCTTAAGAGATAGATATGCATGAATTTTTCTTTAATACAGCTGCTAGCTAAAGAAATATTTGGCAACTTCATGCTTTTTGGTCAATCCAAATTTCTCCATTTTGTTCTACCAAAAGGTCTACTTTTTTGTTTTGCTTTGTTTGTTGTCTTATACTTGGTGCCAAGGCATTCCTCTAGGAAGACTATTCCCCATCCCTTCCTTGAAGATGAAAACAACCTCAATATCATTACCAAAATCAATCAAGAGCTGTCCCGCCTTCTGCACAGAAAAGAATAAGGAAAAAGAAAAGGAGAATGGAAACACATCAATAGTTGAGTTAGTGTGGAAAAGCTACAGGAATAAGGATGAGGAAGGAAGAGAGATGGAGGAAATAAACATGGAAAAAGGAAGAATGATAGAAGGAAATGGACAAGTTGAAATTTTTCTATGATAGCCTTTAATTTTTTTGGTATTTGTCAGTCCTGAATCTGTCAAAAATGCCTGTTATAAAGTTGCTGCTTCTTGATAAGAGATCAAATTTCTTCGAATACCTAACCAACTAGCCACAGAATCAGACTATAAGTGAAAATTCTTTCCTTCTTTTCCCTGTCCCTTATGAATTTTATTATCTCTAGAAAGACAGATGTCTCTTATGAATAGGGACTCTAAAAATAAGTAATCTAAGAAAAAGCTAAAATTAAAATCAATTTAACAGAAGACTGTCATAAATTCTATTCCTAATTTTAAGAAACTAATGTATACATAACATGTATTTAGGAAAGGAAGATAAGACAATACAAAAGGGCAAGAAAAAGTCTCATTTATACAGGTTAAACAAAGAAGAAAGAATTTAATGAGCAACAACTTGGTAAAGGAAAGAGTGGTTTATAGTTAGCACTCAAGATGAACAGTCACAGAACACAAAATCTTAGGAAGGAAGTGAACCCCTCCCCCCAAAAAATGACCATGTGACCTAACATTTGACTTCCAAATAACAGTTGGGATGCTTTTATGATCTCAGCTGTGGGGCCACCATAATTGTGTCATCTCCCCTAACCACAAAAGCTAGGGCTCACACATACCCTGCTCACTTAAAATGTTCATTGGGGAATTAGCTGTAAGCTCAACTGAAAGCTCAAAGTACAAAGGGTACAAAGGTTATCTTATGACATAAAATAAAAGGGTGCCACCATGTACTCAGCTCCCTAAGAGTTTGGTCACACAGGAGTCATTCAAGTAAAATGCCCTGTTCAGAGTGACAGGAATTTGCTGGAATTTAATGTAAGGGAAATGGAGGTGAAGTGGAGACAGGGACAACACCAAGCCCTAGCTGGTAGAGGGGACAATTGACCAGGCCTCAGTACATGCACTAAACTGTAATCCTACTTAAGGTAATGGAGAAAAATAGCTGGCTGGCCCTTTACTTAGCCCAAAGTAGGTTAACCATAGAGGGCCTCTCAGGAAGAGGGAGGGAGTGGATTTTAGGATTGACTTCATACATCCGTTTATTTCTCTCTCCACAAGAATATTGTCAATGAAATGAATGGATAATATGAGAAAAAGTGGCCTATGGGAAGATCCTTAAAGGAAGTGGTATATTTCCTGTCTTGAGCAAATATTTATTATTCTTCCAACATTCTTCTTCCTACTGGTGTCACGTAAAAAACTGACACATAGGGCGGGCCGAGTGGCGCATTGGTTAAGCGCTGGTTTTGGGATGCCAGCGGCCCCGGTTCGGATCCCACATGAGGGCCAGTGACACTGCCCTCTGCAGCTAACAACAGCTCCACCTGGAGCTGGGCTGTGCGAGCCCCTGTGATGGTGTGGGCTGCAGCCCCTGCTGCAGTGGGCTGCCATAGGCTATAGTGAGTGGGCGGCAGCCAGCGTGAGCGGCTGGCAGCCAAGCGTGAGCTGCCAATAGCCGCGATGAGCGACCACCCAGAGGCCAGAGAGCGATCTGCCTCATCCAGGAAGAGCGCAATGACGATACCAACAGTGAAGCAACATCCTCTGCAACTAAACTGAAGAATAAGAAGACGGCAACTTGTCTGTTTCCCTTCCCCGATTCCCCAATGCTGTTCCCCTCCACCAATTCCCCAATAAAATCTTTAAAAAAAAACAAAAAAAAAAAACTGACACATACACACAATCGATTATGCCCACTATTTGTTCAGGCTTTTACCAGGGAGTCCTTTTCCCTCCCCAGAATTTTACTCTCCTCAACTCATTAAAAACGTACCTGCCTATACCTAATTCTCTAAGGACAGCATATTTGGCCGTCTATGCCTAAGGAAATGATTGAAAACCAACCAACAGCTTCATATGTTTCTAACACAGTATTTTTTGCTGGAGGCGAGGTGGGGCGGGAGGAAAATATTTCAGTTAAAAGGAGTGTTTCTCTAAATAATCCAAAAAAACACCTGGGGGGAGGGGCAGGTGGCTGCTTCTTTAACTAGAAGTAATTAACAGCTAGGAGTGCATTCCATGATTTTGTAGCAGGCAGGCACAACTATACATATCTCTGGACAACTGCCCATAAGGCCACACTGCTCACAGCAGTAGCACTCTCTCCTAAGGAGAGGCTTATTTTAGTACAGTAAATTCTTCATTGAGGAAGAGTCACTTTTTTGGACAAAAAAATAGGAAAATAAGCTTAAGGGACTAAAAACACTTTATGAGTCACAGTGACTCCAAAAAAATATGCATGGACAGAAATAGGGGTGCAGGGCCCCTTGACAGATCTATTGAAGTCCCAATCCCAAACTCAAGCTTCAGCCAGCATTCCTCCAGTCAGTAGGAAATCGGATCAGCTTTATGTCGCTTGGTCAGGCCTGGGAATCCTGAGGCCTTAGCACGATGGCTTTCTGAATGCTACATCCACTCAGTATGAACTCGGACCAAGAACTGACTCTCTTTGTGGTACTAAAGGACTGATTTGGAAAAGTTAGAATAAACGGAATCCTTCCCAGGGAGGGTCTTGTCAATCAGTGACTATCACTGTACTGTTGCAATAAGACACCGATCATATCATTAGCAAGATGAGAGAACAATGTGATGGCGAGATGTGTGGCTTTGGCTCCACTGGAAATGGGTGTTGGTCCGCTGCTGCTCCAATCAACACTCCTGTGTGACAGGCACTTGGCACAAAGGCATTGTGTTCACAACCTATGTTCCAATGGAGAGCAAGCACTTGGCATGACCACTGCTTTCTGAAAGTCGAAAGATGAAACTAACACTGATAAAAGGCTACTGGCTGTTTTCTAGGAAGAGTCCATGAACATGACAGAGACAAGGCCTTATTGTTTCTTCTTCCTAGCCCCCTTCACTAGCACTATGATGTCTCTTTTTCTCCAGAATTATAATTTGAAAATCATCTTTTTCCTTCTCGTTTTGCCATAAATTCATATACCTCCTAGTCTGTTACTAAACATTGTGGCTTCTGCCTCTGAAATATGTCTCTGGTGTCATTATTCTTTATTCTGATAACCTTGAGTCCATCTAGAGGGTGCAGTATTGCATCTTGGTTTCAAATCCCAGCTCCACCCTTGACTATACAGCCCTGGGCAAATGATTTACTCCTCTCACAGACCATCTGAAAATGGTCATTGTGAGGATTAAATGGGGGAGAGCATATAAAGTGCTCAGCACATGCTAGATCCTCAATAAAGCAGCAGTGTCATCATCAGCATGGTCATAAAGCAGGTCGCGATCACTGCTGAACTACCCCACCATGTCTTCCAGCACCTTAGCAGTCTTGTGGATGCCAACTTCATTTGAGACTCTCAATTATATTTCACATCAAATAAGAAAAACTTATACCACAGACCATAAAACCCTCCACTGCCACCAACTGCCCTTCCCATGAGCTCTATCACACCACTTTCCTTAACTTCCTCCATAGCGAAGAAAACTTATTCCCTGCTCTTCTTCACCTCTTTATTGAGCTTCCAGAAAATACTCAAAGGCCACAATTTAGTCGAGGGCAGGGTCCATGATTTTACTTCCTTTCTCTACCTGCCCACTCAAAAAACATTGCCATATATAAAGAATTAATGGGGGCCGGCCGAGTGGTGCATTGGTTAAGAGCTGGTTTTGGGACGCCAGTGGCCCCGGTTCAGATCCCATTTATGAGAGCCAGCAACACTGCCCTCTACAGCTAACAACAGCTCCACCTGGAGCTGGGCTGCTGTGAGTCCCCAGGTCGGCATAGCTGCAGCCCCTGCTGCAGTGGGCTGCCATAGGCTACAGTGAGTGGCCGGCAGCCAGCGTGAGCGGCTGGCAGCCAGCATGAGTTGCCAACAGCCGCGGTGAGCGACCATCCAGAGGCCGGCGACCGATCTGCCTCATCCGGGAAGAGCACAATGACGATACCAACATGGGCCAGTGAAGCAACGTCCTCCACAACTAGACTGAAGAACAAAAGGAGAGCAACTTGTCTGTTCCCCTTCCCCGATTCCCCAATGCTGTTCCCCTCCTCCAATTCCTCAATAAAATCTTAAAAAAAAAAAAAGAAAAGAAAAAGAAAAGAATTAATGGCTAAGTTGTATTCTTATCACCTTTATACTAAAGTCAGTTTGCCAGCTACCATTTTCCTAATCCACAGAGAGTAAATATAAATCTTGAGCACTGGCAGCTGGATTTGGGCAGAAAACAGCTAATCATTTGGAATAATTATATTCGGATTTCCTTGGAGCACCTCAGTATCTTGTTTAAAAATGAAGAAACGGGTGAGAAAGGACAGGATGCACCTCCCAGTGATCCATCAAAGGTTCCTGACTTACAACTTTAAAAGTCTGAGAACTTCATGAAACCAACTGCAAATCCTTCTCTCGTAACTAGCAAACTTCCAACTTTTTTAAACTAAGGATTACCTTTAGATATCAATGCACAGTGAGCATTTGACCCACATCTGACAATCAGTACTAACTCCTTCAAGGGGGAAAAAACACAAAACTCACAATTCCTGGATTTCATTTGATTTCTGATTGATAAGAGTCTACAGTTTGGGGGAACAAACCAGACAAGAATGCTAACTAAGCCAGCAGTTTGCCTCTAAATGTGAAGCTCCAGATAATGTCACTTCATTTCTCACTCCCCAGAGATGTTAAATTCATAAATGTTTTATAAACCAATTGGCAAAGCTTACTCATTCATCCTAAGAAGCATAATACAATGAAGACCGGAGGAGAACATTAGGCTATAACGAAGAATACAAGATAGATTCACAGTTTAAAGTGTTTTTTAAAAATTCTTTGAAGATTAAAAAAGACCTAAGTGCCACATATTATAACTATTCACTATCTTTCAATTATTCTACAAGCAGAAGCTAATCCAAGGCTCTCTGTTAAGTAGTTTTCAAATATGTGTATTTCATTGCAAATTGGAATTACATATATCAATTTACCAAAAGAAACCCTCCAACCCGTTCCCTGCCACCCGCCATCCTCATGTGTCATTCAGGGAGAGGGAAGAGGACTTTTCCAACCTAAGTTACTGAATCTAACTCATCCTTATAAACAGATCCCTCGGTTCCCCCAAAACACTGAATACGTTGGGAGAGCTACAGGGACCGTAATCATGGTTGTTTCTTTCATCTACTGAGTACCTACTGGTGCCAGGTACTGCATGGGTGATTTTTTCTCATTACTCATCATGGTGATAAATGTTCTCTTAATCATTTATCATCTAGGTGATAAATGGCCTAGAAAGTCCATTTCTCCCAGGATGTTGAAGGAAAGGGACAACAAAGAGGTTTGTTTCTAAGATAGATGAAACTGACCAAGGAGGCTAACCCAACCCATGAAACGTGTAACATTAGTGGCGTATGAACACAGGGAAGAGATGGTTGGTGACAGCAGCAGCACTCAATGTGCACACTGAAATGTAAACGCCAACATGCTGAAAAACAGGGAAGAAATACAGGTTCCTCTCCATTTAAGGCAGAGGCCACCATCTGGCTACTGGGCCACAATTCAGCAGAAGAGAAGCTTCGGCAACTTTTGGAGACTGTTCCAGTGAACTGAGAATTGTGAGGTGGAGAGGAAGACATGAAGAAAAGAGACCAATTACCGTGCAAGTTCCATCCTAAGCCCTGAGGAGAGGTCTACAAGGAGTCAGCCTGCAAAGCTGAGTCAACACTCCATAGTGCCTTGGGCTACAATGAGTTTTTCCTGAAAGACTGGAAGAAAGGAAAAGAGTATGGAAAAAAAAATGTAATCTGAGAACATTAAACCCTCAGAGTGCATCGATATGCTCATCCAATTATTACTAAGAACTCCCTGAGGGTAGTAGGCATGTAGGGGAAATGACATGTTCTGTCCTTCGTGGGGAAAAAAAAAAAAGAAAAATTTAGGGTTTTATTAATTTTAACATCAGCCTAAGTATAATGGCAACCACTTAATTACCTATTATGTGCTAAGCACTGCAAGGAGTTTAATGTACTCTATTTCTAATGACACAATAGTCCGGAGTGGCAAATAAGTTTCACTACTTTTCAGGTGAGGAAAAGATGCTCAGAGAAGCTATTTCTTTTGTCCAAGGTGACAAAGTGACAGAGCCAGTATAAATAAGACTTAGGGACTCAGAAGCCTCGGCCTTTTATTCTCTTTTCAGTTCGTCACATTTGCTACCTTTAAATCAATAATAAAAATATTCCTATTGTGGGCTGATGCCAGGCACGTTAGAGTGCTATGTGAAAAAAGACAACAATGAACTTCTCATCAGTAAGAAAATAAGGTAAATGAAACATCTCAGACTCAAAATGGAGCAGTACATGCATGGCACCTGGAGGGTAGTAACATGGTTAAAAGCATAAACTCTGAAGTCAGAAAGACTTGGGTTTAAGATCCCACCTACACCAGTTATATGATATTGGACAAGTAACCTATGTTCTCTCTAAGACTCAAATTTCTCACCTGTAAAATGGAGCTGATAATGGCAAATACAGTGATTCAATCTCTAACACCATACAGAACAAATGAACATCAGAAACTAAAAGATGAAAGTGTGGGCTGTAGAAGGAACTGAGACTGCTATCTTTATGGAACTTGCCAAATATCTTCACCCACAGCATTTAAGACACCTGAAAATATAAATGAAAGGAGGGGTCCCAAACTCCCACACGCTAATTACTTTCCTCCTCTTCCCATGGTTCTTCTCCCTATTTTAACACTAATTCTAACCTAACAGAGGTCTAATGTTTGCCCAGTAGCAAGCTTACTCTGTATCTCTCCTCAGAAGGCTAATGAATACAGTAGATAACTCTGGGAACAGAGCTAGCCCTCTCCTTGACAAAAAAAACAAAACACAACATTCATGTAAATAACACAAAACCCATGTTCTACAATATTGGAAAAAAAGGATAAGGATTTACCCACATTCCAGACATTCTGCATCATTATGGGAAAAACATACAACATACATTCATAGAAATAGGAAATTATAAAATTTCAGAGCTTGAAACAAAAGAAATCAAATTCAGCCCCTTTCAGAGTAAAGTCCCAAGAGATGACTTGCCTGAAATCTGCCTTGAGGCTAAACTGGGAGACGGAGTATCCTGATCGTCAGGACAATCCTTACCCTTTTACATTCCCTTGGCTTTTGAGTAACGATGTATGATCTCGTTTATTCTTTTTTTTTATTTTTTATTTTTTATTTTATTGGGGAACAGTGTGTTTTTTCCCAGGACCCATCATCTCCAAATTGTTGTCCTTCAATCTTAGTTGTAGAAGGCACAGCTCTGCTCCAAATCCAGTCCCATTTTCAATCTACTGTAGTTGCAGGAGCAGGGTGGGGTGCAGCCCACCTGATCTCATCTATTCTTAAAGATTTTACTATATTATTTGGGTAGTTTAAAACATCCACTGATATCAGTATCATTCTACGGTATACAGGACTTGTAATTAGGCAGCCAGATTAAACATTCAAAATCCCATTACAAACCACAAAATTAAGGCCACAGAACCAGGAATCAGGAATGTCAGGTACTAGTTAGTCCTGCTTATCACTGGTAGGTTTTTAGATCTCAAATCACTATACTTAACTGGACCTCTGTTTCTAGAACTATAAAAAGGAGTTGAGCCAGACAGTCTCCAAAGTCCTTCCCATATCTAAAGGTCTCAAAGTTTTAATCACCTGCCACCCACAGGAGACAACAGGAAAACCCAACACTTTCATTTAAAAGAATCACAAGAAAAAGAAAATCACAAGATATCATTTAAGGAAAGCTGTGTGTCAAAGCAATGCTTGTTTTAGGGGTTTTCCACAGAGGTAAGCTTTGTGTTTTCCAAAAGTAAACAGTTCCATTTCTCTAGAACAAGGACAGGATGTTGGGAACATGAGTCATTCTGTTGACATTCTAGGTACTGGTCAGTGAGGGGACAGGAACCAGAACAGCTTCCTAGAAAGGACACAAGAAAAACTTGCTCTGAAAAAAAACAGAAAAGGAGAGACTCTGAATATCGGAAGAATCTTTGCTTCCAAGCCTTTCCTAATCCAGTCTTCTGTTTAATAGTAATGCCCAGTCTCATTCTAAGAAAAGGAGTGAAAATCTAGATCCCCAGAGTCCACACGAGCTACTAGATGCTGTGAAACAAGCAGCTGCGAATGCCAGCAAGGCCACCAACAGTTTCTTCCTCCACATCCATCCCCAAGCACCTATCCTCTCTCCCTGGCACCTCGGAATAGAAATGTGCCCTTTACCATTCTCTTCAGAGGCAGAAATGAACAAAGACCGGTAACAACCCCTGACATGTTTTAAAAAGAAAGAAAGAAAAGATGAGCAACAGCCTCCGTGCCCAGGAGCTCCGGACCTGTCTTGTGGAAAACGGGCCCTGTTTATCTTTCATCCCAAAACTCAACTCTTGGAGAAACATCAACATAGAATGTTCTTTATCTAAGGTTATTTTGGAACATTATGTAATAAAATGTCACATGTGACCTCCTCATCCTCCTTTCAACAACAACAACAAAAATTCAATGTGTATATGAAATATCTATTTATATGTTTATTATGTTTAAAGATAAATAAATCTCTATTCCTGCACCTCCTCTGGGACAGTGGCAGACCACACCCCAGCTCCCACTGGATTTAGTGATGTAAATAAGGTTTCCATTTCACCTTGGCTGTATTTAAGGCCACCGCCACATTACCATTCAGTGTCTGGGAAGAACTCACAGATGATTTATCGAATAGATAATTCTTCTGAATCCCTTCCCTAACTCTTTATAGTTCCTAACATGCATTCACTCATTCATTTCTTCCGTCACTGGCAACTTGATGACACAAGCACTTGATTACAAGTAAAACAGATCATTTTCAAGGTTGGGGTAGCCAATGCTGTGTGGTGAGGAGATACAGGATAATTAACTTCTTTAGGTAGGAAAAGAACAGCTTCTTGACTGATAAACATTAAGCCATAAACATTAAGAGGCTCAAAGGGCTGACAACATGGGGTGTAGGAGTGGCACCCAATGAACGAACATCGGCTCACTCAATAAACAGGAGCTGGAGCTGTGGGAAAGTCCACAGGTGGAAGTCAGAAGATGCGCCTCGATGTCACAGAATGGGCCTGGATTGATAACTAATCAGTAAAGTCCTTTCACATCTATTGGATTCTTACAACTCTTACCTAAAGACTTGTGTTATATTTATTTTAGAGACAACGGGATCACAAGGGTGAGGTGAATTGGTCAGCTGGGGCGAGGACAAAGCCTTAGCTTCCGGACCAGTGATCTATCCCTACTGCACGAAGGGCAGAAAGCATTACAAAGCACATTAAAAAATCAAAGAGGAACCTGCAGTGCCAGAAAGTAAGGAAGAGTTTCCAAAAACAAAACAAAACGACAATAAGGGTAGGCTAAAAGGACACAGGGACCAACTGAAGAGCTTCCCATGACCAAAGCCGGAACAATTTGAACAAAATAGTGTTGGATTGGCCCAAAGAATAAAATAAATATCTAGGAGTCCATACTGATATAAAGAAAATATAGAATAAATAAATAAATGGGGGAAAGAAACAAATCTCTCATGCAGAATTCCAAATAATTTATGTATGTCCTCCACCCTCAAAGCAGTGGAGCCTACAGCCTCATTCCTTAGGTGTGGGCTTCACACAGTGACTTCTTCCAAAGAGTGTAATACGCAAAGGAAGACTGGGAGGTGTGTGTGTGTGTGTGTGTGTGTGTGTGTGTGTGTGTGTGTGTGTGCCTGTGAGTGTGTGTGTGCATGTGTTACAGTTTACCACAGAGAAACCTGGCAAGCACTATCTCAGCCAGGTAATCCAAGGTAACATCAGCATGATTACTCATTCATGTTAATAGTATGTACCCTTGACAAGCTGTGATGAAAGTGGCACTTTACCTCTGTGATCTTCCTCTCAAAAACCAATAACTCCAGTCTAATCATCTGAGAAAAACATAAGACAAACCGTAACTGAGGGGCATTCTACAAAATACTTGACTAGTACTCCTCAAAAACTGTCAAGGTCATCAAAAACAAGGAAAGTGAAAAATTGTTGCAGCCAAAAGGAGCCTAATGGGACATGATGACTAAATGTAATGTATCCTGGATGGGAACCTGGAACAGAAGAACATTAAGTAAAAACTAAGGAAACCTGAATAAAATATGGGCTTTAGTTAATAATAATGTGCCAATACTGTTCATTAACTATAACAAATGTGCCATACGAAGGTAAGATGTTAAAAGGGGGAACGATGGGAGAGTATATGGGGAATTCTATGTCCTATATTCTCAATTTTTCTATAAATTTCAAATTGTTCTACAAAAATAAGTTTATTTCCAAAAAAAAAAAAATCAAAGAGAAGGGAATGAGAAAGTAGTGTATAATGAACAGATGGCTAAACTTGGCCAAATTCACTTTGGCAGCCAACTGCCCTTCCTCATTTCTTCGTGCCCTCACTATTGTATCGTCAAGGACTAGTAAACGTCAGCCAAGGTCTTGAAGTCAGAACTCGCTTGACTGGAGTCTGAATTTGCTTTTAAGAGATAGACCACATTCAGGATAGTCCAGAACTTATTCAGTGGTCAGAAGTGTAACAAGTCACTTTCTGCTCTTTTCAAAGCGAGAAAGGATCCCAGAGCCTGCTTCCCAACACCCCACTAGGAATTACGGGAATCTGCCTCGCCTGCTTAGGCCCACCTCTACCAGGCCTCTGACTAAAACCACACATCTTTGTTTCACCACTATTTATAAATGAGAATAACTCTTAGCATTTGCGAGCTTTTAAAGGATTAAACACAACTGAAACTACCTAGAAAGAGTTTTTCTTCTGTGCTTCTCTTTTCTAACAATTTCTCGAGCTCTATGAATGGCTTAGTAGGCCAAACTGACCACAGTGACCATATCTTCATCCAGCACCTGTCAAAAATCAATTTGAGGGTCAAAGTCAAGAGGGAAGCACCTGGAGAACTCCAGAGAGGAGGAGGGACATCCTGAATCAACATCCTCCCTCTGCTGACCAAACAAGCACACCGAAATCCACGGCCAACCTGAAAACAAAGGTTTCAAATGAAAACGTGAACACTCCTGACATTTTCATGCACTTGGTCTTTGATATCTTGCATAGATTTAAGCTGACACTTTTTGCCTCCCAGCACTACTTCTTCCTCTTTCAGGATCAAAAGTTAAGGATTTCTCAAGCATGACGGACAGGCAGGATTTCAATTCAACTCAAATAAATCACCCACTAAGTGAAAAAGTACTGTGGTAAGTACACAGAAACCACCGGAACCATATACACCTCTTATGTCAATTCATTTGGTGGAAGGAGGTATTCAATATGAACTTTTGAGGGACTCTATTAGGACACACATCTATTTTCTTTGATGTGATACACTTAAATGAATGCTTTTTCCTAAAAACACGGAAGAACTGCACAGGGATTTCCATAAAATAATACCCCTTTTGAAATGGGTAAATTCCCCAAACTGCCAGAACTGAAGTTCCCCCACTCCACCTGCCACTGATGTCCATAAGCGCAGTCATAGCACAGGCCCAGGCCTGTTGAAGAGCGGAAGTGAAACACTCGTGCAAGTCCAAGCCTCCTCTACTACAGGAAACCTCTTCACAGTATAATTTCCAATGTTTTCCGATCTGTAACTTTATTGAGAACTGAATCACAAAACACTTGCAGCCAAATAAGTGGCTTTTTGCTGGCACTGTCTGCCTCATAATACCTCTCTGGCTGTGACTTGTGAGGGATATTCACAATTAAAAAAAAAAGAAGAAAAATCATAACTTCTGAAGCAATGGCTCTTAACCATGGGTGATTTAATCCCCCAGGGTACATTTGGCAATATCTGCAGACATTTCTGATTGTCACAACTGGGAAGGGAGACAGCCACCCACTGGCATCTAGTGTGTAGACTCCAGGGATGCTGCTAAACATCCTACAATGTACAGGACAGCTCCCCCACAACGTAACAGTTATCCAGCCCCAAAATGCCAAATTAGTAGTGAGGCTAAGAAACCTTGTTCTAAAAGTCCCCCCTCCCCCCCAAAAAAAAAACCACTGGAAAACTGCCTAAGAGACATCTATGTAGAAAAATGTAAATTACATACTTTCAACTTCAACTTTCAATCCTCTTTGCAGCACCTTCCTCCTGTTCCTGAAAATTTAAGTTTTGCTCATCAAGTTCTATCTTCTGCCCTCTTCCCTTGAATATTTACATGGCCTTTTGTTTTCTAATCCACTTTCCATCTATTCCCATCTCCACTCTCTGTCCAAGTTGTCTAATTCTATAATGGATTACTTGATATGACTGACCTCAAACTCAACTCATCACAACAAAATTTATCATCAAGGTCTACAAGCCAACTCCTCACTGCCTGCCCTGTTTCAGTAAATGTCACACCACTTTCCCCATAACCGAGGTTCAAAACTTCAAAGCCACTCTTCACTCTGTTCCTCCCCACCTATGAGTTTCAGGCATACAACACAAATATTTGATGTTTATATATACTGTGAAATGATCACATCAAGTCTAGTTAACATCCATCACCACAGTTGTAAATTTTTTCCCTGTGATAAGAATCTTTAAATGCTACTCTCAGCAACTTTCAAATACACAATACAGTATTAACTATGATCACCATGCCATATATATTACATTTCTATGACTAACTTATTTTATAACTGGAAGTTTGTATCTTTTGACCCCCTTTACCAATTTTGGCTGTACCAGTTTACATTCCCACTAACCAAGCACAAGGGTTCCCTTTCACCACATCCTCACCCACACTTGTTATTTCTTGTCTTCTTGAGAATAGTTATTCTAATAGGTGTAAAGTGATATCTTATTGTGATTTTGACTGCATTTCCCTGATGATTGGTGAAGTTGATCATCTTTTCATGTGCCTGTTGGCCACCTGTATGTCTTCTTTGGAAAAATGTCTATTCGGGTCTTCTGCCCACTTTTAACAGGATTTTTTTTTTTTTTTTTTTTTTGGTTATTGAGTTCTACAAGTTCTTTTTATATTTGGGATATTAACCCCTTGCCAGATTTATGATTTGGAAATACAATAAAACCTTGGACTGTAACTTGGTTTGCAAATGTTCCGCAAGACAAGCAAACATTTCTAATACATTTTAACATGGTAAACAAGCGATATCTTGCAGTACGAGTAGTTTGTTTCCGGGAAGAATTATGCTAGCAAACCGAGGTATTACTGTATTTCTTTCCATTTGGTAGGCTGCCTTTTCATTTTGATGATGGTCCCCTGAGTTAAGTACCACATTGTGCCATGTATGACATTCACCAGTTTATCTCTTTTGCCTCAGGCAACTCTACCATACTACTGTAGCTGTGTGACCTCAGGTAAATTCTCTATACTCTTTCTTCACCTAGATACTGGGGATAATGATGCATATATCATAGTCATGTAGAGATTCAACTCGAAAAAATGTACACATGGCTTAAAATAGTGCCTGTGCAAGCAAATGCTACATGTTTTATTCCTCTCAGGGCTTAAAAAGGTTTTATATTTTCATTGCTCAAAAAATATATATCTTGAATGTTAATTTAGCCATCCAAAATTACAATTATTAAGGCCTAGCAGGAAAGAAACTAGCATTTCTTTTTTTAATTTGTATATATATATATATATATGAAATTAGTTTCAAGTGTACAAAGCAACATAATTGTTAGACATTTATACCCCTTCACAAAGTGATAACCCCACCCATCTCCTACCCCTCTGATATTGTATATATAGCTGTTACAATTCCATTAACTATATTCCCTATGCTGTACTTTACATCCCAGGACTATGTATCTGTATACACGTGCGCGCACACACACACACACACACACACACACACACACACACGGGTGCCAAACAAATGTACACACGTTTTGTTTTGTTGTTTGCCTAGTATTAAAGGTAGAAACTAGCATTTCTTGAGGACTACCTACTATGTGTACCATACATCATATTAAGCCCTTTAGCTCCTATGTAACCTAGAGTTCTCACATTTCTTTGAATTAGAACTTATTCCCATTTTCCAGATAAGGATCAGAGAAATTGAGTATTTTGCCTGAAGTCACATAACTAGTCTGACTACAAATGCTGTGTTCTTGTCATTGGCCCACTGCCTCCATACTGTGGTGTTTTCCCTATTCACAGTCCAGACAGAAACATAGCCTGGGGATACAACAGTGAATAAAGACCAGGCTCTCCTGGGCAAATTCACAGGCCAGAGGACAAACAGGCAAGGCATTTCACCACTAACGTGGGCTCTCAGGAAAGAACGAAAAGAGAATCTGAAGTTTACAGAGGTTGTATCATGGCCACTTTGCTCCAAAGACCTTACCCTGCTGGATGGAAGGACTAACAGAAGGAAGAGGGAAAAAAGAGAAGGGAAGGGGAGAGAAGGAGAAACTACAAGCTGCATGTCTTGGCCAGGAAATTACCGGAGGTTCATAGTCTGGAAAATGCTCTATCACTTTCCTCACCATGTCTCAGCTCATTTATTTTCTTATATCATACTGGAAAATTAAACTTCTCCCTTTTGATGTTTTTTTTCTGGAAAGTTCATGTACAATTCCAGCAGGTAATTCTTTTTTTCTTTTTTTAATTAGTTTCAGGTGTACAAAACATAATGATTAGACATTTATACCTTCTAAGTCTACTACCCCTCTGACATTGTACATAGCTATTACAATACCATTGACTCTATTCCCTACCAGCAGTTAATCATGACATCCCAAACTCCAATTTATTCTAAAAGGTTCAGCTAGTTAGAGAAAGAGGCTGAATTATCCAGGTAAATTCCCTAAATCTCCCCCTCCATTCTTCTCATCTAGTTTCCTCGCAAATGAACCATCTGTGATTTGTTTAAAACTGTTCAAGCCCAGTGACCAAGTTCTTCCATTTGTAATTTATTAATTTAAAAAATAAATTCTCAATTTTCCTTCCTGTGTATTCCAGGTGAAGCAGGATTAGGTCACCTCTGACATCCTTAAGTAAAACAATGTTAAATCCAAAACACACACAACCTTAATATATAACCTTCCCTTGGCCAATTTTACAACAGTGCTAATTGCAATTTTAAAAGATGACGATGTCTTCTGGATGAGCCACAGAAAGAATAATATATTTAGTCTACAAATTTGTGGAATACCGAACAATGTGCCAAGTGAATTTCACCTCCATGGTCTTACGAGTACTTCAGCAAAACAGGCTTTTAGAGAGCTTCAGAACTAATGATGGGGGTGGTGTTCAGAGGGGAGCACACGTTTTGTTTTGTTTTTAAATGATGCAATTTAGGTGATGCTCTTTGAATAACAGTTACTCCAAATGGCAAGTGGAAATGTCACATAAGGAGAATTTAAGATAAAACATCTACACAAAATGTGATTTCCCAAATATTGTAAATCTCACTTTAACTTTACTTGAAAAGTGGGCTGGAAAAAGTCAATGAGACAAGAGAGTTAAAGCTTGGCTTAAATAAAAACACACTGGTAAATTGCAGCGGAGAGGAGGGAGACAACGTCTGACTTCTGAAATACTTGCAGAGGCACGGAAATTAGCCCCCAGCAGGATCCCTCTAAGCCAGGACTTGTGGGCCCATGGTTACAAGTATCTTCAGAAATGAGCAGGATAAGGAGAAACACATTCCAGAGCCACAGAGGGTTAGGCAGCAGCCTTGGATTTCATTCTAGATTTGGCAAGCACTGAAACAATGAAATGGTCAATGACAATGCTACCCACTGCATAAGATCAAGAAATTATGAATCAGCTCTCTAAATTTAGTAGCTATACTCATTCCTGTTTGACTTCTCAAGCCAGTTCAGCCCAAATAGCAAGTATATAGTATATGACTTCTAAAGCCGAAAAGGGAAAAAGAATTCCCTCCCATGAAAATCAGAACTATATCCAGCCAAGTCCTTCGAGCTTTCCAATGTGGAAATACTTAGCGATGGCTGTTCAAGTGCTTAGTCTAGATCTAAGAAACTAAAAGAAATGAGAGCGAGGGAGAGATGCAGACACAGTTCATTTTTGCAGAAATGCCATGATTAACAACAAGTTTTATATTTATAGAACCACATTAAAAACTTCAGAATCCCACTTATTCTCTGTAGTGACAAATATGCTTAAGCAACGACTTTCTGACTCTGTCGGAAGACAAAGGTGCATAAGAATTATTTATAAAAAACAAAAAACTTCCACATGACTGTTTTGTTTCAGGTGAAGGAAAAAAAGAAAATTTTTTAAATTTTACTCTCCAAATTCATTTTTCCTATTCATCTCACAGTTGGGTCTTTGGTCAAAGCATATTTAAAAGAGGAGGACAAAGCCGGGGCCAATTATCCAAAGAAGAACAAGCTGTCTCCCGTTAAAGGCTTATAAAAATAAATTTGGCTTACAAACAGGAATTCATGGCAGTTTCTACACTGCCCTCTCATTTCATGTAAGTCTATTGATTTTTTTTTACTCTTTCCTACTTTTCTCCAAATACACATAGGGTGGGAGATGTCAAACAAAAATTCTAAGTATATCACTGTAGTCTAGCTAAATACAAACACAGGTTTCAAATTTCAAATCAAATTATCACATCTAATCTCACTTTCATTTTAAGATATCAGTCCAGATGGTAGCTGAGAACCATTGTGAAGGCACAAAATTGGAACTGGTTTCCTATGCGAAGCTCGAAGCTCACAGCCCATCTGGAGCCTAATCAAGCAAAGAAGCTCATTTCAATCCAAGGCATCTTGGACTGGTGCTCTTCCTCTTTGAATTAAGACATTTCGTTCAACCCCTCACCTAGAACTTGTTAGCAAATTGTACTTTCCGTCATCTGTATCCCAAGCACTACTCATCTCTTTAACTCTTGGGTGGGGTTTGCCACCTCAAGTCACACAGCACCATGGCAACCCAGCTTGGAACATACAGACTCTTGAGTCTAAAAAAAAAAATTAACTGCAAATATAGGCTGATCAGAGGAGGGCTTCTGCAGCAGGGTTTTTCTTCTGCAAGGCAAAGAATTAGAAAGAAATTTTAACAGATTTTGTGAAATGTACAGCTTTGTGCAAAAATAAGGTAAATCCATTGCTGACACTCTAACAGCATTTTGGTTCAGCAGAAATAACTTGTGGTGCTATCAGAAAATAAAAGCATTATATCACTATATATGACTATTCTTCAAAGTCAACTGAATTGGGAGCACACATGTTTTTAAGTTTGGGGAATCAGGCCGGCCGAGTGGCATGGTGGTTAAGCGCTGGCTTCGGAAGCCAGCGGCCCTGGTTCGGGTCCCACATATTAGGACCAGTGACACGCCCTCAAAAATAAAAAAAGTTTGGGGAATCAAGTTCTCATTCTTCATTAAAAATATATATGTAGATAAAATAAGCTTTTTTAGGGAACTATTTTCACATATATTTACTATGTCTACAGGGATTGCAACTGACTTGTCCTATAAAGCCCAAATGGAAACAGACAAGCCAAAAAGAACTGACTGGAACTTATGTCACAAGTTGGTGCCATACTTTTTGCACGTAAGTGAAAAGTAAGCACAAATCAGGGTGCAAAGCTGAGGTCAAAACATCCAGAGTAGAAGTGGGAACTCAATACTAACTACAAATATTCAAATACGATCCACAATTGGTTTGCAACTTGGAAAAAATTAAATTTAGACCTCCACATCCCACTACACGCCAAAATAAACTTCAGATGAAGAAAAGTTAATTCTTCAAAAACTAAGTTTCTAATGCCAAAACTCAATCATGTATTTTGGGGTTCAATCTTTAGTGATTCTTTCAAAATAACGACAAAAATAACCAGAAATTTAATTTTTTCAGTTATATAAAAAAGTTTGACCTCTGTAGGTCTAACATGCTGATGTACTGTAAAGAGGGAAGTTGGAAAAACAGTCGAAAATTAAAGGAGTTCTCTATTATAGGGATTAGCAAACCATGGTCCACAGGCCAAATCGAGCTCTCTGCACATTTCTACACAGCTTATGGGCTACGAACAGTTTTTGAAATTTTTAAACGATTGAAAAAAATCAAGAGGGAGTTTATTTCAGGACATGTAAAAACCGTCTGAAATTCACATTTCAGTGTCCATACTGGAGAACAGCCATAGTCACTTGTCTGCCTATTGTTGAGACTGGTTTTGCCCTTGAAACGCAGGGCTGACTAGTTGGCGCAGCAACTATTGTACATGGTCCACAAAGTCTAAATGCAGAAAAAGTTAGCTGACTTCTGACCTATTATACAAAGGGCTTATACATAAGAAAACCAATGAGGTTTACCCAATAAATAAATAGGTAAAGGAGATTTTTAAAATTATAACTGGCCAATCGTGTAGAAAATGTTCAATTTCACCTTCAGATTAAAAGAATCTCTATCTAGCCGGCCGAGTGGTGCAGAGGTTAAGTGCTGGCTTGGGAAGCCAGAGGCCCCGGTTTGGTCCCACATAAGAGGGCCAGTGACACTGCCCTCAAAAAAAAAAAAAAAAAAAAGCATCTCTATGACCGACCAAATTAGTAAAGATTGTTGGAAAAGTCAATACACAATGCTACCTGTCATGGGTACAGTGAAACGAGAGCTAACACATGGCTGGTGGCACTCTAAAAAGGTTCCACTCTTTTCGAAAGCAATATTGCAAACGAAACAAGTCTGAAAAAATATCCATGACTCACTTCTCTATGGAAAAACAAAACCTGGAATATGGGAAAGTTTGCATATAAGGGTATTTATTATAGTATCATTAATACAATGATAATAATACAATACAATAAATTCCCATCAATTTTGTCATTTTTTCCAAATTATAATACATCTAAAATCAAGATATATTTTATAATCACAGATATTTAACACATTATTTGTTCCCTCTTATGAAAGTGGTGATACACCTTTAATGAATGGTGTTTTATATGTGAGTGACTGCTACATACAGGCAATTCATACAGTTCCAAAGAACAGATTTGACTGAAGGGCTTTCTTACAAAGATGTGGGAGGGTAAAGGGAACCACCAAAGGATGGATGTTCAGGCAAAAAGCAACCTGAAGACACAAGGGGGAGAAAAGTGTACCATGGAAGGGTGCCCACAGTCAGAGTGGTTCCCTGGGAAGACACGGTATCTCTCTCCCCCAGCCCCAGCTCCCCTGAAGTCCCCCAGTGCCCCATCCAATTGGAAGCCAGAGAGCCAGGAAGCCTGGATGATATAGTCAGCAGCACTACCTGCCCACCCAAGAGGAGAGCAGATAATAGATTTGGAGAGAGAAAAACGAATAACCATCTCAGTTATTATTCTTTTGATCACCCAAAAGGGAAGATGAAAAGGGATTTCCCACTACTGACAACTGGTGGGAAAGAAGTCAATTTCAAAGGCTTAAACAATTTCATCCTAAATCACCCAATAAATCAGGACCTGAGTGGCTTTTGCCACTTCAAAAAGAACTCTGACAAAAGGAGATGAGAAAACAGGGATTCAAAAAGTCAAACTTCTTTCTTACAAGTCAAAGTTATAAAACAATTTCCACAATGTTTAGGTACAACTAATACACTTTACAAATCGCTGTCATTTTGGTTAGATAGGAAATCTCATTGAAACCATATTAAAGAGTGAGTTATTTTAAATAGCAGGGAGGTTGGTAATCGGCAAATGAAAGCAAGGAGGTGATAAAGATGAGAGGCAATGTGTGCTTTCCAGGCTCCACAGGGCTCAAAAGAATCATTTTCTAGCTCCCACTCTTCTGAATCTTCTAAGTTCACTATTTCTGATCAGATTTTGATAAAGGCTTTACCCAAATTTAAGAACATAGACAATATTGCACTAAAAAAAAAGGCCAATTTTAAGAGGTCAAACAGCAAAATGATTACTGAATAAATAATGTGACCCTTAGAGACTTGGTACCATAGACAATTGTGATGACTGTCCTTGCTTTAAAGTCACTACATTCAAAAGCCCTTTTGGAAAATATGGGAATGTACATGTCTCATTCAGAATGGAAATTAACTTTATTTCTAGCTAATCTAAAAGGAGCTCATGGTGGACCAACCGAGTGGCTCAGTTGGTTAAGAGTAGGCATAGAGCGCATGCTCTGAGCAACAGAGCTGCCGGTTCGATTCCCAGATGGGCCAGTGAACGCTGTGCCCTAGCTGAGCTGTCGCTGAGCTGCCAACAGGTAGCAGGATGGCTCAGCTGATGTAACAACAAGATTGCCTGTTCAATCGTGGGCTATGCCCACCCACAACTAAGATTAAACACAGCACCTTGAGCTTACAGGCCACAAGCTTCGACGGGAAGCCAGACGGTGACTGGCTCCCTCCACAACGAAGATTGAACAACAACAACTTGGCTGGTCCCGTCCCCCAATTCCCCAATTAAAAAATAAATAAATAAATAAATAAATAAATAAATAAATAAATAAATAAATAAATAAATAAAAGGAGCTCATGGTGCCAACCAAGACAGTCACCTTGCCATCCCTTGCACTCAGTGTTGTTCCTGCCACCACGCTTTCCTACAACCTGTCCTTTCCTTTCTCCATCCCAATCACACTTCCCGACTTGATGATACCCAAGAAACATTTGCTGGTGAATTCCACTCATCCCAGCTCTCGCTTTGTGTATTTCCTTTCAATAACTTCACTGCTTTCAGTGATTTTGTACTTACTTGGCTCCTTGGTAACTGCTTCCTGAAAAATTAAGTCTCTTCTACCAGTTTGTTGTGCATCTTCAATCTATCAATCTCCCAGGTCATTACCAATTTCCAGGGTGTTTACTTGGCCTTATCTAAGTCAAACTTGAATGATTCAGAGTGAAGTTGCCCCAAAGACACCAGTTGCTGAATCAAATTTAGACACTGAGTTCCACCTCTGGGAATAACTCAGACATAGTGCTGTGATTCAGGTTGAAGTTTGGGAATCTGCACCTTAGCTAAAGCTGCAAGAACAGATGGTAACTGAAGAAATAAAACACAAGGGTGTGGTTACCATTGCTACTATATTTATTCATGCCTCCGCTTAGCCAAGGAAGCGTAGTAATCATCGTTTCAAATCAGGGTGTAAAAGTTGTCAATATCCTATCTTCCTTCATCTCCTAGAAGTCACATTTTCATACCTAGCTGAAAAATTACCTTAACCATTATAATTGGGCACCACAATAAATCAGTTCTAACTTCCAAGAGGTATGAAAGAATTCAGTTAAAAACTTAAGTGTCTTAAGACAAGGTATCTCTCTCACATCCTGTGAACCAAATTTTTGGGAAACAAAAATTCCTCCCTTCATTCATACCACCTCCCAGTTAAGTCTGAATTGAGAAACAGGATTTAGACTCTAACCAAAGAAGCCACGAATATCAATACTTTTTTTGCTTGTGACTCAGCTTCTTTAGTGTATATTGCCTCATACACTGCTGGACACCCTAACTTTGCTATTTTTAACAATTATTGTTTTTAGTGAAGACTGAGGGGATTATTTTCATTTAAAAAATTGTCATGAGCTCTGTAAATGAAAAGTAGACAGGCACAGATGTCCACCAATGTGGCTACCTCAGTAATTTTCAACACCTGGTTCACTGGTTCTAATTGTATTTTAGTTCATGAATCTCTCTTAAAAAGTGACATTAACACCTTTTGTTTTTAAAGACTTGTGCACAAACTATCAGTCAGAAGGTCTTGCAATGGCCTTAGACAATCAGAAAATTAAAAAAATAAAAATCTGTGGTGACATGAGGCACTTGGATTAAACAGCAGTCTTCTAATTCAGGCAGAAGAGAGGTGAGGGTATTTTGATCACTTATCTTGAATCATTTTAACTGATCCTTAGTACACACGCATTTTCCTCCTCTGTGAGCATTAACCTCAGCTATGGCTTTTCAGCTCTAAAGGACATTATCAGGAAGTGTAAAATAAATGCCACGAATCTTTATAAACCTTTGTCATTCAAGAAAATCTGGTAAAGCAGGGGCTTCCTAATTCTTAAAATATAAACCTAATTATCAGGACCATGAAGCTTTTCAATAAAGAAGAGCAAAAAAAGAAAAAAAGAAAAAATTAAGAAAACATGCAAAGTTACAGGCATTCAAGGCATATATGACTCCTTCGTGGTAAACACCAGGAATGACTTTGAAGGGAAGGTTGTGAATGTCTGTTTCAGTTTAAACACATGCTGAGTATCTTTAATAAGGTGTGTTGGTAGAGGTTCTAGAACCCTAAAATAGCTCTTGGATCCATAGACAGGAATATTCTCAAAACTTATTCTCAAAACTTATCATAGAAATCATGGATCTCTAGGTTTACCAGTTTGGCAGTAACAGTACCTAGCTCAAAGCACTTCTTTTTTTTTTTTTTTTAAGATTTTCATTGGGGAATTGAAGGAGGGGAACAGCGTCGGAGACTCAGGGAAGGGGAACAGACAAGTTGCTGTCCTTTTGTTCTTCAGTCTAGTTGCGGAGGACGTTGCTTCACTGGCCCATGTTGGTATCATCATTGCGCTCACCTGGGTGAGGTAGTCACTTGCCAGCCATTGGGCTCGTGTCAGCTGCCACCTCTCATGCTGGCTGTCAGCCACTCACGATAGCTCACTACAACCCACTGCAGCAGGGGCTGCTCCCTACGACGCCATTGCCGGAGACTCATGGTAGTCCAGCTCCGGGCTGAGTTGTTGTTCACCATCTCAGCTGTAGAGGGCGCAGCATCACTGGCCCTCATGTGGGATCTGAACCAGGGCCCTGTTGCTCAGAGCTGGTGTCCCAAGTCAACTCTTAACCAATGTGCCACTAGGCTGACCCCTGAAAGCACTTCTTTACAGATTAAAGATTAAGTAATATCTTAATTACAATATTTGTTTAGTTATAAACTGTTTTAATCCACTTGGTTATTACTGGAATCAGTCCAGGACCACCTATAACACAAAGTTCAAACTTCCTAGCAGGCAGTGTTCTCCCAACATATCAGAAGCACAGGAGAGACCAGAAGCATCAGAAGAGCAGTTGGGCTTTCCACAGTCCCAAGACATCAGCTCATAAAGGGCAACCCACCAAGCACGGAGCAATACTGCTTTCAGGTGACTGACTGTTCTACGCATTCCATGGGAAGGTGGAATAGCCAACAAGGAGTTTTCCAGCACATTCCTCAAGGTTATATTCTGTGTACTATGTTCAAGAGAAACATATTTAACATGGTGCATTATGTCCTGTTAATCAGACCTCTACTGGACAGGTTCAATTTTAAATTTAAAAGTTTTTAAAGGAACTATGCACGGAGTTCAAACTCAAACATTAAAATGAACAGAACCTCTACTATTGAATGCAGTATGAACAGGACACCCAGATTTCCCCAGTCACACTCTTCCCCCATTAGGCTTATTTTATATGTCACATAGTTTTTAGAATAAATAGAATTTTCTATTTTGTGTCTGAATAACAGTTCTTAGTTACAACATATTAGGCTTAAACTAATCACACCTCAGTGCCCAACAAGTCAGTGAGCAATTAAATTTAAACATTTAGCAAAGGCCTACCAAAAAAGCAAGGCCGTAGGCTGGTGCCTGTCACTAAGAAAAGTATCTGTCTAGGGTAGAAACATAGGCTAGCCACTCATTCAACAGAGATAACACAAAACCAGCATTTTCAACTGCAGTGTGGTCTGTCCAACTACAACTTTATGGGAGCTTGGCAAGAGCACAGACTTTACAGATAATGGCTGGAGCTTTAATTTGTATCCCAGACCTTGTAAGGCATGTACAGGGTTTCCTACAAAGCAACGAAAAGTTCATTCCTATTTCATAGGAAGGGCTTCACCCTGGGACAAGCCACACTTTGTCATGAAATATCTGGGAACCAGTCCTCCCCTCATGACCTTTTTCTTATAATCCATCATCCTTCAAGCTTCTTGGACAAATGGTGAAGAGAGAGGAAGATCAGGAAGAAAGAACAGTAAACTATGCCGAGGGGAGTCCCCTAGCCTCTGAAGCAACAAAGTTTATTTCTACCTATGGGTGGGAGGAATTAAATACATTCTGTAAACAGGAGCCACTTCATTCTACTTAATGTATTTAATTAGACTATGGTGTATATTTAATACAGGATATTTAATACAGAATATTTAATGGGGAGTGGAGGATGTCAAAAGTCAATGATGTATGGAAACTTGCTTCTGAATTTATCCAAGTCAATGAAGAATACTTCTGTGTTAAGAAGTCTCCAGGCCTCAAAGCAATAATATTAAATCAGAGAGACAATGAACTGCTGAAAAGTAGGGTCACTGAAGTCCTAAAGAAAAAAATGATAGGCATATTTAAAGTCAGTAGCATGAAAATCAAAGATAATTAGTATAGGAACTAATAATTAAAAAGTGATAAATTGAAACCTAAAGTTTGTTGAATGTATTAATGAATGAATGGTCAAACTATTTACCACACGCATTGACTAGCCTACCAAGTTAAGAGGTATTTTAAAAATCACGTAACTACTGAGGTGGAACATTGTCAGGGAGAAGATGAAGACGTGAGTAGCAAAAGCGGAGATCCTTTCATAAGGAAGTGTCACACAAGTGAGCTAAGGTAGGTTCCAAGCAGGGATTTACATTCAATGAAGTCCATACCACACTCCCATTTTACAGATCAAGGATGAAAGCATGCACCCGCGATCAGAGTTCAGGGGTAGAACTCTGTACATTACTTCTTTCCTTTTGTTGAGACTACTGGTGAACAAATTCCAAAACCACCACCCATGAAGGGGATAATAATAAATGTCAGCAAGGTACGCTAGTACAAAGACAAGTTCATCCCATTTCCCTGTTTCCCTAAAATCATTCTGCCTTCTATTGTCACCAACTATGGAACCTTTCCTGATACTTTCCAATTTCTTCTCTGATCCATTAACCAGCAAGCACCTTCCTCCCACGAGAAGTAGGAGACTTCATGAGTTCTACCTTTGAGATGCTGAGGTACGGATTGTTGTCTGCAGCACTGAATGTATGCCACTTAGATTTAGTGACAACACAGTGTATCCAGGAAGGGTGAAAGACAGATAAATCAAGGCACTACCAACAGCCTTTAGTACAATTTGGCAGCAAACCTGCTGAAGCATTTTCACATGGTTAAGTTGGTCGTTTGAAGAAAATCCATTGCATAAGAATGTAACTTAGTCCTTCAGAGCAGCCATTTTGATAGTTCTCATAAGTCATCTAAATAAAAACTTCATGAACAAACCATAAAGCAAGTGACTAAAACCCCAATTAATAGTAAAAAGCAACAAATACCAACAAGACAGCTATGGTAAACTCTTGAAAATCAGTTGAATGCAACTTTGCCCCTCAAACAAAGATCTATTTCGGCTTACCCTACCTTTTCCTAGCCAAGCCTCCATCCCCCCATTTGTGGGAGAGGCAAGGGGGTCCTTCTGAATTCAAACTCACCAGGACAGTGAACATTATATGACCATCTGGCCTGACAACATATTACACATTCACAGGGTATGGTTCTAATCACAGCACAGTTTAAACAACTACCCTAGATCGCTCAGCAAGGTACTCCTAAATGGAAGAATGTTATATTTTGCCTTTCAAATTGTTTTTATTGGAAGCATATTTGTGAGAACACTAAGAAGTAAAAGGCCTCCCTCAGCCTGAGCTTCAAAGCCTCAAGAGCCTCACAAACCCATCAGGCTCATTTTCCCACCCCCAGCTTCCCTCCCTCCCCACCTTCTGCCTTCTCGGGATGGGATTCTATTTCATCTTTACTCTGTGGAAGAGAATGTACCTGCCAACTCACGTCAGGAACAAATCACTTCATTCCCAATTTAGATGCTAGCACCAAAAACAGATGCTCACCGTTCAAAGGGTCACCGTTACCTCTTTCAGCCAATAGGCCTCAGCAGAATACAGGGGCAACCCCACCCTCTGGGAAGGCTGCGGCTTCCACGTTTCCATTGTGAAGGTCACCAGGGAGTGAGAGCATGGCCTTTGGAGTCTCCTGCTAAAAAAGAATTCTTCGCTAACACATTTTTATTAGCCATTATTAAGATGGATTGGTTTATGAGGTTAGCTGATTACTATTTGTATAGAGCATTAATTATGAACACAAAATGGACGCTAATAATTCTGATAGTTATGTCGGTCACAAAGTGACAGTCATGCCAGAGCATCACGTGAAAGACGTACCCAGTGAACTCTCTAATCAGATAACTCCAGACGCAGTGGGGAGTGTGACCATCTGGACGGCTTTATGGGACTGCCGATGGGGACACCACACCCAGTCTTGAGCATAAAATTAGAGCTCTCTGAAGGCTCATCACTCAGGCCTCAACTGACGAACTGACAGCCGCACCTGCACTGGTTCCAGACAGAGCATGCCTAAAGCCTTGCTTCCTGATCATCTCACCAGCCCGGCCTGATGCCCTACGCTACACACCCCAGTGCTATAGGGACTCTCAATAAACACCGGACTCTCTCTCTCATCCTGCTTTCGTAAGACTCTGTTCACCTTGCCTAATCCTATTGCTTGCAAACCTGTGTGGCCCTCTTGTGTGAAACCATCTACATCAACTGTTAACACCTTATTTTTTTTTTTTTTGAGGGCAGTGTCACTGGCCGTCATATGTGGGACCTGAACCGGGGCCGCTGGTTTCCCAGTCCAGAGCTTAACCACCGCGCCACTCGGTCCGCCCTACATCACCTGTTGAAGGCTCTCCTCTGGCCAGGGCCTTGGTTAATGCCCATGGTAAACTGAGTCATAGGACTAGATCCATGGCTTTATTCTCATAAAGTCTGACATTGTGGAATGACACAGACACGTGTGAGACTGCTACTTTGATAGTCACGACCTGCTCATGACACTATTTTAGGAGAACGTAAAGAAATGTCATTGAAGAAACAAGAAAACAAATAAATCTACGGTGTGGCTATTTTTTGTCTTTCTTTGGTGGAAGCAGCAGGAGATGATGTGATAACAGTGGACAGGCCTGGACCAAGGAAGGCCAACATCAGCTAAACGTGTGATGTTGCCTGTGCCAGACGTCTTTGCTTTCCAAGCTTCCTAAGAACTGAGACTCTCCAGGATGAAAGAGTGCCTGAGGGACCCGGAAAAGCTGCCACTGAGCCAAGGAGAGAAGCATCCTTCTTTCAAATATGATGCCTGAAGGGTACTCTACCACTCATTAAGCCTGAGGGGAGGCTATGCTTCTATCCTAGGGGACCAGTCACTGGTCCAGAGGGCTCTGCTGCCCTTTTCTTAATGTCAGCCACCTATCAGATCATACTTCCCACTGGCTGACTTCTACCCATCATTGTCCCATGGCCTCAAGTCTGGCCAGCAACCCTGATTCCTGCACCCTTGGGCCAAACCCCATCTCGACACTCCCAACTTATACTGGATTCTGCAGAGACTGGTAACCCAGACTGTACAGTGAGGGTGGGCATCATAAAAAGAAATATGGGAAAATGTGTACTTTCAACCACTTCACTAACAAAGAGAAAACAAGCATTGGAATTCCTGGTTCCAACCTGGGTGCTATGACTTATTAATCCATAATACCACAAGACTTTAAGCAAATTATTTTGTTCTTCAGAATCTCAGTTTTTTCATCTGTAAAAGAGAGATAAGATGTGTCCTTTGCAGAGCTGCTGTGAAAATGAAGTAAGTACAAAGTGGGCCTTCAGCTAGTGATAAGTAATATCCCTATTTCATTATTATCTCAAAGGGCAATTCTAAATCCATGCCAGCCAAGAATAAAATTTTACTAGACAATTCTGACACGACAACTCGAGAAACATAAAGGATGAGATCTTTATAACATATGGTTGCTGTCCTGATACAGGAAAAAAAAAAAAGTTTTAGAAATTCCTAGTTTATGATGTCAAAATTCTCTAAACAAAACAGATGCTAACGATCAAACTGCACGATGACTTGTGCTCATTTCTTCATCATAAATAAGCAAGGTCCTCAGAGATGTCCTCATTTACTTTCTCGAAGTTTAAAATGGCTCGGAGTTCGTAAACAGCCTTCTTGGCTTCCCAAGGTTAACTGTCAGGGTGATTCTCAGAAGGAAAAGGGTACCGAGTCTGCTATAACCATCCTGGAACTATAATAACAGCATTATAATTATACTATTATTAATAGCAGCCCTTATGAATTATTCAATATATTCAGAGTTTTGTTTGTTTTTGTTTTTGTTTTTGTTTTTGAGGGCAGTGTTACTGTCCTTCATATGTGGGACCTGAACCAGGGCCGCTGGCTTCTGAAGCCAGCGCTTAACCACCATGCCACTTGGCCAGCCCCAGAGTTTTAAATAGGTAAGCTTATATAACATTCTGCATGAAAAGCAAATGATTATCACTGAAAGAAATTCCAACATGGAAAATAAAATTCATTTCATGAAGTTACAAAACCCAAATTTAGAGCCTAACACATATTGCCTGCCAAACTACAAAAATAAATAAATAAATAAATATTACCTCTCAAGAGTCTACATTTAAAAGGTTTCCTCTAGATTTCCAGAGCCCACTTGCTTTTGCCCCTTTCCAGAGTTCCTAAGGGAAGTGCATTTAACATCAGCATCTCTCCTTCCAGAAGCTAAGACTATTACCTCTCTCTGCCCGCTAGGTTCTTCCTCACCACACTCCTATTTGTAGGGCCTCAATGCAGAGTTGAAGCCTACAGCCACTTTTGCCAGCCTCTGTTGGCATCAGGCTCGGTGTGGAGGTGGGTGGACTCCTCTAGCCTGTTAAATTCCACTTTTCACAGTAGGACCCAGAAAGCACTGAAGGGGGTTAGAAAAGATCTCCCTCCCAAGCCTTCGTCACAGAGCCTCCCAGGATCGCTTCCTGGAGAACCCAGGCTAATTCACTTCAGGACATCCAGAAGACCTGAAAGCAGAGAGGCACAAGCTTTCATTAACAGCAACTTCCCCTTTCATGCAGATTAAGACAAATCTACTGCAGAAGTAAATGCAATTGGCTGGCACAAAAACCTCCATACAAAAATGAGCACAATCTCAAGGTGAGTCAGCTCTCCGGGATCCATTCATGTATGTGTTTCCACTAAGTAAGTCATTTCCGTAAGTACATTTATCTTCTAGTAAAGTAAGAACTCCGAGCCATTCTAGTAAGCTTCAAAAAGTAGGGCAAAATAGTTAAAACTGGTATGTAAAGATTTGTTCTGCTATTTGTTATGCTAATTAATCAGGAGTTATATATGGTTTCTTGAAATGGGCCATTTAAAACATTACTTTAATTTCTGTTTAAAAATGCCACAGCAAGTGTGCTGAGCACAGCTGTCGGAAAGTTCACAAAAACAGTTCTCGCTTTCCCAACAACGAGATGCATTTTTTAAAATAAAACAACTGTCACTTTAGACTCCAGAATAAAAGCTGTAACTCTGGTGACCGCACACAGGGTGGGAACCCCAAGGGCAGGAATATTAAACCAGTTTCCAGTCTGCTCTTTCAGCTGAAGAGAGGTACTTCAAATAAGATCTCTGCTGTGAACAAAGATATTCAAACAAGAAGCCGCTCTCCTTGCTTCCCCAGCAGTGTGAATCCCTGGAGACCTGGCTTCCCCTTTCTGGAAGAGGCCAAAAAGCAAAGGGTGTGTGTGAGCACATAGATCATGAAATTCCTCTTCTCAGGGAAGCTTTGGAGATGAGCGAAGGGTTAGAAATACACCACAGCCAAGATGTCCCATCTCCTGCTCTCGGGATCGTTTCTGCTTCTCAGGCTATCTATCAGTCTTCCTGAAACTATAACCTTAAGGAGTATCAATCCCATGTGTTGAAATAAATTCCGCAGCAATTCAGAAAATCCAGTCAGGTCTTACTAAATAAACTGTGACAACAAATAGGTAGCAATCAATATCCATTGACCAGACTTGGTGGGACTGGCAACTCTTTTTTTTTTTTTTTTTTTTTTTTATTTTATTGGGGAATTGCTGGAGGGGAACAGCGTTGGGGAATTGGGCAAGGGGAACAGAAAAGTTGTTGTCTTTTTGTTCTTCAGTTTTTTAGTTGCGGAGGATGTTGCTTCACTGTTGGTATCGTCATTGCGCTCTTCCCGGATGAGGCAGATCAGTCGCCGGCCTCTGGATGTCGCTCACCGCAGCTATTGACAGCTCACGCTTGGCTGCCAGCCGCTCACGCTGGCTGCGGGCCACTCACTGTAGCCTATGGCAGCCCACTGCAGCAGAGGCTGCAGCACACACCATCACCGGGGCTCATGCAGCCCAGCTCCAGGTGGAGCTGTTGTTAGCTGTAGAGGGCAGTGTCACTGGCCCTCATGTGGGATCCGAACCGGGGCCGCTGGCATCCCAAAACCAGCGCTTAACCAATGCGCCACTCGGCCGGCCCAGGACTGGCAACTCTTGATTTCAAAACCAGGTTCCTTTTATGCCATTTGAAACGAAGAGAAGGAAAGGAACCTCTACTTATTAGGCACCTGCCTTAGTAGAACCATTTGGAAGCATCACACACATTCTCCCACCTAGGCATGCCAAGTGCCTGTTTTGCTTATGAGTAAACTGAAGCTCGGTTCGAGTAATCTGCCATAAACTACACAGTTAGTAACTGATAACGCCAGTATTATCTCATTGTTGCTACCCTGAATGCTCTCAAACTGGCTGGTTTCAGAGACACTGCAAAGCAGTCACAGGGGTGGCTCAGCTGGTTAGAGCGTGTACATTGAGCAACAGGGTCGCCGGTTTGATTCCGACATGGGCCAGTGAGCTAAGCTCTCCACAACTAGATTAAAGACAACAACTTGAGCTGAGCTGCCAGTGGGTGGCCAAATGGCTCAACTCGTTAGAGTGCATGCTCTTAACAACAAGGTTGCCAGTTCGGCTCCCACATGAGACTCCCACAACTAGATTGAAAACAGCAACTGGACTTGGAGCTGAGCTGCGCTCTCCACAACTAAGACTAAAGGACAACAACTTGACTTGGAGCCGATGGGTCCTGGAAAAACACATTGTTCCTGGAAAAAACATGTTGTTCCCCAATAATGTTTTGAAAATAAATAAAAAATAAAATAGCTATAATACGATAGACACTGCGCAGGACACACTACACATTCACCTGCGAACCCACTGTATTAAGTATATGGGGCAGGGATAAAAAATGAATTCTTTCCCATTGATTCAAAAGATAGTCTTTTTAGACAAGTTAGATATGAGTTCAGCCTAGAAAGATGGAGATAACTTTAAGAGTAATTCTATTAGAAGACAGCCAAAGGGAAGACCACAGAGAACAGGCATTCCAGGTAAAGGAGAGAACCTGAACCAAGGAGCAGCGGTGTGAGAGCCCAGAGTGTGGAGGGAAGAAAGAGCAGGTTCATTCCCATGTCTCCCTGCCAGGAGTGTGAAATATTTTAAGGTTACAAGTAAGTTCCTCATAAACTACTGATAAGTTACTACTACCTACACCTACAATTAGGAAAGTGTGGATACAACATTGCTGTCATAATCGAGGTCAGAAAGAGATAACTCATTTGAAGTGTTTTCACTTGTCACAAAAGACTTCAGCAGCTAGATGGCTACACAAGCAAAAAGCTTTCCCAGCAGTGTGCTCGCCTAGGTTGACAATGGGCTCCTTTGGCTCAGACACAGACAGAGACCTGATTTTGCATGCACAAATGGTTCATTCTTTCCACCCTTAGTTACTGGCTACCTTCTAGGTGCCAGGCATTGTGGTAGATGCTAGGGATACACAGATGAACTGACCTATTCTTGGTCGCTCACAGCCTAGGAGGAGATGGCCACAATAATTAAAAGGTGATGAGTGCTATGCAAGTAGCAAATACGGAGTGACTAGTGTCAATTATTTAAGTCCATTTTCAAAGAGTAGCAGCAAAAATTTGTTTAATTCACCTTTTTGTCCACATCTAAGCCTATCTCGGATATGGGTGCATCTATTTCTAGTCTATGTATCTGTAGACATTTTCATGAAGCTACTGAATTCCCACACATCTCTTCATTTTCACAGATTTCATTATTTTTTTCTATCACCAAAACATCTAAGAGAAATAATCAAGTAGATCAATTAAGGGACAGTCCTTTAAATGAATGCCTTTACATCAGTTCTGTATCATTTCCATATCCTTGTGCCATAAGAGAGTCAACTCAAAATTGTCAAGTCAGAATGCACAATAATATTCCCAAGTATTTAAGACTTCCCTTTCCGGTAAGCTTCCTAGCATTTCAGGCAAAGGAGGGATGTAGCACCCACCTGGTCCTGGGAACAGATTGTTATTTTTTTAAACCGGATGCAAAGTTATTCCCTTCTAGGACACTGCATTTTCAGCAAGTTGTTAAAATATTTGGGTTTTAAAAGGAAAAGAGAAAAATGATATGTTAACACCCTTAAAAATTCTATAGATACAAGTTTAAAAGCAAAATTAAAGGATTAAGAGCTAACCATACAAATAAATGGACTATCAACCATATTCTGATATGACACTTCACTGAATTGAGTGCTGATCTACGTATCAAGACCTTCCAGATATCTAACTCTGAGACCAGTGAAATAAATAACACAATTTGGAAATATATTTGCCTCACCACAAATCACCACAGTTTTACATTAAGTTACTGCAAATAAACTATCTAACAGTCATAGTCGAGTTTACTACCAGTGTGTAAGAACTAATAATGGGTAATGCCCGATAAAGCAACCTAGTGCTGTAACTGTGTCCCTAGCTTCTGTCCTAAAGCAGGAGAGGGGCTTCCGACTTAAACACCTCATGCCCACCATAAGGACACACTGCATACAGACTTTAAAATACCCCATCGGTCTCTAAATCAGTCTCCATTCCTCATCAGCAGGGCTCAGCATCATCCTGCAGACCTCAAAGTTCCCACTTCTCCTACAGAGAGCAAAAGGAAACACACAGATACAGACAGCAGGGTTTCACCTCCCTTCTGCCAAGGTTTTCTTTTTTCTTTTTTTTACCACCCAGTCCTTCCTTCCCTTCTCATCCCTCACAGCACCTGGAATAGGTTCTCCAGCCTCATCTGTTCCAAGGCACACCTCTGCTCACTCCTGAAAATCTCTCTAGAACACTCATTCCATGAAGAATCTCATTAATAGCCCACATTTCCACCTAGCCCACTAAAAAGGATGCTAATAATACAGTATGTTTGCATAACAGTGAGCAGCCCACACGGTGTCTCACATCTAAGCTTTCAGTAAATCCACTAACAAAGCAGTAAGGCAGACGGGCTGGGTATTAATATCCCCAGCTTCACACATGAGGGACCTGGGAACTCTCCAGAACAGAAACCACATTGTGATCATTTCTGCATCCTCAGCAACTCACACAGGCAATGCTTACTAAATAAGACAGCAAGACAGAGATGTGGGGTGGGGGGATAAACATTAGATCTCCTGATTGCTAACCCAATGCTGACAAGAAAATACAAAGAAAAACAGAAGGGTAGGTGAAACATGAAATCAAATACATATGACAAATATCCAGTTACTTACACCCAAGCGTGACCAACCTAACAGATTATAAATCTACATTGGGATATGCATATAATCATTCCAGAACTAAGAAAAACACTGGAATTGCGAAAATGATGTGTAAATCCTGTTAGTTTAGAAGTTTTTATAAATGGAAAAGGATATTAAAGTGTTTAATACAACTCAGAAGAGCAAACAATTCAATCGTATTCTTTTTAAATGACCACACTTGAAAAGATATTTGCAATATTATAAACTTTCACCCAAAGCAAATCAATCCCTATGACTTGGTGGAGGTCTGGAGAGCTGATGAGGTTGTTTATTGGGTAAATACCAGCTAAATTTATCTTGTATCTTTAAGTTTGAAATTTGAGACTTGAGAAACAAATGTCTGAACAAACATACTATTGTGGATCATTAATTCAGGCATCAAGCATTTGGGCAACCCAAAGTGAAGGGCTGAGAGAGTTCTCGTTCCCACACAGATTAAATATAATGCAAGAATGAGCTCCTATGCAAGTTCCCAATTTTATTCTATAGAATAAGAACAGTAGTGGGTAACAAAACTCTGTGATGACAGACGTATTCTATATCTGCAATGCTGTATGGGAGCTACCCGTCATCTGTAACTCGCGTGTATTTGAAATGTGGTTAGTGTAATTGAAAAACTGAGTTTTTAACTTTATTATTTTATTTAAGTTTAATTAATTTACATTTAAATAGCCACATGTGGTGCTGGTGGCTACCATATTAGACAAAACAGCTATAGAAGATGAAAAGACATGCTCACTAATCTTAACTGGTGTCTGGAGGAGGTCACTTCTGTCAGTGCTAAGGTCACTCTTCCCCTACAGATAAGGCATCTGACAGCTGATCACCCAAAGCCACGGCCACACTGTACACTGTGCCTGAGTTCTCCATTCCTCCAACATGACTGGCTCTAATTCATTAAATTTCAATAAGAACTCTGTAAAAGAGGATAGATTCTCTCCTGCAAAATCTAAAAATAAGGCCAGACACCTAAGAATTTTTAATACGGACACAGACTTTCAAGATCTAATGAAGGGAAGTCTTGGTCCAAGGTCAAATAAATATTAACAGTTACAAGGCAGGCTGGCCCTCAATCCTACTCTCTCTCCAAGATGCTTTACCTAGAAGCTCAGCAATGAACCAGAAAAGAAGAAATTAACTAATATTTACAAATAATCTATTATGTGTCAGCCACTGTGACAGGTTCTTTACAATTGTGGTCTTCTTTCATCTTCACCACAATTCTGACAAGTAGCCATCACTATTCCTATTATGTAACTCAAGAGAGACTGCCAAAAGCAGGATTCCAACTCAAATCTTTACAACTTCAGAGAGCAGGTTATTTCTGCACTACCATACGGCCTCCTTCTCAAGGTCTCTATCAGCCCTTTGCTCCTCAGACTTTTATTAAAGTGCTTGATCATATGCCCCCAAGTTTCCAACAGCTGGTACTTTTCACCTAGGATGCTGGAAATTAACTGGTATCCTCATCATGCAAAAGATAACCCCCCATTCCCAAGAAGGCAACAAGAACTTGCATTTCTCCAGCTTTCTTATAGATCTTACTAACTTTCAGCCCTGTAGCCAGGATGCCTCTGAGACGGAGAAGTCAAAGAAAGGGCTTACTTAGCACAGCCAAAATGGACTCATTAATCCTAACTAGCGTCTGGAGGAGGTGACTGCTTCCGTGGCAACATCACTGCTCCCCTACAGATAAGACACCTGACAGGTGATCACCCAAGGACACACTGCCCAAGGCCACACTGCACCTAAGCTGTGCCTGAGCTCTATATTCCTCAAACATAACTGGCTCAAAGCTCTGTCCTCAGCCCCACCCCAGTTCATCTGACCCCTTGTAGAATTCCTCAGGGCATATCTTTCTGACTTCAAAGGAACCCTCCTCTCAACAATGCCAGAGGACCAGCCCTGGAAACCTCTGCTAAAAACAAAACAAGAACAGCTGCCCCCCAAAAATGTCCACACAAAAACCTGTGCATGAATGTTCATAGCAGCATTATTCATAACAGCCAAAAAGCAGAAACAACTCAAATGTCCATCAACTGATAAATGCACTAAAAAATGAAGTATATCTATACAATGGAATATTATTCAGCCATTAAAAGAGGATGAAGTGCTGATATGATATATGCTACAACATGCATGAACCTGGAAAACATCATGCTCAGTGGAAGAAGCCAAGTCACAAAAGGCTACATATTAGGATTCCATTTATAATACCCCAAATAAGTAAACCTATAAAGACAGAAAGGAAAGGGAAGTGGGGAGTGACTGCTAAAGGGTAAGGGGTTTCTTAATGGAGTAATAAAAATGCTCTAAAATGAAATACTGATGATGGTTGCACAACTCTGTAAATATACTAAAAACTACTGAATTGTAGATTTTAAAAGGGTGAGTTTTATGCTTTGTGGATTATATCTTAATTAAATTATTTTTAAAAAACAGACTCTTAAGATAATTGTAACAAAGCAATGGCAGAAGCCCAGAAGGGATATAACCTAGCCCTGCTGTAGTTAAACTGCTAATTAAAATGAGAAAGCCAAAAAGGGACGTTTTCAAGAAGTCTTTCTAAATTCAGCTTAAGACTTCACAAATAGTCTTTCATTGAAACCTTAAAACCACAAAGGTCAAGGAAAAGCCAAGATCATCTCCAGCAGATAGGGAAGGAAATGAAGTCCTAGGTACACACATGACTTTAGAGGATTCACATAGAGTGGAATACAAAAAAAGGGGCGGGGAGGGTTCAGAAAGACCTTCTACTCAGTCTCCTTGTCTGAACTAGACATTCCCAGCTACCATCATTTTTGCCCTAAATATGAATGGATTAGACTAGGGTCTAATCAAACTGTCACTGAGTACTTTTCATGTGCCAAGTCCTGTTGTAAACACACACACTTATATAACCTGATCCTCATAACTCATCTTCAGGCAGAAGCATTTAGGCTTCTGTGGGGTCCTGCTCCAGTGCCTCTGCCCTTCCTCCTGATTTTGAAGAGAAACTTGGTAGAGAAGCTGGTCAGCAGTGAGTAGTGGACAGGACTCAAAATGACTGGCCTGCAACATCCGTCAGTGTTCCAGACGTAGATAGCTGTATCTCCATTAACTTACAAACTGATACAGTCTCAAAGCTCTTCCTTGGGCCGGCCGAGTGGCGCGCTGGTTAAGCGCTGGCTTGGGAAGCCAGCAGCCCCGGTTCAGGTCCCACATGTGAGGGCCAGTGACACTACCCTCAAAAAAAAAAAAAAAAAAAAAAGAATGATTCAAAGCTCTTCCTCTATGACAAGGTTTTATAGCAAGAATAGGTAATACTATTCTCGAGCACTAGAAAGTAGTAAAACTCAGCCCTCCAAGGACTTAACTCACTGGAAAAACAATATAATATATATATATATATGTAAAAACTGTATTAAAATTGTAATATTCAATAACAAAAGATGAATACAAGTCATATATATACATTTTTTGGTACCCCTGGTGTGTGTGTGTGTGTGTGTGTGTGTGTGTGTGTGTTTATATATATTTATATATATTGGGTTGTTGGAAAAGTCATGACGTATTTTTTTCTATGGTTTTCATTGCAAAAATGTGTCATGACTTTTCTGACAACCAATACATAAAACTTTAACAACAACATCTCATATCCATTCTGGGAAAACTATAGTTCTGGTTCAGAATCAACAGGGAAGAGTGGTGACCACCCACCTCATGGTCTACAGGCAGAGGAACAGCCTCACCGTGAACTAGGACAGAATACATGCTGCCAACTCACTCCTGCTCTGACTCCCACTGGATAAAACCACCTGAACAGAAGAGCTAGGGGGCCTCTGAGAAAGTCTATAAAGGTGAACTGGATGAGGGGAGGGTGCACAGAGTAGGGAGCAGATCTGGGGGCAAAAGGGAAAGAATCAGCACATGAGATCACAGGCCCATTAGCAGATGAGGCGGTAGCCAACTAACCTTATTAAGTCCATATTCAAATAGAAGGAAACGAGGCTTTACCAAGTGGCAGTAATGGGGTTCCAACAGAAAATCAATTGTAAGGCATGTTCTCACAGTCCTTCCTGCTGGTCTATGTCTCTAGTTATTCAAGTTTAATTTGGGATATTTAATAAATGTAAAGCCATAAAAATTAAGACTCTTCCATTACCTACCTTATTTTCATGCCAGTTATCAACCTCTTTTTCAAACATGTCTAAAATAACACACTGGTACAACATTGTCTTCTGAACTCACATATTTACACGTGACACAAGATCAGTACTCGGTTTTCTGGAACTGTCAAGGTATTATCTGACCAAGAAAGTCTAAGTGCTCAAGACCACAGAAAATGATACCCATCCACTCATTTGTAACAAAAGTATTACCTGGGCCAGTCAAGTGGCGCATTGGTTAAGAGTTGGCTTGGGACATCAGCCCTGAGCAGCAGGGCACCGGTTTGGATCCCACATGAGGGCCAGTGGCACTGCGCCCTCTACAGCTAAGATGGTGAACAACAGCTCGACCTGAAGCTCGGCTGCCATGAGTCACCAGCATTGGCATAGGCTCCAGCCCCTGCTGCAGTGGGCTGCCGTGAGCTACCATGAGTGGCCCGTAGCCAGTGTAAGCGGCCAGCAGCCGGTGTGAGCTGCAGAGAGCTGCCATGGGCAGCCGTCCAATGACTGGTGAGCAACTGCCTCAACCGGGAAGAGCGCAATGACGATACCAACATGGACCAGTGAAGCAACGTCCTCCACAACTAGACTGAAGAACAAAAGAACAGCAACTTATCTGTTCCCATTCCCCGGTTCCTCAATGCTGTTTCCCTCCCCCAATTCCCCAATAAAATCTTTAAAAAAAAAAAAAGTATTACCTGGTCTTGATGACTAAGACCCTCATCCATATGCCAAGCAAGATAGCTAATCTCCCTCTGAGCACTTGGGTAAAACAATACCCCAGCCCCGAAGTGGTTAGTCTCCCACCCCACTCTTCAGAATTTCCCCTTTGTGGCCTCTCCCTTTGAGTGCTAAACCTGTTACTATGTCTCCTCGTACATTCAAGAACTATTAATCTAATGAATGTAGCTGAGATATATCTACCCTGACCATCATTCCAAAGGGGAAAAGTACCTATATAGAAAGCCTCTATATGCCCAGAATCGCATAGATCAACCATAGCTTCAAATATCCTTTCCCACGGCCCATAATACTGTGGACAAGAAAGGGGTCATATACTAAACCTGACAAGCTCAGGGGAGAACTGCATGGTGGGCCTTACAAACTCAGAGACGGAAAGTAAGCACAAAGGAATCTGTATATTCAGACCATCCTAACTAAAAGCGAGTCATGACAGGTAGTGACATCCTAGGTCTGTGCTTCCTTGACAAAGGTCAATCTTTATCTTAAGTGAGACTGTCTATTGTCTTTTTTTACATCTAAGATAACATGCCTTTGAAATGTCACCATAATCTCCTTTTCCAGACCTCTCAAGGAACAACCGCTGGCACCAGAGCATGAGACCACAAAACCCCTCATTGTTATCTTGTTGCCTGCATACCATCTCTATGTACTGTAAATGTTCAGTATTAACTATCCTGTACCCACCAATATAAGTATGTGTTTCTCCATTTTGCCCTTTTATCCAGCCCCAGAGATTTCCCTGCTTTGCTTTCTCCCATCCCCTTAATCTACTAATGGATTTCATGTAACTTTCCTTACATCTCTCTTTTATTCTAAAATATAAAATAAGCTGCAAAACTGCCATTTTCAGGAGCATTTTCTCAATCCATTGAGATTTTGCTGTAGCAACTAACAATCAGTTTGGCTCAAATAAATTCATAAAAATTCTCTACAGGTTTGGACGTTTCCTACATCAACATAACCAATCACAACATCTAGGAAATTCTATTCTTATGGGTGCAAAGAACATCTCCTAGCCTGCTTCTCAAACCCAAAACACCTTCATCCAATCACGTGCCCTGATTTTTAGTGCAAAAAAATACTAAAAGTAGAGGTAAGTCATAAAGGAGACTGGGTTTCCATATCCCAGAGTTTAAAATAACCCTTGTCATCTAGGGACTTCCTTTAAAATCCCACTGAGCCAAAGTGCTTCAGAAACACCAAACTCAATTCTACTCTTCTATCCCTATTGTGGCACAAAGTCAAGCTCTCCTAAGCTGTTCATGGAGAAAATCTTCCAACTACAATATTGTCATGAAAGACCACACTTCTCCTATCACCATTAAATGACCATAGAATTTCTTCACAAAGACTGATTATCAAAACCTCAAGTTGAAGCATTAAACATGATTAGTCTCATAATATTGCATATGACCTATAAGGAGAATAGCCAACTTTTCACAGAATTTTAGAGGCAGAAGGGCAATACAGATAACTTAGTTTGAACCCTTTATTTTATAGATCAGAAACCTGGTGCAGAGCATTTAAACAATTTGTTCCAAGTCACACAACCAGGTAGTGTTAAGGCTGGAACCAGAACCCTGATCACTCACTTGGTCCAGGACTGTCTGACTCCACTATGTTCCCTCATATGCCCAGCCTCTCCCAAACAATAAGGTGGGAACAGCGCTCATGTCTTCTGATTCCAGACCACTCTCCTTGAAGTCAAACAAGATATTCTTCCAATCCTCAAATGAGCATTTGCCTCTTCCTCAGATTTTATCAGCCAATAACAACAAAAAAGGAGCTAAATGCCTTCAATGAAACTAGAGAAAGCAGTCCCATCTCAGAGGACTGGAATATGGGCTGTAATTAATCACAATCCATTGAGAGGAAGAGCTCTTGCCTTTAATTGGTATTAAGTGGTGTTCAAGCTGCCCAGAGGAAACTACAAAGTTCTCAAAAAAGTACAAAGTCAGCCATAGAGACTTTGTCAAGGTTAAAGCACAATGGAGGAGGTGAAGGTCTTTATCAAGGTAAGTGAGCACATAATGAAAACTCTCCACTAACATGCAGAAGGCATCCAAAAAATAAATGGATGAGACTCAGCACCAACATGGGTCATGTGTCAGATGTAGTAATGCACTTTCTCTCATAGGACCCTATGCAAAACTAGAAATCTAAAAATAAACTAAAAGTTCCTACTAACTATAAAGAAAATAACTATCAGTTCACAATGGATGCTGTGTAGAGTTTATTTAAGCTATCCTACGTCAGGCAACGGACCAGACTTCCAAAACAATGCTTCCTATAATGAACACATTATAAACCATAAATCTGCCTCACATACTAAATTAGACTCTCCATTGGTAGACCTGTAGCTATAGTTCATCTCCCTACAGAGTAATCTTAGGGCCCAAAAATTTAACAGGCTAGTAATACATGCCAATTAGTATTCATATTAGTACTAATTAAAATACTTTCATTAGCCACAGGAAAATCCTTACCCTAAGGTGTATGACATCTTCCCACTGAATTGAGAACTATTTTGTCTTCCATATACTCCACTCCATGTGCGAGCTTAAGGAAGCTGTAAATTAGTGTTATCTGAAGGAGAAAAGCATCTAAGATTAAAAATCAATCAATCAATCAATCAATCAATCAAGTGTCCTTCTATGGTAGCCAGCCTCCAAGAGAGCCCCCAGTGATCCTCACCTCTTGATATTCATGCCCTCGTGTAGTTACCACCCACAATGCATAGGGCTGACTCATATTACCAACTGGACATCACAAAAGTGATGGCGTAAAACTTTCTAGGAGAGGGAAGAGAAAACATCAGTTTCCACCTCACTGTATCTCAGACTGCTTGCTCATTCTGGGGAATTCCAACTGCCATGTTGTGGGGACATGCAACCCCTGTATGGAAATCCCTCACTGACAGGCACTGAGGCCTCCTGGCAACAGCCAGCGGCAACTTAGCAACCATGTCAATGAGACACCTTAGAAACGAATCCTCAGCCCCAAACAAGACTTCATCTAATGGCGGCCCCTTCACATGACTGCAACCTCATGAGACACCCTGAGGCAGGACTACCCAAATTCTGACCCACAGAAACTGAGATAATAAATGTTTACTATTGTTTTAAGCCTCTGGGTTTTGATGTTGTTCGTTACACAGCAACAGGTGACTAATGTACTTTTCCTGATTAACTCAACCTTCAGGAAATGAAAGTATGGCATCTTCTGTTTTTGAATGACTTTTAATTTTTGTCCTTCCAATGGTTCAAGTGACCTGCATGCACAACATATGTTGATTGACTGACTTCTCTGCAAAGAATTCATCATTCCTAAGTGACTAATCCAGGTCCTATCATTTACCAGCCATCCTCTTTACAGTATAGATGTTGGTAGTTTATTGTTGAAAATCCACCACAATCAACTCAATCAATATAGTCCATCCAAATGCTAATAAAACCTCATATATTGGGCTGTCGGAAAAGTCATGATGTATTTTTTCTATGTTTTTCGTTGCAAAAATGCATCATGACTTTTCCGACAACCCAATAATTTAAAGGGATATAAGGCCATAACTATGTGTTCACAAATTATCTTCAGTCACCTGAACTTTTCCTTGTTAAACTAAGTCAAATCCCTTATTGGATGTGCCTCTCCATTTACCCTTCTTCCCCTCAGGCTTCATCTATTCCCCACTCATAATATAGAGCAAAGAAGAAGCCAATAAAACTACAAAATCAAAAAGACCCAAGGAGATGTATACAAATAACCAAACAACAGTTCATCATTTGCTATAAATGCCTTATCATGAAGTATTTATTATTGATTTCATAGTATCCCTAGACAATAAGCTTCTTCCCCATCTTAAAAAAAGAAAATAGGATGATGGCTGTTTTCCAAGGAACACAGACGCATGCAGTAAGAGCAAACTTGAGGTTCCGTAGCCTTGCATTCTTTCATGCTAACGTAGACCCCATGTGTCTGCCTAGCGAAAGAGAGAAATGCTTTTATGTTATCTGTGTACATGTCCAGTCAGGAGGACTAAATTGCGTGTCTTAGTGACTTAAGCAATTGGCATGTTATGTTTGCACAAATGAACCTCTATCTCCTTGGCCTATCAGTCTTACCAAACCTACAGATTTTACGGATTAACAGTGATGCAAACAAACTCAATAAAATATCAAAGGCAGGACAGCAAGCAAGTCCACACCACTGTACAATGAAAGCCACACTCACGGTGAAAGGGCTGTAATGGAACTGTAGAGCAAGCACTTGTCCGAATCTTACTTGCCAATCAGCCACATGGCTTTTCTAAGTACTAATTTGGACTCCGATAAAATTGAGAAACCTTTCAGGCCCATTAAATCACATCCCAGCAAAGTCATGCTGAACCTACAACCTTATGTAAATGGAATAGGAAGCAATTCATGAATTAACCACTATTGCCTCCTCCCTTTGTGAAAAGATGGTTAAGTAAATGCTGAATACGCCAAGTTTCTCCAGCTCTTACAAAGGTTAGAGACTGCACAAATCGTGTTTGGTTTTTTTTGTTGTTTTTTTAAGAGGCATGATTTAAAGAATCGCTTTAAAGATACAACCTAGACTACTGTCCCTTTCTCAATCGGATGCTTTACTATGGAAAACTAAAGCATATCTCTTTTAGAGCTATGGCTTGCACTAAATTCAAAGATGCGCTGACTAAAAATATGCAAAAGGTAAAGACTGTCTAAAAAAATCCCTCATGCCTAAAAAAATAAAATAACCACAGAAGACATATTTTATGGCTTCTTTTTTCTTCACCAAAATTGACCTTCCTACATAAACAAGAGGCAAATAAAGCTCAGACAGTCAAAAAATCAAGAGAAAAATGTTAATTCTTCAAGGAATTCTCCTTTGAATCCCCATACCAAAAGATTTATGAAACAATCACCAACATTAAAGTTCTCATTTCCTATTTGACTGACTTTTAATAGTTCCTCTGCTTTAGATGACTCATCTAGTTCCCTTCCCTGCCTTCTTCCCTCCCTTTCTTAGTTTTATTAATTCCTTCTTTCCTTGCATTCTCTCCTTTAAAATAAGCCTGAAGTTCCAAAGCAAAGAGAGTCCAAATGCCAATCATCAACTTTTCTGTCCTTCAGAAACAAGAGGAGAGGCCAGTACTTTTGGGGTTTGAAGTTCCTTCAAGGAAGAACTAGTTGCTATTTTTAATACTTAAAAAAGAACCTTTCAAATGAAACCAAAAATATAGCTAAAAGTCTCGAGATCTTAGGAATAAGAACGTAAAAGTCATGGACCAGGAGTTATTTTGCTTGTAGTAACCGGACCCTAATAAGAGTATTTTGCTCATTTTACAAATATTTTTTAAAAAAATCATCTAGGAAACAGAGACCAGAAGCATTACAGAATGAAAGGCTAAAAGATAACGTCTATGAGGAAAAAGATTGTACAAACTTCAGTTATTAAGCTTTAAAAGGCTAAAAAGTACCTAAATCATCTTTAATTCCACAGAAATTTATATATATGAAAGATGGTGACCAGATGTTCCCCATCGTCTGAGTAGAAAATAAATGGGAAAAGCCTTGAACTTCAGCAAAGGGGCTCTGAGAGCCCAGGTTCCTGTACAGTAGGCAAACTAGTCTAGTAAGTCTGGAACTTTTAACACACATATGAATCACTGTGGGATCTTGTTAAAATGTAGATTGGCTCCGTAATTTGGGAGTAGGAATTGAGAATCTGCATTTCTAACAAGTTCCCATAAACCTTCCTCACCAATGAGTTTTCTGGTGGAAATCACCAAAAACAAAAAACACAAAACAGCAACAGCAAAAAATACCCCAAGAAGTAACTGTTAAATACCAGAATACAAAATCTCTTTGAACCAGGTGCGTAGCCAGCTTCCTGGAGCCTGAGGTGTGGTTTTAATCTAACAGAGAGGAAGCAAGGCAGTATGACCTCATACACCTAGAAGACAGACTCTGATTTCACAATCCCCTTCCAACCTGTTTTACAAATTATCGGTGCTCTTGGGGATCCAAGAAATGCTCCAAGTGACTCCTCAGATGTGGAAATTATTGCTTAAGAACTTTGTCAACCAAAATATAAAACATATGAGTGTAAAGGCAATAAATGTGTAGAACCAAGACCTGCTCAGATGTGATAAGCCACATTTTTTTCAACCTTATTCTTAGTCTCCAGCCATTAGTCACATTTTCATCAAAGATTAAGAACATAAAGGCTCACTAAATGTCTAAAGTCAAGATTGACAATTTACAATAAGAGTATAGCCTCCTACACAAAACAAGCAAAATAAAACACTGGGCAGAGCATTTTAAACCTGGGCACACTACATTTGAACTGCAGCTCTACTAGGATTATTAATCTAGACTCTGCATCCCGTTAAACAGTATACATGCTTTGTTTTCCTTTATCCAGCATCAGGCAGTCTCGAGCAGAGTACAGGTACAAAAAAATTCTTTACCAGAGTTAAAAAAGCTGTTCTTATTCTTAAGGGGAAATCTCAATACACTCCAAAATCTCAACACATCCTTGCCTTCTGTGACACAAGACACTCTACCTAACTGGCCCAGTCTGTTGGCTGTTCCAATAGTCTCCTCAATTCTCAGGCTCTAGTAAACATGGAGTTATTCTTTTCTCTCTTCCATTCAACTAACCATGGCTTCTGAACTAGGGATCCACGGAGCTCTGATAGTCTATGAGTGGGTTTCTGGAACTGCCTGTTAATATTTACATGTAGATACATCTATGGATTTCTCTTGGGATAAGGATCCACAGCTTTCATAAGAATCTCAAAGGAGTCCCTGATCTAAATAAGAACCAATTTAAATCCAAGTCCTGCTCTTCTTAGGCACCACCTCTCCAGTAGTCCTTTCTTCATTCTCACACACCTATTTTGTCTACTCCACAGTCACTCACTGCCTGATTATAGCAGCAGACCTTTGTCTGGGCTTTCTAACTCTGAGTTGTCCTCTCTAAGCTATACTAAGATTCCTAAAACATAACTTTTATCACAGCTTCTCTTATCATTTCTACAAGCACCCTATGTTCTAATATTAACTATATGCAGTCTCAAAACACACCATACCTCTATTCCTTTCCTAGAATGCCTTCCCCCAAAACTGCTCCAGTTTTTGGAGCAGCCCCAAGCTTAAGCCATCCCATTCATCTTCCACTCTCCAATTCAAGAGTCAACTCTTCTTCAGTTTCTTTTCTGATTCCTTGTCAATCTCTGCCTCCAAAGAACATATACCATCTTGGACTGCCATTTATACATATTCCTATTATAGCATTTACTACATATAAGTAGAGTATCTTTCATCTCTGTATACTCGAATATAGTGCCCAGGAAACCAGAGTCACCCAATAAATCCTCAAACCCTCACTGAATGAATTAGTCATATGTTATGTGCTGGGCACATAGGAGGTGTGTAATACCCTGTATGGATTCAAAAGTGTCCATAAATACTTGTACTTCATTTTATATCTCAATTCTCTTAATCCTCACAGTTTAATTAAAATAAACATTATTATTTAGGGTTTACAGAGGAATGTTCCAGATGGGAGGAAGAGACCTCTCAAGAAATTATTAACGAATTTCACTCATCATGAAAGACATTTCTGAACTCTCAGTAACAACGCAGAAAACTGTCCAGCTAAAAACCTTCTTGAATAAAGCTGGATTTATTTCAGATACTAAACAGAAACATTGTTGAAGATACTCATTTATGTAAGATCAAAGTCACAGACTAATTCCAAGATCTGAGTTAAGTCTCCTCTAGTTGCATAATATACCATTTTGCCAGAAAAAGTACCCAAAGCATATTTAAATAGACTAATTTATTGGAAATACTAATCACGGAATTGCTTCAGAAATTCTGCCAAATTTGCTCTTGCTGAATTAAGATTGTCTAAGATATGGTTTATGGTTTACTAGTGTTTTGGTTTAAAAGCCTGGCTCTCTGACTGATATCATGACAACATTCAATGGCAGAACAACAAAGGCTTAAGACAAAACTTAAATAATAATAACTCCATACAAATCCTGTAGGCCTTTGTAAGGAAAAACGAAACTCTTGACTGAATTTTAACCTTAATGTTTATGACTTTGGTAAAAATTCCTAAAGGATGTGAAAATTTCAATGAAAATGGCCTGAATTTCCAAGGGTCCCAATTCTTACCCCTACTTTGGCTTTCCCTAGCTGAATTCACTTTTCCATAACTATTAATAATTCACCTAAGGGGAAGAAGTGCCCCAATAGGGGAAAAGTACCTGACCCTCCTCAAGCAACTACCACCTGAGCAACTCATTTACATACTTGGTCAAATTACCAAGAAATCCCAGTGCTATGAATTCCAGTGTCAACAACATCAAGAACAACAAAGATCAATGTTAATTCCAGCTTACCTGGGGATCTGCTATGGCAAAATACATTAATTAATGGACAGTATTGTCTATCAGATTCCAAATACAAAACTCAGCCCACCAATGAGGCTATCAAAATATTGACTTCAGAAGCATCCAGAGTGACTATCTTACAAAGCACTTCGGAAACCCTGAGAGACAAAGGAGACAGATCATAAAGTGTTGAGATTAGCAAGTATCTTAGTAAAAGCTCTCAAAAGGAACTCCAAATAAATGGGAAGCATGAGTCTTGTAATTCAGTCATCCTCCCATACTGAGTCTCAAACTAAGATTCTCAGGAAACAATACAGAAGGAGTTTAATATAATCAATTTCCATTTAGCTATAATTCAAACACCTAGAAACAGAAGTTTTCTAGAATCTGACTGTCTTGATAACAGCTTTATTGAGATTTACTTCACATACAATGAGATTCACCCATTTAAAGCATATGATAGTCTTTAGTACATTCAAGAGTTGTGCAGCCATCGCCACAATCAAGTTTAGAACATTTTTATCACTGCAACATGAAGCCCAATACTCTAGCTATCACCCACCTGAATCTTACCCAGGGTCATCCCCTCCCCCAGCCCCAAGCAGCCACTAATCTACTTTTTGTCTCTATAGGTTTGTCTGTTATGAGCACTTCATTTAAGTGGAATCATATAAAAGATGGTCTTTTGCGACTGGCTTCTTAGACTTAAGATGTTTTCTAAGCTCACCCATGTTGTAGCATGTATCAGTGCTTTTTACGGCCAAATAGTATTTGATTGTGTGGATATGCCACGTTTTGTTTATCCTAAATTTATCAGTTGATGAGACTCTGACTTTTAAAGAAAACAATGTTAAACGCAATAATTTACTAAGTGGGATTTTGTAGGTAAAGGGATTTCCTAAAGTTAGGGTCAGCTTCAGACACCATTAATCATAATCACTGATTATGGATGAGTATAACTATAATTCTAAAGCACCACAGGGTGCTTAGTACCTTTGGCATCACCAAAAAAAAAAAAAGAGTAAGCCACCAAACAGAATTCATTAGAAGGAGAGAAATTAGAGTCCCTTTCAGCCCTAGTTTCCAAAATGTACCCAACGATACAGTCAGAATTTAATCCCTTTCTGGTGTTAGCTCATTTTGCCTCTGTTACTGAGAAGGAAAATGAGACCCACAAAAGACTGTAATGTAAAGGTTATAGCAACAATTAATGGCAACGTTAAAAGTCAAATCTTATTCTTCTAATCCCCGTTTAATTTTCATCACTCTGAATGGCCTCTTTAAACTGTATTCAACATCATCCTAAGGAAAGATTCAGAATGTGTATCAACACTCAGCTACAAGGATATTCATCTTGGTGAAACAAGACAGACAGAAAGGGACAGAGAGGCCGATCATGGAGACTCAAACAATAGGAACTTGTTAAATAAACTGTGAAATGCCAATGAATCTAACAGTTTACAAGCATTCAGAAATTCTAATTAAAGATAAGAAAAGATGTTTGTGACATGGATGCACACAAGAAAACAAAACCATACTGGAAAAATATACATACTAAAATAGTTAACAGTGCTTATCTCTGGGCAATGGAATTGGGAATGCTTATATTTTGTTTCTAACCTGCATTTTCTAATGAGAACTATATTATTTGCAAAGAGGATATATTACTATTTGCATTAGTAGAAAAAATTACTTTTAAATATGCTTAGCATTTGCATTTAGTATATATTGTTATATTCCATTTGATAATGTTACAGTAATAAGATTTTGATATTGAGTGTAATTCCTCTTTCTGAACTATTATGTATAAAAGAATTTCCCTCTACAAAAGCTCTTTTCAGGATTTATCCCACATCAATGCTCTGAGATGGGAAGAACATCTTTACTTATTTATTCCCATTTGCAGATGGTGAAGTTAAAATACAGGAGACCTTAGGGATGTGGCTGGCACAGATGGGATTACAGCCCCTGTTTTAAGTCATTCCAGCCCTCACAGTTAAACTGTAAACCAGAAACATAAATCCAGGGAAAGGAATGATTTTTTTGAGAATGGTGCTACTTGGTGAATTCTACAGATCTCACAAACACAGTACAATTTAGGCACATAGAAGAAGCAAAATATCAAACCACCTTCCATTGCGATAATATTTTCTTATTGAAATCAAAAGGAACAGGCGTGGTTGAAATATAAACATGAGGACGACTGCCTAAAAAGTTATAGAAAGTTAAAAGTATACTTGAAACAAAGCAAAAATCCCAGAAGTCGCCCACAAACAAGGCAGAACAGACACCCCAAACGGCTACTCTGATTTTGGTTTCTCTTTGTTTTTTTTGAGGGCAGTGTCACTGGCCCTCATATGTGGGACCCAAACTGGGGCCACTGGCTTCCCAAGCCAGCGCTTAACCACCGCGCCACTCAGCCGGCCCCCCTAATTTTTTATTTTGAGTGAAAGCATTTCATTGAGTAAAAATTAAGTTGAAGGTATCAAGCTAAATTTCAAAAATATATATATATATATATATTGCAAAACTGTATTATCACTATCCAGATTCCCACTACTTTTGCAAAACTCAGGAGACTCAAGGAATAAAACAAGGTTTTCTTTACTTTCTAAGTGTATTATTTTCCAGATGTTTTTCTAGGAAAAAAAAAAAATGAAGTTACAGATCTAAATATACTAACATACCTGCTACAATTAAGCCCTCTTCCCAATATCCTCTTGGCTCTTAATTCTTTTCCGCTGATCATTGTGCCGTCAAAATTTTATAAAGCAAATGTTTCCAATCTTAGCATAACCACAAGAAGTAGACATTGGCAACCCATCAAAGACCTAAGGAAGTCTTATGATCAAATTTAAAGAGCAAACAATTTCTTTGGTGTGGACTTTATGAGCTAAGGAGTTTAAAGGATATCTGACTATGTTGCTTCAATAGGGATTATAAACAATTTCTGGAATTTAATCATATAAAGCATCTTTTCCATCTAAAATAAGACGCATATTTTAAAAGAATAGAATGGTATAGAAAATGGAATTCACTTAATAGAGACAAGTATTGTTTTATGAAAATTTGCTTTGTTTTTTATTTGGATTGACAGAACTCTCATAGATTGAGCCGTGAATGTAAAATGTATTTTAGCATAGGTTGCAGTCAAGAATTAGAAAGAAAGATACTGGGGTGGCCAGTTGGCTCAGTTGGTTAGAGCGCAGTGCTAGTAATACCAAGGTTGCTGGTTTGATTCCTACATGGGCCAGTGAGCTCACCCTCCACAACTAGATTGAAGACAATGACTGACTAGGAGCTAATGGGTCCTGGAAAAACCACCCAGTTCCCCAATGAAGGTAAAAAAAAAAAAAAAAAAATGAATTAGAAAGATACTGATTCAAATAATAATCTTAATTCTTTCAGAATAGGCCATGGATATTTACTTTCAGAAGATAAAGTATAGATCATTTGTTAATAAGAAAAATGTCAATGATTTGAAGCAATGAGGCAGCCATTTTCTCATTCACCTTACTATGAACATCTCATACATTTCATTCACCTGACTAGGACCAAGTAAGATATCTCCAAAGAACAATGATGCTATTGGTGGCTTACAGAACCCTCTTTATTATGCTTTAGTTGCAGTTTCTCCTTTCTGGTAATGAGAAATTAATACAAACAGTGTATTCCATTTCAATAAGCAGGACTTGGGGCTTACAGTCTTCTGCTTGTTATTGCAGGGTGACACCTTCCTAAGTGATACATACTCCAGGCCACTCCATCTCTATCGAGAGAATGCAGAGTAGAGCAGTTGAATGAGTAGCATGGAGTCAGAGTGCCTAGTTCAAATCCTAATCAACTACTTACTAAGGAAATTATTAAAATTCCACAGGATTATTCTGAAAAATACAAATAGAGCACTCACACAGTACTTGGCCCTTAGAACGCCCTCAAAATGGTAAATATTATTAAAACAACTCTTGTCAAAGTAGCAAAACCCTCATTGGAGTAAATAAACAAGGAGAAAATATACAAATTTTCCACTTTTTCTAAAACTACTCAATGGCTTTGTAAATGGCAATGAAAATAGCTGGCTATTAAGAATTCCTCCCACCAAAATCAAAGATGGACTGGATAATTCATACTGAAGCCAAGATAGTCCCCTATATATCCTACCTTACCACTGCCCCCGGTTTAAGAAAACAAAATGGAACAACGCCACACTTGCTTTCTGCTACATGATTCCCTAACTCCTCTGAATTGTTTTTATCTGTTATGTAAAGACAGACAGACTACCATTTAGGTCATGACTACATGTAAGAAAATAAGTGGCAAACTGAGGCACAGAAAACACAATGGATAAAGATTGGGAGCTCAGGCATCAGGGAGCCTGAGTTCAAACCTTGACTCTGTCACTTATTGATTATGTGACTTTGGACAAGTTGCTCAATTTCTTTGTACCTCAGTTTCCTTTTCAGTAACACTGAATTAATAACATTATTTACCCCCTTGGGTTGTTACCAGGATTGAATACAATAAAAGATGTCCAGTCCAGCACAATGATAGTAAGTATTAGCTGCTATTATTACATGAAGCAAACAAACTCAGTCCACAGTCATCTTAATCAAACAGGAAGTCTAAAGTGTTTTATTTGTTTTATGCTTATAAATCTTATCACCGGAAATATAAATTCCTGGATGACAGCTCACTGCTATTACTCATCATCTCTAGTACCATGCAGGTGCTAAAAACATATTTGTTAATTCTGATATGTAGACACAACCTGGGTAAACTAGAGGGCGCAAACCCTGCTAACATCAACTACGCGAAGGAATAAAAAAAACACTATAGGGCGCTTTCAGTGATAATCACTCAAGTTGAAGATGGACTTACCTAGGATCCAGCAACTGAACTTCTATGTATTGTCGGAAAAGTCATGACATATTTTTTCTATGTTTTTCGTTGCAAAATACGTCATGACTTTTCTGACAGCCCAATAGATAGCCTCAGGAAACTTATACCTGTGCACTGAGTGACATATTATAGACCAGGATTATGATTATAACAGTACTTGTATTAAGAAATTGTAAATAACCTTACATGAGCATCAACACGGTAAGAGAGAGTTGATTCTCATCATTCACAGTGGTCATGTTCTAGCAAGTCACAGGAAACACTGAATTAGCAAATATTAAACCATTGCTCCTAACGGGAAATACAGGGTTAGGTTTCCACAAGTCTCTGGTCACCTCAGCACATAAAATTATGTTATGCGTGTTTCCGTTTAAAGGCACCTTATTTAATATATATTGTTGATTCACTAACTTGGAACTAAAAGCCAACGGCTCTCTAACACATGCCTGAAGAAAGCACCCGGGTTTTCTCCCTAAGACACAGTTCAGTCTGCTTGCACTTAGGGACACTACACAGCATTTCAGCACTATGCTTGGAGTCGCCTTGTTCAACCTCAGTTGAGAAACTGTGCATGAGGTGACTCAAATTTGTCACCACTCTGTGATCCATGAATGACCACAAAAACACCTGCATGTGTTAATTTTGGGATACATAAATTTCACCAAATAGGTGAGTTTGCAAATCCAGGCTCCAGGAGTGATGAGGACCAACTGTAAATAATTTATGGTACATTCCTTCAATGAATGTGATTCACAAGTTAAATGACCTCAAGCGACATGCATCAACATGACTACTGCTCAAACCAAATGCATAGAGATTCAAAAGTACACGTGGGTACGAGGCCAGTTCCATAAACTCAAACAACTGTAAATTATTTTTGCCAAATATGCATAGGAGTGACATACGCAGGGAAGGGAGGAAATGAGGACAAAGAAGCTTGCATGGTAGCTGTACCGTTTTATTTCTTTACGTAGATGGGTATTTTATCTGACTAGTCTGTAATGTTCGAATGATTTCATTAAGAACACATCCATTAGAACGATTTCTCGTATGGAGGTCCACAAGCACTTGACAGCATGAAATTGTACGAAAGGAGATTTCTGCATGAAATGACAGCACATATCTGGGGCGGTGATGCAAACCATTAACAGCATGATAGACTAAAACAATTACATGGGTCTGTTTGCACAGAAGGAAAGGATGCCTGGATGAAGGAGACATGAAAAGGAGAGAGACAAAGGGTCAAATTTTCATTTCTAGATACACCCTGTGTCTCTGCTGCTCCTTTGAAGTGCAAGAGAGTTGATTCCCAGAAGGGCCACAGACAGGACAGGGTGGAGTGATCCAAAAGCAAGCTTAGTCACCAGGACACCATGAGAAAAACCTTAAGCCCTAAAAAAATTATTTCTAGGAGAGGGGAGAAGGTTTAGGAAGGAAAACTCCTGAATGGAAACTTAAGAATAGTTCCTAGAGCCAAAGACCTGCGATGATCCATCAGGGCTTTATTTTCATTGCGATAAAGCAATCGTTTTCTTGTGGCAACAAAAAAGATATCATCTAACTCCCAATTATGTTTCTGCTCAAGAAAAAAAACCAAAGGTTTGTGACACTGTTATGTTTCATTTGTAATTCTCCTCTTTGTTCACTTTTGGCAGTTGCCGTTGTGAGCATTAGGGTAAAGTCTAGCACCCTGCCAAAAATACCAACACCGTGATTGATGTGTGATTCAAAAAAGCTGCCAAAATGGATACTCCAAAAGGAATGAGTCACACGGCTGGGCCGGGCATGCTAATATTTTTGTACCAAGTTATAATCCTTTTCATCTGGACCTTCTTAGAGTTGGCTTATTACTTCCTTTCATGCAATGATAAGCTGTCTAAGGTCTACAATAAATGCCACTAGAAGCCAACAGATTGGGTTCATACATTACTAAAATCCAGAAATTAAGCCCATTTAATATGAAAATAGGGCACCAAGAAAAACATGCACACAGAGTCAGCCCACCGATTTAAGGGTCTGAGAGTACAGAATTTTACTTCATACTAGTCTGAAAGTTCTATCAAATATTCTTTTATCAAAGTAACTTTAAATAGTAGAATGTCACTATAAAATTTAGGGCACAAGTGACATTTATCAGCCGAGAGAAAAAGAGAAATTTTCCTCACTGGAAAGCGAGTAAAAGAATATATAAAAAGCATCTTCAGAAAACTTAAGGCACTCATTTCTGGATGGTGGTAGTGTATTGATTTGATTTCAGATTGCCCTATTTCATAAGCTTAGATCTGTCTGATTCAACAAGATTTTGTAGGATGAAACCCAAATCGATTAACAAAGAACCTTCTGGGAGGGAAAAATACAGCAAGGGGTTACTAGGGGAATGCAACCTATAATTACTTAATATTTCATTTCCTAGATCAAGTCAGATGGCATTGTATTCTTGATTTGAAACAAGGATGGAGCTTTTAACAATGCTCTTAATCAATTCAAACAGAAGGCCATCGACACACAAGTGACACAAGTCCTTTTTCACCACTATTGGAATTTAGAATAAAGTCCAAATGAGTCGACTCCATCCATTCTAGAATGGAGCTGGAGCCAAACAAAACTTCAACAGCAGTGTCTTCGAGGCTCAGATGGTCGAGACGTGAATGTATTTTCTCATGTGAATTGAACTGCTTAGCGAGGTACAGTCACACTGCTATACATTACATGGTGGTTGTCTGCTCCAGTGATGAAAATGCTCCCACTTCCATTAGGCTCTGAAATGGAACGGTCCAAGGCCCCACAACACCAGGCTCTTTTCTCTGAACAGCACAAAATATACAGGAGTCAAGATAAAATATCCAAGGAGAGGCCAAATACGATGGACCAGATATCGGGGAACAAGCGCATATGAAGGAAGGTCAGTGAGTGCCACCTGAAGGTGAGATCACAAGCATAAGCCACCATCAGCTCAACTCTGGGTGCTCTTCATATGGAGGGTGATGGTGACTTCACTAAAGCCCCATTTGAGTCCACAGCCTCGCCCCGAAACTTAGTGCTTTAATAAAGACAAACAAAAGGCGTGCAAAATAATCAGAACCATCACCTTCTGTAAAGTGCCTACCCAAGTGCTACAACCAGACTATACTAAGCAATAGCATCTAATATTCCCAACGAGCCAAAGAGGGAGTGAAGTCAGGTGTCAGGCATGGCTAACAGGGCTTGGAAAGATCACTCAACCAGTGAGCATCAAAATTCTGATTCAAAGTCAGGTCTAATTCCAAAGCCTGTGCTCAGAAACAAGCAGTTTTTTTTAAAACAGCCTTTTTTAAATAGTTTGGTTAAATGATCATTCTGGATCCTAATGGCCCCAATGCCATTACTACCTATAATAAGCTTTGTAGAGAAGACTGCCAGCTTTCTAGTAAAGTGAATGCAGCAGACGTTTACTTTTGGATGCCTGCAACCGCGGAGTAATAAGCCTCATAGTCAGTTACTCTTCGGAGTAGAATGCTCTACCATGTGAAAGGCTGTCTCTGAAAATTCGTACTTTTTACCAGATTCTTTCAAGTGGCTTGCACAGGTGCACTTACACACACACCTGAATCTTTAAGCACTCAGGCAGAGCAGAATCCATTTCATCGGCACTTTATAAATTACAACATTCACCCAAATTTATTGACTTGTCTTGATTTATCAGGTTAGCCTAAAAATGTTACAACACTTTCACCTTAATATGCCCTCCCATAATGCAATATACACACAGCACATACATATAATAAATGCCTTTAAACATTCTATTATTTTCATCTTCATGCCTATCTTTTCCACCAGGCAGTGAACTCCTCAAAGGTAGAGATGATGCTTTATTCGGACCTGTGTCCCAGCGTCTTAACAGTGCCAGGGTTGGAGCAAACACCACAAGGAAACACTTGTTGAATGAATGGATAGGTGGGATTACATGGAATTTGTTTATTAAAAAGAAGCAACTCCCAACATAAAGCCTACTAACTCAAGATAATAACAGTTGTTCCCCTCACAAGGAAGTCCAAGTCTACAGGTTATCAGTGAGGGCTGATCAAAAGGCTTACTAAGCTGTAACAATACGGCCATTTTACTAGGGACGTTTAAAAAAAAAACAAAAGGTTCAGAAACGGTTGTGTGAAAGAGCCTTCAGAAAGCCTTCAGAGGACAACTGTTGCTAGAAAAAAGCTAATTTGATCACAAGCTTATTTGGCCTCTACTCTTTCAACAGTGGACAGTAGCTTATTCATCCAGTTCTTATTTTATCTTTAATTTTTTTTTTTAACTATATAGCTGCGGTTGGTTCTGAGTATATACCAACAAAATTAATACAGGCTGAAAAGATATTGAGCTTATCCTCACAGGGCTTTCAGTTTACTTTGAACCATGACATTTGTATTTATCATGCTCATATTTTTGAAATTTGTTGGAGTCAAAATAGTATGTTAGGAGCGCAGCTTTCAAGTCCATGAAGTTGCTTTCCAGCTCCAATACCTACTAGAAATGTATCCTCAAGCAAATTCCTTATCTCCTCTAATTCTCAGTTTCTGCTATGTGAAGCAGAAATGGTACCTACCTCCCTGTCATGTTTACTAAGTGATTAAAGAAATGTACAATGGGTGATTATATTGTTATTATTGCTGTACCTGCATCAAACCCACATTTAACTTGAGGCATGCCTTAAAATCCTCATAAGAAACAAACCCACAGATATGCAAAGACTTAATGTGATATTGAATGGAGTAAATCAACAAGCAGGCAAGATGTTAGAATTCTCCAGCCATTTTCCAGGCACTGCCAGAGGTTCGAGAGTTCAAGGCAGCATGGTCTGAATGCCCAGATAGCCATGGACTTTTCTCTCATGGCTTTTCCTTTAGTCAAACTCAGAGGTTCTCAAACTTTAACCTGCCTAAGTGTCACTTTCTAGGGTTGTAGATCCAAAACTATGTTACTATATCTTTATGAGCAACTGAAGAAATCTTAGGGATCATTTTAACTATACACAACTTTTATGTTTTAACTTCAGGGTAAAAAACAAAACAAACAAAAAACAAAAAACACCTCTTGTATGTTTTTAAAATAAAATTTAAAAGGAAAAAAATATGAGCAACAAGCTAGTGGCAAGTTACAGCAAAAAAAAAAAAAAAGTTCTTCCAACCTTGCCGGACACATGTCAACCCACGCATATAAAAGGGCCATTCCATGCATCAGCCTTCAGAAGGTTTTTACTTACAAGGGCAAGTGTTCACAATAATCAAATACTCCATTCTCAAACTGCATGTCCCATGGGTCTAGGACAGTGACAAGGCTGCAATCATGTGTTAGCAACCATTTGAATTTAACAAGTGACAGAACTGTGACTGCACAAAGCCACTTACAAGAAACAGTTCTGTGAGGACAGTAAAAGGAAACAGACTCCTGTGTCTCCATCTGGAGGGTTCCCAACAGGTGAAGTCTGAGTACATGTCCACTGGGCTGAGTACATTCCACGTGCCCTTCCCTTCATTTGCTCCAGGCTCGGTGGAACCCCATTCTGAGCTAGCAGAGGAAAAAACAAATGGAGCCCAGGCTGGGGTCCCTTAACCTGATCTCCACACACCAGCTGCCTGCTCCCCATCATTCAGATCTTAACCAAGAGGGCACCACCTCACATTATCCAGGTTTATTCTCCTCACAGCGATCTGGAGCATCAGAACTGACCTGTTTATACATCTGTGTACCCCGTGCATGTCTGGCTCCCCGCCACCAGACTGTAAACTCCTCCAGGGCAAATGATTGGTGGGCCTCGTGCAGTACTGCATCCTCCAGTGTCTACAACACTGCCTGGCACATAGTAAGTATCTTCTAAAAACAGAAGTCATTTTTATGGAGTGACAAATGGGCAAAACTGCACAATGTAGAATAAATAGCCTAGCAGTGGTTAGGACCAAGTTCCATTTCCCTACTTCCAATTCCCAGGAAACTTCTGAATATTCAACATATAGAAATGGGACCTTCCGGGCCGGCAGCGTGGCGTGTTGGTTAAGAGCTGGCTTGGGGCACCAGCGCCCTGGTTCTGATCCCACATATGAGGGCCAGTGACACTGCCCTCTACAGCTAAGATGGTGAACAACAGCTCCACCTGGAGCTGGGCTGCTGTGAGTCACCGGGACGGCATAGCTGCAGCCCTTGCTGCAGTGGGCTGCCACAGGCTACAGTGAGTGGCCGGCAGCCAGCGTCAGCAGTCGTCCTGAGGCCAGGACCTATCTGCCTCATCCAGGAAGAGCGCAATGACGATACCAACATGGGTCAGTGAAGCGACGCCCTCCACAACTAGACTGAAGAACAAAAGGACAGCAACTTGTCTGTTCCCCTTCCCCGGTTCCCCAACACTGTTCCCCTCCCCCAATTCCCCAATAAAAATCTTTAAAAAAAAAAAAAAAAAGAAAAGAAATGGGACCTTCCTCTGAATCCTGAGAGCTTAGTGTATCCACAACTATATTGATGCTGGACTTGTATAGGCAAAATATAGCTACTATGTGAATTAATGAATTTAGTCTAGAAGGTATATGAAGAACAAAGAACAAGAAGCGTACATATAATGACACCATCTAGATAATTCAAAATAAATACGTTGTGTGGTACAGTAGCAAGAAGCAGGTTCACTCAGCAGACAGGCCTGGGTTCAACTCCTGCTGCTGTCCTTTGGAATGGCCACCTTACTATGCCGATGTCTCATTAGTAATAGGAAGATAATATCTCCCTCCGAGGGTTGCCAGCGGCATCAGAGATAATGTTCATAAAGGCCAGAACAGAATATAAGTGAGCACATAAACACCACCTGATTGTACAGTGGAATGCCCCCTAGAGTTTTACCACAAACAACCTAGGACTGGGTCAGAAACTTCACCACCTGCCTCTGTAACTTCAAGCCACGTACCTTCATGCCCCATTTGCCCCATTTACTAAAAACTCTTAGGCTCATAGGACTTATGAAAGCACTTTGCAGATGGCAAAGCACTGAAATGCCACAATAAGGAACGTTGCTCACTTAAACCTGCCTCCCTCAAAAAAAAAAAAAGTATCATAAAGGGCATTTTACGTTCAGAAAACCCTATGCTCCTGTGCCACTACTTACTGGAGACAGCACATCCTGACACACCAATCTGGCTTAGTGACAGTAAGAAGTTGCTGATTACCTTTGGCCATTTTAACTACCCTACTGCTCTTCTCCTAATTCACCAGTTTCCTGTAAGCAGTCAGGTGAAGTACGATGCCAACTTATTACTTCAGAACACTTTGTATACTTGGGCACCTACTACAGTCAAGTGATGTGGGGAATACCAAGATGAGTAACAATCTGTGACACAGTTTTTCAACACAAAGGCCAATTATGTGCAATTAACAGTCAGCCCAGTGTGGTCAGTAAAATAGGTTCTCAAATAACTACTCAACCCCTGACCCTGTGTCAGTGGGCACCATCCTCTAATCAAGTCAGCGATTATCTGCTGAGACCCTTCCCTGGACCAAGCACTGTGCTGCACTGGATCCGGAAAAGTGCCAGGACCTGTAAGACGTGATGCTTGCATTCCAGGAGTCCACAATGTTAACCAGCAAATAAAACAGGGGCATAAACAGATGGCTAAGAGTGTAAATGAGTGACTACAAAGCTACACATAAAAGCATCCCTTCATTTTACAGTCACACCTCACACGAGGTGATATTTAATCAAGGGCCTCATGAGTAAGAGAAATAACTCATACTACTCATACTATATATAAAGAGATCAAAGACAGAATTGTTTTTCCCACCTCTCCCAAGCTGCTGTGAGTCTGCAAAGTCATTTGGAAGAGGTGAGATTACAAAAGAGCCTTGAATGGTGGATACATTATCAATAAGCAGAGAAGCAAAGGGAGCGCATGATACCAAGGGTGCCAAAAAAATATACACACATGGCTTGTATTCATCTTTTGTTATCAGTATATATTGAGTATCAGAATTTTAATACAGTTTTTTCTTTTCTTTCTTAAAATGTGTATACATGTTTTCGGCACCCTCTATGTGGGAGCATCACCATGAAAAAAGAACATATGGAAGGAAAATGCAAGCCTATTCTGTGGACAGAGGTAAAGCAAAAGCCAAGTCAGGGTCCAGGAAGAAAACAAAAGAGGAGATGGGTCTGGACAGACTGGAAGGATTCGATGGGAAGGATGGGTGCGACACAAGTTACAAAGGAGAGTATGGAAGGCAAACCATTAACAAACATGGCCAAAAAGCCTCTTCATCTGGATCTCTGTCTGGAAGACCACAGCAGAGCTTTGATGGGAACATTCAACCAGAAGATGACATTCACAATCTTACCCCTTCTACTATGTCAAAAGGAGCCATCGAGAAAGAAGGCAAAATCTAAAGGCAAGAACTTAGGCTGGAGAGTGATTAAATAAAACCTGTATCTGCAAGTACATAATTCCAAGTATTGAAGCCCAAACTGCAAAAGCTCATTTTCACACTGGAAATCTCTCCCTATTCATGCTTTACTACAGGAGCACAAATCAAAATGTCTTCTCGGTATTATGAAAAACAGAACTACGACACACACAGAGAAGAAATGCCATTAGGATTATCAATGATGCTACAACTAAAAGTGACAGGAAGATGCTGCCATGTCAATGCCTCCTCATGGTCAGGCCTAATTGGACTGAGGAAACCTCTCAGAGGCAGTGGTGGAAATCTCACGGTTACAGTCATTTACAATCAGACCACAAGGCACACTCCTGTGGTCTATTTTTCTCCATGTAAGTCTAGCCACTTGGAAAGTAAGTTCAGGTGAGTGACTGTGGCTGGGAAGGCAAGGAGCCAAGTCCAACCATGTTTAAAGAAAAACAGGGAAACATCCTGAGTCCCGATGGAGGGGCTAGCTACAACAGTGACTTCTGTGTGTGAAAGCCCAGCAAGAGGTCCACGTAGTGATATGGGCCCATTTCTGTGTGTGTATTATTCTTCAATAAACAGATTCACTTATGGGATGATGAAAAGATAATTCTTTATCATCCTGAGGAACAACAAAAAAAGGATTTTAAATTTCTCTATTATCAGTAGAAAAATTACAGGAACCCAACCTTGGGATTTCTGAGAATTATTGATGAGATAATAAAAATACAGATGTTTAATGTTAAAGCATTACTCCATTAAATGAGGATTAGGACCTGGTTAATTTGCAGGTGATCTGCAGAACTGTAAACCAAACAAATACTTTCCAAAATTTCCCCAAAGCTCCAAACCTTTACTGTGAAAGGACATTGGAGAGGCTGAACATGGGGAAGCTGAATGGTTCCACAACCCCAGGAGGCCACACAGTTCTCAATGGTCTCTCTGGGTTGGCATCTGGATAGCCTCATTAGCTGGCAATAAAATAATGTTCTGTGAGAAGGCCTGGGGAATCACCAGTTCCAAATGTATAGCATCCTGGTCCCAAGACATTTGGACTGAGCTGGCTTCCTAGGTTCGCTGGGCAGAAGTCCTTGGGGATAAAGAATCAGGATGAGGAAAGATATCCCATTATCATTAGAAAGGCAAAGTTTCCTTGTTAAAACCACAAGGCTAACCATCCTGGGGACTGAAAGTGCCAGAACGGAAATACACCTATAAAGCTCTTCATCAGATTCACAGTCTTTGCACTTAGTTCCCCAGCTTTCACAAATAAGCCATTTGGCAGTACTGAACTCACTGTGCAAACTGAGTGTTACCATGGTACAAATCTAATCAAGTTCTATCCAACTTCTGCTATTAGTTATCTTAATGCTTCCTCTATACAAAATAATAACATTATTCATTGAAGGCAGATGAGATTATTTTCAATCTTTCTGCCATTGTACAACAGTCATCATCTTTACCTTCCCCATCAAAATAAAACTCCATTATTCTTCTGTACTATTCCAATCTCAATCCATACCTTCTCTTGCCATTTCAAATTACTAGAAAGTTCTGTCTGGTCATAAAGCAACTACCTACATTTCCTTGAAAGATTTATTTATATTTCTAGATGAAAATGAGATAATAATGCGTCTACCCTCTCAGCTCAGAAAACCACATATGCTATCCTCAAACCCCAAACCACAAATGCTAAAGACTATGAATAAGAGGAATGTCTACTTGCTTATAACTACTAAAGGAATAACTAGGGTCTTGCATTGAGAACAATCAGCTCATTCTTGACCTAGCGTCCTATTTATCTTTCTATTCTCAAAGCTAATTGCTTATATAAGCATGCCAATTTGCCTTGATTATAGAATTCTTAATAAATGAATGTTGTTTACATTTCACAAGTGTATTCAAATTTCACTCCAGGAAGCCAAGCTCATCAAGTCTTTGTAAGTGGTAAAACCAGAGATCAAAGCAAACACCTGCATTGAACCAACAAACAATTAGGCTGGAGAACAGAGGCCTAAGAAAAAAATACAATTGATTTATTGAGTGTTCTAGGCCAGAATACACCTCAGAGTCACTATTCACTCTTTAGGTATCACATACAGAACTTACTCTGCAAACTTCCACTATGATTATTTATTTGATGGTCATTTCTTAATAGTTAAATAAATCTCTAACATTCAACAGACTTTGATCCATTCTATATTTCTCATCTTGGTGCTTTTGGTTGACTCAAACATCTTTAGGATTTTGTTTTTGTTTTTTTAGCCCTTATCCTCTTTGCCTAATTTCCCCAGATTTTCTGGTACCTCTTTAAAAAATTGCTTTCCTACTACTCATCTGCTCTTTTGACTGTGGTTTCAACTTTCATGTTTGTTTGGTGTTTGGGGGAGGCAGAAAGAGGGAAAACCCACTTCTCTAGCATAGTAGCTCGCAACCCAGGCTGCACATTCAACTCACCTGAGCTTTTTTTTTTCAGCTGAGCCATCCTGCCACCTGTTGGCAGCTTAGTGGCAGCTCAGCTCGGGCTGGGCATTGAACTGCTGTTGCTCAGAGCTCAGCTCACACTCTTGAGCGAGCTCTTAACCAACTGAGCCACTCGGCCGGCCCTCCTAAGGAGCTTTTAAAAGTCCTTGATGCTCAGGCCACACTCCAGACAAATTTATCAGGATCTCTGGGAGTGAGATCCTGGCATCTGTATTTTGGGGGGCTCCCAGGTGATATCAAAGTGCAGGTGTGTTTGAGAACCACTGTTTTTAGCTTGTCAATCCCTTCATTATCCTACTTAAATAAAGTGCTCAGCCAAATTTCCACGGGGGGGTGGTGCGGGGAGAGGAGGGTAGATGGAAACACAACGAAAAAAAATCAGTTTCCTGTTTCTGAGCAAATCCTCAACTCAAGGCAGGATCTGAGATAGGTGAGGTCTGTTACCTTTAGGCACCAGCCACACCTCAGTGCCCAGCACCAGGCACAGGGCCAAAAATGTGAACTATGTGACACCTCTCCCAAAGCCAACAAGTTTTTAGTAAACCAGGTCATGGGCACAGTCTACCACACAGACACACAGAAGGCAGTCAGGGAGGTTACCCCTGAAGACGGCAGGGTCTAAACACCTTAAATCTTTCAGCTTCTGTGGCTATGTATACAGGGGCTTGTAAATGCGACAGAGCTGCTTCAGCAAAGAAGAAAGTGGCCTAAGGTTCCATGTGAAATAAGAGTCACTAAGATAAGTTTCACACCACACAAGAATGCTGAAGATGTATGAGGGGGAACACCTTTGGTATGTCCTAGAAACTATAAAAAGTTTGTGATAAGATGCCTACCTGTGAGCTGATGCCAATGAACATGTTTTGTTCTGGTTTTTTTCTTCTGATGGTATTGGGTTTGTTTTCTAAGAGTGTGAAAAGAAAGCACACTTCTGTCCACATCAAATACCCTTTATGCCTTCAAATAGGAACCCGGTATTTCCCACGTAAGGAATGTTCAGCCAGCTTAGCCCACAGCCAGGGGCATCCAGACTACACACTAGACATTGCTGCCAAAATGCATCTGTTGGAAGCTGCTTAGTCCTTGGTGTTACACTGAAAGAGAGGCTTCTGGAGAACAGAATAGGGTGACTGGGTAGAAGGCAAGATCACCCTACAGTCTGAACAGACATCATCTTCAAAGGAAGACAAGAGATGAGCTATCTCTGTCCCCAGTGTTGATGCATGAAGCCTCTCTACAGACACCATGATCCGTAAGCCTGAGGACATACTCCTTGTAATGGGGGAAGAGGACACATGCCCCACTGAAGAGTGCAAGGGCCCAACAGCTGCACAGTTTGTAACTCACCCTCCCTCTGAAGCAATCCCAGTCCGTTCTTCTCTAAAGATTCACTGCTTTGTTCCTAAGAGGATTCTAGGTACCAGCACCCTCTTTCAAAGGAGAGAGAGCTATCTGGAATCAGTGCTTCTTTCATTAGCCACTTTCATAATATCTGTTATTTGCTTAAATATGAGGGTCCAATTCACCCTGTCCTTATTCCCCAAGCCCTAAGTATTGAAAGAAGAGCACACTTCATTAAGATCAAGCCCTTCAGGCAACAGTTTTTATAAAGTTGAATAAACTTCCCAAACAAACAGGAGATTATACTTTTTCTTCTTTGAGCCCAGGATGAACCTACAAAGGAGACCCTTCCCCACTCTAAGGTGCCATCATTCTATGTCTAGAACCTGCAAGGGGCAGACTCACTCAAAGAGGTACCTATCAAGCCAACGATGCACTAGCTATGTCCTAGGTTCGGAAAGACCTTTCCATCGCCAGCATTTTTCATGCAATTTCAGTCCGAGCAACTCTCATGGAGAGCTCACTGTTCATTTTTTGACAACTCTAAATGTTACAATACTTTTCCTTCGGCTTATGCGACTTTCTGTCACCAACCCTGGAAATTCTACTCTCTTGACCACACGGAATACAGCTACACACTTTTCTATACAAAACTTCTTCAAAATATAAAGTCAGCTGGCTAATGGATCACCATATAATATGTTCTGGAAATTTTACACTGTTAAATGCTATGATTCTTTAAAATCTCATGACTATCCTAATAGTTGTGTCAAATTTTGTTCCTACTGACAGAGGAGGGAAATCAAGGACCAGAGAAAGAGAGTTTAATTTACTCAAGCTGGTGCAGCAGGTATAATTCTAGAATCGAGTTCTTCTGCCTCACCAAGCCAATGCTGTTTGATAAATGAGAGGCCACAAGTAAAAGCAGTTCTTATCACTTAAGGAATAAGGGCCTGCATACCTTTTCTCCCCCAGATTTCATCAGTTTAGGTTATTGCCAGTCTCTCACTGGAGCCAAATATTTGCATTCAGAGAATAGCCTTTAATAAACTTCTATCTTAGATACCTAAATATATCGGCATTATTAGGGGGAGGGGGAAATGAACCCAGATAATGATGATAAGTGCAGTCCTAACCATATAGTCCTACTCTGGAGACTAAAACAGCTCAGGGAGTTACCATAATGGCTCAAAGTGACAACATTCCACCCCTCTTTTCCACCTCCTTTCTCTCACAACAGGAGAAAGGATTTGAGAAAACAAATCAGCACGCATTAGATGCTGGCCTCACTACACTCCTACCCATCCATCTGCTCGGCAGACCTCATGGCAAGAGCTCTCCTTGGAAGAGGTTGAAAGGGAACAACACCTTGCAGAGGGAAATAGACTTAAATGTTAATACTTGACCTTCCCTGTCCCTTTTTCACAAGTAATTATATTTTGGAGTGTATCTATTGCACTGACAGACTGCCTCTTCCCTCTGATTTGGAAATCCTAAACTTCCCAATCAAGGTAGTTCAAGTCCACCTGGTTAGGAAAAACTGAAGAGTATACTTTCAGACCAAATCAATATTTAACTCCATGCCTGAAAATAGAACCGCAGAGTGAAAATGTCCGAGAGTTCACATCTAAAGAGAAACATCAGGTGCACCTCACTTTGATCACGCTAAGTAATTTCTGCCAATTTTATACAGTTTGAAACTTGCATTTACCAGATTTAGGTTTTTGTTTTGTTTTGGTCTTTTTATAGCTTTACTGCTAGTTCCAGCCCCCTCCTTTTTTTTCCTTCCCAGTTCTAAGGAAGTATAATATAAGGCAGTTTGGTGGGGGTGGGGAGTGTAGAGATCCAAATCAATCTCGGTTAAAAATCCTAGATTGGCTCTCCAGTTGCTGTACGACTTCAGGTTATACAGTTAGGTCATCATTTAAGTAATCATTATTTCCTCATCTGTAATGTTGCTGATAGTTGGGAGTTCTTGTGAGGATTGAAGAACATGTAAGCATAGGGCATACTCATAGTAGGTATTCAGAAAATGTCCCCACTTCTTCCTAAAACAAAATGACTACATTCACCCCCAGGAGAAGCAAAAACAAACAAACAAACAAAAACTGAAAAGGAAGCTGACTCAAAGTAATCACACACCAGTTCCCGGAATCAAACATAAGATAATAATACTGTCCTAAGCAATCACTTCCTAATCTGTCTTTTTCAATCTGTTTGCTGAGCAACCTGCTATGTGATATCACACAGAGATACAAGCAGCTAGGATACAGGGCTCAAAAGTACCCTTTCCGCAGCAACTCAAAGATCCTTAGAACAACTCCTTGACAAAGGAGGGCCAGGGGAGGAGGGGAGGGGTTGGGGAGGGGTGGAAACAAAGTGACTGCAAGCCAAAAATTAGTGAACATTATGGAGTGTGTAATATAGAAAGCGGCATTTTTGGACAAAGACCATCAGTTCTTCACCACACCCAAACTCACCTTCATAGTGTCATCTTTGAAAATAAAGGGTGTGTAAGTGTGTGTGTGTGTGTGTGTGTGTATTTTCCCGACAATTATACAATGTTTAATAATGGCGAGCTACACAAATACTTAATTATAAATGTGTGGGACCCAAAAAATACAGGCCAATGTTACCTATAAATATGTTACATAAAATATATACACCCTAAAGGAACAAAAGTTGAAGTTGACTGAATTTATAATTTACAAAACATTTCCATCAGAGTGTAACAGAAACACCACACACGTGTGCGCGCACACACACAAACATATCACTTAAAAGCTCTACCTGAAAGGGAAGTACAAGAATACAGTTAAATGTAATAAGGAGTCAGCAATCTTTTCCCTTAAATGGAAGTTTTATAACTATTATTCCAATAATGCTGAAGACAAGTTCAGAGAGGGGGAGACGCTCCTTAGGAGGATTAAGCTCCTAAAACTTGGATCCATGTTTACTAGTCGTTAATTATAGGAAGTTCAGATAACACAAATCTCTATTTAAAATTTTCAATTTTTTTCCTATAAAAATATTATTTTTTAAAGTTTACCCCTCTGCTGATCTTAATTCATCAATCATTTACTCCCTCCTCTCACCTTACCATTCATACCGACTATTTCTTTAGATTTATACAATTTAACTCATATAAACTGATGGCAGATTGGGGAGACAAATATTGAGTAGGTTTGTTCTCTCTGAAGATTTTTCAGAAATAGATGGACTTCTGTCATTATTTTTATTTACTCTTCCCCAATGCATTAAATATTCTAGAGCTTGGGTGAGGGAAGAATTGTTTTTCATGCTTGAAATGGTTTGTTAATTATTGATGTAAACCATACTTACAATGAGGTGCATGTATAATTTTCTGTACAGTATTATTATCTGATTTTCCTCCCAAAACACATATGATCTTTATCATACAGGACAATAAAACTAGGATCAATAATGCCAAAATGATTCCCATTGTATCAGGGTAGAGAATTTCTCCATACTTAAAAATTTGCCAATCTAAAATTTGTCCTTCAAACCTGATCTCTAGAATTAAGTGGTTTGAGCTGATTTCTTAAGCAATTCATGAAAAAAAGCAAAACTGGAGTATCACATGTACAAATTCAGGAAAAACCTAACAAGTGAAATCACCATAACTCTGAACCCCTATCTGCTGGCCTCAGTGCTCCCCATTGGCACAAAGCTAACCTGCCATCCAGAACATGATTCCCCATACATATCAAGCCAGCCCCATTTTAAAGGCCTGAAGAAAGGCAATTTAAATGTCCCAGTCAGTGTTCAGACCCTTGGTCCTTTCCCCAGGTTGGGAGGTTACATGCCAAAAACCCTCAGGCAGACGCAAAATTTGGCTGCCTTGAGCACAAGTTTCTCTTGCTGCCTAGCTTTGTGGCGTTGAGAGAAAACTAACAAGAAAAAGGGAAACGTACAAGTGTAACCCATAGAGATTCCTCATAACTACTCTTGTAGGTTTTCAAAGAGCAGCTGGAACTGACTAAGGATAGGTACATTAAACACCACACCAGTGGGCCCCAGTATGTCCCTAACAAGAGGGCCCCACGCTGAGACTTTTCCCAAAAGCTTTGTCTCTATTCAAAAAAGGTCAACCTGGTGTTTTTTGGTTGTTTTGACAGGCTTCGACTATTGTAAGACTATGAAAGAAACTGCATCCAGTGATTGTGTGTGACACACAGCAGAGTAAAAGTAGCCACAACCACCCATTGCCCCAAGGAGTTGGTGATGTAGAATCATAAATAGCTACATGCTAAATTTGTGACTGCTAAACTTAACAGTAACACCAATACAACATGTTAATGACGAGACTGCTTTTCCTAAAGATTAATTCATACCATGTGTGATTCATCAGCAGGGTAACCCAGAGAGTTCCTACAAAACATGCTATCCCCCATTGAGCAGAACTGAACTGCATTATTGTTATCTGGTTGTCCTGTGTAACTCGCCCTTCTACTTCAAGAACACACTCCACCACCATCACCACTACATGGATGGAAAGACAAAACCCAGAGGTAGTGGGTAAGAACCATGTGTCTGTCTGGTAGGGAGGAGATTCTGAATAAAAATGTTTGTCTCTGGACAGACAAGTGTGCACCCAGGCTGCCTTGAGAAGTAATTAAGCCGATGCTGTTTCATTTTAAAGTGTCCCCTCTTGCACAAGGTGAGAGCAGCTGTGGGAGATCGCAGAAAATGCAAAGCAAGACAGGCAGCCTCATCTATCTCCCAACTGCCACACCAGCGGTTCCTGGTGGTTTGAAAAAGCTGCTGGCCTCTGTGCTCCCCATCGGCACAAAGCTAACCTGCCATCCAGAACATGATTTCCCATATCAAGCCAGCCCCATTTTAAAGGCCTGAAGAAAGGCAATTTAAATGTCCCAGTCAGTGTTCAGACTCTTGGTCCTTTCCCCAGGTTGGGAGGTTACATGCCAAAAACCCTCAGGCAGATGCAAAATTTGGCTGCCTCGAGCACAAGTTTCTCTTACTGCCTAGCTTTGTGGCGTTGAGAGAAAACAAGAAAAAGGGAAACGTACAAGTGTAAGGAATAGTAAGGAGTCCCTATCTTGCCCAGTTCCCTCCTAACATCCCTTCAAAGAGACTGGGACCTAAAAATCCAAGTCTGGGGACCGGCAGACTCTGGCTAGAGCGAGGGAGAGGCCGCCACACCCTCTTGAGCTCACAGCACTGACAAGCTTGGCAGGGAGGGGCCCACAAACTTAGTCCCAGCAGGAACCAGAGAAAGAAGGGAGTCTTCAGTGTCTTTGATTTGAGAAGCCTTAAAGCTAGGAGAAGCGGATTTCGGGAGGGAGCCGGGGATTTGGCTGGATGTCGGAGGGGAGGGGTCACCCCTGGAGTCAGAACAGCTCGCAACACGTCCCCGAAAACCAGCACATTTTTGTGGTTTAAGATTTAAGACCAGAAGGAACGCGCTAAGGGGAAGCTTAGCTCGCCTGGGTTTCAGATGCCTCCCCTCTCGCCTAGGGATCGGAGCTCCGCACCACAGCGGGTTTCCTCTTTTCTTCTTTCGGGGGAGCTCCCCTCCGCCAAGCTGCATCGTCTGCGTCCAAGTTCGCCCTAGCGCACCTCTCGGCACACCGCCCACAGCCGGCCACAGGAGCCCATCTGCCTGGGACTCAGCAGGCTCGGGGATGGGCGCCCGCCGGACGGTCCACAGGGACTCGGGGTTTGCGGGGATTTCTTTTTTTTTTTTTTATAAAACAAAAAGCCTTAGCGGCTCGCCACCGCCTCCTCCCTGGGCCCGCGCCACCTTCCCTTCACGCCCACGCTGCACCTCCTGGGCACACGCGTTGCGAGGTGCCTCTCCCGCCAGACAATGGGTTTGGGGCTGGCCAGGCAGTCTGCCCCGAGCCCCCCGACCCCATCCAGGGACCCCAAGGGGGCAGAACGCAGCGGGCTGGAAGAGGGGCGGAGAGGAGTGAGGTGAGGGAGGCCACCATAGGGAGGGTGGGCGCCTCCCCCGTGGGACAGGAGGCTCGCTCCCGGGGCGGGGAGAAGGGGAGGGAGCGGGGGTCAGAAGCGCTGCCCGGCCCGGGGCCCCGCGCCCGGCAGTCGCCGCCGCGCACTCACCAGCACGATGGCAAATCGCTCCTCCAGTTCACCTGGCTCCGGCATCGGTAGCTTCAAAGGCACGTTGTGCGCCCTAAAATCGGTCTGCTGCGAATCCATGCTCCCCGCGTTGCCCATGTTGGCTGCACGCCGGGGCCGGGGGCTGCTCCGGGCCCCTCGCGTCCACGTCAGAAATCAGCACAGCTCCCCACCGGCTGGGGCGACCTGCCCGGCTCCCCGCTTTCGGCTGCGCTCCGGAGGCGGTGCAGCGCGCAGCGGTCCCTAGCAGCGCGCCGAGCCGAGCCGCCCCCCGGCCTCCCTCATGCTCCCCTCCGCCCCAGGGCCGCCCCGACCTCTTTTGCTCTGGAGGGGTCTTCAGGGCGCAGGGCGCCTATTTGCATGTTGCTCCGCTGGCACCCCTCTCTCCGCCAGCGATCCCGGACAGCGTGTGCGGGGCGCCTCGGATTCGATCTCCCACCCGGGCCTCCGCCGCCACTGACACTTCCAGCCCGCGACCGCCGAACACAGCGCTCGCGGGGCGAGCACTTCAGCAGACAAATGCAGCTCCGCGCTCCCGACACAATGCCCCCTCTAGCCCGGCCCCCACTCGGGACCCGGCTCCGCCCACTCGCCCCGCGGACTGCCGGGACGCGTAGTTTCGGCCCAAGTGTCCGCTCGCCCAAACCACGCCGGCTCTGAAGCGCCGGGCGGGGTTAGGACCACAAGCAGCCAAGGCGATCTGTACGCCTCTACAGACAGCTTCTGTCATTTTTGACCCACTTGACTCCAACAATAGAGATAACCATGGCGTCCACATCGATGCTGACACTTAGTAGGCATAGTTGACGCATGAAGGAATGATCCAATCAATCCAGGATGGAATTGTACATTCTGATTCAAATTTCAGGAGCTGACTACTGTTCAAAAAGATCTAGCTCAACCTGGGACCTCAAAGGGATGGCAACGTCTGTTTTCATACACTGGGGTGTGAGTCCATGAGGGTTTGTTTTATTGTTCTTTCTTCCTTATGTATGTTACATATTCTTTTGAATGACTGAAATGTTTTATAAACAAATATATACTTTTATGGATATTGATAAATATCCACTATGAATATGGTCAGACCGCAGGAGTTGGATGAGAAAGATGCAATTCAAAATAAATACCTGTCAATAGCAATTATGTATGGGCTATGTACTCTGTTCCTTGGTGGGAGAAAGAAAGAGGATGGCTCCTGCTCTGGAACACACTACTTGACAATCTAGTGAAGGAGAAAATTTACACAAATAACCGTATTTCGTATGAGATGGAAATAAGGACCGACAGTTTGGGGAGGCTTTGGAGATGATCTTTGGCGGTGGCAATTTTACTCCTCCATAAGAGTCTTGTTCCAGGTGTTTCACAGAGAAAATTGGGCCCAACCCCTTACTCTGGGGTGCTTTTCAGACTATAACTACCCACTCTGAAGCAGTCAAAACAGAGAAAACCTTGTAAACAACTTTAGCCAGTTGCTTACGTTGTAGATTTCAAGGGCATCTACCTGGTTGGCTTGTAGCTGAACTCCTGTAATTAGTACTTTCTTAGCTTAAAGCAGTGTTTCTTAATGCTGGTTTGTGTATCAGATTCACTTGGGGAGCTTGTTGTTGAAAGTGCAACACATGGTGTGCCCTGCCTATTAGAATTTCCCTAAGCTGAGAGCTGGAGCCTGGGCAGGTGTATTTTTAACAAGTTACTGGGGTGATTCTGATATGCAACCAGGGTTATCTTGCTAAAAAAGCAGCTGCTTCTGGACAAAGTAACAAAACATACCAAGACTCAAACATCAAAGACCACATTTCATTCAGCTTTATTAAACCCCAAGATGCATTGAGCATATGAGGTGTGATCAAAAACTGCAATGAATGTTTAAATTAAAAAAATTATTATGGTAAAAGACACATTGCCATTAATCCCCCTTAAATTCTCCCCCTCGCTTCGAACACACTTATCCCATCATTCTTTCCACTTTTTGAAGCAATTCTGAAAGTCCTCTTTCGTGAGTGTCTTTAGTTGTGCTGTTGTGGCTGCCTTGATGTCCTGAATTAATTCAAAATGTTTATTTTTCGTGGTGATTTTGACTTTGGAGAAGAGCCAAAAGTCGCATGGTGCCAGATCTGGTGAATAAGGTGGATGAGGACACACTGTAATATTTTATTTGACAGAAATTATCAGAATACCAGAAGCAATGTGTGACACGGAAAGTTGTCATGATGGAGGACGATATATGGCACACTTTAAAACACACCTTCTCAGGGGCCGGCCGAGTGGCGCGGCGGTTAAGCACTGGCTTGGGAAGCCAGCGGCCCCAGTTCGGGTCCCACTTATGAGGGCCAGTGACACTGCCCTCAAAAAAAAAAAAAAAAAAAAAAAACCCACACCTTCTCAGGCCTGCCAAATGCCTGCTGCTCAGCCAGTGTAAGCAGCTGGCAGCCGGTGTGAGCTGCCGTGAGCCGCCGTGAGTGACTGTCCAATGGCCTGTGAGTGACTGCCTCATCCGAGAAGAGCACAATGACGATACCAACACGGGCCAGTGAAGCGACGTCCTCCACAACTAGACAGAAGAACAAAAGGACAGTAACTTGTCTGTTCCCCTTCCCCGATTCCCCAATAAAATCTTTAAAAAAAACAAAACACTTTCTCTCCACCTTAACTCACACCTGACTGACTGCACTGAACAAGTTGAAACTTGTCACACACTGTTACTAAGGTTCAATGCCCTGCTTCCCATATCGAAGATCCCTGCCTTTCTGGTGGACAGCACTTAGCAGTAGCATTCACTGTATTTTGTGATTACAACAGAAAGACTCCATGTCACACACCACTTCTGGTATATGGCAATTTCTGTCAAATAGAAACATTACTGTGTGTCCTCATCCACCTTATTCACCAGATCTGGCACCGTGCAACCTCTGGTTCTTCCCCAAAGTCAAAACGACCATGAAAGGTAACCTTTCTGGATTGACTCAGGACATTGAGGCAGCCACGACAGTGCAACTAAAGACACTCATGAAAGAGGACTTCCAGAACTGCTTCAGAAAGTGGCAAGAATGACAGGATAAGCATGTTCAAAGCAAGGAGGGAGTATTTTGAAGGAGACTAATGGCAATGTAAGTCTTTTACTATAATAATTTTTTTTAATTTAAGCGTTCACTGTATTTCATGATCATACCTCATACATATGATTTGTTATAGTTGATGTCATAAAATACTGGCAAAAAACAAATTGTTAAATGGCCCACTTATCTTCCAAGGAAACTGAAATGTTAGAACTTGATCTTCCATGTGCCAGGCATTTGCAAGCTATGGCAGGGATGACTTGATCAGGAATTCCCCCATAATTGCTTTCAAAGAAGCTTTTCCATCATTCATAATAAGTACCTCCTACAAGACCAGTTGAGTTTCATTGGTATCTCCTCACATTTTAAAAGTAGGAAGTGTTCTGTAGCTCTAAGTTCACTTAGCCTCTTAAAAAGGCACTGGTGTAACCCTGAGAAGATTCTCCTTATGTGTATAATTATATAAAAATGAGTGCGCTGTAATAGCCACAACTATTAACAGCCCTGAATCAAATTGTAAATAGTAGCTGGGATGTTAGAGGGATTACTTCATGTCAATTTATATTCACAAAAGTCCTGCAAGATTCATATGTCCATTCATATTTCTTGTAAAATTATTTATTGAGCACTTACTATGGGCCAGACACTGCTGTTGATTTTAAACATGGTTTATTCAATTTCTGCTTCATACAAACTTCTTCCAACAGTTAACTTACACAAATATGCCTCACCTTCCCAGTTCCTTTGTCCTTCTGAATCAGTTAGAAATGGATGTTTTTGCCACCAAATAAAAGAGAACCCAAGTTATAATATTGGGTTGTCAGAAAAGTCATGAAGTATTTTTCTATGTTTTTCATTGCAAAAATGTGTCATGACTTTCCCGACAACCCAACAGCTTAAATAATGTATTTTTCTCATAAAACAAGAAACCTGGAGAAAGGTGGATGCTAGTGTTGGTTCAGCAACTCAGTGAGGGTAGGGCCACTATTTGTGTGATGGTTTAGTCTTTACCACATATTTACAAAACAGCCATGCCAGTATGGCATGAATCAAGTATTTATTTTGGAGAAGAGGCAATGTCGGTTGTCTGTTCTTGTCATCAGAAAAAAAAAGTTTGCCCACAAGTACCACTAGATGAATAGATAACATCTAACCCCTCCCTCACATATTTTGCATTTTTGAATAATATTCTACATTTGCATGTGACTTCATATTTACAAAATACTTTTACTTACTTTATCTTATTTCATCCTGTCAGTATGACAAAATCAACAAAGTGATTTTTCCTATTTTATTTTATGTTATTTTTTGATTTTTTCCTATTTTATACAAGTGATAGTAATAGTATTAGAACTTAGGTATTTTGATTCTTACACCAGTATCCTTCACTGCCTTTAAATAAAAACAACAAAAAAACAGTTCTCAGAAACTCTCATGTAGAGGTAGAAGCATAATGAGACTTCTGTTTCTGATCAAGATGGAGTACTAGGGACCAGATTTACCCTCCCATTTGAAACTAATGAAAACCTGGACAAAATATATGAAACAATGCCCTCAAGACATTCACCATCAGGCAGTGAAGAACATTGATCCCTGAGAGATGGAAATAGATGAAGTGACTCCTACAATTACCTCAGCTTACTTCCTGGAGTAAGTTTTCAAGACACAGTACAAGGACGGGGAACCCGGACTGAGCCTGATGGAGCCCCTGACTTGAGAAGGCAGAGCTGAGAGTCCAGTGATCCCAAGAAATGTTCTCAGGACAGAATACCAGGAAAGAGAGCCACAAGAAGAGAGAACTCCAGAGATCTGAAGAGGTTCCAATTCTAGTATTCAATTGAGTACTGATTATGTAAGGAAAAAAGCCAAGGCAGGTCATTTTATAATAATAAAGGAGTGAGTTCATCAAGAAAACACCCAATAATACTCAGTAACAGTGCTTCAAAATACATGAACTTCAAGGGGAAATATACAAACCCACAGCTATGATTGGAGAATTCAACACTCTTCCCTCAATATTCGTTAGAATAAGTAGACAGAAAATCAGTAAACATACAGAAATCTTCAAAAATACTATCAATATGAAATATAATTAATTAAAAACAATTAAAAATAATTTAAAATACTATCAACAACTTGATCTAATTGATTTTAGAGACCACCTCACCAAATAACAGCAGAATACATAACTTCTCAAGTGCACAAGAACATTTACCAAGATTGACCATATTCTGGGCTGTAAAACAACTCTCAGTAAATGTTAAAAGATTCCAATATTACAAACTATATTTCCCTATCACAATAGAATTACAAAAAGATATCTGGAAAATCCTCAAATATTTGGAAACTAAACAATGTGCTTCTAAAAAACCATAAATCAATTTTTTAAATTAAAGGGAAAATTATAACATTTTGAACTTAATAAAAGTGAAAACACAACATATTAAAATTTGTGGATGCAGTTAAAGTAGTACTTAGAAAGAAATTTAGAACACTAATTGCCTGTATTAAAAGAGAATAAAAGGCTCAAATCGATGTCTTTAATTTCCACCTAGAACTAGAAAAAAGAAACAAGTGAAACCAAACTAAGCAGAAAAAAGAATAATAGAGAGATGAGAAAAGAAATCAATGAAATGGAAAACGGGAAAACAATAAGGAAATTGATGAAAGCAAAAACTAATTGTTGGGAAGATCAATGAAATAGAAATTCATCAGGAAATGAGAAAAGAGAAATAACCAATTTCACAAATGACAGAATGAACATCACTAAATTTTACAAATATTAAAAGGATAATTGGGGAATGTTTTGAACAATTTTATGTCAATAAATTCTATAATGTAGATGAAATGGATGCATTTATTCCTTGAAAGACACAAACTACCAAAGCTTATTCAAGATGAAATAACTTGAATAGTCATGTATCTACTAAAGAAATTGATTCTGTTTAAAATCTTCCCACAAAGAGAACTACAGGCCCGATGGCTTCACTGAGAATTTACCAGTCAGTTAAGGTAGGAAAAATACCAATTCTACCGAAAATATTTCAGAAAGTTGAAAATAAGTATTTCCCAACTCATTCTGAAAGCCAACATTATTACCCTGATACCAAAATCAGTCAATGACATTACAAAAAGGAAAACTAGAGCCAACATCACTCAGGAACACAGATGCAAAAATTCTTAACAAAATTTTAGAGAATAGAATCCAACAACATATAACAAAGATAATACATCATGACCAAGTGGGGTTTATCCCAGGAATGCAAGGTTGTTTTAGCATTCAAAAATCAATCAGTGGTCCTCCACAACTAGACTGAAGAACAAAAGGCAGCAACTTGTCTGTTCCTCTCCCCCAATTCCCCAATAAAAATCTTTAAAAAAAAAATCAGTGTAGTTCATCATATTAGCAAACTGAAAAAGATAAAACACACAATCATCTCAATAGATGGAGAATAAGTGTTAGACAAAATCCAACATACACTACTGATTAAACACAAAACAAACAAACAAACAAACAAAAAACCTCAGCTGACTAGGAATAGAAAAGAACTTCCTCAACTTGATAAAAAGCATCTACAAAACCCTACTACCAATAGTACTTAATGGTAAAAGCCTAAATGCTTTCTTCCTACAATCAGGAGCAAGAATATCTGCTCTTACCATTTTAATCCAACATTGTGTGGGAGGTTCTAGCCAGTGTAATTAGATAGAAAACAAACAAAAAGGCATTCAGTTTGGAAAAGGTAAAGTAAACTATCTTTATTCACAGATGATATGTGCTATGTTGAAAATCTTATGGACCCTATAAAATAGTTACTAGAACTAACACATGACTTTAGCAAGGTTTCTGGATACAAGATTAATATATGTAATTAAAATATATTACTATATAGTAGAAATAAACGTTCAAAAATTTAAATTTAAAAAATACCATTTATAATATAATAACATGAAAAATATAAACATAAAATTTCTCCTGCCACAGATAGAGCTGGCAAAATATGTGCAAGACCTATACACTGAAAACTACAGTACACTGACACTGTGTTCATGGGTCAGAAACTCAATGTTTTTAAGATGCTAATTTTCTATAAATGGACCTATTCATATACATTCCATGTGTTCCAAAACAAAATCCCAACTGACTCTTTAGTAGAAATTGACAAGCCATTTCTAATATCCACACGCAAAAAAATGAACTTCAATACATACCTCACGCCATGTACAAAATAACTCAAAATGTATCACATACCTAAGCACAAAACCTAAAAACATATTGGGGTGTCGGAAAAGTCATGATGCATTTTTGCAACAAAAAACAGAAAAAATACATTATGACTTTTCCGACAATCCAGGAGAACCTCTAGACAAAAATATAGGAGAAAATCTCTGCTATCTTGGGTTAGGCAAAGATTTCTCAGATCAGCAAAAAAAAAATTGATAAATTGGACTTCATCAAATTTTTCAACACCTGCTTGTTTTTTTTTTTTAAGATTTTATTGGGGAATTGGGGGAGAAGAATAGCGTTGGGGAATCAGGGAAGGGGAACTGACAAGTTGCTGTCTTTTTGTTCTTCAGTCTAGTTGCGGAGGACGTTGCTTCTCTGGCCCATGTTGGTATCATCATTGCGCTCTTCCCAGATGAGGCAGATCGATTGCTGGCCTCTGGATGGTCGCTCATCGCAGCTATTGGCAGCTCACGCTGGCTGCCGGTCACTCACTGTAGCCTATGACAGCCCACTGCAGCAGGAGCTGCAGGCCACACTGTTGCCGGGGCTCGCACAGCCCAGCCCCAGGTGGAGCTGTTGTTAGCTGGAGAGGACAGTGTCACTGGCCCCATACATGGGATCCGAACCAGGGCTGCTGGCATCCCAAACCAGCTTTTAACCAATGCGCCACTTGGCCAGCCCTCAACACCTGCTTTTTGAAAGGCACAATTAACAGAATCAAAAGACCTACTTCAGAGTAAGAGAAAATATGAGTAAATTACATATCTGATGAAGGAACTGTATCCAGAATTTAAAAAGAAAAAATTCTCAAAACTTAATAAAATGTAAACAACAGACAAAAGATTTGAACAGACACTTCACACAAGGAAATATATGCATAGCTAATAAACACATAAAAATGTGCTCAATACCATACCTCATCAGGCAATGCAAATTAAACTACACTGAGACACTACTTCACACCTACCAGAAGGGCAAAAATTAGAAACACCATACCAAATTTTGGCAGGTATGTGGAGTAACTAGAACTCTCATACACTGTTGATGGGATTGTAAAATTACATAACCCCTTTGGAAAACAGTTTGGTCTTTCTTAAAAATTTAAACATACACCTGCCTTATGACCATCCATTCTACTCATAGATATTTACCCAAGAAATATGAAAAAAAGTCAATACAAATACTTTTACATAATATTCATAGCAACTTTATTTGTAATGACCAAAAACTGGAATCAATTCAAGTGTCCATCAACAGATGAAAGAATAAGCAAACTGTGGTATATTCAAAGAATGGACTATTAATCAGCAGTTTAAAAGTATAAGCTATTAATGCAAGCAACATGATTGAACACCAAAATAATTCTGCTGAGTGAAAAAAAACAGACCAAAAAAAAAAAAAAACTGCGTGCACTATGTGATTCATTTATATAAAATTCTAGAGAATGCAAACTAATCTATAGGGACAGAATGCAGTCTAGTGTTTGGGAGAGGGAAGACAGAGGAGAGAATTCCAAAGGTCCTGAGGACACTTTGGGAGGGTAGGTGTGGATATGTTCATTCACTTGATTATGGTGCTGGTTTCACGGGTACATACATATGCTAAACCTATCCAATTGTAAACTATAAATATGTACAATTTATTTTTGGTTAATTTTATCCCAAAAAGACTTACAAAAAACAAAAGTCAATTGAATTGTTTTCTCTCTCTTCATCCTTTGTGCAACTTACAATACTTTAACTCAAATTTCTCCCCTCCTGTCTTCCATGTTAGTGTTATCTATTATTTTAATTCTTCTTTATTTATTCACATTAGTTTTTAGTATTAATAGTATTATTATCATAGCCAATCCTTATTTAGATTTACCAATATGCTTACCAATTCATTTGCTTTTTGCATGCCACTTTTTGCTTCTGGATTTATTTTTTGTTTTTCAGAAGTACATTCTTTATTGTTTTTTTCAACAAGAGATTTTGAATGGCAAAATTATCTGACAATGTGTTTTTGCCCTCAGTCTTGAATATAGTTTATTTGTTTATAGAATGCTAGGTTGAAAGTTTTTTTCCCTCTCCATTTTGAAAATATTATTATTCCAAAATGGAGACAAGCCATCTATTAGACACAAGAGTTCGAAACACTGGTTATAAGGATGCTCAATTATCTCAAGGAGAACTTCAACAAAGAGATAGGAAACATAAAAAAGAACCAGTCAGAAATGAATATAACAGAAATAAAGAATACATTAGAGAGAATCAGCAGTAAATAGAAGAAGCAGAGGATTGAATCAGAAATTTATAAGATAAGATAGCACAAAACACCCAATTAAAACAGTGAAAAGAAAAAAGAATCCAAAAACACGAGGATAGTTTAAGGCGCCTCTGGGACAACATCAAGTGTACCAATATTCACATTATAGGGGTACCAGAAAAAGAAGAGAGAGAGCAGGAGATTGAAAACCTATTTGAAGAAATGATCATGGAAAATTTCCCTAACCTGGTGAAGGAAATAGACATACAAGCCCAGGAAGTATAGACAGTCCCATACAAGATGACCCAGAGAAGCCCACACCAAGGCACATCATAATTAAAATACCAAAGGTGAAAAACAAAGAGAGAATCTTAAAAGCAGCAAGAGAAAGGCAGATAGTTACCTACAAGGGAGCTCCCATAAGTCTGTCAGCAGATTTCTCAACAGAAACTTGTCAGGCCAGAAGGGATTGGCACAAAATATTTCAAGTGATGAAAAGCAAGGACCTACAACCGAGATTAGTCTACACAGGAAAGCTATCATTTAGAATCAAAGGACAGATAAAGAGCTTCCCAGACAAGAAGAAGCTAAAGGAATTCATTACCACTAAGCCAGTGTTACAAGAAATGTCAAAGGGACTTCTTCAATAAGAATTCAAAAAAGATAAAAAATGTGAATAATATGGGGCCAGCCGAGTGGTTAAGAGTTGGCTTGGGAGTGTGAGCTCTGAGCAGCAGGGCCACTGGTTCGGTTCCCATATGGGCCAGTGATGCTGCGCCCTCTACAGCTAAGATAGTGAACAACAGCTCAACCTGAAGCTGGGCTGCCATGAGTCGCCAGTGATGGAGTAGGCTGCAGTGGGACTGCAGAGGGCTGCTGTGAGCTACCGTGTGTGGCCAGCAGCCAGCATGAGTGGCCGGCAGCCATTGTGAGCTGCCATGAGCAGCCATCCAATGGCTGGCGACCGATCTGCCTCAGCCGGAAAGAGTGCAATGATCACAATACCAACATGAGCCAGTGAAGCAAAGTCCTCCACAACCAGACTGAAGAACAAAAGGACAGCAACTTGTCTGTTCCCCTTCCTTGATTCCCCAATAAAATCTTAAAAAAAAAAAAATAAATATATATATATATATATATAAATAATAAAATGCAATAACTACATATCTATCAATAATTACTTTAAATGTAAATAAATTAAAATCTCCAATCAAAAGATAAGGTAGCTAGAAAATAAGACCCTTACATAGGCTGTCTACAAGAGACTCACTTCAGATACAAAGACATACACAGACTGAAAGTAAAGGGGTGGAAAAGGGTATGTCATGAAAATGGAAACAAACAAAAAAAGCTGGGGTAGCAATATTTGTATCAGACAAAATAGATTTTAATACAAACGCTATAACAAGAGACAAAGAAGGACACAGTAATCCTACACAGAAACCCAAAATACTACTTCAAAGGGACATGTGCATCCATATGTTCACTGCAGTATTATTTACAATAGCCAAGATATGGAGGCAACCTGGATGAATGGATATAGAAGAGGTGGTATATATTTACAATGGAATATTACTCAGCCATAAAAAAGAACAAAATCTTGCCATCTGCAACATGGATTGACCTAGAGGATATTGTGCTGAGTGGAGGAAGTCAAACAGAGAAAGACAAATGCCATATGACTTCACTTATATGTAGAATCTAACGAACAAAATAAACAAACAAAACAAAAACAAATTCATAGATACAAAGAACATTTTGGTGGTTGCCAGATGGGAGGGGAGTTGGGGGATGGGTGAAAAAGGTGCAGGGATTAAGAAGTACAAATTGATAGCTACAAAATGTCATGGTAATGTAAAAGATAACATAAGAAATATAGTCAATAATATTGTATAACTAAATTTTTCGAGATGATCACTTCATAAGTTATATAAATGTCTAATCACTATGTTGTACGTCTGAAATTAATATAATATTGTATGTCAACTGTAATTGAAAAATAAGTTATTAAAGTTCAAAATAAATAAAAGAAAGAAAGAAAGAAAGAAAAGAACAACACAAAATGTGGATAGCATTGTATGAAAAATGAAATTCAAACTATTTTCACCATCCTACCCACTGTGTTACTGACTCTCTCCCTTCATCCTATACTCCTGTACTCTACTGCCTCCTCCCAAATCCTCCCCAACAGCCTACTTTAAAAATGATTGGATGGTTGGGTCTTAGCCTATGATATCAACAACAATGGTAACAACAGAGGAATGTGCTGCTAACTTGTAGCATCTGCTTTTATTTCAGGGAGTTCTCTTAATTTCCCAACTTAATATTAACAGTCACCCAGGAGGGCAAGAGTTCCTAAACTGGGCTGCCTGGAAAGCCCAGGATGCCCCCTCCACACCTGCCCTCCTCTACAAATAAACATCTTCCAAGGCTATCCATCTGGCACCTTTCAACAGCTTCCAAGTCTAAGAAAACAAACCCTTTGCAAAAAGGGTTTTAAAACCAGAAATCCCAATGGGAGCATTTTCGTTTCTGGCTTCAACCACTTCAAGCAGAATAAACAGCATGGGGGAAATAAGAAAGTAAATGAGTTGGAGTAAAATCTGTTTCTCTCTATATATATCTAGATGTATAATATTTACATATTATACATCTAGATTTACAATTTTATTTTATTTTTTCATTTGTTCTTTGGGGGAGTTGATTTTTAAGGGATCATAAGGAGAAAAGTGGCTTTTCTCCTATAAGAAGCAATCAGACTTTCTGAAATCTCCTGTCCTTTCTTCTCTCTCTGACTCAGCCCAAATATATGAAAAATTACCCCTTTTTTTTGGTGTCCAGAAAAGACATTTTCTCAAACACATGATTATTTTTTTCAGGGAATATGACTTCCTTGACTTGTAATTCAACCACTAAAGGCTAATATCGTGGTAAGAACATGTACTTGGTGGATTTGGCTCCTGTCTAGCTTGAGCACTGAGTGACCATGGGAAAATTCTTTTACCTCTTCAGGCCTCAGTTTCTGCACCTATAAAATGAAAATAAAATACTCATGTCACCAGTAAATTGTTAAGATTAAAGGAAATAACTACATAAATCAACTATCAGGATTATACCTGGTATATGGTGAGACGTCCACTAAGTTATCTGCCTCCTTATGTTCTTTTTTCAAGGTGGTAATGGATTTAATCTTGGGCTTTTTATTGAAGGAATAAAAATTTCTGCTGCACATTAATGCATAAAGGGAAAATATGTAAATACATGGTATTTGTTTCAGATAACAGGAAGACGTATTTACATAAAATGGAACATACTTTGGTTTATAGTTCATGAGTGCTTCCTAATGTCCAGTTCATTCAATGATAAAGCTCTATTCTGGTCACTGAAAACAAAATAGTAATTCAAAAAGTTAATGCCACTGTCTAAGGAATCCAAACAGTGTTTCCTAAATCTGCCTGATAATAAAAGCCACCTGGGATGCTTAATAAACATACAGATTCCCAAAGGCCTTTAGTAGAAATTCTAATTCAATAGGTCTGTGTCGGGCCCAGTAATCTGTATGTTTGACAAAACCCCCAGATGTTTCCTATTTTAGGCAAGTTTAGGAAACACTGATTAATTGCCTAGGGCTGGGGAAATGACTCATCTGCAATTAAGCAATAATCCCTCTACTTAAGGAACAATGCCAAATGATTTTAGAGCCATTGAATAATTATAACATATATGCTGCTCTAAAAATTGAATTAGCTATTATTTCAATCAGAAGGATTATTCCTTTTTAGATACATTTACACAAATTTTTAAAGTTTTAAGAAATGTCACCAGTTCTTATTTGCATTTGTTATGCTTTTTTAGGTTTTGGAGGCAACAAAGCATTACTGGTTCTATTGTATAATTTGTCCACAACCTATTTAGGGACAGATTTGTCAGGTGTCCAAATTTTGAGGTGGAATTTGGGTTATGCAGGTTTCTTCCTGCCCTAAATTCACACTTACATGCAAAAATAGACAGAATTGATGCCAAACATTGCATTATGCATAGAAGAAATAAAATTGTCCAGAACTACTGAATGCTACTGACAATATTTTCATTTTATCAAATTAATTTTACTAACATGTTTATTGTATTATATCATTCTAGTTGCAATCATTTTCCACACACAGTTAAGATCAAAGAAAAGTTCACTGGTGGAAGGAAGGGGCAGCTAATTAGTAGAACCAGAAGATCCCACTCAAACGATGCCAAGCCCCTTGCCTGCTCTGTAATCACTAGTTACAAACACCTGCAGAGCTCACCCTCTCTCAAGAGAGCTGAACTCTGCTAACCTCACCCAACTATACCAGAAAAGTGCTTACAACCAAGGTCAGACAGGCCTTCTCAGGTCCAGTTCTCATTGCCTGGTTGCTTTGTTTTGTCAGTTTTAGGGAGTGGGAGATGTTCATTAAAATTCTTAAAGAAACAATTCCAAATATTGAATTGAAATCTATGAGAAAGAAGCAAACACCAAAAGCAAAATATACAGAGGGTGCCAAAAAAGAAAATGTATATACAGTTTAAGAAAGGAAAACTGTGTTAAAATTGTAATACTTGATATATACTGAAAACAAAAGATGAATACAAGTCACATTTACAATTACATGAGGTGCTCAAAGTGGTTTTATCATAGCGTCCAGACACTTATGATTACGGTGAACTACTGCTTGAGCAACGCTGACCAAAGTGTCCACTTGTATATGCTTTTTGGGAACCCCCAGTATGTGTGTGTGTGTGTGTGTGTGTGTATTTTTTTTTTTCTTAAATCTCTATTGCACTGACCATGCTTAAAAATTGGAATTCAGGGCCGGCCGAGTGGCGCACTGGTTAAGAGCTGGTTTGGGATGCCAGCAGCCCCGGTTCAGATCCCACATATGAGGGCCAGTGACACTGCCCTCTACAGCTAACAACAGCTCCACCTGGAACTGGGCTGCGAGCCCCGGCGACAGTGTAGGCTGCAGCCCCTGCTGCAGTGGGCTGCCATAGGCTACAATGAGGGGCCGGCAGCCAGCGTGAGCGGATGGCAGCCAGCATGAGCTGCCAATAGCCGCGGTGAGCGACCATCCAGAGGCCAGCAACCGATCTGCCTCATCCGGGAAAGAGCGCAATGACGACACCAACCTGGGCCAGTGAAGCAACATCCTCCGCAACTAGACTGAAGAACAAAAGGACAGCAACTTCTCTATTCCCCTTCCCCGATTCCCCAATGCTGTTCCCCTCCCCCAATTCCCCAATAAAATCTTTTAAAAAAAAATTGGAATTCAAAATATTAAAAATACAGTGAGGTTTTGGGGAATACATAGCCCCAGACAGATGCCACAGACACCTATTGTTTTGTCTGTAAACATCCCTTCTTCTTAAAAGAGTACCCTCGCCTAGGAACAGTTTTTCCCTCCATTCCATCCTATTTTAACGAAAGAGCTGCCACATTTCCTTAACTCTCTTGGCCACAGCTGACCTGTTGAAGGGTGGGATTCCAATTCAGACTTGCCAATGATCCTTCCCCTTCCCCTCTGATTTTTGGATTTTAGACAAGGTATCAAGTTACATTATCTCAGGTGGCTGAAGCTCTATTCTATAAAGTTTAAATGTGATTGATGACAGTGGTGAGTGATAAGCAGAGAGAAAAGAAGCAGAAATAAAATGAGGTGCAGGGATAGGAGATGCTGAGTAGGATCTACCTGAAAATCCCACTTATGCAAGAAGAAGGCAGTTGGGAAGTTGCACAGTTTTTTTTGAATGCTAAGTCCCAGTTTTCTTGTCTATTATATAAGGGCATAGAGGTATTTACTTCAAGTGTTTTTTGTGAGAAATAATTGTGGTAATTCATATAAATCACTAAATACTGGACCTAGTAAATGGCCATTGTTAAGCGCCTCTCAGCAGGGGGCTTAGAAAGCTGCAAGCATGGGTCCCACATTCGGAGGACATGATGTGACAAATTTCTGGCATTAGTAGAAAACTATCCTCTAAGTAAATTGACAGCCAACTATAATTTTAACAAAAGTATCAGAAAAAGAACCCAAGCATAGCTGATAGTGGCCTATGATTAATCAGGTCCTAAAGAAAGCCCCAGAACAGGGTTAATAATGATAATAAATCACCTATTCTGAGTGCTAACTGCAGACCAGGCAGGAAGCTAACCATTTTGCATCTATCTTTAATAGTTATTAAGTTAGGTGTTATGCTTATTCCTATTTTGCAGATGAGGAAACTGATGCATAATGTTGAAATCTGCCTTCAAGAAGATGATTCACCAAGAACCCATTGTTCCCAGCGTCTCAGGGGCGATTGACCAGTGTATTTAAAAGTGGCTATTTCTCACTTTTCTCCGTCACCCCTGTCCATCAGCCTGCCTTGGTTACTGATTAGTTACTAAGTCAATGAAATGGCCATTACCACACTGAAGGAATTTAAGCTCGGACCAGAGCAGCCTATTTCACTATTCCAGGTGGCTCTCTTTCTCGCCCTCTGATTGTTTGCATGCTCCATGGTTCTATTTCAGTTCTTCACTTGCCTCTTTGCACCACTCCCCTGCTTCTGCTTGCAAGCTTCACTCTGGAACTGCTTTCTTTCCCAAAAGTTCTTTACAGGAACTTTTGGATAAGACTGAATTACCTCCCAAATTAGGGTTTCTTTATTTAAACTAGTTTGTTTGTTTGTTTGTTTATTTTTGTACGTTGTAAATCTTGTAGCCCTTGGTTCCTGTGGCCTCTGCTTAGTCTCAATCATTGCTTTGCCCTGACTTGTGGGATTACTATATGTTCTAATTGGGACTATTAATTTGTCTAGCTCTAGTTACCCATGATCACAGCTTCCCAGAAAATACCAGGTCCTTAAACCAGCATATTCTGATCTCCTATCTCTGCCTTGGCACCTTTCTTCCTGGTCTGTCATCCTGTGTCCTTAACCTCTTGAAACATGTTTTCTTTTTTTTTTTTTTCATCAACTAGCTTATAGGTTCTAGCTGTAGAATAATATGCTTTGCGGTGTGATTCTCAGTCCATCTGTACTTAAATCATTTGGAATGCTTTATGAAAATGAAAACTTTTAGTCCCATCCCCATGAATCAGAACCTCTACGGTAAGCCCAAGAAGTAAGCATTTTTTTTTTTTTTTTGAGGGCAGTGTCACTGGCCCTCATATGTGGGACCCGAACCAGGGTCGCTGGCTTCCGAAGCTAGTGCTTAACCACTGCGCCACTTGGCCGGTCCAGAAGTAAGCATTTTTAACAAGCTGCGTAAGTGATTCTTATGCATACAGAGCTTGGTACCCATTGTACTGGAAGAACAGATAATATAATCATAGATTTTTTTAAAAAAAAACTCCAGGAACTTCCAGTTCTGTGCTTAGCACCTGGAAGATTCTCAGTAATTGCTCATTGGATTAGGGGATGAATAAGTCTGATTTTAGAAGGAAATCCAGTCATTGGGAAATCTTCCCTACTCTAAGGAAATATTGGCAATTTTCACTAACCATGCCCAAAATACCAACTTCAATTAATATAATCCTCATGAATTACTCATGAGTTAAACTGCTTCAATCTCCTTTGGATTTTGCTTCTTCCTAAAATAATGCAATTTTAATTTACTTTGGCTGTGATGAAACATCATATCAAATTGGTTCCAAAATCTCAAGGTGTTCTTTAATTAATTTCAACCTCCTCCTGGGTAGAATCTAGAAAAGTTTCCTCCAATTATATTTGGAAAAAAATACCAAAGTGATTTTTATAAGCCAGGTAAATATTGCTATAGGGACAACTGAAAAGATTTTAATGTTCTAACGTATTGTTAATTCAACAAATATTTACTCTACTTAAAACATTCAGATTGTTATCACAAGCAGAACATACAAGAAAGCCAATGATTCCTTAATGCTCCTGGGAATATTAATATCTTGATTTCTTTATTCAATTAGGTTTGGAAGTTCTTTTTGCTCCCTAGCTGCAGCCCATTTAAAGCTGGGTTACTCCAGGAAGACTCTTTGGATTACTGACTTTAAGAAACCACTTGCTCACAATGCTTCTGTCAGCATAACTCATGAACACACAAGCTTCCCTCCAGTCTATGTCTTTCTAACAGATGTTGCCTTGATCTCTTTGCTAGCTTTACTCTGACTTCGAACATGGGAAAGGGGAAATGAAGCAAAGGTGATATAACTGTGAGCTCTAAATATGCTATTGCTTGGGCCGGCCGAGTGGCGCGGTGGTTAAGCGCTGGCTTGGGAAGCCAGTGGCCCTGGGTCAGGTCCCACATATGAGGGCCAGTGACACTGACCTCAAAAAAAAAAAGAAATATACTATTGCTTTTCATCTTTACAGTGACCTTGTGAGGCAGACATTTTCTTCCCATGTTATAGAAGAGATAGTGATTATATAGTTGGACCAAATCATATATCTAAAAAGTGGCACAGCCAGGACTCAATTTCCCATTTTTTTCATCCCTAGGCTCATCTACTTCCACTACACCATGTTGCATCATCACTTTATCTTGCCACTTCTTGAACACCTTTCTGCCTTCTCCCCAGGATGTGGGTGTTGCCTTTGGTCATGTGTTGGTCTTCCTGATCTGAACTAGTCTCACCCAGGAGTTCCCTAGCAATCAGATGCTCGATTGATTCCCTTTTACACGGCCACTCTCCTTCCCATCCTCTGTCAGTTTCCCCTTCATGGCCAGTCTTTCTAAGCTTAGATACCAGAGTACCACTTGCAGAAACAAAGCAATAGTATTGTCCTCTTTGATGACTTGTATCTTGTTATGAATAGGATGTGAGTGTTAGTTGAAAACAGGTTTGACTGCCTATAACACAAAATCCACCTACAGTGGCTAAACAAAAAGTGGTTTATTTCTCTCATATAACAAGAAGACCAGAGGTAGGTGTTTGCACAAGATGCTATAATGATTTCACAGTTACCATGTCTGCAATTCTACTGGCCTCTCCCTTCATCATGATGGCAAGATCACTGCTATATCTCCAGCTATTGCATCCACATTCAAAAATCAGATGAAAAAAGAGCAGGACAGTGTCAGCTGTATTCCTCCTTGTTTACCAAGAAAGCGAAACCTCTCCCAGAACACATCTCCGTACACATACCCAGCAGACTTCATTTAAAGCCATGTTAAACAGAATGGATCAAAAGACACATCTTCAACTGTTAAAAAGGTAGAGAAAGCACTTGAAAATCAATATAATCCAACACATCAAGAGGCTAAAGAAGAAAAATCACATGATCATATCAATAGGTGCAGAAAAAGCATTTAACAAAATCCAACACTTGTATATGATAAAAACTCTCAGAAAACTAGTAATAGAGGAAAACTTTCTTAACTAGATAAACATTATCATCTACATAAAAACCTACAGCCATCATACTCATACTTAATGGTAAGAAATTAGAAGTTTTCCTGCTAAGATCAGGAACAAAGCGAGGGTGTTCCCTCTCAACAGTCCTTTTCAACATCATACTAAAAGTCCTACCCACATAGATTGGAAGGATTAATATCATTAAAAATGTCCATACTACCCAAAGCAATCTACAGATTCAAAGCAATCCTTATCAAAATACCAATGGCATTCTTCTCAGAACTAGAACAAATAATTGTAAAAATTATTTGGAATCACAAAAGACCATGAATAACCAAAGCAATCTTGGGAAAGAAAAACAAAATTGGAGACATCATACTTCCTGATTTCAAACTATGCTACAAAGCTATAATAATCAAAACAGTCTGGTACTGGCACAAAAACAGACAGATGGATAATTGGAGTGGAATAGAGAGCCCAGAAATAAACCCTCACGTATATGGTCTATTTATCTACAACAAAGGAAGCATGACTACACAATGGAGAAATGACAGTCTCTTCAACAAGTGGTATTGAGAAAGCTGGACAGATACATGCAAAAAAAAAATGAAACTAGATCACTCTCTTACATTATATACAAAAGTAAACTCAAAATGGATTAAAGACAAATATGATACCTGAAACCATAGAGCTCCTAGAAGAAAACATAGGTAATAAACATCAGTCTTAGTAATATCTTTATGGATATGTCCCCTCAAGCAAGGGAAACAAAAGCGAAAATAAACAAATGGGACTTCATAGAATTAAAACACTTCTGCACAGCGAAGGAAACCATCAACAAAACAAAAAGACAATATACTGAGTGGGAGAAGATATTCACAAATGATATATCCAAAATATATAAAAAAACTCATAAAACTCAATAACAGCAACAAAAAATCTGATTTAAAAAAATGGACAGAGATCATGAAGAGACATTTCTCCAAAGAAGACATACAGATAGCCAACAGGTACATGAAACAATGCTCAACATACTAATTATCATGGAAATTCAAATCAAAACCACAGTGATATACCACCTCACACTAGTAAGAATGCTATTATCTATCAAAAAGTCAACAAATAACATGTATTGGTGAGGATGTGGAGAAGAGGGAACCATTGTGCACTGTTGGTAGGACTGCAAGTTGGTGCAGCCACTGTGGAAAACATTATGGAGGTTCATCGAAAAACTAAGCCAAAAAACTAAAAATAGATCTACCCAGCAATTCCACTTCTGGGGGTATTTATCTGAAGAAAACAAAAACACTAATTCAAAAGGAAATATGCACCACTATGTCCATTGCAGTATTATTTACAATAACCAAGATATGGAAGCAACCTAGGTGTCCACTGATAGATAAATGGATAAAGAAGATATGGCATATATATACAATGGAATATTTCTCAGCAGTATAAAATAATTAAATCTTGCCACTTGCAACAACATAGATGGACCCAGAGGGTATTATACTAAGTGAAATAAGTCAGAAAGAGAAAGACAAATACCATGTGGTTTCACTTATATATGGAATATAAACAAAACAAACAAAACAAAAATAGACTTCTAGAAATAGATATCAACTTGATGGTTGCCAGAGGGGAGGAGGTGGGGGAATGGGTGAAAAAGGTAAAGGTGAATATAGTCAATAATATTGTGATAAGTTTGCACAGTGACACATGATTACTAGACTTACTGTGATCACAATATAAGGTATAAAAATGTTGAATCACTATACTATACTGTATACCTGAAACTAATATAATATTGTATACCAACTATACTTAAATAAAAAAACAAAAATATAAGTCTAGTTAATTCAATAAGACAAGAAAAGGAAATAAAAGGTATACAGACTGGGAAAGAAGAAATAAAGCTGTCTTTGTTTGCACGTGTCATGATTGTCTATGTAGAAAATCTGAAAGAATCAATAAAAGAAAACCTTCTGGAACTAATGAGGGATTATAATAAGGTCTCAGGTTACTAGACAAAAGTCAGTCGCTTTCCTATATACCAGCAATGAACAAGTGAAATAGGGAAGTAAAAACAAATATTTACATTAGCATCCCCCAAATTGAAATATTTAGGTATAAATCTAATAAAATCTCTATGAGAGCTACATAAGGAAAACTACAAAACACTGATGAACAAATTCAAAAAACAAAATAAATGCAGAGATATTCCATATTCATGGATAGGAAGACTCTATATTGTCAAGATGTCAGTTCTTCTCAACTTGATCTATAGATTCAATGATATCCCAGTCAAAATCCCAGAAAGCTAGTTTGTGGATATCAGCAAACTGATTCTAAAGTTTATATGGAGAGGCAAGCCACCACAGTATTGAATGAGAAGAACAAAGCTGGAGAAATGACACTAACCGACTTCAAGATTTACTATAAAGCTACAATGATCAAGACACTGTGATATTGGTGAATGAACAGATGAATAGATCAATGACACAGAATGGAAAGCTCAGAACTAAATCCACAAAAATATAGTCAACTGATCTTTGATAATACAACAGAGCAAAAATAGGCATTTCAAATAATAGTGCTGGAACTACTTGACATCTAATTTTTAAAAAAAGAAAAATCTAGGCACAGACTATACACTGTTCACAAAAATTAACTCAAAATGGATTATAGACTTAAATGTAAAATATGAAACTACTAAACTCCTAGAAGATAACATAGGAGAAAATCCAGATGACTTTGGGTATAGCAATGACTTTTTAGATACAACACCAAAAGCATGAACCATAAAAGAAATAACTGAGAAGATAGATTTCATTAAAATTAAAAACTCCTGCTCTGCAAAAGACTGTCAAGGAAATGAGAGGACAATCCACAGATTGGGAGAAAATACTTGCAAAACACACATCTGATAAAGGACTGTTATTCAAAATATACAAAGAACTCTTAAAACTTAACAATAATAAAACTAAATACCTGATTAAAAATTAGTCAAAAAAGGCCGGCCAAGTGGCTCAGTTGGTTAAGAGCTCACTCAAGAGTGCGAGCTGAGCTCTGAGCAACAGCAGTTTGATGCCCAACCGGAGCTGAGCTGCCGCTGAGCTGCCAACAGGTGGCAGGATGGCTCAGCTAAAAAAAACAAAAACAAAAACAAAACAAAAAATTGGTCCAAAGACCTTTATAGACACCTCACTAAAGAAGATATAGAGGGCCGGCCAAGTGGCGCGGTGGTTGAGCGCTGGCTTGGGAAGCCAGTGGCCCTGGTTCGGGTCCCACATATGAGGGCCAGGGACACTGCCCTCAAAAAAAAAAAAAAAAAGATATAGAGATGGTAACTAAACGTGAAATGATTCTCCATATCATATGTCCCTACGGAGTTGCAAATTAAATGAACAATGAGATATCACTATGCACCTACTGTATCAGAATGGCCAAAACCCGAAACACTGACAACACCAAATGCTGATAAAGATGTGGAGCAACATTACCGGCTGAGTGGCGCAGTGGTTAAGAGCTGGCTTGGGATGCAAGCAGCCCTGGTTCGGATCCCACACATGAGGGCCAGTGACACTGCCCTCTAAAAAAAACAAAAAAAACAAAGCAAAAACCCAACTCTTTTGGGCCGGCCGAGTGGCACAGCGGATAAGCACTGGTTTGGGAAGCCAGTGGCCCCAGTTGGGGTCCCACATTTGAGGGCCAGTGACACTGCCCTCAAAAAAAAAAAAGAAGAAAAAAGAAAATGTGGAGCAACAGGAACTCTCTTTCATTGCTGGTAGGAATGCAAAATGGTGCAGCACTTTGGAAGACAATTTGGCAGTGTTTCACAAAACTAAACATATTCTTACCATACAATCCAGCAATCATGCTCCTTGGCATTTACCCAAATGAATTAAAATATTATATCCACATAAGACCCTCCCAGATCTTTATAGCAGCTTTATTCGTAATTGTCAAAACTTAGAAACAACCTAGATATTCGTTAGCACATGAGTGGATAAACAAACTATGGTCCATTCAGTCAAAGGAATATTATTCAGCGTTTAAAAGAAATGAACGATCAAGCCATGAAAAGACATGGAGGAAATGTAAACACATATTCCTAACTGAAATAAGCCAATCTGAAAAGGCTACATACTGTGTGATTCTAACTATATAACATTCTAGAAAAGACAAAACTAAGGAGACAGTAAAAAATAAAATGAGTGGTTGCCATGGGTGAAGGCTGGGAGGTAGAGACGTAAATAAGCAGAGCACAGAGGATTTTTAGAGCAGTAAAACTACACTGTACGGTACTACAGTGGTGATTATATGTAATTATACGTTTGCCCAAACCCATAGAATGTACTACACCGAACAAGAACCCTAATGTAAACTACAGACTTTGGATTATCAATGTAGGTTTATTGACTGTACCAAATGTAACCCTGTGGTGTGGGGATGTCAGTAGTTGGGGAGGCTGTAGGTATGTGGGGGCAGGGGGTACATGGCAAGTCTCTGTACCTACTGCTCAATTTTGCTGTGAACCTCAAACTGCCTTAAAAAATAAAGCCCATCTTTAAAAAAAAGGCAGAGAAAGGAGGAAATAGGGTTGCCATCATTGACTTAGACCAATCAGTATTATTTTGTCTGGGACTGGGAACACTGATGCCGTGCATAAATGGAAGTTTTGTTAGCAAGGAAGAAGTAGAACAATTTCCTCCTAGAAGGTATTTCCTAATTAAGATTGTTTTTTCTGGATATAAATATGCCTCCTTACAATGGCATGGTCATCCCTACATCCATTTACTGGATGGATGTTACGTAACTAACAGTGGTTACCAGTAGACAGGCACTTCTCCATGATTTCCAGTTCTTGGCGCTGAAGGAAGAGTCAAGGGACCCCAGACTGGCCTACCTGCCACCTGCTCGGACCCAGCCTCTCTCTCTGCTTCACTTGCCAGTGCATCAAGGGTTCTTGTTTGCATAATGGACAGCCAGAGTTCCCGGAGCAGCTTGCGGTAGCCACAGGCCCAAGTTGTGAGTCTGGATATTCAATCGAAGGCTTTGTCCTTCATATCACCAGGGCATAAAAACTTGTTTTCATCTTTGTTTGAATGAAATCTTATAAGGAAGTGTAAACACATGCATCAGCTACCACCAGAGCTGCTTGCCTGAATCTGGGATGAGGGGTGGAGCAGCTCCCCTAAAATCTAGAATGATTAAAACCCCAGGCTGGAACCAAAGACCTACCAGAGCTGACTTTTAGTAAATGCTGCTCCCAAGGCCTGAGAGAGTTAAAAAGGACGTTACTTACCTCTGCCCTCTGGTAGTTGAAGAATGACCAGCAAGATTGTTGACATAGATTTACACAACTTATATTTCAATGTTCATGTGTGTGAATTATGTTGGGCTGAAGTCTGTACTTAAGCTGATATCGTTTAAAAGGAAAGAACTGCAACACAATAATTAATTAGAGTTTATGTTTGCACCCTTATTATAACAAAGCCTGGCTGCCTGTCTAAACCAAAGTCCTATGAGTTTATCACAGCAATCAGAGTAATGTGTTGGAATTTTATGTGTGTATGTCTGTGTGAATAATGCAAGCTTTCACGTTCCTTAGCAGGGTCCTATTCTTAAGTAGTGCTTTTACAGAATGGCAGTTTTTACAAAAGTACAGAGCTTTCCCTTCCACAAAGAATTCCAAATGGAACACTGATCAGTGACAGACCTAATACCTCATCTTTACTTGACATTAGCCTAAGTTAGGGCTTTAACCTCTAAGTTTTATTATATTTAAACAAATATGTATACTGATACTATACTCCCCCTGTCCATGGCAGGTAATGGACCATCTGCAAACTACAGACTATAATGGTATAAGTTTTCTCGGTTGGACTTCTTGTTTCCCACTTTCCTCGTTTCTTCATTTCCTCATGTTTTAAAAAGATCCAAATAGGATTAGAGCCATTTAAGAAATGTCCTCCTTGGTGTTATTGTCTATTCAAGGTTTTTTGGATATTAATATGCTTTCTTACATGTTATTATAATCCCTTATGTATTTATTATATGTAATAAAAATGCATTTCTTAAAAAAAATAAGGAGTAAGATTATATACGTGCTGCTGCCAGAGGAGTCCTTTGCAGTGCATAAGTGAATCTGTTCGTTTATCCCACAGGCATTGATGGAGTGCTTATTATGCACCAGGCACTCTGGGAGCTGAACTCGTATCCTCAGAAGTTCACAAGGCAGTAGAAGAAATAGGCGTGTGAGTTAAATACTGTGACACAGTGTTCTTGACATGACAGAAAGCTACATAACGTAACATATAAACTCTGATGAGGGCCAGGTCTGCCCCCACGGGACATGCCATTTCAACTGAATGTTGAAGGCTGCTTAGTAAAGCCCTCCTCTTGGCTGGGATTTTGGGCCAGAGGTGGTAGGAAGAGCTCACCTGAGTTCCAGTTCTAGTGGGAAGCTGAGTTACCAAACCTATTAAAGAGGCAAGAACTACTCAGAACAAGGGTGGTAGCTCCATACGATATAACACTATTCAACCATCCCCTCAATAACCTCATGTCTTCTAATTATTCATTCAACAAACATTTACTGAGTTCCTACCATGTTTGTTGCAGTGTTCTATGTGATGGGAATATAGCATTGAACAAAATGGATATAAATCCTCACCCTGGTAGAACTTCTCATGAGGAGGGAAATAATATTAAAGACTTGGAAAACATGTCATGTGAAAAGAGCTTGTTATAGAATAATATATATGTTATAATCTCCATATTGTTATCTATAAAAAGGCTGAAGGGTTATTTTATCAGTTAGCTTTTGCTGCATAACAGACTACCCCAAAACTTTGTGGTTTGAACAACAACTATTTATCTAGCTTGGGATTCAGTGGTGCACTCCAGGCTAGGCTTAGCTAGTGGTTCTTCTACTAGTCTTGATTACATTCACTAGGAGGTCTGCATTCAGCTGCCACTCAGCTGGCCGCCTCTGCTTCTGGCGATTTGCTCAGCGTTGGGTGATGTGACAGGGGCAACAGGGCACACATCACTTGTCATTCAGAAGGCTAGCATAAGCTTGTCTACAAGGTGGCAGTATGCTCCAAGAGCAGCAAGAGACGGCAAGCACAATCACAGGATTTGCCAAGTCTTTGCCTGTGATAGTTGCTATTGTCCCATTAGCCAATCCAGAGGCAGTGGTGACAGAGGAATACCCAAGGGTGTGGCTACAAGAAAGTATGAACAGATTTGGGGTCCTTGCTGTAAAAACTATGGATATACACCAAAAAGGTGAGGGTGGTTTTCTGGGTAGTGGGTTTATATTGCACGATTCTCTATTTCTCCTTAAATGTTTCAAATTTCTTTTGGTAATCATGTAGAAATTTTATAGTAAGAAATGGAACAATAAATAGGGACAGGCATCAAACCTAGTGGTGTGGCCTAGGACAAAGAAGAGGGGTCATGAGAAGAAACCAGGGGCCTAGAATGAGGACATGAGAATGCTGGGGAACTTGCAAGTTGGTACCCAGTGTTAGCGCCGGGGCACTGCATACTACACTAAGCCTGGCTGAACTGGGGAAGAGAGGCTTTAGTAACCTGCTTCTTGGCTCAGAAATAAACTGGATTATGATATAGCGTGCATATGTAAGAAATGAGAAGCTCCAGTCTGGGGTGCAGGGGTGAGCTCAGGCAGGAGGAATAATGATGGAATCTCCTTATATAAATCTGAACCTCCTACTGGAGTGGGATGAACTAGGGAAAATTGGAGGAAATTCTAAGTCTCTTTGATAATCCTGGAATTAGATACCAGAAAAGTGAATGCTGGTAGTAACTCAAATATCATTTCATTCAAACTCTGTATTATCAATAGATGATTTATTTTTATTTTTATTTTTTTTTATTTTTAAGGAGGGCACAGCTCACAGTGATCCATGCAGCAATCAAACCGGCAACCTTGGTATTATCAGCAAACTCTGTATTACATCAGAGTCCCAGAGAAGTGGCTGGCAGGACTTGACAGGGTTACTGGCATTTTGTGGCAGAACATTCTGAGGTAGAATGAGAGGCCAAATGTCCTGAGAGCAAGCCTGGTGCTTTCTCTTTGCACCTTCCCTTTGCATTCCTGCTGTGAAGGCAGCTAGTCCATTTCTGAACAATGGAATACTGACTGCCTCTCTTTCTCTCCTTCTCCCTCCCTCTCCCCATCTCTCCATCTCTCTCTCTTACACACACACACACACACACACACACACACACACACACACACACCCTGGAGTATTAAGATGACCCAGGTCTTGCCATCAATCATGGCCACAATTTCTCTTACTGTGCCCTTAAGCCTATACCTGGAGGATATGAGCCAAAATATACTAGGCAAGTAATTTTTAAAAGACTTACAGTTAATGAGCGCTTGAAAAATAGACTGATTCACCAAGTTAACACTGGTCTCAAGCCTGGGATTTTGCCAGGGGGACAACTGTGTCGATGGAACTTTCTTGGCTTTCCTTGACTTCAGCCTATTAGTATGCCCAAGGCTTACGTTGAAAGGGCATTGAGAATAAACGTTATTGTTGGAACAATGGATATTTTATAATTTATCAGGTCCAATAGCATTTCTTTTTATGATGATTAGAACCAGATATTTTGTCATTAAAGGAATATGTACAATGACTTCCCTAGAACCTGGGTTATAGTATCTATCTAAATATATTTGGGCTATGTATGAACGAAGGCAACAATGAGATGGGAACAAGTAAAAGCGGAAGAGATAGAAGAGCTAGTGTTTGTACATACTAGGAGATTGCAGGATTTCAAGGCATTATGATTTGTGTCTCAGGCAAACAGGTCCACACAGGAATCGGAGGAAGCTCTCTGCAGAGTTAGGATTTACCCATTTCTACCACATATAGATGGAAGTGTGCGTTAATTATTTCAGTGTGCCAAGACAAAAGTCATTGGATTTAATAATTTGTTTTTTTAACTGATTGACTTGGATAATAACATGATCTCTTCACTTTATCTATGTTCTCTTAGATGTGGACTTAATGGTTTTCCTAATCCCGTCCCTTCCCTCGCACTCTCTCTCTGAGAGCTCACTCAACACTTATTCCTGCCACTGTGAGTTTAGGCTAACAGGAAAGCATATCATCTTTATGACAAGGCATTCAAAAAATATATTTTCGGGCCCGCTGAGTGGCGCGGTGGTTAAGTGCTGGCTTGGGAAGCCAGCAGCCCAGGTTTGGGTCCCACATATGAGGGCCAGTGACACTGCCCTCAAAAAAAAGTAAAAAAAAAATAAAAAAAAAAAAAAAATATATATATATATATATATATATATATATATATATATTTTTTTTTTTTTTTCCAACCACTGCTAACTTAAATCCAAAAGCTCTTCAATCTCCCCAAAATGTGAGGCCACATGTCTGCTCTCTGCAGCCCCTGGATTGCTGAGTTGGCTTTGTCTCCACTGCCATTTGCGTTTTCCTACACAGTTCACACTATCTGAATGATTCACGTAAGTTCCTGGTAGCTAGCAAATGTTTGATAAATGAGTATGTATTACAAACAGGGATGTGGTTGAAATAGGTTTGGCTCTCAACTTTAAACCCCTTTCAAGGGGTTTAAAGGTCTCTACACGACCCTCTGTTTTTTTGTTTTGTGTGTGTGTGTGTGTGTGTGTGTGTGTGTGTGTATAAAATGCAACCCTGAATACAGATGAGGCTGCTGGTTGCTAGGACCTCCTTCCCTTTTGGGTCTCTGAGCTATAACTAAAACTCTAGAAAATGAGTAGAAGCATGATCTGCAAGCTTGCTTTTCTACTCAGCTTTCCCCTGGCTGCAAATAGCACCATACAATGAGAAAAGCACAGTTTTGGAAATACCAGAACCCAACTCCAGCACTTCCTGTAGTATTGTGTCTGTCCAGAGCTCCTCTGAAGCAAATGGACGGATAAATCAGGGGAGAAATAACCTACTCTAGGGACCTTCCTGAATCTATTCTATATACAAGTAATTAAAAAATAATTTGAATGATTTATTAAGAAACATTTATTGAATGTCTATCTTGAGCCAGGTTGCTCGGGTTATAGAGATAAGTAAATTAAGTCTCCTTATTAAGAAGTCCCCAGCCTAGAAGAGGAGGCACATCTATAAACAGATTAATTATAACATGCTGTGCTAAGTACAGCAGTAAAATTGAGTGGAGGGTATAGTAGTAGCACAGAAGGGTAGTGAATAACGTTCTCTAGGGGCAGAGATGCTCAGAGAAGGCCTCCAGTGTCTCATTTAGTAGTGCAGGCCCAGCAGAGTTTTCAAGGAGCCATGAGGTTATCTAAGGTACATGGAATTGGAGAAGGTTGGGCTGAAAGGCATCTCTGCAAACAGGGCACTCTACATAATTTGCGGAACGCCTCATTCGCAAAGCAGGAGAAATAGTAGTGTTAAAAGTACTAAAATACAAGCATTTTTCCTTTTTCTTGTAGTCTTGATTTTGACTTGCATTTTTGTTTATTTGCTACTTAATATTGTTCTAAGTAAATTTTTTAAAAAATTGTTAGCTTGAATTTTATTATTCAGCTTTATATTTTTCAATGCCAGTTTCAAACAGGAGAGTATTAACACGTATGTGAAATCACTGAAATTTTTTACATGATTCTTATTTTTGTAACTCGTAATGCATTTCATTCTTCCCAGAATACTAGAAAAGCTGCACAAAACTAACTCAACTGTTTTTATTTCACTTCTTGATGTGGGCACTTTCTGCCAACACTCTTACTTTTGGCTTACAAATGAGTAAGGAAGAACTGAAAAGAAAAGGGTCTACCGGTTGCCCTATCTTTCCCTTTCCTTTTAGGTCGTCATCTTCAGCTTAAGTGGCTCACCAATAAAATAAGGTATTGTGAGAGAGAAAGGATCTGATAGGATTCCTTGGTTTTAATGTTTCTTAGAATATCATTGCCTTCTTTCTGCATTCAAAACAAATTCTGATTCAAATGGAAAGCATGGCTTCTCGGGGCTGTCAGAACCTCTGCTTACTCAGTCGTGGAGGTAACACTCACTTTCCGCTTGTTTTGTGTCTACGAGAATTCTGAACCCATGGGGCATCAGTTATGAGAGATGCCAATGGGGCCTAAGGAAACAGTGGACAAGTGTGCTGCGCATATCTCCTCTGCTGATGTGCATGCTCCATTGTTCCACCGGACATCAGTTACAAAACACAGGTTCCAAGCCAAAATCATTATGACTTTCATGATAGCAGCAGAATATTAAACCAAGTACAAGGCCCATGAAACTGGCTAAACCTAGAAAAGGCTAAACCTAGATTCAGGCTCAAAAAATATATATTAAATTCTTCCATTTTATGATTTTATGATTTTATGATTTGTCATCATTGTAGCTTCTAAATAAACTTCCACCTTTATATGTTCATGATCTTAGTTTATGATCATCCCTCAAAAACACTCAAATGTTATTACAATCATCATTTACACCAGAATAGTTTGTTCTGCGCAGAAAAGGGCAACCTAATTAGCTTGGTCTTCTTCACCCAAGGGTTCACAATCGAACTTAGGTCACAGTGACAGGAATAGAAGTATAAAGTATACCAGATGATAGTTTAATACCAAACAAAACCACTCATTAATAAATTACTTACCTTATGTGGCCTCAGAGGAACAAGCTTTTCAGTTGTAAAGAGCAAAGCATTAAGGTTACATTATTTAGAAGTCAAAGCACATATCTTGTTTATACAACAAAGGGTTATTTACATAGCCCTTTGCAATAGGAGAGTATTAGTACGATTTCTGTGCCTATAACATGAAATTATTTAGTGTTTATTTTTTGTTTTGTTTTTGGTTTTGTTTTTAAATAGACTTTATTTTTTAGAGTAGAGTTAGGTTCACAGAAAAACTGAGCAGAAAATACAGTTTTCATATATACCTTGACCCCATATGTGCTATTCTTTTTTTTAAATCCTTTTATTGTGAAATAGACATTTTTAAATATTAGTTTCAGGTGTATAACACAGTGCAATAGTTACACTTTTTACCCCTCAAAGTGAAAATCCTCCTCCCCCAATTTGCCACCCCACTCCCCGACCCAATATCATACATATCTATAATTCCCTTGACTCTCTTCCACACTATACTCTACATCCCGTGACTATGTATATATTCAATTATAGTTGACATACAATATTATACAACATCAGCTTCAGGTGTACAGTGCAGTGATCAAGCCTCTACTCCATCCATGAAGTGGCCTCCCTTACAAGACATGTGACCATCTGACACCCCACAAAATATTTACAACATTATTAATTATATTCCCTGAACTGTCTTTCATATCCCTGTGGCAATATTGTAGTTCCTTATTTATGCTGTCTAATCCCTTCTCCTTCTCTCTCATCCCCACCCCCTCCCAAGTAGCAACCAGTTTTTCCTCTATATCTATGAGACTGTTTCTGTTTACTTTGCTCATTCATTCAGTTTTTCAGGTTCCACATATAAGTGAAATCATATGGTATTTGTCTTTCTCTGACTGACTTATTTCACTTAACATAGTAGTCTCTAGGTCCATCCATATCGTTGCAAATGGTACGATTTCATTCTTCTTTATAGCAAAGTAATACCCCATTGTATAAATGTACCACAGTTTCTTAATCCAGTCATCTACTGATGGGCATGTCAGTTGTTTCCAAGTCTTGGCTATTGTAAATAATGCTGCAATACACATAGGGGTTCATATATTTTTTCAAATTAGCATCTTGGGTTTCTCTGGGTAGATACCCAAGAGTTGAATTGCTGGGTCATATAGTAGTTCCATTTCCAGTTTTTTGAGACACTTCATGCTATTCTTTCTTATTATTTTCACACCATCATTAGAAAATAGATGAGTCTCTTAATCCCTATAACACTTTTGGAGACATGATGGCATAGAACTTCACTTTAAACCAAAGATATCTCAAAGATGGAGTTGGCGTTTCCTAAATTTCAGCCACTCAAGTCCCATGTCACAGGTTCAGTGATATCTATACACCATGCCTACTTTATTAGTTTAGCACTTGTCTTTAAACTGATTTACCTTTTGTACTTAAATGCATTCGTTTTAGAAAGAAACTTTGTCTATTTCACAATTAGAAAGGCCAATTGTAAAAATAGATGCAGAACTATGACGACTAAGAATATGTTTGTATATGTTTACCATCTCAAATCAATTCACAGAACTCTGCCTGTCACAGTTTGGGAATAATGATTTGCTTCATTCAGCATTCCCAGCAGAGTTTTTTTTGCTGCAATACTACTGATGGATGGTGTTAACAGGATGGCACTTTCCCATGGTCAGATATAGCCATTTTAAAGGCTTTGGCATATATCCAGCAGAACATTGATTAGATCCACTGTCTATATCCATTACCTGTCATTTTCCCTCCCCCCCCATTTTCTCCTACTGATCTTGACACCTCATTTATAGACAACGCAACTGGAGTTAGGGAAATTGGGTTATCTGCCAAATTTATGCAGCCTGAAGGAAAGCCAGGACTCCCTCATCCCCACCCCACCCACTTCTATTCCTGGACTCTAGTTTTCTACAGGACCTCTCCAACCCTCAAATTGAAATAGTCAAACAAGGGCCGGCCGAATGGCTCAGTTGGTTAAGAGCTCGCTCAAGAGTGCAAGCTGAGCTCTGAGCAACAGCGGTTCGAGGCCAGCCCGAGCTGAGTTGCCGTTGAGCTGCCAACAGGTGGCAGGATGGCTCAGCTAAAAAAAAAAAAAAAGAAATAGTCAAACAACAGGTTCATGGGCTTTAAAGGGAGCAGGAGATTAAAGTGTAAATTTAGAATGCTCTCCTGCACATGAGCACCAACTACAAACACTAAGCAGTGCCTTCCCAAATGTATACTCATGGAGAGCAAGAACGTAGGTCAGCGTTTCCCAAAGTCTACCACATATCCTCAAGATGAATGGGGGCAGTACGCAAATACAACTTAGAAAAGCATAGATAAGCATAGTAAGGTAGCCACTCCCTATGAAATTCTATTTTCACCCTTCTGATTATGTCAGAGAGAAAACTCTTTCATGTTTTTAAAAGCCTTTCTAACACTTGCTAATCTATTTTTATTTATCTTCTTTTTTAATTTATTTAAATAATGAGAGAACAGGCATCATACTCAATGAATTATTTTTAGTTGTGTGTGTGTGTGTGTGTGTTTTAATCCGATCAAGCTGCTATAACAAAATATTACAGAGTGGGTGGCTCAAAAAATAGGGATTTATTTCTCGGAGTTTGGGAGACTGGGAAGTCCAAGTGAAAGCCTTCTTCCTGACTTGCAGAAAGCTACCTTCTAGCTGTATCCCTCACATGGCAGAAAGAGAGTGGGAGCCCTGATCTTTTCCTCTTCTTACAAGAACGCAGTTCCCATCATGGAAGTTCTACCTTCATGACCTCATCTAAATCTAACTACCTCCCAAAAGCCCCCACCTCCAAGGATAATCACATTGCAGGTTAGGACTCAACATGAATTTTGGGGGGACACAAAACAATCAGTCTATAACAATATGTTCTATGGTTACTTTTTATTTATAATAGGTGATTCAAAAGGTCTATGTATGGTATGTATATACAATTTACCATTTAAATAAACTTATTTAAATAAAAGTGTGAAGTGAATTAAAGAAAATTCCAAAGGAAGTAATAGTCCTGGTGGTATAGGAATATGTCAAATATGTGAAAATTGCATGGGAGTAGCTCAAGTTTGAGAAACAGTGGGCAAAAGTAATGGGCATTGATATCGATTTGTTATGTGTTGAGTATTCTCCCAAGTATTAGACATTTGTGATGAAGATGGGAAAACTTAATAGTTAAAACCCAAACTAATCATAGGTGCTTTTTCCTTCAGTACAATTTTTTACTGGGGGAGGTACCATAATTCTCATTAATGGGGAAATAAATCTCTATGTTGCTCATTTCCATGAGCAGAAACTGGTGAGAGAGAGAGAGAGAGAAGAAAATGAAGAAAGGAAATTTTAATCCCCTGGCAACATCTCTGCTTCTAGAGAGAGGCCCATGGAGTAAACCTACCGCTGTTGGACAGAGCATGTTAGGGGTTCTGGATATGGAAAAGTGGAGAAGGAGCCAACGAAAGAGAGATTAATTGCTTTCTTCCCCAAATTAATTAATGGGATGAACCTGGTGATAGGAGACCCTGAAAATGGACAAAGGAGAGGAAAAGGATGTGGCTGTGTTTTCCCATTACCTCCAACTTCAATAATGTTTACTACATACAAACACTTTGGTGTTTTTTGCTTTTGTTTATCAGGGTGGAGGGTAGTTGTGGGAGGATCAAGAGGTTTGAGAATGATTGAAGAATGCCTGTCATGTCCTATTTATGTATTCATTTGGTCAAAAAATGTATCGATCACTTATTAGGCACGAAGTGCAAGTGCCGGGAACTAGGGACAGTAGGGAGCAAAAAGACACAGTGCTGACATCACAGAACTTTCAGCCAAGTAGACGAATTACCATTGAAAAATAAAAAATACTGACATAAATGAATGCCTTGGGTGGGTGGGGGGACAAAAAACCTGGGTGCTGTGAGATGTGTAAGGGGGCTTTATTGGTACTGCCTGCTTGCCACTTCAAATCCATTTGGCTCACTCACTTCCTATTTCAGTGACTGCTGTGGTAACCAGTTCCAAAGCAGGCTTCAACCAGTTTCATGCAAGTACAATCCACACCTCCACCAGACCCATGCTACTGGCATCCAGGCTCCCACCCCGGAGTGTCTCTGACTTCACAGTATGACATGACTTTGGGAATCCACCCAATGCTCCCACATGTGCACCCCAGAGTGTGGGAGTATTAATGCCATGTGGAAGCCACTGCATAAGCGCATCCATCTTTCTGAAGTCTGCTGTTGGAGACACATCTCACAAGGCTTCTCAGAAGGTCCTGTGAGATTGTGCCCAGTTGTGGATAGCAGTGGTCGATTCACTAATGCATCCTTATGTCCCTCATTCCATGATTCCCTTCCTCCCAGTTGTGTGCTAAACTGGCTCATACAGGATGGCAAGAGCCGATTGTTAAATTTCTGGAATTTTGCTGTTGGGTGAATAAGCATAAGCATTATTTAAAATTAAATTACATAAAATTAAATTATATTAAAAACAAAGGTAATAAGATTCAAGATTTACTACTTCTTAATTATTTTTCTCCATTTTATTATTGTCTGTGCTTTTGTGGTTATTTACATTATATATATATCATTTTTGGTGGAAATACTATGCAATGGTGTGCTACTTTGCATCTCTTCCCAAATGCACCTTTAGTGACATTATGTTAGTATCTTGATATCAGCTATGGTGGAAGTATCTACATCTCAGAAATAGGCAAATGCTACAAATTAGGATTTAATCAATTGTTTTGTTGATTTTCTAGACTTAAGAAAATACTGTAACCACTATATACAATGTCAGAGGGGTAGTATTGGGTTGTCAGAAAAGTCATGACGTATTTTTTCTGTTTTTTTGTCACAAAACTGCATCATGACTTTTCTGACAACCCAATAGATTGGGGGAGGGGAGTTATCACTTTGTGAGGGGTATAAATGTCTAACTATTACATTGTTTTGCATACCTGAAACTAATTTAAAAAAAAGAAAATATTAAAAATGTAGATTAAACTTAGAAGTGTGTCATATTTCTAGCAGTTACATTGTGAACGGCACCAAAATATTGTTTTAAACCATATTATTCAATTCAGCAAAAAAGTCACTCACAACCTTTATGAATGAGTGAAGTTGACACACCTCATCTACTTTCACGTTCATCCTACTTGTCAGTGTTAAAGTAAAGGGAATTGATATTGATTTCTGTTCATTCATATTGCAACTGTACTTTATTGACAATCACAAACATAGGTTGACTATGAATACAAGACTTTTAAAAAATCAATTAAAGCATTCTGTGAAAATCAATCAACTATATAGAATTTACCATAAAGAGCATTGTACATTTTATTATAATTTGGAAATTGTTTGCTATATATTATTTATGTCAGTAAAAGTTTGTAATAAACCCTTGTATACATATATTGCATACATTTTCCTGGAGAGCTGGTTGTTAAACATTCATCAGCACCCCACAGCTCATTATGCATATCAACATCTTTATTTTAGACTCTGCTTTGGATATGAACCAAGGATAAGACCATTGTAGTCAGGTGTGGCTCTAGAAAGCAGACCCTCAGAATGGGAATTTCGAATTAGACCATTTACCAATAAAATGGCAGTAAGAACCTTGTTGCTGGTAGTGTGTGGATAAACTTTGGCATGTATTAGCATCACAGTTACTAAGCCTGTTACTTATGGTGATTGAGATGAAATGCAGATGGAAGATGAAGCCTGGGATTATGTGGTAGATGTAATACTTGCACAGTATGGGGTTATGGTAATTATAAGGATCATGAAACTTGGGGATCTTGGTTCTAGTTCTTAGCTAGAACTTTAGCTATGTCTCAGGGTCCCAAAGCTGTAGGAGATCCCAGGGACCAGCAGCCTCATCTGTTTTCGAGGTTGCACTGTATTAAAAACAGAATGTTGTTTGGAGGCCTTCTACCTCATATAGCATTGAGTGACAGACAAATCTCTTTTAACCAAATGCTCTACAGGAGCCAATGAATAAATGGCCATAATGTTCTGAGATGGATTTCATAAGATTCCCAGAAGGTCCTGTGTGATTCAGCAACTATCTGATGAAATCGGAAATCCTTGCTTTGTTCCTGTTCTTAGGGGGAAAGTACTTAGTCTTCCTTTTTTTCACCAACTTTGTTGAGGAATAATTGACAAATATAATTGTGTATACTTAAAGTGTACAATGTGATGGTTTGGTATACATATATGTTGTGGAATGATTACCAAAATCAGCACTTAGTCTTTCCTCACTGTGTATGATGTTAGCTGTAGATTTTCCATAGATCTCCATTATCAGGTTGAAGAAGTTTCTTTCTTTTGTTTGCTGAGAGATTTTACAATGAAACTGTGTTGGATTTTGTCAAATGCTTATGCTGCATATATTGAGATGATCACATAGTTTTTCTTTTTAGTCTGTTACTATGGTGAATAACATTGATTGTATTTTGAATGTTAAATATGCATTGCATCATTCATAATAACACATAGCATCATAATATATTTATGATATTTCTATGGAAGAAAATTGCTTATCACCTTTTATCAGAAATGCCCAAAATGTGTTTTTTAGAACATTATCTCTGTGGCATGTTAATAGATGTTATGCAAAAAGAACAGGTCCAATTAGTTTGGCAAATAATAGGCTAAATAGGCTTCTTTACCACAGGAATTCTCAGGGGCTTTAATATCCTGGATTGATAACATCCTTATACAAATCTAGAATACAGGAGATATGGTGTATATGACTTTCCACACATTTATTTGACCATGGACTTATCTTTCCTTAGATCATCATACAAGGAACACACTCTGGGAAATGCAAATTTACATTAGATGGAAAATATGTGTCTCATTCTCTGGTTAGATGGTAGACTTGTCAGTGGAAGCCATCATATTAAACTCATATACGTAACCTCTAGCACTTGCCTAGTATTCTTTCCCTTATTCATTTGTTTTTTCCACAAATATTATTTGAATCCCTTTGCATCTTGGATTCATGATTGGGGAGAAAGAGATAAAAGATATTGTTTCTGCCCTCAAGGAGCTCAAATTCAAAGAGAACCCTCAATGAATGTAAAAGAACCCTCAATGAATGTTAGTTGAAGCAACATGCAAATGAAAGAACATCTAGTGGTTTAATTTTCAAACATAATTATAAGTCATAGAGCACTTTGGGGAAGGGATGGGATAAAGAGAAGTTCCTAAAAGGAACCTTATTTTAAGAGTCCCAATTTCCTTTGAGTTGCCGGATCCTATTCTCCTTCCCCAGTCTATGACAGAGCTATCAAAACATCCACAGTCCCAGAAGAACTGATGAACAGTGCCATTTTTATACATCAGATACATGTCCGAGTGAAAACTAAGTGAAATGCTGTTTCAGGTGTTCTATACTGCACAATCTCGCCCCTGAGGACAGCTGTCTAACTCTTCAAATGAGAGTTACAACATCTGCTTTTTGATTTTGACCCTTTCTTAGCTGTTGGGAATGTTTGAGGAAGGTTTTCCAGATACCGACGTTGGATGTGTTTCCCTCTTATGTGTCCCCAAAGCATCTTATTTTTACTCTAACCTATTATCTGTCAATATTTCATAGAGTTGCCTGTTTATGTTTCTGTGTTCCTCAATGGATATCGAACTCTACGAAGATGAGTCCTATGTTCATCTTGATGTTCCCAGGACTTAGCTTCAAATACTGTCTTTTTTTTTTAAATTTAATTTTATTTTATTAGTTTCAGGTGTACAACACAATGCAATAGTTATACTCTTTACCCCCCAAAGTGAAAACCCCCCTCCCCCAGTTCGCCACCCCACTCCCCCCCATATCATACATATCCATCACAACTCCCGTGACTCCCCTCCACAGTATACTCCACATCCCGTGACCATCCACATATTCAGTTGCTGTTGGCATATAATACTATACAACATCAGTTTCAGGTGTACAGTGCAGTGATCAAGCCTCTACTCCTTCCATGAAGTGGTCTCCCTAACAAGACATGTGATTATCTGACACGCCACAAAATTTTTACAACATTATTATATTCCCCGAACTGTGTTTCATATCCCTGTGGCAATATTGTAGTTGTCTATTTATGCTGTCTAATCCCTTCCCCTTCCCCCCCATACCCACCCTTCCCAACTAGCAACCCTCAGTTTTTCCTCTACATCTACAAGTCTGTTTACTTTGATCGTTCACTCAGCTCTTCAGACTCCACACACAAGTGAGATCACATGGTACCTGTCCTTCTCCGACTGACTTATTTCTCACAACATAATAGTCTCTTCACAACATTATCAATTACATTCCCAGAACTGCCCCCATATCCCTGCGGCAACATTGTAGTCCCACATACACTGTCCAAAGCCTTCCCCCTCTCCCTCTTCCCCACTCCCTCCTAGCCAGCAACCATCAGTTTTTCCTTTATATATGCTTGATATGACTTCAATCTTCTTAAACTGTCTCTCTGGGTTAGTTTGTTTACCCCTTTCTTTTGTTTAAAAAAGCCCTTTTAACATTTCTTGCAATGCTGGCTTGGTGGTAATGAATTCCTTAAGTTTATTCTTTTCTGAGAAGCTCTTTATTTCTCCTTCAATTTTAAGTGATAGCCGTGCTGGGTAGAGCAATCTTGGTTGTAGGCCTTTATTTTGTGTCACTTTGAGTATCTCCTGCCACTCTCTTCTGGCCTGCAGAGTTTCTGTAGACAAGTCAGCTGTTAGTCTAACAGGAGTTCCTTTGTATGTAACCTGCTGTCTTTCTCTTGCAGCCTCTAGGATTCTGTCTCTGTCTTTAACCTTTGCCATTTTCACTATGATGTGTCTTGGTGTGGACCTGTTTGGGTTCAGCTTGTTTGGAACCCTCTGCACTTCCTGGGCATGTATGTTGATTTCCTTCACCAGGGTAGGGAAGTTTTCAGTCATTATTTTTTCAAATACATTCTTGACCCCTTGCTTCTTTTCTTCTCCTTCTGGTATCCCTATGATTTGAAGGTGGCTGCGCTTCACCTTGTCCCATAAGGCTCTTAAACTATTTTCATTGTTTTTTATTCTTTGGTCTTTTTGCTGTGCCAACTGGGTGAGTTCTGCTATTTTATCTTCCAAATCGCTGATCCGCTCCTCTGCTTCATCTACTCTACTGGTGATTCCTTCGAGTGTGTTCTTCATTTCAGTTATTGTATTCTTTAGTTCTAACAGGTTGTTTTTTATGGTTTCCCCATCCTTCTTTATGTCCTCGCTAAGTTCCTTAAACATTCTTATCATCAGTGTTATAAACTCTGTCTGTGAAAGGTTGGATCCCTCTGTTTCATTTGGTTCCATTTCTGGAGGTTTCTTCTGATCTTTTACTTGTGACATGTTTCTTTGTTTCCCCATTCTGGCTGTCACTCTGGGATTGCTTTGATGTATTAGATAGATGACCAGGAGAGCCCTGGCTGGATCACGCAGGCACACAGCTCACGGCCCAATACTCCCAGGAAAACTCCCAGTCTCAGCCTGTCCCAATCAGCCGCTCACAGACCAGGCCAAGCAGCCCGACAACCAATCACCAGCCTGGCAACTCTGCAAGCGGAATGCGGAGAGCCGGGACCCGAGGCAGCTCGCGCACTCCTGGGTCTCAGTGAGCAGCCGTTGGAGCCGGAGGGCACCCGCCCTGCGTTTCCCTGGCAACGCAGTATAAGCCGGGCAGAGTGGGGATCCAAGGCCGCAGGCGCACGCGCACGCACACAGGCACTTCTGCGCCAATTACACCAGACCAATTAGGTCTCAGACCTGATCCTTCGTGGGAGGGCTCAAGCCTGACAAAATGGCGCCCTCCCTACACCACTCGCGTGCAAGCTCCGCACCACGGGAACAATAGTCCAAAAACCTCCAGCCTTTACACCAAAGGTGCTCAGTTCAGTCCGTCCCCGCAGGCTCCCGGCTCACACAGCCACTCCCTCCACCAGGAACCAGGTAAGTGCCCACCGGCGAGCAAGCCCAGGCGCCAGCCCCACCGATTCTCCATCCGCTCTTAGCCTCACCGAGCTGAGCAAAGAGAGTCCTCACTAATTTACTGCCTGCTATTTTAGAACTTCTCTTCCTGGCAAAGGAGCTCTGGCTGGTGAGCTTGGGGTGCGGCCGGAGGGTCTCTCCCCCAACCGGAGAAGCCTCTCCACAGCTGGGACCTCCCTCACGGGGTTTGCTCTCTCCTGTCTCGGCCCATCCTACCAGACCCGATGCGGCTTCCTCTTTAAGTTCCTCGTTTAGTGGTTCTGTTCCTCCAGTGTTCCGGGGACCTCCAGGGTTGAATGCTGTATAATTTGCTTGTAATTTTGGTGTGATCCTGGGAGGCAGTTAGCACAGCATCTGTCTATTGCACCATTTTACCGGAAGTCTCAAATAGTGTCTTATACATAGTAGGTCCTCAAGGAATATTGTTGAATGAATCGGCTCCTTTGATCTGGGCCCCTGTCTACCTTCCCAGCCTCTTCTCCTGCCATTATGTGCCTTGTACTTTTCCTTGCCAAAACAAAGTGTATTTCTCAGCTCTGGGGCTTTGCCCACACTGCAACCTTTGCCTCAGATATCTTTCTTGTTTCATCTTCACCCCTTACCCCTTTGCGTGATTTACAAGAACTGAGCCTTCAAGACTAGGAAGGCCTTGGTGAAGTGCCCGTCCCCTGCTGCCCCTCAACCACTGCTCTACATTGAACTGACATTACCTGCTTATTTGTTTCTTTCCAGCTAGTCTGTGGGCTGCCACCAAACAGATACCATTTTATTGAATGTATCTCCCACACTAGCACAGTCTGGTACTGAAGAAATGGCTAATAAATACTTCTGGAGTACAATCAAATTGATTACACAAAGTCCTTATTACCCCCCACCAAGCTTCTGAGAACCTTCAGCAAAACACGCAACACCAAAGCTCAGCATTCTCTGCACAGATATTTACTCAGCATTAAGCTGTGTGGTTGGCAGGATGGTTGGCACTCCTGAGAGAGGTACCTGCCCAGGATGGTAGTCACTAGTCACATGTGGCTATTTCAAATTTAAATTAAAAATAATTACATTAAAATTAAAATTTAGCTTATTTATCACCCTAGCTACATTTCAAGTGTTTAGTAGTGGCTAGTGGATATTGTATGGACAGCTTAGAATCAACATTTCCATTAGTGTAGAATGTTTTGGGGCAGCACTGGTCTAGCCCATAAGATTCGAAGAGTATAAAAACCACAATCTTTCAGTAATTACTTAGGAAACAATTCAGGGTTATTTTGCAGACCTAATACTCAACGCTGCTTTTCAGAGGGTTTTTTTTTTTTTTTGAGGGCAGTGTCACTGGCCCCCACGTGCGGGACCCAAACCGGAGCCGCCGGCACCCCAAGCCAGCTCCCAACCACCACGCCACCCGGCCGGCCTTCAGAGGGTATTTTAGAAAGCCAGCTTCTGGCTTCCTGAATAGCCCAGGTGCTGAAGTTAGTTTTAGAAAATAATAAAAAGCCTAAGGATTATGTTTATAAAACACTGAACCAAGATGACTGTGGGAAAAATTTCAATTATCCCTGGGGTCTGGGGACGCGGTTACTTAAGCATAGTCTGCCAATCAAGTGTCATTAATGGTACCAAACCACATCTTTGTTTCTGATATGCAAAATTTGAAACCCCATAAATTCACTTAAGAAGTGTTCGACAAATTTTGAGGGTTCCTTAAAGTACCTGACACATAGAAGATACTTAAATACAAGTTGGTTGAGTAAAGAACTTTTTGGGGGAACAATCCTGACTCCCACATCCAGATGTCCCTTGAAATTAAACACAAGGATGTTTGACATGTGATGACTCCTGGATTATCTTTGGAAATTCTTTCCTACTCAACTAGTTTGTGGAGCCAGAGCACTACTGAATTTGGCAACACTAAAACTGAAAGCAGAGGCAAACTCCTGGTCTATCTGGGAGCAGGGAGGGGAAGTTTGGGCCACATGCTCTACCTGTCATGATAACAATCAAAAACAAATATCTTTAGGAATCCCTTTATATTCAAGGCATCAGGTTAAGAGCTGGGAAGGCAAGATGCTATTAAGTACGCTCTGCTCTCAGAAAATATGAAGTTTAATTGAAACAGAACATAGGGAAATAAAAAGGTTTAATGGTTTAAAGCTTTCTTACAGTGAATTTACCATTATGCTTCTGGACTGCCTGCCTCCTTGTCTGTCTGTGACTGCTCTGTCTCCTTCTGTCTCATATCCAGTTGATTTTCAAGTTATACCAAGTCCCTCTCTATGTTGAAATCTGTACACAGCCTCTCCTTTCCATGCTTAAGGCCTCCAACTTAGTTCAAGTCCTCAGATTTAAGTTCATTTGAGACAGACTCCTAACTGATTGCCTCGTTAATAGTTCCTCTGCTCCCTCCCACTACCATTTGTTTGATCTTGCAAAAGTGTAACCTGCTCAAAAATCTTCAATGGCTCTCTACTTCCTGCTGAATAGAATACATATTCCTCAGTCTGACTGTCCAAGCCTTACATCATAGAATTATTACCTATGTCTCCATGCTTTTTTCTTATTGTTGTCCTTCTAGTGCCTGATACTCCAGCCAACTTGGAATATTTGTTGTTCGTTGGGCATGTACTGTACCTTTGTGCCTGCTCTTCCCTCCCTGCAGAACTGCTGTCTCTCTTGCCCTCTCCCACCTCACCCTTGTCCTTCCCAAGGAAACTGAAAAAAATCTACCTTCCATGATACATCCTTTCTAACTCCAGAGCATTTCACTTATTATCTTTTTATGGTACTTCTCACATTTTGCCTTGTGCTCATCTTTTTTTTTCCCCCGGAAGAGCTAATTCATTTTCTCTTCTAGAAAAGGTTCTTATTTATATGTAACATACATACAGGAAAGAGAACAAAATCCTAAGTGAAAAGCCTGATGATTGTTTTACAAATTAAATACACCTATATTACTATGGTGCAGATCAACTGCATAGCAACCCAGAGGCTTCCTTTAATTCTTCTCTTTGTCATTCCTTCCAAAGTTAATAATTATTCTGACTTCTATCACCATAGATTGGTTTTACCTGCTTGTATACCATATATGATGGGAACATACAACTTGGATTCTTTTGTTTGTGGCTTCTTTCACTCACTATTACATTGGTGAATTCAATCATGTTTCTATGTGTAGCAATCGTTTGTTAATTTTCATTGCTGTACAGCATTTTATTATATGAATATATCACAATTTATCCATACTTCTGCCATTGGATATTTGTGTGGTGTCTAGTTTGGGAATATTATGAATAATGCGGCTATGAGCATTTGTATACATATATTTTGGTGCATATAGTTCATATTTTGGGGGAGCAGTATATACCTGGAGTATATAGCTGATGAGTAATAGGGTATGTATTTGTTCAGGTGTAGTAGACATTGCCACAGAATTTTCCAAAGTGGTTGTGCCAATTTATACTCTGACCAGCAGTGAAAGAGAGCTCCAGTAGCTCCATACGCTCAACAATTTTTGGAAAATAGTTAGTTCAATTGTTTTTACCTATTCTGTTGAATATAAAGTGTTATCACATTGTGATTTTAATTTACATTTCCTTGATGACTTATGATGTGAAGCCCACTCTTATGGCTATATCCTCTTCTGTGGAGTCCCTACAGTCAAGTCTTTATTTCCCTCAATGATTTGTGGGAATACTTTATATATTCTATATTTAATTTTTGTCGGATATATATGCTACAAAAACTTACTCCCAGTTTGTGGCTTGCCTTTTTACACACTAATGTCATCTTTTGGCAACTAGACATTTTAAATTTTAATGAAGTCCAATTGTGTACATCTTTTATATCATTGATTAGACTGGAAATGTTTAGACAGAGTCTGTGTCTTATTCTTCATTCTATCTCTTAAAATTCTGACTATAGTCTTGTATATTTTCAAGAAGTTGACATTTATTGAATTGAATTGCTAAAAGCATGGTATGTATGATAAGTTATTAAAAGGGAAAAATCAGTACAGAATAACACAGCCAAATGAAATATTAGGTAGGACATAGGAATAAGCTGAACCAAGAGGGAGGAAAGGCATTTCAGGCAAGAAAAACAGCAGTGTTGTAACTACAATAATGATCAAAGGGGAGAAATTCATTGGCTCTTATTTTCTTCTAAAGTACTTTTTATTGAGCTCCATCTACATGTCAATTGCTTCATAAATGATTTCACTTGATCTTAATAGCAATCCTGGAAGTAGAGACTATTTTCCTCATTTTAAAGATGAAAAAACTAAGTCTTAGAGAGGTTAAATAACTGGCCTTCTCAATGTTCTTGGGAAAACTGTAGAATTACTGACTGCTTGAGAGCAATAATCTCTTGTATGTAAGCACACATTCACTCCCACCAATTAAATTGTAATCTTAATAAGTCATTGTGTTTATTCCCAAACCTGTTTATGCCTGTTGTACTTGTTATTATAATTAGTTAACTTAATTAAAGAGATGAAAATGCATGCAAACTTACAAAAACCAAGTTGAATGCTTTTGAAAAATCGCAGGGAAGGCAAATCATTGAAAAGTAGTTGTGGAAATTAGATGACTGTAAAAGATTGGGGTAATGATTTTCAAAGTCTGGAAGAATTCTGCATTTAAGATTGTTCCCAAATACATTGATGTTCCTGCTGCTCTTTAAAGAAACTAAATGTGGAAGTTGTAGGCTATTAATTATGGGTGTTGTTTATGAAAAACAAACAAAACAAAAAACAGGCAAAATTTCAGAACTTCACTTAGCAGACCGACACTAAAAGAAATGATGCTGACTAAACATCAAAAGAATGGCAGCTGACTATAAATCTATACATTTAAAATGAAAACAAAATGTTTTAAGGTATACGTGCATCATTTCTGGTGATTCCCCATTTTAATCAATTCTCTTTGAGTGACTAATTCACAACCAGTCCAAACACAACTATAGTTGAAAGTTGCACTTCATTTATATTAACAGTAATAAAAATTAGGGTTCCTTGCTCAGTAAATGATTGGCATATAATAAGAGCTCAAAACATTGACTAGTACTATTATTATCTACATTTGATATAAATTAGGGCTAGTAACTGCTGGGACTTGGCTTTGACAATTAAGTGTCAAACGAAATTATTAACCACCCCAATTTAATTCAAACCGGATGCAGAGCTCAGAATCCTGCCAAAATGTGACCTAATTGGGTCATTGGTTTTTCCCTCATCTAGTATTAAAGGTTAGAAAAGCTTTGATTAAACAGAGGATGGGTTTTTTTGTGTTTTTTTTTAAAAAAAAAATCTCATAAAATCTAATGTGGACTGGTTTACATCAGATTCTGGCAGAGTTAGTAGGGAGGGGGAAAAAAACTCCTGAAATAAGTGACTTTAGTCAGAAGCTACAGCCTAGGCATGTTTTTGTAAGAATGCTGTTATAAGGACAATATGTCTCGTTACTGCCTCTCCCTACAGTTTATTTTTAATTATTGATGTCACTCTCCTTCCCTTTCCTCCCAAACAAATACAACATTTAAACATTAAAGAGCTTGGAAAGTCCGTGACTGAATAAAAGAAAGAATGAATGAATTAAAGAAATAGATTGTTAAACCTGGTCACCCCTTGACCTACAACTTATTTCCTTTTCTCACGGGCAGGGATTTTCCAGATGTTGCCACATCAGAACACTATTTACCCCCATCCAAGCCAGCTCTAAGGACCACAGCAGAGGGAGCAGCAGAAGGAAACATGTACATTGGGGTGCGTATCCTTGGGTCATCAGTCCCAGCTCATTTCTTTCCCTCATCTGACCCAACTGCTCTCTCTCTGTTTTCTTATAGAGTCAAAGCTAGAGTTTACCCTTAAATATATAACGACATTAACATGTATGATTTCCCTGGGGCATGTAATAGGACAGTCTAGAATTTGTAAGAGTTTTGAAGGCAGAACATCTTATGTTTGGCTTGTAACCTCCTTTGTGCCTAGCACAAAACCTAACTAGAGATTGATAGGTACTAAGAATAGAGATGACTCTTAGGCTGAATCCAAACAACCCCAGAGCTCTTCTTGGCTCAGGTTAGCAGCTATATCACCTTCCCTGGGTTTTGACTGGCCTATTGTAGATGTCTCCTTGATCCCCAAAAGTTGTGTTTATGTTTGTAATACAAATTACTGTGATGTAAAGTGAAGGTCATGCTATAAATTTCCACTACTGCCAGAGTAGGGTCAACTGCCTATATTCTTTTTCAGAATCCCATTCATTTCAACAACTTTTATGATCAACTGGGCCAGCTGCCAATGGTGCCAACTGAAAGACCCAGCTCTGACCACAAGAAGATAAGTCAGCTCCAACATGGTCCAGCAGGCCTCTAGCTGAAAGGTCCATGAACAAGTTGAGAGTGAGGAAGCTGACACTTGAGAGCTCAAAATGTCTAAAGTGTCCGGATCAAAACCTTAATACCACATCATCTTCTAAAGTGCCTTATAACTAGAATTAGAGCATTGATGATGCCTTTCAGGTTGGAGAAGCTCACGCTAACCTGTTCAGCCTCACCCTAATTCCTGAAAATAATAGCTATTATTTATTGGACATTTAGCTATATGTGTTAGAGCTTGACATGCACCTTTCATTGAAACTTTCTATGCTTTATGTGTTGGGTCCTACTTTTAGTCTCATTTGCCAAAGAAGAAATAGATGCAAAGATCAATTAACAATATTCCCAGGGTCACATGGCTGGTAAGTGATGGAGTTGGAGTCAAACCCAGACAGTTTGACTCTATGGCTTGTCCTAACAACTAGCTTTTTTGCCCCTTTGTTGGCTACCTCTGGAGAATATAAAGGACATACATTTTTCTCTCTCCAGTCACCCTCAATATCAGTATTCTCTATAAGGGGCAGTTTCAAATGGCTCTGGGCCTTCTCCACTTAGCTGAACTTCCCGGCCCCTCAGAATTCCTTGTCATATCCTGAGGATGGGATAGATGAACTATTCGAGGACCTTGGCACATTTACAGGGCACTACTCATGTGCTTACCATTATTAAGCATATAAAAAAAGACCTCTGACAAAGAGTTCCTGCCCTCAAGTTATATACAGCCCTGCAAAACCACCGCTCCTCAAATAACTGGAGAACTAGCTAATATATAATCACATGACAGCATGTTATATTTATCTAGGAGATGCGAAAGTGAATGGAATAGGGAAATATAAAAAGAATGCCAGTTGGCATTAAGAACCCATTCAAGGTTAATGATGATGTATTCAAAATGAAACCAGTTGGCATGGTGACATTTTCCTGGTCATGCACTATGTGAGTGCAGTGGCACCACAGGCAGAAAGATGGAACTATACCTGAACTGGGGTTTTGCTAAGCAAGTATCATAAGCAAGAGTTGAAAATATGTTCAAGAGAGTGATTATAATTATTGACCATGGAAGTAACTTATAGCACGTATAGAAGGAAGACGTGAGGGACATGGGGAGAGTGACAAGGTGCCAATGAATTGTAGATCCCATGGGGACTCTTGGAGTCAGGATAAGAGAGGGACAACATGCGTGCCATAGAAATGAATGGTGTAGAAAATCAGAAAAAGTACATTTCATATGGGTCAAAATAGTTGAGGGAGGTGTTTTTGGAAGGTGGTAGGATTTAGTCTGAGAATAAAAGACAGAGAATAAGTCAAGCTGATTAGACAAATGATAAAAGGTAGAATATAGTCATGTGCTGCACAATGACATTTTGGTCAATGACAGATCACACACACAATGGTGGTCCCACAAGATTATAATGAAGCTGAAAAATTCCCATCACCAAGTGACCTCATAGTGCAGTGCATTACTCATGTGTTTGTGGTGACACTGGCATAAACAAACCTACTATATGGCCAGTCTTATAAAAGTATAGCACATACAATTATGTACAGTACTTAATACTTGATAATTATAAAAAATGACTATTCTACCGGTTTATGTATTTATTATACTATATTTTTCCATTAGTTTAGAGTGTATTCTTTCCACTTATAAAAAAAATATTTCCTAAAACAGTTTGCCATGTTACTCTGGCAGCAGCCTCATACATCTCATGTTTACTGTGTCTGTTGATTGTATCACTTTCTCCTGTGCTTGATTTAATCTCGTGTTTCATACAGTAACATGCTGTACAGGCTTGCAGCCTACAAGCAGTAGGCTACACCATACAGCCTAGCTGTGTAACGGGCTATACCATCTAGGCTTGTGTAAGTGCACTCTATGATGTTCACACAATGATTAAATCACTTAAAATGCATTTCTCAGACCATACCCCCGCTGTTAAGTGGCACATGATTCTATTCCAAATTGGGGTCACAGTTGAGCAAGAACATGAAGCCTGCACTAAAGATAATAGATTTAGGAAACAGTAAGGAAAGCAGCATTCCCAGGATATAAAATTCAGATTGGGGAGTGGTCAGGTATAAATTTTGATAATAAGTGTTGCTAGATGATGACTTAGGTAGAGGGAGTGTAAGAGCGATTTCCATTTTCCAAATATTCCAAAACAAATCTGTAATCTTTATTCCTTTGCTTGCCTGTGAGTGTGAATAGTCTCTGCAATTCAAATTGACAATACTGGGGCTGGCCGAGTGGCTCAGTTGGTTAAGAGCTCACTCAAGAATGTGAGCTCTGAGCAACAGGGTCGCCGGTTTGATTCCTGGCCTGAGCTAAGCTGAGCTGCCGCTGAGCTGCCAACAGGTGGCAGGATGGCTCAGCTAAAAAAAATTAAAATAAAATAAATAAATAAATTGACAATACTGTCCCCTCTTTAAAAACCTTCTCACATTTTTTCAATAACTATTTTCCCTGTTTTTAACAGCTTTTATTTGCTCCATATGGTGAACTTACATGTTTGCCTTACCGTGTTCTGGTTGAATAATTTAGTGCAGCTACAGTTGACTGGAGCAGAGATTCAATACACATTTCAAAGCTTCAAAAAACTTGGCCAAAAGTGTCCAACTGGGTAGATTTACATGGTGACCTAGGGATGGTCATTGCCATTGCCAATTAAAAACAACCAAACACAAATGACTAAACTTTATTTAACCAAAACCAATTCTCCACATTCTACATCATTCATATAGTCATCCACTCTACATCTGCACATCAACTATAAGCCAAGAACCATGGCAGATAATGGGAATACAGAAATGAAAGAAACAGCCCTTCCCAGGCTAGTGTGCAAGACAAGTAAAAAGATGATAAGGATGATAATGATAATAATAATAATAATGTGCTTCAATGAAGATAAACACAGGGGGCGTATAGGAAAAGTTCCTTACCTGGAAGCAGATGGGAATCCAGGAAAGATGTCAGAGAGGCATTGGCATCTGAGTTAAGTTTTGAAATCCCAGCAGCAGTCATTTAACCAGCTTCATAGTGACAGAGTGCATTTCTGGTGGAGAAACAAGCAAATGCAAATGCTCACAAAAGAGAAAGTGAGAGAGTAAGAGGGCCCCCAAGTAATTCAGCATCTTGGGGCATCAAGTGGGGACAGTGAGAGAGTTGAGGCAGGGGAGGCTGATCCAAAAGACTATGTGTTCTGTAACTAGGTAACTTGGAACCATTGATTAAAGTTAAGCCAAGAAAGAACACCATAGGATACAGAATAGGAAGATCATGCTTGTGGCAGGGTAGAAGATTGGGGCAAGGAAATTAGTTAAGAGACTTTTGCAGTCATTCAAGTGAGAAATGATAAGGCCTTGAACAAATGAGTGGAGCAAACCAATACCACACTCGTTTAGAAAGTAGAGCCCGTTAGGTTGGTGACTGATTATATAAGAACTAATGGAGAAAAGGAATCAAGTGATATTTTCCATCTTCCAAAGATCTCCCTGGTATACAGATAGATTCAGTTTATTCCTTAGATCACTCTAGAAGTGTGAAATTCAAGTAAAAAGTTGTGTTATGAAGCTTCTCTTTTATCCAAGGGAGGGTGAATTTCCCTGGGTCTGAGCTTTGAGTTTGTAGTCTCTGGAAGAAAATTTGGACATACTGTCTTTAAAAGAAGTCTAAACATATTCGTTAAAGTTGTTCTTTTTATGACAATTAAAAATAAATGACCAGTGATCTTATACCGCTTTATTTACTTTCTGATTTTCAGACTTTTAAAATGACATATGGTCAAAGCTATTCCACATATATCCCAACTCCATGATGCCTTCTTTATCTGATTAATGTGAGGAAGAATAGTAGCTCAGCTGTCTTTGTCAGCTTCAGCAGGATGAGGAAATAAGAATGAGCACAGCTTTCTAACATGTGTTGGTTATGATGAAATCACATGTGTCCTCAAAACGGGGAATATTGTTGGCATTTTTATGGTTTGATTGTTTTAAACTAAGAATTCATCCATATGTGCTCAGATTCCAAATGACAAAAGCCATTCATTTCAACTACTTCCAGTGAAATGGAGTCATTGCTTGAAGAAAAGATTATAGGATTATAGCTGTTAAGTCTCTTCCACCAGGAATTCTGTGGCAGTTTAGTTAGGGACCGTGTGTTTCTGCCATGTGGCTGGGTCACACCACCACAGCCTCAAACCAAAGACTGGGAACTGGAAATCACCAGAGCCATTGAAAAAGAGAAATCTGTCATCTTACAGAAAAAAGAACAAAAACTCCTCAAATTCCAACTTCCAGTTGAAAGAGACAATGTGAGAAAAACTGTGAGAAAAGCTGTTTCGTGTCACAGTTCTCTTGTCACAGCTGCCATTTGAGTCCTGCCAAGTCAGCTTCTCTTTGTCTTTTTCTTTGCTAACCCCAGGCAAGATGCTGCAGTGCATGACTGGGAGAGTGACCTCAGTTCCAATGCCAAATGGATGACTACAATAAACATTAAAAAACCAAATCATTGTCTTTGGACTGAAACACCCATTTTGCTCATTTGAGGCTTCTTACTTCCTTTTAGAGCCACTTTCTTCAGATGCCCAGATGTGGCCTTCAAAGATTCTTTCTTGTATGAGTTTGTTTTTTAAAAAGTGATACATGCCATATGTTCAAGAGTTTAATAACAGTACCTTTTACTGGCTGCAGCTACAGAATGACTAGAAGTACAGCATAGGAAAAGATGATTTAAAAACACACTGAGCTGCATCTTTTGAGGAATAGAAGCTGCTTTAAAATGTGTGCTCATACTTCCTTGCCTAATCTTTGGGTGGAGTGACTTGAAAGTTTTAGTATCTTTGTCATTACTTTTCACACATAGAAAGGAAACAGACCAGTTAAGTAAGATTGGCTTAAAATTTAAAAATATATTAGGTCCACAGAGATTTAAAAGAAAAACAAACATTATTGACCCTTTGATTCTTCCATGGAGTTTTCACTTAAAGTCTAATGTTATTGTCTTTGTTTTATCCCACTGTATTAGGCTAAGAATTATGGTACATAAGCCTTTCCCAGCTGTTGGGAGAATATAAAAGCTATTTAAAGTTCAGTTGTATCAGTTAGAACTCTTTTGATTGCAAGTGACAGAAATTGATCTCAAATTGGCTTAAGCAAAAAGGAGAATTTATTGGCTCATCTAACTGATAAGCCTAGAAATAGACTAGCTTCAGGCGTGCTGGATCAAGATGCCTAAACAATGATGTATGGAATCTTTCTCTCCAAGTCACAGATCTGCTTTCCTTTATATTGGCTTCATTTTCAGATGTGGTGACAAAATGACTATCAACAGCCCCAGGCTTGGCAACACCTGGAGAATGAGATTCTATTTGTATATATATATATATAATCCTTTTAGTAATTTCAGACCAGGCTCTCATTGGTCTGACTTAGGACATGTGCCTATCCTTGAAACAACCACAGTGGTTAAGGGCTTAATATGGTCAATCTGCTCTCGCTGGAGCCAAAGGAGGGTCCAGATGCATTCAAATCACAGGGTAGTTTGAGAAAAATGTATGGTTTCTTAAAGGAAAATTGGGTTACTGGTAGCAAAATGGCAGTGGGTGTGATAGCAGGCAGTGTTGCCTGCCTGTCCCAAATCCACTATCCTCTTTTTCTCTGCCAACTGAACCCTGATTATCTTTAGGTATTTGCTCCCCTCCACATGCCTGTGGGCTTCAGGTAAGGGGTAATGGGTAGGAGAAGGGTGGCCAGGCACAAAGTATCAGAGTCTAAGTAGGATGAGGAAGGTATTCTGTTCACATAACAACACTGACCACATGTCAGAGCCCAAGTGTAGTGAGATGAGCATTTATGCAAGGAAAAGAGTGGTGACGGGTTATGAGAAACTGGCTACATAGAGGGGAATTGATCAAAGAAATAATACATTACAAATAATTGAAGCCAGGTTTCTCACTGTTGGAGATAGGGAAAAGGAGACAAATAGTGAACCTTATGGTGTTGGATTGGAATTGAAGGTAGTGTTATGAATTCATGCATTTAAACTTATATAGAAATATATAGAAATAAATATAGATGCACATACTTATAGGTATGCCTGTATATACCCAGCTCTGTTCATGGAGAGAGCCTGGGAACAGTGATACCTCATGGCAGAGAACAAACCTAATGCTAAGATGTTATTTTCAAAATACTATTCTATTCTAAAAGGAACCAAGATTTCTTTTTTATTATTTATATATATTTTTAATTAGCTTCAGGTGTACAACAAATGCAATAGTTATACTTTTTACCCCTCAAAGTGACAACCCCCCTCCCCCAATTCTCCCCTCCCACTCTTCCCCCCCATATCATACTATCTATTACAATTCCTTTGACTCCCTTCCATCATATAATCCACATCCCGTGACTGTCTATATATTCAATTACAGTTGGCATACAATATTATACAACATCAATTTCAGGTATACGGTGCAGTTGTTAAAATTTTGTGGGGAGTCAGATGGTCACATGTTTTGTTAGGGAGACACTTCATGGATGGAACCAAGATTTCTTATCAATGGCTGATTCCACAGCTGGTCAAGGAAAGTACAGAATGCGTCTGGGATATCTTGTAGTGCCAAAAAGAAAGTGTTCAAAAAAGGGTGAATATATCTTGAAGGGACATAGAAACCAACAGAAAGGGATTCCAAATGGCCAACCTGGGACAATTTTAGCAACAAAATAAATATCTTAGCAATAAATTATAACCCATTGAATAAAATAAGAATTTGAGTATATAATAATATAAATAAGTGAAGAAAAGGAAGTTCATCCTTACAGTAGAATTCCAACTCATAAATGTTAAAAGAATGGTAAAAATAGAAAAATCACCATTTGGCAAACACTTCAGTAATAATTGTTCCAGGCAAAAGTCATCAATGAATGCTAAAATTAGAGGGGAAAAGTATAATAAACCTTTTGCCTGTATATTTTCAAAGTAGCTCTCCACAAGTTAGTTATTTAGTAACTTGATGGTAGACTGGCAGACACTATCTAATCAAGTGATTCAAGTTAAAATCTACAGGAATGGGCATCCTGACATCACGTAGCTCTGATATGATGCACCAAGAAGGACTCCACATCACTTCCATAGTACTTTGGCCCAAAGTACACAACCTAAATTTATTATGAGAAAAATACCACACAAACCCAAATTAAAGGATGTCTGCAAAATAATTGGGCAAGACTACTCAGAAATGTCAAGGTCAAGAAAGTCAAAGAATATGGAACTGTTGCAGATTAAAGGACTATAGACTGGATCTTGGACCAGAAAGTTTCATTAGTGGGACAACTGGTAAAATTTGAATAAGATCTATAGATTACCTTGAGTATATTGAGTTAAGTAAGATCTATTATTAAAATTAATTTTAAGCTAATATGTAGGTTAAAATATCTTAATAAAAATAACTACAATGACAATAATTAGTAAAGGAATACACAAAATAGAAAGATATAACATGTGACACCAAAAACATAAAACGTGGGGGTGGAGGAGTAAAAATGTAGAGTTTTAGAATGTGTTCAAACTTAACTTGCTATCAATTTAAAATAGATCAGTCAGTGTGTGTGTTTGTGTGTGTGTGTGTGTGTGTTTGCGCGCACGTGCACACGCATGCCTGATGGTAACCACAAAGGAAAAACCTACAGTAGATACACAAAAGATAACAAGCATGGAATCTAAACACAACACTAAAGAAAGTCATCAAACCACAAGAAAAGGGAGCAAGAGAAGAAGAAAGAGAGGAATTACAAAACAGCCAGAAAACAATTAACAGAATGGCAATAGTACATATCTATCTATAATTACTTTAAATGTAAATGCACTGAATTCTCCAATCAAAAGACAGAGTTGCTGAATGGGGAAAAAAAAAAAAAACACAACCCACATATATGATGCCTATAAGAAACTCACTTCAGATATAAGGACACACACAGACAAAGTGAAGGGATGAAAAAACAATGTATCATGCAAATGGAAACCAAAAGAAATCTGGAGTAGCTATATTTATACCTGACAAAATAGACTTTAAAACAAAAACTATAATAAAGACAAAGATGGGCATTACATAATGATAAAGGGGTCAATCTAACAAGAAGATATAACATTTATAAATACATGCACCCAACGTAAGAGTACCTATATATATAAAACAAATATTGATAGACCTAAGGGGAGAAATTGACAGCAATACAATAATAGTGGGAGAGTTTAATATTCCACTTACACTAGTGGATAGGTCACCCAGATAGAAAATCAATTAGGAAACATTGGTCTTAAACGACACATAAAATCAGATGAATAGATATATGAGGTGTGACATTTAGGTTCGCAAACTTTTTGCAATGATGTTGCTAACCTTTTTGGGTATCAGAGGGATTATTCATTATGAATTTGTACCAACTGGACAAACAGTTAACCGAGTTTACTGTTTGGAAGTGCTGAAAAGGCTGCGTGAAAAAGTTAGGTGACCTGAACTTTGCGCCAACAATTCATGGCTCTTGCATCATGACAACGCAACAACTCACACGGCACTGTCTGTGAGGGAGTTTATAGCCAGTAAACAAATAACTGTATTGAAACATCCTCCTTACTCACCTGATCTGGCTGGCCTCCAATGACTTCTTTCTTTTCCCAAAGATAAAGGAAATACTGAAAGGAAGATGTTTTGATGATATTAAGGACATCAAGGGTAATACGACAACAGCTCTGATGGCCATTTTAGAAAAAGAATTCCAAAATTGCTTGAAGGGTGGACTAGGTGCTGGTGTTGGTGTATAGCTTCCCAAGGGGAGTACTTCAAAGGTGACCATGGTGGTATTCAGCAATGAGGTATGAAGCACTTTTTCTAGGATTAGTTCGCGAACTTAATTTGCCAACCTAGTATACAAAACATTCCATCCAAAAGCAGAACAATATACATTCTTCTCAAGTGCACATGGAACATTCTCCAGGATATTCATATGTTAGGCCACAAAACAAATGAAATGGACATGAAAAAAATTAAAGAGACAAACAAAAATTGAAATACAATATTTTAAAATCTATGGGATACAGCAGAAGCACTTATAAGAGGAAAGTTCATAGTGATACAGGCCTACTTTAAGAAATAAGAAAAGTTTAAATACACAATTAAACATCATGCCTAAAGGAACTAGAAAAAGAAGAACAAAGCCCAAAGTGAATAGAAGGCAGGAAATAATAAATGTCAAAGCAGAAATAAATGAAATAGAGACAAAAAAAAAATTGAAAATATCAATGAAAACTAAGAGCTCATTATCTGAAAAGATGAACAAAATTGACAAACCTTTAGCTAGACTCACCAAGAAAAAAAAAGGGAGGTCAAATAGTAAAATCAAAAATGAGAGAGAAGTTATAAGTGATATCACAGAAATACAAAAGCTCATAAGAGACTGCTAAACTCATAAGAGACTGCTATAAGCAATTATATGTCAACAAATAGGACAACCTATTTACCAATAAAAGGATAAATTTCTAGAAATATACAATCTTTCAAGATTGAACAATGAAAAAATAGAAAATATGAATAAACCAATCATTAGTAAGGAGATTGAATAAGCAATAATTAATAATAATAATAATAATAATAAACACCTCCCAGCAAACAAAAGTTCAGGAACAGATAGCTTCACGGGTAAATTCTACCAAACACTCAAAGAAGATTTAATACCTATCCTTCTCAACAAATTGAAGAGAAGGAAATACTTTCAAACTGATTTTATGAGGCCAGCATTATCCTGATACCAAAACCAGATAAGGATACCACACCAACACACACAAAAATTACAGGTCAGTGTTCCTAATGAACACAGATCCAAAAACCCTCAGGAAAATATTAGCAAACTGAATTTAACAATACATTAAAAGGATTATACACCATGATCAAGAGGGACTACTCCAGGGATATAAGAATGGTTCAACAACCAAAAATCAATCAACATGACACACCATATTAACAAAATGAAGGTTCAAATTATGTAATCATTTCAATACATGCAGAAAAAGCATTTGACAAAATCCAACATCCAATTATGATAAAAACTCTCAACAATGTGGGTATAGTAAGAATGTACTTCTATATAATAAAGGTCACATATGACAAATCCATAGCTAACATCATACTCAATGGTGAAAATCTAAAAGCTTTTTTCTAAAATCAGGAAAAAGACAAGGATAACACTCTCACTGCTTTTATTCAACATAGTGTAGGAAGTCTTAGCCACAGCAATTAGGCAAGAAAAAGAAATAAAAAGCATCCAAATTGGAAAGGAAGAAGTAAAACTGTGACTATTTACAGATGACATGATACTATGCAGAGAACCCTAAAGATTCCACCAATATGATGCTACGATAAATGAATTCAGTAAAGTTGCATGATATGAAATCAATATACAGAAATCTGTGGTGTTTCTATATACTAATAATGAGCCATCAGAAGGAGAAATTAAAAAAACAATCCCTTTTACAATTGCATCAAAAAGAATAAAATACCTAGGAATAAATTTAACCAAGGAAGTAAAAGACCTGTACACTGAAAACTATAAGACATTGATGAAAGAAACTGAAAAAGATACAAATAAGTGGAAAGAAATTCTGTGCTCATGGATTGGAAGAATTAATATTGTTAATATGCTCATACTACCCAAAGCAATCTAAAGATTCAGTGCAATATCTATCAAAATACCAATGCAGTTCTCATAGAACTAGAACAAATAATTCTAAAATTTGTTTGAAACTACAAAAGATCCCAAACAGACAAAACAATCTTGAGGGGAAAAAAGAGCAAAGCTGGAGGCATTATGCTCCTTGACTTCAAACTATACTAGAAAGCATTAGTAGTCAAAACAGTATGACAGGTCAATGGACTAGAATAGAGAGACCAGAAATAAACTTACACATATATGGACAATTAATTTACAACAAAGGATCCAAGCACATACAATAGGGAAAAGACAATCTCTTCAATAAATTGTGTTGGGACAACTGGACAGCCACATGCAAAACAATGAAACTAGACCACTATCTTATACCATATACAAAGATTAACTCAAAGTGGATTAAAGACTTGAATGTAAAAGCTGAAACCATAAAGTTCCTGAAGAAAATATAGGCAGTAAACTTGATATCACTGTTAGCAATGCTTTTTTGGATCTGACTACATAAGTGAGACTACATCAAACTAAAAGGCTTCTGGACAGCAAAGGTAACTATCAACAAAATAAAAAGGCAATCTATAGAATGCGAGAAGATGTTCGCAATTCATATATCTGATAAAGAGTTAATATCTAAAATATATAAAGAACTCACACAACTCAACAACAAAAAACAAACAACCCAATTAAAAAATGTACAGAAGAGGGAGGGGCAAGATGGCGGCTGTGAGGAAGGTTCCATGAAATCTCCCCTGGATATATCCACAATTTGAACTTCTAATACGCTTCAAAGAGACATCTACTCATCACACAGAGCAACTAAGAGTTCCACACAAGGATTGCTGGAAGGTGGGCAGGCCGGGCGAGTAGGGGAAGAAGGCGGCGAGACGTGTGAGGTGCAGCCCGCACCCGCGGCTGCTGAGTCACGGTGAGTGTTGCCCTGGCTCGCTCCCTGCGGCCCGCAGCCCGCCTAGAGTTCAGCAAGAGCGCGTTGGTTTGCAGTCTGAGGCAGAAGCCTCAGGCCGGGCAAGTGCGAGAGGAGAGAGAGGAGACCACTGTGCGGAGGTACGAGCTGCACCCGCGGCTCAGGTCCCCAGGAAGCAGGGTGCAGAGCCCGGCAGCGACAGGGCAAGATCAATCCCTGCACCCTTCCAGTTCAGGGATCAGTCTCTGTGCCCACCGGGTCCCGCAGAGCGCAGAAGCCTGAAACCTGGGAGCAGGGGAAAACAGAGGACTCGCCCGCGGAGAAGCAGCGCGCCGGCCGGAGTCACAGGTCCCAGAGAGACGGAGCGGGGATCGGAGCCGCGGGGCAGGGTGCGCGCAGTCCCTAAATCCCGGCAGACCGTTTGGGAGAGCAGCAGGAGATCCGCAAGGGCGCGCGCCGGCTCTGAGGCAGAAGCCTGAAACCCGGGAGCAGGGGAAAAAGAAGACTCACTCAGACACGCAGCGCGCCGGGCGGAGACGCAGGTCCCCGAGAAACGCGGAGCGGGGATCTTAGCCACACGGTAGGGTGCGCGCAATTCCCTAAATCCCGGCAGACACTTTGGGAGAGCAGCAGGAACTCCGCTGGAGCATAAGAGGCAAAGGCCTTAGCTTAAAACAGTGTTGGAACTGTGGCTTTGTTTATTTTTATGTTTTTTTTTTTTTTTCCTTTATCTACTCTTGAACAGAAAGCAAGAAAAAAAACAAACAATAACTCACCCACTCCCACAAACTTTGGCCTCCGCTAAGACAGTCTTAAACTGACTCCTGAATGGAGCAATAGGGGCAGACTAGGAAGATATTCCTACCTGCAGGGGGTTGAGAATTTCCACCCAGTAAAGGCTGCAGAGTGAGACTACCTACCACGCCCCCACCTTTATGCAAGGCTTGGGAGGCAGGGCAGGTTCACCTGCTGAGGCACTAATTAACAGATTCTTAGCAGCAGGCTTTTGGTAGTGAGGAATTCTTTAATTCTCCACGGCTGTCAACCTAAAAGGTGCCCAGAGACACTCATTGAGCCTTTGGGGGTGCAGCCTGCCTTGGGACAGGCAAAAGCAAAAAGGCAGTGACTTTGTAAAAACTACCAATCACACGTCACAACCACACTCAAGTACAACAAACCTGCAGTGCCAGGATCACGCTAGGCATCAGGTGGCCTACTGTTCCCACAAGACGAACAGGAATTTCTGTACAGCAGACAAACTGAAGAGAGCTTGGTGGACTTTAGCCTAGATCGGCACGGGTATCTTTGGTTTGTTTGGTTTTATTCTGTTTTGTTCTCCCTTTATTGGCTGCTTATCTTGGTTGTTTTTGGTTTTTATTTCTATTTCATTCTTATCATTTTGTAGTTTTTAATATAGGCATATATATAGGTGTATATAGTTGAATATATGTCCATATATATGGGTGTGTAGACAAATATATATATATTTTTTTCTTTTTCTTTTTCTTTCTTTTCTTTTTCTTTTTTCCCCACCCTCACTTTCTCTCTTATTTTATTCATTCTTCTCACTGCTATACTTTTCCTCTTTTCCTTTTTTCTGCAAATTTTATTTTTTTAATTTTTATTCTTCCTTTTTTATTATTATTTTAGTTTATTTTTAATTTTTTATTTTTTAGGTATAGCTAATCGGTTTCTCATGTTTATTCTATTTTTAATTTTAGGATATTGTATTTTATTTTGTTTCCTCTTCTGTTATTATTGTGTGTGTGGTTTTTGTTTTGTTTCTGTTTGTTTTCTTCATTGGTATGATTGATATTTCTGTACAAGTTGACTGTAGTTTGATGGTTGGTTTTTTTTTTACTTGTGCGAGCATTTGGTTTCCTTTGGTGGCTGCGGAGGTTGTTCTTGTTGATCTGTTATGCTCTAAAATCACTCTGCAGCAGTGGGTCCAAACAAACAGACACAAGAATCATCATACCCGGAGGCCAACTTTAGATAAAACCAGAGCATTTCTGGGTTTCACATACAAGAGTCACACGCAAAAGGAAGTTGCTACACATACTAGGGCCCATAGGGTCCAAGTTTCATCAGAGGGGTCAATCCTCTCACAGCAGCTCATAAACTGCAGACGCTGCTGATCCTCACAGCTAATCAATCTGGGAGTCAATCCCACCTACTGACAAGCCAAAAGTAATCAAAACTAAAACTTCAACAAGTGAGGACACACAACACAAGGAACACCTCAGATACAAGCACAGGAGAATAGGGAGACTGAGTAATTCAAATATAAAGGACACACACCATATAAGTTTACCCAGAAAACACTGAGAAATCTGGGGGATCTATCTGTTATATTGAAGCAAACACAAAGAGTAAGCCAGAATGGGGAGACAAAGAAACACAACACAAATAAAAGAACAGAAGAAACTTCCTGAATCAGTGGAAATAGAGGAAAAAGAGGTAACCAAACTATCGGAGACAGAGTTCAGAACACTGATTATTAGAATGTTCAAGGAAATTAATGAAAATATAAAGAAGGATAGAGAAATCATGAAAAGCAACCAGCTAGAACTTAAGAACACAATTACTGAATTAAATAACAAACTTGATGGAATCACTAGCAGATTGAATGAAGCAGAAAATCGAATCAGTGACTTACAAGACAAAATAGCAGAGATCACCCATGCGGAACAACAAAAAGAAAAGAGAATGAAAAACATGGAAAATAGTTTAAGAGAGCTGGGGGACAACATCAAACGCAATAATCTACGGGTTATTGGAGTACCAGAAGGAGAAGAGAGGGTGCAAGGGATTGAGAATATATTTGAAGTAATAATGTCTGAAAACTTCCCTAACCTGGCAAAGGACATCGAAATACAAGCTCAGGAAGTGCAGAGAGTTCCAACCAGGATGATTCCAAACAGACCCACTCCAAGACACATTATAGTGAAAATGGCAAGGGTTAAGGACAAAGACAGAATCCTTAAAGCAGCAAGGGAAAGGCAGCAAGTTACTTACAAGGGTACCCCCATAAGATTATCAGCTGACTTTTCTACAGAAACTTTGCAGGCCAGAAGGGAGTGGCAGGAGGTTTTCAAAGTGATGAAAAATAAAGGCCTACAACCAAGATTGCTGTATCCAGCAAGGTTATCATTTAAAATCGAAGGCGAGATAAGGAGCTTTGCAGAAAAGAATAAGTTAAGGGAATTCATTACCACCAAGCCAGCTTTGCAGGAAATGCAAAAAGGGCTTCTTTAAGTAGAAGAGAAAAACAACCTAAGAAAGACTATGAACACAAATAACAAAATGGCAATAAATACACACCTATCAATAATCACATTAAATGTAAATGGATTAAATGCTCCAATAAAAAGACATAGGGTGGCTGAGTGGATAAGAAAGCAAGACCTCAGCATATGCTGTATACAAGAGACTCACCTCAGATCCAAAGATTCATACAGGCTGAAAGTAAAGGGATGGAGTAAAATATTTCATGCAAATGGTACTGAGAAAAAAGCTGGAGTAGCGATACTTAATCAGATAAAATGGACTTTAAACTGAAGAATATAACAAAGGACAAAGAAGGACACTTCATAGTAATGAAGCGATCGATCCAACAAGAGGACATAACTCTAGTAAACATCTATGCACCTAACATAGGAGCCCCTAAATATATAAAACAGATATTGTCAGACATAAAGACAGAGATCAACAGTAACACTATCATAGTAGGGGACTTCAACACCCCGCTGTCACTAATGGACAGATCCTCCAGACAGAAAATCAATGTGGAAACAGCGACCTTAAATGACACATTAGACCAGCTGGATTTAACAGACATTTTCAGAGCATTTCATCCCCAAGCTACAGAATATATGTTCTTTTCAAGTGCACATGGAACATTTTCTAAGATAGACCACATGTTAGGCCACAAAACATGTCTCAATAAATTTAAGAAGATTGAAATCATTTCAACTGTATTCTCTGACCACAATGTATGAAACTAGAAATCAATTATAAGAAGAAATCCGGGAAGCTGACAAATAAATGGAGGCTAAACAATATGCTATTAAATAGTGAGTGGGTCACAAATGAAATCAAGGAGGAAATCAAAAGATACCTCGAGACAAACGAAAATGAAAACACCATGACCCAAAATCTCTGGGATGCTGCGAAAGCAGTCCTAAGAGGGAAGTTTATAGCAGTGCAAGCCTACCTAAAGAAGGAAGAAAAATCTCAAATCAACAGGTTATCCTTACACCTAGGGAACTGGAAAAAGAACAGCAAAAGAGGCCCAAGGGGAGTACAAGAAAGGAGATAATAAAGACCAGAGCAGAAATAAACAATATAGAGAACAGAAAAACAATTCAAAAGATCAATGAAACCAAGAGCTGGTTTCTTGAGAAGATAAACAAAATTGACAACCTCTAGCCAGGCTCATCAAAAAAAAAAAGAGAGAGGACTCAAATTAGCAAAATCAGGAATGAAAGAGGGGAAATGACTACAGACATCACAGAAATTCAAAAAATTGTAAGAAATTACTATGAGCAACTATATGCCAACAAATTTGACAATCTGGAAGAAATGGATAATTTTCTAGAAGCATACAACCTTCCAAAGCTAACGCAAGAAGAAACAGAAAATCTATATACCCTAATTACTACCAAGGAAATTGAATCAGTAATTGACAAGCTCCCAAAAAACAAAAGCCCTGGACCAGACGGCTTCACAAGTGAATTTTATCAAACATTCAAAAAAGAACTATCACCTATTCTTCTCAAACTATTCCAAAAAATCCAGAAGGAGGGAAGGCTCCCAAACTCTTTTTATGAAGCCACTATCACCCTGATTCCAAAACCAGATAAAGACATCACAAAAAAGGAAAACTACAGGCCAATCTCCCTGATGAATATAGATGCAAAAATTCTCAATAAAATATTAGCAAACAGAATTCAGCAATATATTAAGAAGATCATACATCATGATCAAGTGGGATTCATCCCTAGTGCACAAGACTGGTTCAACATCCGTAAATCAATTAATGTGATACACCACATCAACAAAATGAAGGGTAAAGATCACATGGTCATTTCAATAGATGCAGAGAAAGCATTTGACAAAATCCAACAGCCATTTATGTTAAAAACCCTTAACAAAGTGGGAATACAGGGATCATATCTCAACATAATAAAAGCCATATATGATAAACCTACAGCTAACATCATACTCAATGGGGAAAAGCTAAAACCATTCCCCTTAAGATCAGGAACAAGACAAGGCTGTCCACTTTCTCCTCTTTTATTCAACGTAGTGCTGCAAGTTCTAGCCACAGCAATCAGACAACAAAAAGAAATAAAAGACATCCAAATTGGCAAGGAAGAAGTAAAATTGTCATTATATGCAGATGACATGATACTGTATATAGAGAACCCCAAAGACTCCATCAAAAAACTGTTGGAACTGTCAGACGAATTCAGTAAAGTAGCAGGATATAAAATCAATGTTCAGAAATCAGTGGCATTTGCATATACCAATAATAAACTAATGGAAAGCGAAATTAAGAAATCTGTCCCATTTACAATTGCATCAAAAACTATAAAATACCTAGGAATAAATTTAACCAAAGAAGTGAAAGATCTGTACTCAGAAAATTATAAGACACTGAAGAAAGAAATCATAGAAGATACAAATAAATGGAAACACCTACCATGCTCATGGATAGGAAGAATTAATATAGTTAAAATGTCCATACTGCCTAAAGCAATATATAGATTCAATGCAATTCCTATCAAACTACCAAGGGCATTTTTCACAGAAATAGAAAATATAATCCTAAAATTTATATGGAATCATAAAAGACCCAGAATAGCCTCGGCAAATCTGAGAAATAAAAACAAAGTCGGGGGGATCATGCTACCAGACATCAAAACCTACTACAAGGCCACAGTAATCAAGACAGTTTGGTATTGGCATAAAAACAGGCACATCAATCAGTGGAACAGAACAGAGAGCCCAGAAATAAATCCAGGCATTTACGGACAGTTAATCTATGACAAGGGAAGCAAGAATTTACACTGGTGTAAAGACAGTCTATTCAATAAATGGTGCTGGGAAAATTGGTCTGACACATGCAAAAAAATGAAACTGGATCATCTCCTTACGCCTTATACAAGAACAAATTCAAAATGGATTAAAGACTTAAATGTAAGACCTGAAACCATAAAAATCCTAAAAGAAAATATAGGGAGTGCATTTGCAGACATTACCCGGAGCAATATTTTTACTGATACATCCCTACAGGCAAGGGAAGTAAAAGAAAAAATGAACATATAGGATTATATCAGACTTAAAAGTTTTTTCACAACAAAGGAAACCATTAATAAAACAAAAAGGAAGCCTACTGAATGGGAGAATATATTTGCCAACGATATATCTGATAAGGGGTTAATATCCAAAATTTATAAAACACTCATGAAACTCAACACCAAAAAAACAAACAACCCAATTAAAAAATGGGCAGAAGATATGAAGAGACATTTCTCTAAAGAGGACATACAGATGGCCAAAAGGCATATGAAAAAAAGTTCAACCTCACTGGTCACTAGGGAAATGCAAATAAAAACCACCATGAGATACCACCTCACTCCAGTCAGAATGGCTATCATCAACAAATCAACAAACAACAAGTGCTGGTGGGGCTGTGGGGAAAAGGGGACCCTGCTGCACTGTTGGTGGGACTGCAGATTGGTGCAGCCACTATGGAAGTCAGTATGGAGGTATCTCAAAGAAATGGAAATAGAGCTACCATTTGACCCAGCAATTCCACTCCTAGGTATTTATCCTGAAAAAACCAAGACACTTATTCAAAAAAAGTTATGCACCCCGATGTTCATAGCAGCACAATTTACAATAGCTAGGACTTGGAAACAACCAAAATGCCCATCAGTAGATGACTGGATTAAGAAACTGTGCTATATTTATATAATGGAGTATTACTCTGCTATAAGGAAGAATGAAATCGTGCCATTTGCAATGATATGGATGGACCTAGAGACTATTATGTTGAGTGAAATAAGTCAGTCAGAGAAAGACAAATACCATATGATCTCACTCATATGTGGAATCTGAAAAACTGTATGAATGAGCAAAGTAAACAGAAACTGTCTCATAGATATAGAGGAAAAATCAGGGTTGCTAATTGGGAGGGGAATGGGGATGAGAGAGAAGGGGAAGGGATTAGACAGCAAAAATAGGCAACTACAATATTGCCACTGGGATAGGAAAAACAGTTTGGGGAATATAATTAATAATGTTGTAAATATTCTGTGGAATGTCAGATGATCATAGGTCTTGTTAGGGAGACCATTTCATGGATGGAGTAGAGGTTTGATCACTGCACTGTATTACTAAAGCGGAGGTGGTATACCTACTGTAATTGAATATATATATAGTCACGGGGTGTGGATTATTCTGTGGAAGAGAGTCAGAGGAAGAGTAATAGATATATATGATATGGGGGGGAGTGGGGTGGCGAATTGGGGGTCGGGGGGTTGTCACTTTGAGGGCTAAAATATATAACTATTGCACTGTGTTGTACACCTGAAGCTAATTTAAAAAATAAAAATAAAATAAAAATGTACAGAAGATCTGAATAGACATTTTTCCAAAGAAAACATACAGATGAGTGACAGGCACATGAAAAAATGTTTAACATAACTAATCAAAACCACAATGAGATATCACCTCACACCTGCTAGAATGGCTATTATCAAAAAGACAATAAATAAATACACTGTATAATACATATATTGTTGATGGGAATGTACATGGGTACAACCACTATAGAAAACAGTATGGATATTGCTCAAAAAATTAAGACTAGAACTACCATATTATCTAGCTATTCCACTTCTGGGTATTTATCTGAAGAATACAAAAATACTAATTTGAAAAGGTATATGCATCTCTATGTTCATTGCAGATTTATGCCATGATATGGAAACAACCTATGTGTCCATCGATGGATAAATGGATAAAGAAAGTGTATCTATACAATGGAAGATTACTCAGCTATGAAATAGAATGAAATCTTACCATTTGTGACAAAATGAATGGATCTTGAGGTTATTATGCTAAGTGAAATAAGTCAGAGAAAGGCAAATGCCATATGATTTCACTTATATGTGTGATCTTTAGAAAAAAAAAACAAACAAAACAAAACAAAAGCAAATTCTTAGACACCGAGAACAGATGGGTGGTTACCAGAAGGGAAGAGGATTGTGGAAAGGGCAAAATGGGTGAAGGAAATCAGCTGTATGGAGATGGATGGTAACCAGAATTAAATGGCGATCACTTTGTAGTGGATACACATATTGAATTATAATATTGTATACCCGAAATTTATATAATGTTATATACCAATTTTACCTCAATAAAATTTTAATTTTACCTTTTTCTTTCTTACTTTTTTAACTTGATTACTAGCAATTTTTGTTTTGTTTTTTTTTAAAGATTTTTACTGGGGAACCGGGTAAGGGGAACAGACAAGTTGCTGTCCTTTTGTTCTTCAGTCTAGTTGTGGAGGACATTGCTTCACTGGCCCATGTTGGTATCATCATTGTGCTCTTCCGGGGTGTGGCAGATCGGTCGCTGGCCTCCGGACAGCTGCTGACAGCGGCTCTTGGTAGCTCACATTGGCTGCCGGCCACTCACTGTAGCCTATGGCAGCCCACTGCAGCAGGGGCTGCAGCTATGCAGTCCTGGTGACTCACAGCAGCGCAGCTCCAGGTGGAGCTGTTGTTCACCATCTTAGCAGTAGAGGGCAGTGTCACTGGCCCTCATATGTGGGATTCAAACCGGGTGCTGGCATCCCAAGCCAGCTCTTAACCAACGCGCCACTCGGCCGGCCCACTAGCGATTTTTAAATTACTGCTGTGGCTCTCTTTATTTTTATTGGCCAATACTGATCTATATCTTTCCCACTGGCAAGCACTGATCTGGATCTTGAGGTCCTCCTGGTTCCCTGGGTCACTCACTCTGAACAGCCTCCTAGTTGACCTTCTGGCTGTAGTGACATGGAGTCGACACTGGTGAATACACTCGGGGATCTTGCACTAGGCCTAACGATGATGCCGTCCTCAGCAAGGTGAGCAGGGTGGAATGCCTCTCTTCTGAGAAGGGAATCTTACTTCCTGGTCCTTGGAGTCATCGATCATCTTTGTTGTGGTTATTCCTGTTGCGCTCATCTAGAAAAAGGATGAAGGGTCAGTGGGACTTGCCACCCCACAGCACCACCACTGAAGTCAGATGACCAGGGTTCTTGCTCATTTTTCTGACCCATCTGTCCCAGCCAGTACTTTCATAGTAGAGTAAGGAGTCTGAGACAACTGTTACAGCAGGACCCTAAGAACATGAGTTCTACCAAGATGGCAGTAGCAACGGGGTGGTAGCAAGGGGGTGGTTCAGGCTATTTTTTTCCAGAAAAGGGAAGGCACCGCTGGTATACCTCAAATAATGTGCCAGCACTCACTAGGTTAACAGTCTTTTTTTGTGCCTTTGGTGAATATACTCTTCACGAGATGTCTGAAAGCCAAATGGTTGTAATCTTCAGGAGAAGTAAAAGCTTTTTAGATATTTATCATTTTGACAGATGAAGCACCTTTGCTACAATCAACAGTTTTTTAGGATGTTAGCCTTACTGCAGAGCCTTAGAAACATTCCTTCCTTTTCTTTAAATTAATTTATTAGCATTCTTGAGTCAGTTTACTGAACAAAGGTTCTGGCAACATCTATGATATCTATAAAATTCTTATATGAAGAGGAAGTTTTGGAGGCAAAAAAAAACACCCAAAAAACCCCTGGTCTATCTGCTTAGCTGCCAACATTTCCAGAAAATCCCTTTATGCTATACTTATGTAACCTTTGCATCCAGAAACTAAAGGAACAACTAGAGTAAAGAAGTATGTTACTTGTCTTGCTAATTATGTTACACTTGATATTCATTCATAAAGGTCAATTAAAAGATATACACTGCATTACATGGTACAAAGCCAAAAACATATTTTAGAAGAATCCCGAACTTATAACATTCATCACAGATCTTAGTTTGCCTGAATCTTTCTGTGTTCAGCAGCAGAAGTGGATCAACATGCCAGGGCTTGAGGAGTATAAACCAAAGTACAACTCTTCTTCCTTGAGTTTCTCAGTTGTTGCGGGGATAGAGGGAATCTGCTTGAGGAAGGAGCTGAAAAAGCCACCCAAACATAAAGAATGGCCAGCCAAATAAATTACAAAGGAAAGGCGGAGTCTAGGTTTAGAAAAGATTTGACAATTCTTTTTTTTCTTATTAAGTTTATTGGGGTAACACTGGTTAATAACATTTATAAGCTTCAGGTATACAATTTTGTAATACATCATCTGTATGTTTATATCATCATCCCTGGAGAATTCCATTTTTATTATCAAAAAAAGTTCATGAATGTTCATTGAGTTTATGGTCCCATTCAAGTTTGCTTCAACACCTTGTAAGCCTCTCAATCATGTTTGTTACAAATATTTGGTGAGCTTGATTAAGATAAAACAAAAACAAAACAATTATGAACTGGAGACTTTTCTATCATTGATAGATGTAGGTCTTCAAAGTGTTTTCTGTGTACGTGAATATTATGATTGAGTTGAATGACCCTATTCTCAATTTGATCATTTGATGAAAGGCTTTAGACTATATTAAAATTTGTGCCATGGGCTCTACATATTATCCAACTTCTTATACCTAGATCTCTTCTGGATAGAGGCAGAGACCATTTGTGGTCTTCATTAAGAAATGTTCAGAAATCAAATTATCCATATTTTTGAAGCTGGTGATGACCAACTCAAGGCATAGTCTTGGAAATCCATTAAGTATTTACTTATCTATTTCCACCTAAATCTACACTATGCTGAGCAGAAACTCCCCAGGGAAATTTCTCCCATCTTTGCACTCCAATAAAAACCTAACCATCTCATAATTTCACTGCCACAGTAAAAGTGGTGTGTACTTTTTCTCATGATAGCAGTCCACAGCCTCTCCTTTGTTTATTCAAATCTGGAGAGTCCTGCTCCTGCCCTCTCTGTCTTTATTCCTTTGGCACCGTGGGTACAGAATGCCCTAGAACCGTGACCACCGGACCTCCCCAGGATCCTGGAGTGAGTTGCTGGTTGGGTTCAGCAGTAATGGAAGCTCCAAACAGAGCAAAGTCACAGGGCTAGAGCTCCTTGGGCTAAGTTCTTAGGATTTAAAGCCATTATGTAACAGGCTGGTTTCTTTTGTGTGTTTCTCTATCACTAGAATGTATATAACTTGGATAAAATCTGAAGAGAAAATTTTGCCTAGTGGGATTTCTTTTAAATTGTGTTTGCTGGGAGGTACGCCAGGCTGAAGTCCTTTCTTCCACAGTGGATTCAGTGCAGGCAGCAGCGAGCTGCCCTTTCCCACCCTTTTCATTCACACAGTTCTAAGGAGAGAACCTACTTTTGTGCTTGCTGCTCATTCAGCCCTCAGTCTCTCTGCTGAGCCTACCAATTAGTGTTAATAATTGTGGCCTGAGTTTAAGGTCTGGCCACAGGAACACAACTGAGAAGATGGGATTCATTTCAGGAGCTAGACAACTAAGAAGGCATCTGAGAGGACATGGAGGAAGCAATTCATGAGGCTAAACAATAGCCTTGAGGAGTTAGAGCTACAAGTTTGGAAACTTTCTCTGTCAAGGCCTTTTCATGTTACACCCATCAACTTGCCTCAAATCTTATGTGCTACGATTGGAATAGCATAACAAGGCCAGACATTTGCTTCTACTTTTTCAATAATTGATACATTTATCTTAAAATACTAAAAAATACTTGCAGACATTTAAATTTCTATACCTGGAATCAGTAAAAACTTTTGAGAAGCTCATAGTCCATTTCATTTGTGCTGACCCTATCATTAGGACGTATTTAGTAAAGAAGACCTATTAATCTATCATCTTCTAAAGAAGGTGACTTTAAGGCCCAGCAATATGAAATAACTTGCTTTAGGCTGTGTGCTCAGGCTGGAAGGAGCACCATGAGTACTTAAGTGCATGGGCTTTAGCACCAGCCTAGCATGGGTTCAAGTCTCAACCAGCCAACCTTACCCAACCTACGTTGGATCCTCCATTTCTGCCTCCATTTCCCCCTCTAAAACAGGGCTAGTAGGAGTTTCTCACTTGGAGTTCTGCTAGGAGAACAAGATGAGCTCAAGTTTGTCAAGTACCTAGAACAATTTCTGATATGCACTCTGTAAGTGTTTATGAAACATAAAATGTAATGAGATGGTGAAGTCCTGCTGTTTTGTTCCTTATCTACTCACATGATCTTTAAAAATGCTTCTTAGAAACTGATTTGCACAACATTCCTGGGATGTTGGGTAACTACAGGAGACCCAGAATGGTATCTGGCTGCTTGTCAGATGGCGTTGTGGTACAGTTGTGCCTCGGAAAGTTCATTGCATAGTTCCCCATGCCTAGCACCAGAATGCATTGCCCACCATAATTAAAACAGGCTTTTCAGGGCCGGCCGAATGGCTCAGTTGGTTAAGAGCTCGCTCAAGGGTGTGAGCTGAGCTCTGAGCAACGGTGGTTCAATGCCAGCCTGAGCTGAGTTGCCGTTGAGCTGCCAACAGGTGGCAGGATGGCTCAGCTAAAAAAAAAACAAAACAAAAAAACAGGCTTTTCATCACTCGGCGTTAATGAGCGTTGTTGCCTCTTTTGATGGGTGGTGTCCCTGCTTCTAGAGATGACTTAGTATTTCTGAAATTATAATTCAAAATGAAAATAAGCTTTCTGTCTATTTCTGCACATATATTATGTAGATGTGACAACTACAGAATTATAAAGAAGCACACATATGTTTTATGTGAAAATTACATGTTAGAGGTAGCTCAAAGGCAACTCCAGTTTCAAAACTTGTAACAGAAACCAATGAAAGATTTATGCTAAGAAGTCACAGACATCACATTTACAGATGTATATCCTACCACAAACAGGCAATTTACACACACATTCACACACATATTCATATACCTGTATATAAACCTATGCTATTTATTCCTGCTTCATTTCTTCTGCACAATGACAAATAGTCCTTCAAATGAAACATCACAGAAAAAATTGTGGAATTCCTAGGTGATGGTTGGAGTATAGTCAGTCTCTGGATCAATTCCCTAAATGCCAAGTTGTATTTATCCTTATCTTGCTACTTCATCTATGTAGATGTGGTTTTGTTTGGTAATTACAATGGTATTTTTGAAACAGTATGAAGAAGGTTCAGAGGTGGGCGAGGGTGCTTCTATATGCACATATTTCAGGCACTCTGGCATGCCACTGCAGGTCACTGGGAGCCCTCCTTGCAATGATAGGCATGAATGTTGGGAATGTCAGAGTGCTCTGTGCTTCCTCCCAACACCCCTGAGGGGTGGGGGTGGGGCATGTCTTGAAGTGCTCAATCAGGAAAACACATATTCCCCTATTCTCATGTTTCCCATGGAGACATGGATAGACAGCAAATGTCTTCAGCCTCTCCCCTCCTGAGAGAGATGATTTGTCTGACTGGTGAGTTTTGAAGGACATGTTGGCTGGTCTGGTCTTGGCCCTTCTGGGGTTTCTTGAGGAGCCAGCTGGGTCATGTGACTCTCACATCCTGGTTTGTTCTTCGTGATGTGATAACCTTAGCAGGCACATTTCTGCAGGGGGAAGTTCAACCTCTGGGGAAGGTGAGACGTGGGATTGTTAGCAATCTCCTTGGCCACAGATCTAAAGCTGGAGATGCAAATCAGTAAGAAAGATGACATTTTAATCTTCATCTGTTTATCTTTGTGCCTTCATTCTTACATAGTTTGAACTCAGCCATCTCAGTTTGGACCCCTAAAATACCTGACATTGCAGAATGATGAGTTAGGATCATGAAAACCACACATTTGCTGCCTTCCTCCCCCGCCCACCCCCCAATAATTCTGTCACATAGCACCTCTGGTCAAAGAATTCTTGGGTTAAGCAGTAAAGGGAATATAGAACTAACTAGAGGAATCTCAAGAAACAGAAGGCCTTTGATTCATAGTGGGGAGAAGAGAGATAATTTTGGATGTATCTCTGAGGGATGCCACTCAAATTCCCTTTGACCTGGAGGAACTTGACCAAAATACAGTGATGGAAAGATCCATAAGATTTTGAGGAAACTAAACTACTCTTCTGGGAGGATAATAAAAAAATCTGTAACAGATGCCAATGGAAAGACTCTCCCAAGAAAATCAGGGGTCTAATCACCCCTTAAGGAGAAGCAGTGAGCCTCACATCATTGCAATAGCAAGGTCAACCCTCAGCACTAATGTCAAGGTGATATTCTGAGATAAGGGCAGCAGAAGCAGTTGCTAATTAAAGTTACCAGATGGCAGAAAGCAGCATTAATAGTTGAAGCAGGAAAACTTGAACATCTTCTGGGAACCAGACAAAGGGTGGGAGAGAACTTGGAAAGTTACTTCTATTAGCGTTAGAAATCTTAGCCCTGTCCTTGTGTGTCTTTTCTTTCAGCAGAGGCAGCCTAAAGGGAACAGTTATAAATTTAGCCTGTGTGGTACCTATTCTTCAAAAATAGTCTCCCAATGAACTATGCTTCACAGCACTCATACCCTCATGTACTCCCTCCTCTTTAATTCTATTGGTTCTCACAGAGTCAATAGGATGCAGTGAAAGTGGTGCTTCATGACTTCCAAGGATACATCAGAAGAAGGTATGCAGCTCCCACCTTGGTCTCTTGTAACACTGACTCTAGGGAAAATCTTACTACCCTGAGACTTTCATGCTGTAATGAAGTGTAATAAGCTAGCTGCACGGGCCATGTGGATTGATACACCCAAGAAGCCCCCCAGCTATTCAAGCCATCTTAGTCTGGGTACCAGACATGAGTGAAGAAACTCTTGGACATCCAGTAGAGTCCTCAGATGACTCCAGCCCCAGCCAGAATGTAACTTCAACTGCATGAGAGACCCCAATTAGAATCACCCATCTGAGCCCAGTAAATACACAGATTTAGGAGAGATAGGAATAAGTTATTTTAAAAATCATTGGTTGTTTGGGTTGTCATCTGCAGCAGCAGATAATTGGAACAGCCTTCACAACATGGGGTAGAAAACTGTTTATAGTAATACCTCTGAGCCGTTGGAGCCAGAGAAGATTCCAGGGAAGGTTGCAATAAAGTGGTATCTGTGTTTTACCCAAGGTTGGGGATGGGGAGGATCCACTTTCAGACTTTCAGTTTGGATTCCAATCATAAATTTGCTCTTCTAAAAGAAGCAAAAACAAATAAACAAACCAAAAAAAAATCGCCCTTCCCATCTGTTGGTCAGAAAACCAAAGGGCTTTCGTTATTGAGCAGCAAATAGAGTAATTCCTGGGAGAATGTGTAACTTGTGGAGGTATTTCTATGGAACCTTTGAGAGTTTAAACCTTTTAAAAATATCCCGGGGGTGCCAAAAAAGTATATACACATGACTTGTATCCATCTTTTGTTATCAGTATATATATTGAGTATTACAATTTTAATACAGTTTTTCCCTTGCTTAAAATGTGTATACATTTTTTTAGGCACCCTCCATATATGAATATTCAAATCCAATACATAAAATGAATTTGGCACAATTGCAAATGGAAACTGAAAACCATGCAAAAGTAGTAAGTTTGTGACATAAGAAAAGAAGACCCTGGCACAGACCACATTGGAATAGAAAGCAAGAAAAAGAAAGATGCAAGACATAACCTTGAGCTCCAGAGCTTAAGGTTTGGAATCACAAGTCTGAGTTTGAACCTTGTCACTGCCACTTATCAGCAGAGTAATAATCTTGGTCTAGTAACTTCACCTCCCTAGGTTTATTATGGATAATCTTAGTAACGTAAGTATAGAACCATAAATGAGTATTAAATACAAAATGCTTATTACCATGCCTAGAACATAGTAGTCTTTAATATAAAGTCACAGTTGTATTAACACTCTAATGATTTGAGTAATTTTGTGTATTTTTGCTTGAATAATTTAAGAACCTATTCATCTAAGGGTTTTCACCAATTTCTTATTATTGGAAGCTTACATCTCACTGTATAATATTTGTAGACTGTTATAGGAAATTATAATTAAAGTGTATTAGTTGCTGCAACTGAAATAAGAAATCCCTGCAGTTTCAGGGAGTTAATGTAATAGTTTATTTCTCACTCATACAGCATCCAGAATGGTTTTGTCTTGAGGGTGGGCAAGTCTTCTCCAAGTGGCAGTTAAGGGCCCCAAGCTCATTACACTTTGTCATTTCACCAATTTCAACATGTGATTTCCATGTTCCCATAGATTAAACCACACAGGGAAAGATATATATGGAAGCCTTCTAGAAACCAGGCTTAGAAGGGCCAACCTTCCAATCACATTCCTTTCACTAGAAATCAGATATATGGCCAAACTTAACTGCAAGAGATTTAGTAGTCTAGCTAAGAGCCCAGGAAATTTGGTAATCAGACAGTGATATGAACAGAAGGAAATATATTCTATGGCAAATGTATATATACTTTTCCCCCTGATGGGTATTCAATCACTCTCCACTAATCCTAATATGTTTATTTCCAATGTAAAGGACCCTCTAGATCAAGATGTAGATTTGTAGTCTTTAGCTGACTATCATTATCAAGATTCTAGTGCCCAGAGTGGGAAAAAAAAAGAGATAAGTGAGGGCTGACCGAGCGGCACGTTGGTTAAGAGCTGGCTTGGGGATGCCAGCGGCCCCAGTTGGGATCCCACAAATGAGGGCCAATGATACTGTCCTCTACAGCTAAGATGGTGAACAACAGCTCGACCTGGAGCTGGGCTGCTTGAGTCCTGGCAATAGTGTTGGCTGCAGCCCCTGCTACAGTGGGCTGCCATGGGCTACAGTGAGTGGCCGGCAGCCAGTGTGAGCTGCCAAGAGCCACTATGAGCGGCCGTCCAGAGGCTGACGACCGATCTGCCTCATCCGAGAAGAGCGTAGTGATGATACCAACATGGGCGAGTGAAGCAACGTCCTCCGCAACTAGACTGAAGAACAAAAGGACAGCAACTTGTCTGTTCCCCTTCCCCAGTTCCCCAACACTGGTCCCTCCCCCAATTCCCCAATAAAATCTTTAAAAATAAAGAGAGACATGTGATACTTTTAAAAGATGGTTGATTTGACAAGATTTCTTTCTTTTCAAGTGTATTATGCATTGTACAAATACCCAAGTTAAGGGCCACCTAAATTTTTATGGAACAAAAAAAAAAATCCCAACTTTTTATTTTTTTTTTTAAGATTTTATTGGGGAATTGGGGGAGGGGAACAGACAAGTTGCTGTCCTTTTGTTCTTCAGTCTAGCTGTGGAGGACAGTGCTTCACTGGCCCATGTTGGTATTATCATTGTGCTCTTCCCGGATGAGGCAGATCAGTCGCAGGCCTCTGAACGGCTGCTCACAGCGGCTCTTGGCAGCTCATGCTGGCTGCCGGTCACACACTGTAGCCTATGGCAGCCCACTGCAGCCTCTGCTGCAGCCCACGCTGGCCCCAGCGATTCACAGCAGCCCAGCTCCAGGTGGAGCTGTTTTTCACCACCTTAGCTGTAGAGGGCAGTGTCACTGGCTCTCATATGTGGTATCTGAACCAGGGCCTTGCTGCTCAGAGCTGGCGTTCCCAAGCCAGCTCCTAACCAATGCGCCACTTGGCCGGCCCTTATTTTTCTTCTTGTTTTATTCATTAGTATGCTTCCTCAGCAACTAATGTATTGGAATTGAGACTTCATGCATATTTGAGTACACCATTCATTTATTCATTCATTCCATGCCTTCCATATGTCCAGAGATGTAAAAGGTATAAGAGAGAGAAGAAGATGACATGTTCTTAAACCGGCTAGAGAGCTGAAAGTTACATAGCCTAGAATACCTGGAGAACAATTCTAAGAAGATACAAAGTAGACTATCCTGGTATAAATATGATGACCATATTTTCTAGGTCAGAAAGTCAAAATATATGGTCTGACAAAGGATTTTTTAACTGATTTGTGCATTTGCTCAAATGAAGTCTCACAAAAGTATACTGAATTTGATGTATCACGGACTGATGCCACACTGACTTCTAGTTTGAAACTCAGTGTCTTTTGTCTGACAACACTCAGGCAAACGTGAGATTCTTCTATTCCATTTCCATCTCCTGGAGGGAGATCTAAAACTTAAGATACATATTACATATGTAATATTCTAGTATGGAGGAAGGGAATATGCTTGTCTTTGTCGGTCTCCCTTAGTTATTTCACTCATCTGTTTATTGGCCTCAGTGAATGAAAGTCCTAATGATGTTTTTCTCTTGGTTTCTGGGTCCAGCAAGGTCACTCTGCAGTCTCCACCCAACACTGAGACTCTCCAAATCAGTTGGCTGCCCTCAGGCCCATCCATTTAGTTACTCTGCCATTTATGTGGCACAGGGGGCTTTGCTTTGAGGTTTGCAAACTCCCCAGCTATACCCTAGGAAGCCATGTAATGGTCCATCTGCTCTAAGATTCAACTCTTGCTCGACTTAGTCTGAGGATTCTCTCTCTCAGCCAACCACCCCTACTCCACACTTCAGGACTTGGTCTAGGATGCTGAGCCCTTTCTCAAAGACAATCAATCAGTGGCAAACCTTAGTCATATTCACTCAGGTCCTTTCTCACTAGCAGGAAAAAAAAAGTACTTCCTGTTCTATTGGTGAAGAGATTATTCTTACTATCATGACGCCTTCTTCACCACTCTGGCTTTTCATATTCTCTCTCTCTCTCTCTCTCTCTCTCTCTCTCTCTCTCTCTCTCTCTCCCTCCTCCTCTCGGCTCTTGATATTCAAAATCAAGTTTTTTAGAATTAAAAACAACCCACAAAAACAACACTTCTTTCTGACTCCATTTCACACAACTCAAAACGCTTTCACTTTCAAACTATTGCCTTTGTTATGTATTTTTAGTCTTCTTAAAAGTTTAAAGCCAGGAATTTCACCAATTGCTTTCTATGTCTCCACACTCAGGAGAAGAGTACATATAGAATGTTCTTGGTGCTGCTTGAAGGATGCCAAAAGGGCAGGTGTAAATGAGATTTTTTTTTTCAAATACATGATTTGCTCTAAAAATATTTTTCTGCTGTAGAAATATAAAAGATTAATTCATTTAAATAGGTTACTTTTATTGAAAATAATGAAATAATATCATATTGGAACTCCTGGAAAATCCCAATTCTATGGCTTCAGTAAGTTCCATTGAACTCATGTAAATATTGAGGGAATTCACTGTTTGGGAAAGACCACCAGGGGTGAGAGAAAGCTCTGTGGTTAGCCACCCAGTTACTGCCAGCATGTAGCCAGGCCTATGGACAGATGCTCCTTTGTGTTCTCCTTAAACTCCATAAAGCAATGTGTTTGTGTGTGTTAAGTATCATCCCACTAGTATTTATTGTACCAATGGTTCTCAAATTTAATGCTCAGAAAAACCAGAGAGCTTGTTTAAAAAAAAAAAATGCACCTTGTTAAAAAATGCAGACTCCTGAATTCTATCTGTAGAGATTGATTGACTAAGCCAAGGTGGAACCCACTAAGCAGTTTTAATAGACACCCAAATGGTCCCATGTCAGGGGGTCCTCAGACCATACCTTGGGAAACATTATCTCAGATCAGGGAAGGGAAATGTTCATTTGTCCAGCTGCCTTGTTCCATAACAGCACTTCCCAAACTCAGCATTGATCACCACCTATATGCACGGCAATGATTCTATGGCTTGCCAGGGTTCACTTAGAGAGTCTACCTGCTGGGGCAGGTGGGTGCCTATTCAGTCTCCCACGCAGAATCAGCATCTCAATACCACCTGTGATTCAAGGATTCGCTCGGCATTTTGGCCATCTGGACACAAGCTCGCACAGCAGAGAGTGATGGGATTGCCAACTAAAGTGCTTATTCAGCAGCAAGCTTTCGTTCAGCCATTGGCCGGGTTTTGTGCCTTGGCCACAAGTTACCATTTTTAGAGAACTGATTATTTTCCATATAGGAAGATATGGTCTCTTAAATCTCTAAAAATTACCTATTCTATGTGAAATGTCCTTGTTGCTACCAAAATACCCTGAAAATTACACTGGCTTCATTTGAATACAAGGTATGATAGGAAGATTATATTTGTCTTCATGAATAAAAGAAGGATAGGGGAAGTTATTGGTGATTTATTATTAAGATTTATTGTTGTTATTATTGCTGCTGCATTGCTGTAGCTTTATTTAATGGGCCAAAATTCACTAGAACAATCTCATTTCTGAGCACTTTTAAAAACATGAAATACAGATTTTTCTTCTCATTTATAATACCAATCATTCCAAATATATTCACAAGGCTTTTTATTCTATTCTAAAGGTACTATATTTACAAATATTCATCTTAAGTGCAACAGACAGTGAGCACTCAAGTGCATTGTGCTGACTCAAATCGGTTGTAATAATTGGAATCAGGAGAGCTTGTGGGTAAAATATTGGACTGGAACAAAATACAAAGTCTTACAGAGCTTTGAGAAAATACAATGGTACTTATTTCAAAGTGCCATACTGCGAGAGGAATTATTTACTATCACGAGTTACAAGTAATGAGGTGAAATAAAATGGGAAAATGCAGGGAGCTTATCTGACTTCCTCATAGTGAGATTTATTTAATGGTGAGGTATGTTCTGCCAAGAAAAAAAATCCATATCAAATGAAGCATTGAAAACCAGCCTGGACAATGCACTAGAAAATGTAATGTGAAATCATTCTCAGACAAAGGGGAAATGAATGGACCAACCAAACTTAATATACCCTCAGTGCTTCATCACGTTCATCCTATTTCAGCATTCTAGGACCTAATATTCCTAAAGAAATAATTGCTTTCTATACCTATGTGAGCACAGAATACTACTAAATCCAAAAATCTACAGAAATTAATTGTAAAATTGCTATGGACCAGTGAAAGTGGAGGTACTAGAAACCAACCAAGTAATTTAGCCTTAATAGGCAGCCTGTAATGAATCACTGCATTTTGCCACTATTTGACTCCACCTCATTTTCCTCTGCTCTTTTTCCCCAGCTTTCCAAAGTTAGTCCACACTTTCTTTAAGCCTTGTCTCAGTCCTTGGGTTAATTTATATACCCTGCCCTCTCACTTCTTCCCCTGCGCCCAGCCTGAGGGGACTTAATAGTAGTAAGTCCACATTTAGACTATAGCTCTAGAGACTGAGTGACTATCGTTGCACCCATGGGTTCCTTGTCCAGAATCTTAAATCCCTTCTCACCATTCCTTATTGCCATAAGTGGACAACCATGACTGTGCTGGCCTTATGCCCAGGTCCTAAGTAATGACAATACTTTTGCTGGTACTTCCTACTGTTATTATCCATGGCCCAAGGGCCTTGTATTTATGGGCTAAGGTGCTAAGCCCTTCTCCAGTGTCTCCCATGGCCCTTCTTAAAAAACAATGTACTGGGCCGGCAGAGTGGCTCATTGGTTAAGAGATGGCCGAGCCCGCTCTGAGCAGCAGGGCCCCAGTTCGGATCATACATGTGAAGATCAGTAACACTGTCCTCTACAGCTAAAATGGTGAACAACAGCTCCACCTGGAACTGGGCTGCCATGAGTGGCCAGGGTCAGCGTAGGCTGCAGTCCCTGCAGCAGTGGGCTGCCATAAGTTACAGTGAGTGGCCAGCAACCAACATGAGCAGCCAGCAGCCAGCGTGAGGTGCCAAGAGCAGCCGTGAGCAGCCGTCCAGAGGCCGGCGACCAATCTGCCTCACTGGGAAGAGTGCAATGATAATACCAACATGGGCTAGTGAAGAAATGTCCTCCACAGCTAGACTGAAGAACAAAAGGACAGCAACTTGTCTCTTCCGCTTCCCTGGTTCCCCAACGCTGTTCGCCTCCCCCAATTCCCCAATAAAATCTTTAAAAACAACAACAACAATGTATTGTTTCTTGCAAGAACAGCACCTTACTATGAGGCTGAGAGTATATTGGGGTACGTTTCCAGAATGTAGGTTCAAATTTGTCCAAATGAGTAATATCTTAGTGGTCCCTGGTTTTAGATATATTTGCCCAACACTTTCAATTCAAACCTTTTCAGATTTAGGCCCTGTTCTGTTTTAGTATCCAACAAATCTGTCTTCTCTTACTAATTTCATTTTATGTCCCAGCTTAAGCTTAGCTGGCCACTGAAGAAATAAGGGCTCTGCCAAGTTCATAAGGACCTGTCAAGACCTCAGGTACACTTTACCCAAAATCTTTTACACCATCAGATACTACCTGGATTCTAATCTTTTTACAAGACTCTGCTCTGCTCTAAGTCTCTCTCATTCCTTTCTCTGATTCGCCTCTTAATTTATCTTCTCATTTGGAGGCCCATAACCCACCTATCTTTCACTGGCACCCAGTCTCTCCTGGATGTGTAGGGTATGACTGCCAAAATAGCACATAAAAGCACAGAAATTTTCAAACAAGAGTATGAGATATACAATGTGTCACACTCAAACTGGAGAGTTAGATGGGAGGAAAGCATTCCCAAAATAAACAAATTTGATTCAGGCCTAAAAAGTCTAGTGTAGATCTGAGTTTAATATAATTGGATTTGTCTTAAATGTAAGTACTCAAGAAGAAAAATGCAAATAGTTACTTACTAGGGTGGTGAAATTAAACAGAATGCTAATGTGCAAGACTGATGAGGGTGAGGGGAAACAAATGCTTTCATGTATGCTTAATGGAAATAGAAAGTATGAATTTTGGAAAAAAGTAATTTGGCAATATCCATTGTAATTTAAAAGGTGCATACCTTTGAAATGCAAATCAAAACCACAATGAAGTATCACCTCACACTTGTTAAAATGGTTATTATCAATAAGACAAGTAATAACAAATGTTGGAAAGGTTGTGGAGAAAAAGGAAGCCTCATATACTGCTGGTGGTATTATAAATTGGTGTAGCCACTATGGAAAACAATATGGAGGTTCCTCAAAAAATTAAGAATTACCATATGACCCAGCAATTCCTCTTCTGGGTATCCTTCTGAAAAATTTGAAAACATTTATTTGTAAAGACATATGTACCCCTATGTTCATTGCAGCCTTATTCATGGTGGTCAAGATATGGAAACAACCTGGGTGTCCTTCAATGGATGATTGTATGAAGATGTGGTTCATATATACAGTGGAATAGTGCTCGGCCGTAAGAAAGGATGAAAGACTGCCATTTGTGAGCATGGATGGATTTTGAGGGTGTCATGCTGAGTGCAATGAATTAGACAAGGAAGGACAAAAACCATATGATTTCCTTCGTATGTGGGATATAAAACAGAGAGCAATAAGTGAACAAGCAGGACAAACAGACAAACTTGTAGACACAGACAATAGTATCATGGCTACCAGAAGGGAAGGAGGGTGGGCAGCATTTGAAGAGGGTAAAGGGGATCAAGTATATGGTGATGGAAGGAGACTAGACTTTGGGTGAGCACACAATGCAATATACTGACGATGTGTTATACAGTTGTACACTTGAAACTTATATAATATTATTAACCAATGTCCCCGTAATAAATTCAATTTTTTAAAAAAAAATGGTGCATATCTTTGATCCAACAATCATACTTTAACATATATTTGAGTGCCTCAACTGTGTTAAGACTAGGAAAACCATATTGAGCAAAACAGACAGATCCTGACCCTCAGAGCAAGTATTAATGAAGGAAACAGACAAGTTAATCAAATCACCAAGGATATTAATGTTACTAAACTACAACTGTGATGTATGTATGAAGGAAATGTACATGAGGTACATACACAGGGGGCCTGATCACATCTGCAGGGTCAGGAAAGGCCTCCCCAAGAAGTAAAATCAAAGAATGAGTAGGAATATGCTGAGTAAAAAGGACGGGAAATATTCCAGACAGAGAGAACAGCATGTACAAGTATTTCCTCAATTTATTCATTTTTCACCACATCCACCCCTATTACCCTGGTCCAACAAGCCAAGTTCATGCCCATGTTCGTGTCTTTGCAGTCTCTGTTCCCTTTCCCTGGAAAGCTCTTCCCCATAATCTCTGCGTGACTGACTAACTACCTTTTCATGCATATCCCAACTATAAGAGACTCCCCTTCAGGCAGGCCTTCCCTGCCAGTAAGGAGAAGCCAGTTAGCCCTTCTCTCTTATATCAGCTTCAAGTTATTCTTAGCATAGCAATGAACAATTACCACTATTTGATATTTGTCTTATTTACTTTTGTGTTTGCTTTTCGTAAGTCTTTCCCTACTCCACCCCCTCTAGAATGTCAGCTCCATTAGAAGCAGAAACTTTGCCTGCCTTTTCACTGATATAACCCCAGAATCTCAAAGTAAACCAGTAAAAATGTTCTGTAAATGGAGGGAGCATGGGAGAACTTTGGAGGAATTGAAAGAAGGATGGGGTGGCTGAAAGGCAGCAAGTGAGGAGGGAGGTCAACCTGACTCTAGATGGAAACTTGATTAGATTAGGTCAAGACAGGATGGCAGAACTAAATTAGGAAGATATTATGGTGATGAGAAATGATAATAGCATGAATTAGTTGAATGGCAGTGGAGATAGGGAGAAGTGGATAGACTGAAGAAATTGGAAGTAAAACCATGATGGTGATGAATTGTTTCAGGGCAGTTATTTCTACTCTGCAGCGATTTGGATGGCAGTACCATCCACTAAGATAGAAAATACTGCGGAGGACAGTGTTTGATGGAATTATGAGTTTGGTTTTAGATAAAGTGAGTTTGTAGTAGCAGGATTTATGAGGGTAGGGTCATGAAGAGAGATAAGGGGCACAAAAATAAATCAAAGGTAATCTAAAAAGTAACAACTGTGTTGCACTCTACATGGTTCTAGAATCCAGAGAGGTCTAGGGTGAAGGTATAAATATAGGTGCCATTCCTGTACACATGGCAGTTAAAACCTTGATCATTGATGAGGTTGTTTAGAGACAGGATATAATGTGCAAACGCCCAGACTGAGCTGGAGAAGGCTGCACTGAGGAGGAGGCGGTGACAAGGTAGACGGAGAAGGAGCAGCAAAAGTGGTAAGAAGACAAGTAGAGAGCCTGCTAAGAACAGGAAGGTCAACAGTATGCTCAGGAAAAGAAATGTCCACTGACTCTAACATAATGCTGGATATGGTGACAAATGTATACTATAGATCTATTTACATTGTGTATATATAAAAATAGCATTTATTCTTCTTTCCTTGGGACTGCATTATGCAAATATAATATGCAAACAGACTGTTTTTTATATACATAGTTGTATGTGGGACTCTAAGTTGTTGGTTCATTTATATATTATTCCCAAACAGAAAAATTTTCTGAATAAGTAAATATTTATTCATATAAAGAGGAATCATCCATTTTAATATTTTTAGTCGCTAAAACTCATACTACTTTCCAAATACGTCATCAAATACAAATTACAAAATTTAAGCAGGTATGATATATATTTTTTAAAGTTTCTTTTAACATTTAAGCATCTTTAGTTTAACTTTAATAAAAAAGAATAAGTCTCTAATAGTCTATTATCATTTACTGTTTTAATTAATGTAATTCAAAAATCAGGATGAATGAATTACAGAACGTTCTTAAAATGCTAGAAAGACATTTTAAATATATTAAAATTTGTTTTCATAAGTTGCAGTTAGTCTCATAAATGGATCAAGTTTACAAAATGTATAAAATAGCCTTAAGTAGCTTATTAATGTTGAGTTTCTCTGCATAGTTAAATTAAAGTATCTACAGTCTGAAACAAACAGGGAGCAAGAAAGGATTTTAAGGTCAGAGAAGTTTTAATTTTTTTTCATTTCTGTCTAACTCACTAAGATTTCATCCTTTTTTATCATATGACATTTACACTTTGGATATAAAAGTAATTTATAATCATATGTATGAAGCACAATAGAAGCACAGATAAAGAATAATTAGATTTTGAAAAAGACACAAAAACAAATATTGATCTCTAATAATACATAACACCTAAGAATCATCTTGAATATGAATAATTGGTTTGGTAAGTGTCCTTACACTGTAGCTCTGGCAAGCCAAACCACTATTTCAAGCACAGAACTCAAACATCTAGCACTGTGAAATTCCAAAATGTTTAGAAACTCAACACTAAAGCCTAATTTTAAACATAAGCATTGCATATGCCTTTGAGTTGCTGAGTTGAAGTACCACAAAAATTTTGGTCCATCATCCTGCCTTTAGACAGTGTCTATCTAATCATCCCAAAGACCTGACATGCCATTTTATTTTTAAATATCTGCTATGATGACTTCACAACCTCTCTTGGAACCCATTTCAGAATTTAAAATTCCTTTTTCTTGGGAATGCTTTTTCTAGGGTAAGCTAGAAGGAAACAGTAAGACTACAAGGACTGTAAAATATTCATTCCTCTTTGAAATAAAACCAAACAAACCAGGTTTTCTCTTAGGGAATTTCACTGTCATAAGTCAATTAAGAGAGGATTGGGTCGAGCACGAAGATCAGTCTTCCAGGACTCCCTGCAGAGAGGACTTAATGCAGACTTGGGCTCAAGGGTAGTGGCCAGCCAGGCAGTCATCCTAAAGAGCTCTACTCGACAGAATCCCGAGGGAAGGTGGCTCAAAGCTCGCAGCGTCTCCCTTGGCTGGGCTCAAACATCTGCCCTCTCAGACTTTTCCTGCTTCTTTTGGTCTCCCCTATCTTCACTGTGAACCCAGAGATCTCATTACCATAAGAAACAAGGGAAATCACCCTGCAAGTATAAAGGGGTATAGAATTCTACTATCTTTCTTGTTTATTACCGTCCCCAGGTATGCCCCCAACCTTTTATCTTCCCTCTCTGCTCCTCCTTCCACCACCACCTGATGTACATTTACAAACCCCTGGAACTGGAGATCATTTCTAGGGGGCCCTGTTTTATAGACATCAGATAAACAAACCCCACAAAACTCAATTACCATGTATTATCATATTAATATATCAGCACTCTCTTATATTTGCATTTTAAAAGGAACTTTCTTCAGATAAAAATCTTATCACAAAAGCACCTTGGTCAGCCAGTAGGGAAGATCAGTTTTGTTCAGAAACTAGCGGGGAGGGGTTCTAATTAATAGTTTATCCATGATGATGAGAAAGTAAGGAAAGAAAGCATTACCTTTGTGAAAAGCATTAAATCGTCTGTGGAAAATGCTAGCATGCTGTGTATGCTGAGAGCTATTGGTAAACTTTGTGTGTATTTGATTCCTTTTTAGCTTAATTCCTGTTACTTTTATTTGTATGTTAAAGAAAGCAAAGCTACCTATATGGTTCTCAGTGCTAATAAAAATTGATGCTGAAAATCTGGCAAAGAAAACAGATGTTTTTTTTCCCTCCAAAGACCCATCAAATCTCCGTCTACAGCCAGGCCTAGTTTCCCAGGTCCTACATGTTTTATGTTTTGATGCAATTGATGACTTGTATCACAGATACAATAAAAATGCCAGATTGATCATTTCTGGAAGGGCATTCTCTCATACTCATGTTATTTGTTTATTATAATTCAGAATAATCAGAAGACAAACTTCTGAGCTCCAGAGTTGTAGAATATCTGAGTTCTAGCCCCGGATTTACCAATAAGAAACCCAGGGCAGGGCCGGCCGAGTGGCGCATTGGTTAAGCGCTGGTTTTGGGATGCCGGCGGCCCCGGTTCGGATCCCACATGAGGGCCAGTGACACTGCCCTCTACAGCTAACAACAGCTCCGCCTGGAGCTGGGCTGTGCGAGCCCCAGTGATGGTGTGGGCTGCCATAGGCTATAGTGAGTGGCCCGCAGCCAGCGTGAGCGGCTGGCAGCCAAGAGTGAGCTGCCAATAGCCGCAGTGAGCGACATCCAGAGGCCAGCGACCGATCTGCCTCATCCGGGAAGAGCGCAATGACGATACCAACAGTGAAGCAACATCCTCCGCAACTAAACTGAAGAACAAAAAGACAGCAACTTGTCTGTTCCCCTTCCCCGATTTCCCAACGCTGTTCCCCTCCGCCAATTCCCCAATAAAATCTTTAAAAAAAAAAAAAAAAAAGAAACCCAGGGCAAACCACTTGATATTTCTTAAGGCAGATTCTCATGTCTCATGTCCAGGTCTAGGGTGGGGCTTGTGATTCTGCATTTCTAACAAACTTGTTTGATGATAATACTGGTTCTCAGGCTACACTTAGGGCAGAAGACCTTAGGATATCTTACCATGTGAGTAGACAACAGCAGCAGTACTTCTTACACTGTTCAGATGGGTGGGTAAAATAACAGCTGAGAAAATGTGGAAATTAAAACCCTATGTACAGGGAAAGTTTTATTAAGATATTTTAGCACCTTGCTTTTGAAACAAACTCAATGTGAAAATCTAACTAGTTGCAAAATAGATCAATCATTAAGAACTAATTTACTTTTCTTGATGATTGTTCACTTTATATGCGATGTCACGATGATAATTTTTTGAATTATTGAGATCCCTTAATGTATTTAAGGTGATTTAACATTTAAAAATTACATGTAATGCATGGATTCTCATGAGCACAACTACGTTATAAATCTGTATGCCAATAATTTACTGTAAACCTAAGTGATACCTGCAGTCAGATTCTATTTAATACTTAGATGATCATTCGATTTCTGTCTATCTGATCTAAAGTCTTAATAGAACTAAATTCAAATAACTCATTTGACTGTTTTTCCCTCGCTGAATGGATGAAAGGCAGCTGCAGCACTTTGTGTATTTGAAGAGAATATGCATTTATTATTGGACTGAAAGAATTAACGCCAGCCAGAATAGCAAATGTACTACCCTAGAAATAATGAAGTCTATTACTTTAGAAAAATAGAAAGAGTTTAGTGATTCACAAAAGCAATATCTCTTTGTCAGTTTGCAAAATTTCTTAAAAATACTATTTTTAAACCTGTGCCTAGTCCAAGCTAGGACTTATGGTGAGATATTAAAAGTAAATAGTTCTAAATTAGTGAACCATATGAAGTCAAACTCTTTCAGTTGATGAAGAGAATACGAAAGGGGGCACTGAGAGTGTGTGTGTGTGTGTGTGTGTGTGTGTGTGTGTGTGTATTAATGCAAAGACTGGTTTTTGCCAACCACTGTCGCTCTGACAAATTTACATTGAGCCAATAAATCTAAGAATGAAAACAGTACATGGATCATTTAGGAGTGGTAAGCAGAGAATCTAGAATAAAACCACAGATGGCTTGGATATGAGGATCACGAGTTGGCATAAAGTATTTACTAAGCTGTATCTAAAAAGTATACCAGCAGTTCAAGTGATTTTTGCAATTTGGCCGTTGGACAGAAAAAAAAATCTAGTTCCTACTAAATTATTATACGGTTAAGAAAAGAAGTGTAAAGAAGAAAAAAATATGTACACTTCTTTGTTCCCCTAATTGATCTGAATAGCAATAGTCTGGCCCTTTCATCCTACTCTCCTTCCCAGTAATTGATAAGTTGGAAACTTTTTATAAAATGTGATCTTTTCTCTTTCTGATGTTAATGGCTCCCTATTTATATGACTGTGGCATTGATTATAAAGACATTTGTTGGATTCTAGTTTTATACTCATACATTTATAAGAACACAGAAAGGATTAGGAGATACTCCATATATTTTCTCAATTTATTGACTAGTAAAACCAGGAACAAAGAAAAGAGAGAAGTCAGGGATTGGATGACAGTGTAGTGGCTTTGATTGAATCCAGTTCAGGAAGAGAGTTAACTGCTTTCAAAAGTATTTATAGGAGTCCTGGTCATAAAATGTATATTTGAGCTGTATTTGACTAAATATTAAAACTGTTTGATGTACACACATGTTCATAACAGCACTATTTGCAAAATAGCCAAAAGATAGAAACAGTCCAAATGTTCATCAGTAAATTGATAAACAAACTGTGATCCCCCCACACACACACAATTGAATATTATTCAGCAAGAAAAAGGAATGAAATACTGATACATACTGCAATATGGATAAAACTCGAAAGCATTATGTTAAGCGAAAGAAACCAGACAAAAAGGTTATACAGTAAGTCACCAACTTACAAATGAGTTCTGTTCCGGGAGAACATTCGTTTGTAAGTCGGATTCGTTCATAAGTCCAACAAAGTGAGTCTTATACACCTTTGACACAAATATACAATGTAAAGGCAATGGTTGAATGATTCATGTTATAAGAACGAGCAACGTCTACCATCTTTTTGACTCGGTCCAATCTCTCAATTACTTTCACTTTTGTTTCCATGGTTATTGCTTTGCGCTTCCTAGCAGTCCCCTCCACATCACCACTGCTTTTCCTCTTGCTTCGGGACATCCTGGGCTCTGACTGAGCACTGTACTGCTGTCCACTATCGCACTGCACAGTAAGCACACAGCAGCACAGCTGTGACAATGTCCGGCAGACACGTGAGCTACATCCGCGATTTGTTCTCATCTACCAATAATGTTCTTAATGCTAGGTCCGTTTGCATCTGTGAAAGTTCACAACTTGAATGTTCGTAAGTCGGGGACTTACTGTCTATTATATGACTCCATTTATATGAAATATCCAGAATAGGTAAATCCACAGACACAGAAAGCAAATTGGTAGCAAGGCTCTGATAAATACTCTGGAAGCAGCTGTCTTCCTAAACTGGATTCAATGAAAGCCACTACACTGTTAATGGGGTAGAGAGAGGGGACAAAGGGAACAGATGGCTTACTAGGTATGGGTTTTCCTTCTGGGGTGACAAAGATATTTTAGAACTAACATAGAGGTAGCAGTTATACAACACTGTGAATATATTAAGTGCACTAAATTCTTCACTTTAAAATGGTTCGGTTTATGTTATATAAATTTCACCTCAATAAAAAGTTTTAGAATGAACAAACGTAAGTGTAATTAACACACAGTGCCTACTCAGCATTGTGCCTGGATGATGATAGTAGGCGTTCAATAAACATTTGTTGAGCAATGAATGAATAATAATACCATTAGAGTTCTTTTGTGACATGAAGGACATCTTTCAGAGTTTTGAAATATTACCCCCTTTCCAAAAACAGTGGAGCCAGAAAGCATTATTGAAATCATAGAACTTAGAAGGGGAAGAAATGTTAATCTAACATTAGTCTAACATTATTTGACAAGGTCCACAGATGTGACTGCCCTTAATTAGATAACACAGCCAGTTAGTCTCATTAGTAGGCTGGAACACAGGCTCCAGATTTCCAGCTTTTTGCTGCTCCTCATTGTTCCAGCCACCACCCAGGATCCCCGAGAAGGGTGGAGCCTGGTGGAGGAGGAAAGAGTTGGCCAGACAATGGCTGTAATAAACTTAGTTTATTCTTGTGGATCAGGACTCAGGCCATATTTGGGTGTGGAGGGAACACAGCTGTACAAAGAGGAGGAAAAACAAAGTGGGTGGTAAATAAACTATCAAAAGCACAAAATGCAAAGATCCCAATGGTGGACGCAAGTCTATTCCCAAGAGGCAGAAATCTAGAATTGTTACCTTTTTTCATAAGGGAGGTTAATTTTGCTTGAAAAGAGAAAGATAGAAGTAGGTCCCATTTAAAACCAAGGAAAATGAATACATGTATACCTCATACACATGCGTTAAAATTATTTAAAATTTGATAGCATTTAAGGATAAAAAGTCTATTTTAGAGGAAACTTGGCTAACGGTAGGGCTTATACCCTTGTAGTTTGTAATAACTCAATTTCCTTGAAGGTGAGTTAAAAAGTATAAGTTAAAAGTATACTAGAACACTTCTTTTTTTATGAATGCTAAAACAAATGTGAACCATGCTATTAAAGTGTGTGGCTGTGTGTGTGTGTGTGTGTGTGAGTGTGTTGAAGTTCAGTGCTGATGGAAATGTGCCAAGGACTGTAATACTAAGAAAGGGCCCTAAGCCAAGAGCCTTTGGTTTTAGAGATGAGCACGAGCCAGAGAATGCTCTCAGTACTAGGGAAGGCTGTTTGAAGTTGAGGAGGTCAGCCTATTTGATGCCGAAGAGCAGAAAGAAACAATGGTTCTCTGATAATTAGGATGGTAATCCCAGCAGGTAGCCCACCATCTCTGTTTTCTCTCAGACAGAAGTGTCTCCTGGCTATGGCTTAATCTTGGGAGCACTCTGAGGAATCATGCTATCTCTGTATGGTTCAAACCAATCCTGCCTACTTAGCAAACTTCTTCCATAAACAGACATTATAGAAGGTGAAATTGTATGACTTAATCCTTGTTCAAAGCATCTTGTAAACCATAGCAGCAATAACACTGCAAAATCACTAAAATGAATGTACATTTTCCCTCAGTATACTTATGAATGTTTAATTTTCTTTTCTGTCTTTCATTCCTGTCTCTTTTGATATCGTCTTCATTTCTCTTTTTATTATAATGTCTATTGATTCTGGTTTCTACTTCCCCAAGCTCTTCTTTCCTCTCTATTCTCATTATTAAAATACTTTTCCAGGTTCGATCCTTTAATTATTCACACAGTATTGCTTATCTTGGCATTTTCTAACCTTAAATATTAAAATCAAAATTAAAGTCCCACTTTTAGGATTTTTTCATGCGATATACACTCATAGGGCCCAAGTCCAACCTTTTGCCAGTCCTAATATCTATGCTGTTTTTCTCTTAATTTGTATAATTTATAGGACTGTTTCTGTGACTTTATTGATTTGATCCTGAAACATCCCCTTTCTCATGGAGAAAAATTCAGTTTTTACTATTAAAGATTCTTTTCACAGTGACTGTAAAACTCACATTTTAGTGATCTGCATATATTCCTAATTTAGTGGTATTACTTGAATTGATCTATTAAACATTGAGTTTATCTCCTATTTCTGCAAGTTCAGCTCTATACAGAGCTAGCTCCCTTCACTGATAATGCAGCTGCCCCCTCAGTCTTTGGGCAAAATAGAACAAATGCTCTGAAGTCTGTTAGCAGCTCTTCATGTCTAGACTTTGCTCCTTCCAGGATTTCCTTGGTACTTCAGCTGGGCCTGAAGCCCCAAGCATGATAAGCGAAGTTCTCTATTGCAGATGCTTTTCTTACTCACAGTAAACAACAAAATGTTGGGTGGAAAGATGCCATGACAGCAGAAACAAATGTTAGTGGGGAACATTGGAAAAGCAGCCTCTTATACACAGCAAGTTCAGGAAACAATGAACAATGAAATGGCCAACACCACAGACTCACTGTACTGAAAGAGGCTGCTGGGTTCAGCACATGCTTTGCTAGATTTGTGGTGAGGCTCTTACTATGCTCAGGGAAACACCTGGGGTATTTTTCAGCTGAAAACTTTAGATACGAGTATTCCAATGAAGGATGAGAAAAATACTTTGGATTTGTTGAAACCCTTTTCTCCCAAGAGATCAAATTACTTAAATACAAATTACAGACATGGACAGCTTACTAAGGGGAAAACTGCAAAGCTTAGAGAAGTTGAGTTTGACAAAGCAAGTCAGTAGCCAAGATGGAACTGAAATTTCAGTCTTTACTTATTTCAAAGCGTTGATAATTTGGTGAATGTAGGAAATATAAACAAAAAATAAAATGTCCTCTTTTCCCCAGATCATTGTGACCAATGATTGGGACCTTAAACTATGCATATAAAATCAAATGCCTAGAACTAGACAGAGATTTAGAACAAATGCATACAACATGCCGCTGTTTAATTTCTACAAAATAGGGGGAAAATATCACATATATCATGAATATTTTGTTATTAAAAAGATTTAATAAAAGCATAGTTACATTAAAAATATGTTTGTAAAGCTTAAGAGCCTATTTGTGTTTAAAAAAAATAAATATAGTGGTTGTCATGTCATTTTATGCAGAGTGTTACACTACATAATACTTGTTGAAGCCTAGAGAATCCTATATGTTTTCAGTTCTTAAGTTAAAGGTTCTCCCCATTATAGTGCAGCAAAAGTATAATGAAAATGAAAACCTTATATGAAATTACTCTGAGGCTAATAATGAAAAGAACTGAAACTTAAGATAATAATAACACTTACTGAGAAGCGAATGAGACATTTATGTCATTATGTAAATGTATAACATAAGATAATCCTTCCTTAATTAACATAAATTGCAGACTGAGCAAATTACTAATTCAGTGTAAATGAGCTGGCTGTATAACTGGTTACTTGACATTCAGTTATTTTGTGCATGTTCAGTTCTATTTTATTTTTGGTTAAAAATAAAATGCATAAAATTTTAAATTTTAAAACAAATATTTTGGGAAACAATTGGTTTCTTAGAAATTATAATGAAAAGGTAAACATAGCCATAATGAAAGATATAACCCTAAATATCTGCCAGTTATTCAACATTTGAAAATGGAGCTATGTCTTCTGAAGTATATAGTTCATTAAAATTTCTCTTGCCTAGTCAAATTTCCAATTAGTATATAAACTTAATCTCCCTATCCTTGACCCATGATCAGCTGGGAAATTAATTACTATTTTATTAAGACTTTTAGTGATTATCATAATTATTACATTTGTGATGTATCAAAATCTGATATTTATTGGCACTTTTATCCCTTTTCCAGAAAAATGCTAGAATCTTAGACCACTTTAATATATTTTATTTCTTCTAATATACCATTGTTGTGTATTTTTCTCCATATTTTTAAAGATCAAAAGTCATTATTATTACTGTTTAGGCAGTAGATACTCATTTAGATTTACCCAAATGTTTACATTTAATGTTTTCACTATTGTCTACACCTCCAATTGGGATCATTTTTTTTACCTAAAGAATACCCTATTGTGGGCCGGCCGAGTGGCGTGGTGGTTGAGCGCTGGCTTGGGAAACCAGCGACCCCGGTTTGGGTCCCACATGTGAGGGCCAGTGACACTGCCCTCTAAAAAAAAGAAGAAAAAAAATACCCTATTGTATTCCTATTAGTGTAGATGTGTGTGTAACTAATTCTCTCAATTTCTATTTGTCTGAAAATGTGTTTATTTTCCCTTCATTACTGAAGAATACTTTAATTGTATATGAATTTCTAGTTTGCTTATTTTCCTTCAGTGTCTTGAAGTTATCATATCATTGTCTTCTGACTTCCATTGTTTCATTGAGAAGTTAACTGTTGGGTCTTAGTCTAATTATTCCTCCTTTTCCTCTGGCTGCTTCCTCCACATCCCTGGCTGATTTTTAAAATAATTTTTTTTTTCTCTTTACCTTTCCATTTCACAATTTTTTTCTCAGATGGACCTAGGTCTGGATTTCTTTTGGTTTCTCCTCTTTAAAGTTTGTAGGGATTTCTGAATTTTTAACTTATCGTTTATCAGATTTTGGACAATTTTCAATGATTATGTCTTCAGATATATCTTTTCTTAGTCTCTCTCCTCTTTGGAATTCAATTATATGATTTTTTCACACTTTAAACTCTATGACTCATACTCTTGTGTGTATAATTTCCATCCTGCTTCATTCTCAATCATTTCCATGTTCTAATGTGTCTAATCTGAATTTTAATTTCAACTGTTATTTTTCATTTCCAGGATTCTATTTGGTAACACTTTCAACTCTTTTATGTTCGATAGCTCCAGAAACTTTCAATAATGACTTTTACCTTCTTGAACATTGTAAAAATACTTATTTTAAAATCTATTTCTGATAAATCTAATGGACCCTGAGAGCCGATTTCTGTTGTCTGTTGTTTCTGCTGGTTCTCAATTATGTTGTCATGTCTTCTTGGGCACTTAGTTACTTTTTATAGTGTGCTAGACACTGTACTTGAAAATGCTTATAAAAATAAGTTGATGCCAATGATAATATTATCATACCACATAGTGAATTTATTTCCCTTCTGCCAAGTTCTGGGACACTGGCAATCCTGAATAAACTTAATCAATTTCTAGAAATTGAGATGACATGAATACTAGTTCCTGTAAGAACTGATCTACATTCTGTTTGGTTTCCCCAGGGTTCAGCACTTTGACATTCCAACCCAAACACTAGGAGCGGTTTACCATGACTACTCCTCTGTTGTGAATCCTTGCAGATCTTGCACCCAATTTTTATCATCCTAGCTCCAGGAGGCTATTAAAAGTACTAATCAGATTCTTTGTTTTATCCCTTTAATTGGCAAATGTTTCCAGGGGAAAAGTCATTATAAATGACAAGCTTTCCTCTTTGAATTTTCAGCTTCTATCAGATAGTACTCTGAAAGTCTTTATTGTATCTTTGATGTCTTCAAGCACTTTTTTTTTGGTGGGGGGGAACATTTATTTATTTATTTTTGTTTTATTTGGTTTTGGCATTTTCCCAATATTTCAAGTTTTCTCAGCAGGAGAATTGGTCTAAATTACATACTTTTAATTATTAGAGGTAGAAGTTGATCCGGTAGTAGGCATTTTAGACACAATCAACTAAAGATAAATATATAAATTTGGAGACTGCTAACCATCATCTTATTCTCAATCTAACACATTTTTGTGCAGACTCCCAATTATTCAGGAATGTAATTTAATTTAGGATGAATCAAGAACTTTAGTTCTGATCTAGAATGGACACATTGGAAGTAGAATGTCAGTTCTCATGATCACTATGGAATTGGATATTTTGAAGTGTCTATCCATATGTGTGACTGGCATCCTTTAGGCTAAAATTGGCTGCAGGAGATGGAAAGACTTTGCCTAGGTGTTTGTCTCATAAAACTAAAGCCTAAGGTGACTGTTGATTTGCACAGGGGTTTCTCTGAAACCAGTGGCTCATCATATGATGTGAAGAGAAAGCCAAAAAAGAAACCTTTATGGAGGAAGGTAAACAGCTGATGACCTAAGATAAGAACAAAAACGTGTTCTTCAGTTATAAAAAGAAAGATTTTATTTAGAGGTAAAGAAAAAAATTTGTACAGTAGAGGTTAGGAAATATTGATATTGCTTACTAAATTTATGAAATCTTCATCTCTAAAAATCCTTAAATAGGAGAAATTCACATCTATATAAAAGGTTTCAGGAGGAGTCTTTGCATAAAATGTTGGAGAAGTGAAATTTTTAAAATTCTTTCCTGAACAATTTACTTTAAAAACTAAGATGAAAAGGTGGAAATAAGTACAATGTTCCTGAATGTGAAGACTAAGTATTTATCAAGATGTCAGTTTTTCTGAATTATATAGATCTAATGTATAAGCCTAACAAATTAAATATGGTTTAAAAATAATTGTGGGCAGCCGGTTTGCTCAGTTGGTTACACCAAGATTGCCATTTCAATTCCCTCCATGGGCCACTGAGCTGTGCCCTCCACAGCTAGATTGAAACAACACTTGACACTGCTCCCTAATTTAAAAAAAAAAAAATTAATTAAAAAATAATAATAATTGTAATTATGCAACAATAGGTGAAGACATTTCTCTTTAGAGAAATACTGAAGCTGGCCAGCCAAGTGGCGCATTGGGAGCTGGCTTGGGACACCAGTGCCCCGGTTTGGATCCCACATATAAGGAACAGTGACACTGTCCTCTATAGCTAAGATGGTGAATAACAGCTTGACCTGGAGGTGGGCTGCATGAGTCCTGGTGACAGTGTAGGCTGCAGCCCATGCTGCAGTGGGCTGCCATAGGCTACAGTGAGTGGCCGGCAGCCAGCGTGAGCAGCTGGCAGCCAGTGTGAGCTGCCAAGAGCTGCCGTGAGCGGCCGTCCAGAGGCTGGCGACCGATCTGCCTCACCTGAGAAGAGTGCAGTGATACTAACATGGGCCAGTAAACAGACGTCCTCCACAACTAGAATGAAGAACAAAAGGACAGTAACTTGTCTGCTCCCCTCCCCCAATTCCCCAATAAAAATCTTAAAAAAAAAAAAAAAGAAATACTGAAGCTAATGACATATTTAATGGTGAAAAACTAAATGCTTTCCCCATATGATCAGGTACAAGGCAAAGGTATTGACTCTCGCCACTTTTATTCAGCACTGTACTAGAGATTCTAGTCAGGGACAATTCAAAAAGATGTAAAATTAACTCTATTTGCAAGTCACAAGATATTATAAGAAAGTTCTAAAGAATCCACCAAAAAGCTTAAATCTGATATGTGAGTTCAGCAAAGTGGTGTAATACAAACTCATTAGACAAAAATCAATTCTAAACAAAAATCAATTCAATATACTTCTATACACTTGCAATAAACAATCAGAAAATGGAATTAAGAAGCCAATTCCATTTACAATAGTATCAAAAAAATTCTCAGGAATAAATTTAACAAAAGAAGTGAACATGCTGAAAAACACAAAATTTGTTGAAATAAATTAAAGATTTAGATAAATTGAAACATAATTTGTGTTCATGAATCAGGAAACTTAATATTGTTAAGATAGCAATAATCCTCAAATTGATGCACAGATTTAATGCAATTACTGTCAGAATCCAAAATTACTTTGTAGAAATTGACAAGCTGATACTAAAATTCATGTGGAAATTCAGGGGACCCAGAATAGTTAAAAATATCTTGAAAAAGAGCAGCAGATTTGGAAGACTCACTTCCCAATTTCAAAGCATACTATAAGCAACATTAATGAAGACAATGTGGTGCTGACATAAGGATGAGCATATAGATCAATGGAATAGAACTGAGAACTAGAAATAAACCCCCACACTTATAGTGCATTGATTTTCTGCAAGAATGCCAAAACAATTCAATTGGGAAAAGAATAGTCTTTTTAACAAATGACCCTGGGACACTGACACTGGATAGACACACGTAAAAGAATGATTTTTTGACCTTTACCTCACACTGTATAAGTAAATGAACTCAAAATGGATCAAAGGCCTAAATGTAATAGCTAATAAAATCTCAGAAGAAGATAGGGGTAAATTTTCATGACCTTGGATTCAGCAATGTTGTTGTAGAGATGACATCAACATACGAGCAACAACAACAAAATAGATAAAATAAAACTTCATCAAAATTAAAAACATTTATGTGTCAAACAATACTATTAAGAACATGAAAAAACAACTCACAGAATGGGAGACAATGTTAGCAATTCATATATTGGACAAGGACTTGAACCTAGAATAAATAATAAAAAGGTAGATGACTCAATTAAAAAATGAGCTAAGAGGGCCGGCCGAGTGGCGCAGTGGTTAAGAGCTGGCTTGTGATACTGCCCTCAAAAAAGAAAAAAAAATGAGCTAAGAATCTGAATAGACATGACTCCAAAGAAGATATACCAGTGGCCAAAAAGCACATAAAAAGATGCTTTATATTATTAGTCATCTGAGAAACGCAAATGATAACCACAATGAGATATCACTTCACACCCATTAGAGTAGCTATAATCAAAAAACAGGTAATGAAACGTATTGTTAAGGATGTGGAGAAATCAGAACCCTTATTCACTACTGATAACAATGCAAAGTGGTGTAGTTACTTTGGAAAACAGTCTGACAATTTTTCAAAGTTAAATATGGAACAATTCTACTTCTAGGTATCTACCTAAGAAAAATGAAAACCTATGTGTACACAAAAACTTGTACATGCATGTTTATAGCAGCACTATTCATAATAGCCAAAAGGTGGAAACAACACAAATGTCCATCAAATAATAAATGGATAAACAAATTGTAGTATATCCATATAATGGAATACAATGGAATATTATCTGGCCAAAAAAATAAATACTAATACATGTTACAGATAAATAAACCTTTAAAACATTATGGTAAGAGAAAGAAGCCAGTCACAAAGGACCACATATTATATGATTTCATTTATATGAAATGCCCAGAATCGTCAAATCTATAGAGGCAGGAAGTTGATTAGTAGTTGCCGAGGGTGGAGGTAGTGGGTGGGAAGATTGAGGGAGTGACAACTAATGGAAACAGGGTTTCTTTTTAGGGCAATGAGAACTTTCTAAAATTATGATGATGGTTGCATATATCTGTGATATACTAAAAAAAACATTGAATTGTACACTTTAAAAAGGTGAATTGTATGCGAGTATATCTTAATAAAGCTGTACAAAAAATTGTAGATGTTAAAAGGTCAGCCTTTTTCATACTGACATACCATGGTTAGATCAATAACTCCTGTGCAGAAAACGATATCGGTAAAAGTAAATGTCTTGAAAGTTAGTCTAAATAAGGCAAAAGCTGGAAAAATAAGGCGAGGGGAATCTATACTTTGCTGAGATTGCATTAAGGGAAGAGAATCCAGTAAGTCCTCCCTTAACGTTCTCCATAGGGTCTACAGCTTTACATACAACAACATATAATGAAATGAGTTTTACCATTGATACAAACAAGTTAGGCGCTTCCAGCATCTCAAACACTGTTTGAAGACTTGCTGTACATGTAATTTCAGTAAAATAAAAATAGCCTTAATTTAACTAACTTTATTGTCTATATATTGGGTTGTCAGAAAAGTCATGATGTATTTTTTGTTTTTCGTTGCAAAAATGCGTCATGACTTTTCCGGCAACCCAATATTTTAGCGACAGAAAATGTTTCAGTGATTTTTGCTGCTTATGTACAGTCTAGCTTAGCTGACTATAGCATGCAAATCCTAATCCAGAAAATAAGATATTACCAGAGGTTTGGAAACATGTGATGTCTCTCTAACAACTAGGGTCAGAACCAGCGTGACATAGGTATGAACACTGAGAGATATCCTCCCCTTAATGCATTCAGGGTTTGTTCCAATATAGCTAGAAAACTAGCATAAAATACTGAAACTTACATGTTCAACATTATGATTTGCTATGAACAGGTCAAATCATAAGCCTTCTATTTTTTTGTGTTGAATGCAATATAAAAATGGACTTGAATGCTTCTTTGCAAATAATGGTTGAACTTTGATTCATTGGTGTATATTATGAAAAGAAAATGGTACTTCAGGAATCCTTTTCATAAGATTCTGATCTGATTTTTCACATCTAGCTGTGTGAGGTAGGCTTGATATTTTAAAACACAACTGTAAAATGGAAATCAATTCACCTATCACATGGAGAACATAGGTATACATGAAGAAAGTAACTTGCATCAATGGAATTGTAATAGATATGTATGATATGGGGGGGAGTGGGGCGGCAGATTGGGGGAGGGAGGATGTTACTTTGAGGGATAAAAGGTACTATTGCACTGTGTTGTACACCTGAAATTACTTGCTTTAGGAGTCAGAGCAGAAGACCAGGCTGCTCAGGGGCTTGGAGGCTATAACCAGGATTCTTTGATCTATCAGGAACAATCTCTTTTAAGGGACCTGAACCAACCAAATTGTTTCGAGGGACCTAAACCAAGTTCTTTTTTTAAAAGATTTTATTGGGAATTTGGGGGAGGGGAACAGCTCTGGGGAATCAGGGAAGGGGAATAGAGAATTTGCTGTCCTTTGTTCTTCAGTCTAGTTATAGAGCATAGCTTTACTGGCCCATGTTGGTATTATCATTGCGTTCTTCCTGGCTGAGGCAGTCACTCGCTGGCCATTGGACAGCCTCTCACTGCAGCTTATGGCAGCTCACAAAAGCTCAGGCTCGCTGCCGGCCAGCCCCACTGCAGCCTATGCCATCGCCTGGACTCATGGCAGCCCAGCTCCAGGTGGAGCTGTTGTTCACCATCTTAGTTGTAGAGAGCACAGCATCACTGGCCTTAATGTGGGATCCAAACTTGGGCCTGCTGCTCAGAGCTGGCATCCCAAGCCAACTCTTAACCAATGCGCCACTCGGCTGGCCCCCAAGTTCTTTTTATTTTTATTTTTTTATTTTTTTTTTATTTTTTAGCTGAGCCATCCTGCCACCTGTTGGCAGCTCAATGGCAACTCAGCTCGGGCTGGCCTCGAACAGCTGTTGCTCAGAGCTCAGCTCACACTCTTGAGCGAGCTCTTAACCAACTGAGCCACTCGGCTGGGCCCCCAAGTTCTTTTTTAAGGTCTCAGTATCATCATGTGTACATGACACTACAATCACTATCTAGTGTCCAAAATTGTTTACATGACCAGCCCAGAGTGAGTTTCCTGTTTTGTTTTGTTTTTTATAGCTTGGTTCCAGGGGTAGACTGCAGATGAAGCATGGGTGAGGCAGCCAAAACTGACAGAAAGTCAGCCCCTTCCTGAGCAGGAGGAACTTGGGGTCAAAGAGCTTCCAGAGAGTGAGACAGAAATCCTTTAAAAGAGAGAGCTTAAAAGAGGAACGCCAAATTCTTATGTATAAATTCTGCCCAAGGCTGACCCCTGAGCAATGTATATACAGGGCAGACTATAAACAGTTCCCCTAAAAAAAAACATCTGAACTGAGATTTGAACTTCCATCCACTATAGGCAAGAAAGAGCTTGCAGGGCGGACCGAGTAGCGCGGTGGTTAAGCACTGGCTTGGGAAGCCAGTGGCCCCGGTTTGGGTCCCACATATGAGGGTCAGTGACACTGCCCTCAAAAAAAAAGAAAGAGCTTGCAGTTTGTCTAACCAATTAGTATCTTTCTTAAACAAAACTTCAACACTCTTTGGAAAAATATGAAAGGAACCAGATTCCAGAATCCACAACATTTACAACATCCAGGATACAATCCAAATTTTCTTGATATTTGAAAAATGAGAAAAATGTATCCCACTCTTTTTTTGTTTGTTTGTTTATTTTTTATTAGTTTCAGGTGTACAACACAAGGCAATAGTTATACTCTTTACCCCCCAAAGTAAAAATGCCCGTCCCCCAGTTCGCCACCCCACTCCCCCCACCATATCATACATATCCATCACAACTCCCCTGACTCCCCTCCACAGTATACTCCACATCCTGTGACCATCCACATATTCAGTTGCAGTTGGCATACAATACTATACAACATCAGCTTCAGGTGTACAGTGCAGTGATCAAGCCACTACTCCATCCATGAAGTGGTCTCCCTAACAAGACATGTGACTATCTGACATGCCTCAAAATTTTTACAACATTATTATATTCCCCGAGCTGTGTTTCATATCCCTGTGGCAATATTGTAGTTGTCTATTTATGCTGTCTAATCCCTTCCCCTTCCCCCCATCCCCACCCCACTCCCAACTAGCAACCCTCAGTTTTTCCTCTACATCTACAAGTCTGTTTACTTTGATCATTCACTCAGCTCTTCAGACTCCACACACAAGTGAGATCACATGGTACCTGTCCTCCGACTGACTTATTTCTTGCAACATAATAGACTCTTCACAACATTGTCAATTACATTCCCAGAATTGCCTCCATATCCCTGCGGCAACATTGTAGTCCCACATACATTGTCCAAAACCTTCCCCTCTCCCTCTTCCCCACTCCCTCCCAGCCAGCAACCATCAGTTTTTCCTTTATATCTGCTTCATACGACTTCAATCTTCTTAAATTGTCTCTCTGGGTTAGCTTGTTTACCCCTTTCTTTTGTTTAAAAAAAGCCCTTTTAACATTTCTTGCAATGCTGGCTTGGTGGTAATGAATTCCTTAAGCTTATTCTTTTCTGAGAAGCTCTTTATTTCTCCTTCAATTTTAAGTGATAGCCGTGCTGGGTAGAGCAGTCTTGGTTGTAGGCCTTTATTTTGTGTCACTTTGAATATCTCCTGCCACTCCCTTCTGGCCTGCAGAGTTTCTGTAGACAAGTCAGCTGTTAGTCTAACAGGAGTTCCTTTGTATGTAACCTGCTGTCTTTCTCTTGCAGCCTCTAGGATTCTGTCTCTGTCTTTAAACTTTGCTATTTTCACTATGATGTGTCTTGGTGTGGACCTGTTTGGGTTCAGCTTGTTTGGAACCCTCTGCACTTCCTGGGCATGTATGTTGATTTCCTTCACCAGGGTAGGGAAGTTTTCAGTCATTATTTTTGCAAATACATTCTCGAGCCCTTGCTTCTTCTCTTCTCCTTCTGGTATCCCTATGAGTGGAAGGTGGTTGCGCTTCACCTTGTCCCATAGGGCTCTTAAACTATTTTCATTGTTTTTTATTCTTTGGTCTTTTTGCTGTGCCAACTGGGTGAGTTCTGCTATTTTATCTTCCAAATCGCTGATCCGCTCCTCTGCTTCATCTACTCTACTGGTGATTCCTTCGAGTGTGTTCTTCATTTCAGTTATTGTATTCTTTAGTTCTAACAGGTTGTTTTTTATGGTTTCCCCATCCTTCTTTATGTCCTCGCTAAGTTCCTTAAACATTCTTATCATCAGTGTTCTAAACTCTGTATCTGAAAGGTTAGATCCCTCTGTTTCATTTGGTTCCATTTCTGGAGGTTTCTTCTGATCTTTTACTTGTGACATGTTTCTTTGTTTCCCCATTCTGGCTGTCGCTCTGGGATTGCTTTGATGTATTAGATAGATCACCAGAAGAGCCCTGGCTGGATCACGCAAGCACACAGCTCACGGCCCAACACTCCCAGGAAAACTCTCAGTCTCAGCCTGTCCTAATCTGCCGCTTGCAGATCAGGCTGAGCAGCCCGACAACCAATCACCAGCCTGGCAACTCTGCAAGTGGAGTGCGCGGAGAGCGGGGACTCGAGGCGGCTTGCGCACTTCCGCGTCTCAGTGAGCAGCCTGTTGGAGCCGGATCACTCCCACTAGGCGTTTCCCTGGCAACACAGTACAAGCTGAGCGGAGGGTGGGGATCCAAGGCCACAGGCACGCGCGCACGCGCACGCACACACGCACACACGTACTTCCGCGCCAATTCCACCAGACCAATGAGGTCTCGGACCTGATCCTTCGTGGGAGGGCCCAAGCTTGACAAAATGGCGACCTCCCTACACCACTTGTGTGCAGGCCCCACACCACGGGAACAACAATCCCAAAACCTCCATCCTTTGCACCAAAGGTGCTCAGTTCAGTCCGTCCCCACAGGCTCCCGGCTCACACAGCCACTCCCTCCACCAGAAACCAGGTAAGTGCCCACCGGCGAGCAAGCCTGGGCGCCGGCCCCACTGATTCTCCAGCCGCTCTTAGCCTCACCGAGCTGAGCAAAGAGAGTCCTCACTAATTTACTGCCGGCTATCTTGGAACTCCTCTTCTCGGCAAAGGAGCTCTGGGCTGGTGAGCTTGGTGTGCGGCCGGAGGATCTCTCCCCCAACCGAAGAAGCCTCTCCACAGCTGGGACCTCCCTCACGGGGCTCGCCCTCTCTTGTCTCTGCCCATCCTACCAGACCCGATGCGGCTTCCTCTTTAAGTTCTTCATTTAGTGGTTCTGTTCCTCCAGTGTTCCGGGGACCTCCAGGGTTGAATACTGTATAATTTGGTTGTAATTTTGGTGTGATCCTGGGAGGCAGTTAGCACAGCGTCTGTCTATTGCGCCATTTTACCGGAAGTCCCCCTGTATCCCACTCTTAAAAGACAACCTCAGAAAGTCTAATCCCAGATGACCCAGATGTTGGAAATATCAAAGACTTTGTAAAGAAGTTATTGCAATTATACTCAATGAGGTAAAGAAAAATATGATTGGAATGAAAGAATGGGACATCTCAGCAGAGAAATAGAAACTATAAAATGAATAAAATGGAAATTCTAACACTGAAGTATTCAATATCTGAAATAAATACTTCACTAGATGGACTCAGTAGAAGAATGGACATGACAGAGGAAAGAGTCAGAGACTTGAAGATAGGTCAATGGAAATTATTTAGTCTGAAGAACAAAGAGGAAGAGTTAAAAAGAACAGAATCGCGGGGATCTGTGGAATAATATCAAGCAGTCGGTCAGAGTTTTAGCTGCTCATACACGCTTCATCTACAGTTTTATACCTAGAACCAAGCTTTAAAAACAAACAAACAAAAACAAAAACAAGAAATTCACCCTGGGTTGGTCATGTCTTCCAAATTTTTTTTTTTTTTCCAAAATTTGCTGCCTTTTGTTCACTCTGCTGAGCTGTCAGGTAGTTAGTTTTTATATTTTGTTATCTGGTTGGAATTTCAGTCTGTTAAGAATTTACTCCTCTATGCTGGGAAAGAAACTTCTCCATATCTTAAGTTATAAAGTCATGCTTTAAGAAGAAATGTTAGCTAAATAGATACAAAATTTAGTGACAATTGATGGAAATGAAACAAACTCTGGAACTAGACATTTCTTGATGAGAGAGTAAAAGTGCTTTTGCCCATGCTTGTAGCAATGCCACAACTGGCCAACCTGCTCACAATCGTTTTAGGGGTTTCTAAAGGCAAGAAAAACTATGAATAAGCTGGGCATGATTCCATCATGAGGCTTTCAGATGTCCCTCTCAGCATGGTTTGTTGTACATCACTGACTTTCAGGATGGAGAACTAACCCCTTTGAGACCGCTCAGAACCTCTGGCTTTTTCATGGTCATCACCGTCACCAGCGAATTAATAATGTTGCAGCAACAATTTCCCAGAGCAGGCATCACTTTAATACTGCTTTCTAGATGGCAGAGGTCATTTGCCTCAGAGACACTTCAAAAGCATTCATTACTGTATTTTTGTTTTGAAGGATGGAAGGGCAAATTGCCTGAAGGCTGTACAAATCACTGTGGTTAAAGTGTTATGGGATAACCAGAGCCCCTCTGAGTACTAATGGCATGTTAGACGGCATCTAATGATACACTGCATAGGATGTTGGACATATACAAATACCAAACTTGTCAGAAACATTATTTTTTCATTGTTCCCATGTTTACTAAGGAAGTAATCTCAGTAAAGCTTGGCAAGTCTGAAAATATCCCAAGATCCTTAAATTGGCCTATATTTTTTATAATGATAGTTATGGGTAAGAGATAATGTTCATGATTGTGAGGGAAGGTTGTGCCCTTTAGATCTCAAACCTTGTGTGCTCTTCTAAATGGGCAGCTTTATGTCATGTTTAAATATTTTAAAGCAGCATTTCTCAAAATGTGGTCCAATGAATGCCATCCTGCATTAAAAATCTGTGGTGTGCCTTAAAATTCAAATTCCTAACCTTACCTTAGCCCTAGAGAATTAAAATCACAAGTAGGGAGGATAGGAAAGATAGAACCCTCAATATGCATTTTGATAGGTCCCACAGGTGAGTCTCATGCACATGAAAGAGGAGAACTATACAGGCACACCTCATTTTATTGTGCTTTGCTTTATTGAGCTTCACAGGTGTTTAATTTTTTCAAACTAAAGACAAGACCCTCTACCAGCAAAAAGATTACAACTCACTTTATTAGGGTGCTCTGGAACTGAACCCACAATGTCTCCGAGCTATGCCTGTATTACAGTCTCAGCAAGATATTGTTCAGAGTAAAGACGACAGCAAAATGATTTAATAAATTCTGACATTTAAAAAAATTTATACATCTACTGTATATCTCTGAAGTACAGAACCCTTTGCTAGATGCTGGTGGGATACAAAGCATGGAGGTTTCAGTCCTGGAGGTGATTCTGCCGAAGGGAGAGTTGAGTGCCCAGAATAGCTTAATTAGAAAAAAAAGCACCACAGGTTCTAATTGGAGTTTGTGATTTGGAATGCATGTGTCTCAGGTCCTAATGTTAATGAGTTTCGTGAAGTATTTGGATGTCAAAAAAGAGTCAAGTTTATGGGGGACTACATTATAGATCCATCTCAGAGACAGCTATTATGTCTAAGACCCACAAAAAGAATAGAATTGCAAAAGGTATTTTAAAATGAATTTTCCTCAGTGTTTAGTCGGATTCCTAGAAGCAGAGCCTCAGACAGAGATTCATGTGCAATTGATATATGGAGAGAGTGCTTTCCCAAGACAGAAAAAGGAAGTGCGGGTAGCAGGAGAGGGCAGGTGAAAAGCCATACAAAGGTACAGTTTCAGGAAAGGTCTAGCCTCAGCCTCCTGGACCCTGCAGGGAGAACTTGAGTGGGGAGCAAGTTCTCCCCACGTGCCACAAAGGTTTTCCTGCACACCTGCACAGCAACTGGTTGGCCACCGGCCACTGCCAGCAGGCTCCCAGGCCTCCCCCTGATCTCCTGCCAGCCAAGGGCAATCCTCTTCCAAAAGGAGTAGCTGTGAGCCAGTGGCTGCCAATATTCGTGCAGATGGGGACACTGCCCAGTAAGGCAATCAGCAAGGCTGCAGAAGGCATCCGTCTCACTCACCCAGTGCCTGAAATGACTTCCTTTATGCTGCACTCACTCTTCTGTTCAGGCTCTGTAGTCACACCACCTGGGTTCAAACCGCAGCTTCATCCCTCATATCCTGTTTTACATTAGCCTCCTGGTGCTTCCATATTCTTATCTTGTAAAATGTAATTTGTAAAGTTAACTAGTAGATGACTGTTGAGAACGTAATCAGATAATCTATACCGAGTGTTTTGTACAGTGCCTGGCATATAGTGAGCACACAATAAACTTTAGCAAACACTAGCTATTATTTTCATTCCCTTGCCATACTCCTCATTAAGACCTTGATTCTCTGTATCTAGGATTTTCCATCAGAGTCCTCCCTGGTTTCTCTGCCTCAGGTATCACCTCCACCTCCACCAAAACACACTAAACAGACACATACACCATTTTCAAACTGTCCAGCACATGTAAGTGCACATACCAGAGTTCTCTTCCTAAAAATTTCTTTTCATCGTTTTATCTCTCTGCTCAAAACTCCATTACCTCTATGAAAAAAACCCAGATTTTAGCCTGTAGTTCAAGTTATTTCACAGCGTGGCTCTTCAGTATTGCCTTCCCAGTTTTATCTGTTGCTATTCTTTTACACCAGTGGTCCTCAAAATTTTGGTTCATGACCGCTTTTCATTCTGAGGAGTAGGTTATATCTATTGATATTTATCGAGCCAGCCAAGTGGCCCAGTTGGTGAACAGCTTGCTCAAGAGTACCAGCTGAGCTCTGAGCAACAGCAGTTCAATGCCCAGCCCGAGCTGAGCTGCCGCTGAGCTGCCAACAGGTGGCAGGATGGCTCAGCTAAAAAAAAAAATATTGATATTTACCATATTTGAAAGTAAAGCTGAGAAACACTGGAGAGATTTATTGATTGAGTCACTTAATAATAAGCATATGTTATCATAAATAACAATTTTATGAAAAATAAATGTACTTGTATATTCCAAATTAAACAAATTTAGGAAAAAGAATATCACTGTTTTTCACTTTTTCCAATTTTTTAAATATCTTCTACTTAAATAGAAGACAGCTGCATTTTGATAGCTGTTTCTATATTCAATATGTTCTTTTGGTTCAAGTATATGAAGAAAACCTGGCCTCACACAGAAATATAGTTGGAAAAATGTAAAAAGATGTATTTTTAAACCTTTACAGATAACTGTAGCTATTCTTCTGTGATACAATATGTGACAAATGGTAATTTCTCAGCGATTATGTACAATGAGCCGACTGACACCGTGTCAATGGTCTGTTCATACTCTGTTACATTATAGTCCACTGGGCTATTGCACCGAGAGGACCTTTTACTTGTGTGTGATTTCGATCTCTCAGACTGCAGGGAGTTCCTCAGATTGCATTTTGAGACCAGCTTCTTTCATAAACACTTTGCATTCTGTCTATCTTTTTTAAAAAAAATGTATCCGGGATTTTGTTTTTATTCAGTTCAGGAGACAATTGCCATTAAAAAGACAGTTGGTTACTTACAGTTCCAGGAGGAGGGGGCTAGCTATGCAGGGCCTCAGGAGACAGAACAAGCCAGGGTGAAGTGTGGGCAAAAACCTTTATAATGGTTTGCATGGGCAAACAGAGATCCAGCGATGCATGGAGTCTCTGATGGCTGTTTTCCAGAGTATGCTGGAAAGGATGGTGACAAGTGCAGTCTCTCTAAAACTGAGTTCCTCAGCTTCATGAATACAGAACTGGCTGCTTCACAAAGAACCAAAAGGAACCTGGTGTCCCTGACTGCATAATGAGAAATTGGACATTAACTGTGATGGGCACTAGATTTCCAAGAATTTCCTAATCTTACTGGCGGCATAGCAGTAGTTTGCCATGACTCCTTTACCCTGAGCCCGAGCACCCACCACCCAATGCAGGTCACTCCGGCTGGTAGTAATAAAACATTACTACTAGTAGTAATAGTACTACTACTACTACTCACACACACACACACACACACACACACACACACACACAATCTTAGGGGGATGTAGCTGAGAATAAACATTGAATAAATGTTGAATACTAAAATTAGACTGCACCCTTTAAACCTAAAAGGGGTATATTTTAGGATAACTAAAAATGACTACTCTATAACATGTGTAAATCTGGCTGTGTATTGCCTTAAAGCGAAGTTTTAAATCTCAAATGCATGTCGAGATTTTACCTGACTTTAGTGTCCGCCCAGTTAACTGCTCCTCTGACGATACCTTTGCAGAGTCATGGAACTCTGGTCATCGTAGGCGTAATAAACATTGTTGACCAGCACACATGAAATTAAGTGTCAATAAATACTATCTTTACATTAAAACTAAAAAAGAGGCAATTTTGTAAATTCTCATGATAAAGATTAAGTGAACATTAATTTTAAAAATAGCACATCCTGGTTTAGTGACATTCATTGGCAAAGTGAGTTAGTCAACAAACACTTTTTATTAAACACTTAATGTAGAATATATAAAAATTTTTTATATTATAGTGAGGTATGATCCTACTTTTTAAGGTAGATAGAAAGGGCAATGTTTTTAATTTTTGGCCAAATTAGGGCCCTGAAATTTGTTTCAAAGTTTGCCTCTAGGTTTCAGTAAAGATCATTGCCTTCATTTCCTGGTGATTCCAGGAACGAAGCAATGTTGCCACCTACTGTGAAGAACATGGTAATGATTATAAAGGGAAAGATGAATACCTCGTTTTAAACTATAAAGTAAAAATTAAGCTAATTTTTAGTGTAATTACATTACACCACTTTTCGATTGTATTGGCAGTAAACATAGCTACTGAACAGAATCAACCAATTTTTCTGGGAGTCTTGTGAAGACCTTTGTAGCCGTGGGCTTTTCAGATAAACTTCACCTCAGCATTTTTCTTTAAAACATGTACACACGTGCATGAACACTATTTCTTGACTTTGTACATCTTTTTTCTTCTCCAACCCTTCTAACATGACCTTTTAATGTTATAACTTGTGTTTATCCTTTACTTTTGACATTATCTTCTTCGTAAGCTAATTCCCAAAATGATTTTTTTCTAGACTGCCCATGCGTAGTTTCTCTTTTCATTTTGCTAAGGATTCAATCTATTCCATTTGTAAGAGCTTAGTTCAAGATGATATTTCTGTTACATTCAGAAGCATTCTCAACACCAAATCTGTTAGGCTAACTACCCTCAACTGGACAACCAAAATATTGTAAATGGGTACGTACCAAAATACCATTGCTCTATAGTCAGCCAGGACTTGGTATTTCCTTTCTAATTTTCTATTAATCAATAATTTTCCTAAATCACTCTCCCAATCTGAATATAACTCATTTGAGAGCAGCTAGTATATCATTTTCATGACCCCCATCATCAACCTTTGCCCCTACCACAAATATTTTGCAAACAGTAGGCACCCAATGTTTACTAAATGAAATGTGAAAAGTGTAATGTATCTGAAAAATGCTTTCATTCATTGTGCAGGAGTGGGAAAGATAAAATAACACAAAAGCAGACAAGAAAAAAAAATGTCATAAGTATTTTATTGGTTATTTGGTTACTTTGTTCTTTTCAGCCAACATCTAGAGAATGGTGGTGGGTGGGGGTTGGAAGGGTCATTTGGTGTGACTTAGTCCATCCATGCAGCTATAACAAAGTACCACAGACTGGGTGGCTTATAAACAACAGACATTTATTTCTCCTAGTTCAGGAGGTTGGAAATCTGAAATCAAGGTGCCAGCATGGTTGGTTCTGGTAAGATCCTTCTCTGGGTGGGGACTGCCAACTTCTCGTTGTATCTTCACCTGGCAGAAAGAAAGTGAGCTAGCTCTCACCTCTTCTTTCTTTCTTTCTTGCTTTCTTTCTTTATTTGAGAGCAGTGTCACTGGCCCTCATATGTGGGATTCGAACTGAGGCCGCTGGCTTCCCAAGCCAGCGCTTAACCACCACACCACTCGGCCAGCCCTCTCACCTCTTCTTATAAAGCACTAATCTCATTAATGAGAGCTTGCATTCTCATGACTTAATTACCTCCCAATGGCCCACCTACTAATATTATCACACTGGGTGTTATATTTCAATACATGAATTTTGGGGGAACACAAATATTCAGTCCATAATGTAATGTTTACAGTATTCGAATTAATGGGCTAAATGTGGGGGGGGCACAGAATTTAAAAACCACACAGATCCTTATGTTGTACTCCTGGTGAGTTACAACAATCACACAAGTTAGATTAGAGGAATAATAAGTGCTGAATAATGCAATGGTGACCACCTGTTCATAAAAGTTTCAGAGAATTGGGAGACATGTGGATTGGGACCAACTGAGGAATGCTTCTGGAGAACATGGGTGTTGAATTGGATCTTAAATTTCCAGATGCATAAAATAAAAGAGGCAAAAGATGAAGGTAGGTGGAAGAAGAAAGCATGCATGTTTGGGAAGTGAAATATAAACCACAGTACAGACAAAAACACTTCTATTTCTCCTTCAACTGATCTTCACAATGTTGTCTAGTGCTGCTGTCTAATATGCTAAGCACTAATCACATGTGGTTATTTAAGTTCGATTAAAAAGAAATAAAACTTAAAATTCAGCCCTCCATGGTGCTAGGCACCATGCAGGTGGCTCGTGGTTACTGTATTGAATAGTGCAAACATAAACCACATCCCTCATTGCAATGAGTTCTTCTGTAAGTGTTGGAATAAGCACTACTGAGCACTTGCTATATCATTTAATCTTCATAGCAAACTTACTAAGTATATACTTCCAGATCAGAAAACTGAGGTTCCTAGAATTTAAGTATTTTTCCTAAAGTCCCATAGTCAGTGGCAGGGCTGTAATTTGAAATTTCATCTGACATCAAAAACTGATGCTTTAAGCCAAGAAAAATGAGGTTACTGGGTAGGGGGAAATGAATTATTTACTAGAGACAATGACATTCCAGATTGAACTTTATGAGGCAGACAACATCCAGGTTCTTAAGGCAACAAAACCATAAAGGCGGTGTTTCAGGATCATTACATTAGTTTTGAGTAGAATTAGTCTAGCCCGTATAATGTCTTCAGAAGTAAAATGCTCTCTCTCTCTAGGACAGATGCAGCCTTGCAGACTCATGACTCAGTTAACAGAGCACGAAGTAGACCCAGTTCCTTCTCACCCCTACACTGAGTGTCCCTTTGCAAGGGGAAGAATTGGAAGGCATGGAAGAAACAAAACCCTGGGATAATGGAGGTGATGTCAAGGGGAAGGGAGGAAGAGAGAACAAAAAAAGAATTTGAAGAAAGAAATGAAAAAAATTAGGTTTAGAAAAATTGAAAAAATAGGAGCAGAGTTAAAGCTTATTCCAAAGTTTCTAGTATGTTGGCCCAACACATATGGTACCCATGATAGAACAGAGAAAAAGAGAGCCAACTTCTGGTTTCTGCTCCATGATCTAAGGAGCTTAGAAATCATCACTCTCGCCCGCAGGACAAGAAATAAAATCAAGGGCAGGCCAAGTGGCGTGTTGGTTAAGAGCTGGCTTGGGACACCAGCTCTGAGCAGCAGGGCCTGGTTTCAGATCCCACATGAGGGCCAGTGACACTGCCCTCTACAGCTAAGATGGTGAACAATAGCTCCACCTGGAGCTGGGCTGCTGTGAGTCGCTGGTGACAGCGTAGGCTGCAGTGGGGCTGCCATGAGTTACAGTGAATGGCCAGCAGCCAGCGTGAGCTGCCAAGAGCCACCATGAGCGGTCGTCCAGAGGCCGGCTACTGATCTGCCTCACTGGGAAAGAGCGCAGTGATGATACCAACATGGGCCAGTGAAGTGACTTCCTCCACAACTAGACTGAAGAACAAAAGGACAGCAACTTGTCTGTTCCCCTTCCCCAATTCCCCAATGCTGTTCCCCTCCCCCAATTTCCCAATAAAATCGTTAAGAAAAAATAAAATAAAATCAACAACTCTTATTAGATCCATCAGAAAACTGAGGTCACAGGGCAAACAGCTGTCCCAAAATTGGAGACAGATAACCAGACATAGCACAATGATCACTATACTAACATGGGCCAGTGAACAGACGTCCTCCACAACTAGACTGAAGAACAAAAGGACAGCAACTTGTCTGTTCCCCTTCCCCAATTCCCCAATACAATCTTTAAAAATAAATAAATAATTAAAATAAAAAATTAAAAAATAAAATAAAAAAAACACTCAAACCAAATGCTTTGGAAGTTCATGAAAAATAACATACTACTCATCCTAAAGATAGAGAGAAATTATCCAAATTGAAAGACAAAGTGAAAAATGAGAGAGAACGAACTTTATTGACTGTCATTAAAAGAAAAAGAAAAATCAGGACCTGATTGTGAGACTGGCAGAATTTAAAAGAAGGTTGAATTATGAAGACAAAACATACAGCATGTCTCCTACACTAAACTCCAGGCTCTCAAAAGGAAAGAATAGGACCCGGAGTCCTAGGATGGGGATATCCGGGAGGATCCTCTTGAGAACTTTGAGGATTTGCCACAATCCTCTGGATGACAGAAGTGGTGCACTTGTCCTTGCTAGAGAATCACGGCCCCCCTTTGCCTAAATACCATGAAGAAGTCTCACCTGAGGAAGATGCCTTCCAAGATGCAACTTTCTCAAGATTTGCAAAAACTTCCTTTAGTATTTGAAGACCAATAAATAGGGTTAAGTTTCATCGTGGCCTGACTGACCCTGTTTTGGGTTATTCAACAAATATGTACTGGCAGAATTTAAAAAAAAAAACAAAACCATACCTGGGGATGGATCTTGGTGCATGTCTGGGGAAAGTAATCTAAGGAAATCATAGATTTGTTGAGTGCAAACCCCAAATAAGCAAGAAAACTCTAGAGAGACTGAATTTAACTGGAGAACTATTTTGTTATCAGGAAGACAGGAGCTCAAGAGATTGTATGACAGCAAAATTAAAAAGTTGCATTTCTTTGCACACTAGAATTTGTGGGCTGCCACTGACCTATCTTTTAATTCTTCAACTTCATTAGGTGAAGCAATGAGCAATTTTTTATATTCTTGTTTCTAACACAGGGTCTGGCTCTTAGTGACTAAAGATTTGTTAACGGGAGAAACTCACCAAGGTACTGAGTACACACACAGAAAGAGAAATACCTAAGGATTCTTGAGTGTGCTTGCCATTAAAGATGAGAAGAGCTAAAGGAGTCTCTCGAAAATATGAATGTTTTCCAAAGGCTTTTGTTCTTATTTCATTAGAGCTCCTCTACAATATCTCTTTTTATGGTTTTATCAAGTACAATAGCCCCTTAAACTGTTCTGCCTGAATCAGTTAAATATCTGGAAGCTCTTTTTAAAAAACTATTCTGCTGCTCTAAATCTTTAAATGATTATCTAGTGACTTATATGCCTTTTTTTTTTAATTAGCTTGCTCTTAGGGCTCTTCCCAGTCTGTTTCCTATCTTTATCTGGCCTTGTTTTCCATTCCAACACTAAGCCGTAATCGTAGACAAATCCATCTAGAATGTCTCCAAACATATTTTGAACATTCTAGGTTCAATGTGTTTTTTGCAAACCATCTCCTTTCACCTGCAAGTTTCTTTCTTATTTGTACACCTATCTTTATTGTACAAAATGCAACCACCTCCCTGAACTATTCCATGTGTAAGGACTCTCTCTTCTATGTATCAAGTCTTTGTACCAGAGGTTGTAAAATGGTTTTGCTTGATCTATTGTTAAAATGTTGAAGTAATTCTTAACATTTAAAAATCATTGTAAAATTGGAAGCTCTAGTAGGAGCCATACTTCAACAAATGGCTAAAGTTTACAAGTAGCTGTCATTTGTAAACACATGCTCTTAGGTTACATAGTCATGGCTACATTTGAAAAATAGGTATTAAGCACCTAGTACTTGTTGGATGGTGTTTTAGATGACTGGGATACAACAGTGAAAAAAGCTGATCATGGAATTTATATTCAAAAGAGGGGAGACAGAAATCAAAGTAAATTATATATTAGGAAGTGATAAATGCCATGGGGGGAAAAACAGAGTTAAGAGGGATAGGAGGGTGGTAGATGAGAAGAAATGGGATCAAATATATGGTGATGGAAGAACTGGCTCTGGATGACGAACACACAATGTGGTATCTAGACTATGTATTACAGAATTGTACACCTCCAACTAATTTAACTTTACTAACCATTGCCACCCCAATACAAGAGGAATAGGGAGTGTGTGGGTGGGAAGAGTCATTGCACTTTTACATTGGGATACCTGGCGGGGATCCTATGGGAATTTCAGTTGGGACTCCCAAATATATAGTAGTCCACCCTTATCTGTGATTTCGCTTTTCGCGATTTCAATTACCCGGGGCCCACCATGGTCCAAAATTAAATGGAAAATTCCAGAAATAAACAATTCCTAAGTTTCAAATTGTGAGCCATTCTGAGTATCATGAGGAAAGCTCAAACCACCCTACTCCAACCAGCTGGGATTTGAATCATCCCGTTGTGCATAATATTCAAGCTGTGTGTGCAACCACTCCTCCCCATTAGGCACTTAGTAGCCCTCCTGGTTATTAAATCAACTTGTGCTATCATGGTGCTTGTTCAAGTAACACTTATTTAACTTAATGGCCCCAAAGCCATTCACTTAGCTTTTATTACAGCATACTGTGATAATCGTTTTATTATTACTGTTAAATCTCTTGCTATGCCTAATATACAAATTAAACTTTATCATAGGTATATATAGTTAAAAACATGGGGAGGTGGGGTGGCGGGTTAGCTCAGTTAGGTTAGAGCTCAGGCTCACACCACCAAGGTTCCCAGTTTGATCTCCACATGGGCCACTGAGAGGCGCCCTCCACAACTAGATTGAAACTACTTGACTTGGAGCTAATAGGTCCTGGAGAAACACACTGTTCTCCAATAAAAAAATAAAGAAAAAACTGCAGTCAAAAAAAAAATAGGTACTATCCAGGGTTTCAGGTATGCACTAGGGGGTCTTGGACAGCATCCCCCTTGGATACAGGGGGAACTACTGTACATCAGGATCGTCAGCCACTATCATGTATATGCGATACCAGACTCGTACAAAACTGGCAGCAATTTCAAGGCAGGGAGCGAGCCTCGTTGCTCTGTGGACCCCCAGAGTGCAGCAGTGTTTTCAGGGCGAGGACGCGATGGAAAGCAGAAAGTTCGGCGTCCCCCGAGAACCAAAGTTACTTTAACCACCCCTTTCCAGAGTGGTTATTCCATTGGAGTTTAGGCACCAAGGAGAAGCCAACACCATAAGCTCCTGAGAGACGCTCCAACCTTTGGCCCACTCTCAAAGCAAACTCTGGGCCGAGGCTGCATCCGTTTCCAGGGCAACAGAACTGGGACGCACAAAGTGTTGCGGATCCACGGCCTCTTCCAGGGACCCGCCTGCAGCTTAGCAACCAAAGACATGAGCCAAAGCTTGGCGGTCTCGACCAGCAGTGGCACGCTGAACATCTCAGGCTACCATCCCCACGCCTTCGGTACCACCGCCAGCACTGGGTCAGGGATTCTGGCGTCGCCCAGTGCTAGGCGCGACAACTTCCGCCCCGAAGGACCCCCCCCCCCCCCGCTCCGTGGCTTGCCGGGGTCCTAGCGATGAAAAGGTGGCCACAGCAGACGCCTGCCCTGAAGGGAGGCCCGGGACCAGGGCTGCTGCAGCCTTGTTCCTGCGGGCGGCGGCGACAGGGGGCGCGGAGAGGATGCCCGCAGCTGGTGGGGCCTCGCGCCTAGAGGGTGCCTGGGGGCGGCGCGCGTACCCGGAGCTGGCCCGTCAGGCGCGAGTCGGGCAAGGGCGGGGGCGGAAGTGCGAGGCCGCGGTCAGAGCCCATCGGTCTAGGAAGCCGCGGCCGCGGGGGTCACCGAGGCCGCTGCGACTGAGGCTCGGGCGTCAACAAGATGCCTCTCTTCACCGCCAACCCTTTCGAGCAAGACGTGGGTAAGTGCTGGTTCCGAGGCCCGGGTTGCTGTTTGCCCTCCCAAAAGGTAGGCGGCGGCGACTCTGGGCGCTGGGAAAGCCAAAGGGAGAGAAGGGGGACGGCGCCGCTGCCCATTCTCGGGCAGGGGATCCTAGGCGTGTCGCTAGCGGTCTGGAGAGTGCTTGCAGCCCCGCTGAGGTTGGGGACCCCGAAGGGGGGGTCGTTCCCCTCGCTAATAGGGAAGAAGAACCTGGTACTTGCTGGAGACTAATTAAGCAATTGCGGAGTGGATGGTAGAAACTTCCTGCTCCTTCTAGAGCTGGGTAAGCAGTCCCCTCCCCTTCAGGACATGACGACGCAGGGAGACCCTGCTGTCTAGGGCCGCCCAACGCTGGGGACCTGGACTGGCTCCATGCAGTGGGAGAAGCCTGTTTCCCCTCGCGTATATACTAATGCATCCGAGCCCAGATAGCACAGATGCAGGATTTATTGACAACGACTGGAAGCCTTACTCTCTATCCGTGTATGGCTCAAGTGCTTACGAGATGCCCTGTCTTAGGAAAGCCCTAGGATCTCAACACAGGCCGGAACAACTAGTATTTTATTTGTTGGGGTTGTACGAGCACTCCTGTCTCAGTGACTGTGGAGGGAGACAAAAGGTGGACGGGATAAGAGAACGTATTTTGGGGCATTAGACTAACAGTCAAACAAACTGGATAAGGAAGCATTTTTGTAGCATCTTAGGTAGAGCTTTAGGACTTTGTGGAATGAAAAAAACGCATGGCTGAAAATTGCCAGTCTCTCAGAATACTGAACAGCATCGTAGTGAGCTGCCTGTAGTTACAGCCTAATTATGAGGAGACTCGAGAAAGTGCCCTGTTTTGTTATGCGATGCCAAACGTGTGTTCAAATAGATGTTATAAGCCTCTTCCATCCCCAGAGAGCTGCAAAATTTTATAATCATATCTTGATCCTGGATATAGCCTACAAATCAGTATTTCCATAATTTTATTCAGCTTATCTTGGTAGTTTAAACAGGTGCCTGGCATGAATCTAGGAAGCCTCACGTTGAGGCTCCCAGCCTCTGCTTTTGGAACAAGCAACCATGTCTTCCTTTGTTGTAGTGAGACCTGTACTTTTTATTGTCGGAGTGCAAACTTCATTTAGTCCTAGGGAAATAAAACAGAAGGGGTACAGTAGAATAAGACAAATGATTTTCAAACTTAGAAAGTGTGGAACCCTTTTTCTTCAGAGGAAATCTTTCCCGGAAGCCCATTGTTTTCTGATTGAAAACTGCTAGAACTGGGCGGAGTTGCTCAGCCTGTTTTGCTTTGTAAACTATCAGCGGCTCCTAGGTCCCTGCTTGGTTTAGTAGAACATAGATCAGTAACCACTGTAGTAAAAGAGGCACGACTGTTCTGACAAAAAATACTGCTCTGTATAGATTACTTCAAGGGCAGTGCCTTGAACCAAAGCTTCAAATGCTTGTTAACGCACCTATAACTAAACTCAGTATCCGAAAGTCAGTTTAAGGGGAAAAGAGCAAGTTTGATTGAGGCCCATCAGTTCTTGTAGACAAGTGAATGGAATTAATAGAAAAAGTGGAAAGAAATACTAAAAAGTTCAAATTGTCCCTAAACCTTTATCATAGAAAAAAAATTAAATATTACATTTTTCAGAACTTAACGCCCCTTTTAATTTGAAATAGTTCAGTAATACAAGTAAGTCATTATTTAACTTGAGATGGCTACAGGAACATTCCTTTGCCCTGTCATTGTCTTTTTCACCTCGTTTCTTTGATTCAGTCAGATTTTTACCATTGTTTCTTTTTTGTCATAACTTTGTTCACCTTTCATTCAACAAACACAAGTTGAATGTATGTCAGACACTGTGTTAAGTTCTAAGAACACAAAAACTTAATGAGTGGACTGAATTCCTGCCTTCAAGGAATTCGGTCTAATGGAGGACGCATACACACATAAAAAGATCATTGTAATATAATGTGATAAATATTGTACTAGAAATACACAGGATGCTTTCTGTGCTCCCTTTATTTATAAACACCCATTTTTTTCCTCAAGAGAAGACAGACCTTCAGGCAGACATTTTCTCCTTAACGATGTTGACACTGTCCTCTCTTCCCTCCACTCCCCTCTCCAATCCCTTTTCTGACAGCACTTCTCCCTGCAGAAAGTAACCTTATCTATTACTATATGTATCATATGATCATTTTATAATTAAGAGCCTTTAAAGATGAAAATGTTCCCTTGGTGGGCGCAGAATCTCACCAGAGGGCGAACAGTTTTTCTGACATCGTTCATACAGGCGAGAAACCCTTTTCTCAGACTCTGAGAAAAAGCTGTGGTGAGTCAGGATGTCTGGGAAGGCACGCGTGGTTTATGACTTGTCAAATGGAAGCAGGCCAAGGACTGGGAGATAAGGAACTCTAACAAGTTCCTATTTTTTTCAAAGCTGGAACCTACAAACCCTGATTGAGATGCTAGGCATAGTAGCATTAGAGCTCTTTAAATATTTATTGAATTTCTTCAAATCTGGATTTATTTTTTGTTTTGTTCAATAAAATTCCTTTGAAGCTGTGATGAAAAAAAAAAACACACACCTACCCACCCACCCACCCTGAGCCGCGCATCTTAGAGAGTGGAACATAGGATTCCTGATGTGGAGCCTAGTTCCTACAGCCACCTTAGGTGATCCCAAGGTGAAAGTGAAACATGGGAGACAGAGCCACAGTAGGAAGATTTAGTGGTTAGTGTTGAAAGGAATGTCATTTTCTTACGTGCTGTACCAATTTTTCTAGTCTCACTACATTGTTTCCTGACTTATGACTTGTCTGTTCTGCACCCTAACTCCAGTTCTCATTTGCATCTCTTTTATTCTCTTCACTCAGTCCAGGCAAGCTCTTGCCAGGTTCAGCCCCGGCCATTTACTCTTCACTGATAGAGTTTTGATTTTTTTCAACACCCTTGGTATCTCCTTCCTTAAAGATAATCTCAGTTGTGTCTCACAAAGCTGAGCTCAAATTCTACCTGTACAAAAACTGACACAGTGGATTGAAGTGTGAACTTTTATCTTAACAGGAGGCTTTTCCAAGTGAAATTAGGCATATATTGGTGTGTTTTTGGTTTGTGTTGTGTTCAAAGAACTTGACAATGAGGTAGCTTGGGGCTTTTATTTTATTAGGAAACCTAATATAAAAATAGATGTTGTGGTGTGAAAAAAAAAGATATTGATAACACTTCAGTAATATAAATAATAAAACTTGACATGTTCAAATTTGTAACATTTACGTATTAAGTCAATTCTTTTTTTTTTTCCTTTTTGTTTCTTTTTTTGGGGAACAGCCCTGGTCATTGGTTACACATTGCTTTCATGCTACAGTGGCATAGTTGACTTTTTTAAGGAGGGTGCAGCTCACAGTGGCCCATGCAGGGATCAGACTGGCAATTGGTGTCATCAGCACCAGGCTCCAACCAATTGAGCCAACTGGTCACCCCAAGTTAATTCTTGAATAGAATGAGGTTATTATAATCTTTGTAAAAAAACATAAAGTAAAAAATATGGTTATGGATGAGAATGATAGCCTTCAAAGCCATTTTTTTCTATACTTTGCTCACATGGTACCAAAAATCCTAATACCTTTAGATAGTTACATATTTTAATTAACGTATTTTGTAACTTTTTAAGCTATGAAATACTTTCATCATCAAGTATGGTGTATAACATAAACTCCTAGTCCTTTTCATCCAACTCTATCAAATTCTAAAATTTTGCCTTTATATATATTTTTAAGAAACATTCAAAACACAATTGAGGTTTCTCTGGTATATTTAGTAGCTATCTGATCCTAAGTTTTTTTCCTCCCTTCTCAAAATTAAACACTCTCCAAAAAGATATAAACCATTTTATAATATATAGTTGACCCTTGAACAACATGGGGGTTAGGTGCCAATCTGCCATGCAGTCAAAAATCCTCCCATAGCCCCCAATTAAAAAAATGAAAATACATTTACAATACTGTATTGTGTATATTGATACTGTAAGTTTATGTCATCTGTTTTAAGCTATGTGGTTCATCTGAGCTTTTTCAAGTTGTTGATGGAAAAACACCTAAGTGGACCCACGCAGTTCAAACTCATGTTGCTCATGGGTCAATATATGCACTTATACCTACAACTATATGTATTGTTTCGCATGTTTTTAAACTTCATAGATGGTGTCATTCACAACTCGTCATTCAGCATTTTTTGTGATACCTGTAGCGCTAGTTCATTAATTTTAAGAGCTATGTGGTATCTCCCTGTACGAATATACCACATTTTTTTATCCATTCTTCCATTAATGACATGAAGTTTTTTCCAGCTTTTTGTTATTATAGATAACTGAGGTAAAAGTTCTTATCCATGTTTTCTTCACATGAGTGATTCTCCAGGGATTGTATTATTTTATTTTATTTTTTTTAAAGATTTTATTGGGGAGTTGAAGGAGGGGAACAGACAAGTGGCTGGCCTATTCTTCAGTCTAGTTGTGGAGGACGTTGCTTCACTGGCCCATGTTAGTATCATCATTGCGCTCTTCCCGGCTGAGGCAGATTGGCTGCCGGCCACTCACGGCAGCCCAGCTCTAGGTGGAGCTGTTGACGGCAGCCCAGCTCTAGGTGGAGCTGTTGTTCACCATCTTAGCTGTAGAGGGTGCAGTGACATTGCCCCTCGTATGTGGGATCTGAACTAGAGCCCTGCTGCTCAGAGCTGGCTTCCCAAGCCAACTCTTAAGCAGTGCACCACTCGGCCAGCCCCAGGGGGAATGTATCTTGTAGAGGAATTCCGTATTAAGACTGTGGATAGTGCAGAGTTGCAGAATATTAGATAGTGCAGAATTGCCCTTCCAGTGTTTGTGGGAGATTTTATCCCACCAGCAGTGCAAGCGAAGTCCCTGTTCCATATTCTTACTAACGCTGGGTAGTTTCCGATTTTTAACTTACGTCAGTGAAATAGGGCATTGGTTTCATCTCATTTCAACCTCATTGCTAGTGAAGTTGAGCATCTTTTCATATGTTTTTTGGTCATTATGTTTTCTGTTTCTATAAATTGCCTGCTTTACTTTTACTTACCCTGTTGGGTTATTTTTTCTTACTGATTTTTAGAGTTCCGTATACATTCTCTTCTAATCTTTAACTGGTTGTGAGAATTGGTAAGATATATCCCAGTTTGTTGTTTCTTTTTATTTGTTCTAATGTCTTTTATTAAGAAAAATTTAAGTTTTAATTTAGTGATAATCATCTTTCTCCCTTGATTTTATTTTTCTTGTTTAAGAAAGCCTTCTCTATCCTGAATTTATAAGGATTTTGTCATATTTTCTTCGGAAAGTTTTATTGAAGTTTTGATTTTCATGGTTAGGTCTTTAATCCATCTAGACTTGACCTTTGTGTAGGGCCTAATGAAGGATTTGATTAGATGGTCAACTGACAGTGGACAATAGTCAATTTGCCTAATCATCATTTATTGAGTTATTTATCATTCCCCTACTAATTTAGAAAACTCACTTCTTCATACAGAACAGTTTCTTTTTTTTTTTTTTTTTAGCTGAGCCATCCTGCCACCTGTTGGCAGCTCAGCGGCTGCTCAGCTTGGGCTGGGCATCGAACTGCTGTTGCTCAGAGCTCAGCTCACACTCTTGAGCGAGCTCTTAACCAACTGAGCCACTCTGCAGGCCCTAGAACAGTTTCTTTTTGAGGCCTGTGTCTGTATGCTTTCTGTTCTTCTACACTGTTTTCTTTAGCTATTCGGCACCAATACCACATTCTAATCTCAGTGACCTTTATAGGTGGTAGGCCAAGTCCCCCATCTTGTTTTTCTTCATTTTCATAGTCTTAGCTGTTTGTGACCTTTGTTCTTTCATATGGGTTTGTGATCAGATTGGTAAAATCATACAAGGGAATTTCTTTTATGCTCTTTTAAGATTTAAGTGAAAAGACGTTGTAATTTATTTTTTGTTTCTTATGAACTGATGATGTTGATATTTTAAAATGTACATGTTTATTCCATGATAATAGCATTTAATTCTAAACTTACTTAGATTATATTTTGAAAGTAAGGCAAGAAGGAAAGAGGATGAATTTTCTACATGTGAATAGACAACATAATACTGTAGCAGTGTACTTAGGTGAATCTGTCTCTGTGCTGCTTTTTTGTTTATTTGTTTAAATGAAAGGACTTCAGAGGTGTTCTTAAAGTTAAAAGAGTAGATCTTGTTTATAGGTATGTCATATATTGGGTTGTCGGAAAAGTCGTGATGCATTTTTGCAACGAAAAATAGAAAAAATACGTCATGACTTCTCCTGCAACCCAATAGAATACCAAACTCTAGTCACTTACCAACTGATAGTTCTCACTACCACTCAGATAGCAAAACAAAACTTAAGGATATATCATTTCTTTATCTCCTGTTACTTTTTTCCCCCCTCCTTGGTTGTCTTGTGTCTCAAAATCTGACCTTCTCCCTCCTGTGAAGTTGGTTTTTCACTTTGTCTAAATTATAAAATTTTTAAAAGTATTTTTGGCTTAGTCTTTCTCCTGTTTTAAATAGCCAATCAGCAACATTTGTCAAACCCCCTTGGTGCCAATATTGTTTCTAGAAACCTGAGACATTTTGGTATTGCCCAAACATTCTTTTCCCTTATCCTTTCCTTTGTAGAACTGGTTTCACACTGGCCTATTAGCACTTTCAGGTCTTCTTTTGGAGTAATAAATATCGCTCCCATCTTCTAGACCTGGGATCGGCAAACTTTTGAGACAGAAGAGCCAATTATGTCCCTCACAACAAGTTAATTATTTGAGAGCCATAAATATATTTTTACAAATACGGAAAATGTTAAAATCCTTTAAAAATTTTATAAATGAAACTATGATAGTTTTGTTTTCATTTTCAATTTTACTTCAGAGCCACATGTACGTACCCAAAGAGCCTTGTGAGCTGCAGTTTGCCGACCCCTGTTCTAGACTACCCTTAACATCTTCTTAATGGATGTCTAACTGCCTGTGTTTGAGGGGCAAGCACCTCTCTGTTCCTACTTGTGAAACACTTAACATTTTTTGCTGCCACTGAGACCTGTTTGTGACAACTATCACTATCCCATTCAAAGAGGACGTTCTTTAGTTTCCTCTAGTTGAGGAATGTTGAGAACTGAAGATCTTGTGAAGTAGTTACAGTTCTGACTGACTTTTAATGCAACCTCAGAAGTTATATTTACTAGGTTTCTTATAAAAAGCATGAAGGGAGATGAAGGATTTAAAATTCTTGTTATTCACAATATCTATTATTTAATATAATTTAAATGATAGCATATAGGGTGAAAAAAATTGTTCATTAGTAAAAATTGTTTTGTAACTGAAAACTTGCAAACTTTTTTTAGTCAGTAAATACTCTCTCAAGAAGCACTTGTTCATTAGTTCTCATTTGTAACATGGGAATTGTGACTCAGTTTTCATTCATTTGAACTTAAAGGGACTTTTTAATTGTTATCTGGAGCAGCTTCTTTTACTTTCATATCTCATAAGAGGAATTATCTTAACATTCTCTTCTAAAAGCTCTAGAAGAGATCCAGTGCATGCAGTTTTGGTTTTCCTAGTAGTACTGAGCACTTGAGGTAGAGAGTTGATGGGGAAAAATGTTATTTTAAACATTGTTATCTTATTAGGCTCTGTTGTGTTAAAAAAAAAAAAAACTCAACTGAGTAAATTTGAAGATCTAATTGGCCTTCTTGAGTGGTTCATAAATCAGGCAACATCTCATCTAGCAACCAGAGGATACTCAGAGGAGTTATACAAAATGGAAGACTTTTATAGAAAGGATGATGGGACAAGGAAATCACTAGCAAAAGAAAAGTGAAAGTTCATTGGTGGAACGTAGGTATTGAGGGCTACCGTTGGCTAAACTGTAGCTAGCATTTTCCATTGGCTGGAGTAGTTGCTGGGAATGAAGAAAATCTTCCTCCTGCTGGTGTAGTACAGTAGACACCTTCCTGTTGGAGATGGAACTTAAAATATGGTCATAAGTGAGTAGATGCTGAACGCTCAGCAGAGAAAGGGAAACTATAAACACGGAATTTATAGAACTGAAAAGTACAGCATCTCAACTAAAAATATTCACTGGATGAGCTTAAAAACAGGCTTGATTTTCTTTGTGAGGCAGGCCTACTGTGATATTGAACTAAAGTCTAGGGGGCTTTTACTCCTAAGTAAACTGAATGCCTAAAATGTTCTCAACTGAATGCCTAAAATGTTCTCCCTTCTCTAGCTGGGTAAAGTATTAGTCAGCTTAGCCTGCCATAACTATAAATACCATAGAGAGGTGGCTTGAACAACAGAAATTTATTTTCTCACAGTTCTGGAGACTGGAATTCCAAGACCCAGGTCTCAGCAGGTTGGTGTCTGGTGAAGACTCTCTCCTTGGGTTGCAGATGGCTGCCTTCTCACTGTGTACTCTTTGTGCATGTGAGGAGAGAGAGCAAGCTTTCTGGTGTCTCTTCTAAGGACACTTAATCCTGCTGGATCAGTGCCCCATCCTTATGATCTCATTTTACTTTAATTACTTTTCTAGATGCCACTCTCCAAATACAGCCACACTGGGGGGTTAGGGCTTTAACATGAATTTTGTGGGAGACCGGCTGAGTGGCTCAGTTGATTAAGAGCTCGCTCAAGAGTGGGAGCTGAGCTCTGAGCAACAGCAGTTCGACGCCCAGCCTGAGTTGAGCTGCTGCTAAGCTGCCAACAGGTGGCAGGATGGCTCAGCTAAAAAAAAAAAATTTGTGGGGACACAGACATTCGGTTCACAATGCAGGAATTCTAAAGACTCCCAGCACTGTACAGCCCCATAGTAGGTGATCTCTGCTAGACCCCAGAGCCTTACCGTGCGTGAGCGGTAGGTGTAACCCAGCCCATGACCAATATGGGCCCTGTGCTCAGAAATCTGATCTCGGTCTCCCAGCTGCTTTGCTTGGGCTGGTCCTCCTTGTGTTGGGACAGGAAAGTGTTCCCAGGCAGAAAGCTGGGGCCATAGTGAGTCTCACTCCGTACTTCCCTTCTCTTAAAGATCTCAGACCTGCACTACCTGCTATTCATTTCCTGAACACAGTTGCCTCATGTATTTTAGCCTGTTTTATACTTGTTTTGGGTACAATAACAAATCTGGTACCAGATACCCTATTGTAGTTGGAAGCAGATCAGTCATGAGTTTTTATTTCCAAACACAGTAGGAGGAATTTTAAAGGTTTCTTGTGGGCATTCTTGTTTTAGATAGTCAATTTTTTTTATTACTTATAGAGCCTATTTTTATTAAAAGTTTTACAGGTAGACTTGAATTCTTTTTAAAGTTGTATGTTGAACATAATGGATGTGTGGAGGGGGGAGCCTTTTTGTTCTTTTAAGTATTGATGGATTGATTCTGTGTATTGTTAGAATGTCTCTGAAGTATTTCACTGGGTATTTGAGGTTCTCTATATGCAATACTCAAAACCTTGTGGTAAAATGTTATGACTTACACCCACCAAACCTTGGAAAGTTAGCATGTAGGCCCCAGGAGGGCTCTTTTAATTCTCTCACTCTATGCATTTGACACAGGATAATGTGAGATATGACTCCAAAACTGGGCAAAGTGACATGCTATAAAAGAATGTTCTTTAATTATAATATTTAAAAATTTTCCAGGAGTTTGAAATACTCCTAAGTACATAATTTAACTGTTATTTAGTTCACTTGAAAAATGAGATCCTTTTTGGCAGGTCATTATAAAGTCTTCATATTTTATACATTTTAAGAAGAGTAATTGTGAGCCCTACATTTGTAGAGAGTAAACTCTGTTGGATAGAGTATTCAGATCAGGATTTTTCCATTTCCTGTAAAATTAAATCAAGTACAGATATTCTGTTTAGATATTTTTGAAATTATTGGAAGGGTTTTGGGGGTATTGAATAGGCTTCACATTTAATTATATATCATATGGCCAAAATTGTGTGTGTGTGTGTGCGTGCATGCGTGCATGCATGCAGTTGCACTCATACACCTGCATACTGACAAAATTTGGTAATTAATGATTCTGAAAGAGAAAGGATAGATGCTTAGATGTTGGAACTACTGCAAATAATTTGAAAAAATATTTTTTTTATCCCTGTCTCATGCCTTGTGTTAAATGCAATTCCAGAGTACACTAAAGATTTACGTCTGAAAGAGAAACAAAAGAGAATATAGGTGACTATTTCATCTTCAGATAGTTCTAAACACTGTGCAAAATGATACTATAGGGCCGGCCAAGTGGCGCGGTGGTTAAGCGCTGGCTTGGGAAGCCAGTGGTCCTGGTTTGGGTCCCACATATGAGGGCCAGTGACACTGCCCTCAAAAAAAAAAAAAAAAAGATACTATAAAAAAAAATGATACTATATAAAAATCTGTACAGCAAAAACAAAATTCCATCATATGCATAGAGAAAATATGAGCATGAAACTGGCAAGTCATATGTAGTATATGCGATTTGCTCTTGAGACTCAAGAAATAAAGTTAGTCATCTGCATATCATTGTACAAAAAGTCCTTTGCCTTCCTCTTTTTTTAATTTTAAATAATCAATAAATTTATTTCTCACAGTCTGGAGGCTGGGAAGTCCAAGATCAAGAGGCTGGCAGATTTGATGTCTGAATCAGAAAGCCAGCTTTCCGATCCGTAGATGGTCATCTTCTTCCTGGGTCCTCACATGGCTGAAGTGCCTCTGAGATAGCTGTCTGGGGTCACTTTTAAAAAAAATTAAATTTATTGGGGGTAACATTGGTTAATAACATGTCAATTTCAGGTGTACAGCTTTGTAATAAACATCTGTATGACACTATTGTGTGCTCACCACTCGAAGGCTAGTCTCCTTGCATCACCTTGTATTTGAACCCCTGTACCCTCTTTGTCCTCTCTGGTAACCACCATTCTGTTGTCTCTGTCTACAAATTTGTTTTTTGTTTTTGTTTTTGTTTTGGTTATATTTTGTTTGTTCATTTGTTGCTTTTTGTTTTATATCCCACATGATTAAAATCATACAATTCTTGTCCTTCCCTATCTGACTTTTTTTTTTTTTTTTAAATTGGGGAATTGGGGGAGGGGAACAGACAAGTTGCTGTCTTTTTGTTCTTCAGTCTAGTTGCAGAGGACGTTGCTTCACTGGCCCATGTTGGTGTCGTCATTGCGCTCTTCCCAGATGAGGCAGATCGGTCGCTGGCCTCTGGATGTCGCTCACCGCGGCTATTGGCCGCTCACGCTGGCTGCCGGCCACTCACTGCAGCCCATGGCAGCCCACATCATCACCAGGGCTTGCACAGCCCAGCTCCACCTGGAGCTCCACCAACAGCAGCTCCCGTTAGCTGCAGAGGGCAGTGTCACTGGCCCTCACATGTGGGATTCGAACCGGGGTCGCTGGCATCCCAAAACCAGCTCCTAACCAATGCGTCACTTGGCCGGCCCCCTATCTGACTTTTTTCACTTAGCATAATGCTCTTAAAATCCATCCATGTTGTTGTAAATGGCCATATTTCCTCTTTTTTATGGCTGAGTAGTATTCCATTGTGTATACGTATCACATCTTCTTTATTCCATCGTCCTTTGAAGGACACTTGGGTTGTTTCCATGTTTTCTTTGCCTCCCTTTTGAGGCATTTCCTTGCCCGTTTACCATCTCTCCATTGCAACTCCCAAAGGTATTCCTCTTCGGTAAGCAAGCAGAGAAGAACTAAAACCTCACAAGCCCACTGCTGCTGTGGCCTTTCAGTGTCACATGGTGGTATTATTGAAGCTTGACCCTGTGCTGACCCTTGGATGTTTGTCTTCTCAGTGGTGAAGCTCTTGTTGGTTCAGAACTTTGCACAGACTTCACTGAGGCCACGCTGGGAATCATAAAAGCCCTTCTAGTTCATATACTCAGAAGCTCTGCTATCATTTCCTACATTACTACAACCATTGTGCCAGGGTGATAGAATAGGGAGGGGCAAGCAGCATCATTCATTGAACAAATACATGCTGAGCACCTACTATGTACCCAAACACTTTTCTCTCTACTTGGAATAATAATAGTGAACAAAACAAAAAATTCCTGCCATAACGGAGCCTACATTCATTCTGAGGGTTGCGGGGAGGGAGAGAAGTGGTGGCAGAGTTAGAAGATAGGCAAGAGAAAGTATTTAGCTATGAAACATCTATAGAAAATCGTATGTGTGAAATCCTGACATCTTTTAATTACTTTGTATTTGTTCTTTGTACAACATCATCATGAATGATACCAGTGAATGTAACAAAGAAGAGAGGTTGGGTACTTAATGGATTTAAAACCGCAGTTTGCACATAATTCCTCACCAGCTCGTATGAGCACTTTGCGACCACCATATATAATGGTACATCATGCAGCTATTAAACATATTGGTATACATGTATATTTATGAACATGGAGAGATGTTTATGATCAATGTAAATGCAGGTTAGAAAATGATACATTTAATATTATGTTAGCGGGAAATACTTTTTACTATCCCCAGGTTTCCTTCCTGAGAAGGGAGTTCCATCCATTAGTGTCACCCTGAGCCTGCGTCTACTTTTTTTTTTTTTTTTTTTTTTTTTTTCAGCTTAGCCATCCTGCCACCTGTAGGCAGCTGAACGGCAGCTCAGCTTGGGCTGGGCATCAAACTGCTGTTGCTTAGAGCTCAGCTCACACTCTTGAGTGAGTTCTTAACCAACTGAGCCACTCAGCCAGCCCCTGCATCTACTTCTTTATTTACTCAGCCCCTGGTGTAATGACTTATCTGATTAGTAAATTTGCAAGTAACTGGCCCTTTTGATGCCCTTTGTCCGTGTAAGAGCTAGTCTTTTCACAGCCACTGAGTTTTTTCTCATCTACTCCTTGATAGAATAAGCTATGCAGGGTCTCCCCGTGCAAAGAGGGGTCTGCTGCCTGGAGTGCTAAGGCCTGCCCACCTCGGGGGCTCAGTTAGCAAGCCCATTTGTCCAAGGCACCTGGAGCTTCTATCAGTAATAACAGCGGTACTTTATTCTTTCTTTGGTTTCTCAACTTATTCATAGCTTTGGTGGGGGTGGGGAGAGGTTATCAGTTTTGGGCTGATGTCTTTAGTCACCTACCTTATACCTATGATCCTGTTTTATTTAGTTATACACATTTTAAATTACGTTTCCATATAAGTGTGTAGAAGTCTGGAAATATATGCATCATAGTTTTATAGCTTTTTTTTTTTTAAGATTTTATTGGGGAATTGGGGGAGGGGAACAGCGTTGGGGAATCGGGGAAGGGGAACAGACAAGTTGCTGTCTTTTTGTTCTTCAGTCTAGTTGCTGAGGATGTTGCTTCACTGGCCCATGTTGGTGTCATCATTGCGTTCTTCCCAGATGAGGCAGATTGGTCGCCGGCCTCTGGGTGTCGCTCACCGCGGCTATTGGCAGCTCACACTGGCTGCCAGCTGCTCACGCTGGCTACCGGCCACTCACTGTAGCCTATGGCAGCCCACTGCAGCAGGGGCTGCAGCCTACACCGTCACCGGGGCTCGCACAGCCCAGCTCCAGGTGGAGCTGTTGTTAGCTGTAGAGTGTCACTGGCCCTCATATGTGGGATCCGAACCGGGGTCGCTGGCATCCCAAAACCAGCTCTTAACCAATGCGCCACTCGGCCGGCCCATATGCATCATAGTTTTAAAAAAGGTTGGTAGAATTAGATTTTTTTCCTGTCTGTTACTTTCGAATTTACTGAGTTTATTAGGTATGTTATTAAGAAATAGTTAAGCATTTTAAATCTCTAAAAAATACATCCTGATCTGACTTTCCATGTAGAAGAATTAATCATCTTTGTACAAGGAAAGAAGCTGGAAATGAGTAGATGTGTTTCCACCTACATAGCTTGGTGTTTGAATCTAGAACTTATGTGAGGCAAAAATATATTACTTTTCTTTTTTTTCTTTTTTATAAAGATTTTTATTGGGGAATTGGAGGAGGGGAACAGACAAGCTGCTGTCCTTTTGTTCTACAATCTAGTTGTGGAGGACATTGCTTCACTGGCTGATGTTGGTATTGTGATCATTGTGCTTTTCCCAGCTGAGGCAGTTGGTCACCAGCCGTTGGACGGCCGCTCACGGCTGCTGGGCACTCACCATAGTTTACGGCATCCCACTGCAGCCTATGCCGTTGCACACCGTCACTGGCCACTCACGGCAGCCCAGCTCCAGGTCGAGCTGTTGTTCACCATCTTAGCTATAGAGGGTGCAGTGTCTCTGGCCCATGTGGAAACCGAACTGGCGGCCCTGCTTCTCAGAGCTGGTGTACCAAGCCAACTCTTAACCAACTGAGCCACTCAGCTGACCCCAAAATATATTACTATTCTAAAACCTCTAGCTTGTCATTTCATCATGTATGTCAAGACAATTGCTTTCTATCCATCATGTTAAGCAATTTACATGCTTTTAAAAGTGAGTTCCACCATTTAACTGAGGTTAACTGGGTTCTGTGTTTCTCTTTACTGCTTGCAAAATATGGCTCTAAACCTGTTTATTTTTTGGCTTCTTTTATTATCCATTGCCTTTGAAAAAGGAACTATAGATTCCTCCATCCTTTCTGCTTATCACTGTGATAAGCTTATATGTATATAATAAGGTTTGGCTGTATTTGAAATTATAGAATATAAAGGGGAAAAGACAAAGAAAAAGTTTCTAAAGTGGTAATTTTCATATCCTTGTCCCTATACTAGCAGGAACAAAATTGTATCTCTTGCTATTGAAATTTTATAAAAGTTAGAGTAAAAAATGCTATGTAACTCAGTCATTATATTCTAATGCTTTTAAAAATTTTTCTTTTAAATTTTCATTTTGGTCATAAATAATTTCAGACCACAAAAAATGCTGAGACTAAAGTAATTTCTGTATATTTACTTCAGAACTTAAACAAAACTTAATAAGTATAATTAAGCCCCTGTGTACCCCATTTTGATCCCCCATCAACCTCCAGTTTGATGTTTATCATTCTCATGCATATGTTAATATTTTATTACTACCTATGTATATATATCTAAAGAATATAGTGTATTTTTATAATGTTTTAAAACTTTTTTGAAACATTAATATGTTGCTGGTAAGAATATAAAATGGTACAGATGCTTTGGAAAACTGCCAGATCCTAAAAAAATTAAATAGAGTTACTGTGAGACTGAGCAATTCTCCTAGAGATAGAAAAACACAAAAATTTGTGCACAAATGTTCACAGCAGCATTGTATTATTATTCATATTACCTCTAAAATTAAAAAACAAAACCAAAACCCAAATGTTCCATCAGCTGTTGAATGGATAAATAAAATGAGGTATATTAATACAATGGAATAAAATTCAGCCATAAAAAAGGAGTGAAGTACTGTTACATGCATCAACATGAATGACTCTTGAAAACATACTAAATAAAAGAAGCTACCCACAAAAGACCATATGTTGCATGGTTTTATTTATATGAAAAGTCTAGAATAGGAACCTATGGGGACAGAAAGTAGATTAGTGGTTGTTTAGAGCTGAGAGTATCGGGTAAGAATGAGCTATGACTGCCAGGGGTTATGGATTTGTTTTTAGGGTAATGAAAATGTTCTAAAATTAGATAGCAGTGATAATTGTACAACTCTGTAATTATACCAAAAACATTAAATTGTACACTTTAAATGAGTGAATTGTATTGGGATGTGAATTATATTTCAGTAAAGCTGTTTCAAAAGTTTATGTGAATGTTATATATTCTGTTAGCTTTTTTATTTTTTTTATTATTATTATTTTTTTTTTTGAGGGCAGTGTCACTGGCCCTCAGATGTGGGACCCGAACTGGGGCCGCTGGCTTCCCAAACCAACGCCTAACCACCACGCCACTCGGCCGGCCCTCTGTTAGCTTTTTTAAAACTCAGCATAAGCAAAAACAAATCATTAGATTTTGAGATTTACACATTTTTGTACATTTGGTTCTGTGTAACTTATTTTCATGTTCCATTGTTACGAGTTTACTGTATTAATACCTTTTCTTTTGTTCTTAAAAACAATGATTCAGTGAACAGTTTAATTCATATTTCCTTACGTGATGACACATTTTTAAGGCTTTCTTCCAAGTTGGAATTTGATAGGTTTATTGATAATTTGTAATTTATTTAGTATTCTTTAACGATATTTAGAAGACGTTTCTATTGGTGTAACTTTGAACATTTAATTCATTTAATTATACAATTTAAAATTGAAATTAGTAGTAGTAGTCTGCCTTCTGAAGTTTTTTCATAGTTCCTTTATACAATATTTGGTAAAGAAAAGGTAGGGCTTCTTAACTACTCTTCCTTTCTTGATATTTTAGTGTTCTATAAGACATGTCCTAATTTTTGTGTATATTGATATCTTATAGAAAAAGCCACAAATGAGTACAACACTACAGAAGATTGGAGTCTTATTATGGACATATGCGATAAAGTTGGAAACACTCCTAATGGGTAAGATGTCCAGTCATGCCCAGTGAATGTCTAGGAGCTTCATGAACCTGTGTCTCTTTTCTTGATGTATCTTTGAAATGAAAATGGGATTTTACTTTTTACCTTTGGGGGAACAAAAATAAAGAGATCATGTTGGTGGGATTTCTGGGATTGACCTTATCCTGAAAGAACAAATGGAAAAGAGTTCAACTGCAAACCTGAGATATATCACAACACCTAAAGCTTTAATGCAATAGAGACACATGTTAACAATGAATAGTTATATAGGGAATTCCCTTGTGACTCAGATATGTATGGGAGCCTTTCAATAATGAAGTAGGTGAATGTAATAACATAATAGATAATATGCTGAAAAAGCCTTTCAGTAATGAATAGATACATATAATGAAAAAAGTGAATGTAAAAAGGAGTGCTTTAGAGGAGAATGCAGCAGTTAAGCAGAACTGATGACACTTTAGAAGTTTAGAAGACTGATGAAAGCATTCGTTTTAACATTATAGCTTTTCAAAGTGCATTCATGCATGTTTGTATTTAAACCTAAAAAAACTATATTGCTCGTTTTTTTTCCCCCCAAGTTAAGAATTTGCTTTCTGAAAGCTATTTCTGTGTTGAACAAATGAAAAGATCTGATATAATTTTCTTGTGTTGACTGACCTTTTTTGGAATGATTTGGCTCTTGGTTTTAGAATATACAACCTTTGCAACAAGTTTTTTTTTTGGGTTTTTTTTTTAAGTTATACAAGTCTGTGAGCAAAAGATTGTGTAACATTATTTTATAGATTTATTACTTTAACAAAGTGAAGTTTGCAAGTTTTTATTTTTAAATTTAAAGTTATTTGGTAGTAAAAAATATTTTTAATGTTTGATTTGAAATTCTGAATAAATACTTAACCTCTTTCATTTTTTTCTTAGAGCAAAAGATTGCCTAAAAGCCATAATGAAACGGGTAAATCATAAGGTTCCTCATGTTGCTCTGCAAGCATTAACTGTAAGTCAAAGTCATGTTATTATTTGACCCATTTTAAATGTGTATTTATTTTAGTAAGTTAAGATAATATCTCAACATTTGTATATTGATTTTTATTTTAATTTAATAGCTTCTTGGGGCTTGTGTGGCAAACTGTGGAAAGATATTTCATTTAGAAGTATGTTCCCGTGATTTTGCAACAGAAGTACGTGCTGTGATAAAAAATAAGGTAAATTTTAAAAAGAGAAGAAATTTAATTCATTAAAAAATAAATGTACTCTATGTCATTTTAACTATATATAGTATTAATAAAGTTGTATTATAAATGAAATAATTTTTAGATAAATTTGAAATCAAACTTTCTGTTCTGAAATTTGATGTTTTCATTTGTAGCACCAAAAACTATTTTCCTTCCTAAAGCATATATGCTGGTGTTAATAGCTAATCTTTATTGAGGGTTAGGTAGCAGTCACTGTTTTAAGCATTTTACATATGCTATCTTGTTTAATGCTCTTAATAACCCTTGGAGGTTAGATTTTCTTGTTATTATTATTTTATAGATGCAGAAACTGAGACTTAGAAGTTAAGTGACTTGTCCAGGGTCATGCAGCTAGTAAGTGAGGAACCTCATAACTGAGGTTCAGATCCAAGTTTCTGTGACTGCAGAGTCCAAACTAACCACCATTCTGTACTGATTCCCATTAGAGATGGCGAGCAAAGTGGGCCTTTATTCTAGAGCAGAGTGGAGGGGGGAGGTCTTCAGTATAGGGCTGTTGTTATTGATTTCTTTGAGATGGAAAATCTGAAGCACCATTCTCATGCTATTAGTGGCAAAAATCGTAGAATTTTAGGTTAGTTGATATAAAAAGCTTAATTTAATATGGAGAACATTAAGAAAACAATAACCTCTGAATACAAATGACTTGTCATTTTAAGACAACATAGAAATTGATGTTCAAAAAGAGTAATTTTGCAAGAAACAACTGTATCTTAAAATGTAAAGGCATTTATCAGGTACTCATGTAAGCTAAAGATTGGTGAACCTTTGTTCATGTTCATATGATTAAAAAATTTTGGTGATAATTGTCTTTGTTAAATAATTCAAGTACTTACTATAACCTTTTTTTTTTCTTTGCCTTTTCTTTAAAAGGCTCATCCTAAAGTATGTGAAAAACTGAAATCTTTAATGGTGGAGTGGTCAGAAGAGTTTCAGAAGGATCCTCAGTTTAGTCTAATATCTGCAACTATTAAATCTATGAAAGAAGAAGGAATTACTTTTCCTTCAGCAGGTTCTCAGGTAAGAGATTGATTTAAACCTACGGTTGACCCTATACTACTTTGAAGGTATGTATCTTATGTAAAAATTGGACAAGGTCTGTTTTAATCATCACCCACCTTCACTCTCCACAAGTGCCTATGTAGCACAGTGCCTTATATTTAATAGGTGCTCTAATTGTTGAGTGAATTTCTTCTACATATCAGAATTTTGAGAAGTGACTCAGCCATAAATAATCTGTTTAATGCTGCTCTAGAGTCATGCAGAGGCATAGCTGTATGAGAGGGCCTTCTGTTCAAGAAATTTATAATTCATTTGAAGGGTAGATATACAAGGTGTGATCGAAAAATACAGTGAATATTTAAATTTTAAAAAATTTATTACAGTAAAAGACATTGCTAATAGTTCCCCTCACAGTACTCCCCCTCACTTTGAACAAATTTATTCCATTGTTCTTGCTACTTTTTGAAGCAGTTCTGGAAGTCCTCTTTCAGGAGTGTCTTTAGTTGCGCTGTCATGGCTGCCTTGATGTCCTGAATCAATTCAAAATGTTTATCTTTCATGGTCATTTTGACTTTGGGGAAGAACCAGAAGTCGTATGGTGCCAGATCCAGTGAATAAGGTGATGAGGATACCATAATGTTTTTATTTGACAGAAATTGACTTATTCCAGAAGCGATGTGTGGCACGGAACATTGTCATGCTAGAGGGTGATTTAGGGCACACTTTAAAACACACCGTCTCTCAACTGTAGTTCACACCTGACTGACTGCACTGAACAAGTTGAAACTTGTCACACACTGTTATTAAGATTCAACACGCCGCTTCCCATATTGACGATCCCTGCCTTTCTGTTGGATGGTACTTGGCAGCAGCATTCACTGTTTTTTTTTTTTTGTTTGTTTGTTTTGTTTTATCAAACCTTGTATACATGTGAAAAATAACTAAACTATAAGTGACAAATATGGAGGAGAGGTACAAAAACTAGATGCCAGGAGAGAGAGGTTAGACTGGGATGGTGATGGAGGCGAAGAGGTAGGATTTTTAGACTGTAATGTATTTTGAAGGTAAAACGGAGTAAAGAGGTCGGATTGAGGGAGGAATGGCATGAACAAATTTGTGGAACTGGGATAGTACAAGACCTGTTTGTTGAAGAGTGAATATGTCTGGAATAAATAGTTTACGTATAAGATGGTTGGCACTAGGAGACTATAGAAATTTATTTGGGGAGATGGGATAGCTTTTTTGTTTGTTTGTTTTTGTTTTTATTTATTTATTTTTTTTTTTGAGGGCAGTGTCACCGGCCCTCATATGTGGGGCCCGAACCGGAGCCACTGGCCTCCCAAGCCAGCGCCCAACTACCGTGCCACTCGCCAGCCCCGAGATGGGACAGTTTTACTAGGATGGGTGGAGGCAGGGATAATGAGTCATGGAGGGACTTAGGCCTTCGGGAGAAAAACGTATCTTGGGTGTTGCTCTCAGTGCTTCTTGCCATTCACTTAATATTAGGATATGGGCTAGGGAAAGAGAATAAGAAAAGTACTGTATTTTTTTTTTTTTTAATTATAGACTGTAAACTAAAGAAACAAAATCTTTAGAGCTGACCAAACCTAAGGATTCAAGGTAGAATGTTAGGACAAAAGCCTTACAAGTAATAAAAAGCAAGCACTTTCTTGCCCTGTCCTTTCTGCATGTTTCTCAAAAATCTGTGTGAAAAAACTTCGGGATGGTTCTGAATCCTGCACACCCCTGTCTGTCATGCCTTTAAGTTTAAGCATGACCTTCCTTAGTCCTTTGCTATGTATACCCAGAGAGCCAGCTCTGTTTAACACAGTGAGTAGTAAAAGAGACATGTGTGTTCCTTGGAGTTCATGTGTTGCCTTGGCCCTCCCTCCTCTTCAGTAGTTACCATGGCTTCTTGCTGCCCCTTCTCTTGTAGCTCTTCACCTACCTGTAGCAATATAGCACCTCTCACTGAGTAAGAGACCTTGGATAGTTGAGATCAGGAAGTGTAATCAGGAATGATTTGTATTTAAGTAATTTATGTATGGACAGTTCTATGTCAGATACTTAGATTTATGCAAATTGTAAGCCAGTCTGTGTTTTTCATGAGTTTATAATGTTTTCTTGAAAATTCTTACGTTTTATTTTAGTATTTTAAAACAACTATTTAAAGTAATCCTAAATAACTTTTAAATGAAAATCAATTATATCAGTTTTATTTTAAAATAGCATGTGCGATTGATTATAGCTTGTCTTTTCTGTAAAAGCTCTGTTCATTTTACTTGTATTTTTACAGACTGTCTCAGTGGCTGTCAAGAATGGTATGTCATCAAACAAAAACAAAGAAGATGAAGACATAGCTAAAGGTAAATGATCAAATGGGTAACTTAGTATTGCTTAAAATCTCCTTGCCAGAACAATTCCTTGGAATAAAAATTATAATAAAATTGAGTATTCTTTTAGTATTCAAATCTAAAACTGGTAGGGTCTAAAAGGAAGGAAAACTATTGACATGATATAAATCAATTTAATTCATTATCTTTGTCAGTAACATGCATTTCATGACCTACCTTTAGAGAGATTACATTTCACCTTTTCTTTAATACCGGAGTTATGAGTCAACCACAGAAATATGTTCACGGCTGTCCTATATGGAAAGCTACCCTTATTATAATGTCACAATCTGTTTGCTATAAAAATAATAGCTGCTGTATATGACAGACTGTTGTAATAAGGAATGAGCAAAAACTTTATTTTTAAAAAAAGTCATGATTCTCTGCCCCTCAAGAAAGTTAACTGGTTAGCATTTAATTAGACAAATAAAATATTCACGTGATTTATTTTTATTAAATATTGTGTTATCTAGTATTGCTTTTTTAAAACCTTTAAAAACAGAATTCTGTCTTATTTTGCATTTTAATTTTTCAAACTAGCTATTGAATTATCGTTGCAAGAGCAGAAGCAGCAGCACACAGAAACAAAATCCTTATATCCATCTGCAGAAATTCAATTAAATAATAAAGTTGCAAGGAAAGTGAGAGCTTTATATGATTTTGAAGCCGTTGAGGACAATGAACTGACCTTTAAACATGGTGAAATTATTATTGTTTTGGATGACAGGTATGTTTTAAATAATTATTTCTGGAATATTTTTAAGTTAAATATATCTTTACTTGAGAGTCCTGGATATTCAACTCTTTGACTTGGTGTTTTTAAATCGTCATAGATCCTTTCTTTTCATACCTTAATTATTTTTTTCTAAAATAAAAGTTAGACTAGGTTATGTGAGTTTCTTATCCTTTTGTTACATTTGTTCTTGCATTGTATCTTGGATAAAAGATGTATTAAATGATATTGTTGATTATCATGATTGGAAAACATAAATATTCAGTCATCGGAATGCATTTACATTGGAAATTGTGTATACCAAATTACTGGGAAATAAGCTTTAGAAAGAAACATAGTAATACCTTTGTTTGCTAGCATAATTCATTCTGGAAACAAACTACTCGTATTGCAAGACATCACTTGTTTACCACGTTAAAATGTATTAGGAATGTTTGCTTATCTTGCAGAACACAACCTCGTTACTTGCAATCTAAGGTTTTACTGTATAGCTATATTACCTTTGATCAGAGCAACCAAAAGCTATGCTTGGCTCCTTTCCAATTTTTAATCTGCTACTCTACTTTCCCTCACAACTTCTCTATCATTTAAATGTAATAAAGAATAGATGTATCTATATTGGGCCTAACTCTAGTCGTTACTGTGCTTTTAAAAGAAGTGGATGAAATTTAGCAAGAGTAAGACTTAACATATTTAACATCTTGTTGCTATGAACAGGTATTGAAAATATATTTGGTATACATTATAAATAACTTAGTAAGGACACATTTAGTCTAGTGTATTTTTAAATGGGTAAATACACAAAAATGGCTTTACTTTGCTGCGCTAAATATTTATTGAGAAAATGTTCTGTAATGGGCCCCGTTTGTAATACAAAACGAATGAGGATATAGTTCTGCCTTCTTAAAACCTAGAATAAAATAATGGAGTTAAAACCACTCTGCAGATAATTGTATGAAATGCAGAATGTGAGTGCTATGAAAGAGGGAGTATTTTGGTCCAAAAGAGAGCAGATTCACATACAGTGCAAGCTTCTGTGAAATAAGGTTTACCCAGGGTCCATTTCAAGTGAAATTGGATTGATTTTGACTGGACAGGAAAAATTTTGCAATAACAGAGAACAGGAAAACAAAGGTCTCTTAGGCAGTCAAGATAACACTATGTTCATAAAACCTTTTTGCTTTTTAAAAAAATAGTCATTTGGGATGGAGCACAGGACCCCTGAAGAAGAATAAATAAGAAGATGAAGAGGTTGTGTGGGCTCTGAACACTGACAGTCCAAAATGTCAGGCTTCTGAGTATAGTTTTTGTGAGAATATTTACCAAAAAACTTAGGTTTGCACTCTGATACTCTTATACAACTAAAAAATTAAAGACATTTATAAAATAAATAGAAACAAAACTAAAGAGTAGTTTTTGCCCTGAGATTCAAATTTTGAGCACTACTTTTATGGAATAAGCAAGTTTTCCAAAATAAATTACTGCTCACAAGGTAAATAGAGCACCAATCAATGGTACTTCCTCTATACTCGGGTCCTTCACCCTGTATGTCCAGCGGGTCCGTACTACCCTGTGCTGTGTAACTCAGCTCTCTGAGTTTTTCTTCTGTAACTTTGTGAATCCTTGATACACACTGTATCCCTTGATGTCATTGAGTTCGTGTGGCATTACATACCTGTTATAGTCTACAAGCTTGCAATGAGTAAAGGGTTATGTTATTGTGCTGCATGTGTTGTTTTCACTGTTGCCTAATTAAAGCACAAATTCATTAAATAACAGACTCATACAAAACTGTTTTCAGTTGAGACTTATCACTCCAAAAGAGAACTTTTTCTTTGTAACTGCTAAGAGAATGCAACATGAATATGATGGAATATGTAGGTTGATTGCTGTTATTTTAAAGATGGGATATCCCAATCTTAAAATTGCCACAGACGTGCTCTTCAACGTATCTAGATTAAATGTTGTCATTCTGGGTAATTGGTTATCACTGGCATGATTTTAAACAAAAATGGAAAATTGGGTAGTTAAGTGGAAATCTTAGATTAAATGGAGGTCATCTAGATGATCCAGAATATATATTGTATTTATATTTGCTGTGGAAATGAAAGCTCAAAATTAAAAATTTCACATGTAGACCTTGAAGTCCCTTAAAAATGCATCATTCTTGGATTTCAATTTAAGAAACACTGAGTTGATAGAAAAGACACACATTTCTTATTAACAGTACACCAAAAAAAGCTTTTCATTTTCTCCATTTTTAGCTTTATCTCACCACTCCTTGTTTGTTCTGTATGTACCATTTCAAACCACCAAGTAGAATTCTTGCAGTTCCGGAAATGCCACGTTGTGATTAGACTTCCGTGGCATTGTACATTTGGTTCTGTTTGCCTGGAAAGCCCTGTTAAAAGAAGCAAACATATGTAGAAAAGAAAAGTGACTACTTGCAAGGAAGGTTTGCAAGGGAGCCCAGGCGTTGGAAGGATTGGCTCCCCAAACAAAAAAAGATAAAACAGGTATTTTAAAGTGGAGACCCCCCCACAAGATTACCAAGGTTTCCAGGTTCCCTATTTGTATGTTTGTGGTAGGAGTAGTACTTTTCCCCCATGATTATCATATCCATAAAGGGCATCACGCACCGTCAGCCTTTGTCATTGTAAAAGTCAGTACATACTTTGTTTTAGTTAAGAAGTCAGAGAGGCTAGGTTGTCATTTATTTTGAGAACTAAAATGAGACAGAGTAACTGTTTTTTGTTTATCTCAGTGTGCAAAGTATTTTGGTTTTTGTCCTTTCATTTTCTTGCTTCTCCACACTGGCAGCAGGACATTTTTATTTCCACAGCCCCAATTCCCTTTTTCTCCTGGTGAGTGCGTACTTCACCCTCAAAACCCATGTCAAATATTTTATCCTCTCACAAGCCATTAAACCCTTTTCTGCCTTTAGTTCCCAGTAGAGTTAGGAGTTCCATCTTGGTGCAGCTATAGCTCCTTGAACATAAGTGATAGTATTTCTCATATCATATTGTAATTACTTCTTTACACATGCTTCTCCTGTTAGATGAACTGATTCTGAAAAGGGTCAGCACTTCCTGGGGTGGGAGGAAGGGGGAAGAGAAAACAAACCCCAGGAGGTAAAGCCAGGCAACATTTTTTAGTTGGTAGGGGAGGGTTGAAAAAGACTACACTGCATTTTAAATTTCTGGAGGGCAGAAACTTTCTTAATTATCTTTGTAACTTCAATGCTCAGCCCAGTGTCATGAACCCCTCTGTGGTGGGCTTTAATAAATGTTAACTAAGTAATCAGTTTGTTGATGGTAGAAGTTTATGTCTCTTACATCATTTTTCAGTCTGCTGTGACTTACTCTTTCTTAACATAAAAAGTGTAAATATAAATGCTGCAATAAAATTTTTCTTAATTACCAAATGGTTTATATAAAACTACCAAATTGCCAAATTTCCATAATTTAGGAATTTAAAATTGAATAATATTTTGTGCCATTAATGCTCCATAGAATCAGCTGGTTGCCAATGGAGAGAACATGGCACTGGATTAGGGCTGGGAAGGATTTGTCATGCTTTCACGTAGAATTTGGTGGTTTTGTCTGCCTTTATACTTCATCATGGAGTTTGCAGTAGTGGTTGAGTGGGAAATTATCCTACATTACTAGGACCATTAAGGAAGGCTATACATAAAATTGTTGATAGATTCAAGTACAGTCCATGCATCCGTTTCACAGGTTTGGGTACTCTGGCTTCATGTAAAAATTCCTCTAAGTTCAGCTTTCCTTTTTAAATGGAAGTTCAACTTAAGAAAGTATGTATGTGAGAGAAAGAGAGCGAGTCTCTCACCCTCTAAAGACATCAGCAGATTTGACACCTTTGGGACTTGTCAGTATATCAGTTATGTTCTGGTTTTAAGAATTTGGGTGATACACAGATCTTTTTGTATCTTTATGGTACTTTTTAAATTAGAATCACAGAAGTTAATTGATCCTTAAGTTTCATCTTAAGAACTCGTGCTTAATAAGTCAAATTTTTGGAAAGGACTAGATTAACCATTATTTCCAGATTCTGTGATTATCCATTTAGAGAGTCCAAAAGAATCTATGGGCAAACTGTTAAAATTGGTAAGAGTTCATCAAGTTTGGTGGATATAAGCTCAACATACAAAGTCATTGGTATACTTTACTCTAATTACAACTATTTAGCAAGTGTGATAGAAAAAAAATGCCATTCTCAATAGTAACAAAAGTTATAAATGATCTAGGAATAAGGAAACCTAACAAAAATATGTAAGGCCTTTATGGAGAAAATTATATAAAAGTTGTTTGAAAGATATAAAGGAATATAAATATATATGATACGTTTATTTATATTTATGTAACTATAAATAGAGATACCATGTTCATGGTAAAGAAATCTTAATATATAGATTTAATTTTTTCCATACGAACACACAAATTCAGTGCATTTCAAATTAAAATCCCAACAAGACTTTTTTTCCAGAGAACTTGAAAACGTTTAATATTAATATAAAAATGTGAAGGTATAATAACATACCTTCACTGCCAAGTACCGAAGCATATTAATAAGCTGTAGTAAATAAACATACACACTATTGCAAACAGACCGGAATCCGGAAATAGGCTCATTAACACATAGCGGCTTGCTGTTTTAAAGATAGGATATCATAAATTAGTAGAAAAAATGATATATTAGTATATTTTGCTGGTGTGAATAGCTCTTTACAAATAAAATAAAATTTGATTCAGCTTCATACTGTACATAAAATTTCATTTCAGATGAATTAAAGACCTAAGCATGAGAGAGGGATAAAAGAGAAACCTGAAAGTATTAAACACAAGTATATAAGAGAAGAGATTTAGGAGTGCAGGGATAGAGAAAGATTTCTTTTAAAAACAAGTGTAAGCCATAAAAGAAAAGATTGTTAAATTTGATAACATGGAATAAAAGAAACCATAAACATATGTTAAAAGATAAGTGACAGTTTGGGAAAAGGTATTTTCATAGTTCAGACAAGTAATTGCTCTCCAGAATATGTAAAGAATGCCTATCGATCCATGAAAAAAGACCAAGGACCCAGTGCATAAAGAAAAATGGATAGAATATGTGAGCTGGCGGTTTACAGAAGAGGCGACCTGAAAGCCAGCAAACACACTTGGCTACTCAGGAAGTGCAAATGAGCACAGCAGTGAGATACGGGTTCTTTCCTGTCTGATAGCAAGTGCTGCTTGGATAGTTAGTGGGGGGAAACGACATTCTCACATGCTGCTGAGGGAAAGAAGATGGTGAATGCCACCCCAGTTTAGGGAACATTTGGAAATATTTAGGAAAATGGAAAATGCTTATATCCTGCGGCCCAGCAAGTCCATGTTTGTGCATAAGCATAGAGAATTGTTGGATGTGTGCCCCAGAACTTAGAATGATCATTACCCTAATAATCTTTATATGGTGAAAGACTGGGAATTCCTAAATGCCCACCTGTATGGGAATGGATAAATGAAATATGCCATATTTATGTGATAGATCTTTGATTTTAACAGGATAAACATCTGTGTAAAAGATCTGAAAGTGTGAACATATAAAATTAAAAAGATCTGTAGCGATTAACATATATACAAAGATGGCTATAGAGATTTGTAAACGAACAAAAATACACTTGTAGAAAGGCTATATATACCAGGTTTTTGGTGGCGATATGGTAGGATGGATGTGGGGTTGTTGATAAAAGGAACTTCAGGGTTATTTATGATGTTTTACTATTTCAAAAGCCCAGAATCAAATATGAACGAATTGCTAATTGGTTCTAAATTTAAGTATGGAAATTTGAATGTTTATTTGTGCATTTCTGTATCTTTTATTAAATTTAAGAACTACTTTTAAATATAGTTGGATGTGAACTAGTAGTTTTAAAAGTAGGCTAAATTTAATTTTTAATCTTGAATCTAGTGTACTAAAATGTAGAGGAACAAATGATATTTTTACACTGTTTTTTCAGTGATGCCAATTGGTGGAAAGGAGAAAATCACAGAGGCATAGGACTCTTCCCATCTAATTTTGTAACAACTAATTTAAACATAGAGCCTGAGGCAGGTAAGTTAAATATTAGGAAAGGTTAAGCCTGTTAAAGTTTTTTACACTTGAATTTTAAGATTCTGTTTGAATATAAAGTAGATTGGCATTTAATTCTTATTTTAAAACATTTATCTATAGGCAATACAATTTAACTTACCTTTTACGAAATTTAGGTGTTAGTTTAAGCCAGGTCAATTCCAAGAATTATTTCCTTTATCATTATATTTTAAATCCTTTGAGAGTTAACAGACATAGTTACATATAAGGCATAAAATAATCTGTGACCATGCAAATATTTCAGTCAACCTGATTATGGTTTAAGAGGCAGTTAATATCTGTTCGGTACAAAGAAGATTAGTTTTAGTCATCTCTGAAACCACAGTATTGAAGGAGGGGTGGGGGTGGGAGCTGGTTGACAAGTGCCAAGTATGATCACAGAGGTTAGCGGTTCTCGCAAGTTTCAGACTTTTCTTGACCTTGATCTGATCCTAGGGAACCCTAGACGATAATAAAATACTGTAATCAAGAGAGTAGGTTCCCAGTTCAGATCTTCTGAACTTCACTCAGTTTTGTAAACATAGACAGTTCCTCTCAGCTCTTGTCAACCATGCAGAGAAAGTTTTCATTTGCTTTGCAGGCAGGGAGGTAAAGGGAGCTGAGTATAAAGAATAGCTAATAATAATAGTAATGATGGTGATGATCAGAAATAAAATAGCTTGGGTGTTTAAGCACTCACGTATCAGGCATTGTGCTAAGTCCTTTGCTTGCACTGGTTTGTTTAATCCATACAAGTGTGTGAGATGGGTGCTTTTTTACCCCCATTTTACAGGTAAGGAAACAGGTGAGGGAGTTAAATGGCTAGTAGGTGATAAAGCCGGGATTCTAGAGTCAGCTAGTCTATCCTTAGATAGTATTTACAGTAACTCACCTCAGGACATGTCAGTGTTATTTACCAATTCTAGAGAACTTAAATTGAAATCTTTATATGTATTGTATGTAACATCCTCTTTATATAATGGAGTGATGCATTTGGTTAAAATGAAGTTGAGGGATATGAAATACTTATTTGACTATCAAGTACTTTGCCACTGTTTATACTTTTTACTTTTTTGTTTTTGTTTTTTGAGGGCAGTGTCACTGGCCCTCGTTTGTGGGACCCGAACCGGGGCCGCTGGCTTCCCAAGCCAACGCTTAACCACCGCGCCACAACGCCGGCCAACCACTGTTTATACTTTTTATTCCTCCAGTCTGATTCTCTTAAGTTGATATGAAAATTGGAGACACCATTTTTAATAACTTGATAGACCATGTTCAGAGGACACAGTATCACGATTTCTCCTTGGCATAGGCTGGATATTTAAGCTGCAGTTTTAAAAGTAAAAATATTCTGGGTATTCTGCTCCTTAGGACAGATTTGAAAGTCAGCCAAATATTTGCAATAACTGGCTAACTGCTGGGACCTAAAGGGCCTTTAGTCATATAGATTTTTACTATAATTTTATTTCTATCAACATTTACTGTATTAAAATTTAGTGCATTATGGATGTATTCCTCTGAACATTTAAATAGTTCGGGGCATGTATATTTGTAAATTATTTTTCAACCTTTATGAAAGTTTTGTTTTGAATTGTGTTGCTTTAACTATTATCAAAGTTAGGTTGAAATTAAGTCTCTTTTTTCATATAGGAAATATGTTTGTTTTTTTTTTGAGGGCAGTGTCACTGGCCCTCATATGTGGGACCCGAACCGGGGCAGCTGGCTTCTTAAGCCAGCGCTTAACCACCGCGCCACTCTGCCGGCCCTAGGGAATACTTTTTTTATAGTAAGGAAAGAGTGTTGAAGGAACTCATAGAACTCTGAATTTAGCTAACTAGATAGCACTTCATAATACCTTACTCTCTTGTATATTTATTCACCCCTAGTGGTAATACTCACTTTTCCAGAAAATGCCTGTAATGACAGTTCCCATTATATTGCTCTCTTGTTTCACTAGAATGTAAGTTCTCAGGGCAGAGATTCTTGTCTGTTTTACTCACTGGTGTATTTCCAGTACCTACAATGCTTGGCACATAGCGAGGGCTAAATAAATACTTGTGGCATGAATGAGTGAACATACATAATAACGTATATTAATTATGAAATGTGACGACTATACTATTTAAAGGGTTTCTTTTTTTATGGATAATCATGGGCTACTTATAAATTAATGACTAAAATATCAAAGTAAATGCTGAAGAACTTAAAGTTTACTTTGTTTCCATAGCAGCTGTGGACAAATTGAATGTAATTGATGAGGAGGAGGAGGAAATTAAGAAATCAGAGCCTGAGCCTGTTTATATAGATGAGGTAGAGTCCTTCTTTTGTTTAATAGTTAAGCCATCAAGACGTATAAAATGCATTGTCCTTGAAAATGCTTGGAAAGAGTAATTTCTGTATTCATTGAAATTAAAACTAGTGAGTTTTTAAAGTGGCCTGTTACTTTTTCAGGATAAGATGGATAGAGCCTTGCAGGTACTCCAAAGTATAGATCCAACCGATTCAAAACCAGACTCCCAAGATCTCTTGGACTTAGAAGGTATTTAATTAATATTAGGGATTACTTTAATGTCATTTAATATTTTAGCTATTTATAATGGCTTAAATTTTTTCTGCCTTGTGTTTGCTTGTAGAGATTAGAAATCTCTGATGGGAAACAGACTAGTATAGTTACATAGTAAACATATTGTGTTGTTATCAACCTGCCTATCCTATTCAAGAAGGAAGTCTTTGTATTTCGATAAGCTCACTAATATTGGCTGAAGAGGTTTCAGTCCAAAAAAGGACAGAATTAGAAATACTGGCCTATTAACCTATTCAGTTCACTGCGTCAAAATGTTAGGAATTCTTATTCCTGTTTTAATTCTCTTGTATCATGATTTTAAAGGTCAAAATTTTACATAATCTGTGTTAACTTTGTAATATAGTCATTTGATATATGCTGATGTGTCTTTTTAGTTCCCAAGCAATTTGAAACAATTAAAACGTTTTTATGCCCATTTTTTAAAAATCCTTTGGGAGAAAAATCTCTGTGATAAATGATAAATATTTTAATAGAAGAAAGTCTGGTTATGAATATAGAATATTGTGGTATTCATTGTTATCAGTGTTCACATTTGGAAATATGTTTAACTTTGAAATGGCTTACATAAATGAAAAATGTTCATATCTCATCTGTACATAATTATATATTTTACACACTGATTCAAGTTCAGTTTACTTAGCTATTAATAGTTTTCTAGGTACATATTTTAAGATTTTGAGATAACTCCAAATTTCAGTCTGCAAACCTAGTACTTTCAGAGAACATGGTAGGATTTTTCTGTTTTCATTTTGACTTTGCCTCTGGTCATGTGATATTAATATTGGTGCTGAATAGTATTAAAATTAGGTCTTTTGTAGTCCTTTCTCTAGCATAACCTTAATTTCTCTTTGTATAATATAATACATAGTGTTGCATATTAGTGCTGCTGTTAAAAATTGTTGAAATCGACTTAAACTGATTTAAGTTTAAAGATTTTAAAATATTTTTGTATTTACAGATATCTGCCAGCAGATGGGTCCAATGATAGATGAAAAACTTGAAGAGATTGATAGGTGAGATTCCTCGTGCAGGGAATAACAAGTATAGTTTTCTTACTTGTTTTTGGCAGAACTTCAGGGAGTTTTTATTAAACTGTTCAGTCTGTTGAAATTGTTTCTCAGATTCCAAAACTCCTACAAACTAATTGCAAGGTGATACTTTTCATTTCGGTATTAATTTTTTTCATGGCAATAGAGTACACGTAGAACCATGGACCCTTGCTTCCCTTACTTGCGCTAGAATTGAGGGATAATGAGTCATGAAGAATAAAGCTGAATAGAGCACAAAATAGGAACAAGGATCTTAGGCAAGCCTTGTCTTGCTGTGTGATGAGAAGTAGTATTTGTAAAACTTTCAAATGAAATTGCCCATTTATTTGTGACACTAAATCCAGTGCACACACCTTCTCTCCTCATTTTGCTTCCTTATATTTCTGGATTTCTGTTGTCGTTTTCATTTTGTTATCCCGCCCAGTTTTACTGTTCCTTAGAAATAGTAGCAGCACCGGAGGACAGACTATCAGGGTTTTGAGCTTTTAACTTAGTTTCGCCCCTTCTCTCATTCCTCAGAGCTTTCTATCTGAAATCAGAGGGGGAAGCCATTGAGAATGGAAGACAAAGGATAAGGCTTTAGTGTTCTGTCATCAGACCTTTCTAGATTCTTTCTATTGAACTACTGTTAAAACAACACAAGAGAAACAGGACATAACTTTACTATTTATCTGCCTTTGGTAGACAATGGCGGTAGCAGCAAGATTTTTTTCTATTTACTGAAGATTATAATCTTTGTTCCATGGGCATTTTTGATAAATTGTTTGTATTTTCTACAGAAATGAAAAATAAGTCCCTGTGGCATTTAACAAAATGACGGTGGTACTCTCATCATATCCTATTGTTCTTATTTTGGAGGAAGCATTAACTATCTACTTAACCATCTGCTACTTTAGTTTCAGTGCAGGGACGTTAATGGTCAGTGAATAATCAAACTAGGGAAGAAGCCTGTGAGTAACTCTTAGTCACATTTTTGTTAGCCTGGACATTAATTTCTGAAGCTTCCTATGTAGCTTACAACTAAATTTCTGAAAATAGTTTGTCCTGCTTTATATAGTCACACATGCAACAGAGGAAACAGTGCATTTTTTTGTTTGTTTCAAACATAACATTCTAATAGAGGAAAGGTGATAAGTCTCGATAGGTCTATCCCAGGTCATTTATTTGATAGCCCGCGTCTGGTTGCCTGCCTCTGCCCCTTGTCTCTTTAGCCTCTTGTGGGTATATAAAAAGACCCACATTTAATAAACAGGCTTGTTGGGTGCCTTAGGCCAAGTAAAGTTGCCCTGTAACTTTTATGAACTTGTCAGTTGCAAAGGGAGTTCTTTATTACTCCAAAGGGAATAGACAAAATTGTACCAAGTCAGAAGAATTTGCTCTGGAATTCCTTGGGCAAATTGGAAAATATTCTTACTTGGATTTATTTTTACCCAATGAGGTATCCGGTTTCACGTCTTCAAAAAAAAATCAACAAACAAGAGCCGTGGAGACTAGTTTATATATAATTACTTTCATTTTCAAGGATAATTATTAAATTTTTTTCAGTTGATCCATTCATGAATATAAGCAAAAGAAAATGTGTGTGATTTTGTTTGTGAATGTGTTTTTATTTCAGTCATATTGTACTTTATAGCATGCTCTGGACTTTGCCTGAGTTCTGCCTTCTACTAGGACTTCTAGAAAAGGCCTGTACTCTTCCTAAATTGACAGATTTTTCTCCTGTGTAATTGAGTTTTTAACAGAAACCTATAACATGGAACAAAATTCTTCTAGCACCAAAATTATGAATTGATTGTATTTTATGAGGCGTAGAAAGGACTTTCCCTAATTTTATAAAGTCATGTTAGCTAGTTATTACAGGAATTAAATAATTCCTACTCCCTTCTTCCCTTTGTAAATATTCTTTCATCGTATATAAAGAACCGTTTAAAATATGAATAGAGAGTGTGATAATTTAAAAATTAATTTACGTTGCTAAATGCATGCTTAAAAGCTTTGCATAGTATTAAAGTACTTTTCTTCTATATCAGGAAGCATTCAGAATTGTCTGAATTGAATGTAAAAGTCTTGGAAGCTCTGGAACTATATAACAAATTAGTGAATGAAGCACCAATATATTCAGTCTACTCAAAACTCCATCCTCCAGCACATTACCCACCTGCAGCAGCTGGGGTTCCAATGCAGGTGAGCATGGTTTTTGAGAACATTCTTTAAAAAAAAAAAAAAAAAAAAAATTTTAGAAATAGGGTTTTAAAGCATAGTAAAATTTATGTGGTTCATGAGCAAAATTATAAAACTGATAGTCAATAAAATACTGGATAAATAATTAGCGCTCACTAGTACAAATTAGATACTAATATTTCAGAAATACATTTTAGTTCATTTTAAACATAAATGAAGAGACGATTAAATAAATGTGTAAGGGGACTTCTGGTTCTTCATATGCTTTTGTAAATGAGAGCATAAACTCTTTCA